>OY282608.1:59303805-60536661 GCA_958298945.1 Atherix ibis | reverse complement strand
CAAACAAACAAATCAACAAACCAACAAACCAACAAAGCCACTAGCCAACAAACCAACAAACCAAGAAACCAACAAACGAACAAACCAACAAGCCAACAAACCAAAAAACCAACAAACCTACAAACCAAGTAATCAACAAACCAACAAACGAACAAACCAACAAACCAACAAGCCAACAAACCAACAAACCAACAAACCAACAAACCAACAAACGAACAAGCAAACAAACCAACAAACCAACAAACCCACAAGCCAACAAACCAACAAACCAAGAAACCAACAAACGAACAAACCAACAAGCCAACAAACCAACAAACCAACAAACCAACAAACTTACAAACGAACAAACCAACCAACCAACTAACCAACAAACCAACAAACCAACAAGCCAACAAGCCAACAAACCAACAAACCAACACGCAAATAAACCAACAAACCAACAAACCAACAAACCCACAAACCAACAAGCCAACAAACGAAAAAACAAACAAACCAACAAACAACAAACCAACAAACGAACAAACCAACAAACGAACAAGCTAACAAACTAACAAACCAACAAACCAACCAACCAACAAACGAACAAACCAACAAGCAAACAAACCAACAAACCAACAAACCAACAAATCAACAAACCAACAAACGAACAAACAAACAAACCAACAAACCAACAAACCAACAAACCCACAAGCCAACAAACCAACAAACCAAGAAACCAACAAACAAACAAACCAACAAGCCAACAAACCAAAAAACCAACAAACCAACAAGCCAAGTAATCAACAAACCAACAAAGAAATAAACCAACAAACCAACAAGCCAACAAGCCAACAGACCAACAATTCAACAAACCAGCCAACCAACAAACCAACAAACTTACAAACGAACAAACCAACTAACCAACAAACCCACAAACCAACAAACCAACAAACCAACAAACAAATAAACCAACAAACCAACAAACCAACAAACCAACAAACCAACAAACCAACAAACCAACAAACCAACAAAGTAACAAACGAACAAACCAACAAACCAACAAACCAACAAACCAACAAGCCAGCAAACCAAAAAACCCACAAACCAACAAACCACTAAACCAACAAACCAACAAACAAACAAACCAACAAACCAACAAACCAAGAAACCAACAAAATAACAAACCAACAAACCAACAAACCAACAAACCAACAAACCAACAAACCAAGAAACCAACAAACCAACAAACCAACAAACCAACAAACCAACAAACCAATAAACCAACAAACCAACAAACCAACAAACCAACAAACCAAGAAACCAACAAACCAACAAACCAACAAACCAACAAACCAACAAACCAACAAACCAACAAACGAACAAGCAAACAAACCAACAAACCAACAAACCCACAAGCCAACAAACCAACAAACCAAGAAACCAACAAACGAACAAACCAACAAGCCAACAAGCCAACAGACCAACAATTCAACAAACCAGCCAACCAAAAAACCAACAAACTTACAAACGAACTAACCAACAAACCAACAAACCAACAAACCAACAAGCCAACAAGCCAATAAACCAACAAACCAACACGCAAATAAACCAACAAACCAACAAACCAACAAACCAACAAACCAACAAACCAACAAACGGAAAAACAAACAAACCAACAAACAACAAACCAACAAACAAACAAACCAAAAAACGAACAAGCTAACAAACTAACAAACCAACAAACCAACAAACCAACAAACCAACAAACCAACAAACAAACAAACCAACAAGCAAACAAACCAACAAACCAACAAACCAACAAACCAAAAAACGAACAAACAAACAAATCAACAAAGCAACAAACCAACAAACCCACAAGCCAACAAACCAACAAACCAAGAAACCAACAAACGAACAAACCAACAAGCCAACAAACCAAAAAGCAACAAACCAACAAATTAAGTAATCAACAAACCAACAAACGAACAAACCAACAAACCAACAAGCCAACAAGCCAACAGACCAACAATTCAACAAACCAGCCAACCAACAAGCCAACAAACCAACAAACCAACACGCAAATAAACCAACAAACCAACAAACCAACAAACCAACAAGCCAACAAACGAAAAAACCAACAAACTAACAAACAACAAACCAACAAACGAACAAACCAACAAACGAACAAGCTAACAAACTAACAAACCAAAAAACCAACAAACCTACAAACAAAGTAACCAACAAACCAACAAACCAACAAACAAGTAAACCAAGAAACCAACAAACCAAGAAACCAACAAACGAACAAACCAACAAACCAACAAACCAACAAACCAACAAACCAACAAACCAAGTAACCAACAAACTAACAAACCAACAAACCAACAAACCAAGAAATTAACAACCCAACAAGCCAACAAACCAAAAAACCAACAAAACAACAAACCAAGTAACCAACAAACCAACAAACCAACAAACCAACAAACAAATAAACCAACAAACCAACAAACCAACAAACCAACAAACCAACAAACAAACAAACCATTAAACCAACAAACCAACAAACCAACAAACGAACAAACCAACAAACCAACAAACCAAAAAGCCAACAAACGAACAAACCAACCAACAAACAAAACAACAAACCAACAAGCCAACAAACCAACAAACCAACAAACCAAGTAACCAACAAGCCAACAAACCAACTAGCCAACAAACAAATAAACCACCAAACCAACAAACCATCAAACAAATAAACCAACAAACCAACAAGCCAACAAACCAACAAACTAACAAACCAACAAACCAACAATCCAACAAACCAACAAACGAACAAACCAACAAACCAACAAACCAACAAATCAACAAACCAAGTAACCAACAAACCAACAAACCAACAAACCAACAAACGAACAAACCAACAAACCAACAAGCCAACAAACCAAGTAACCAACAAACTAACAAACCAACAAACCAACAAACCAAGAAACCGACAAACCAACATGCCAACAAACCAAAAAACCAACAAACCAACACACCAAGTAACCAACAAACCAACAAACCAACAAACCAACAAACCAACAAACCAACAAACCAACAAAACCAACAAACCAACAAACCAACAAACAAATAAACCAACAAACCAACAAACCAACAAACCAACAAACCAACAAACCAACAAACGATCAAACAAACAAACCAACAAACCAACAAACGAACAAACCAACAAGCCAACAAGCCAACAAACCAGCAAGCCAATAAACGAACGAACCAACAAACAAACAAACCAACAAACCAACAAGCCAACTAACCAACAAACCAACAAACCAACAAACGAACAAACAAACAAACCAACAAACCAACAAGCCAACAAACCAAGAAGCCAACAAACCAACAAGCCAACAAACCAACAAACCAACAAGCCAACAAACCAACAAACCAATAAGCCAACAAACCAACAAACCAACAAGCCAACAATCCAACAAACCAACAAGCCAACAAGCCAACAACCCAACAAGCCCACAAGCCAACAAACCAACAAACCAACAAGCCAACAATCCAACAAACCAAAAAACCAGCAAACCAACAAACCAACAAACCAACAAACCAACAAACCAACAAACCAACAAACCAACAAACCAATAAGCCAACAAACCAACAAACCAACAAGCCAACAATCCAACAAACCAACAAGCCAACAAACGAACAAACCAACAAACAAACAAGCCAACAAACCAACAAACGAACAAACAAACAAACCAACAAACCAACAAACCAACAAGCCAACAAACCAAAAAACCAACAAACCAACAAACCAACAAACCAACAAACCAACAGACCAACAAACGTACAAACCAACAAGCCAACGAACCAACAAACCAACAAACGAATAAGCCAACAAACCAAAAAACCAACAAACCAACAAACCAAGTAACCAACAAACCAACAAACCAACAAACAAGTAAACCAAGAAACCAACAAACCAAAAACCAACAAACCAACAAACCAACAAACCAACAAACCAACAAACCAACAAGCCAACAAACCAAAAAACCAACAAACCAACAAACCAACAAACCAACAAACCAACAAACCAACAAACCAACAAACCAACAAACCAACAAACCAAAAAACCAACAAACCAAGAAACCAAAAACCAACACACCAACCAGCCAACAAACCAACAAACCCACAAACCAACAAACCAACAAGCCAACAAGCCAACAACCCAACAAACCAACAAACCAAGTAACCAACAAACCAACAAACCAAGAAACTAACAACCCAACAAGCCAACAAACAAATAAACCACCAAACCAACAAACCATCAAACAAATAAACCAACAAACCAACAAGCCAACAAACCAAAAAACCAACAAAACAACAAACCAAGTAACCAACAAACCAACAAACCAACAAACCAACAAACAAATAAACCAACAAACCAACAAACCAACAAACCAACAAACCAACAAACCAACGAACGAACAAACAAACAAACCAACAAACAAACAAACCATTAAACCAACAAACCAACAAACCAACAAACGAACAAACCAACAAACCAACAAACCAAAAAGCCAACAAACGAACAAACCAACCAACAAACAAAACAACAAACCAACAAGCCAACAAACCAACAAACCAACAAACCAAGTAACCAACAAGCCAACAAACCAACTAGCCAACAAGCAAATAAACCACCAAACCAACAAACCATCAAACAAATAAACCAACAAACCAACAAGCCAACAAACCAACAAACCAATAAGCCAAAAAACCAACAAACCAACAAACCAACAAACCAACAAACCAACAAGCCAACAAACCAACAAACGAACAAACGAACAAACCAACAAACCAACAAACGAACAAACCAACAAGCCAACAAGCCAACAAACCAACAAGCCAACAAACGAACGAACCAACAAACAAACCAACCAACAAACCAACAAACCAACAAACCAACAAACCAACAAAGGAACAAACGAACAAACAAACAAACCAACAAACCAACAAACCAAGAAGCCAACAAACCAACAAGCCAACAAACCAACAAACCAACAAGCCAACAAACGAACAAACCAACAAGCCAACAAGCCAACAAACCAACAAGCCCACAAGCCAACAAACCAACAAACGAACAAGCCAACAAGCCAACAAGCCAACAAACCAAAAAACCAAAAAACCAAAAAACCAACAAACCAACAAACCAACAAACCAACAAACCAACAAACCAAGTAACCAAAAAACCAACAAACCAGCAAACCAACAAACCAACAAACCAACAAGCCAACAAGCCAACAAACCAACAAACCAACAAGCTAACAAACTAACAAACCAACAAACCAACAAACCAACAAATCAACAAACCAAGTAACCAACAAACCAACAAACCAACAAACCAACAAGCCAACAAGCCAACAACCCAACAAGCCCACAAGCCAACAAACCAACAAACCAACAAGCCAACAAACCAACAAACCAACAAACCAAGTAACCAAAAAACCAACAAACCAACAAACCAAAAAGCCAACAAACCAACAAACTAACAAACCAACAAACCAACAATCCAACAAACCAACAAACGAACAAACCAACAAACCAACAAACCAACAAATCAACAAACCAAGTAACCAACAAACCAACAAACCAACAAACCAACAAACGAACAAACCAACAAACCAACAAGCCAACAAACCAAGTAACCAACAAACTAACAAACCAACAAACCAACAAACCAAGAAACCAACAAACCAACATGCCAACAAACCAAAAAACCAACAAACCAACACACCAAGTAACCAACAAACCAACAAACCAACAAACCAACAAACCAACAAACCAACAAACCAACAAAACCAACAAACCAACAAACCAACAAACAAATAAACCAACAAACCAACAAACCAACAAACCAACAAACCAACAAACCAACAAACCAACAAACGTTCAAACAAACAAACCAACAAACCAACAAACGAACAAACCAACAAACCAACAAGCCAATAAACGAACGAACCAACAAACAAACAAACCAACAAACCAACAAGCCAACTAACCAACAAACCAACAAACCAACAAACGAACAAACAAACAAACCAACAAACCAACAAGCCAACAAACCAAGAAGCCAACAAACCAACAAGCCAACAAACCAACAAACCAACAAGCCAACAAACCAACAAACCAATAAGCCAACAAACCAACAAACCAACAAGCCAACAATCCAACAAACCAACAATCCAACAAGCCAACAAGCCAACAACCCAACAAGCCCACAAGCCAACAAACCAACAAACCAACAAGCCAACAATCCAACAAACCAAAAAACCAGCAAACCAACAAACCAACAAACCAACAAACCAACAAACCAACAAACCAACAAACCAACAAACCAATAAGCCAACAAACCAACAAACCAACAAGCCAACAATCCAACAAACCAACAAGCCAACAAACGAACAAACCAACAAACAAACAAGCCAACAAACCAACAAACGAACAAACAAACAAACCAACAAACCAACAAACCAACAAGCCAACAAACCAAAAAACCAACAAACCAACAAACCAACAAACCAACAGACCAACAAACGTACAAACCAACAAGCCAACGAACCAACAAACCAACAAACGAATAAGCCAACAAACCAAAAAACCAACAAACCAACAAACCAAGTAACCAACAAACCAACAAACCAACAAACAAGTAAACCAAGAAACCAACAAACCAAAAACCAACAAACCAACAAACCAACAAACCAACAAACCAACAAACCAACAAGCCAACAAACCAAAAAACCAACAAACCAACAAACCAACAAACCAACAAACCAACAAACCAACAAACCAACAAACCAACAAACCAACAAACCAATAAACCAACAAACCAAGAAACCAAAAACCAACACACCAACCAGCCAACAAACCAACAAACCCACAAACCAACAAACCAACAAGCCAACAAGCCAACAACCCAACATACCAACAAACCAAGTAACCAACAAACCAACAAACCAACAAACCAAGAAACTAACAACCCAACAAGCCAACAAACCAAAAAACCAACAAACCAACAAACCAAGTAACCAACAAACCAACAAACCAACAAACCAACAAACAAATAAACCAACAAACCAACAAACCAACAAACCAACAAACCAACAAACCAACAAACCAACAAACGAACAAACAAACAAACCAACAAACAAACAAACCATTAAACCAACAAACCAACAAACCAACAAACCAACAAACAAACAAAACAACAAACCAACAAGCCAACAAACCAACAAACCAACAAACCAAGTAACCAACAAGCCAACAAACCAACAAGCCAACAAACAAATAAACCACCAAACCAACAAACCATCAAACAAATAAACCAACAAACCAACAAGCCAACAAACCAACAAACCAATAAGCCAACAAACCAACAAACCAACAAACCAACAAACCAACAAACCAACAAACCAACAAGCCAACAAACCAACAAACGAACAAACTAACAAACCAACAAACAAACAAACCAACAAGCCAACAAGCCAACAAACCAACAAGCCATCAAACGAACGAACCAACAAACAAACCAACCAACAAACCAACAAGCCAACAAACCAACAAACCAACAAACGAACAAACGAACAAACGAACAAACAAACAAACCAACAAACCAACAAACCAAGAAGCCAACAAACCAACAAGCCAACAAACCAACAAACCAACAAGCCAATAAACGAACAAACCAACAAGCCAACAAGCCAACAAACCAACAAACCCACAAGCCAACAAACCAACAAACGAACAAGCCAACAAGCCAACAAACCAAAAAACCAAAAAACCAACAAACCAACAAACCAACAAACCAACAAACCAACAAACCAACAAACCAACAAACCAAGTAACCAAGAAACCAACAAACCAACAAACCAACAAACCAACAAATCAACAAACCAAGTAACCAACAAACCAACAAACCAACAAACCAACAAGCTAACAAACTAACAAACCAACAAACCAACAAACCAAAAAACCAAAAAGCCAACAAACCAACAAACTAACAAACCAACAAACCAACAAGCCAACAAACCAAGTAACCAACAAACCAACAAACCAACAAACCAACAAATCAACAAACCAAGTAACCAACAAACCAACAAACCAACAAACCAACAAACGAACAAACCAACAAACCAACAAGCCAACAAACCAAGTAACCAACAAACTAACAAACCAACAAACCAACAAACGAAGAAACCAACAAACCAACATGCCAACAAACCAAAAAACCAACAAACCAACACACCAAGTAACCAACAAGCCAACAAACCAACAAACCAACAAACCAACAAACCAACAAATCCACAAACCAACAAACCAAGAATCCAACAAACGAACAAACCAACAAACCAACAAACCAACAAACCAATAAACCAACAAAATAACAAAGGAAAAAACCAACAAACCAACATACCAACAAACCAACAAATCAACAAACCAACAAACCAACAAACCGACAAACCAACAAACCAACAAACCAACAAACGAACAAACCAACAAGCCAACAAACCAAAAAACCAATAAACCAACAAACCAAGTTAACAACAAACCAACAAACAAGCAAACCAACAAACTTACAAGCCAACAAGCCAACAAACCAACAAGCCAACAAACCAACAAACCAACAAACCAACAAACGAACAAACAAACAAACCAACAAACCAAAAAACCAACAAACCGACAAACCAACAAGCCAACAAGCCAAAAAACCAACAAACCAACAAACAAATAAACCAACAAACCAACAAACCACAAACCAACAAACCAACAAACCAACAAACGAAAAACCAACAAACCAAAAAACCAACAAACCAACAAACGAACAAACCAACAAACGAACAAACCAACAAACCAACAAACCTACAAACCAACAAGCCAACAAACCAACAAGCCAACAGACGAACAAACCAACAAACCAACAAACAAACAAACCAAAAAACCAACAAACCAACAAACAATCAAACCAACAAACCAACAAACCAACAAACCAACAAACCAACAAACCAACAAGCCAACAAACGAACAAACCAAGAAGCCAACAAGCCAACAAACCAACAAGCCAACAAACCAACATGCCAGCAAACAAACAAACCAACAAACAAACAAACCAACAAACCAACAACCCAACAAGCAAATAAACCAACAAACCAACAAATGAGCAAACCAACAAACCAACAAACCAACAAACCAACAAACCAACAAGTCAACAAGCCAACAAACCAACAAACGAACAAACCAACAAGCCAACAAACCAAAAAACCAAGTTAACAACAAACCAACAAACAAGCAAACCAACAAACCTACAAGCCAACAAGCCAACAAACCAACAAGCCAACAAACCAACAAACCAACAAACCAACAAACCAACAAACGAACAAACAAACAAACCAACAAACCAACAAACCAACAAACCGACAAACCAACAAGGCAACAAGCGAACAAACCAACAAACCAAAAAACAAATAAACTAATAAACCAACAAACCACAAACCAACAAACCAACAAACCAACAAGCCAACAAACGAAAAACCAACAAACCAAAAAACCAACAAACCAACAAACGAACAAACCAACAAACGAACAAACCAAGAAACCAACAAACCTACAAACCAACAAGCCAACAAACCAACAAGCCAACAAACAAACAAACCAACAAACCAACAAACAAACCAACCAACAAACCAACAAACCAACAAACCAACAAACAAACAAACCAACAAACCAACAAACAACAAACCAACAAACCAACAAACCAACAGACCAACAAACCAACAAGCCAACAAGCCAACAAACGAACAAACCAACAAGCCAACAAGCCAACAAACCAACAAGCCAACAAACCAACAAGCCAACAAACGAACAAACCAACAAACAAACAAACCAACAAACCAACAAACCAACAAACAAATAAACCAACAAACCAACAAACAAGCAAACCAACAAACCAACAAACCAACAAACCAACAAGCCAACAAGCCAACAAACGAACAAACCAACAAACGAACAAATCAACAAACAAACAAACCAACAAACCAACAAGCCAACAAACCAACAAACCAATAAGCCAACAAACCAACAAACCAACAAACCAACAAACCAACAAACCAACAAACCAACAAACCAACAAACCAACAAACCAACAAACCAACAAACCAACAAACCAACAAGCCAACAAACCAAAAAACCAACAAACCAACAAACCAACAAACCAACAAACCAACAAACCAACAAACCAACAAACCAACAAACCAATAAACCAACAAACCAAGAAACCAAAAACCAACAAACCAACCAGCCAACAAACCGACAAACCCACAAACCAACACACCAACAAGCCAACAAGCCAACAACCCAACAAACCAACAAACGAACAAACAAACAAACCAACAGACCAACAAACCAACAAACCAACAAAGTAACAAACGAACAAACCAACAAACCAACAAACCAACAAACCAACAAGCCAGCAAACGAACAAACCAACAAGCCAACAAACCAAAAAACCCACAAACCAACAAACTACTAAACCAACAAACCAACAAACCAACAAACCAACAAACCAACAAACCAACAAGCCAAGAAACCAACAAACCAACAAACAAACAAACCAACAAACCAACAAACCAACAAACGAACAAACAAACAAATCAACAAACCAACAAACCAACAAAGCCACTAGCCAACAAACCAACAAACCAAGAAGCCAACAAACGAACAAACCAACAAGCCAACAAACCAAAAAACCAACAAACCTACAAACCAAGTAATCAACAAACCAACAAACGAACAAACCAACAAACCAACAAGCCAACAAGCCAACAGACCAACAATTCAACAAACCAGCTAACCAACAAACCAACAAACTTACAAACGAACAAACCAACTAACCAACTAACCAACAAACCAACAAACCAACAAGCCAACAAGCCAACAAACCAACAAACCAACACGCAAATAAACCAACAAACCAACAAACCAACAAACCCACAAACCAACAAGCCAACAAACGAAAAAACAAACAAACCAACAAACAACAAACCAACAAACGAACAAACCAACAAACGAACAAGCTAACAAACTAACAAACCAACAAACCAACCAACCAACAAACGAACAAACCAACAAGCAAACAAACCAACAAACCAACAAACCAACAAATCAACAAACCAACAAACGAACAAACAAACAAACCAACAAACCAACAAACCAACAAACCCACAAGCCAACAAACCAACAAACCAAGAAACCAACAAACAAACAAACCAACAAGCCAACAAACCAAAAAACCAACAAACCAACAAGCCAAGTAATCAACAAACCAACAAAGAAATAAACCAACAAACCAACAAGCCAACAAGCCAACAGACCAACAATTCAACAAACCAGCCAACCAACAAACCAACAAACTTACAAACGAACAAACCAACTAACCAACAAACCCACAAACCAACAAACCAACAAACCAACAAGCCAACAAACCAACAAACCAACACGCAAATAAACCAACAAACCAACAAACCAACAAACCAACAAGCCAACAAACGAAAAAACCAACAAACCAACAAACAACAAACCAACAAACGAACAAACCAACAAACGAACAAGCTAACAAACTAACAAACCAACAAACCAACAAACCAACAAGCCAACAAACCAACAAGCCAACAATCCAGCAAACCAACAAGCCAACAAACGAACAAAAAAACAAACCAACAAACCAACAAACCAACAAGCCAACAAACCCAAAAACCAACAAACCACAAACCAAGTAACCAATAAACCAACAAACCAACAATCCAACAAACAAGTAAACCAACAAACCAACAAACCAACAAACAACAAACCAACAAGCCAACAAACAAATAAACCACCAAACCAACAAACCAACAAACAAATAAACCAACAAAACAACAAGCCAACAAACCAACAAACCAACAAGCCAACAAACCAACAAACCAACAAACCAACAAATCAACAAACCAATAAACCAACAAGCCAACAAACAAACAAACGAACACACCAACAAACCAACAAACGAACAAACCAACAAGCCAACAAGCCAACAAACCAACAAGCCAACAAGCCAACAAACCAAAAAACCAACAAACCAACAAACCAACAAACCAACAAACCAACAAACCAATAAGCCACAAACCAACAAACCAACAAGCCAACAAACCAACAAACCAACAAACCAAGAAGCCAACAAACCAACAAGCCAACAAACCAACAAACCAACAAGCCAACAAACGAACAAACTAACGAGCAAACAAGCGAACAAACCAACAAGCCCACAAGCCAACAAACCAACAAACCAACAAGCCAACAAGCCAACAAACCAAAAAACCAACAAACCAACAAACCAACAAACCAACAAACCAACAAACCAACAAACCAACAAACCAATAAGCCACAAACCAACAAACCAACAAGCCAACAATCCAACAAACCAACAAGCCAACAAACGAACAAACCAACAAACAAACAAGCCAACAAACCAACAAACCAACAAACCAACAAACGAACAAACAAACAAACCAACAAACCAACAAACCAACAAGCCAACAAACCAAAAAACCAACAAACCAACAAACCAACAAGCCAACAGACCAACAAACCAACAAACCAACAAGCCAACAAACCAACAAACAAGTAAACCAAGAAACCAAAAAACCAACAAACCAACAAACCAACAAACTAACAAACCAACAAACCAACAAACCAACAAACCAACAAGCCAACAAACCAAAAAACCAACAAACCAACAAACCAACAAACCAACAAACCAACAAACGAAGAAACCAACAAACCAACAAACCAAATAACCAATAAACCAACAAACCAAGAAACCAAAAAACCAACACACCAACAAGCCAACAAACCAACAAACCAACAAACCCACAAACCCACAAACCAACAAACCAACAAGCCAACAAGCCAACAAGCCAATAAACCAACAAACCAACAAACCAACAAACCAACAAACGAACAAACAAACAATCCAACAAACCAATAAACCAACAAACCAACAAACCAACAAACGAACAAACCGACAAACCAACAAACCAACAAACCAATAAGCCAACAAACGAACAAACCAACAAGCCAACAAACCAAAAAACCCACAAACCAACAAACCACTAAACCAACAAACTAACAAACCAACAAACCAACAAACCAACAAACCAAGAAACCAACAAAATAACAAACCAACATACCAACAAACCAACAAACCAACAAACCAAGAAACCAACAAATCAACAAACCAACAAACCAACAAACCAACAAACCAACAAACCAACAAACCAACAAACCAACAAACCAACAAACCAACAAACCAACAAACCAACAAACCAACAAACCAACAAACGAACAAACAAACAAACCAACAAACCAACAAACCAACAAACCCACAAGCCAACAAACCAATAAACCAAGAAACCAACAAACGAACAAACCAACAAGCCAACAAACCAAAAAACCAACAAACCAACAAACCAAGTAGCCAACAAACCAACAAACGAACAAAGCAACAAACCAACAAGCCAACAAGCCAACAAACCAACAATTCAACAAACCAGCCAACCAACAAACCAACAAACCTACAAACGAACAAACCAACAAACCATCAAACCAACAAACCAACAAACCAACAAGCCAACAAACCAACACGCAAATAAACCAACAAACCAACAAACCAACAAACCAACAAACCAACAAACCAACAAACCAACAAACGAAAAAACCAACAAAACAACAAACAACAAACCAACAAACGAACAAACCAACAAACGAACAAACCAACAAACGAACAAGCCAACAAACGAACAAACCAACAAACCAACAAACCAACAAACCAACAAGCCAACAAACCAAAAAAACCAACAAACCACAAACCAAGTAACCAACAAACCAACAAACCAACAATCCAACAAACAAGTAAACCAACAAACCAACAAACCAACAAACAACAAACCAACAAGCCAACAAACAAATAAACCACCAAACCAACAAACCAACAAACAAATAAACCAACAAAACAATAAGCCAACAAACAAACAAACCAACAAGCCAACAAACCAACAAACCAACAAACCAACAAATCAAGAAACCAACAAACCAACAAGCCAACAAACAAACAAACGAACACACCAACAAACCAACAAACGAACAAACCAACAAGCCAACAAGCCAACAAACCAACAAGCCAACAAGCCAACAAACCAAAAAACCAACAAACCAACAAACCAACAAACCAACAAACCAATAAGCCACAAACCAACAAACCAACAAGCCAACAAACCAACAAACCAACAAACCAAGAAGCCAACAAACCAACAAGCCAACAAACCAACAAACCAACAAGCCAACAAACGAACAAACCAACGAGCAAACAAGCGAACAAACCAACAAGCCCACAAGCCAACAAACCAACAAACCAACAAGCCAACAAGCCAACAAACCAAAAAACCAACAAACCAACAAACCAACAAACCAACAAACCAACAAACCAACAAACCAACAAACCAATAAGCCACAAACCAACAAACCAACAAGCCAACAATCCAACAAACCAACAAGCCAACAAACGACCAAACCAACAAACAAACAAGCCAACAAACCAACAAACCAACAAACCAACAAACGAACAAACAAACAAACCAACAAACCAACAAACCAACAAGCCAACAAACCAAAAAACCAACAAACCAACAAACCAACAAACCAACAGACCAACAAACCAACAAACCAACAAGCCAACAAACCAACAAACAAGTAAACCAAGAAACCAAAAAACCAACAAACCAACAAACCAACAAACTAACAAACCAACAAACCAACAAACCAACAAACCAACAAGCCAACAAACCAAAAAACCAACAAACCAACAAGCCAACAAACCAACAAACCAACAAACGAAGAAACCAACAAACCAACAAACCAAATAACCAATAAACCAACAAACCAAGAAACCAAAAAACCAACACACCAACAAGCCAACAAACCAACAAACCAACAAACCCACAAACCCACAAACCAACAAACCAACAAGCCAACAAGCCAACAAGCCAATAAACCAACAAACCAACAAACCAACAAACCAACAAACGAACAAACAAACAATCCAACAAACCAATAAACCAACAAACCAACAAACCAACAAACGAACAAACCGACAAACCAACAAACCAACAAACCAAGAAACCAACAAAATAACAAACCAACATACCAACAAACCAACAAACCAACAAACCAAGAAACCAACAAATCAACAAACCAACAAACCAACAAACCAACAAACCAACAAACCAACAAACCAACAAACCAACAAACCTACAAACCAACAAACCAACAAACGAACAAACAAACAAACCAACAAACCAACAAACCAACAAACCCACAAGCCAACAAACGAACAAACCAAGAAACCAACAAACGAACAAACCAACAAGCCAACAAACCAAAAAACCAACAAACCAACAAACCAAGTAGCCAACAAACCAACAAACGAACAAAGCAACAAACCAACAAGCCAACAAGCCAACAAACCAACAATTTAACAAACCAGCCAACCAACAAACCAACAAACCTACAAACGAACAAACCAACAAACCAACAAACCAACAAACCAACAAACCAACAAACCAACAAACCAACAAGCCAACAAGCCAACAAACCAACACGCAAATAAACCAACAAACCAACAAACCAACAAACCAACAAACCAACAAACGAAAAAACCAACAAAACAACAAACAACAAACCAACAAACGAACAAACCAACAAACGAACAAACCAACAAACGAACAAGCCAACAAACGAACAAACCAACAAACCAACAAACCAACAAACCAACAAGCCAACAAACCAAAAAAACCAACAAACCACAAACCAAGTAACCAACAAACCAACAAACCAACAAACCAACAAACCAACAAACAAGTAAACCAACAAACCAACAAACCAACAAACAACAAACCAACAAACTAACAAGCCAACAAACCAAAAAACCAACAAATCAACAAACTAACAAACCAACAAACCAACAAGCCAACAAACCAACAATTCAACAAACCAGCCAACCAACTAACCAAGAAACCTACAAGCGAACAAACCAACAAACCAACAAACCAACAAACCAACAAGCCAACAAGCCAACAAACCAACAAACCAACACGCAAATAAACCAACAAACCAACAAACCAACAAACCAACAAACCAACAAGCCAACAAACGAAAAAACCAACAAACCAACAAACAACAAACCAACAAACGAAAAAACCAACAAACGAACAAACCAACAAACGAACAAGCCAACAAACGAACAAACCAACAAACTAACAAACCAACAAACCAACAAGCCAACAAACCAAAAAACCAACAAAGCACAAACCAAGTAACCAACAAACCAACAAACCAACAAACCAAGAAACCAAGAAACCAACAAACCAACAAACCAACAAACCAACAAACCAACAAACCAAGAAACCAACAAACTAACAAACCAAAAAGCCAACAAACCAACAAACCAACAAACCAAAAACCAACAAACCAACAAGCCATTAAGCCAACAAACGAACGAACCAACAAGCCGACAAACCAACAAACCAACAAACCAACAAACCAACAAACCAACAAACCAACAAACCAACAAACTAACAAACCAACAAACCAACAAACCAACAAACCAACAAACCAACAAACCAACAAACCAACAAACCAACAAACCAACAAACCAACAAACCAAGTAACCAACAATCCAACAAACATACAAACGAACAAACAAACAAACGAACAAACCAACAAACCAACAAACCAATAAAGACACAAACCAACAAACCAAGAAACCAAGAAACCAACAAACTAACAAACCAACAAGCCAACAAACCAACAAACCAACAAACCAAAAACCAACAAACCAACAAGCCAACAAGCCAACAAACGAACGAACCAACAAGCCAACAAACCAACAAACCAACAAACCAACAAACCAAACAAACCAACAAACCAACAAACCAACAAACCAACAAACCAACAAACCAACAAACCAACAAACCAACAAACCAACAAACCAAGTAACCAACAAACCAACAAACTAACAAACCAACAAACCAACAAACCAACAAACCAACAAGCCAACAAACCAAAAAACCAACAAACCAACAAACCAACAAACCAACAGACCAACAAACCAACAAACCAACAAGCCAACAAACCAACAAACAAGTAAACCAAGAAACCAAAAAACCAACAAACCAACAAACCAACAAACTAACAAACCAACAAACCAACAAACCAACAAACCAACAAGCCAACAAACCAAAAAACCAACAAACCAACAAACCAACAAACCAACAAACGAAGAAACCAAAAAACCAACAAACCAAATAACCAATAAACCAACAAACCAAGAAACCAAAAAACCAACACACCAACAAGCCAACAAACCAACAAACCAACAAACCCACAAACCCACAAACCAACAAACCAACAAGCCAACAAGCCAACAAGCCAATAAACCAACAAACCAACAAACCAACAAACCAACAAACGAACAAACAAACAATCCAACAAACCAATAAACCAACAAACCAACAAACCAACAAACGAACAAACCGACAAACCAACAAACCAACAATCCAAGAAACCAACAAAATAACAAACCAACATACCAACAAACCAACAAACCAACAAACCAAGAAACCAACAAATCAACAAACCAACAAACCAACAAACCAACAAACCAACAAACCAACAAACCAACAAACCAACAAACCAACAAACCTACAAACCAACAAACCAACAAACGAACAAACAAACAAACCAACAAACCAACAAACCAACAAACCCACAAGCCAACAAACCAACAAACCAAGAAACCAACAAACGAACAAACCAACAAGCCAACAAACCAAAAAACCAACAAACCAACAAACCAAGTAGCCAACAAACCAACAAACGAACAAAGCAACAAACCAGCAAGCCAACAAGCCAACAAACCAACAATTCAACAAACCAGCCAACCAACAAACCAACAAACCTACAAACGAACAAACCAACAAACCAACAAACCAACAAACCAACAAACCAACAAGCCAACAAGCCAACAAACAAACACGCAAATAAACCAACAAACGAACAAACCAACAAACGAACAAGCCAACAAACGAACAAACCAACAAACCAACAAACCAACAAACCAACAAGCCAACAAACCAAAAAAACCAACAAACCACAAACCAAGTAACCAACAAACCAACAAACCAACAAACCAACAAACCAACAAACAAGTAAACCAACAAACCAACAAACCAACAAACAACAAACCAACAAACTAACAAGCCAACAAACCAAAAAACCAACAAATCAACAAACTAACAAACCAACAAACCAACAAGCCAACAAACCAACAATTCAACAAACCAGCCAACCAACTAACCAAGAAACCTACAAACGAACAAACCAACAAACCAACAAACCAACAAACCAACAAACCAACAAGCCAACAAGCCAACAAACCAACAAACCAACACGCAAATAAACCAACAAACCAACAAACCAACAAACCAACAAACCAACAAGCCAACAAACGAAAAAACCAACAAACCAACAAACAACAAACCAACAAACGAAAAAACCAACAAACGAACAAACCAACAAACGAACAAGCCAACAAACGAACAAACCAACAAACCAACAAACCAACAAACCAACAAACAAGTAAACCAACAAACCAACAAACCAACAAACCAACAAACAAGTAAACCAACAAACCAACAAACCAACAAACAACAAACCAACAAACTAACAAGCCAACAAACCAAAAAACCAACAAATCAACAAACTAACAAACCAACAAACCAACAAGCCAACAAACAAGTAAACCAACAAACCAACAAACCAACAAACAACAAACCAACAAACTAACAAGCCAACAAACCAAAAAACCAACAAATCAACAAACTAACAAACCAACAAACCAACAAGCCAACAAACCAACAATTCAACAAACCAGCCAACCAACTAACCAAGAAACCTACAAACGAACAAACCAACAAACCAACAAACCAACAAACCAACAAACCAACAAGCCAACAAGCCAACAAACCAACAAACCAACACGCAAATAAACCAACAAACCAACAAACCAACAAACCAACAAACCAACAAACCAACAAGCCAACAAACGAAAAAACCAACAAACCAACAAACAACAAACCAACAAACGAAAAAACCAACAAACGAACAAACCAACAAACGAACAAGCCAACAAACGAACAAACCAACAAACCAACAAACCAACAAACCAACAAGCCAACAAACCAAAAAACCAACAAAGCACAAACCAAGTAGCCAACAAACCAACAAACGAACAAAGCAACAAACCAACAAGCCAACAAGCCAACAAACCAACAATTCAACAAACTAGCCAACCAACAAAACAACAAACCTACAAACGAACAAACCAACAAACCAACAAACCAACAAACCAACAAACCAACAAGCCAACAAGCCAACAAACCAACACGCAAATAAACCAACAAACCAACAAACCAACAAACCAACAAACCAACAAACCAACAAACGAAAAAACCAACAAAACAACAAACAACAAACCAACAAACGAACAAACCAACAAACGAACAAACCAACAAACGAACAAGCCAACAAACGAACAAACCAACAAACCAACAAACCAACAAACCAACAAACCAACAAACCAAAAACCAACAAACCAACAAGCCATTAAGCCAACAAACGAACGAACCAACAAGCCAACAAACCAACAAACCAACAAACCAACAAACCAACAAACCAACAAACCAACAAACCAACAAACCAACAAACCAACAAACCAACAAACCAACAAACCAACAAACCAACAAACCAACAAACCAACAAACCAACAAACCAACAAACCAACAAACCAACAAACCAACAAACCAACAAACCAACAAACCAACAAACCAAGTAACCAACAATCCAACAAACATACAAACGAACAAACAAACAAACGAACAAACCAACAAACCAACAAACCAATAAAGACACAAACCAACAAACCAAGAAACCAAGAAACCAACAAACTAACAAACCAACAAGCCAACAAACCAACAAACCAACAAACCAAAAACCAACAAACCAACAAGCCAACAAGCCAACAAACGAACGAACTTACAAGCCAACAAACCAACAAACCAACAAACCAACAAACCAACAAACCAACAAACCAACAAACCAACAAACCAACAAACCAACAAACCAACAAACCAACAAACCAACAAACCAACAAACCAACAAACCAACAAACCAAGTAACCAACAAACCAACAAACTAACAAACCAACAAACCAACAAACCAACAAACCAACAAGCCAACAAACCAACAAGCCAACAAACCAAAAAACCAACAAACCAACAAACCAACAAACCAACAGACCAACAAACCAACAAACCAACAAGCCAACAAACCAACAAACAAGTAAACCAAGAAACCAAAAAACCAACAAACCAACAAACCAACAAACTAACAAACCAACAAACCAACAAACCAACAAACCAACAAGCCAACAAACCAAAAAACCAACAAACCAACAAACCAACAAACCAACAAACGAAGAAACCAACAAACCAACAAACCAAATAACCAATAAACCAACAAACCAAGAAACCAAAAAACCAACACACCAACAAGCCAACAAACCAACATACCAACAAACCCACAAACCCACAAACCAACAAACCAACAAGCCAACAAGCCAACAAGCCAATAAACCAACAAACCAACAAACCAACAAACCAACAAACGAACAAACAAACAATCCAACAAACCAATAAACCAACAAACCAACAAACCAACAAACGAACAAACCGACAAACCAACAAACCAACAAACCAAGAAACCAACAAAATAACAAACCAACATACCAACAAACCAACAAACCAACAAACCAAGAAACCAACAAATCAACAAACCAACAAACCAACAAACCAACAAACCAACAAACCAACAAACCAACAAACCAACAAACCAACAAACCAACAAACCTACAAACCAACAAACCAACAAACGAACAAACAAACAAACCAACAAACCAACAAACCAACAAACCCACAAGCCAACAAACCAACAAACCAAGAAACCAACAAACGAACAAACCAACAAGCCAACAAACCAAAAAACCAACAAACCAACAAACCAAGTAGCCAACAAACCAACAAACGAACAAAGCAACAAACCAACAAGCCAACAAGCCAACAAACCAACAATTCAACAAACCAGCCAACCAACAAACCAACAAACCTACAAACGAACAAACCAACAAACCAACAAACCAACAAACCAACAAACCAACAAGCCAACAAGCCAACAAACCAACACGCAAATAAACCAACAAACCAACAAACCAACAAACCAACAAACCAACAAACCAACAAACCAACAAACGAAAAAACCAACAAAACAACAAACAACAAACCAACAAACGAACAAACCAACAAACGAACAAACCAACAAACGAACAAGCCAACAAACGAACAAACCAACAAACCAACAAACCAACAAACCAACAAGCCAACAAACCAAAAAAACCAACAAACCACAAACCAAGTAACCAACAAACCAACAAACCAACTAACCAACAAACAAGTAAACCAACAAACCAACAAACCAACAAACAACAAACCAACAAACTAACAAGCCAACAAACCAAAAAACCAACAAATCAACAAACTAACAAACCAACAAACCAACAAGCCAACAAACCAACAATTCAACAAACCAGCCAACCAACTAACCAAGAAACCTACAAACGAACAAACCAACAAACCAACAAACCAACAAACCAACAAACCAACAAGCCAACAAGCCAACAAACCAACACGCAAATAAACCAACAAACCAACAAACCAACAAACCAACAAACCAACAAGCCAACAAACGAAAAAACCAACAAACCAACAAACAACAAACCAACAAACGAAAAAACCAACAAACGAACAAACCAACAAACGAACAAGCCAACAAACGAACAAACCAACAAACCAACAAACCAACAAACCAACAAGCCAACAAACCAAAAAACCAACAAAGCACAAACCAAGTAACCAACAAACCAACAAACCAACAAACCAACAAAAAAGTAAACCAACAAACCAACAAACCAACAAACAACAAACCAACAAACTAACAAGCCAACAAACCAAAAAACCAACAAATCAACAAACCAACAAACCAACAAACCAAGAAACCAAGAAACCAACAAACCAACAAACCAACAAACCAACAAACCAACAAACTAACAAACGAAAAAACCAACAAACGAACAAACCAACAAACGAACAAGCCAACAAACGAACAAACCAACAAACCAACAAACCAACAAACCAACAAACCAACAAACAAGTAAACCAACAAACCAACAAACCAACAAACCAACAAACAAGTAAACCAACAAACCAACAAACCAACAAACAACAAACCAACAAACTAACAAGCCAACAAACCAAAAAACCAACAAATCAACAAACTAACAAACCAACAAACCAACAAGCCAACAAACAAGTAAACCAACAAACCAACAAACCAACAAACCAACAAACCAACAAGCCAACAAGCCAACAAACCAACAAACCAACACGCAAATAAACCAACAAACCAACAAACCAACAAACCAACAAACCAACAAGCCAACAAACGAAAAAACCAACAAACCAACAAACAACAAACCAACAAACGAAAAAACCAACAAACGAACAAACCAACAAACGAACAAGCCAACAAACGAACAAACCAACAAACCAACAAACCAACAAACCAACAAGCCAACAAACCAAAAAACCAACAAAGCACAAACCAAGTAGCCAACAAACCAACAAACGAACAAAGCAACAAACCAACAAGCCAACAAGCCAACAAACCAACAATTCAACAAACCAGCCAACCAACAAAACAACAAACCTACAAACGAACAAACCAACAAACCAACAAACCAACAAACCAACAAACCAACAAGCCAACAAGCCAACAAACCAACACGCAAATAAACCAACAAACCAACAAACCAACAAACCAACAAACCAACAAACCAACAAACGAAAAAACCAACAAAACAACAAACAACAAACCAACAAACGAACAAACCAACAAACGAACAAACCAACAAACGAACAAGCCAACAAACGAACAAACCAACAAACCAACAAACCAACAAACCAACAAACCAAAAACCAACAAACCAACAAGCCATTAAGCCAACAAACGAACGAACCAACAAGCCAACAAACCAACAAACCAACAAACCAACAAACCAACAAACCAACAAACCAACAAACCAACAAACCAACAAACCAACAAACCAACAAACCAACAAACCAACAAACCAACAAACCAACAAACCAACAAACCAACAAACCAACAAACCAACAAACCAACAAACCAACAAACCAACAAACCAACAAACCAACAAACCAACAAACCAACAAACCAACAAACCAACAAACCAAGTAACCAACAATCCAACAAACATACAAACGAACAAACAAACAAACGAACAAACCAACAAACCAACAAACCAATAAAGACACAAACCAACAAACCAAGAAACCAAGAAACCAACAAACTAACAAACCAACAAGCCAACAAACCAACAAACCAACAAACCAAAAACCAACAAACCAACAAGCCAACAAGCCAACAAACGAACGAACCAACAAGCCAACAAACCAACAAACCAACAAACCAACAAACCAACAAACCAACAAACCAACAAACCAACAAACCAACAAACCAACAAACAAACAAACCAACAAACCAACAAACCAACAAACCAACAAACCAAGTAACCAACAAACCAACAAACTAACAAACCAACAAACCAACAAACCAACAAACCAACAAGCCAACAAACCAAAAAACCAACAAACCAACAAACCAACAAACCAACAGACCAACAAACCAACAAACCAACAAGCCAACAAACAAGTAAACCAAGAAACCAAAAAACCAACAAACCAACAAACCAACAAACTAACAAACCAACAAACCAACAAACCAACAAACCAACAAGCCAACAAACCAAAAAACCAACAAACCAACAAACCAACAAACCAACAAACCAACAAACCAACAAACGAAGAAACCAACAAACCAACAAACCAAATAACCAATAAACCAACAAACCAAGAAACCAAAAAACCAACACACCAACAAGCCAACAAACCAACAAACCAACAAACCCACAAACCCACAAACCAACAAACCAACAAGCCAACAAGCCAACAAGCCAATAAACCAACAAACCAACAAACCAACAAACCAACAAACGAACAAACAAACAATCCAACAAACCAATAAACCAACAAACCAACAAACCAACACACGAACAAACCGACAAACCAACAAACCAACAAACCAAGAAACCAACAAAATAACAAACCAACATACCAACAAACCAACAAACCAACAAACCAAGAAACCAACAAATCAACAAACCAACAAACCAACAAACCAACAAACCAACAAACCAACAAACCAACAAACCAACAAACCAACAAACCAACAAACCTACAAACCAACAAACCAACAAACGAACAAACAAACAAACCAACAAACCAACAAACCAACAAACCCACAAGCCAACAAACCAACAAACCAAGAAACCAACAAACGAACAAACCAACAAGCCAACAAACCAAAAAACCAACAAACCAACAAACCAAGTAGCCAACAAACCAACAAACGAACAAAGAAACAAACCAACCAGCCAACAAGCCAACAAACCAACAATTCAACAAACCAGCCAACCAACAAACCAACAAACCTACAAACGAACAAACCAACAGACCAACAAACCAACAAACCAACAAACCAACAAGCCAACAAGCCAACAAACCAACACGCAAATAAACCAACAAACCAACAAACCAACAAACCAACAAACGAAAAAACCAACAAAACAACAAACAACAAACCAACAAACGAACAAACCAACAAACGAACAAACCAACAAACGAACAAGCCAACAAACGAACAAACCAACAAACCAACAAACCAACAAACCAACAAGCCAACAAACCAAAAAAACCAACAAACCACAAACCAAGTAACCAACAAACCAACAAACCAACAAACCAACAAACAAGTAAACCAACAAACCAACAAACCAACAAACAACAAACCAACAAACTAACAAGCCAACAAACCAAAAAACCAACAAATCAACAAACTAACAAACCAACAAACCAACAAGCCAACAAACCAACAATTCAACAAACCAGCCAACCAACTAACCAAGAAACCTACAAACGAACAAACCAACAAACCAACAAACCAACAAACCAACAAACCAACAAGCCAACAAGCCAACAAACCAACAAACCAACACGCAAATAAACCAACAAACCAACAAACCAACAAACCAACAAACCAACAAGCCAACAAACGAAAAAACCAACAAACCAACAAACAACAAACCAACAAACGAAAAAACCAACAAACGAACAAACCAACAAACGAACAAGCCAACAAACGAACAAACCAACAAACCAACAAACCAACAAACCAACAAACCAACAAGCCAACAAACCAAAAAACCAACAAAGCACAAACCAAGTAACCAACAAACCAACAAACCAACAAACCAACAAAAAAGTAAACCAACAAACCAACAAACCAACAAACAACAAACCAACAAACTAACAAGCCAACAAACCAAAAAACCAACAAATCAACAAACCAACAAACCAACAAACCAAGAAACCAAGAAACCAACAAACCAACAAACCAACAAACCAACAAACCAAGAAACCAACAAACTAACAAACCAAAAAGCCAACAAACCAACAAACCAACAAACCAAAAACCAACAAACCAACAAGCCATTAAGCCAACAAACGAACGAACCAACAAGCCAACAAACCAACAAACCAACAAACCAACAAACCAACAAACCAACAAACCAACAAACCAACAAACCAACAAACCAACAAACCAACAAACCAACAAACCAACAAACCAACAAACCAACAAACCAACAAACCAACAAACCAACAAACCAACAAACCAACAAACCAACAAACCAAGTAACCAACAATCCAACAAACATACAAACGAACAACCAAACAAACGAACAAACCAACAAACCAACAAACCAATAAAGACACAAACCAACAAACCAAGAAACCAAGAAACCAACAAACTAACAAACCAACAAGCCAACAAACCAACAAACCAACAAACCAAAAACCAACAAACCAACAAGCTAACAAGCCAACAAACGAACGAACCAACAAGCCAACAAACCAACAAACCAACAAACCAACAAACCAACAAACCAACAAACCAACAAACCAACAAACCAACAAACCAACAAACCAACAAACCAACAAACCAAGTAACCAACAAACCAACAAACTAACAAACCAACAAACCAACAAACCAACAAACCAACAAACCAACAAACAAACAAACAAACCAACTAACCAACAAACCAAAAACCAACAAACGAACAAACCAACAAACAAACAAACCAACAAACGAACAAACAAACAAACGAACAAACCAACAAACCAACAAACCAATAAACCACCAAACCAACAAACGAACAAACCAACAAACCAACAAACCAACAAACCAACAAACCAACAAACCAACAAACCAACAAACCAAGTAACCAACAAACCAACAAGCCAACAAACAAACAAACCAACAAACAAACAAACCAACAAACCAACAAACCAACAAGCCAACAAACAAACAAACCGACAAACCAACAAACGAACAAACCAACAAACCAACAAATCAACAAACCAACAAACCAACAAACCAACAAACCAACAAGCCAACAAGCCAACAACCCAACAAGCCAACAAACAACAAACCAATAAACCAACAAACCAACAAGCCAACAAACCAACAAACCAACAAACCAACAAACCAACAATCCAACAAACCAACAAACGAACAAACCAACAAACCAACAAACCAACAAACAAAATAACCAACAAACCAACAAACCAACAAACCAACAAACGAACAAACCAACAAACCAACAAGCCAACAAGCCAACAAGCCAACAAACCAACAAGCCAAAAACGAACAAACGAACAAACCAACAAACCAACAAACCAAGAAACCAACAAACAAATAAACCAACAAACGAACAAACCAACAAACCAACAAACAGACAAACAAACAAACAAACAAACAAACCAACAAACCAACAAACCAACAAACCAACAAACCAACAAACCAACAAACCAAGTAACCAACAAACTAACAAACCAACAAACCAACAAACCAAGAAACCAACAAACCAACAAGCCAACAAACCAAAAAACCAACAAACCAACAAACGAAGTAACCAAGAAACCAACAAACCAACAAACCAACAAACCAACAAACCAACAAGCCAACAAGCCAACAAACCAACAAACCAACAAGCTAACAAACCAACAAACCAACAAACCAACAAGCCAACAAACCAAAAAACCAACAAACCAACAAACCAACAAACCAACAAACCAACAAACCAACAAACCAACAAACCAAGTAACCAACAAACCATCAAACCAACAAACCAACAAATGAACAAACTTACAAACCAACAAGCCAACAAGCCAACAAACCAACAAGCCAACAAACGAACAAACGAACAAACCAACAAACCAACAAACCAACAAACCAAGAAACCAACAAACGAACAAACCAATAAACCAACAAACCAACAAACAGGCAAACAAACAAACAAACAAACAAACAAACAAACCAACAAACAAACAAACCAACAAACCAAGTAACCAACAAACTAACAAACCAACAAACTAACAAACCAAGAAACAAACAAACCAACAAGCCAACAAACCAAAAAACCAACAAACCAACAAACCAAGTAACCAACAAACCAACAAATTAACAAACCAACAAACCAACAAACCAACAAACAAACAAACCAACAAACAAATAAACCAAAAAACTAACAAACCAACAAACCAACAAACCAACAAACCCACATACCAACAAACGAACAAACAAACAAACCAACAAACCAACAAACTAACAAACCCACAAACCAACAAACCAACAAACCAACAAACCAAGAAACCAACAAACGAACAAACCAACAAACCAACAAACCAACAAACCAACAAACCAAGTAACCAACAAACTAACAAACCAACAAACCAACAAACCAACAAACCAACAAACCAACAAGCCAACAAGCCAAAAAACCAACAAACCAACAAACGAAGTAACCAAGAAACCAACAAACCAACAAACCAACAAACCAACAAACCAACAAGCCAACAAGCCAACAAACCAACAAACCAACAAGCTAACAAACCAACAAACCAACAAACCAACAAACCAACAAACCAACAAACCAACAAACGAAAAAACCAACAAAACAACAAACAACAAACCAACAAACGAACAAACCAACAAACGAACAAACCAACAAACGAACAAGCCAACAAACGAACAAACCAACAAACCAACAAACCAACAAACCAACAAGCCAACAAACCAAAAAAACCAACAAACCACAAACCAAGTAACCAACAAACCAACAAACCAACAAACCAACAAACAAGTAAACCAACAAACCAACAAACCAACAAACAACAAACCAACAAACTAACAAGCCAACAAACCAAAAAACCAACAAATCAACAAACTAACAAACCAACAAACCAACAAGCCAACAAACCAACCATTCAACAAACCAGCCAACCAACTAACCAAGAAACCTACAAACGAACAAACCAACAAACCAACAAACCAACAAACCAACAAACCAACAAGCCAACAAGCCAACAAACCAACAAACCAACACGCAAATAAACCAACAAACCAACAAACAACAAACCAACAAACCAACAAGCCAACAAACGAAAAAACCAACAAACCAACAAACAACAAACCAACAAACGAAAAAACCAACAAACGAACAAACCAACAAACGAACAAGCCAACAAACGAACAAACCAACAAACCAACAAACCAACAAACCAACAAGCCAACAAACCAAAAAACCAACAAAGCACAAACCAAGTAACCAACAAACCAACAAACCAACAAACCAACAAAAAAGTAAACCAACAAACCAACAAACCAACAAACAACAAACCAACAAACTAACAAGCCAACAAACCAAAAAACCAACAAATCAACAAACCAACAAACCAACAAACCAAGAAACCAAGAAACCAACAAACCAACAAACCAACAAACCAACAAACCAACAAACCAAGAAACCAACAAACTAACAAACCAAAAAGCCAACAAACCAACAAACCAACAAACCAAAAACCAACAAACCAACAAGCCATTAAGCCAACAAACGAACGAACCAACAAGCCAACAAACCAACAAACCAACAAACCAACAAACCAACAAACCAACAAACCAACAAACCAACAAACCAACAAACCAACAAACCAACAAACCAACAAACCAACAAACCAACAAACCAACAAACCAACAAACCAACAAACCAACAAACCAACAAACCAACAAACCAACAAACCAACAAACCAAGTAACCAACAATCCAACAAACATACAAACGAACAAACAAACAAACGAACAAACCAACAAACCAACAAACCAATAAAGACACAAACCAACAAACCAAGAAACCAAGAAACCAACAAACTAACAAACCAACAAGCCAACAAACCAACAAACCAACAAACCAAAAACCAACAAACCAACAAGCCAACAAGCCAACAAACGAACGAACCAACAAGCCAACAAACCAACAAACCAACAAACCAACAAACCAACAAACCAACAAACCAACAAACCAACAAACCAACAAACCAACAAACCAACAAACCAACAAACCAACAAACCAAGTAACCAACAAACCAACAAACTAACAAACCAACAAACCAACAAACCAACAAACCAACAAACCAACAAACAAACAAACAAACCAACTAACCAACAAACCAAAAACCAACAAACGAACAAACCAACAAACAAACAAACCAACAAACGAACAAACAAACAAACGAACAAACCAACAAACCAACAAACCAATAAACCACCAAACCAACAAACGAACAAACCAACAAACCAACAAACCAACAAACCAACAAACCAACAAACCAACAAACCAACAAACCAAGTAACCAACAAACCAACAAGCCAACAAACAAACAAACCAACAAACAAACAAACCAACAAACCAACAAACCAACAAGCCAACAAACAAACAAACCGACAAACCAACAAACGAACAAACCAACAAACCAACAAATCAGCAAACCAACAAACCAACAAACCAACAAACCAACAAGCCAACAAGCCAACAACCCAACAAGCCAACAAACAACAAACCAATAAACCAACAAACCAACAAGCCAACAAACGAACAAACCAACAAACCAACAAACCAACAATCCAACAAACCAACAAACGAACAAACCAACAAACCAACAAACCAACAAACAAAATAACCAACAAACCAACAAACCAACAAACCAACAAACGAACAAACCAACAAACCAACAAGCCAACAAGCCAACAAGCCAACAAACCAACAAGCCAAAAACGAACAAACGAACAAACCAACAAACCAACAAACCAAGAAACCAACAAACAAATAAACCAACAAACGAACAAACCAACAAACCAACAAACAGACAAACAAACAAACAAACAAACAAACCAACAAACCAACAAACCAACAAACCAACAAACCAACAAACCAACAAACCAAGTAACCAACAAACTAACAAACCAACAAACCAACAAACCAAGAAACCAACAAACCAACAAGCCAACAAACCAAAAAACCAACAAACCAACAAACGAAGTAACCAAGAAACCAACAAACCAACAAACCAACAAACCAACAAACTAACAAGCCAACAAGCCAACAAACCAACAAACCAACAAGCTAACAAACCAACAAACCAACAAACCAACAAGCCAACAAACCAACAAACCAACAAACCAACAAACCAACAAACCAACAAACCAACAAACCAACAAACCAACAAACCAAGTAACCAACAAACCATCAAACCAACAAACCAACAAATGAACAAACTTACAAACCAACAAGCCAACAAGCCAACAAACCAACAAGCCAACAAACGAACAAACGAACAAACCAACAAACCAACAAACCAACAAACCAAGAAACCAACAAACCAACAAACAGACAAACAAACAAACAAACAAACAAACCAACAAACCAACAAACCAACAAACCAACAAACCAACAAACCAACAAACCAAGTAACCAACAAACTAACAAACCAACAAACCAACAAACCAAGAAACCAACAAACCAACAAGCCAACAAACCAAAAAACCAACAAACCAACAAACGAAGTAACCAAGAAACCAACAAACCAACAAACCAACAAACCAACAAACTAACAAGCCAACAAGCCAACAAACCAACAAACCAACAAGCTAACAAACCAACAAACCAACAAACCAACAAGCCAACAAACCAACAAACCAACAAACCAACAAACCAACAAACCAACAAACCAACAAACCAACAAACCAACAAACCAAGTAACCAACAAACCATCAAACCAACAAACCAACAAATGAACAAACTTACAAACCAACAAGCCAACAAGCCAACAAACCAACAAGCCAACAAACGAACAAACGAACAAACCAACAAACCAACAAACCAACAAACCAAGAAACCAACAAACGAACAAACCAATAAACCAACAAACCAACAAACAGGCAAACAAACAAACAAACAAACAAACAAACAAACCAACAAACAAACAAACCAACAAACCAAGTAACCAACAAACTAACAAACCAACAAACCAACAAACCAAGAAACAAACAAACCAACAAGCCAACAAACCAAAAAACCAACAAACCAACAAACCAAGTAACCAACAAACCAACAAATTAACAAACCAACAAACCAACAAACCAACAAACAAACAAACCAACAAACAAATAAACCAAAAAACTAACAAACCAACAAACCAACAAACCAACAAACCCACATACCAACAAACGAACAAACAAACAAACCAACAAACCAACAAACTAACAAACCCACAAACCAACAAACCAACAAACCAACAAACCAAGAAACCAACAAACGAACAAACCAACAAACCAACAAACCAACAAACCAACAAACCAACAAACCAAGTAACCAACAAACTAACAAACCAACAAACCAACAAACCAAGAAACCAACAAACCAACAAGCCAACAAGCCAAAAAACCAACAAACCAACAAACGAAGTAACCAAGAAACCAACAAACCAACAAACCAACAAACCAACAAACCAACAAGCCAACAAGCCAACAAACCAACAAACCAACAAGCTAACAAACCAACAAACCAACAAACCAACAAGCCAACAAACCAACAAACCAACAAACCAACAAACCAACAAACCAACAAACCAACAAACCAACAAACCAAAAAACCAACAAACCAAGTAACCAACAAACCGTCAAACCAACAAACCAACAAATGAACAAACTTACAAACCAACAAGCCAACAAGCCAACAAACCAACAAGCCAACAAACGAACAAACGAACAAACCAACAAACCAACAAACCAACAAACCAAGAAACCAACAAACGAACAAACCAATAAACCAACAAACCAACAAACAGGCAAACAAACAAACAAACAAACAAACAAACCAACAAACAAACAAACCAACAAACCAAGTAACCAACAAACTAACAAACCAACAAACCAACAAACCAAGAAACCAACAAACCAACAAGCCAACAAACCAAAAAACCAACAAACCAACAAACCAAGTAACCAACAAACCAACAAATTAACAAACCAACAAACCAACAAACCAACAAACCAACAAACCAACAAACAAATAAACCAAAAAACTAACAAACCAACAAACCAACAAACCAACAAACCCACATACCAACAAACGAACAAACAAACAAACCAACAAACCAACAAACTAACAAACCCACAAACCAACAAACCAACAAACCAACAAACCAAGAAACCAACAAACGAACAAACCAACAAACCAACAAACCAACAAACCAACAAACCAACTAACCAACAAACTAACAAACCGACAAACCAAGAAACCAACAATTCAACAAGCCAACAAACCAAAAAACCAACAAACCAAGTAACCAACAAACCAACAAACCAACAAACCAACAAACCAACAAACCAACAAACCAACAAACCAACAAACTAACAAACGAACAAACAAACAAACAAACAAACCAACAAACTAACAAACCCACAAACCAACAAACCAACAAACCAACAAACCAAGAAACCAACAAACAAACAAACCAACAAACCAACAAACCAACAAACCAATAAACCAACAAACCAATAAACCAACAAACCAACAAACGAAATAAACAACAAACCAACATACCAACAAACCAACAAACCAACAAACCAACAAACCAACAAACCAACAAACCAACAAACCAACAAACCAACAAATCAACAAACCAGCAAACGAACAAACCAACAACCCAAGAAACCAAAAAACCAATAAACCAACAAACCAAGTAACCAACAACCCAACAAACGAGCAAACCAACAAACCTACAAGCCAACAAGCCATCAAACCAACAAACCAACAAACCAACAAACCCACAAACCAACAAGCCAACAACCCAACAAACAAATAAACCAACAAACCAACAAACCAACAAACCAACAAACCAACAAACCAACAAGCCAACAAACGAAAAACCAACAAACCACAAACCAGCAAACCAACAAACGAACAAACCAACAAACGAACAAACCAACAAACAAACAAACAAACCAGCAAACCAACAAACCAACAAACCAACAAACCAACAAACCAACAAGCCAACAAGCCAACAAACCAACAAGCCAACAAACGAACAAACCAATAAACCAACAAACAAACAAACCAACAAACCAACAAACCAACAAACCAACAAACCAACAAACCAACATACCAACAAACCAACAAACCAACAAACCAACAAGCCAACAAACGAACAAACCAACAAGCCAACAAGCCAACAAACCAACAAGCCAACAAACCAACAAGCCAACAAGCCAACAAACGAACGAACCAACAAACGAACAAACGGACAAACCAACAAACGAACAAACCAACAAACAAACAAACCAACAAACCAACAAGCCAACAAACCAACAAACTAATAAGCCAACAAACCAACAAACCAACAAACCAACAAACCAACAAACCATCAAACCAACAAGCCAACAAACCAACAAACCAACAAGCCAACAAGCCAACAAACCAACAAACCAACAAACCAACAAACCAACAAACCAACAAACCAACAAACCAACAAACCAACAAACCAACAAGCCAAATAACCAACAAACCAACAAACCAACAAACCAACAAACCAACAAACCAACAAACCAACAAACCAACAAAACAACAAGCCAACAAACGAACAAACCAACAAACAAACAAACCAACAAACCAACAAGCCAACAAACCAACAAACCAACAAACCAAGTAACCAACAAGCCAACAAACCAACAAGCCAACAAACAAATAAACCACCAAACCAACAAACCAACAAACAAATAAACCAACAAACCAACAAACCAACAAGCCAACAAACCAACAAACCAACAAGCCAACAAACCAACAAACCAACAAACCAACAAAACAACAAACCAACAAACCAACAAGCCAACAAACCAACAAACGAACAAACCAACAAACCAACAAACGAACAAACCAACAAGCCAACAAGCCAACAAACCAACAAGCCAACAAACGAACGAACCAACAAACAAACAAATCAACAAACCAACAAGCCAACAAACCAACAAACCAACAAACCAACAAATGAACAAACAAACAAACCAACAAACCAACAAACCAACAAGCCAACAAAACAACAAGCCAACAAACGAACAAACCAACAAGCCAACAAACCAACAAGCTCACAAGCCAACAAACCAACAAACCAACAAATGAACAAACAAACAAACCAACAAACCAACAAACCAACAAACCAACAAGCCAACAAACCAACAAAACAACAAGCCAACAAACGAACAAACCAACAAACCAACAAGCTCACAAGCCAACAAACCAACAAACCAACAAACCAAGAAGCCAACAAACCAACAAGCCAACAAACCAACAAGCCAACAAACCAACAAACCAACAAGCCAACAAAACAACAAACCAACAAACCAACAAAGCAACAAATCAAAAAAACCAACAGACAAAGAAACAAACAAACCAACAAACCAACAAACCAACAAACCAACAAACCAATAAGCCAACAAACCAACAAACCAACAAGCCAACAAACCAACATACCAACAAGCCAACAAAACAACAAACCAACAAACCAACAAACCATCAAACCAAAAAACCAACAAACAAAGAAACAAACAAACCAACAAACCAACAAACCAACAAACCAACAAACTAACAAACCAACAAACCAACAAAACAACAAACGAACAAACCAACAACAAACAAACCAACAAACGAACAAACCAACAAACGAACAAACCAACAAACCAACAAACCAACAAACCAACAAACCAACAAACCAACAAACCAACAAACGAACAAACCAACAAACCAACAAGCCAATAAGCCAACAAACCAACAAGCCAACAAACGAACATACCAACAAACCAACAAAACAAGCAACAAACAAACCGAGTAACCAACAAACCAACAAACCAACAAGCCAACAATCCAACAAACCAACAAGCCAACAAAAGAACAAACCAACAAACAAACAAGCCAACAAACCAACAAACCAACAAACGAACAAACAAACAAACGAACAAACAAACAAACCAACAAACCGACAAACCAACAAGCCAACAAACCAACAACCCAACGAACCAACAAACCAACAAACCAATAAGCCAACAAACCAAAAAACCAACAAACCAACAAACCAAGTAACCAACAAACCAACAAACAAACAAACAAGTAAACCAAGAAACCAACAAACCAACAAACCAACAAACCAACAAACCAACAAACCAACAAACCAACAAACCAACAAACCAACAAGCCAACAAACCAAAAAACCAACAAACCAACAAACCAACAAACCAACAAACAAACAAACCAAGAAACCAAGAAACCAACAAACCAACAAACCAACAAACCAAGAAACCTACAAACGAACAAACGAACAAACGAACAAACAAACAAACAAACCAACAAACCAAAAAACCAACAAACCAACAAACGAACAGACCAACAAACCAACAAACCAACAAACCAACAAACCAACAAACCAACAAGCCAACAAGCCAACAAACCAACAAACAAATAAACCAACAAACCAACAAACCAACAAACCAACAAACCAACAAACCAACAAACCAACAAGCCAACAAACGAAAAACCAACAAACCAACAAACCAACAAACCAACAAACCAACAAACCAACAAACGAACAAACCAACAAACGAAGAAACCAACAAACAAACAAACCAACAAACCAACAAACGAACAAACCAACAAACCAACAAGCCAACAAGCCAACAAGCCAACAAACCAACAAGCCAACAAACGAACAAAGCAACAAACCAACAACCAAACAAACAAACAAACAAACCAACAAACCAACAAACAAACAAACCAACAAACCAACAAACCAACAAACCAACATGCCAACAAACCAACAAACCAACAAGCCAACAAGCCAACAAACTAACAAACCAACAAGCAAACAAGCCAACAAACCAACGAGCCAACAAACCAACAAACCAACAAACAAATAAACCAACAAACCAACAAACGAGCAAACCAACAAACCAACAAACCAACAAACCAACAAACCAACAAGCCAACAAGCCAACAAACGAACAAACCAAGAAACGAACAAACGGACAAACCAACAAACTAACAAACCAACAAACAAACAAACCAACAAACCAACAAACCAACAAGCCAACAAACCAACAAACTAAAAAGCCAAGAAACCAACAAACCAACAATCCAATAAACCAACAAACCAACAAACCAACAAGCCAACAAACCAACAAACCAACAAGCCAACAAGCCAACAAACCAACAAACCAACAAAGCAACAAACCAACAAACCAACAAACCAACAAGCCAAATAACAAACAAACCAACAAACCAACAAATCAACAAACCAACAAACCAACAAACCAACAAACCAACAAACCAACAAACCAACAAGCCAAGAAACGAACAAACCAACAAACAAACAAACCAACAAACCAACAAGCCAACCAACCAACAAACCAACAAACCAAGTAACCAACGAGCCAACAAACCAACAAGCCAACAAACAAATAAACCACCAAACCAACAAACCAACAAACAAATAAACCAACAAACCAACAAACCAACAAGCCAACAAACCAACAAACCAACAAGCCAACAAACCAACAAACCAACAAACCAACAAACCAACAAACCAACAAACCAACAAACCAACAAGCCAACAAACCAACAAACGAACAAACCAACAAACCAACAAATGAACAAACCAACAAGCCTACAAGCCAACAAACCAACAAGCCAACAAACGATCGAACCAACAAACAAACAAATCAACAAACCAACTAGCCAACAAACCAACAAACCAACAAACCAACAATTGAACAAACAAACAAACCAACAAACCAACAAACCAACAAGCCAACAAACCAACAAAACAACAAGCCAACAAACGAACAAACCAACAAGCCAACAAACCAACAAGCTCACAAGCCAACAAACCAACAAACCAACAAGTCAACAAGCCAACAAACCAAAAAACCAACAAACCCACAAACCAACAAACCAACAAAACAACAAACCAACAAACCAATAAGCCAACAAACCAACAAACCAACAAACCAACAAACCAACAAACCAACAAACCAACAAGCCAACAAACCAACAAACCAAAAAGCCAACAAAACAACAAACCAACAAACCAACAAACCATCAAACCAAAAAATTAACAAACAAAGAAACAAACAAACCAACAAACCAACAAACCAACAAACCAACAAGCCAACAAAACAATAAACCAACAAACCAACAAACCATCAAACCAAAAAACCAACAAACGAACAAACCAACAACAAACAAACCAACAAACGAACAAACCAACAAACGAACAAACCAACAAACTAACAAACAAACAAACCCACAAACCAACAAAACAACAAACGAACAAACCAACAACAAACAAACCAACAAACGAACAAACCAACAAACGAACAAACCAACAAACCAACAAACCAACAAACGAACAAACGAACAAACCAACAAACCAACAAGCCAACAAGCCAACAAACCAACAAGCCAACAAACGAACAAACCAACAAACCAAGCAACAAACAAACCGAGTAACCAACAAACCAACAAACCATTAAGCCAACAAACCAACAAACCAACAAACCAACAAACCAATAAACCAGCAAACCAACAAACCAACAAACGAACAAACCAACAAACCAACAAGCCAACAATCCAACAAACCAACAAGCCAACAAAAGAACAAACCAACAAACAAACAAGCCAACAAACCAACAAACCAACAAACCAACAAACGAACAAACAAACAAACCAACAAAACGACAAACCAACAAGCCAACAAACCAAAAAACCAACAAACCAACAAACCAACAAACCAACAAACGAACAAACCAACAAACCAACAAACCAACAAACCAACAAACCAACAAGCCAACAAGCCAACAAACTAACAAACCAACAAGCAAACAAGCCAACAAACCAACAAGCCAACAAACCAACAAACCAACAAACAAATAAACCAACAAACCAACAAACGAGCAAACCAACAAACCAACAAACCAACAAACCAACAAACCAACAAGCCAACAAGCCAACAAACGAACAAACCAAGAAACGAACAAACGGACAAACCAACAAACTAACAAACCAACAAACAAACAAACCAACAAACCAACAAACCAACAAGCCAACAAACCAACAAACTAAAAAGCCAAGAAACCAACAAACCAACAATCCAATAAACCAACAAACCAACAAACCAACAAGCCAACAAACCAACAAACCAACAAGCCAACAAGCCAACAAACCAACAAACCAACAAACCAACAAACCAACAAACCAACAAGCCAAATAACCAACAAACCAACAAACCAACAAATCAACAAACCAACAAACCAACAAACCAACAAACCAACAAACCAACAAACCAACAAGCCAAGAAACGAACAAACCAACAAACAAACAAACCAACAAACCAACAAGCCAACCAACCAACAAACCAACAAACCAAGTAACCAACGAGCCAACAAACCAACAAGCCAACAAACAAATAAACCACCAAACCAACAAACCAACAAACAAATAAACCAACAAACCAACAAACCAACAAGCCAACAAACCAACAAACCAACAAGCCAACAAACCAACAAACCAACAAACCAACAAACCAACAAACCAACAAACCAACAAACCAACAAACCAACAAGCCAACAAACCAACAAACGAACAAACCAACAAACCAACAAATGAACAAACCAACAAGCCTACAAGCCAACAAACCAACAAGCCAACAAACGATCGAACCAACAAACAAACAAATCAACAAACCAACTAGCCAACAAACCAACAAACCAACAAACCAACAATTGAACAAACAAACAAACCAACAAACCAACAAACCAACAAGCCAACAAACCAACAAAACAACAAGCCAACAAACGAACAAACCAACAAGCCAACAAACCAACAAGCTCACAAGCCAACAAACCAACAAACCAACAAGTCAACAAGCCAACAAACCAAAAAACCAACAAACCCACAAACCAACAAACCAACAAAACAACAAACCAACAAACCAATAAGCCAACAAACCAACAAACCAACAAACCAACAAACCAACAAACCAACAAACCAACAAGCCAACAAACCAACAAACCAAAAAGCCAACAAAACAACAAACCAACAAACCAACAAACCATCAAACCAAAAAATTAACAAACAAAGAAACAAACAAACCAACAAACCAACAAACCAACAAACCAACAAGCCAACAAAACAATAAACCAACAAACCAACAAACCATCAAACCAAAAAACCAACAAACGAACAAACCAACAACAAACAAACCAACAAACGAACAAACCAACAAACGAACAAACCAACAAACTAACAAACAAACAAACCCACAAACCAACAAAACAACAAACGAACAAACCAACAACAAACAAACCAACAAACGAACAAACGAACAAACCAACAAACCAACAAACCAACAAACGAACAAACGAACAAACCAACAAACCAACAAGCCAACAAGCCAACAAACCAACAAGCCAACAAACGAACAAACCAACAAACCAAGCAACAAACAAACCGAGTAACCAACAAACCAAACAACCATTAAGCCAACAAACCAACAAACCAACAAACCAACAAACCAATAAACCAGCAAACCAACAAACCAACAAACGAACAAACCAACAAACCAACAAGCCAACAATCCAACTAACCAACAAGCCAACAAAAGAACAAACCAACAAACAAACAAGCCAACAAACCAAAAAACCAACAAACCAACAAACGAACAAACAAACAAACCAACAAAACGACAAACCAACAAGCCAACAAACCAAAAAACCAACAAACCAACAAACCAACAAACCAACAAACGAACAAACCAACAAACCAACAAACCAACAAACCAACAAACCAACAAGCCAACAAGCCAACAAACTAACAAACCAACAAGCAAACAAGCCAACAAACCAACAAGCCAACAAACCAACAAACCAACAAACAAATAAACCAACAAACCAACAAACGAGCAAACCAACAAACCAACAAACCAACAAACCAAAAAACCAACAAGCCAACAAGCCAACAAACGAACAAACCAAGAAACGAACAAACGGACAAACCAACAAACTAACAAACCAACAAACAAACAAACCAACAAACCAACAAACCAACAAGCCAACAAACCAACAAACTAAAAAGCCAAGAAACCAACAAACCAACAATCCAATAAACCAACAAACCAACAAACCAACAAGCCAACAAACCAACAAACCAACAAGCCAACAAGCCAACAAACCAACAAACCAACAAAGCAACAAACCAACAAACCAACAAACCAACAAGCCAAATAACCAACAAACCAACAAACCAACAAATCAACAAACCAACAAACCAACAAACCAACAAACCAACAAACCAACAAACCAACAAACCAACAAACCAACAAGCCAAGAAACGAACAAACCAACAAACAAACAAACCAACAAACCAACAAGCCAACCAACCAACAAACCAACAAACCAAGTAACCAACGAGCCAACAAACCAACAAGCCAACAAACAAATAAACCACCAAACCAACAAACCAACAAACAAATAAACCAACAAACCAACAAACCAACAAGCCAACAAACCAACAAACCAACAAGCCAACAAACCAACAAACCAACAAACCAACAAACCAACAAACCAACAAACCAACAAACCAACAAACCAACAAGCCAACAAACCAACAAACGAACAAACCAACAAACCAACAAATGAACAAACCAACAAGCCTACAAGCCAACAAACCAACAAGCCAACAAACGATCGAACCAACAAACAAACAAATCAACAAACCAACTAGCCAACAAACCAACAAACCAACAAACCAACAATTGAACAAACAAACAAACCAACAAACCAACAAACCAACAAGCCAACAAACCAACAAAACAACAAGCCAACAAACGAACAAACCAACAAGCCAACAAACCAACAAGCTCACAAGCCAACAAACCAACAAGTCAACAAGCCAACAAACCAAAAAACCAACAAACCCACAAACCAACAAACCAACAAAACAACAAACCAACAAACCAATAAGCCAACAAACCAACAAACCAACAAACCAACAAACCAACAAACCAACAAACCAACAAGCCAAGAAACCAACAAACCAAAGAGCCAACAAAACAACAAACCAACAAACCAACAAACCATCAAACCAAAAAATTAACAAACAAAGAAACAAACAAACCAACAAACCAACAAACCAACAAACCAACAAGCCAACAAAACAATAAACCAACAAACCAACAAACCATCAAACCAAAAAACCAACAAACGAACAAACCAACAACAAACAAACCAACAAACGAACAAACCAACAAACGAACAAACCAACAAACTAACAAACAAACAAACCCACAAACCAACAAAACAACAAACGAACAAACCAACAACAAACAAACCAACAAACGAACAAACCAACAAACGAACAAACCAACAAACCAACAAACCAACAAACGAACAAACGAACAAACCAACAAACCAACAAGCCAACAAGCCAACAAACCAACAAGCCAACAAACGAACAAACCAACAAACCAAGCAACAAACAAACCGAGTAACCAACAAACCAACAAACCATTAAGCCAACAAACCAACAAACCAACAAACCAACAAACCAATAAACCAGCAAACCAACAAACCAACAAACGGACAAACCAACAAACCAACAAGCCAACAATCCAACAAACCAACAAGCCAACAAAAGAACAAACCAACAAACAAACAAGCCAACAAACCAACAAACCAACAAACCAACAAACGAACAAACAAACAAACCAACAAAACGACAAACCAACAAGCCAACAAACCAAAAAACCAACAAACCAACAAACCAACAAACCAACAAACGAACAAACCAACAAACCAACAAACCAACAAACCAACAAACCAACAAACCAACAAACCAACAAACGAACAAACCAACAAACCAACAAGCCAACAATCCAACAAACCAACAAGCCAACAAAAGAACAAACCAACAAACAAACAAGCCAACAAACCAACAAACCAACAAACGAACAAACAAACAAACGAACAAACAAACAAACCAACAAACCGACAAACCAACAAGCCAACAAACCAAAAAACCAACAAACCAACAAACCAACAAACCAACAAACCAACAAACCAACAAGCCAACGAACCAAAAAACCAACAAACCAATAAGCCAACAAACCAAAAAACCAACAAACCAACAAACCAAGTAACCAACAAACCAACAAACCAACAAACAAGTAAACCAAGAAACCAACAAACCAACCAACCAACAAACCAACAAACCAACAAACCAACAAGCCAACAAACCAAAAAACCAACAAACCAACAAACCAACAAACCAACAAACAAACAAACCAAGAAACCAAGAAACCTTCAAACGAACAAACGAACAAACGAACAAACAAACAAACAAACCAACAAACCAACAAACCAACAAAACAACAAACGAACAAACCAACAAACCAACAAACCAACAAACCAACAAACCAACAAGCCAACAAGCCAACAAACCAACAAACAAATAAACCAACAAACCAACAAACCAACAAACCAACAAGCCAACAAACGAAAAACCAACAAACCAATAAACCAACAAACCAACAAACCAACAAACCAACAAACGAACAAACCAACAAACGAACAAACCAACAAACAAACAAACCAACAAACCAACAAACGAACAAACCAACAAACCAACAAGCCAACAAGCCAACAAGCCAACAAACCAACAAGCCAACAAACGAACAAAGCAACAATCCAACAACCAAGCAAACAAACAAACCAACAAACCAACAAACAAACAAACCAACAAACCAACAAACCAACAAACCAACAAACCAACATGCCAACAAACCAACAAACCAACAAGCCAACAAGCCAACAAACTAACAAACTTACAAGCAAACAAGCCAACAAACCAACAAGCCAACAAACCAACAAACCAACAAACAAATAAACCAACAAACCAAGAAACCAATAAACCAACAAACCAACAAGCCAACAAGCCAACAAACGAACAAACCAACAAACGAACAAACGGACAAACCAACAAACGAACAAACCAACAAACAAACCAACAAACCAACAAACCAACAAGCCAACAAACCAACAAACTAATAAGCCAAGAAACCAACAAACTAACAATCCAACAAAGCAACAAACCAACAAACCAACAAACCAACAAACCAACAAGCCAAATAACCAACAAACCAACAAACCAACAAACCAACAAACCAAAAAACCAACAAACCAACAATCCAACAAACCAACAAGCCAAGAAACGAACAAACCAACAAACAAACAAACCAACAAACCAACAAGCCAACAAACCAACAAACCAACAAACCAAGTAACCAACGAGCCAACAAACCAACAAGCCAACAAACCAACAAGCCAACAAACAAATAAACCACCAAACCAACAAACCAACAAACAAATAAACCAACAAACCAACAAACCAACAAGCCAACAAACCAACAAACCAACAAGCCAACAAACCAACAAACCAACAAACCAACAAACCAACAAACCAACAAACCGACAAGCCAACAAACCAACAAACGAACAAACCAACAAACCAACAAATGAACAAACCAACAAGCCTACAAGCCAACAAACCAACAAGCCAACAAACGATCGAACCAACAAACAAACAAATCAACAAACCAACTAGCCAACAAACCAACAAACCAACAAACCAACAATTGAACAAACAAACAAACCAACAAACCAACAAACCAACAAGCCAACAAACCAACAAAACAACAAGCCAACAAACGAACAAACCAACAAGCCAACAAACCAACAAGCTCACAAGCCAACAAACCAACAAGCCAACAAGCCAACAAACCAAAAAACCAACAAACCCACAAACCAACAAACCAACAAAACAACAAACCAACAAACCAATAAGCCAACAAACCAACAAACCAACAAACCAACAAACCAACAAACCAACAAGCCAACAAACCAACAAACCAAAAAGCCAACAAAACAACAAACCAACAAACCAACAAACCATCAAACCAAAAAACCAACAAACAAAGAAACAAACAAACCAACAAACCAACAAACCAACAAACCAACAAGCCAACAAACCAACAAACTAACAAGCTAACAAGCCAACAAACCAAGAAACCAACAAACCAACAAACCAACAAGCCAACAAACTAACAAACCAAGAAACCAAGAAACCAACAAACCAACAAACCAACAAGCCAACAAGCCAACAAACCAACAAACCAACAAATTAACAAACCAACAAACCAACAAACGAACAAGCAAACAAACCAACAAACCAACACACCAGCAAACCAACAAACCAACAAACCAACAAACCAACAAACCAAAGACCAACAAGCCAACAAACCAACAAACAAATAAACCAACAAACCAACAAACCAACAAACCTACAAACCAACAAACCAACAAACCAACAAGCCAACAAACCAACAAACCAACAAACCAACAAACCAATAAACCAACAAACCAACAAACCAAAAAACCAACAAACCAACAAGCCAACAAACGAACAAACCAACAAACAAACAAACCAACAAACCAACAAACCAAAAAACCAACAAACCAACAAGCCAACAAACAAAAAAACCAACAAACCAACAAACCAACAAACCAACAAACCAACAAACCAACAAACCAACAAACCAACAAGCCAACAAACCAACAAACAAATAAATCAACAAACCAACAAACCATCAAACCAACAAACCAACAAACTAACAAACCAACAAACCAACAAACCAACAAACCAATAAACCAACAAACAAATAAACCAACAAAACAACAAACCAACAAACCAACAAACCAACAAACAAACAAACCAACAAACCAACAAACCAACAAGCCAACAAACCAACAAACCAACAAGCCAACAAACCAACAAACCAAGAAACCAACAAACCAACAAACCAACAAGCCAACAAAATAACAAACCAACAAACCAAGAAACAAGCAAACCAACAAACCAACAAACCAACATACCAACAAACCAATAAACCAACAAGCCAACAAACCAACAAACCAAGAAACCAACAAACCAACAAACCAACAAGCCAACAAAATAACAAACCCACATAAGAACAAACGAACAAGCGAACAAACCAACAAACCAACAAACAAATAGACCAACAAACCAACAAACCAACAAGCCAACAAACGAACAAACCAACAAACAAACAAACCCACAAACCAACAAACCAACAAACGGACAAACCAACAAACCAACAAACCAACAAATCAACAAACCAAGTAACCAACAAACCAACAAGCCAACATACGAACAAACCAACAAACAAACAAACCAACAAACCAACAAGCCAACAAGCCAACAAAAGAACGAACCAACAAACCAACAAACAAACAAACAAACAAAACAACCAACCAACAAATCAACAAACCAACAAACCAACAAACCAACAAGACAACAAACCAACAAACCAAAAAACCAACAAACCAACAAACCAACAAACCAACAAACCGACAAGCCAACAAACCAACAAACCAACAAACAAACACACAAACCAACAAACGAACAAACCAACAAACGAACAAACCAACAAACCAACAAACCAACAAACCAACAAACGAACAAACCAACAAATCAACAAACCAACAAACAAATAAACCAACAAACCAACAAGCCAACAAACGAACAAACCAACAAACCAACAAAAAAACAAACCAAGTAACCAACAAACCAACAAACCAACAAACCAACAAGCCAACAAACCAACAAACCAACAAACCAATAAACCAACAAACCAACAAACCAACAAACCAAGTAACCAAGAAACCAACAAACCAACAAACCAACAAGACAAAAAACGGACAAACCAACAAGCCAACAAACCAACAAACCAACAAACCAACAAGCCAACAAGCCAACAAGCCAACAAACCAACAAACCAACAAACCAACAAACCAACAATCCAACAAACCAACAAACGAACAAACCAACAAACCAACAAACCAACAAACCAACAAACCAACAAACCAACAAACCAAGTAACCAACAAACCAACAAACCAACAAACGAACAAACCAACAAACCAACAAGCCAACAAGCCAACAAACCAACAAGCCAACAAACGAACACACCAACAAACCAACAAACCAAGAAACTAACAAATCTACAAACCAACAAACGAACAAACCAACAAACCAACAAACGAACAAACCAACAAACCAACAAACCAACAAACAAACAAACCAACAAACCAACAAACCAACAAACCAAGTAACCAACAAACTAACAAACCAACAAACCAAGAAACCAACAAACCAACAAGCCAACAAACCAACAAACCAACAAACCAACAAACCAAGTGACCAACAGACCAACAAACCAACAAACCAACAAAATAACAAACCAAGAAACCAACAAGCAAAAAAACCAACAAACGAACAAACCAACAAACCAACACACCAACACACCAACACACCAACAAACCAACAAACCAACAAGCCAACAAACCAACAAACCAAGAAACCAACAAACCAACAAACCAACAAGCCAACAAACTAACAAACCAAGAAACCAACAAACCAACAAACCAACAAACCAACAAGCCAACAAGCCAACAAACCAACAAACCAACAAATTAACAAACCAACAAACCAACAAACGAACAAACAAACAAACCAACAAACCAACAAACCAGCAAACCAACAAACCAACAAACCAACAAACCAACAAACCAACAAACCAAAGACCAACAAACAAATAAACCAACAAACCAACAAACCAACAAACCAACAAACCAACAAACCTACAAACCGACAAACCAACAAACCAACAAGCCAACAAACCAACAAACCAACAAACCAACAAACCAACAAACCAACAAACCAACACACCAACACACCAACATACCAAAAAACCAATAAACCAACAAGCCAACAAACGAGAAAACCAACAAACAAACAAACCAACAAACCAACAAACCAAAAAACCAACAAACCAACTAGCCAACAAACCAAAAAACCAACAAACCAACAAACCAACAAACCAACAAACCAACAAGCCAACAAACCAACAAGCCAACAAACCAACAAACAAATAAATCAACAAACCAACAAACCATCAAACGAACAAATCAACAAACCAACAAACCAACAAACCAACAAACCAACAAACCAACAAACAAATAAACCAACAAACCAACAAACCAACAAACCAACAAACCAACAAACCAACAAACCAACAAACCAACAAACCAACAAGCCAACAAACCAACAAACCAACAAGCCAATAAACCAACAAACCAAGAAACCAACAAACCAACAAACCAACAAGCCAACAAAATAACAAACCAACAAACCAACAAAAAAACAAGCCAACAAACCAACAAACCAACAAACAAACATACCAACTAACCAACAAACCAACAAGCCAACAAACCAACAAACCAAGAAACCAACAAACCAACAAACCAACAAGCCAACAAAATAACAAACCAACAAACCAACAAACAAACAAACCAACAAACCAACAAACCAACATACCAACAAGCCAACAAAGCAACAACCCAACAAAACAACAAACCAACAAACAAACAAACCAAAAAACGAACAAACCAATAAACGAACAAACCAACAAATCAACAAACCAACAAACGAACAAACCAACAAACCAACAATCAAATAAACCAACAAACCAACAAACCAACAAGCCAACAAACGAAACAAACCAACAAACAACCAAACCCAAAAACCAACAAACCAACAAACGGACAAACCAACAAACAAACAAACCAACAAACGAACAAACCAACAAACGAACAAACCAACAAAAAAAAAAAACCAAAAAACCAAGAAACCAACAAACCAACAAACCAACAAACCAACAAATCAACAAACCAAGTAACCAACAAACCAACAAGCCAACATACAAACAAACCAACAAACAAACAAACAAACAAACCAACAAACCAACAAGCCAACAAGCCAACAAAAGAACAAACCAACAAACCAACAAACAAACAAATCAACCAACCAACAAATCAACAAACCAACAACCAACAAACCAACAAACCAACAAGCCAACAAACCAACAAACCAACAAGCCAAAAAACGGACAAACCAACAAACCAACAAACCAAGAAACCAAAAAACCAACAAACCAACAAACCAACAAACCAACAAACCAACAAACCAACAAACCAACAAACCAACAAACCAACAAACCAACAAACCAACAAACCAACAAACTAACAAACCAACAAGCCAACAAACCAAAAAGCCAACAAACGAACAAACCAACAAACCAACCAAAAAACAAACCATGTAATCAACAAACCAACAAACCAATAAGCCAACAAACCCACAAAACAACAAACCAACAAACCAACAAACCAACAAACCAACAAACCAACAACCAAGTAACCAAGAAACCAACTAACCAACAAACCAACAAACCAACAAGCCAACAAACGAACAAACCAACAAACGAACAAACCAACAAGCCAAAAAACCATTAAACCAACAAACCAACAAACCAACAAACCAACAAACAAACAAAACAACAAACCAACAAACCAACAAACCAAAAAACCAACAAACCAACAAACCAACAAACCAACGAACCAACAAACCAACAAACCAACCAACCAACAAGCCAACAAACCAACAATCCAACAAGCCAACAAACCAACAAACCAACAAACCAACAAACCAACAAACTAACAAACAAACAAACCAACGACCAAACGAACCAACAAACGAACAAACCAACAAACCAACAAACCAACAAGCGAACAAACCAACAAACCAACAAACAAATCAACCAACAAACCAACAAACCAACAAGCCAACAAACGAACAAATCAACAAACCAACAAACCAACAAACCAACAAACCAACAAGCCAACAAACGAACAAACCAACAAACCAACAATCCAACAAACCAACAAACGAACAAACCAACAAACCAACAAACCAACAAACCAACAAACCAACAAACCAACAAACCAACAAACCAACAAACCAAGTAACCAACAAACAACAAACCAACAAACCAACAAACGAACAAACCAACAAACGAGCAAACCAACAAACCAACAAGCCAACAAGCCAACAAGCCAACAAACCAACGAACCTACAAACCAAGAAACTAACAAACCAACAAACTAACAAGCAAACAAACCAACAAACAAGCAAACGAACAAACCAACAAACAAACAAACCAACAAATCATTAAGCGAAGTAACCAACAAACTAACAAACCAACAAACCAACAAACCAACAAACCAAGAAACCAACAAACCAACAAGAAAACAAACCAAAAAAACAACAAACCAACAAACCAAGAAACCAACAAACCAACAAACCAACAAACAACAAACTAACAAACCAACAAAGCAGAAAACCAACAAACCGACTAGCCAACAAGCCATCAAACCAACAAACCAACAAACCAATAAATCAACAAACCAACGAACGAACAAACAAACAAACCAACAAACCAACAAACCAACAAACCAGCAAACCAACAAACCAACAAACAAACAAACCAACAAGCAAATAAACCAACAAACGAACAAACCAACAAACCAACAAACCAACACACCAACACACCAACAAACCAACAAACCAACAAGCCAACAAACCAACAAACCAAGAAACCAACAAACCAACAAACCAACAAGCCAACAAACTAACAAACCAAGAAACCAAGAAACCAACAAACCAACAAACCAACAAGCCAACAAGCCAACAAACCAACAAACCAACAAATTAACAAACCAACAAACCAACAAACGAACAAACAAACAAACCAACAAACCAACAAACCAGCAAACCAACAAACCAACAAACCAACAAACCAAAGACCAACAAACAAATAAACCAACAAACCAACAAACCAACAAACCAACAAACCAACAAACCTACAAACCAACAAACCAACAAACCAACAAGCCAACAAACCAACAAACCAACAAACCAACAAACCAACAAACCAACACACCAACACACCAACAGACCAAAAAAACAATAAACCAACAAGCCAACAAACGAGAAAACCAACAAACAAACAAACCAACAAACCAACAAACCAAAAAACCAACAAACCAACTAGCCAACAAACCAAAAAACCAACAAACCAACAAACCAACAAACCAACAAACCAACAAACCAACAAGCCAACAAACCAACAAGCCAACAAACCAACAAACAAATAAATCAACAAACCAACAAACCATCAAACAAACAAATCAACAAACCAACAAACCAACAAACCAACAAACCAACAAACCAACAAACCAACAAACAAATAAACCAACAAACCAACAAACCAACAAACCAACAAACCAACAAACCAACAAACCAACAAACCAACAAATCAACAAGCCAACAAACCAACAAACCAACAAGCCAATAAACCAACAAACCAAGAAACTAACAAACCAACAAACCAACAAGCCAACAAAATAACAAACCAACAAACCAACAAAAAAACAAACCAACAAACCAACAAACCAACAAACCAACATACCAACAAACCAACAAACCAACAAGCCAACAAACCAACAAACCAAGAAACCAACAAACCAACAAACCAACAAGCCAACAAAATAACAAACCAACAAACCAACAAACAAACAAACCAACAAACCAACAAACCAACAAACCAACATACCAACAAGCCAACAAAGCAACAACCCAACAAAACAACAAACCAACAAACAAACAAACCAAAAAACGAACAAACCAACAAACGAACAAACCAACAAATCAACAAACCAACAAACGAACAAACCAACAAACCAACAAATCAACAAACCAAGTAACCAACAAACCAACAAACCAACAAACCAACAAACCAACAAATCAACAAACCAAGTAACCAACAAACCAACAAGCCAACATACAAACAAACCAACAAACAAACAAACCAACAAACCAACAAGCCAACAAGCCAACAAAAGAACAAACCAACAAACCAACAAACAAACAAATCAACCAACCAACAAATCAACAAACCAACAAACCAACAAACCAATAAGCCAACAAACCAACAAACCAACAAGCCAAAAAACGGACAAACCAACAAACCAACAAACCAAGAAACCAAAAAACCAACGAACCAACAAACCAACAAACCAACAAACCAACAAACCAACAAACCAACAAACCAACAAACCAACAAACCAACAAACCAACAAACCAACAAACCAACAAACCAACAAGCCAACAAACCAAAAAGCCAACAAACGAAAAAACCAACAAACCCACAAACCAACCAACAAACAAACCATGTTATCAACAAACCAACAAACCAATAAGCCAACAAACCCACAAAACAACAAACCAACAAACCAACAAACCAACAAACCAACAAACCAACAACCAAGTAACCAAGAAACCAACTAACCAACAAACCAACAAACCAACAAGCCAACAAACGAACAAACCAACAAACGAACAAACCAATAAGCCAAAAAACCATTAAACCAACAAACCAACAAACCAACAAACCAACAAACAAACAAAACAACAAACCAACAAACCAACAAACCAAAAAACCAACAAACCAACAAACCAACGAACCAACAAACCAACAAACCAACCAACCAACAAGCCAACAATCCAACAATCCAACAAGCCAACAAACCAACAAACCAACAAACCAACAAACCAACAAACCAACAACCAAACAAACCAACGACCAAACGAACCAACAAACGAACAAACCAACAAACCAACAAACCAACAAGCGAACAAACCAACAAACCAACAAACCAACAAACAAATCAACCAACAAACCAACAAACCAACAAGCCAACAAACGAACAAATCAACAAACCAACAAACCAACAAACCAACAAACCAACAAACCAACAAGCCAACAAACGAACAAACCAACAAGCCAACAAGCCAACAAACCAACAAACCAACAAACCAACAATCCAACAAACCAACAACCGAACAAACCAACAAACCAACAAACCAACAAACCAACAAACCAACAAACCAACAAACCAACAAACCAAGTAACAAACAAACCAACAAACCAACAAACCAACAAACTAACAAACCAACAAACGAGCAAACCAACAAACCAACAAGCCAACAAGCCAACAAACCAACAAGCCAACAAACGAACAAACCAACAAACCTACAAACAAAGAAACTAACAAACCAACAAATTTACAAGCAAACAAACCAACAAACCAACAAATCAACAAACCAACAAATGAACAAACCAACAAACCAACAAATCAACAAACCAAGTAACCAACAAACCAACAAACCAACAAACCAACAAATTAACAAATCAACAAACCAAGTAACCAACAAACCAACAAGCCAACATACAAACAAACCAACAAACAAACAAACCAACAAACCAACAAGCCAACAAGCCAACAAAAGAACAAACCAACAAACCAACAAACAAACAAATCAGCCAACCAACAAATCAACAAACCAACAAACCAACAAACCAACAAACCAACAAGCCAACAAACCAACAAACCAACAAGCCAAAAAACGGACAAACCAACAAAGCAACAAACCAAGAAACCAAAAAACCAACAAACCAACAAACCAACAAACCAACAAACCAACAAACCAACAAACCAACAAACCAACAAACCAACAAACCAACAAACCAACGAACCAACAAACCAACAAACCAACAAACCAACAAGCCAACAAACCAAAAAGCCAACAAACGAACAAACCAACCAACCCACAAACCAACCAACAAACAAACCATGTAATTAACAAACCAACAAACCAATAAGCCAACAAACCCACAAAACAACAAACCAACAAACCAACAAACCAACAAACCAACAAACCAACAACCAAGTAACCAAGAAACCAACTAACCAACAAACCAACAAACCAACAAGCCAACAAACGAACAAACCAACAAACGAACAAACCAACAAGCCAAAAAACCATTAAACCAACAAACCAACAAACCAACAAACAAACAAACTAACAAAACAACAAACCAACAAACCAACAAACCAAAAAACCAACAAACCAACAAACCAACGAACCAACAAACCAACCAACCAACAAGCCAACAATCCAACAATCCAACAAACCAGCAAACCAACAAACCAACAAACCAACAAACCAACAAACCAACAAACAAACGAACCAACAAACGAACAAACCAACAAACCAACAAACCAACAAGCGAACAAACCAACAAACCAACAAACAAATCAACCAACAAACCAACAAACCAACAAACCAACAAACCAACAAGCGAACAAACCAACAAACCAACAAACCAACAAACAAATCAACCAACAAACCAACAAACCAACAAGCCAACAAACGAACAAATCAACAAACCAACAAACCAACAAACCAACAAACCAATAAGCCAACAAACGAACAAACCAACAAGCCAACAAACCAACAAACCAACAAACCAACAAACCAACAATCCAACAAACCAACAAACGAACAAACCAACAAACCAACAAACCAACAAACCAACAAACCAACAAACCAACAAACCAAGTAACCAACAAACCAACAAACCAACAAACCAACAAACGAACAAACCAACAAACGAGGAAACCAACAAACAAACAAGCCAACAAGCCAACAAACCAACAAGCCAACAAACGAACAAACCAACAAACCTACAAACCAAGAAACTAACAAACCAACAATTTTACAAGCAAACAAACCAACAAACAAGCAAACGAACAAACCAACAAACAAACAAACCAACAAACCAACAAACCATTAAACGAAGTAACCAACAAACTAACAAACCAACAAACCAACAAACCAAGAAACCAACAAACCAACAAGCCAACAAACCAAAAAAAAAACAAACCAACAAACCAAGAAACCAACAAACCAACAAACCAACAAACAACAAACTAACAAACCAACAAACCAGAAAACCAACAAACCAACTAGCCAACAAGCCATCAAACCAACAAACCAACAAACCAATAAATCAACAAACCAACGAACGAACAAACAAACAAACCAACAAACCAACAAACCAACAAACCAACAAACCAACAAGCCAACAATCCAACAAACAAATAAACCAACAAACCAACAAACCAACAAACCAAAAAACCAACAAACCAACAAACCAACAAACCAACAAGCCAACAAACGAACAAACCAACAAACCAAGCAACAAACAAACCGAGTAACCAACAAACCAACAAACCATTAAGCCAACAAACCAACAAACCAACAAACCAACAAACCAATAAACCAACAAACCAACAAACCAACAAACGAAAAACCAACAAACCAACAAACCAACAAACCAACAAACCAACAAACCAACAAACCAACAAACCAACAAGCCAACAAGCCAACAAACCAACAATCCAACAAACGAACAAACCAACAAACCAACAAACCAACCAACCAACCAACAAACAAACCAAGTAACCAACAAACCAACAAACCAACAAACAAATAAACCAACAAACCAACAAAACAAAAAACCAACAAACCAACAAATCAACAAACCAACAAACCAACAAACCAACAAACCAACAAACCAACAAACCAACAAGCCAAAAAACCAACAAACCAACAAACCAACAAACCAACAAACCAACAAACCAACAAGCCAACGAACCAACAAACCAATAAACCAACAAGCCAACAAACCAAAAAACCAACAAACCAACAAACCAAGTAACCAACAAACCAACAAACTAACAAACCAACAAACCAACAAACAAGTAAACCAAGAAACCAACAAACCGACAAACCAACAAACCAATAAACCAACAAACCAACAAACCAACAAACCAACAAACAAATAAAACAACAAACCAACAAAACAAAAAACCAACAAACCAACAAATCAACAAACCAACAATCCAACAAACAAATAAACCAACAAACCAACAAACCAACAAACCAAAAAACCAACAAACCAACAAACCAACAAACCAACAAGCCAACAAACGAACAAACCAACAAACCAAGCAACAAACAAACCGAGTAAACAACAAACCAACAAACTATTAAGCCAACAAACCAACAAACCAACAAACCAACAAACCAATAAACCAACAAACCAACAAACCAACAAACGAAAAACCAACAAACCAACAAACCAACAAACCAACAAACCAACAAACCAACAAACCAACAAACCAACAAGCCAACAAGCCAACAAACCAACAATCCAACAAACGAACAAACCAACAAACCAACAAACCAACCAACCAACCAACAAACAAACCAAGTAACCAACAAACCAACAAACCAACAAACAAATAAACCAACAAACCAACAAAACAAAAAACCAACAAACCAACAAATCAACAAACCAACAAACCAACAAACCAACAAACCAACAAACCAACAAACCAACAAGCCAAAAAACCAACAAACCAACAAACCAACAAACCAACAAACCAACAAACCAACAAGCCAACGAACCAACAAACCAATAAACCAACAAGCCAACAAACCAAAAAACCAACAAACCAACAAACCAAGTAACCAACAAACCAACAAACTAACAAACCAACAAACCAACAAACAAGTAAACCAAGAAACCAACAAACCGACAAACCAACAAACCAATAAACCAACAAACCAACAAACCAACAAACCAACAAACCAACAAGCCAACAAACCAACAAACCAACAAACCGACAAACCAACAAACCAACAAACCAACAAACCAACAAACCAACAAACCAACAAACCAACAAACGTACAAACCAACAAACCAACAGACCAAGTAACCAACAAACCAACAAACCAACAAACCACAAACCAACAAACCAACAAACCAACAAACCAACAAACCAACAAACAAACAAACCAACAAACGAACAAACGAGCAAACGAACAAATGAACAAACCAACAAAACAACAAACCAATAAACCAACAAACCAACAAACCAACAAACCAACAAACCAACAAACCAAAAAACCAAGAAACCAAGAAACCAACAAACCAACAAACCAACAAGCCAACAAACCAACAAACCAACAAACCAACAAAGCAACAAACCAACAAACCAACAAACCAACAAACAAACAAACAAACAAACCAACAAACCAACAAACCAACAAACCAACAAACCAACAAACCAACAAACCCACAAACGAAAAACCCAACAAACCAACAAACCAACACACAAACAAACCCACAAACCAACAAATTAACAAACAAACAAACAAACAAACCAACAACAAACAATCCAACAAACGAACAAACCAACAAACGAACAAACCAACAAACCAACAAACTAACAAGCCAACAAACGAACAAACCAACAAACCAACAAACCAACAAACCAACAAACCAACAAACCAACAAACCAACAAACCAACAAACCAAAAAACCAAGAAACCAAGAAACCAACAAACCAACAAACCAACAAGCCAACAAACCAACAAACCAACAAACCAACAAAGCAACAAACCAACAAACCAACAAACCAACAAACAAACAAACAAACAAACCAACAAACCAACAAACCAACAAACCAACAAACCAACAAACCAACAAACCCACAAACGAAAAACCCAACAAACCAACAAACCAACACACAAACAAACCCACAAACCAACAAATTAACAAACAAACAAACGAACAAACCAACAACAAACAATCCAACAAACGAACAAACCAACAAACGAACAAACCAACAAACCAACAAACCAACAAACTAACAAGCCAACAAACGAACAAACCAACAAACCAACAAACCAACAAACCAACAAACCAACAAACCAACAAACCAACAAACCAAGTAACCAACAAACCAACAAGCCAACAAACGAACAAATAAACAAACAACCAAACCAACAAACCAACAAGCCAACAAGCCAACAAACGAACAAACCAACAAACCAACAACCGAACAAACCAACAAACCAACAAATGAACAAACCAACAAACCAACAAACCAACAAACCAACAAACCAACAAGCCAACAAGCCAACAAACCAACAATCCAACAAACGAACAAACCAACAAACCAACAAACCAACCAACCAACCAACAAACAAACCAAGTAACCAACAAACCAACAAACAAATAAATCAACAAACCAACAAAACAAAAAACCAACAAACCAACAAATCAACAAACCAACAAACCAACAAACCAACAAACCAACAAACCAACAAACCAGCAAGCCAAAAAACCAACAAACCAACAAACCAACAAACCAACAAACCAACAAACCAACAAGCCAACGAACCAACAAACCAATAAACCAACAAGCCAACAAACCAAAAAACCAACAAACCAACAAACCAAGTAACCAACAAACCAACAAACTAACAAACCAACAAACCAACAAACAAGTAAACCAAGAAAACAACAAACCGACTAACCAACAAACCAATAAACCAACAAACCAACAAACCAACAAACCAACAAACCAACAAGCCAACAAACCAACAACCAACAAACCGACAAACCAACAAACCAACAAACCAACAAACCAACAAACCAACAAACCAACAAACCAACAAACGTACAAACCAACAAACCAACAGACCAAGTAACCAACAAACCAACAAACCAACAAACCACAAACCAACAAACCAACAAACCAACAAACCAACAAACCAACAAACAAACAAACCAACAAACGAACAAACGAGCAAACGAACAAATGAACAAACCAACAAACCAACAAACCAATAAACCAACAAACCAACAAACCAACAAACCAACAAACCAAAAAACCAAGAAACCAAGAAACCAACAAACCAACAAGCCAACAAACCAACAAACCAACAAACCAACAAAGCAACAAACCAACAAACCAACAAACCAACAAACAAACAAACAAACAAACCAACAAACCAACAAACCAACAAACCAACAAACCAACAAACCAACAAACCCACAAACGAAAAACCCAACAAACCAACAAACCAACACACAAACAAACCCACAAACCAACAAATTAACAAACAAACAAACGAACAAACCAACAACAAACAATCCAACAAACGAACAAACCAACAAACGAACAAACCAACAAACCAACAAACTAACAAGCCAACAAACAAACAAACCAACAAACCAACGAACCAACAAACCAACAAACCAACAAACTAACAAACCAACAAACCAACAAACCAAAAAACCAAGAAACCAAGAAACCAACAAACCAACAAACCAACGAACCAACAAACCAACAAACCAACAAACCAACAAACCAACAAACCAACAAACCAAAAAACCAAGAAACCAAGAAACCAACAAACCAACAAACCAACAAGCCAACAAGCCAACAAACCAACAAACCAACAAACCAACAAAGCAACAAACCAACAAACCAACAAACCAACAAACAAACAAACAAACAAACCAACAAACCAACAAACCAACAAACCAACAAACCAACAAACCAACAAACCCACAAACGAAAAACCCAACAAACCAACAAACCAACACACCAACAAACCAACAAACTAACAAGCCAACAAACGAACAAACCAACAAACCAACAAACCAACAAACCAACAAACCAACAAACCAACAAACCAAGTAACCAACAAACCAACAAGCCAACAAACGAACAAAACAACAAACAACCAAACCATCAAACCAACAAGCCAAAAAACCAACAAACCAACAAACCAACAAACCAACAACCGAACAAACCAACAAGCCAACGAACCAACAAACCAATAAACCAACAAGCCAACAAACCAAAAAACCAACAAACCAACAAACCAAGTAACCAACAAACCAACAAACTAACAAACCAACAAACCAACAAACAAGTAAACCAAGAAAACAACAAACCGACTAACCAACAAACCAATAAACCAACAAACCAACAAACCAACAAACCAACAAACCAACAAGCCAACAAACCAACAACCAACAAACCGACAAACCAACAAACCAACAAACCAACAAACCAACAAACCAACAAACCAACAAACCAACAAACGTACAAACCAACAAACCAACAGACCAAGTAACCAACAAACCAACAAACCAACAAACCACAAACCAACAAACCAACAAACCAACAAACCAACAAACCAACAAACAAACAAACCAACAAACGAACAAACGAGCAAACGAACAAATGAACAAACCAACAAACCAACAAACCAATAAACCAACAAACCAACAAACCAACAAACCAACAAACCAAAAAACCAAGAAACCAACAAACCAACAAGCCAACAAACCAACAAACCAACAAACCAACAAAGCAACAAACCAACAAACCAACAAACCAACAAACAAACAAACAAACAAACCAACAAACCAACAAACCAACAAACCAACAAACCAACAAACCAACAAACCCACAAACGAAAAACCCAACAAACCAACAAACCAACACACAAACAAACCCACAAACCAACAAATTAACAAACAAACAAACGAACAAACCAACAACAAACAATCCAACAAACGAACAAACCAACAAACGAACAAACCAACAAACCAACAAACTAACAAGCCAACAAACAAACAAACCAACAAACCAACGAACCAACAAACCAACAAACCAACAAACCAACAAACCAACAAACCAACAAACCAAAAAACCAAGAAACCAAGAAACCAACAAACCAACAAACCAACAAGCCAACAAGCCAACAAACCAACAAACCAACAAACCAACAAAGCAACAAACCAACAAACCAACAAACCAACAAACAAACAAACAAACAAACCAACAAACCAACAAACCAACAAACCAACAAACCAACAAACCAACAAACCCACAAACGAAAAACCCAACAAACCAACAAACCAACACACCAACAAACCAACAAACTAACAAGCCAACAAACGAACAAACCAACAAACCAACAAACCAACAAACCAACAAACCAACAAACCAACAAACCAAGTAACCAACAAACCAACAAGCCAACAAACGAACAAAACAACAAACAACCAAACCATCAAACCAACAAGCCAACAAGCCAACAAACGAACAAACCAACAAACCAACAACCGAACAAACCAACAAACCAACAAATGAACAAACCAACACACCGACAAACCAACAAACCAACAAACCAACAAGCCAACAAGCCAACAAACCAACAAGCCAACAAGCGAACAAACCAACAAACCAACAAACCAAGAAACCAACAAGCCAACAAACCAACAAACGAACAAACCAACAAACCAACAAACCAACAAACCAACAAACTAACAAACCAACAAACGAGCAAACCAGCAAACGAACAAACCAACAAACCAACAAACCAACAAGCCAACAACCCAACAAGCCAACAAGCCAACAAACCAACAAGCCAACAAACGAACAAACCAACAAACCAACCGACAAACAAGCCAAGTAACCAACAAACCAATAAGCCAACAAACGAACAAACCAGCAAACCAACAAACCAACAAACCAACAAACTAATAAACCAACAAACCAACAAACCAACAAACTAACAAACCAACAAACCAAAAAACCAACAAACCAAAAAACCAGCAAACCAACAAACCAACAAACCAACAAACCAACAAACCAACAAACCAACAAACCAAAAAACCAACAAGCCAACAAACCAACAAACCAACAAACCAACAAACCAACAAACAAACAAACCAACAAACGAGCAAACCAACAAACGAACAAACCAACAAACCAACAAACGAACAAACCAACAAACCAACAAACAAATAAACCAACAAACCAACAAACCAACAAGCCAACAAACGAACAAACCAACAAACAAACAAACCCACTAACCAACAAACCAACAAACGAACAATCCAACAAACAAACAAACCAACAAACGAACAAACGAACAAACGAACAAACCAACAAACTAACAAACCAACAAATCAACAAACCAACAAACCAACAAGCCAACAAACCAACAAACGAACAAACCAACAAAACAACAAACAAACAAACCAACAAACGAGCAAACCAACAAACGAATAAACCAACAAACCAACAAGCCAACAAACGAACAAACCAACAAACAAACAAACCCACAAACCAACAAACCAACAAACGAACAAACCAACAAACAAACAAACCAACAAACGAACAAACCAACAAACTAACAAAGCAACAAACCAACAAACCAACAAACCAACAAACCAACAAACCAACAAACCAACAAACCAACAAACGAACAAACCAACAAACCAACAAACCAACAAACCAACAAACCAACTAACCAACAAACCAACGAGCCAACAAACGAACAAACCAACAAACAAACAAACCAACAAACCAACAAGCCAACAAGCCAACAAACAAACAAACCAACAAACCAACAAACGAACAAACCAACAAACCAGGAAACGAACAAACCAACAACCAAGTAACCAAGAAACCAACAAACCAACAAACCAACAAACCAACAAGCCAACAAACGAACAAACCAACAAGCCAACAAACCAACAAACCAACAAACCAATAAACCAACAAACATACAAAACAACGAACCAACAAACCAACAAACCAACAAACCAAAAAACCAACAAACCAACAAACCAAGAAACCAACAAACCGACAAGCCAACAAACCAGCAAACCAACAAACCAACAAACAAACAAACAAACAAACCAACAAACGAACAAACCAACAAACGAACAAACCAACAAACCAACAAACCAACAAACGAACAAACCAACAAATCAACAAACCAACAAACAAATAAACCAACAAACCAACAAACCAACAAGCCAACAAACGAACAAACCAACAATCCAACAAACCAACAAACCAACAAACCAATAAACCAACAAACCAACAAACGAACAAACCAAGTAACCAAGAAACCAACAAACCAACAAACAAACAAACCAACAAACCAACAAACCAACAAAGCAACAACCCAACAAGCCAAAAAACGAACAAACCAACAAGCCAACAAACCAACAAACCAACAAACCAACAAACCAACAAGCCACGAAGCCAACAAGCCAACAAACCAACAAACCAACAATCCAACAAACCAACAAACGAATAAACCAACAAACCAACAAACCAACAAACCTACAAACCAACAAACCAACAAACCAAGTAACCAACAAACCAAGAAATCAACAAACGAACAAACCAACAAACCAACAAGCCAACAAGCCAACAAAACAACAAGCTAACAAACGAACAAACCAACAAACCAACAAACCAAGAAACCAACAAATCTACAAACCAACAAACGAACAAACCAACAAACCAACAAACGAACAAACCAACAAACCAACAAATAAACAAACCAACAAACCAACAAACCAAAAAAACCAAGTAACCAACAAATCAACAAACCAACAAACCAAGAAACCAACAAACCAACAAGCCAATAAACCAAAAAACCAACAAACCAACAAACCAAGTGACCAACAAACCAACAAACCAACAAAATAACAAACCAAGAAACCAAAAAGCAAATAAACCAACAAACCAACAAACCAACAAACCAACAAACCAACAAAGCAACACACCAAAAAACCAACAAACCAACAAGCCAACAAACCAACAAACCAAGAAACCAACAAACCAACAAACCAACAAACCAACAAGCCAACAAACTAACAAACCAAGAAACCAAGAAACCAACAAACCAACAAACCCACAAGCCAACAAGCCAACAAACCAACAAACCAACAAATTAACAAACCAACAAACCAACAAACGAACAAACAAACAAACAAACAAACCAACAAACCAACAAACCAGCAAACTAACAAACCAACAAACCAACAAACCAACAAACCAAAGACCAACAAGCCAACAAACCAACAAACAAATAAACCAACAAACCAACAAACCAACAAACCAACAAACCTACAAACCAACAAACCAACACACCAACAAGCCAACAAACCAACAAACCAACAAACCAACAAACCAACAAACCAACAAACCAACAAACCAACAAACCAACAAACCAACAAACCAAAAAACCAACAAACCAACAAGCCAACAAACCAACAAACCAAAAAACCAACAAACCAACAAGCCAACAAACCAAAAAACCAACAAACCAACAAAGCAACAAACCAACAAACCAACAAACCAACAAGCCAACAAACCAACAAACAAATAAATAAACAAACCAACAAACCATCAAACCAACAAACCAACAAAACAACAAGCCAACAAAATAACAAACCAACAAACCAACAAACAAACAAACCAACAAACCAACAAACCAACATACCAACAAGCCAACAAACCAACAACCCAACAAACCAACAAACCAGCAAACAAACAAGCCAAAAAACGAACAAACCAACAAACGAACAAACCAACAAATCAACAAACCAACAAACGAACAAACCAACAAACCAACAAACAAATAAACCAACAAACCAACAAACCAACAAGCCAACAAACGAACAAACCAAAAAACAAACAAACCCACAAACCAACAAACCAACAAACGGACAAACCAACAATCAAACAAACCAACAAACGAACAAACCAACAAACCAACAAGCCAACAAGCCAACAAAAGAACAAACCAACAAACCAACAAACAAACAAACCAACCAACCAACAAATCAACAAACCAACAAACCAACAAACCAACAAACCAACAAGCCAACAAACGGACAAACCAACAAACCAACAAACCAAGAAACCAACAAACCAACAAACCAACAAACCAACAAACCAACAAACCAACAAACCAACAAACCAACAAACCAACAAACCAACAAACCAACAAACCAACAAACCAACAAACCAACAAACCAACAAACCAACAAACAAACAAACCAACAAACCAACAAACCAACAAACCAACAAACCAACAAACCAACAAACCAACAAACCAACAAACCAACAAACCAACAAAGCAACAAACGAACAAACCAACAAACCAACAAACCAACAAACCAACAAACCAACAAACAAATCAACCAACAAACCAACAAACCAATAAGCCAACAAACGAACAAATCAACAAACCAACAAACCAACAAACCAACAAACCAACAAGCCAACAAACGAACAAACCATCAAGCCAACAAGCCAACAAACCAACAAACCAACAAACCAACAAACCAACAATCCGACAAACCAACAAACGAACAAACCAACAAACCAACAAACCAACAAACCAACAAACCAACAAACCAAGTAACCAACAAACCAACAAACCAACAAACCAACAAACGAACAAACCAACAAACGAACAAACCACCAAACCAACAAACCAACAAACCAACAAACCAACAAACCAAGTAACCAACAAACCAACAAACCAACAAACCAACAAACGAACAAACCAACAAACGAGCAAACCAACAAACCAACAAGCCAACAAGCCAACAAACCAACAAGCCAACAAACGAACAAACCAACAAACCTACAAACCAAGAAACTAATAAACCAACAAACTTACAAACAAACAAACCAACAAACAAGCAAACGAACAAACCAACAAACAAACAAACCAACAAACCAACAAACCATTAAACCAAGTAACCAACAAACTAACAAACCAACAAACCAACAAACCAAGAAATCAACAAACCAACAAGCCAACAAACCAAAAAACCAACAAACCAACAAACCAAGAAACCAACAAACCACAAACCATACAAACCAACAAGCCAACAAACCAACAAACCAACAAACCAACAAACCAATAAACCAACAAATCAACAAACCAAAAAACCAACAAACAAACAAGCCAACAAACGAACAAACCAACAAACAAACAAACCAACAAACTAACAAACCAACAAATCAACAAACCAACAAGAAAACAAACCAAAAAACCAACAAACCAAAAAACCAACTAACCAACAAACCAACAAACACACAAACCAACAAGCCAACAAACCAACAAACCAACAAGCCAACAAGCCAACAAACCAACAAGCCAACAAACGAACAAACAAACAAACAAACAAACCAACAAACCAACAAACAAACAAACCAACAAACCAACAAACCAACAAACCAACAAACCAACAAACCAACAAGCCAACAAACCAACAAACCAACAAACCAACGAACGAACAAACAAACAAACCAACAAAACAAAAAACTAACAAACCAACAAGCCAAAAAACCAACAAACCAACAAACCAACAAACCAACAAGCCAACAAACCAACAAACAAATAAACAAATAAACCAACAAACCAACAAACCAACATACCAACAAACCAACAAATTAACAAACCAACAAACCAACAAACCAATAAGCCAACAAAGCAACAAACCAACAAACCAACAAACCAACAAACCAACAAACCAGTAAACCAAAAAACCAAAAAACCAACAAGCCAACAAACGAGCAAACCAACAAACAAACAAACAAGCAAACAAACCAACAAACCAAAAAAGCAACAAACCAACAAGCCAACAAACCAACAAACCAACAAACCAATAAACCAACAAACCAACAAACCAACAAACCAACAAGCCAACAAACCAACAAACCAACAAACCAACAAATCAACTAACCAAAAAAGCAACAAACCAACAAACCAACAAGCCAACAAACAAACACACCAACAAACCAACAAACAAACAAATCAACAAACCAAAAAACCAACAAACAAACAAGCCAACAAACGAACAAACCAACAAATAAACAAACCAACAAACTAACAAACCAACAAATCAACAAACCAACAAGAAAACAAACCAAAAAACCAACAAACCAACAAACCAACAAACCAACAAACCAACAAACCAACAAACCAAATAACCAACAAACCAACAAGCCAACAAGCCTACAAACCAACAAACCACCAAACCAACAAATCAACAAACCAACAAACCAACAAACCAACAAGCCAACAAACCAACAAACCAACAAACCAACAAACCAACAAATCAACAAACCAAAAAACCAATAAACCAACAAACCAACAAGCCAACAAACCAACAAACCAACAAACCAACAAAGAAACAAACCAACAAACCAACAAAGCAACAAACCAAAAAAACAACAAACAAACAAGCCAACAAAGGAACAAACAACAAACAAACAAACCAACAAACTAGCAAACCAACAAATCAACAAACCAACAAGAAAACAAACCAAAAAACCAACAAACGAACAAACCAACAAACCAACAAACAAACAAACCAACAAACCAACAAACCAACAAACCAAGTAACCAACAAACCAACAAACCAACAAACCAAGAAACCAACAAACCAACAAGCCAACAAACCAAAAAACGAACAAACCAACAAACCAAGTGACCAACAAACCAACAAACCAACAAACCAACAAAATAACAAACCAAGAAACCAACAAGCAAATAAACCAACAAACCAACAAACCAACAAACCAACAAACCAACAAACCAACACACCAACAAACCAACAAACCAACAAACCAACAAATTAACAAACCAACAAACCAACAAACGAACAAACAAACAAACCAACAAACCAACAAACCAGCAAACCAACAAACCAACAAACCAACAATCCAACAAACCAAAGACCAACAAGCCAACAAACCAACATACAAATAAACCAACAAACCAACAAACCAACAAACCTACAAACCAACAAACCAACAAACTAACAAGCCAACAAACCAACAAACCAACAAACCAACAAACCCACAAACCAACAAACCAACAAACCAAAAAACCAACAAACCAACAAGCCAAAAAACGAACAAACCAGCAAACAAACAAACCAACAAACCAACAAACCAAAAAACCAACAAACCAACAAACCAAAAAACCAACAAACCAACAAGCCAACAAACCAACAAACCAACAAACCAACAAACCAACAAACAAATAAACCAACAAACCAACAAACCATCAACCAACAAACCAACAAACCAACAAACCAACAAACCAACAAACCAACAAACCAACAAACCAACAAACCAACAAACCAACAAACAAATAAACCACCAAACCAACAAACCAACAAACCAACAAACTAACAAACCAACAAACCAACAAACCAACAAGCCAACAAACCAACAAACCAAGAAACCAACAAGCCAACAAACCAACAAGCCAACAAACCAACAAGCCGACAAACTAGCAAACCAACAAACCAACAAACCAACAAACGAAACAAGAAATAAATCAACAAACCAACAAACCAACAAACCAATAAACCAACAAACCAACAAACCAACAAACCAACAAACCAACAAACCAACAAACCAACAAGCCAACAAACCAACAAACCAAGAAACCAACAAACCAACAAACCAACAAGCCAACAAAATAACAAACCAACAAACCAACAAACAAACAAACCAACAAACCAACAAACCAACATACCAACAAGCCAAAAAACCAACAACCCAACAAACCAACAAACCAACAAACAAACAAACCAAAAAACGAACAAACCAACAAACGAACAAACCAACAAACCAACAAACCAACAAACCAACAAACGAACAAACCAACAAACCAACAAACAAATAATCTTACAAACCAACAAACCAACAAGCCAACAAACGAACAAACCAACAAACAAACAAACCCACAAACCAACAAACCAAAAAACGGACAAACCAACAAACAAACAAACCAACAAACGAACAAACCAACAAACGAACAAACCAACAAACCAACAAACCAAAAAACCAACAAACCAACAAACGAACAAACCAACAAACCAACAAACCAATAAACCAACAAATCAACAAACCAAGTAACCAACAAACCAACAAGCCAACATACGAACAAACCAACAAACAAACAAACCAACAAACCAACAAGCCAACAAGCCAACAAAAGAACAAACCAACAAACCAACAAACAAACAAACCAACAAACCAACAAATCAACAAATCAACAAACCAACAAACCAACAAACCAACAAACCAACAAACCAACAAGCCAACAAACTAACAAACCAACAAGCCAAAAAACGGACAAACCAACAAACCAACAAACCAACAACCAACAAACCAACAAACCAACAAACCAACAAAAGAACAAACCAACAAACCAACAAACAAACAAACCAACAAACCAACAAATCAACAAACCAACAAACCAACAAACCAACAAACCAACAAACCAACAAACCAACAAGCCAACAAACCAACAAGCCAAAAAACGGACAAACCAACAAATCAACAAACCAACAAACCAACAAGCCAACAAACCAACAAACCAACAAGCCAAAAAACGGACAAACCAACAAACCAACAAACCAACAAACCAACAAACCAACAAACCAACAAACCAACAAACCAACAAACCAACAAACCAACAAACCAACAAACCAACAAACCAGCAAACCAACAAACCAACAAACCAACAAAAAAAACCAACCAACAAACCAACAAGCCAACAAGCCAACAAACCAAAAAGCCAACAAACGAACAAACCAACAAACCCACAAACCAACCAACAAACAAACCATGTAATCAACAAACCAACAAACCAATAAGCCAACAAACCAACAAAACAACAAACCAACAAACCAACAAACCAACAAACCAACAAAACAACAAACCAACAAACCAACAAACCAACAACCAAGTAACCAAGAAACCAACTAACCAACAAACCAACAAACCAACAAGCCAACAAAGGAACAAACCAACAAACGAACAAACCAACAAACCAACAAACCAACAAGCCAACAAACCAACAAACCAACAAACCAACAAACCAACAAACCAACAAACCAACAAACAAACAAAACAACAAACCAACAAATCAACAAACCAAAAAACCAACAAACCAACAAACCAACAAACCAACAACCCAACAAGTTAACAAACCAACAAACCAACAAGCCAACAAACCTACAAACCAACAAACCAACAAACCAACAAACAAACAAACCAACAAACAAACGAACCAACAAACGAACAAACCAACAAACCACCAAACCAACAAACGAACAAACCAACAAACCAACAAACAAATCAACCAACAAACCAACAAACCAACAAGCCAACAAACGAACAAATCAACAAACCAACAAACCAACAAACCAACATACCAACAAGCCAACAAACGAATAAACCAACAAGCAAACAAGCCAACAAACCAACAAACCAACAAACCAACAAACCAACAATCCAACAAACCAACAAACGAACAAACCAACAAACCAACAAACCAACAAACCAACAAACCAACAAACCAACAAACCAACAAACCAACAAACCAACAAACGAACAAACCAACAAACGCGCAAACCAACAAACCAACAAGCCAACAAGCCAACATACCAACAAGCCAACAAACGAACAAACCAACACACCTACAAACCAAGAAACCAACAAACCAACAAACTTAAAAACAAACAAACCAAAAAACAATCAAACGAACAAACCAACAAACAAACAAACCAACAAAGCAACAAACCATTAAACCAAGTAACCAACACACTAACAAACCAACAAACCAACAAACCAAGAAACTAACAAACCAACAAGCCAACAAATCAAAAAACCAACAAATCAACAAACCAAGTAACTAACAAACCAACAAACCAACAAATCAACAAACCAACAAACCAACAAACCAACAAACAAATAAACCAACAAACCAACAAACCAACAAACCAACAAACCAACAAACCAACAAACCAACAAGCCAACAAACCAACAAACCAAGAAACCAACAAACCAACAAACCAACAAACAACAAACTAACAAACAAACAAACCAAATAACCAACAAACCAACAAGCCAGCAAGCCATCAAACCAACAAATGAACAAACCAACAAACCAACAAACGAACGAACGAACAAACAAACAAACCAACAAACCAACAAACCAGCAAACCAACAAACCAACAAACCAACAAACCAACAAACCAACAAACCAACAAACCAACAAACCAACTAACCAACAAACCAACAAACCAACAAGCCAACAAACCAACAAACAAATAAACCAACAAACCAACAAACCAACAAACCAACAAACCAACAAACCAACAAACCAACAAACCAACAAGCCAACAAACCAACAAACCAACAAACCAACAAACCAACAAACCAACAAACCAAAAAACCAACATACGAACAAGCCAACAAACGAGCAAACCAATAAACAAACAAGCCAACAAACCAACAAACCAACAAACCAACAAACCAACAAACCAACAAACCAACAAACCAACAAACCAACAAGCCAACAAGCCAACAAACCAACAAACCAACAAACCAACAAACCAACAAACCAACCAACCAACAAACAAACAAAACAACAAACCAACAAATCAACAAACCAAAAAACCAACAAACCAACAAACCAACAAACCAACAACCCAACAAGTTAACAAACCAACAAACCAACAAGCCAACAAACCTACAAACCAACAAACCAACAAACCAACAAACAAACAAACCAACAAACAAACGAACCAACAAACGAACAAACCAACAAACCACCAAACCAACAAACGAACAAACCAACAAACCAACAAACAAATCAACCAACAAACCAACAAACAACCAAGCCAACAAACGAACAAATCAACAAACCAACAAACCAACAAACCAACATACCAACAAGCCAACAAACGAATAAACCAACAAGCCAACAAGCCAACAAACCAACAAACCAACAAACCAACAAACCAACAATCCAACAAACCAACAAACGAACAAACCAACAAACCAACAAACCAACAAACCAACAAACCAACAAACCAACAAACCAACAAACCAACAAACCAACAAACCAACAAACGAACAAACCAACAAACGCGCAAACCAACAAACCAACAAGCCAACAAGCCAACATACCAACAAGCCAACAAACGAACAAACCAACAAACCTACAAACCAAGAAACCAACAAACCAACAAACTTAAAAACAAACAAACCAACAAACAATCAAACGAACAAACCAACAAACAAACAAACCAACAAAGCAACAAACCATTAAACCAAGTAACCAACACACTAACAAACCAACAAACCAACAAACCAAGAAACTAACAAACCAACAAGCCAACAAATCAAAAAACCAACAAATCAACAAACCAAGTAACTAACAAACCAACAAACCAACAAATCAACAAACCAACAAACCAACAAACCAACAAACAAATAAATCAACAAACCAACAAACCAACAAACCAACAAACCAACAAACCAACAAGCCAACAAACCAACAAACCAAGAAACCAACAAACCAACAAACCAACAAACAACAAACTAACAAACCAACAAACCAAATAACCAACAAACCAACAAGCCAACAAGCCATCAAACCAACAAATGAACAAACCAACAAACCAACAAACGAACGAACGAACAAACAAACAAACCAACAAACCAACAAACCAGCAAACCAACAAACCAACAAACCAACAAACCAACAAACCAACAAACCAACAAACCAACAAACCAACTAACCAACAAACCAACAAACCAACAAGCCAACAAACCAACAAACAAATAAACCAACAAACCAACAAACCAACAAACCAACAAACCAACAAACCAACAAACCAACAAACCAACAAGCCAACAAACCAACAAACCAACAAACCAACAAACCAACAAACCAACAAACCAAAAAACCAACATACGAACAAGCCAACAAACGAGCAAACCAATAAACAAACAAGCCAACAAACCAACAAACCAACAAACCAACAAACCAACAAACCAACAAACCAACAAACCAACAAACCAACAAGCCAACAAACCAACAAACCAACAAACTAACAAACCAACAAATCAACAAACCAAAAAACCAACAAATCAACAAACCAACAAGCCAACAAACCAACAAACCAACAAACCAACAAACCAACAAATCAACAAACCAAAAAACCAACAAACAAACAAGCCTACAAACGAACAAACCAACAAACAAACAAACCAACAAACTAACAAACCAACAAATCAACAAACCAACAAGAAAACAAACCAAAAAACCAATAAACCAACAAACCAACTAACCAACAAACCAACAAACCAACAAACCAACAAACCAGCAAGCCAACAAACCAACAAACAAACAAGCCAACAAGCCAACAAACCAACAAGCGAACAAACGAACAAACAAACAAACAAACAAACCAACAAACCAACAAACAAACAGACCAACAAACCAACAAACCAACAAACCAACAAACCAACAAACCAACAAACCAACGAACGAACAAACAAACAAACCAACAAAACAACAAACCAGCAAACCAACAAACCAACAAGCCAACAAACCAACAAACCAACAAACCAACAAACCAACAAACCAACAAACCAACAAACCAACAAGCCAACAAACCAACAAACAAATAAACCAACAAACCAACAAACCAACAAACAAACAAACCAACAAACCAACAAACCAACAAACCAACTAACCAACAAACCAACAAACCAACAAGCCAACAAACCAACAAACCAACAAACCAACAAATCAACAAACCAACAAACCAACAAACCAACAAACCAAAAAACCAAAAAACCAACAAGCCAACAAACGAGCAAACCAACAAACAAACAAACAAACAAACCAACAAACCAAAAAAGCAACAAACTAACAAGCCAACAAACCAACAAACCAACAAACCAATAAACCAACAAAGCAACAAACAAACAAACCAAGTAACCAACAAACCAACAAACCAACAAACCAACAAACGAACAAACCAACAAACGCGCAAACCAACAAACCAACAAGCCAACAAGCCAACATACCAACAAGCCAACAAACGAACAAACCAACAAACCTACAAACCAAGAAACCAACAAACCAACAAACTTAAAAACAAACAAACCAACAAACAATCAAACGAACAAACCAACAAACAAACAAACCAACAAACCAACAAACCATTAAGCCAAGTAACCAACACACTAACAAACCAACAAACCAACAAACCAAGAAACTAACAAACCAACAAGCCAACAAATCAAAAAACCAACAAATCAACAAACCAAGTAACTAACAAACCAACAAACCAACAAATCAACAAACCAACAAACCAACAAACCAACAAACAAATAAACCAACAAACCAACAAACCAACAAACCAACAAACCAACAAACCAACAAACCAACAAACCAACAAGCCAACAAACCAACAAACCAAGAAACCAACAAACCAACAAACCAACAAACAACAAACTAACAAACCAACAAACCAAATAACCAACAAACCAACAAGCCAACAAGCCATCAAACCAACAAACGAACAAACCAACAAACCAACAAACGAACGAACGAACAAACAAAGAAACCAACAAACCAACAAACCAGCAAACCAACAAACCAACAAACCAACAAACCAACAAACCAACAAACCAACAAACCAACAAACCAACAAACCAACTAACCAACAAACCAACAAACCAACAAGCCAACAAACCAACAAACAAATAAACCAACACACCAATAAACCAACAAACCAACAAACCAACAAACCAACAAACCAACAAGCCAACAAACCAACAAACCAACAAACCAACAAACCAACAAACCAACAAACCAACAAACCAAAAAACCAACAAACGAACAAGCCAACAAACGAGCAAACCAATAAACAAACAAGCCAACAAACCAACAAACCAACAAACCAACAAACCTACAAACCAACAAATCAACAAACCAACAAACCAACAAGCCAACAAACCAACAAACCAGCAAACTAACAAACCAACAAATCAACAAACCAAAAAACCAACAAATCAACAAACCAACAAGCCAACAAACCAACAAACCAACAAACCAACAAACCAACAAACCAACAAACCAACAAATCAATAAACCAAAAAACCAACAAACAAACAAGCCTACAAACGAACAAACCAACAAACAAACAAACCAACAAACTAACAAACCAACAAATCAACAAACCAACAAGAAAACAAACCAAAAAACCAACAAACCAACAAACCAACTAACCAACAAACCAACAAACCAACAAACCAACAAACCAGCAAGCCAACAAACCAACAAGCAAACAAGCCAACAAGCCAACAAACCAACAAGCGAACAAACGAACAAACAAACAAACAAACAAACCAACAAACCAACAAAGAAACAAACCAACAAACCAACCAACCAACAAACCAACAAACCAACAAACCAACGAACGAACAAACAAACAAACCAACAAAACAACAAACCAGCAAACCAACAAACCAACAAGCCAACAAACCAACAAACCAACAAACCAACAAACCAACAAACCAACAAGCCAACAAACCAACAAACAAATAAACCAACAAACCAACAAACCAACAAACAAACAAACCAACAAACCAACAAACCAACAAACCAACTAACCAACAAACCAACAAACCAACAAGCCAACAAACCAACAAACCAACAAACCAACAAATCAACAAACCAACAAACCAACAAACCAACAAACCAAAAAACCAAAAAACCAACAAGCCAACAAACGAGCAAACCAACAAACAAACAAACAAACAAACCAACAAACCAAAAAAGCAACAAACTAACAAGCCAACAAACCAACAAACCAACAAACCAATAAACCAACAAAGCAACAAACAAACAAACCAACAAGCCAACAAACCAACAAACCAACAAACCAATAAACCAACAAAGCAACAAACAAACAAACCAACAAGCCAACAAACCAACAAACCAACAGACCAACAAATCAACTAACCAAAAAACCAACAAACCAACGAACCAACAAGCCAACAAACCAACAAACCAACAAACCAACAAACCAACAAATCAACAAACCAACAAGAAAACAAACCAAAAAACCAACAAACCAACAAACCAACAAACCAACAAACCAACAAACCAACAAACCAAAAAACCAACAAACCAACAAGCCAACAATCCAACAAACCAACAAACCAACAAACCAACAAATCAACAAACCAACAAACCAACAAACCAGCAAGCCAACAAACTAACAAACCAACAAACCAACAAATCAACAAACCAAAAAACCAACAAACCAACAAGCCAACAAACCAACAAGCCAACAAACCAACAAACCAACAAACCAACAAACCAACAAGCCAACAAGCCAACAAACCAACAAACCAACAAGCCAACAAGCCAACAAACCAACAAGCCAACAAACAAACAAACAAACAAACAAACAAACCAACAAACCAACAAAACAACAAACCAACAAACCAACAAGCCAACAAGCCAACAAACCAACAAACCAACAAACCAACAAACCAGCAAACCAACAAACAAATAAACTAACAAACTACCAAACCAACAAACCAACAAACCAACAAATCAACAAACCAACAATCCAACAAACCAAAAAACCAACAAACCAACAAACCCATAAACCAACAAACCAACAAACCAACAAGCCAACAAACCAACACACCAACAAGCCAACAAGCCAACAAACCAAAAAACCAACAAACCAACAAGCCAACAAGCCAACAAACCAACAAGCCAGCAAACGAACAAACAAGAAACAAACAAACCAACAAACTAACAAACCAACAAATCAACAAACCAACAAGAAAACAAACCAAAAAACCAACAAACCAACAAACTAACAAACCAACAAACCAACAAACCAACAAGCCAACAAACCAACAAACCAACAAGCCAACAAGCCAACAAACCAACAAGCCAACAAACGAACAAACATACAAACAAACAAACCAACAAACCAACAAACCAACAAGCCAACAAACCAACAAACCAACAAGTCAACAAGCCAACAAACCAAAAAACCAACAAACCAACAAACCAAAAAACCAACAAACCAACAAACCAACAGACCAACAGACCAACAAACCAACGAGCCAACAAACCAACAAACCAACAAGCCAACAAACCAACAAACTAACAAACCAACAAACAAATAAACCAACAAAAAAATAAGCCAACAAACCAATAAACCAGCAAGCCAACAAGCCAACAAACCAACAAGCCAACAAACCAACAAACCAACAAGCCAACAAGCCAACAAAGCAACAAACCAACAAACCAGCAAACCAACAAACCAACAAACCAACAAACGAACAAACCAACAAACCAACAAACCAACAAACCAACAAACGAACAAATCAACAAACCAACAAGCCAACAAACCAAAAAACCAACAAACCAACAAACCAACAAACCAACAACCCAACAAGCCAACAAACCAACAAACCAACAAGCCAACAAGCCAACAAACAAACAAGCCAACAAACAAACAAACAAACAAACAAACCAACAAACCAACAAACCAACAAACCAACAAGCCAACAAGCCAACAAACCAACAAACCAACAAACCAGCAAACCAACAAACCAACAAACAAATCAACCAACAAACATCCAAACCAACAAACCAACAAACCAACAAACCAACAAATCAACAAACCAACAATCCAACAAACCTAAAAACCAACAAACCAACAAACCAATAAACCAACAAACCAATAAACCAACAAGCCAACAAACCAACACACCAACAAGCCAACAAGCCAACAAACCAAAAAACCAACAAACCAACAAACCAACAAACCAACAAACCAGTAAGCCAACAAACCAACAAACCAACAAACCAACAAACCAACAAGCCAACAAGCCAACAAACCAACAAACCAACAAACCAGCAGGCCAACAAACCAACAAACCAACAAACCAACAAACCAACAAACCAACAAACCAAAAAACCAACAAACCAACAAGCCAACAAACCAACAAACAAACAAACCAACAAGCCAACAAGCCAACAAACCAACAAACAAACAAACCAGCAGAACAAAAAACCAACAAACCAACAAACCAACAAACCAACAAACCAACAAACGACCAAACTAACAAACAAACAAACCAACAAACCAACAAACCAACAAATCAACAAACCAACAAGCCAACAAACCAAAAAACCAACAAACCAACAAACCAACAAACCAACAAGCCAACAAACCAACAAACCAACAAGCCAACAAGCCAACAAACCAACAAGCCAACAAACGAACAAACAAACAAACAAACAAACAAACAAACAAACCAACAAACCAACAAACCAACAAACCAACAAACCAACACACCAACAAACCAACAAACCAACAAACCAACAAGCCAGCAAACCAAAAAACCAACAAACCAACAAACCAACAAGCCAACAAACCAACAAGCCAACAAGCCAACAAAACAACAAACCAACAAACCAACAAACCAACAAACCAACAAACCAACAAACCAACAAACCAACAAACCAACAAACCAACAAACCAACAAACCAACAAACCAACAAGCCAACAAACCAACAAACCAACAACCCAACAAACCAACAAACCAACAACCCAACAAACCAACAAACAAACAAATCAACAAACCAACAAGAAAACAAACCAAAAAACCAACAAACCAACAAACTAACAAACCAACAAACCAACAAACCAACAAGCCAACAAACCAACAAACCAACAAGCCAACAAGCCAACAAACCAACAAGCCAACAAACGAACAAACATACAAACAAACAAACCAACAAACCAACAAACCAACAAACCAACAAACCAACAAGCCAACAAACCAACAAACCAACAAGTCAACAAGCCAACAAACCAACAAGCCAACAAACGAACAAACAAACAAACAAACAAACAAACAAACAAACCAACAAACCAACAAACCAATAAGCCAGCAAACCAAAAAACCAACAAACCAACAAACCAACAAACCAACAAACCAACAAACCAAGAAACCAACAAACCAACAAGCCAACAAACCAACAAGCCAACAAGCCAACAAACCAACAAACCAACAAACCAACAAACCAACAAACCAACAAACCATCAAACCAACAAACCAACAAACCAACAAGCCAACAAACCAACAAACCAACAACCCAACAAACCAACAAACAAACAAATCAACAAACCAACAAGGAAACAAAACAAAAAACCAACAAACCAACAAACTAACAAACCAACAAACCAACAAACCAACAAACCAACACGCCAACAAACCAACAAACCAACAAGCCAACAAGCCAACAAACCAACAAGCCAACAAACGAACAAACATACAAACAAACAAACCAACAAACCAACAAACCAACAAACCAACAAACCAACAAGCCAACAAACCAACAAACCAACAAGGCAACAAGCCAACAAACCAAAAAACCAACAAACCAACAAACCAAAAAACCCACAAACCAACAAACCAACAGACCAACAGACCAACAAACCAACGAGCCAACAAACCAACAAACCAACAAGCCAACAAACCAACAAACTAACAAACCAACAAACAAATAAACCAACAAAAAAACAAGCCAACAAACCAACAAACCAGCAAGCCAACAAGCCAACAAACCAACAAACCACCAAACCAACAAACCAACAAACCAACAAGCCAACAAACCAACAAACCAACAAACGAACAAACCAACAAACCAACAAACCAACAAACCAACAAATCAACAAACCAACAAGCCAACAAACCAAAAAACCAACAAACCCACAAACCAACAAACCAACAAACCAACAACCCAGCAAGCCAACAAGCCAACAAACCAACAAACCAAAAAATCAACAAACCAACAAGCCAACAAGCCAACAAACCAACAAACTAACAAACGAACAAACCAACAAACCAACAAACCAACAAACCAACAAATCAACAAACCAACAAGCCAACAAACCAAAAAACCAACAAACCAACAAACCAACAAACCAACAAGCCAACAAACAAACAAACAAACAAACAAACAAACCAACAAACCAACAAACCAACAAACCAACAAGCCAACAAGCCAACAAACCAACAAACCAAAAAACCAGCAAACCAACAAACCAACAAACAAATAAACCAACAAACATCCAAACCAACAAACCAACAAACCAACAAATCAACAAACCAACAATCCAACAAACCAAAAAACCAACAAACCAACAAACCAATAAACCAACAAACCAACAAACCAACAAGCCAACAAACCAACACACCAACAAGCCAACAAGCCAACAAACCAAAAAACCAACAAACCAACAAACCAACAAACCAACAAACCAGCAGACCAACAAACCAACAAACCAACAAACCAACAAACCAACAAACCAACAAACCAACAAACCAATAAACCAACAACCCAACAAACCAACAAACAAACAAACCAACAAGCCAACAAGCCAACAAACCAACAAACAAACAAACCAGCAGACCAACAAACCAACAAACCAACAGGCCAACAAACCAACAAACCAACAAACCAACAAACGACCAAACCAACAAACAAACAAACCAACAAACCAACAAACCAACAAATCAACAAACCAACAAGCCAACAAACCAAAAAACCAACAAACCAACAAACCAACAAACCAACAAGCCAACAAACCAACAAACCAACAAGCCAACAAGCCAACAAACCAACAAGCCAACAAACGAACAAACAAACAAACAAACAAACCAACAAACCAACAAACCAACAAACCAACACACCAACAAACCATCAACCCAACAAACCAACAAGCGAGCAAACCAAAAAACCAACAAACCAACAAACCAACAAAGCAACAAGCCAACAAACCAAAAAACCAACAAACCAACAAACCAACAAACCAACAAGCCAACAAACCAACAAACCAACAAGCCAACAAGCCAACAAACCAACAAGCCAACAAACGAACAAACAAACAAACAAACAAACAAACAAACCAACAAACCAACAAACCAACAGACCAACAAACCAACAAACCAACAAACCAACACACCAACAAACCAACAAACCAACAAACCAACAAGCCAGCAAACCAAAAAACCAACAAACCAACAAACCAACAAACCAACAAACCAACAAACCAACAAACCAACAAACCAACAAGCCAACAAACCAACAAGCCAACAAGCCAACAAACCAACAAACCAACAAACCAACAAACCAACAAACCAACAAACCAACAAACCAACAAACCAACAAACCAACAAACCAACAAGCCAACAAACCAGCAAACCAACAACCCAACAAACCAACAAACAAACAAATCAACAAACCAACAAGAAAACAAACCAAAAAACCAACAAACCAACAAACTAACAAACCAACAAACCAACAAACCAACAAGCCAACAAACCAACAAACCAACAAGCTAACAAGCCAACAAACCAACAAGCCAACAAACAAACAAACATACAAACAAACAAACCAATAAACCAACAAACCAACAAACCAACAAACCAACAAACCAACAATCCAACAAACCAACAAACCAACAAGTCAACAAGCCAACAAACCAAAAAACCAACAAACCAACAAACCAAAAAACCCACAAACCAACAAACCAACAGACCAACAGACCAACAAACCAACGAGCCAACAAACCAACAAACCAACAAGCCAACAAACCAACAAACTAACAAACCAACAAACAAATAAACCAACAAAAAAACAAGCCAACAAACCAACAAACCAGCAAGCCAACAAGCCAACAAACCAACAAACCAACAAACCAACAAGCCAACAAACCAACAAACCAACAAACGAACAAACCAACAAACCAACAAACCAACAAACCAACAAATCAACAAACCAACAAATCAACAAACCAACAAGCCAACAAACCAAAAAACCAACAAACCAACAAACCAACAAACCAACAAACCAACAACCCAGCAAGCCAACAAGCCAACAAACCAACAAACCAACAAACCAACAAACCAACAAGCCAACAAGCCAACAAACCAACAAACCAACAAACGAACAAACCAACAAACCAACAAACCAACAAACCAACAAATCAACAAACCAACAAGCCAACAAACCAAAAAACCAACAAACCAACAAACCAACAAACCAACAAGCCAACAAGCCAACAAACCAACAAACCAAAAAACCAGCAAACCAACAAACCACCAAACAAATAAACCAACAAACATCCAAACCAACAAACCAACAAACCAACAAATCAACAAACCAACAATCCAACAAACCAAAAAACCAACAAACCACCAAACCAATAAACCAACAAACCAACAAACCAACAAGCCAACAAACCAACACACCAACAAGCCAACAAGCCAACAAAACAAAAAACCAACAAACCAACATACCAACAAACCAACAAACCAACAAACCAACAAACCAGCAAGCCAACAAACCAACAAACCAACAAACCAACAAACCAACAAGCCCACAAGCCAACAAACCAACAAACCAACAAACCAGCAGACCGACAAACCAACAAACCAACAAACCAACAAACCAGCAAACCAACAATCCAAAAAACCAATAAACCAACAACCCAACAAACCAACAAACAAACAAACCAACAAGTTAACAAGCCAACAAACCAACAAACAAACAAACCAGCAGACCAACAAACCAACAAACTAACAACCAACAAACCAACAAACCAACAAACGACCAAACCAACAAACAAACAAACCAACAAACCAACAAACCAACAAATCAACAAACCAACAAGCCAACAAACCAAAAAACCAACAAACCAACAAACCAACAAACCAACAAGCCAACAAGCCAACAAACCAACAAGCCAACAAACGAACAAACAAACAAACAAACAAACCAACAAACCAACAAACCAACAAACCAACACACCAACAAACCATGAACCCAACAAACCAACAAGCGAGCAAACCAAAAACCAACAAACCAACAAACCAACAAAGCAACAAACCAACAAACCAACAAACCAACAAACCAACAAGCCAACAAACCAACAAGCCAACAAGCCAACAAACCAACAAACCAACAAACCAACAAACCAACAAACCAACAAACCAACAAACCAACAAACCAACAAACCAAAAAACCAACAAACCAACAAACCAACAAGCCAACAAACCGACAAACCAACAACCCAACAAACCAACAAACAAACAAATCAACAAACCAACAAGCCAACAAACCAAAAAACCAACAAACCAACAAACCAACAAACCAACAAACCAACAAGCCAACAAGCCAACAAACCAACAAACCAACAAACCAGCAGACCAACAAACCAACAAACCAACAAACCAACAAACCAACAAACCAACAAAACAAAAAACCAACAAACCAACAAGCCAACAAACGAACAAACCAACAAACATACAAACCAACAAACCAACAAACCAACAAACCAACAAACCAACAAACCAACAAACCAAAAAACCAACAAACCAATAAACCAACAAACCAACAACCCAACAAGCCAACAAACCAACAAGCCAACAAACGAACAAACCAACAAACAAACAAACCAACAAACTAACAAACCAACAAACCATTAAACCAACAAGCCAACAAACCAACAAATCAACTAACCAAAAAACCAACAAACCAACACACCAACAAGCTAACTAACCAACAAACCAACAAATCAACAAACCAAAAAACCAACAAACAAACAAGCCAACAAACTAACAAACCAACAAATCAACAAAACAACAAGAAAACAAACCAAAAAACCAACAAACCAACAAACCAACAAACCAACAAACCAACAAACCAAAAAACCAACAAACCAACAAGCCAACAAGCCAACAAACCAACAAACCAACAAACCAACAAATCAACAAACCAATAAACCAACAAACCAACAAACCAACAAACCAACAAGCCAACAAACCAACAAACCAACAAATCAACTAACCAAAAAACCAACAAACCAACAAACCAACAAGCCAACAAACCAACAAACCAACAAACCAACAAACCAACAAACCAACAAATCAACAAACCAAAAAACCAAAAAACAAACAAGCCAAAAAACGAACAAACCAACAAACAAACAAACCAACAAACTAACAAACCAACAAATCAATAAACCAACAAGAAAACAAACCAAAAAACCAACAAACCAACAAACTAACAAACCAACAAACCAACAAACCAACAAGCCAACAAACCAACAAACCAACAAGCCAAGAAGCCAACAAACCAACAAGCCAACAAACGAACAAACATACAAACAAACAAACCAACAAACCAACAAACCAACAAACCAACAAACCAACAAACCAACAAACCAACAATTCAACAAGCCAACAAACCAACAAACCAACAAGTCAACAAGCCAACAAACCAATAAACCAACAAACCAACAAGCCAACAAGCCAACAAACCAACAAGCCAACAAACGAACAAACCAACAAACAAACAAACCAACAAACCAACAAACCAACAAACTATTAAACCAACAAGCCAACAAACCAACAAATCAACTAACCAAAAAACCAACAAACCAACACACCAACAAGCTAACTAACCAACAAACCAAGAAATCAACAAACCCAAAAACCAACAAACAAACAAGCCAACAAACTAACAAACCAACAAATCAACAAAACAACAAGAAAACAAACCAAAAAACCAACAAACCAACAAACCAACAAACCAACAAACCAACAAACCAAAAAACCAACAAACGAACAAGCCAACAAGCCAACAAACCAACAAACCAACAAACCAACAAATCAACAAACCAATAAACCAACAAACCAACAAACCAACAAACCAACAAGCCAACAAACCAACAAACCAACAAATCAACTAACCAAAAAACCAACAAACCAACAAACCAACAAGCCAACAAACCAACAAACCAACAAACCAACAAACCAACAAATCAACAAATCAAAAAACCAAAAAACAAACAAGCCAAAAAACGAACAAACCAGCAAACAAACAAACCAACAAACTAACAAACCAACAAATCAATAAACTAACAAGAAAACAAACCAAAAAACCAACAAACCAACAAACTAACAAACCAACAAACCAACAAACCAACAAGCCAACAAACCAACAAACCAACAAGCCAAGAACCCAACAAACCAACAAGCCAACAAACGAACAAACATACAAACAAACAAACCAACAAACCAACAAACCAACAAACCAACAAGTCAACAAGCCAACAAACCAAAAAACCAACAAACCCACAAACCAAAAAACCAACAAACCAACAAACCAACAGACCAACAGACCAACAAATCAACGAACCAAAAAACCAACAAACCAACAAACCAACAAGCCAACAAACCAACAAACCAACAAACCAACAAAGAAACAAACCAACAAACCAACAAATCAACAAACCAAAAAAACAACAAATAAACAAGCCAACAAGCGAACAAACAACAAACAAACAAACCAACAAACTAACAAACCAACAAATCAACAAACCAACAAGAAAACAAACCAAAGAACCAACAAACCAACAAACTAACAAACCAATAAACCAACAAACCAACAAGCCAACAAACCAACAAACCAACAAGCCAAGAATCCAACAAACCAACAAGCCAACAAACGAACAAACATACAAACAAACAAACCAACAAACCAACAAACCAACAAACCAACAAACCAACAAACCAACAAACCAACAATTCAACTAGCCAACAAACCAACAAGTCAACAAGCCAACAAACCAAAAAACCAACAAACCCACAAACCAAAAAACAAACAAACCAACAAACCAACAAACCAACAAACTAACAAACCAACAAACAAATATACCAACAAAAAAACAAACCAACAAACCAACAAACCAGCAAGCCAACAAGCCAACAAACCAACAAACCAACAAACCAACAAACCAACAAACCAACAAGCCAACAAGCCAACAAACCAACAAACCAACAAACCAGCAAACCAACAAACCAACAAACCAACAAACGAACAAACCAACAAACCAACAAACCAACAAACCAACAAATCAACAAACCAACAAGCCAACAAACCAAAAAACCAACAAACCAACAGACCAACAAACCAACAAACCAACAAACCAACAAGCCAACAAACCAACAAACCAACAAGCCAACAAGCCAACAAACTAACAAGCCAACAAACAAACAAACAAACACACAAACAAACCAACAAACCAACAAACCAACAAACCAACAAACCAACAAACCAACAAGCCAACAAGCCAACAAACCAACAAACCAACAAACCAGCAAGCCAACAAACCAACAAACAAATAAACCAACACACAACCAAACCAACAAACAAACAAACCAACAAATCAACAAACCAACAATCCAACAAACCAAAAAACCAACAAACCAACAAACCAACAAACCAATAAACCAACAAACCAACAAGCCAACAAACCAACACACCAACAAGCCAACAAGCCAACAAACCAAAAAACCAACAAACCAACAAACCAACAAACCAACAAACCAACAAACCAGCAAGCCAACAAGCCAACAAACCAACAAACCAACAAACCAACAAACCAACAAACCAACAAACCAACAAGTCAACAAGCCAACAAACCAACAAACCAACAAACCAGCAGACCAACAAACCAACAAACCAACAAACCAACAAACCAAAAAACCAACAAACCAACAATGCAACAAACGAACAAACCAACAAACAAACAAACCAACAAACCAACAAACCAACAAATCAACAAACCAACAAGCCAACAAACCAAAAAACCAACAAACCAACAAACCAACAAGCCAACAAACCAACAAACCAACAAGCCAACAAGCCAACAAACCAACAAGCCAACAAACGAACAAACAAACAAACAAACAAACCAACAAACCAACAAACCAATAAACTACCACACCAACAAACCATCAAACCAACAAACCAACAAGCCTACAAACCAAAAAACCAACAAACCAACAAACCAACAAACCAACAAACCAACAAACCAATAAACCAACAAACCAACAAGCCAACAAACCAACAAACCAACAACCCAACAAACCAAGAAACAAACAAATCAACAACCCAACAAGCCAACAAACCAAAAAACCAACAAACCAACAAACCAACAAACCAACAAACCAACAAACCAACAAACCAACAAACCAACAAGCCAACAAGCCAACAAACCAACAAACCAACAAACCAGCAGACCAACAAACCAACAAACCAACAAACCAACAAACCAACAAACCAACAAACCAACAAACCAACAAACCAACAAACCAACAAACCAACAAACCAACAAGCCAACAAACGAACAAACCAACAAACCAACAAACCAACAAACCAACAAACCAACAAACCAACAAACCAACAAACCAACAAACCAATAAACCAACAAACCAACAAGCCAACAAGCCAACAAACCAACAAGCCAACAAACGAACAAACCAACAAACAAACAAACCAACAAACCTACAAACCAACAAACCAACAAACCAACAAACCAACAAACCAACAAACCAACAAACCAACAAACCAACAAGCCAACAAACCAACAAATCAACAAGCCAATAAGCCAACAAACCAAAAAACCAACAAACGAACAAACCAACAAACCAACAAACCAACAAACCAACAAACCAATCAACCAACAAGCCAACAAACCAACAAACCAACAAACCAACAAAACAACCAACAAACCAACAAACCAACAAACGAACAAACCAACAAACCAACAAACCAACAAACCAACAAACCAACAAACCAACAAACCAACAAGCCAACAAACCAACAAACCAACAAGCTAACAAGCCAACAAACCAATAAGCTAACAAGCCAACAAACCAACAAACCAACAAACCAACAAACCAACAAACCAACAAACCAACAAACCAACAAACCAACAAACCAACAAACCAACAAGCCAACAAACCAACAAACAAATAAACCAACAAACCAACAAACCAACAAACCAACAAACGAACAAACCAACAAACCAACAAACCAACAAACCAACAAACAAACAAACCAACAAGCCAACAAGCCAACAAACCATCAACCCAACAAACCAACAAACCAACAAACCAAAAAGCCAACAAGCCAACAAGCCAACAAACCAACAAACCAACAAACCAATAAACCAACAAACCAACGAACCAACAAACCAACAAACCAGCAAACCAACAAACGAACAAACCAACAAGCCAACAAACGAACAAACCAACAAACAAACAAACCAACAAACCAACAAACCAACAAGCCAACAAACCAACAAACCAACAATTCAACAAGCCAACAAACCACCAAACCAACAAGTCAACAAGCCAACAAACCAAAAAACCAACAAACCCACAAACCAAAAAACAAACAAACCAACAAACCAACAAACCAACAAACTAACAAACCAACAAACAAATATACCAACAAAAAAACAAACCAACAAACCAACAAACCAGCAAGCCAACAAGCCAACAAACCAACAAACAAACACACAAACAAACCAACAAACCAACAAACCAACAAACCAACAAACCAACAAACCAACAAGCCAACAAGCCAACAAACCAACAAACCAACAAACCAGCAAGCCAACAAACCAACAAACAAATAAACCAACACACAACCAAACCAACAAACAAACAAACCAACAAATCAACAAACCAACAATCCAACAAACCAAAAAACCAACAAACCAACAAACCAACAAGCCAACAAACCAACAAACCAACAAACCAACAAAGAAACAAACCAACAAACCAACAAATCAACAAACCAAAAAAACAACAAATAAACAAGCCAACAAGCGAACAAACAACAAACAAACAAACCAACAAACTAACAAACCAACAAATCAACAAACCAACAAGAAAACAAACCAAAGAACCAACAAACCAACAAACTAACAAACCAATAAACCAACAAACCAACAAGCCAACAAACCAACAAACCAACAAGCCAAGAATCCAACAAACCAACAAGCCAACAAACGAACAAACATACAAACAAACAAACCAACAAACCAACAAACCAACAAACCAACAAACCAACAAACCAACAAACCAACAATTCAACAAGCCAACAAACCAACAAACCAACAAGTCAACAAGCCAACAAACCAAAAAACCAACAAACCCACAAACCAAAAAACAAACAAACCAACAAACCAACAAACCAACAAACTAACAAACCAACAAACAAATATACCAACAAAAAAACAAACCAACAAACCAACAAACCAGCAAGCCAACAAGCCAACAAACCAACAAACCAACAAACCAACAAACCAACAAGCCAACAAGCCAACAAACCAACAAACCAACAAACCAGCAAACCAACAAACCAACAAACCAACAAACGAACAAACCAACAAACCAACAAACCAACAAACCAACAAATCAACAAACCAACAAGCCAACAAACCAAAAAACCAACAAACCAACAGACCAACAAACCAACAAACCAACAAACCAACAAGCCAACAAACCAACAAACCAACAAGCCAACAAGCCAACAAACCAACAAGCCAACAAACAAACAAACAAACACACAAACAAACCAACAAACCAACAAACCAACAAACCAACAAACCAACAAACCAACAAGCCAACAAGCCAACAAACCAACAAACCAACAAACCAGCAAGCCAACAAACCAACAAACAAATAAACCAACACACAACCAAACCAACAAACAAACAAACCAACAAATCAACAAACCAACAATCCAACAAACCAAAAAACCAACAAACCAACAAACCAACAAACCAATAAACCAACAAACCAACAAGCCAACAAACCAACACACCAACAAGCCAACAAGCCAACAAACCAAAAAACCAACAAACCAACAAACCAACAAACCAACAAACCAACAAACCAGCAAGCCAACAAGCCAACAAACCAACAAACCAACAAACCAACAAACCAACAAACCAACAAACCAACAAGTCAACAAGCCAACAAACCAACAAACCAACAAACCAGCAGACCAACAAACCAACAAACCAACAAACCAACAAACCAAAAAACCAACAAACCAACAATGCAACAAACGAACAAACCAACAAACAAACAAACCAACAAACCAACAAACCAACAAATCAACAAACCAACAAGCCAACAAACCAAAAAACCAACAAACCAACAAACCAACAAGCCAACAAACCAACAAACCAACAAGCCAACAAGCCAACAAACCAACAAGCCAACAAACGAACAAACAAACAAACAAACAAACCAACAAACCAACAAACCAATAAACTACCACACCAACAAACCATCAAACCAACAAACCAACAAGCCTACAAACCAAAAAACCAACAAACCAACAAACCAACAAACCAACAAACCAACAAACCAACAAACCAACAAACCAACAAGCCAACAAACCAACAAACCAACAACCCAACAAACCAAGAAACAAACAAATCAACAACCCAACAAGCCAACAAACCAAAAAACCAACAAACCAACAAACCAACAAACCAACAAACCAACAAACCAACAAGCCAACAAACCAACAAGCCAACAAGCCAACAAACCAACAAACCAACAAACCAGCAGACCAACAAACCAACAAACCAACAAACCAACAAACCAACAAACCAATAAACCAACAAACCAACAAACCAACAAACCAACAAAACCAACAAGCCAACAAACGAACAAACCAACAAACCAACAAACCAACAAACCAACAAACCAACAAACCAACAAACCAACAAACCAATAAACCAACAAACCAACAAGCCAACAAGCCAACAAACCAACAAGCCAACAAACGAACAAACCAACAAACAAACAAACCAACAAACCTACAAACCAACAAACCAACAAACCAACAAACCAACAAACCAACAAACCAACAAACCAACAAACCAACAAGCCAACAAACCAACAAATCAACAAGCCAATAAGCCAACAAACCAAAAAACCAACAAACGAACAAACCAACAAACCAACAAACCAACAAACCAACAAACCAACAAACCAATCAACCAACAAGCCAACAAACCAACAAACCAACAAACCAACAAAACAACCAACAAACCAACAAACCAACAAACGAACAAACCAACAAACCCACAAACCAACAAACCAACAAACCAACAAAACAACAAACCAACAAGCCAACAAACCAACAAACTAACAAGCTAACAAGCCAACAAACCAATAAGCTAACAAGCCAACAAACCAACAAACCAACAAACCAACAAACCAACAAACCAACAAACCAACAAACCAACAAACCAACAAACCAACAAACCAACAAACCAACAAGCCAACAAACCAACAAACAAATAAACCAACAAACCAACAAACCAACAAACCAACAAACGAACAAACCAACAAACCAACAAACCAACAAACCAACAAACAAACAAACCAACAAGCCAACAAGCCAACAAACCAACAAACCAACAAACCAACAAACCAACAAACCAAAAAGCCAACAAGCCAACAAGCCAACAAACCAACAAACCAACAAACCAATAAACCAACAAACCAACGAACCAACAAACCAACAAACCAGCAAACCAACAAACGAACAAACCAACAAGCCAACAAACGAACAAACCAACAAACAAACAAACCAACAAACCAACAAACCAACAAGCCAACAAACCAACAAACCAACAATTCAACAAGCCAACAAACCAACAAACCAACAAGTCAACAAGCCAACAAACCAAAAAACCAACAAACCCACAAACCAAAAAACAAACAAACCAACAAACCAACAAACCAACAAACTAACAAACCAACAAACAAATATACCAACAAAAAAACAAACCAACAAACCAACAAACCAGCAAGCCAACAAGCCAACAAACCAACAAACAAACACACAAACAAACCAACAAACCAACAAACCAACAAACCAACAAACCAACAAACCAACAAGCCAACAAGCCAACAAACCAACAAACCAACAAACCAGCAAGCCAACAAACCAACAAACAAATAAAACAACACACAACCAAACCAACAAAACAACCAACAAACCAACAAACCAGCAAGCCAACAAACCAACAAACAAATAAACCAACACACAACCAAACCAACAAAACAACCAACAAACCAACAAACCAACAAACCAACAAACCAAAAAGCCAACAAGCCAACAAGCCAACAAACCAACAAACCAACAAACCAATAAACCAACAAACCAACGAACCAACAAACCAACAAACCAGCAAACCAACAAACGAACAAACCAACAAGCCAACAAACGAACAAACCAACAAACAAACAAACCAACAAACCAACAAACCAACAAGCCAACAAACCAACAAACCAACAATTCAACAAGCCAACAAACCAACAAACCAACAAGTCAACAAGCCAACAAACCAAAAAACCAACAAACCCACAAACCAAAAAACAAACAAACCAACAAACCAACAAACCAACAAACTAACAAACCAACAAACAAATATACCAACAAAAAAACAAACCAACAAACCAACAAACCAGCAAGCCAACAAGCCAACAAACCAACAAACAAACACACAAACAAACCAACAAACCAACAAACCAACAAACCAACAAACCAACAAACCAACAAGCCAACAAGCCAACAAACCAACAAACCAACAAACCAACAAACCAATCAACCAACAAGCCAACAAACCAACAAACCAACAAACCAACAAAACAACCAACAAACCAACAAACCAACAAACGAACAAACCAACAAACCAACATACCAACAAGGCAACAAACCAACAAACCAACAAACCAACAAACCAACAAGCCAACAAACCAACAAACCAACAAGCTAACAAGCCAACAAACCAATAAGCTAATAAGCCAACAAACCAACAAACCAACAAACCAACAAACCAACAAACCAACAAACCAACAATCCAACAAACCAACAAACCAACAAACCAACAAACCAACAAGCCAACAAACCAACAAACAAATAAACCAACAAACCAACAAACCAACAAACCAACAAACGAACAAACCAACAAACCAACAAACCAACAAACCAACAAACAAACAAACCAACAAGCCAACAAGCCAACAAACCAACAAACCAACAAACCAACAAACCAACAAACCAAAAAGCCAACAAGCCAACAAGCCAACAAACCAACAAACCAACAAACCAATAAACCAACAAACCAACGAACCAACAAACCAACAAACCAGCAAACCAACAAACGAACAAACCAACAAGCCAACAAACGAACAAACCAACAAACAAACAAACCAACAAACAAACAAACCAACAAGCCAACAAACCAACAAACGAACAAATCAACAAACCAACAAACGAACCAACTAACAAACCAACAAACCAACAAACCCACAAACCAACAAACAAACAAACCAAGAAATCAACAAACCAACAAACCAACAAGCCAACAAACGAACAAACCAACAAACGAACAAGCCAACAAACACACAAACCAACAAACCAACAAACCAACAAACCAACAAACCAACAAACCAACAAACCAACAAACGACCAAACCAGCAAACCAACAAGCCAACAAACCAACATACCAACAAACGAACAAACCAACAAACGAACAAACCAACAAACCAACAAACCAACAAACCAACAAAACAATAAACCAACAAACCAACAAACCAACAAGCCAACAAACCATTAAACCAACAAACCAAAAAACCAACAAACCAAAAAACCAACAAACCAACAAACCAACAAACCAAAAAACCAACAAACCAACAAGCCAACAAGCCAACAAACCAACAAACCAACAAACCAACAAATCAACAAACCAATAAACCAACAAACCAACAAACCAACAAACCAACAAGCCAACAAACCAACAAACCAATAAATCAACTAAACAAAAAACCAACAAACCAACAAACCAACAAGCCAACAAACCAACAAACCAACAAAGCAACAAACCAACAAACCAACAAATCAACAAACCAAAAAACCAAAAAACAAACAAGCCAAAAAACGAACAAACCAACAAACAAACAAACCAACAAACTAACAAACCAACAAATCAATAAACCAACAAGAAAACAAACCAAAAAACCAACAAATCAACAAACTAACAAACCAACAAACCAACAAACCAACAAGCCAACAAACCAACAAACCAACAAGCCAAGAAGCCAACAAATCAAAAAACCAACAAGAAAACAAACCAAAAAACCAACAAATCAACAAACTAACAAACCAACAAACCAACAAACCAACAAGCCAACAAACCAACAAACCAACAAGCCAAGAAGCCAACAAACCAACAAGCCAACAAACGAACAAACATACAAACAAACAAACCAACAAACCAACAAACCAACAAACCAACAAACCAACAAACCAACAAACCAACAATTCAACAAGCCAACAAACCAACAAACCAACAAGTCAACAAGCCAACAAACCAATAAACCAACAAACCAACAAGCCAACAAGCCAACAAACCAACAACCCAACAAACGAACAAACCAACAAACAAACAAACCAACAAACCAACAAACCATTAAACCAACAAGCCAACAAACCAACAAATCAACTAACCAAAAAACCAACAAACCAACACACCAACAAGCTAACTAACCAACAAACCAACAAATCAACAAACCAAAAAACCAACAAACAAACAAGCCAACAAACAAGAAAACAAACCAAAAAACCAACAAACCAACAAACCAACAAACCAACAAACCAACAAACCAAAAAACCAACAAACCAACAAGCCAACAAGCCAACAAACCAACAAACCAACAAACCAACAAATCAACAAACCAATAAACCAACAAACCAACAAACCAACAAACCAACAAGCCAACAAACCAACAAACCAACAAATCAACTAACCAAAAAACCAACAAACCAACAAACCAACAAGCCAACAAACACACAAACCAACAAACCAACAAACCAACAAACCAACAAACCAACAAACCAACAAACGACCAAACCAGCAAACCAACAAGCCAACAAACCAACATACCAACAAACGAACAAACCAACAAACGAACAAACCAACAAACCAACAAACCAACAAACCAACAATACAATAAACCAACAAACCAACAAACCAACAAGCCAACAAACCATTAAACCAACAAACCAACAAGCCAACAAGCCAACAAACCAACAAACCAACAAACCAACAAATCAACAAACCAATAAACCAACAAACCAACAAACCAACAAACCAACAAGCCAACAAACCAACAAACCAATAAATCAACTAAACAAAAAACCAACAAACCAACAAACCAACAAGCCAACAAACCAACAAACCAACAAAGCAACAAACCAACAAACCAACAAATCAACAAACCAAAAAACCAAAAAACAAACAAGCCAAAAAACGAACAAACCAACAAACAAACAAACCAACAAACTAACAAACCAACAAATCAAAAAACCAACAAGAAAACAAACCAAAAAACCAACAAATCAACAAACTAACAAACCAACAAACCAACAAACCAACAAGCCAACAAACCAACAAACCAACAAGCCAAGAAGCCAACAAACCAACAAGCCAACAAACGAACAAACATACAAACAAACAAACCAACAAACCAACAAACCAACAAACCAACAAACCAACAAACCAACAAACCAACAATTCAACAAGCCAACAAACCAACAAACCAACAAGTCAACAAGCCAACAAACCAATAAACCAACAAACCAACAAGCCAACAAGCCAACAAACCAACAACCCAACAAACGAACAAACCAACAAACAAACAAACCAACAAACCAACAAACCATTAAACCAACAAGCCAACAAACCAACAAATCAACTAACCAAAAAACCAACAAACCAACACACCAACAAGCTAACTAACCAACAAACCAACAAATCAACAAACCAAAAAACCAACAAACAAACAAGCCAACAAACTAACAAACCAACAAATCAACAAAACAACAAGAAAACAAACCAAAAAACCAACAAACCAACAAACCAACAAACCAACAAACCAACAAACCAAAAAACCAACAAACCAACAAGCCAACAAGCCAACAAACCAACAAACCAACAAACCAACAAATCAACAAACCAATAAACCAACAAACCAACAAACCAACAAACCAACAAGCCAACAAACCAACAAACCAACAAATCAACTAACCAAAAAACCAACAAACCAACAAACCAACAAGCCAACAAACCAACAAACCAACAAACCAACAAACCAACAAACCAACAAATCAACAAACCAAAAAACCAAAAAACAAACAAGCCAAAAAACGAACAAACCAACAAACAAACAAACCAACAAACTAACAAACCAACAAATCAATAAACTAACAAGAAAACAAACCAAAAAACCAACAAACCAACAAACTAACAAACCCACAAACCAACAAACCAACAAGCCAACAAACCAACAAACCAACAAGCCAAGAAGTCAACAAACCAACAAGCCAACAAACGAACAAACATACAAACAAACAAACCAACAAACCAGCAAACCAACAAACCAACAAACCAACAAACCAACAAACCAACAAACCAACAATTCAACAAGCCAACAAACCAACAAACCAACAAGTCAACAAGCCAACAAACTAAAAAACCAACAAACCCACAAACCAAAAAACCAACAAACCAACAAACCAACAGACCAACAGACCAACAAATCAACGAACCAAAAAACCAACAAACCAACAAACCAACAAGCCAACAAACCAACAAACCAACAAACCAACAAAGAAACAAACCAACAAACCAACAAATCAACAAACCAAAAAAACAACAAATAAACAAGCCAACAAGCGAACAAACAACAAACAAACAAACCAACAAACTAACAAACCAACAAATCAACAAACCAACAAGAAAACAAACCAAAGAACCAACAAACCAACAAACTAACAAACCAATAAACCAACAAACCAACAAGCCAACAAACCAACAAACCAACAAGCCAAGAAGCCAACAAACAAACAAGCCAACAAACGAACAAACATACAAACAAACAAACCAACAAACCAACAAACCAACAAACCAACAATTCAACAAGCCAACAAACCAACAAACCAACAAGTCAACAAGCCAACAAACCAAAAAACCAACAAACCCACAAACCAAAAAACCAACAAACCAATAAACCAACAAACCAACAAACTAACAATATACCAACAAACCAACAAGAAAACAAACCAAAGAACCAACAAACCAACAAACTAACAAACCAATAAACCAACAAACCAACAAGCCAACAAACCAACAAACCAACAAGCCAACAAGCCAACAAACCAACAAACCAACAAACCAGCAAACCAACAAACCAACAAACCAACAAACGAACAAACCAACAAACCAACAAACCAACAAACCAACAAATCAACAAACCAACAAGCCAATAAACCAAAAAACCAACAAACCAACAGACCAACAAACCAACAAACCAACAAACCAACAAACCAACAAACCAACAAGCCAACAAGCCAACAAACCAACAAGCCAACAAACAAACAAACAAACACACAAACAAACCAACAAACCAACAAACCAACAAACCAACAAACCAACAAACCAACAAGCCAACAAGCCAACAAACCAACAAACCAACAAACCAGCAAGCCAACAAACCAACAAACAAATAAACCAACACACAACCAAACCAACAAACTAACAAACCAACAAATCAACAAACCAACAATCCAACAAACCAAAAAACCAACAAACCAACAAACCAACAAACCAATAAACCAACAAACCAACAAGCCAACAAACCAACACACCAACAAGCCAACAAGCCAACAAACCAAAAAACCAACAAACCAACAAACCAACAAACCAACAAACCAACAAACCAGCAAGCCAACAAGCCAACAAACCAACAAACCAACAAACCAACAAACCAACAAACCAACAAACCAACAAGTCAACAAGCCAACAAACCAACAAACCAACAAACCAAAAAACCAACAAACCAACAAACCAACAAACCAACAATGCAACAAACGAACAAACCAACAAACAAACAAACCAACAAACCAACAAATCAACAAACCAACAAGCCAACAAACCAAAAAACCAACAAACCAACAAACCAACAAGCCAACAAACCAACAAACCAACAAGCCAACAAGCCAACAAACCAACAAGCCAACAAACGAACAAACAAACAAACAAACAAACCAACAAACCAACAAACCAACAAACCAACAAACCACCACACCAACAAACCATCAAACCAACAAACCAACAAGCCTACAAACCAAAAAACCAACAAACCAACAAACCAACAAACCAACAAACCAACAAACCAACAAACCAACAAACGAACAAGCCAACAAACCAACAAACCAACAACCCAACAAACCAAGAAACAAACAAATCAACAACCCAACAAGCCAACAAACCAAAAAAACCAACAAACCAACAAACCAACAAACCAACAAACCAACAAACCAACAAGCCAACAAGCCAACAAACCAACAAACCAACAAACCAGCAGACCAACAAACCAACAAACCAACAAACCAACAAACCAACAAACCAACAAACCAACAAACCAACAAGCCAACAAACGAACAAACCAACAAACCAATAAACCAACAAACCAACAAACCAACAAACCAACAAACCAACAAACCAATAAACCAACAAACCAACAAGCCAACAAGCCAACAAACCAACAAGCCAACAAACGAACAAACCAACAAACAAACAAACCAACAAACCTACAAACCAACAAACCAACAAACCAACAAACCAACAAACCAACAAACCAACAAACCAACAAACCAACAAGCCAACAAACCAACAAATCAACAAGCCAATAAGCCAACAAACCAAAAAACCAACAAACGAACAAACCAACAAACAAACAAACCAACAAACCAACAAACCAATCAACCAACAAGCCAACAAACCAACAAACCAACAAACCAACAAAACAACCAACAAACCAACAAACCAACAAACGAACAAACCAACAAACCAACAAACCAACAAGGCAACAAACCAACAAACCAACAAACCAACAAACCAACAAGCCAACAAACCAACAAACCAACAAGCTAACAAGCCAACAAACCAATAAGCTAACAAGCCAACAAACCAACAAACCAACAAACCAACAAACCAACAAACCAACAAACCAACAAACCAACAAACCAACAAACCAACAAGCCAACAAACCAACAAACAAATAAACCAACAAACCAACAAACCAACAAACCAACAAACGAACAAACCAACAAACCAATAAACCAACAAACCAACAAACAAACAAACCAACAAGCCAACAAGCCAACAAGCCAACAAACCAACAAACCAACAAACCAACAAACCAACAAACCAAAAAGCCAACAAGCCAACAAGCCAACAAACCAACAAACCAGCAAACCAATAAACCAACAAACCAACAAACCAACAAACCAACAAACCAGCAAACCAACAAACGAACAAACCAACAAGCCAACAAACGAACAAACCAACAAACAAACAAACCAACAAACCAACAAACCAACAAACCAACAAACCAACAAACGGACAAATCAACAAACCAACAAACGAACCAACTAACAAACCAACAAACCAACAAACCAACAAACCAACAAACAAACAAACCAAGAAATCAACAAACCAACAAACCAACAAGCCAACAAACGAACAAACCAACAAACGAACAAGCCAACAAACACACAAACCAACAAACCAACAAACCAACAAACCAACAAACCAACAAACCAACAAACGACCAAACCAGCAAACCAACAAGCCAACAAACCAACATACCAACAAACGAACAAACCAACAAACGAACAAACCAACAAACGAACAAACCAACAAACCAACAAACCAACAAACCAAAAAAACAATAAACCAACAAACCAACAAACCAACAAGCCAACAAACCATTAAACCAACAAACCAACAAAGCAACAAACCAACAAACCAACAACGAACAAGCCAACAAACCAACAAACCAACAAACCAAAAAGCCAACTAACTAAGGAACCAAGAAACCAACAAACGAACAAACGAACAAACCAAAAACAAACAAACCAACAAACGAACAAACCAACAAACAAACAAACCAACAAACCAACAAACGAACAAACCAACAAACCAACAAACCAACAAACAAACAAACCAAGTAACCAACAAAACAACAAACAAGCAAGCCAACAAACTAACAAACCAACAAACCAACAAACCAACAAACCAACAAACCAACAAACCAACAAACCAACAAACCAAGTAATCAAGAAACCAACAAACCAACAACCCAACAAACGAACAAACCAACAAGCCAACAAACCAACAAACCAACCAACCAACAAACCAACAAGCCAACAAGCCAACAAACCAGCAAACCAACAAACCAACAAATCAACAAACGAACAAACCAACAAACCAACAAACCAAGAAACCAACAAACCAAGTAACCAACAAACCAACAAACCAACAAACCAACGAACGAACAAACCAACAAACGAACCAACCAACAAACCAAGAAGCCAACAAGCCAACAAACCAACAAGCCAACAAACGAACAAACCAACACACCAACAAACTAAGAAACCAACAAACCAACAAACGAACAAGCCAACAAACCAACAAACCAACAAGCCAACAAACCAACAAACCGACATGCCTCCAAACCAACAAACCAACAAACAAACCAAAAAGCCAACTAACTAAGGAACCAAGAAACCAACAAACGAACAAACGAACAAACCAACAAACAAACAAACCAACAAACGAACAAACCAACAAATGAACAAACCAACAAACCAACAAACCAAGAAACCAATAAACCAACAAATCAACAAACGAACAAACGAACAAAAAAAACAAACCAACAAACCAACAAACCAACAAACCAAGTAAGCAACAAACCAACAAGCCAACAAACGAAAAAACCAACAAACAAACAAACCAACAAACAAATAAGCCAACAAGCCAACAAACGAACAAACAAACAAACCAATAAACCACCAAACCAACAAACCAACTAACAAACAATTCATCAAGCCAACAAGCTAACAAACCAACAAGCCAACAAACGAACAAACCAACAAACCAAGAAACCAACAAACCAACAAACCAACAAACGAACAAACCAACAAACCAACTAACAAACAAACCATCAAGCCAACAAGCTAACAAACCAACAAGCCAACAAACCAACAAACCAACAAACCAAGAAACCAACAAACCAACAAACCAACAAACGAACAAACCAACAAACCAACAAACCAACAAACCAATAAACCAACAAACCAACAAACCAACAAACCAACAAACCAACAAACCGAAAAACCAACAAACCAACAAAAAAAAAGCCAACAAGCCAACAACCCAACAAGCCAACAAACGAACAAACAAATAAACCAACAATACAAACAAACCAACAAGCCAACAAACGAACAGACCAACAAACCAACAAACCAACAAACCAACAAACCAACAAACAAACAAACCAAGTAACCAATAAAACAACAAACAAGCAAGCCAACAAACTAACAAACCAACAAACCAACAAACCAACAAACCAACAAACCAACAAACCAACAAACCAAGTAACCAAGAAACCAACAAACCATCAACCAAACAAACGAACAAACCAACAAGCCAACAAACCAACAAACCAACTAACCAACAAACCAACAAGCCAACAAGCCAACAAACCAGCAAACCAACAAACCAACAAATCAACAAACGAACAAACCAACAAACCAACAAACCAACAAACCAAGTAACCAGCAAACCAACAAACCAACAAACCAACAAGCCAAAAAACGAACAAACCAACAAACGAACAAACCAACAAACCAACAAACCAACAAACCAACAAACCAACAAACCAACAAACCAACAAACGAACAAACCAACAAACCAACAAGCCAACAAACCAACAAACCAACAACCCAACAAACCAACAAACAAACAAATCAACAAACCAACAAGAAAACAAACCAAAAAACCAACAAACCAACAAACTAACAAACCAACAAACCAACAAACCAACAAGCCAACAAACCAACAAACCAACAAGCCAACAAGCCAACAAACCATCAAACCAACAGACCAACAAACAAACAAACCAAGAAACCAAGAAACCAACAAACCAACAAACCAACAAGCCAAAAAACGAACAAACCAACAAACGAACAAACCAACAAACCAACAAACCAACAAACCAACAAACCAACAAACCAACAAACCAACAAACCAACAAACCAACAAACCAACAAACCAACAAACAAACAAACCAACAACCCAACAAACCAACAAACAAACAAATCAACAAACCAACAAGAAAACAAACCAAAAAACCAACAAACCAACAAACTAACAAACCAACAAACCAACAAACCAACAAGCCAACAAACCAACAAACCAACAAGCCAACAAGCCAACAAACCAACAAGCCAACAAACGAACAAACATACAAACAAACAAACCAACAAACCAACAAACCAACAAACCAACAAACCAACAAGCCAAACAAACCAACAAACCAACAAGTCAACAAGCCAACAAACCAAAAAACCAACAAACCAACAAACCAAAAAACCAACAAACCAACAAACCAACAGACCAACAGACCAACAAACCAACGAGCCAACAAACCAACAAACCAACAAGCCAACAAACCAACAAACTAACAAACCAACAAACAAATAAACCAATAAAAAAACAAGCCAACAAACCAACAAACCAGCAAGCCAACAAGACAACAAACCAACAAACCAACAAACCAACAAACCAACAAACCAACAACCCAACAAGCCAACAAACCAACAAACCAACAAGCCAACAAGCCAACAAACCAACAAGCCAACCAACAAACAAACGAACAAAAAAACAAACCAACAGACCAACAAACCAACAAACCAACAAGCCAACAAGCCAACAAACCAACAAACCAACAAACCAGCAAACCAACAAACAAATAAACCAACAAACATCCAAACCAACAAACCAACAAACCAACAAACCAACAAACCAACAAGCCAAAAAGCCAACAAACCAACAAACCAGCAGACCAACAAAACAACAAACCAACAAACCAACAAACCAACAAACCATCAAACCAAAAAACCAACAAACCAACAACCCAACAAACCAACAAACAAACAAACCAACAAGCCAACAAGCCAACAAACCAACAAACAAACAAACCAGCAGACCAACAAACCAACAAACCAACAAACAAACAAACCAAGAAACGACCAAACCAACAAACAAACAAACCAACAAACCAACAAACCAACAAATCAACAAACCAACAAGCCAACAAACCAAAAACCAACAAACCAACAAACCAACAAACCAACAAACCAACAAACCAACAAACCAACAAACCAACAAACCAACAAACCAACAAACCAAGTAATCAAGAAACCAACAAACCAACAACCCAACAAACGAACAAACCAACAAGCCAACAAACCAACAAACCAACCAACCAACAAACCAACAAGCCAACAAGCCAACAAACCAGCAAACCAACAAACCAACAAATCAACAAACGAACAAACCAACAAACCAACAAACCAAGAAACCAACAAACCAAGTAACCAACAAACCAACAAACCAACAAACCAACGAACGAACAAACCAACAAACGAACCAACCAACAAACCAAGAAGCCAACAAGCCAACAAACCAACAAGCCAACAAACGAACAAACCAACACACCAACAAACTAAGAAACCAACAAACCAACAAACGAACAAGCCAACAAACCAACAAACCAACAAGCCAACAAACCAACAAACCGACATGCCTCCAAACCAACAAACCAACAAACAAACCAAAAAGCCAACTAACTAAGGAACCAAGAAACCAACAAACGAACAAACGAACAAACCAACAAACAAACAAACCAACAAACGAACAAACCAACAAATGAACAAACCAACAAACCAACAAACCAAGAAACCAATAAACCAACAAATCAACAAACGAACAAACGAACAAAAAAAACAAACCAACAAACCAACAAACCAACAAACCAAGTAAGCAACAAACCAACAAGCCAACAAACGAAAAAACCAACAAACAAACAAACCAACAAACAAATAAGCCAACAAGCCAACAAACGAACAAACAAACAAACCAATAAACCACCAAACCAACAAACCAACTAACAAACAATTCATCAAGCCAACAAGCTAACAAACCAACAAGCCAACAAACGAACAAACCAACAAACCAAGAAACCAACAAACCAACAAACCAACAAACGAACAAACCAACAAACCAACTAACAAACAAACCATCAAGCCAACAAGCTAACAAACCAACAAGCCAACAAACCAACAAACCAACAAACCAAGAAACCAACAAACCAACAAACCAACAAACGAACAAACCAACAAACCAACAAACCAACAAACCAATAAACCAACAAACCAACAAACCAACAAACCAACAAACCAACAAACCGAAAAACCAACAAACCAACAAAAAAAAAGCCAACAAGCCAACAACCCAACAAGCCAACAAACGAACAAACAAATAAACCAACAATACAAACAAACCAACAAGCCAACAAACGAACAGACCAACAAACCAACAAACCAACAAACCAACAAACCAACAAACAAACAAACCAAGTAACCAATAAAACAACAAACAAGCAAGCCAACAAACTAACAAACCAACAAACCAACAAACCAACAAACCAACAAACCAACAAACCAACAAACCAAGTAACCAAGAAACCAACAAACCATCAACCAAACAAACGAACAAACCAACAAGCCAACAAACCAACAAACCAACTAACCAACAAACCAACAAGCCAACAAGCCAACAAACCAGCAAACCAACAAACCAACAAATCAACAAACGAACAAACCAACAAACCAACAAACCAACAAACCAAGTAACCAGCAAACCAACAAACCAACAAACCAACAAGCCAAAAAACGAACAAACCAACAAACGAACAAACCAACAAACCAACAAACCAACAAACCAACAAACCAACAAACCAACAAACCAACAAACCAACAAACGAACAAACCAACAAACCAACAAGCCAACAAACCAACAAACCAACAACCCAACAAACCAACAAACAAACAAATCAACAAACCAACAAGAAAACAAACCAAAAAACCAACAAACCAACAAACTAACAAACCAACAAACCAACAAACCAACAAGCCAACAAACCAACAAACCAACAAGCCAACAAGCCAACAAACCATCAAACCAACAGACCAACAAACAAACAAACCAAGAAACCAAGAAACCAACAAACCAACAAACCAACAAGCCAAAAAACGAACAAACCAACAAACGAACAAACCAACAAACCAACAAACCAACAAACCAACAAACCAACAAACCAACAAACCAACAAACCAACAAACCAACAAACCAACAAACCAACAAACAAACAAACCAACAACCCAACAAACCAACAAACAAACAAATCAACAAACCAACAAGAAAACAAACCAAAAAACCAACAAACCAACAAACTAACAAACCAACAAACCAACAAACCAACAAGCCAACAAACCAACAAACCAACAAGCCAACAAGCCAACAAACCAACAAGCCAACAAACGAACAAACATACAAACAAACAAACCAACAAACCAACAAACCAACAAACCAACAAACCAACAAGCCAAACAAACCAACAAACCAACAAGTCAACAAGCCAACAAACCAAAAAACCAACAAACCAACAAACCAAAAAACCAACAAACCAACAAACCAACAGACCAACAGACCAACAAACCAACGAGCCAACAAACCAACAAACCAACAAGCCAACAAACCAACAAACTAACAAACCAACAAACAAATAAACCAATAAAAAAACAAGCCAACAAACCAACAAACCAGCAAGCCAACAAGACAACAAACCAACAAACCAACAAACCAACAAACCAACAAACCAACAACCCAACAAGCCAACAAACCAACAAACCAACAAGCCAACAAGCCAACAAACCAACAAGCCAACCAACAAACAAACGAACAAAAAAACAAACCAACAGACCAACAAACCAACAAACCAACAAGCCAACAAGCCAACAAACCAACAAACCAACAAACCAGCAAACCAACAAACAAATAAACCAACAAACATCCAAACCAACAAACCAACAAACCAACAAACCAACAAACCAACAAGCCAAAAAGCCAACAAACCAACAAACCAGCAGACCAACAAAACAACAAACCAACAAACCAACAAACCAACAAACCATCAAACCAAAAAACCAACAAACCAACAACCCAACAAACCAACAAACAAACAAACCAACAAGCCAACAAGCCAACAAACCAACAAACAAACAAACCAGCAGACCAACAAACCAACAAACCAACAAACAAACAAACCAAGAAACGACCAAACCAACAAACAAACAAACCAACAAACCAACAAACCAACAAATCAACAAACCAACAAGCCAACAAACCAAAAACCAACAAACCAACAAACCAACAAACCAACAAGCCAACAAACCAACAAACCAACAAGCGAACAAGCCAACAAACCAACAAGCCAACAAACGAACAAACAAACAAACAAACAAACCAACAAACCAACAAACCAACAAACCAACACACCAACAAACCATCAAACCAACAAACCAACAAGCCAGCAAACCAAAAAACCAACAAACCAACAAACCAACAAACCAACAAACCAACAAACCAACAAGCCAACAAACCAACAAACCAACAAGCCAACAAGCCAACAAACCAACAAACCAACAAACCAACAAACCAACAAACCAACAAACCAACAAACCAACAAACCAACAAACCAACAAACCAACAAACCAACAAACCAACAAACCAACAAACCAACAAGCCAACAAACCAACAAACCAACAACCCAACAAACCAACAAACAAACAAATCAACAAGCCAACAAGCCAACAAGCCAACAAACCAACAAACCAACAAACCAACAAACCAACAAACCAACAAACCAACAAACCAACAAACCAATAAACCAACAAACCAACAAGCCAACAAGCCAACAAACCAACAAGCCAACAAACGAACAAACCAATAAACAAACAAACCAACAAACCAACAAACCAACAAACCAACAAACAATTAAACCAACAACCCAACAAACCAACAAATCAACTAACCAAAAAACCAACAAACCAACAAGCTAACTAACCAACAAACCAACAAACCAACAAATCAACAAACCAAAAAACCAACAAACAAACAAGCCAACAAACTAACAAACCAACAAATCAACAAAACAACAAGAAAACAAACCAAACAACCAACAAACCAACAAACCAACAAACCAACAAACCAACAAACCAACAAACCAAAAAACCAACAAACCAACAAGCCAACAAACCAACAAACCAACAAACCAACAAACCAACAAACCAACAAACCAACAAATCAACAAACCAAAAAACCAAAAAACAAACAAACGAACAAACCAACAAACAAACAAACCAACAAACTAACAAACCAACAAATCAACAAACCAACAAGAAAACAAACTAAAAAACCAACAAACCAACAAACCAACAAACCAACAAACCAACAAACCAAAAAACCAACAAACCAACAAGCCAACAAGCCAACAAGCCAAGAAACTAACAAACCAACAAACCAACAAATCAACAAACCAACAAACCAACAAGCCAACAAACCAACAAGCCAACAAACCAACAAACCAACAAATCAACAAACCAAAAAACCAACAAACCAACAAATCAACAAGCCAACCAACCAGCAAACCAACAAACCAACAAAGAAACAAAGCATAAAACCAACAAACCAACAAACCAACAAACAAACAAACCAACAAGCCAACAAGCCAACAAACCAACAAACCAACAAACCAACAAACCAACAAACCAACAAACCAACAAGCCAACAATCCAACAAGCCAACAAACCAACAAACCAACAAACCAATAAACCAACATACCAACAAACCAACAAACCAACAAACCGGCAAACCAACAAACGAACAAACCAAAAAGCCAACAAACGAACAAACCAACAAACAAACAAACCAACAAACCAACAAACCAACAAGCCAACAAACCAACAAACGAACAAATCAAGAAACCAACAAACGAACCAACTAACAAACCAACAAACCAACAAACCAACAAACCAACAAGCCAACAAACCAACAAACCAACAAGCCAACAAACCAACAAACCTACAAGCCACCAAACCAACAAACCAACAAACCAACAAACCAACAAACAAACAAACCAAGAAATCAACAAACCAACAAACCAACAAACCAACAAGCCAACAAACGAACAAACCAACAAACGAACAAGCCAACAAACCAACAAACCAACAAACCAACAAACCAACAAACCAACAAACCAACAAACGACCAAACCAGCAAACCAACAGGCCAACAAACCAACATACCAACAAACGAACAAACCAACAAACGAACAAACCAACAAACGAACAAACCAACAAACCAACAAACCAACAAACCAACAAAACAATAAACCAACAAACCAACAAACCAACAAGCCAACAAACCATTAAACCAACAAACCAACAAACCAACAAACCAACAAACCAACAACGAACAAGCCAACAAACCAACAAACCAACAAACCAAAAAGCCAACTAACCAAGAAACCAACAAACCAACAAACGAACAAACGAACAAACCAACAAACAAACAAACCAACAAACGAACAAACCAACAAACGAACAAACCAACAAACCAACAAACCAAGAAACCAACAAACCAACAAACCAACAAACCAACATACGAACAAACGAACAAAAAAACAAACCAACAAACCAACAAACCAAGTAAGCAACAAACCAACAAGCCAACAAACGAAAAAACCAAAAAACAAACAAACCAACAAACAAACAAGGCCAACAAGCCAACAAACGAACAAACAAACAAACCAATAAACCACCAAACCAACAAACCAACTAACAAACAAACCATCATGCCAACAAGCTAACAAACCAACAAGCCAACAAACGAACAAACCAACAAACCAAGAAACCAACAAACCAACAAACCAACAAACGAACAAACCAACAAACCAAAAAACCAACAAACCAACAAACCAACAAACCAACAAACCAACAAACCAACAAAAAAAAAGCCAACAAGCCAACAACCCAACAAGCCAAGAAACGAACAAACAAATAAACCAACAATACAAACAAACCAACAAGCCAACAAATGAACAAACCAACAAACCAACAAACCAACAAACCAACAAACCAACAAACAAACAAACCAAGTAACCAACAAAACAACAAACAAGCAAGCCAACAAACTAACAAACCAACAAACCAACAAACCAACAAACCAACAAACCAACAAACCAACAAACCAAGTAACCAAGAAACCAACAAACCAACAACCCAACAAACGAACAAACCAACAAGCCAACAAACCAACAAACCAACCAACCAACAAACCAACAAGCCAACAAGCCAACAAACCAGCAAACCAACAAACCAACAAATCAACAAACGAACAAACCAACAAACCAACAAACCAAGAAACCAACAAACCAAGTAACCAACAAACCAACAAACCAACAAACCAACGAACGAACAAACCAACAAACGAACCAACCAACAAACCAAGAAGCCAACAAGCCAACAAACCAACAAGCCAACAAACGAACAAACCAACACACCAACAAACTAAGAAACCAACAAACCAACAAACGAACAAGCTAACAAACAAACAAACCAACAAGCCAACAAACCAACAAACCGACATGCCACCAAACCAACAAACCAACAAACAAACCAAAAAGCCAACTAACTAAGGAACCAAGAAACCAACAAACGAACAAACGAACAAACCAACAAACAAACAAACTAACAAACGAACAAACCAACAAACGAACAAACCAACAAACCAAGAAACCAACAAACCAACAAATCAACAAACGAACAAACGAACAAAAAAACAAACCAACAAACCAAGTAAGCAACAAACCAACAAGCCAACAAACGAAAAAACCAACAAACAAACAAACCAACAAACCAATAAGCCAACAAGCCAACAAACGAACAAACAAACAAACCAATAAACCACCAAACCAACAAACCAACTAACAAACAAACCATCAAGCCAACAAGCTAACAAACCAACAACCCAACAAACGAACAAACCAACAAACCAAGAAACCAACAAACCAACAAACCAACAAACGAACAAACCAACAAACCAACTAACAAACAAACCATCAAGCCAATAAGCTAACAAACCAACAAGCCAACAAACGAACAAACCAACAAACCAAGAAACCAACAAACCAACAAACCAACAAACGAACAAACCAACAAACAAACAAACCAACAAACCAACAAACCAACAAACCAACAAACCAACAAACCAACAAACCAACAAACCAACAAACCAACAAACCAACAAAAAAAAAGCCAACAAGCCAACAACCCAACAAGCCAACAAACGAACAAACAAATAAACCAACAATACAAACAAACCAACAAGCCAACAAACGAACAAACCAACAAACCAACAAACCAACAAACCAACAAACCAACAAACAAACAAACCAAGTAACCAACAAAACAACAAACATGCAAGCCAACAAACTAACAAACCAACAAACCAACAAACCAACAAACCAACAAACCAACAAACCAAGTAACCAAGAAACCAACCAACCAACAACCCAACAAACGAACAAACCAACAAGCCAACAAACCAACAAACCAACTAACCAACAAACCAACAAGCCAACAAGCCAACAAACCAGCAAACCAACAAACCAACAAATCAACAAACGAACAAACCAACAAACCAACAAACCAACAAACCAACAAACCAACAAACCAAGTAACCAACAAACCAACAAACCAACGAACGCACAAACCAACAAACGAACCAACCAACAAACCAAGAAGCCAACAAGCCAACAAACCAACAAGCCAACAAACGAACAAACCAACACACCAAGAAACCAACAAACCAACAAACGAACAAGCCAACAAACAAACAAAACAACAAGCCAACAAACCAACAAACCGACAAGCCACCAAACCACCAAACCAACAAACCAACAAACCAACAAACCAACAAACTAACAAACCAACAAACCAACAAACAAACAAACCAAGAAACCAAGAAACCAACAAACCAACAACCCAACAAGCCAACAAACGAACAAACCAACAAACCAACAAACTAACAAACCAACAAACCAACAAACCAACAAACCAACAAACCAACAAACCAACAAACCAACAAACCAACAAACCAACAACCCAACAAACCAACAAACAAACAAATCAACAAACCAACAAGAAAACAAACCAAAAAACCAACAAACCAACAAACTAACAAACCAACAAACCAACAAACCAACAAGCCAACAAACCAACAAACCAACAAACCAACAAACCAACAAACCAAGTAACCAACAAACCAACAAACCAACGAACGCACAAACCAACAAACGAACCAACCAACAAACCAAGAAGCCAACAAGCCAACAAACCAACAAGCCAACAAACGAACAAACCAACACACCAAGAAACCAACAAACCAACAAACGAACAAGCCAACAAACAAACAAACCAACAAGCCAACAAACCAACAAACCGACAAGCCACCAAACCACCAAACCAACAAACCAACAAACCAACAAACCAACAGACCAACAAACCAACAAACCAACAAACCAACAAACCAAAAAACCAACAAACCAACAAGCCAACAAGCCAACAAGCCAAGAAACTAACAAACCAACAAACCAACAAATCAACAAACCAACAAACCAACAAGCCAACAAACCAACAAGCCAACAAACCAACAAACCAACAAATCAACAAACCAAAAAACCAACAAACCAACAAATCAACAAGCCAACCAACCAGCAAACCAACAAACCAACAAAGAAACAAAGCATAAAACCAACAAACCAACAAACCAACAAACAAACAAACCAACAAGCCAACAAGCCAACAAACCAACAAACCAACAAACCAACAAACCAACAAACCAACAAGCCAACAATCCAACAAGCCAACAAACCAACAAACCAACAAACCAATAAACCAACATACCAACAAACCAACAAACCAACAAACCGGCAAACCAACAAACGAACAAACCAAAAAGCCAACAAACGAACAAACCAACAAACAAACAAACCAACAAACCAACAAACCAACAAGCCAACAAACCAACAAACGAACAAATCAAGAAACCAACAAACGAACCAACTAACAAACCAACAAACCAACAAACCAACAAACCAACAAGCCAACAAACCAACAAACCAACAAGCCAACAAACCAACAAACCTACAAGCCACCAAACCAACAAACCAACAAACCAACAAACCAACAAACAAACAAACCAAGAAATCAACAAACCAACAAACCAACAAACCAACAAGCCAACAAACGAACAAACCAACAAACGAACAAGCCAACAAACCAACAAACCAACAAACCAACAAACCAACAAACCAACAAACCAACAAACGACCAAACCAGCAAACCAACAGGCCAACAAACCAACATACCAACAAACGAACAAACCAACAAACGAACAAACCAACAAACGAACAAACCAACAAACCAACAAACCAACAAACCAACAAAACAATAAACCAACAAACCAACAAACCAACAAGCCAACAAACCATTAAACCAACAAACCAACAAACCAACAAACCAACAAACCAACAACGAACAAGCCAACAAACCAACAAACCAACAAACCAAAAAGCCAACTAACCAAGAAACCAACAAACCAACAAACGAACAAACGAACAAACCAACAAACAAACAAACCAACAAACGAACAAACCAACAAACGAACAAACCAACAAACCAACAAACCAAGAAACCAACAAACCAACAAACCAACAAACCAACAAACGAACAAACGAACAAAAAAACAAACCAACAAACCAACAAACCAAGTAAGCAACAAACCAACAAGCCAACAAACGAAAAAACCAAAAAACAAACAAACCAACAAACAAACAAGGCCAACAAGCCAACAAACGAACAAACAAACAAACCAATAAACCACCAAACCAACAAACCAACTAACAAACAAACCATCATGCCAACAAGCTAACAAACCAACAAGCCAACAAACGAACAAACCAACAAACCAAGAAACCAACAAACCAACAAACCAACAAACGAACAAACCAACAAACCAAAAAACCAACAAATCAACAAACCAACAAACCAACAAACCAACAAAAAAAAAGCCAACAAGCCAACAACCCAACAAGCCAAGAAACGAACAAACAAATAAACCAACAATACAAACAAACCAACAAGCCAACAAATGAACAAACCAACAAACCAACAAACCAACAAACCAACAAACCAACAAACAAACAAACCAAGTAACCAACAAAACAACAAACAAGCAAGCCAACAAACTAACAAACCAACAAACCAACAAACCAACAAACCAACAAACCAACAAACCAACAAACCAAGTAACCAAGAAACCAACAAACCAACAACCCAACAAACGAACAAACCAACAAGCCAACAAACCAACAAACCAACCAACCAACAAACCAACAAGCCAACAAGCCAACAAACCAGCAAACCAACAAACCAACAAATCAACAAACGAACAAACCAACAAACCAACAAACCAAGAAACCAACAAACCAAGTAACCAACAAACCAACAAACCAACAAACCAACGAACGAACAAACCAACAAACGAACCAACCAACAAACCAAGAAGCCAACAAGCCAACAAACCAACAAGCCAACAAACGAACAAACCAACACACCAACAAACTAAGAAACCAACAAACCAACAAACGAACAAGCTAACAAACAAACAAACCAACAAGCCAACAAACCAACAAACCGACATGCCACCAAACCAACAAACCAACAAACAAACCAAAAAGCCAACTAACTAAGGAACCAAGAAACCAACAAACGAACAAACGAACAAACCAACAAACAAACAAACTAACAAACGAACAAACCAACAAACGAACAAACCAACAAACCAAGAAACCAACAAACCAACAAATCAACAAACGAACAAACGAACAAAAAAACAAACCAACAAACCAAGTAAGCAACAAACCAACAAGCCAACAAACGAAAAAACCAACAAACAAACAAACCAACAAACCAATAAGCCAACAAGCCAACAAACGAACAAACAAACAAACCAATAAACCACCAAACCAACAAACCAACTAACAAACAAACCATCAAGCCAACAAGCTAACAAACCAACAACCCAACAAACGAACAAACCAACAAACCAAGAAACCAACAAACCAACAAACCAACAAACGAACAAACCAACAAACCAACTAACAAACAAACCATCAAGCCAATAAGCTAACAAACCAACAAGCCAACAAACGAACAAACCAACAAACCAAGAAACCAACAAACCAACAAACCAACAAACGAACAAACCAACAAACAAACAAACCAACAAACCAACAAACCAACAAACCAACAAACCAACAAACCAACAAACCAACAAACCAACAAACCAACAAACCAACAAAAAAAAAGCCAACAAGCCAACAACCCAACAAGCCAACAAACGAACAAACAAATAAACCAACAATACAAACAAACCAACAAGCCAACAAACGAACAAACCAACAAACCAACAAACCAACAAACCAACAAACCAACAAACAAACAAACCAAGTAACCAACAAAACAACAAATATGCAAGCCAACAAACTAACAAACCAACAAACCAACAAACCAACAAACCAACAAACCAACAAACCAAGTAACCAAGAAACCAACCAACCAACAACCCAACAAACGAACAAACCAACAAGCCAACAAACCAACAAACCAACTAACCAACAAACCAACAAGCCAACAAGCCAACAAACCAGCAAACCAACAAACCAACAAATCAACAAACGAACAAACCAACAAACCAACAAACCAACAAACCAACAAACCAACAAACCAAGTAACCAACAAACCAACAAACCAACGAACGCACAAACCAACAAACGAACCAACCAACAAACCAAGAAGCCAACAAGCCAACAAACCAACAAGCCAACAAACGAACAAACCAACACACCAAGAAACCAACAAACCAACAAACGAACAAGCCAACAAACAAACAAACCAACAAGCCAACAAACCAACAAACCGACAAGCCACCAAACCACCAAACCAACAAACCAACAAACCAACAAACCAACAAACTAACAAACCAACAAACCAACAAACAAACAAACCAAGAAACCAAGAAACCAACAAACCAACAAACCAACAAGCCAACAAACGAACAAACCAACAAACCAACAAACTAACAAACCAACAAACCAACAAACCAACAAACCAACAAACCAACAAACCAACAAACCAACAAACCAACAAACCAACAACCCAACAAACCAACAAACAAACAAATCAACAAACCAACAAGAAAACAAACCAAAAAACCAACAAACCAACAAACTAACAAACCAACAAACCAACAAACCAACAAGCCAACAAACCAACAAACCAACAAGCCAACAAGCCAACAAACCAACAAGCCAACAAACGAACAAACATACAAACAAACAAACCAACAAACCAACAAACCAACAAACCAACAAACCAACAAGCCAACAAACCAACAAACCAACAAGTCAACAAGCCAACAAACCAAAAAACCAACAAACCAACAAACCAAAAAACCAACAAACCAACAAACCAACAGACCAACAGACCAACAAACCAACGAGCCAACAAACCAACAAACCAACAAGCCAACAAACCAACAAACTAACAAACCAACAAACAAATAAACCAACAAAAAAACAAGCCAACAAACCAACAAACCAGCAAGCCAACAAGCCAACAAACCAACAAACCAACAAACCAACAAACCAACAAACCAACAAGCCAGCAAGCCAACAAGCCAGCAAACCAACAAACCAACAAACCAGCAAACCAACAAACCAACAAACCAACAAACGAACAAACCAACAAACCAACAAACCAACAAACCAACAAACCAACAAATCAACAAACCAACAAGCCAACAAACCAAAAAAGCAACAAACCAACAAACCAACAAACCAACAAACCAACAACCCAACAAGCCAACAAACCAACAAACCAACAAGCCAACAAGCCAACAAACCAACAAGCCAACCAACAAACAAACAAACAAACAAACAGGCCAACAGACCAACAAACCAACAAACCAACAAGCCAACAAGCCAACAAACCAACAAACCAACAAACCAGCAAACCAACAAACCAACAAACAAATAAACCAACGAACATCCAAACCAACAAACCAACAAACCAACAAATTAACAAACCAACACACCAACAAGCCAACAAGCCAACAAACCAAAAAACCAACAAACCAACATACCAACAAACCAACAAACCAACAAACCAACAAACCAGCAAGCCAACAAACCAACAAACCAACAAACCAACAAACCAACAAGCCAACAAGCCAACAAACCAACAAACCAACAAACCAGCAGACCAACAAAACAACAAACCAACAAACCAACAAACCAACAAACTAACAAACCAACAAACCAACAAACCAACAAACCAACAAACCAACAAACCAACAAACCAACAAGCCAACAAACCAACAAACCAATAAACCAGCAAACCAACAAACCAACAAACAAATAAACCAACAAACATCCAAACCAACAAACCAACAAACCAACAAATCAACAAACCAGCAATCCAACAAACCAAAAAACCAACAAACCAACAAACCAATAAACCAACAAACCAACAAACCAACAAACCAACAAACCAACACACCAACAAGCCAACAAGCCAACAAACCAAAAAACCAACAAACCAACATACCAACAAACCAACAAACCAACAAACCAACAAACCAGCAAGCCAACAAACCAACAAACCAACAAACCAACAAGCCAACAAACCAACAAACCAACAAACCAAAAAACCAACAAACCAACAACCCAACAAACCAACAAACAAACAAACCAACAAGCCAACAAGCCAACAAACCAACAAACAAACAAACCAGCAGACCAACAAACCAACAAACCAACAAACAAACAAACCAAGAAACGACCAAACCAACAAACAAACAAACCAACAAACCAACAAACCAACAAATCAACAAACCAACAAGCCAACAAACCAACAAACCAAAAAACCAACAAACCAACAAACCAACAAACCAACAAGCCAACAAACCAACAAACCAGCAAGCCAACAAGCCAACAAACCAACAAACCAACAAACGAACAAACAAACAAACAAACAAACCAACAAACCAACAAACCAACAAACCAACAAACCAACACACCAACAAACCATCAAACCAACAAACCAACAAGCCAGCAAACCAAAAAACCAACAAACCAACAAACCAACAAACCAAGAAACCAACAAACCAACAAACCAACAAGCCAACAAACCAACAAGCCAACAAGCCAACAAACCAACAAACCAACAAACCAACAAACCAACAAACCAACAAACCAACAAACCAACAAACCAACAAACAAACAAATCAACAAACCAACAAGCCAACAAACCCAAAAACCAACAAACCAACAAACCAACAAACCAACAAACCAACAAGCCAACAAGCCAACAAACCAACAAACCAACAAACCAACAAACCAGCAGACCAACAAACTAACAAACCAACAAACCAACAAACCAACAAACCAATAAAACAAAAAACCAACAAACCAACAAGCCAACAAACGAACAAACCAACAAACAAACAAACAAACAAACAAACAAACAAACCAACAAACCAACAAACCAACAAACCAACAAACCAACAAACCAATAAACCAACAAACCAACAAGCCAACAAGCCAACAAACCAACAAGCCAACAAACGAACAAACCAACAAACAAACAAACCAACAAACCAACAAACCAACAAACCAACAAACCATTAAACCAACAAGCCAACAAACCAACAAATCAACTAACCAAAAAACCAACAAACCAACAAGCTAACTAACCAACCAACCAACAAACCAACAAATCAACAAACCAAAAAACCAACAAACAAACAAGCCAACAAACTAACAAACCAACAAATCAACAAAACAACAAGAAAACAAACCAAACAACCAACAAACCAACAAACCAACAAACCAACAAACCAACAAACCAAAAAACCAACAAACCAACAAGCCAACAAGCCAACAAACCAACAAACCAACAAACCAACAAACCAACAAACCAACAAATCAACAAACCAAAAAACCAAAAAACAAACAAGCCAACAAACGAACAAACCAACACACAAACAAACCAACAAACTAACAAACCAACAAATCAACAAACCAACAAGAAAACAAACCAAAAAACCAACAAACCAACAAACCAACAAACCAACAAACCAACAAACCAAAAAACCAACAAACCAACAAGCCAACAAGCCAACAAGCCAACAAACTAACAAACCAACAAACCAACAAACCAACAAGCCAACAAACCAACAAACCAACAAACCAACAAACCAACAAATCAACAAACCAAAAAACCAACAAACCAACAAATCAACAAGCCAACCAACCAGCAAACCAACAAACCAACAAAGAAACAAACCATCAAACCAACAAATCAACAAACCAAAAAAACAACAAATAAACAAGCCAACAAACGAACAAACAACAAACAAACAAACCAACAAACTAACAAACCAACAAATCAACAAACCAACAAGAAAACAAACCAAAAAACCAACAAACCAACAAACTAACAAACCAACAAACCAACAAACCAACAAGCCAACAAACCAACAAACCAACAAGCCAAGAAGCCAACAAACCAACAAGCCAACAAACGAACAAACATACAAACAAAAAAACCAACAAACCAACAAACCAACAAACCAACAAACCAACAAACCAACAAACCAACAATTCAACAAGCCAACAAACCAACAAACCAACATGTCAACAAGCCAACAAACCAAAAAACCAACAAACCCACAAACCAAAAAACCAACAAACCAACAAACCAACAGACCAACAGACCAACAAACCAACGAGCCAACAAACCAGCAAACCAACAAGCCAACAAACCAACAAACTAACAAACCAACAAACAAATATACCAACAAAAAAACAAGCCAACAAACCAACAAACCAGCAAGCCAACAAGCCAACAAACCAACAAACCAACAAACCAACAAACCAACAAGCAACAAGCCAACAAACCAACAAACCAACAAACCAGCAAACCAACAAACCAACAAACCAACAAACGAACAAACCAACAAACCAACAAACCAACAAACCAACAAATCAACAAACCAACAAGCCAACAAACCAAAAAACCAACAAACCAACAGACCAACAAACCAACAAACCAACAAATCAACAAGCCAACAAACCAACAAACCAACAAGCCAACAAGCCAACAAACCAACAAGCCAACAAACAAACAAACAAACACACAAACAAACCAACAAACCAACAAACCAACAAACCAACAAACCAACAAACCAACAAACCAACAAAACAACAAGCCAACAAAGCAACAAACAAATAAACCAACACACAACCAAACCAACAAACTAACAAACCAACAAATCAACAAACCAACAATCCAACAAACCAAAAAACCAACAAACCAACAAACCAACAAACCAATAAACCAACAAACCAACAAGCCAACAAACCAACACACCAACAAGCCAACAAGCCAACAAACAAAAAAACCAACAAACCAAAAAACCAACAAACCAACAAACCAACAAACCAACAAACCCGCAAGCCAACAAGCCAACAAACCAACAAACCAACAAACCAACAAACCAACAAACCAACAAACCAACAAGCCAACAAGCCAACAAACCAATAAACCAACAAACCAGCAGACCAACAAACCAACAAACCAACAAACCAACAAACCAAAAAACCAACAAACCAACAATGCAACAAACGAACAAACCAACAAACAAACAAACCAACAAACCAACAAATCAACAAATCAACAAACCAACAAGCCAACAAACCAAAAAACCAACAAACCAACAAACCAACAAACCGACAAGCCAATAAACCAACAAACCAACAAGCCAACAAGACAACAAACCAACAAGCCAACAAACGAACAAACAAACAAACAAACAAACCAACAAACCAACAAACCAACAAACCACCACACCAACAAACCATCAAACCAACAAACCAACAAACCAAAAAACCAACAAACCAACAAACCAACAAACCAACAAACCAACAAACCAACAAACCAACAAACCAACAAACCAACAAGCCAACAAACCAACAAACCAACAACCCAACAAACCAACAAACAAACAAATCAACAACCCAACAAGCCAACAAACCAAAAAACCAACAAACCAACAAACCAACAAACCAACAAACCAACAAACCAACAAACCAACAAGCCAACAAGCCAACAAACCAACAAACCAGCAGACCAACAAACCAACAAACCAACAAACCAACAAACCAACAAACCAACAAACCAACAAACCAACAAGCCAACAAACGAACAAACCAACAAACCAACAAACCAACAAACCAACAAACCAACAAACCAACAAACCAATAAACCAAAAAACCAACAAGCCAACAAGGCAACAAACCAACAAGCCAACAAACGAACAAACCAACAAACAAACAAACCAACAAACCAACAAACCAACAAACCAACAAACCAACAAACCAACAAACCAACAAACCAACAAACCAACAAACCAACAAACCAACAAACCAACAAGCCAACAAACCAACAAATCAACAAGCCAATAAGCCAACAAACCAAAAAACCAACAAACGAACAAACCAACAAACCAACAAACCAACAAACCAACAAACCAACAAACCAATCAACCAACAAGTCAACAAACCAACAAACCAACAAACCAACAAACCAACAAAACAACCAACAAACCAACAAACCAACAAACGAACAAACCAACAAACCAACAAACCAACAAGGCAACAAACCAACAAACCAACAAACCAACAAACCAACAAACCAACAAGCCAACAAACCAACAAACCAACAAGCCAACAAGCCAACAAACCAATAAGCCAACAAGCCAACAAACCAACAAACAAATAAACCAACAAACCAACAAACCAACAAACCAACAAACGAACAAACCAACAAACGAACAAACCAACAAACAAACAACCCAACAAACAAACAACCCAACAAGCCAACAAGCCAACAAGCCAACAAACCAACAAACCAACAAACCAACAAACCAACAAACCAACAAGCCAACAATCCAACAAGCCAACAAACCAACAAACCAACAAACCAATAAACCAACAAACCAACAAACCAACAAACCAACAACCAGCAAACCAACAAACGAACAAACCAACAAGCCAACAAACGAACAAACCAACAAACAAACAAACCAACAAACCAACAAACCAACAAGCCAACAAACCAACAAACCAACAAATCAACAAACCAACAAACCAACAAACCAACAGACCAACAAACCAACAAACCAACAAATCAACAAGCCAACAAACCAACAAACCAACAAGCCAACAAGCCAACAAACCAACAAGCCAACAAACAAACAAACAAACACACAAACAAACCAACAAACCAACAAACCAACAAACCAACAAACCAACAAACCAACAAACCAACAAACCAACAAGCCAACAAAGCAACAAACAAATAAACCAACACACAACCAAACCAACAAACTAACAAACCAACAAATCAACAAACCAACAATCCAACAAACCAAAAAACCAACAAACCAACAAACCAAAAAACCAATAAACCAACAAACCAACAAGCCAACAAACCAACACACCAACAAGCCAACAAGCCAACAAACAAAAAAACCAACAAACCAAAAAACCAACAAACCAACAAACCAACAAACCAACAAACCAGCAAGCCAACAAGCCAACAAACCAACAAACCAACAAACCAACAAACCAACAAACCAACAAGCCAACAAGCCAACAAACCAATAAACCAACAAACCAGCAGACCAACAAACCAACAAACCAACAAACCAACAAACCAAAAAACCAACAAACCAACAATGCAACAAACGAACAAACCAACAAACAAACAAACCAACAAACCAACAAATCAACAAATCAACAAACCAACAAGCCAACAAACCAAAAAACCAACAAACCAACAAACCAACAAACCGACAAGCCAATAAACCAACAAACCAACAAGCCAACAAGACAACAAACCAACAAGCCAACAAACGAACAAACAAACAAACAAACAAACCAACAAACCAACAAACCAACAAACCACCACACCAACAAACCATCAAACCAACAAACCAACAAACCAAAAAACCAACAAACCAACAAACCAACAAACCAACAAGCCAACAAACCAACAAACCAACAACCCAACAAACCAACAAACAAACAAATCAACAACCCAACAAGCCAACAAACCAAAAAACCAACAAACCAACAAACCAACAAACCAACAAACCAACAAACCAAGAAACCAACAAGCCAACAAGCCAACAAACCAACAAACCAGCAGACCAACAAACCAACAAACCAACAAACCAACAAACCAACAAACCAACAAACCAACAAACCAACAAGCCAACAAACGAACAAACCAACAAACCAACAAACCAACAAACCAACAAACCAACAAACCAATAAACCAACAAACCAACAAGCCAACAAGGCAACAAACCAACAAGCCAACAAACGAACAAACCAACAAACAAACAAACCAACAAACCAACAAACCAACAAACCAACAAACCAACAAACCAACAAACCAACAAACCAACAAACCAACAAACCAACAAACCAACAAACAAACAAATCAACAACCCAACAAGCCAACAAACCAAAAAACCAACAAACCAACAAACCAACAAACCAACAAACCAACAAACCAAGAAACCAACAAGCCAACAAGCCAACAAACCAACAAACCAGCAGACCAACAAACCAACAAACCAACAAACCAACAAACCAACAAACCAACAAACCAACAAACCAACAAGCCAACAAACGAACAAACCAACAAACCAACAAACCAACAAACCAACAAACCAACAAACCAATAAACCAACAAACCAACAAGCCAACAAGGCAACAAACCAACAAGCCAACAAACGAACAAACCAACAAACAAACAAACCAACAAACCAACAAACCAACAAACCAACAAACCAACAAACCAACAAACCAACAAACCAACAAAACAACCAACAAACCAACAAACCAACAAACGAACAAACCAACAAACCAACAAACCAACAAGGCAACAAACCAACAAACCAACAAACCAACAAACCAACACACCAACAAACCATCAAACCAACAAACCAACAAGCCAGCAAACCAAAAAACCAACAAACCAACAAACCAACAAACCAAGAAACCAACAAACCAACAAACCAACAAGCCAACAAACCAACAAGCCAACAAGCCAACAAACCAACAAACCAACAAACCAACAAACCAACAAACCAACAAACCAACAAACCAACAAACCAACAAACTAACAAACCAACAAACCAACAAACCAACAAACCAACAAACCAACAATCCAACAAACCAACAAACCAACAACCCAACAAACCAACAAACAAACAAATCAACAAACCAACAAGCCAACAAACCCAAAAACCAACAAACCAACAAACCAACAAACCAACAAACCAACAAACCAACAAGCCAACAAGCCAACAAACCAACAAACCAACAAACCAACAAACCAGCAGACCAACAAACTAACAAACCAACAAACCAACAAACCAACAAACCAATAAAACAAAAAACCAACAAACCAACAAGCCAACAAACGAACAAACCAACAAACAAACAAACAAACAAACAAACAAACAAACCAACAAACCAACAAACCAACAAACCAACAAACCAACAAACCAATAAACCAACAAACCAACAAGCCAACAAGCCAACAAACCAACAAGCCAACAAACGAACAAACCAACAAACAAACAAACCAACAAACCAACAAACCAACAAACCAACAAACCATTAAACCAACAAGCCAACAAACCAACAAATCAACTAACCAAAAAACCAACAAACCAACAAGCTAACTAACCAACCAACCAACAAACCAACAAATCAACAAACCAAAAAACCAACAAACAAACAAGCCAACAAACTAACAAACCAACAAATCAACAAAACAACAAGAAAACAAACCAAACAACCAACAAACCAACAAACCAACAAACCAACAAACCAACAAACCAAAAAACCAACAAACCAACAAGCCAACAAGCCAACAAACCAACAAACCAACAAACCAACAAACCAACAAACCAACAAATCAACAAACCAAAAAACCAAAAAACAAACAAGCCAACAAACGAACAAACCAACACACAAACAAACCAACAAACTAACAAACCAACAAATCAACAAACCAACAAGAAAACAAACCAAAAAACCAACAAACCAACAAACCAACAAACCAACAAACCAACAAACCAAAAAACCAACAAACTAACAAGCCAACAAGCCAACAAGCCAACAAACTAACAAACCAACAAACCAACAAACCAACAAGCCAACAAACCAACAAACCAACAAACCAACAAACCAACAAATCAACAAACCAAAAAACCAACAAACCAACAAATCAACAAGCCAACCAACCAGCAAACCAACAAACCAACAAAGAAACAAACCATCAAACCAACAAATCAACAAACCAAAAAAACAACAAATAAACAAGCCAACAAACGAACAAACAACAAACAAACAAACCAACAAACTAACAAACCAACAAATCAACTAACCAACAAGAAAACAAACCAAAAAACCAACAAACCAACAAACTAACAAACCAACAAACCAACAAACCAACAAGCCAACAAACCAACAAACCAACAAGCCAAGAAGCCAACAAACCAACAAGCCAACAAACGAACAAACATACAAACAAAAAAACCAACAAACCAACAAACCAACAAACCAACAAACCAACAAACCAACAAACCAACAATTCAACAAGCCAACAAACCAACAAACCAACAAGTCAACAAGCCAACAAACCAAAAAACCAACAAACCCACAAACCAAAAAACCAACAAACCAACAAACCAACAGACCAACAGACCAACAAACCAACGAGCCAACAAACCAGCAAACCAACAAGCCAACAAACCAACAAACTAACAAACCAACAAACAAATATACCAACAAAAAAACAAGCCAACAAACCAACAAACCAGCAAGCCAACAAGCCAACAAACCAACAAACCAACAAACCAACAAACCAACAAGCAACAAGCCAACAAACCAACAAACCAACAAACCAGCAAACCAACAAACCAACAAACCAACAAACGAACAAACCAACAAACCAACAAACCAACAAACCAACAAACCAACAAATCAACAAACCAACAAGCCAACAAACCAAAAAACCAACAAACCAACAGACCAACAAACCAACAAACCAACAAATCAACAAGCCAACAAACCAACAAACCAACAAGCCAACAAGCCAACAAACCAACAAGCCAACAAACAAACAAACAAACACACAAACAAACCAACAAACCAACAAACCAACAAACCAACAAACCAACAAACCAACAAACCAACAAAACAACAAGCCAACAAAGCAACAAACAAATAAACCAACACACAACCAAACCAACAAACTAACAAACCAACAAATCAACAAACCAACAATCCAACAAACCAAAAAACCAACAAACCAACAAACCAACAAACCAATAAACCAACAAACCAACAAGCCAACAAACCAACACACCAACAAGCCAACAAGCCAACAAACAAAAAAACCAACAAACCAAAAAACCAACAAACCAACAAACCAACAAACCAACAAACCAGCAAGCCAACAAGCCAACAAACCAACAAACCAACAAACCAACAAACCAACAAACCAACAAACCAACAAGCCAACAAGCCAACAAACCAATAAACCAACAAACCAGCAGACCAACAAACCAACAAACCAACAAACCAACAAACCAAAAAACCAACAAACCAACAATGCAACAAACGAACAAACCAACAAACAAACAAACCAACAAACCAACAAATCAACAAATCAACAAACCAACAAGCCAACAAACCAAAAAACCAACAAACCAACAAACCAACAAACCGACAAGCCAATAAACCAACAAACCAACAAGCCAACAAGACAACAAACCAACAAGCCAACAAACGAACAAACAAACAAACAAACAAACCAACAAACCAACAAACCAACAAACCACCACACCAACAAACCATCAAACCAACAAACCAACAAACCAAAAAACCAACAAACCAACAAACCAACAAACCAACAAACCAACAAACCAACAAACCAACAAACCAACAAGCCAACAAACCAACAAACCAACAACCCAACAAACCAACAAACAAACAAATCAACAACCCAACAAGCCAACAAACCAAAAAACCAACAAACCAACAAACCAACAAACCAACAAACCAACAAACCAACAAACCAACAAGCCAACAAGCCAACAAACCAACAAACCAGCAGACCAACAAACCAACAAACCAACAAACCAACAAACCAACAAACCAACAAACCAACAAACCAACAAGCCAACAAACGAACAAACCAACAAACCAACAAACCAACAAACCAACAAACCAACAAACCAACAAACCAATAAACCAAAAAACCAACAAGCCAACAAGGCAACAAACCAACAAGCCAACAAACGAACAAACCAACAAACAAACAAACCAACAAACCAACAAACCAACAAACCAACAAACCAACAAACCAACAAACCAACAAACCAACAAACCAACAAACCAACAAACCAACAAGCCAACAAACCAACAAATCAACAAGCCAATAAGCCAACAAACCAAAAAACCAACAAACGAACAAACCAACAAACCAACAAACCAACAAACCAACAAACCAACAAACCAATCAACCAACAAGTCAACAAACCAACAAACCAACAAACCAACAAACCAACAAAACAACCAACAAACCAACAAACCAACAAACGAACAAACCAACAAACCAACAAACCAACAAACCAACAAGGCAACAAACCAACAAACCAACAAACCAACAAACCAACAAACCAACAAGCCAACAAACCAACAAACCAACAAGCCAACAAGCCAACAAACCAATAAGCCAACAAGCCAACAAACCAACAAACAAATAAACCAACAAACCAACAAACCAACAAACCAACAAACGAACAAACCAACAAACCAACAAACCAACAAACAAACAACCCAACAAACAAACAACCCAACAAGCCAACAAGCCAACAAGCCAACAAACCAACAAACCAACAAACCAACAAACCAACAAACCAACAAGCCAACAATCCAACAAGCCAACAAACCAACAAACCAACAAACCAATAAACCAACAAACCAACAAACCAACAAACCAACAACCAGCAAACCAACAAACGAACAAACCAACAAGCCAACAAACGAACAAACCAACAAACAAACAAACCAACAAACCAACAAACCAACAAGCCAACAAACCAACAAACCAACAAATCAACAAACCAACAAACCAATAAACCAACAAACCAACAAGCCAACAAGGCAACAAACCAACAAGCCAACAAACCAACAAACCAACAAGCCAACAAGCCAACAAACCAACAAGCCAACAAACAAACAAACAAACACACAAACAAACCAACAAACCAACAAACCAACAAACCAACAAACCAACAAACCAACAAACCAACAAACCAACAAGCCAACAAAGCAACAAACAAATAAACCAACACACAACCAAACCAACAAACTAACAAACCAACAAATCAACAAACCAACAATCCAACAAACCAAAAAACCAACAAACCAACAAACCAAAAAACCAATAAACCAACAAACCAACAAGCCAACAAACCAACACACCAACAAGCCAACAAGCCAACAAACAAAAAAACCAACAAACCAAAAAACCAACAAACCAACAAACCAACAAACCAACAAACCAGCAAGCCAACAAGCCAACAAACCAACAAACCAACAAACCAACAAACCAACAAACCAACAAGCCAACAAGCCAACAAACCAATAAACCAACAAACCAGCAGACCAACAAACCAACAAACCAACAAACCAACAAACCAAAAAACCAACAAACCAACAATGCAACAAACGAACAAACCAACAAACAAACAAACCAACAAACCAACAAATCAACAAATCAACAAACCAACAAGCCAACAAACCAAAAAACCAACAAACCAACAAACCAACAAACCGACAAGCCAATAAACCAACAAACCAAAAAGCCAACAAGACAACAAACCAACAAGCCAACAAACGAACAAACAAACAAACAAACAAACCAACAAACCAACAAACCAACAAACCACCACACCAACAAACCATCAAACCAACAAACCAACAAACCAAAAAACCAACAAACCAACAAACCAACAAACCAACAAGCCAACAAACCAACAAACCAACAACCCAACAAACCAACAAACAAACAAATCAACAACCCAACAAGCCAACAAACCAAAAAACCAACAAACCAACAAACCAACAAACCAACAAACCAACAAACCAAGAAACCAACAAGCCAACAAGCCAACAAACCAACAAACCAGCAGACCAACAAACCAACAAACCAACAAACCAACAAACCAACAAACCAACAAACCAACAAACCAACAAGCCAACAAACGAACAAACCAACAAACCAACAAACCAACAAACCAACAAACCAACAAACCAATAAACCAACAAACCAACAAGCCAACAAGGCAACAAACCAACAAGCCAACAAACGAACAAACCAACAAACAAACAAACCAACAAACCAACAAACCAACAAACCAACAAACCAACAAACCAACAAACCAACAAACCAACAAACCAACAAACCAACAAACCAACAAGCCAACAAACCAACAAATCAACAAGCCAATAAGCCAACAAACCAAAAAACCAACAAACGAACAAACCAACAAACCAACAAACCAACAAACCAACAAACCAACAAACCAATCAACCAACAAGTCAACAAACCAACAAACCAACAAACCAACAAAACAACCAACAAACCAACAAACCAACAAACGAACAAACCAACAAACCAACAAACCAACAAGGCAACAAACCAACAAACCAACAAACCAACAAACCAACAAACCAACAAGCCAACAAACCAACAAACCAACAAGCCAACAAGCCAACAAACCAAGAAGCCAACAAGCCAACAAACCAACAAACAAATAAACCAACAAACCAACAAACCAACAAACCAACAAACGAACAAACCAACAAACCAACAAACCAACAAACAAACAACCCAACAAACAAACAACCCAACAAGCCAACAAGCCAACAAGCCAACAAGCCAACAAACCAACAAACCAACAAACCAACAAACCAACAAACCAACAAGCCAACAATCCAACAATCCAACAAACCAACAAACCAACAAACCAATAAACCAACAAACCAACAAACCAACAAACCAACAACCAGCAAACCAACAAACGAACAAACCAACAAGCCAACAAACGAACAAACCAACAAACAAACAAACCAACAAACCAACAAACCAACAAGCCAACAAACCAACAAACCAACAAATCAACAAACCAACAAACCAACAAAAGAAGCAACTAACAAACCAACAAACCAACAAACCAACAAGCCAACAAACCAACAAACCTACAAGCCACCAAACCAACAAACCAACAAACCAACAAACCAACAAACCAACAAACCAACAAACCAACAAACCAATAAACCAACAAACCAACAAACCAACAAACCAACAAACCAACAAACCAACAAGCCAACAAACCAACAAACCAACAACACAACAAACCAACAAACAAACAAATCAACAAACCAACAAGCCAACAAACCCAAAAACCAACAAACCAACAAACCAACAAACCAACAAACCAACAAGCCAACAAGCCAACAAACCAATAAACCAACAAACCAACAAACCAACAAACCAGCAGACCAACAAACCAACAAACCAACAAACCAACAAACCAACAAACCAACAAAACAAAAAACCAACAAACCAAAAAGCCAACAAACGAACAAACCAACAAACAAACAAACCAACAAACCAACAAACAAACAAACCAACAAACCAACAAACCAACAAACCAACAAACCAACAAACCAATAAACCAACAAACCAACAAACTAACAAACCAATAAACCAACAAACCAACAAACCAACAAACCAACAAACCAACAAGCCAACAAACCAACAAACCAACAACACAACAAACCAACAAACAAACAAATCAACAAACCAACAAGCCAACAAACCCAAAAACCAACAAACCAACAAACCAACAAACCAACAAACCAACAAGCCAACAAGCCAACAAACCAACAAACCAACAAACCAACAAACCAACAAACCAGCAGACCAACAAACCAACAAACCAAAAAGCCAACAAACGAACAAACCAACAAACAAACAAACCAACAAACCAACAAACAAACAAACCAACAAACCAACAAACCAACAAACCAACAAACCAACAAACCAATAAACCAACAAACCAACAAGCCAATAAGCCAACAAACCAACAAGCCAACAAACGCACAAACCAACAAACAAACAAACCAACAAACCAACAAACCAACAAACCATTAAACCAACAAGCCAACAAACCAACAAATCAACTAACCAAAAAACCAACAAACCAACAAGCTAACTAACCAACAAACCAACAAACCAACAAATCAACAAACCAAAAAACCAACAAACAAACAAGCCAACAAACTAACAAACCAACAAATCAACAAAACAACAAGAAAACAAACCAAACAACCAACAAACCAACAAACCAACAAACCAACAAACCAACAAACCAAAAAACTAACAAACCAACAAGCCAACAAGCCAACAAAACAACAAACCAACAAACCAACAAACCAACAAACCAACAAATCAACAAACCAAAAAACCAAAAAACAAACAAGCCAACAAACGAACAAACCAACACACCAACAAACCAAGAAACCAACAAACCAACAAACAAACAAGCCAACAAACAAACAAAACAACAAGCCAACAAACCAACAAACCGACAAGCCACCAAACCAACAAACCAACAAACCAACAAACCAACAAACCAACAAACAAACAAACCAAGAAACCAAGAAACCAACAAACCAACAAACCAACAAGCCAACAAACGAACAAACCAACAAACGAACAAACCAACAAACCAACAAACCAACAAACCAACAAGCCAAGAAACCAACAAGCCAAAAAACCAACATACCAACAAACCAACAAACCAACAAACCAACAAACCAACAAACCACCAAACGAACAAACAAGCAAACCAACAAGCCAACAAACCAACAAACCAACAAACGAACACACCAACAAACGAACAAACCAACAAACGAACAAACCAACAAACCAACAAACCAACTAAACAACAAACCAACAAACCAACAAACCAATAAGCCAACCAACCAGCAAACCAACAAACCAACAAACCAACAAACCAACAAACGAACAAGCCAACAAACCAACAAACCAACCAACCAACAAACCAACAAACCAACAAGCCAACAAACTAACAAACCAACAAACCAACAAACGAACAAACTAGCAAACAAACAAACCAACAAATGAACAAACCAACAAACGAACAAACCAACAAACCAACAAACCAACAAACGAACAAACGAACAAACCAACAAACCAACAAACCAACAAACCAACAAACCAACAAACCAACAAACCAAGTAAACAACAAACCAACAAGCCAACAAACGAACAAACCAACAAACAAACAAACCAACAACACAACAAACCAACAAGCCAACAAACGAACAAACAAACAAACCAACAAACCAACAAACCAACAAACAAACAAACCAACAAACCAACAAACCAACAAACCAACAAACCAACAAGCCAACAAGCCAACAAACCAACAAGCCAACAAACGAACAAACCAACAAACCAAGAAACCAACAAACCAACAAACCAACAAACGAACAAACCAACAAACCAACAAACCAACAAACCAACAAACCAACAAACCAACAAACCAACAAACCAACAAGCCAACATACCAAAAAACCAAGAAACCAACAAACAAACAAACCAATAAACGAACAAACCAACAAACGAACAAACCACCAAACCAACAAACGAACAAACCAACAAACCAACAAACCAACAAACAAAAAAACCAACAAACCAACAAACCAACAAGCCAACAAACGAACAAACCAACAAACCAACAAACCAACAAGCCAACAAACCAACAAACAAATGAACCAACAAACCAACCAACCAACAAACCAACAAACCAACAAACGAACAAACCAACAAACCAACAAACCAACAAACCAACAAACAAACAAACCAACAAGCCAACAAGCCAACAAACCAACAAACCAACAAACCAACAAACCAACTAGTCAACAAGCCAACAAGCCAACAAACCAACAAACCAACAAACCAACAAACCAATAAACCAACAAACCAACAAACCAACAAACCAGCAAACCAACAAACGAACAAACCAACAAACAAACAAACCAAGAAATCAACAAACCAACAAACCAACAAACCAACAAGCCAACAAACGAACACACCAACAAACGAACAAGCCAACAAACCAACAAACCAACAAACCAACAAACCAACAAACCAACAAACCAACAAACCAACAAACCAACAAACCAACAAACCGACAAACGACCAAACCAGCAAACCAACAAGCCAACAAACCAACATACCAACAAACGAACAAACCAACAAACGAACAAACCAACAAACGAACAAACCAACAAAACAATAAACCAACAAACCAACAAACCAACAAACCAACAAACCAACAAACCAACAAACCAACAAACCAACAAGCCAACAAACGAACAAACCAACAAACCAACAAACCAACAAACCAACAAACCAACAAACCAACAAACCAATAAACCAACAAACCAACAAGCCAACAAGGCAACAAACCAACAAGCCAACAAACGAACAAACCAACAAACAAACAAACCAACAAACCAACAAACCAACAAACCAACAAACCAACAAACCAACAAACCAACAAACCAACAAACCAACAAACCAACAAACCAACAAACCAACAAGCCAACAAATCAACAAGCCAATAAGCCAACAAACCAAAAAACCAACAAACGAACAAACCAACAAACCAACAAACCAACAAACCAACAAACCAACAAACCAATCAACCAACAAGTCAACAAACCAACAAACCAACAAACCAACAAACCAACAAAACAACCAACAAACCAACAAACCAACAAACGAACAAACCAACAAACCAACAAACCAACAAGGCAACAAACCAACAAACCAACAAACCAACAAACCAACAAACCAACAAGCCAACAAACCAACAAACCAACAAGCCAACAAGCCAACAAACCAAGAAGCCAACAAGCCAACAAACCAACAAACAAATAAACCAACAAACCAACAAACCAACAAACCAACAAACGAACAAACCAACAAACCAACAAACCAACAAACAAACAACCCAACAAACAAACAACCCAACAAGCCAACAAGCCAACAAGCCAACAAACCAACAAACCAACAAACCAACAAACCAACAAACCAACAAGCCAACAATCCAACAATCCAACAAACCAACAAACCAACAAACCAATAAACCAACAAACCAACAAACCAACAAACCAACAACCAGCAAACCAACAAACGAACAAACCAACAAGCCAACAAACGAACAAACCAACAAACAAACAAACCAACAAACCAACAAACCAACAAGCCAACAAACCAACAAACCAACAAATCAACAAACCAACAAACCAACAAACGAAGCAACTAACAAACCAACAAACCAACAAACCAACAAGCCAACAAACCAACAAACCTACAAGCCACCAAACCAACAAACCAACAAACCAACAAACCAACAAACCAACAAACCAACAAACCAACAAACCAATAAACCAACAAACCAACAAACCAACAAACCAACAAACCAACAAACCAACAAGCCAACAAACCAACAAACCAACAACACAACAAACCAACAAACAAACAAATCAACAAACCAACAAGCCAACAAACCCAAAAACCAACAAACCAACAAACCAACAAACCAACAAACCAACAAGCCAACAAGCCAACAAACCAATAAACCAACAAACCAACAAACCAACAAACCAGCAGACCAACAAACCAACAAACCAACAAACCAACAAACCAACAAACCAACAAAACAAAAAACCAACAAACCAAAAAGCCAACAAACGAACAAACCAACAAACAAACAAACCAACAAACCAACAAACAAACAAACCAACAAACCAACAAACCAACAAACCAACAAACCAACAAACCAATAAACCAACAAACCAACAAACTAACAAACCAATAAACCAACAAACCAACAAACCAACAAACCAACAAACCAACAAGCCAACAAACCAACAAACCAACAACACAACAAACCAACAAACAAACAAATCAACAAACCAACAAGCCAACAAACCCAAAAACCAACAAACCAACAAACCAACAAACCAACAAACCAACAAGCCAACAAGCCAACAAACCAATAAACCAACAAACCAACAAACCAACAAACCAGCAGACCAACAAACCAACAAACCAACAAACCAACAAACCAACAAACCAACAAACCAACAAAACAAAAAACCAACAAACCAAAAAGCCAACAAACGAACAAACCAACAAACAAACAAACCAACAAACCAACAAACAAACAAACCAACAAACCAACAAACCAATAAACCAACAAACCAACAAGCCAACAAGCCAACAAACCAACAAGCCAACAAACGCACAAACCAACAAACAAACAAACCAACAAACCAACAAACCAACAAACCATTAAACCAACAAGCCAACAAACCAACAAATCAACTAACCAAAAAACCAACAAACCAACAAGCTAACTAACCAACAAACCAACAAACCAACAAATCAACAAACCAAAAAACCAACAAACAAACAAGCCAACAAACTAACAAACCAACAAATCAACAAAACAACAAGAAAACAAACCAAACAACCAACAAACCAACAAACCAACAAACCAACAAACCAACAAACCAAAAAACTAACAAACCAACAAGCCAACAAGCCAACAAAACAACAAACCAACAAACCAACAAACCAACAAACCAACAAATCAACAAACCAAAAAACCAAAAAACAAACAAGCCAACAAACGAACAAACCAACAAACAAACAAACCAACAAACTAACAAACCAACAAATCAACAAACCAACAAGAAAACAAACCAAAAAACCAACAAACCAACAAACCAACAAACCAACAAACCAACAAACCAACAAACCAAAAAAACAACAAACCAACAAGCCAACAAGCCAACAAGCCAACAAGCTAACAAACCAACAAACCAACAAATCAACAAACCAACAAACCAACAAGCCAACAAACCAACAAACCAACAGACCAACAAACCAACAAATCAACAAACCAAAAAACCAACAAACCAACAAATCAACAAGCCAACCAACCAGCAAACCAACAAACCAACAAAGAAACAAACCATCAAACCAACAAATCAACAAACCAAAAAAACAACAAATAAACAAGCCAACAAACGAACAAACAACAAACAAACAAACCAACAAACTAACAAACCAACAAATCAACAAACCAACAAGAAAACAAACCAAAAAACCAACAAACCAACAAACTAACAAACCAACAAACCAACAAACCAACAAGCCAACAAACCAACAAACCAACAAGCCAAGAAGCCAACAAACCAACAAGCCAACAAACGAACAAACATACAAACAAACAAACAAACAAACCAACAAACCAACAAATTAACAAACCAACAAACCAAAAAACCAACAAACCAACAATTCAACAAGCCAACAAACCAACAAACCAACAAGTCAACAAGCCAACAAACCAAAAAACCAACAAACCCACAAACCAAAAAACCAACAAACCAACAAACCAACAGACCAACAGACAAACAAACCAACGAGCCAACAAACCAACAAACCAACAAGCCAACAAACCAACAAACTAACAAACCAACAAACAAATATACCAACAAAAAAACAAGCCAACAAACCAACAAACCAGCAAGCCAACAAGCCAACAAACCAACAAACCAACAAACCAACAAACCAACAAGCAACAAGCCAACAAACCAACAAACCAACAAACCAGCAAACCAACAAACCAACAAACCAACAAACGAACAAACCAACAAACCAACAATCCAACAAACCAACAAACCAACAAATCAACAAACCAACAAACCAACAAACCAATAAACCAACAAACCAACAAGCCAACAAGCCAACAAACCAACAAGCCAACAAACGCACAAACCAACAAACCAACAAACCAACAAACCAACAAACCAACAAACCAAAAAACTAACAAACCAACAAGCCAACAAGCCAACAAAACAACAAACCAACAAACCAACAAACCAACAAACCAACAAATCAACAAACCAAAAAACCAAAAAACAAACAAGCCAACAAACGAACAAACCAACAAACAAACAAACCAACAAACTAACAAACCAACAAATCAACAAACCAACAAGAAAACGAACAAACCAACAAGCCAACAAACGAACAAACCAACAAACAAACAAACCAACAAACCAACAAACCAACAAGCCAACAAACCAACAAACCAACAAATCAACAAACCAACAAACCAACAAACGAAGCAACTAACAAACCAACAAACCAACAAACCAACAAGCCAACAAACCAACAAACCTACAAGCCACCAAACCAACAAACCAACAAACCAACAAACCAACAAACCAACAAACCAACAAACCAACAAACCAATAAACCAACAAACCAACAAACCAACAAACCAACAAACCAACAAACCAACAAGCCAACAAACCAACAAACCAACAACACAACAAACCAACAAACAAACAAATCAACAAACCAACAAGCCAACAAACCCAAAAACCAACAAACCAACAAACCAACAAACCAACAAACCAACAAGCCAACAAGCCAACAAACCAATAAACCAACAAACCAACAAACCAACAAACCAGCAGACCAACAAACCAACAAACCAACAAACCAACAAACCAACAAACCAACAAAACAAAAAACCAACAAACCAAAAAGCCAACAAACGAACAAACCAACAAACAAACAAACCAAAAAACCAACAAACAAACAAACCAACAAACCAACAAACCAACAAACCAACAAACCAACAAACCAACAAACCAATAAACCAACAAACCAACAAACTAACAAACCAATAAACCAACAAACCAACAAACCAACAAACCAACAAACCAACAAGCCAACAAACCAACAAACCAACAACACAACAAACCAACAAACAAACAAATCAACAAACCAACAAGCCAACAAACCCAAAAACCAACAAACCAACAAACCAACAAACCAACAAACCAACAAGCCAACAAGCCAACAAACCAATAAACCAACAAACCAACAAACCAACAAACCAGCAGACCAACAAACCAACAAACCAACAAACCAACAAACCAACAAACCAACAAAACAAAAAACCAACAAACCAAAAAGCCAACAAACGAACAAACCAACAAACAAACAAACCAACAAACCAACAAACAAACAAACCAACAAACCAACAAACCAACAAACCAACAAACCAACAAACCAATAAACCAACAAACCAACAAGCCAACAAGCCAACAAACCAACAAGCCAACAAACGCACAAACCAACAAACAAACAAACCAACAAACCAACAAACCAACAAACCATTAAACCAACAAGCCAACAAACCAACAAATCAACTAACCAAAAAACCAACAAACCAACAAGCTAACTAACCAACAAACCAACAAACCAACAAATCAACAAACCAAAAAACCAACAAACAAACAAGCCAACAAACTAACAAACCAACAAATCAACAAAACAACAAGAAAACAAACCAAACAACCAACAAACCAACAAACCAACAAACCAACAAACCAACAAACCAAAAAACTAACAAACCAACAAGCCAACAAGCCAACAAAACAACAAACCAACAAACCAACAAACCAACAAACCAACAAATCAACAAACCAAAAAACCAAAAAACAAACAAGCCAACAAACGAACAAACCAACAAACAAACAAACCAACAAACTAACAAACCAACAAATCAACAAACCAACAAGAAAACAAACCAAAAAACCAACAAACCAACAAACCAACAAACCAACAAACCAACAAACCAACAAACCAAAAAAACAACAAACCAACAAGCCAACAAGCCAACAAGCCAACAAGCTAACAAACCAACAAACCAACAAATCAACAAACCAACAAACCAACAAGCCAACAAACCAACAAACCAACAGACCAACAAACCAACAAATCAACAAACCAAAAAACCAACAAACCAACAAATCAACAAGCCAACCAACCAGCAAACCAACAAACCAACAAAGAAACAAACCATCAAACCAACAAATCAACAAACCAAAAAAACAACAAATAAACAAGCCAACAAACGAACAAACAACAAACAAACAAACCAACAAACTAACAAACCAACAAATCAACAAACCAACAAGAAAACAAACCAAAAAACCAACAAACCAACAAACTGACAAACCAACAAACCAACAAACCAACAAGCCAACAAACCAACAAACCAACAAGCCAAGAAGCCAACAAACCAACAAGCCAACAAACGAACAAACATACAAACAAACAAACAAACAAACCAACAAACCAACAAATTAACAAACCAACAAACCAAAAAACCAACAAACCAACAATTCAACAAGCCAACAAACCAACAAACCAACAAGTCAACAAGCCAACAAACCAAAAAACCAACAAACCCACAAACCAAAAAACCAACAAACCAACAAACCAACAGACCAACAGACAAACAAACCAACGAGCCAACAAACCAACAAACCAACAAGCCAACAAACCAACAAACTAACAAACCAACAAACAAATATACCAACAAAAAAACAAGCCAACAAACCAACAAACCAGCAAGCCAACAAGCCAACAAACCAACAAACCAACAAACCAACAAACCAACAAACCAACAAGCAACAAGCCAACAAACCAACAAACCAACAAACCAGCAAACCAACAAACCAACAAACCAACAAACGAACAAACCAACAAACCAACAATCCAACAAACCAACAAACCAACAAATCAACAAACCAACAAACCAACAAACCAATAAACCAACAAACCAACAAGCCAACAAGCCAACAAACCAACAAGCCAACAAACGCACAAACCAACAAACAAACAAACCAACAAACCAACAAACCAACAAACCATTAAACCAACAAGCCAACAAACCAACAAATCAACTAACCAAAAAACCAACAAACCAACAAGCTAACTAACCAACAAACCAACAAACCAACAAATCAACAAACCAAAAAACCAACAAACAAACAAGCCAACAAACTAACAAACCAACAAATCAACAAAACAACAAGAAAACAAACCAAACAACCAAGAAACCAACAAACCAACAAACCAACAAACCAACAAACCAAAAAACTAACAAACCAACAAGCCAACAAGCCAACAAAACAACAAACCAACAAACCAACAAACCAACAAACCAACAAATCAACAAACCAAAAAACCAAAAAACAAACAAGCCAACAAACGAACAAACCAACAAACAAACAAACCAACAAACTAACAAACCAACAAATCAACAAACCAACAAGAAAACAAACCAAAAAACCAACAAACCAACAAACCAACAAACCAACAAACCAACAAACCAACAAACCAAAAAAACAACAAACCAACAAGCCAACAAGCCAACAAGCCAACAAGCTAACAAACCAACAAACCAACAAATCAACAAACCAACAAACCAACAAGCCAACAAACCAACAAACCAACAGACCAACAAACCAACAAATCAACAAACCAAAAAACCAACAAACCAACAAATCAACAAGCCAACCAACCAGCAAACCAACAAACCAACAAAGAAACAAACCATCAAACCAACAAATCAACAAACCAAAAAAACAACAAATAAACAAGCCAACAAACGAACAAACAACAAACAAACAAACCAACAAACTAACAAACCAACAAATCAACAAACCAACAAGAAAACAAACCAAAAAACCAACAAACCAACAAACTAACAAACCAACAAACCAACAAACCAACAAGCCAACAAACCAACAAACCAACAAGCCAAGAAGCCAACAAACCAACAAGCCAACAAACGAACAAACATACAAACAAACAAACAAACAAACCAACAAACCAACAAATTAACAAACCAACAAACCAAAAAACCAACAAACCAACAATTCAACAAGCCCACAAACCAACAAACCAACAAGTCAACAAGCCAACAAACCAAAAAACCAACAAACCCACAAACCAAAAAACCAACAAACCAACAAACCAACAGACAAACAAACCAACGAGCCAACAAACCAACAAACCAACAAGCCAACAAACCAACAAACTAACAAACCAACAAACAAATATACCAACAAAAAAACAAGCCAACAAACCAACAAACCAGCAAGCCAACAAGCCAACAAACCAACAAACCAACAAACCAACAAACCAACAAGCAACAAGCCAACAAACCAACAAACCAACAAACCAGCAAACCAACAAACCAACAAACCAACAAACGAACAAACCAACAAACCAACAATCCAACAAACCAACAAACCAACAAATCAACAAACCAACAAGCCAACAAACCAAAAAACCAACAAACCAACAGACCAACAAACCAACAAACCAACAAACCAACAAGCCAACAAACCAACAAACCAACAAGCCAACAAGCCAACAAACCAACAAGCCAACAAACAAACAAACAAACACACAAACAACCCAACAAACCAACAAACCAACAAACCAACAAACCAACAAACCAACAAACCAACAAGCCAACAAACCAACAAACAAATAAACCAACACACAACCAAACCAACAAACTAACAAACCAACAAATCAACAAACCAACAATCCAACAAACCAAAAAACCAACAAACCAACAAACCAACAAACCAATAAACCAACAAACCAACAAGCCAACAAACCAACACACCAACAAGCCAACAAGCCAACAAACAAAAAAACCAACAAACCAAAAAACCAACAAACCAACAAACCAACAAACCAACAAACCAGCAAGCCAACAAGCCAACAAACCAACAAACCAACAAACCAACAAACCAACAAACCAACAAACCAACAAGCCAACAAGCAAAAAAAACCAACAAACCAACAAACCAGCAGACCAACAAACCAACAAACCAACAAACCAACAAACCAAAAAACCAACAAACCAACAATGCAACAAACGAACAAACCAACAAACAAACAAACCAACAAACCAACAAACCAACAAATCAACAAACCAACCAGCCAACAAACCAAAAAACCAACAAACCAACAAACCAACAAACCAACAAGCCAATAAACCAACAAACCAACAAGCCAACAAGACAACAAACCAACAAGCCAACAAACGAACAAACAAACAAACAAACAAACCAATAAACCAACAAACCAACAAACCACCACACCAACAAACCATCAAACCAACAAACCAACAAACCAAAAAACCAACAAACCAACAAACCAACAAACCAACAAACCAACAAACCAACAAACCAACAAACCTACAAGCCAACAAACCAACAAACCAACAACCCAACAAACCAACAAACAAACAAATCAACAACCCAACAAGCCAACAAACCAACAAACCAAAAAACCAACAAACCAACAAACCAACAAACCAACAAACCAACAAACCAACAAACCAACAAGCCAACAAGCCAACAAACCAACAAACCAACAAACAAGCAGACCAACAAACCAACAAACCAACAAACCAACAAACCAACAAACCAACAAACCAACAAACCAACAAGCCAACAAACGAACAAACCAACAAACAAACAAACCAACAAACCAACAAACCAACAAACCAACAAACCAACAAACCAACAAACCAACAAACCAATAAACCAACAAACCAACAAGCCAACAAGCCAACAAACCAACAAGCCAACAAACGAACAAACCAACAAACAAACAAACCAACAAACCAACAAACCAACAAACCAACAAACCAACAAACCAACAAACCAACAAACCAACAAACCAACAAACCAACAAACCAACAAACCAACAAACCAACAAACCAACAAGCCAACAAACCAACAAATCAACAAGCCAATAAGCCAAATAACCAAAAAACCAACAAACGAACAAACCAACAAACCAACACACCAACAAACCAACAAACCAACAAACCAATCAACCAACAAGCCAACAAACCAACAAACCAACAAACCAACAAAACAACCAACAAACCAACAAACCAACAAACGAACAAACCAACAAACCAACAAACCAACAAGGCAACAAACCAACAAACCAACAAACCAACAAACCAACAAACCAACAAGCCAACAAACCAACAAACCAGCAAGCCAACAAGCCAACAAACCAATAAGCCAACAAGCCAACAAACCAACAAACAAATAAACCAACAAACCAACAAACCAACAAACCAACAAACGAACAAACCAACAAACCAACAAACCAACAAACCAACAAACAAACAACCCAACAAGCCAACAAGCCAACAAGCCAACAAGCCAACAAGCCAACAAACCAACAAACCAACAAACCAACAAACCAACAAACCAACAAGCCAACAAGCCAACAAGCCAACAAACCAACAAACCAACAAACCAATAAACCAACAAACCAACAAACCAACAAACCAACAACCAGCAAACCAACAAACGAACAAACCAACAAGCCAACAAACGAACAAACCAACAAACAAACAAACCAACAAACCAACAAACCAACAAGCCAACAAACCAACAAACGAACAAATCAACAAACCAACAAACCAACAAACGAAGCAACTAACAAACCAACAAACCAACAAACCAACAAACCAACAAACCAACAAACCAACAAGTCAACAAACCAACAAACCAACTAGCCAACAAACCAACAAACCTACAAGCCACCAAACCAACAAACCAACAAACCAACAAACCAACAAACCAACAAACCAACAAACAAACAAACCAAGAAATCAACAAAACAACAAACCAACAAACCAACAAGCCAACAAACGAACAAACCAACAAACGAACAAGCCAACAAACCAACAAACCAACAAACCAACAAACCAACAAACCAACAAACCAACAAACCAACAAACCGACAAACGACCAAACCAGCACACCAACAAGCCAACAAACCAACATACCAACAAACGAACAAACCAACAAACGAACAAACCAACAAACGAACAAGCCAACAAACCAACAAACCAACAAACCAACAAACCAACAAAACAATAAACCAACAAACCAACAAACCAACAAGCCAACAAACCATTAAACCAACAAACCAACAAACCAACAAACCAACAAACCAACAACGAACAAGCCAACAAACCAACAAACCAACAAATCAACAAACCAAAAAGCCAACTAACTAAGGAACCAAGAAACCAACAAACCAACAAACGAACAAACCAAAAAACCAACTAACAAACAAACCATCAAGCCAACAAGCTAACAAACCAACAAGCCAACAAACGAACAAACCAACAAACCAAGAAACCAACAAACCAACAAACCAACAAACGAACAAACCAACAAACCAACAAACCAACAAACCAACAAACCAACAAACCAACAAAAAAAAAGCCAACAAGCCAACAACCCAACAAGCCAACAAACGAACAAACAAATAAACCAACAATACAAACAAACCAACAAGCCAACAAACGAACAAACCAACAAACCAACAAACCAACAAACCAACAAACCAACAAACCAACAAACCAACAAACAAACAAACCAAGTAACCAACAAAACAACAAACAAGCAAGCCAACAAACTAAGAAACCAACAAACCAACAAACCAACAAACCAACAAACCAACAAACCAAGTAACCAAGAAACCAACAAACCAACAACCCAACAAACGAACAAACCAACAAGCCAACAAACCAACAAACCAACCAACCAACAAACCAACAAGCCAACAAGCCAACAAACCAGCAAACCAACAAACCAACAAATCAACAAACGAACAAACCAACAAACCAACAAACCAACAAACCAATAAACCAAGTAACCAACAAACCATAAAACCAACAAACCAACGAACGAACAAACCAATAAACGAACCAACCAACAAACCAAGAAGCCAACAAGCCAACAAACCAACAAGCCAACAAACGAACAAACCAACACACCAACAAACCAAGAAACCGACAAACCAACAAACGAACAAGCCAACAAACAAACAAAACAACAAGCCAACAAACCAACAAACCGACAAGCCACCAAACCAACAAACCAACAAACCAACAAACCAACAAACCAACAAACAAACAAACCAAGAAACCAAGAAACCAACAAACCAACAAACCAACAAGCCAACAAACGAACAAACCAACAAACGAACAAACCAACAAACCAACAAACCAACAAACCAACAAGCCAAGAAACCAACAAGCAAAAAACCAACATACCAACAAACCAACAAACCAACAAACCAACAAACCAACAAACCAACAAACCAACAAACGAACAAACCAGCAAACCAACAAGCCAACAAACCAACAAACCAACAAACGAACACACCAACAAACGAACAAACCAACAAACGAACAAACCAACAAACCAACAAACCAACTAAACAACAAACCAACAAACCAACAAACCAACAAGCCAACAAACCAGCAAACCAACAAACCAACAAACCAACAAACCAACAAACCAACAAACCAACAACCAACAAACCAACAAGCCAACAAACTAACAAACCAACAAACCAACAAACGAACAAACCAACAATCGAACAAACCAACAAACCAACAAACCAACAAACGAACAAACGAACAAACGAACAAACCAACAAACCAACAAACCAACAAACCAACAAACCAACAAACCAAGTAACCAACAAACCAACAAGCCAACAAACGAACAAACCAACAAACAAACAAACCAACAACACAACAAGCCAACAAGCCAACAAACGAACAAACAAACAAACCAACAAACCAACAAACCAACAAACAAACAAACCAACAAACCAACAAACCAACAAACCAGCAAACCAACAAGCCAACAAGCCAACAAACCAACAAGCCAACAAACGAACAAACCAACAAACCAAGAAACCAACAAACCAACAAACAAACAAACGAACAAACCAACAAACCAACAAACCAACAAACCAACAAACCAACAAACCAACAAACCAACAAACCAACAAACCAACAAGCCAACAAACCAAGAAACCAACAAACAATCAAACCAATAAACGAACAAACCAACAAACGAACAAACGAACAAACCACCAAACCAACAAACGAACAAACCAACAAACCAACAAATCAACAAACAAATAAACCAACAAACCAACAAACCAACAAGCCAACAAACGAACAAACCAACAAACCAACAAACCAACAAGCCAACAAACCAACAAACAAATGAACCAACAAACCAACAAACCAACAAACCAACAAACCAACAAACTAACAAACCAACAAACCAACAAACCAACAAACCAACAAACAAACAAACCAACAAGCCAACAAGCCAACAAACCAACAAACCAACAAACCAACAAACCAACAAACCAACAAGTCAACAAGCCAACAAGCCAACAAACCAACAAACCAACAAACCAACAAACCAATAAACCAACAAACCAACAAACCAACAAACCAACAAACCAGCAAACCAACAAACGAACAAACCAACAAGCCAACAAACGAACAAACCAACAAACAAACAAACCAACAAACCAACAAACCAACAAACCAACAAACCAACAAGCCAACAAGCCAACAAACCAACAAGCCAACAAACGAACAAACCAACAAACCAACAAACCAACAAACGAACAAACCAACAAAACAACAAACCAACAAACCAACAAACCAACAAACCAACAAACCAACAAACCAACATGCCAACAAACCAACAAACCAACAAACCAACAAACAAACAAACTAATAAACGAACAAACCAACAAACGAACAAACGAACAAACCACCAAACCAAAAAACGAACAAACCAACAAACCAACAAACCAACAAACCAACAATCCAACAAACCAACAAACCAACAAACCAAGTAACCAACAAACCAACAAGCCAACAAACGAACAAACCAACAAACAAACAAACCAACAACACAACAAGCCAACAAGCCAACAAACGAACAAACAAACAAACCAACAAACCAACCAACCAACAAACAAACAAACCAACAAACCAACAAACCAACAGACCAACAAACCAACAAGCCAACAAGCCAACAAACCAACAAACCAACAAACCAACAAACCAACAAACGAACAAACGAACAAACCAATAAACCAACAAACCAACAAACCAACAAACCAACAAACCAACAAACCAACAAACCAACAAGCCAACAAACCAACAAACCAAGAAACCAACAAACAAACAAACCAATAAACGAACAAACCAACAAGCGAACAAACGAACAAACCACCAAACCAACAAAAGAAAAAACCAACAAACTAACAAACCAACAAACAAATAAACCAACAAACCAACAAACCAACGAGCCAACAAACGAACAAACCACAAACCAACAAACCAACAAACCAACAAGCCAACAAACAAATGAACCAACAAACCAACAAAACAACAAACCAACAAACCAACAAACGAACAAACCAACAAACCAACAATCCAACAAACCAACAAACAAACAAACCAACAAGCCAACAAGCCAACAAACCAACAAACCAACAAACCAACAAACCAACAAACCAACAAACCAGGTAACCAACAAACCAACAAGCCAACAAACGAACAAACCAACAAACAAACAAACCAACAACACAACAAGCCAACAAGCCAACAAACGAACAAACAAACAAACTAACAAACCAACAAACCAACAAACAAACAAACCAACAAACCAACAAACCAACAAACCAACAAACCAACAAGCCAACAAACCAACAAGCCAACAAATGAACAAACCAACAAACCAAGAAACCAACAAACCAACAAACCAACAAACGAACAAACCAACAAACCAACAAACCAACAAACCAACAAACCAACAAACCAACAAGCCAACAAACCAACAAGCCAAGAAACCAACAAACAAACAAACCAATAAACGAACAAACCAACAAACGAACAAACCACCAAACCAACAAACGAACAAACCAACAAACCAACAAACCAACAAACCAACAAACAAATAAACCAACAAACCAACAAACCAACAATCCAACAAACGAACAAACCAACAAACCAACAAACCAACAAACCAACAAACCAACAAACCAACAAACAAATGAAATAACAAACCAACAAGCCAACAAACCAACAAACAAATGAACCAAAAAACCAACAAACCAACAAACCAACAAACCAACAAACTAACAAACAAACAAACCAACAAACCAACAAACCAACAAACCAACAAACCAACAAACAAACAAACCAACAAGCCAACAAGCCAACAAACCAACAAACAAACAAACCAACAAACCAACAAACCAACAAGTCAACAAGCCAACAAGCCAACAAACCAACAAACCAACAAACCAACAAACCAATAAACCAACAAACCAACAAACCAACAAACCAACAAACCAGCAAACCAACAAACGAATAAACCAACAAGCCAACAAACGAACAAACCAACAAACAAACAAACCAACAAACCAACAAACCAACAAACCAACAAACCAACAAACCAACAAGCCAACAAGCCAACAAACCAACAAGCCAACAAACGAACAAACCAACAAACCAAGAAACCAACAAACCAAGAAACCAACAAACCAACAAACGAACAAACCAACAAACCAACAAACCAACAAACCAAAAAACCAACAAACCAACAAACCAACAAACCAACAAACCAACAAGCCAACAAACCAACAAACCAAGAAACCAACAAACAAACAAACTAATAAACGAACAAACCAGCAAACGAACAAACGAACAAACCACCAAACCAAAAAACGAACAAACCAACAAACCAACAAACCAACAAACCAACAAACCAACAAACCAACAAACCAACAAACCAACAAACCAAGTAACCAACAAACCAACAAGCCAACAAATGAACAAACCAACAAACAAACAAACCAACAACACAACAAGCCAACAAGCCAACAAACGAACAAACAAACAAACCAACAAACCAACAAACCAACAAACCAACAAACAAACAAACCAACAAACCAACAAACCAACAAACCAACAAACCAACAAGCCAACAAGCCAACAAACCAACAAACCAACAAACCAACAAACCAACAAACGAACAAACGAACAAACCAACAAACCAACAAACCAACAAACCAACAAACCAACAAACCAACAAACCAACAAAACAACAAGCCAACAAACCAACAAACCAAGAAACCAACAAACAAACAAACCAATAAACGAACAAACCAACAAGCGAACAAACGAACAAACCACCAAACCAACAAACGAACAAACCAACAAACTAACAAACCAACAAACAAATAAACCAACAAACCAACAAACCAACAAGCCAACAAACGAACAAACCAACAAACCAACAAACCAACAAGCCAACAAACCAACAAACAAATGAACCAACAAACCAACAAACCAACAAAACAACAAACCAACAAACCAACAAACGAACAAACCAACAAACCAACAAACCAACAAACCAACAAACAAACAAACCAACAAGCCAACAAGCCAACAAACCAACAAACCAACAAACCAACAAACCAACAAACCAACAAACCAACAAACCAAGTAACCAACAAACCAACAAGCCAACAAACGAACAAACCAACAAACAAACAAACCAACAACACAACAAGCCAACAAGCCAACAAACGAACAAACAAACAAACCAACAAACCAACAAACCAACAAACCAACAAACAAACAAACCAACAAACCAACAAACCAACAAACCAACAAGCCAACAAACCAACAAGCCAACAAACGAACAAACCAACAAACCAAGAAACCAACAAACCAACAAACCAACAAACGAACAACCCAACAAACCAACAAACCAACAAACCAACAAACCAACAAACCAACAAACCAACAAACCAACAAACCAACAAGCCAACAAACCAACAAACCAAGAAACCAACAAACAATCAAACCAATAAACGAACAAACCAACAAACGAACAAACGAACAAACCACCAAACCAACAAACGAACAAACCAACAAACCAACAAACCAACAAACAAATAAACCAACAAACCAACAAACCAACGAGCCAACAACGAACAAACCAACAAACCAACAAACCAACAAGCCAACAAACCAACAAACAAATGAACCAACAAACCAACAAAACAACAAACCAACAAACTAACAAACGAACAAACCAACAAACCAACAAACCAACAAACCAACAAACAAACAAACCAACAAGCCAACAAGCCAACAAACCAACAAACCAACAAACCAACAAACCAACAAACCAACAAACCAACAAACCAAGTAACCAACAAACCAACAAGCCAACAAACGAACAAACCAACAAACAAACAAACCAACAACACAACAAGCCAACAAGCCAACAAACGAACAAACAAACAAACCAACAAACCAACAAACCAACAAATAAACAAACCAACAAACCAACAAACCAACAAACCAACAAACCAACAAGCCAACAAACCAACAAGCCAACAAACGAACAAACCAACAAACCAAGAAACCAACAAACCAACAAACCAACAAACCAACAAGCCATCAAACCAACAAACCAAGAAACCAACAAACAAACAAACCAATAAACGAACAAACCAACAAGCGAACAAACGAACAAACCACCAAACCAACAAACGAACAAACCAACAAACTAACAAACCAACAAACAAATAAACCAACAAACCAACAAACCAACAAGCCAACAAACGAACAAACCAACAAACCAACAAACCAACAAGCCAACAAACCAACAAACATATGAACCAACAAACCAACAAAACAACAAACCAACAAACCAACAAACGAACAAACCAACAAACCAACAAACCAACAAACCAACAAACAAACAAACTAAAAAGCCAACAAGCCAACAAACCAACAAACCAACAAACCAACAAACCAACAAACCAACAAACCAAGTAACCAACAAACCAACAAGCCAACAAACGAACAAACCAACAAACAAACAAACCAACAACACAACAAGCCAACAAGCCAACAAACGAACAAACAAACAAACCAACAAACCAACAAACCAACAAACAAACAAACAAACAAACCAACAAACCAACAAACCAACAAACCAACAAGCCAACAAACCAACAAGCCAACAAACGAACAAACCAACAAACCAAGAAACCAACAAACCAACAAACCAACAAACGAACAAACCAACAAACCAACAAACCAACAAACCAACAAACCAACAAACCAAGAAACCAACAAACCAACAAACCAACAAGCCAACAAACCAACAAACCAAGAAACCAACAAACAATCAAACCAATAAACGAACAAACCAACAAACGAACAAACCACCAAACCAACAAACGAACAAACCAACAAACCAACAAACCAACAAATAAATAAACCAACAAACCAACAAACAAACGAGCCAACAAACGAACAAACCAACAAACCAACAAACCAACAAGCCAACAAACCAACAAACAAATGAACCAACAAACCAACAAAACAACAAACCAACAAACCAACAAACGAAAAAACCAACAAACCAACAAACCAACAAACCAACAAACAAACAAACCAACAAGCCAACAAGCCAACAAACCAACAAACCAACAAACCAACAAACCAACAAACCAACAAACCAACAAACCAAGTAACCAACAAACCAACAAGCCAACAAACGAACAAACCAACAAACAAACAAACCAACAACACAACAAGCCAACAAGCCAACAAACGAACAAACAAACAAACCAACAAACCAACAAACCAACAAACAAACAAACCAACAAACCAACAAACCAACAAACCAACAAACCAACAAGCCAACAAACCAACAAGCCAACAAACGAACAAACCAACAAACCAAGAAACCAACAAACCAACAAACCAACAAACGAACAAACCCACAAACCAACAAACCAACAAACCAACAAACCAACAAACCAACAAACCAACAAACCAACAAACCAACAAACCAACAAGCCAACAAACCAACAAACCAAGATACCAACAAACAAACAAACCAATAAACGAACAAACCAACAAACGAACAAACAAACAAACCACCAAACCAACAAACGAACAAACCAACAAACCAACAAACCAACAAACAAATAAACCAACAAACCAACAAACCAACAATCCAACAAACGAACAAACCAACAAACCAACAAACCAACAAACCAACAAACCAACAAACAAATGAACCAACAAACCAACAAACCAACAAACCAACAAACGAACAAACCAACAAACCAACAAACCAACAAACCAACAAACAAACAAACCAACAAGCCAACAAGCCAACAAACCAACAAACCAACAAACCAACAAACCAACAAACCAACAAACCAACAAACCAACAAGTCAACAAGCCAACAAGCCAACAAACCAACAAACCAACAAACCAACAAACCAATAAACCAACAAACCAACAAACCAACAAACCAACAAACGAACAAACCACCAAACCAACAAACGAACAAACCAACAAACCAACAAACCAACAAACAAATAAACCAACAAACCAACAAACCAACAAGCCAACAAACGAACAAACCAACAAACCAACAAACCAACAAGCCAACAAACCAACAAACCAAGAAACCAACAAACAAACAAACCAATAAACGAACAAACCAACAAACGAACAAACGAACAAACCACCAAACCAACAAACGAACAAACCAACAAACCAACAAACAAATAAACCAACAAACCAACAAACCAACAAGCCAACAAACGAACAAACCAACAAACCAACAAACCAACAAGCCAACAAACCAACAAACAAATGAACCAAAAAACCAACAAACCAAAAAACCAACAAACCAACAAAGGAACAAACCAACAAAACAACAAACCAACAAACCAACAAACAAACAAACCAACAAGCCAACAAGCCAACAAACCAACAAACCAACAGAACAACAAACCAACAAACCAACAAACCAACAAACCAACAAACCAACAAACCAGCAAACCAACAAACGAACAAACCAACAAGCCAACAAACGAACAAACCAACAAACAAACAAACCAACAAACCAACAAACCAACAAACCAACAAACCAACAAGCCAACAAGCCAACAAACCAACAAGCCAACAAACGAACAAACCAACAAACCAAGAAACCAACAAACCAAGAAACCAACAAACCAACAAACGAACAAACCAACAAACCAACAAACCAACAAACCAACAAACCAACACACCAACAAACCAACAAACCAACAAACCAACAAACCAACAAACCAACAAACCAAGAAACCAACAAACCAACAAACGAACAAACCAACAAACGAACAAACGAACAAACCACCAAACCAAAAAACGAACAAACCAACAAACCAACAAACCAACAAACCAACAAACCAACAAACCAACAAACCAAGTAACCAACAAACCAACAAGCCAACAAACCAACAAACCAACAAACCAACAAGCCAACAAACCAACAAACCAAGAAACCAACAAACAAACAAACCAATAAACGAACAAACCAACAAACGAACAAACGAACAAACCACCAAACCAACAAACGAACAAACCAACAAACCAACAAACAAATAAACCAACAAACCAACAAACCAACAAGCCAACAAACGAACAAACCAACAAACCAACAAACCAACAAGCCAACAAACCAACAAACAAATGAACCAAAAAACCAACAAACCAACAAACCAACAAACCAACAAAGGAACAAACCAACAAAACAACAAACCAACAAACCAACAAACAAACAAACCAACAAGCCAACAAGCCAACAAACCAACAAACCAACAAACCAACAAACCAACAAACCAACAAACCAACAAACCAACAAACCAACAAACCAGCAAACCAACAAACGAACAAACCAACAAGCCAATAAACGAACAAACCAACAAACAAACAAACCAACAAACCAACAAACCAACAAACCAACAAACCAACAAGCCAACAAGCCAACAAACCAACAAGCCAACAAACGAACAAACCAACAAACCAAGAAACCAACAAACCAAGAAACCAACAAACCAACAAACGAACAAACCAACAAACCAACAAACCAACAAACCAACAAACCAACAAACCAACAAACCAACAAACTAACAAACCAACAAGCCAACAAACCAACAAACCAAGAAACCAACAAACAAACAAACTAATAAACGAACAAACCAACAAACGAACAAACGAACAAACCACCAAACCAAAAAACGAACAAACCAACAAACCAACAAACCAACAAACCAACAAACCAACAAACCAACAAACCAAGTAACCAACAAACCAACAAGCCAACAAACGAACAAACCAACAAACAAACAAACCAACAACACAACAAGCCAACAAGCCAACAAACGAACAAACAAACAAACCAACAAACCAACAAACCAACAAACAAACAAACCAACAAACCAACAAACCAACAAACCAACAAACCAACAAGCCAACAAGCCAACAAACCAACAAACCAACAAACCAACAAACCAACAAACGAACAAACGAACAAACGAACAAACCAACAAACCAACAAACCAACAAACCAACAAACCAACAAACCAACAAACCAACAAACCAACAAACCAACAAACCAACAAGCCAACAAACCAACAAACCAAGAAACCAACAAACAAACAAACCAATAAACGAACAAACCAACAAGCGAACAAACGAACAAACCACCAAACCAACAAACGAACAAACCAACAAACTAACAAACCAACAAACAAATAAACCAACAAACCAACAAACCAACAAGCCAACAAACGAACAAACCAACAAACCAACAAACCAACAAGCCAACAAACAAATGAACCAACAAACCAACAAAACAACAAACCAACAAACCAACAAACGAACAAACCAACAAACCAACAAACCAACAAACCAACAAACAAACAAACCAACAAGCCAACAAGCCAACAAACCAACAAACCAACAAACCAACAAACCAACAAACCAACAAACCAAGTAACTAACAAACCAACAAGCCAACAAACGAACAAACCAACAAACAAACAAACCAACAAACCAACAAACCAACAAACAAACAAACCAACAAACCAACAAACCAACAAACCAACAAACCAACAAGCCAACAAACCAACAAGCCAACAAACGAACAATCCAACAAACCAAGAAACCAACAAACCAACAAACCAACAAACGAACAAACCAACAAACCAACAAACCAACAAACCAACAAACCAACAAACCAACAAACCAACAAACCAACAAACCAACAAGCCAACAAACCAACAAACCAAGAAACCAACAAACAATCAAACCAATAAACGAACAAACCAACAAACGAACAAACGAACAAACCACCAAACCAACAAACGAACAAACCAACAAACCAACAAACCAACAAACAAATAAACCAACAAACCAACAAACCAACAATCCAACAAACGAACAAACCAACAAACCAACAAACCAACAAACCAACAAACCAACAAACAAATGAACCAACAAACCAACAAACCAACAAACCAACAAACGAACAAACCAACAAACCAACAAACCAACAAACCAACAAACCAACAAACCAACAAACAAACAAACCAACAAGCCAACAAGCCAACAAACCAACAAACCAACAAACCAACAAACCAACAAACCAACAAGTCAACAAGCCAACAAGCCAACAAACCAACAAACCAACAAACCAATAAACCAACAAACCAACAAACCAACAAACCAACAAACCAGCAAACCAATAAACGAACAAACCAACAAACGAACAAACGAAAAAACCACCAAACCAACAAACGAACAAACCAACAAACCAACAAACCAACAAACAAATAAACCAACAAACCAACAAACCAACAAGCCAACAAACGAACAAACCAACAAACCAACAAACCAACAAGCCAACAAACCAACAAACCAACAAACCAACAAACAAACAAACCAATAAACGAACAAACCAACAAACGAACAAACGAACAAACCACCAAACCAACAAACCAACAAACGAACAAACCAACAAACCAACAAACAAATAAACCAACAAACCAACAAACCAACAAGCCAACAAACGAACAAACCAACAAACCAACAAACCAACAAGCCAACAAACCAACAAACAAATGAACCAAAAAACCAACAAACCAACAAACCAACAAACCAACAAAGGAACAAACCAACAAAACAACAAACCAACAAACCAACAAACAAACAAACCAACAAGCCAACAAGCCAACAAACCAACAAACCAACAAACCAACAAACCAACAAACCAACAAACCAACAAACCAACAAACCAACAAACCAACAAACCAGCAAACCAACAAACGAACAAACCAACAAGCCAACAAACGAACAAACCAACAAACAAACAAACCAACAAACCAACAAACCAACAAACCAACAAACCAACAAGCCAACAAGCCAACAAACCAACAAGCCAACAAACGAACAAACCAACAAACCAAGAAACCAACAAACCAAGAAACCAACAAACCAACAAACGAACAAACCAACAAACCAACAAACCAACAAACCAACAAACCAACAAACCAACAAACCAACAAACCAACAAACCAACAAGCCAACAAACCAACAAACCAAGAAACCAACAAACAAACAAACTAATAAACGAACAAACCAACAAACGAACAAACCACCAAACCAAAAAACGAACAAACCAACAAACCAACAAACCAACAAACCAACAAACCAACAAACCAACAAACCAAGTAACCAACAAACCAACAAGCCAACAAACGAACAAACCAACAAACAAACAAACCAACAACACAAAAAGCCAACAAGCCAACAAACGAACAAACAAACAAACCAACAAACCAACAAACCAACAAACAAACAAACCAACAAACCAACAAACCAACAAACCAGCAAACCAACAAGCCAACAAGCCAACAAGCCAACAAACCAACAAGCCAACAAACCAACAAACCAACAAACGAACAAACGAACAAACCAACAAACCAACAAACCAACAAACCAACAAACCAACAAACCAACAAACCAACAAACCAACAAACCAACAAGCCAACAAACCAACAAACCAAGAAACCAACAAACAAACAAACCAATAAACGAACAAACCAACAAGCGAACAAACGAACAAACCACCAAACCAACAAACGAACAAACCAACAAACTAACAAACCAACAAACAAATAAACCAACAAACCAACAAACCAACAAGCCAACAAACGAACAAACCAACAAACCAACAAACCAACAAGCCAACAAACCAACAAACAAATGAACCAACAAACCAACAAAACAACAAACCAACAAACCAACAAACGAACAAACCAACAAACCAACAAACCAACAAACCAACAAACAAACAAACCAACAAGCCAACAAGCCAACAAAGCAACAAACCAACAAACCAACAAACCAACAAACCAACAAACCAAGTAACTAACAAACCAACAAGCCAACAAACGAACAAACCAACAAACAAACAAACCAACAACACAACAAGCCAACAAGCCAACAAACGAACAAACAAACAAACCAACAAACCAACAAACCAACAAACAAACAAACCAACAAACCAACAAACCAACAAACCAACAAACCAACAAGCCAACAAACCAACAAGCCAACAAACGAACAATCCAACAAACCAAGAAACCAACAAACCAACAAACCAACAAACGAACAAACCAACAAACCAACAAACCAACAAACCAACAAACCAACAAACAAACAAACCAACAAACCAACAAACCAACAAGCCAACAAACCAACAAACCAAGAAACCAACAAACAATCAAACCAATAAACGAACAAACCAACAAACGAACAAACGAACAAACCACCAAACCAACAAACGAACAAACCAACAAACCAACAAACCAATAAACAAATAAACCAACAAACCAACAAACCAACAATCCAACAAACGAACAAACCAACAAACCAACAAACCAACAAACCAACAAACCAACAAACAAATGAACCAACAAACCAACAAACCAACGAACCAACAAACGAACAAACCAACAAACCAACAAACCAACAAACCAACAAACCAACAAACCAACAAACAAACAAACCAACAAGCCAACAAGCCAACAAACCAACAAACCAACAAACCAACAAACCAACAAACCAACAAGTCAACAAGCCAACAAGCCAACAAACCAACAAACCAACAAACCAACAAACCAATAAACCAACAAACCAACAAACCAACAAACCAACAAACCAGCAAACCAACAAACGAACAAACCAACAAGCCAACAAACGAACAAACCAACAAACAAACAAACCAACAAACCAACAAACCAACAAGCCAACAAACCAACAAACGAACAAATCAACAAACCAACAAACGAACCAACTAACAAACCAACAAACCAACAAACCAACAAACCAACAAGCCAACAAACCAACAAACCAACAAGCCAACAAACCAACAAACCTACAAGCCACCAAACCAACAAACCAATAAACCAACAAACAAACAAACCAAGAAATCAACAAACCAACAAACCAACAAACCAACAAGCCAACAAACGAACAAACCAACAAACGAACAAACCAACAAACCAACAAACCAACAAACCAACAAACCAACAAACCAACAAACCAACAAACCAACAAACAAACAAACCAACAAACCAACAAACCAACAAGCCAACAAACCAACAAACAAACAAATTAACAAACCAACAAACGAACCAACTAACAAACCAACAAACCAACAAACCAACAAACCAACAAGCCAACAAACCAACAAACAAACAAACCAAGAAATTAACAAACAAATGAACCAACAAACCAACAAACCAACAAACCAACGAACGAACAAACCAACAAACCAACAAACCAACAAACCAACAAACCAACAAACCAACAAACAAACAAACCAACAAGCCAACAAGCCAACAAACCAACAAACCAACAAGCCAACAAACCAACAAACCAACAAACCTACAAGCCACCAAACCAACAAACCAATAAACCAACAAACCAACAAACCAACAAACCAACAAACCAACAAACCAACAAACAAACAAACCAAGAAATCAACAAACCAACAAACCAACAAACCAACAATCCAACAAACGAACAAACCAACAAACGAACAAACCAACAAACCAACAAACCAACAAACCAACAAACCAACAAACCAACAAACCAACAAACCAACAAACCAACAAACCAACAAACCAACAAACCAACAAAAAAAAAGCCAACAAGCTAACAACCCAACAAGCCAACAAACGAACAAACAAATAAACCAACAATACAAACAAACCAACAAGCCAACAAACGAACAAACCAACAAACCAACAAACCAACAAACCAACAAACAAACAAACCAAGTAACCAACAAAACAACAAACAAGCAAGCCAACAAACTAACAAACCAACAAACCAACAAACCAACAAACCAACAAACCAACAAACCAAGTAACCAAGAAACCAACAAACCAACAACCCAACAAACGAACAAACCAACAAGCCAACAAACCAACAAACCAACCAATCAACAAACCAACAAGCCAACAAGCCAACAAACCAGCAAACCAACAAACCAACAAATCAACAAACGAACAAACCAACAAACCAACAAACCAACAAACCAACCAACCAAGTAACCAACAAACCAACAAACCAACAAACAAACGAACGAACAAACCAACAAACGAACCAACCAACAAACCAACAAGCCAACAAGCCAACAAACCAACAAACCCACAAACGAACAAACCAACACACCAACAAACCAAGAAACCAACAAACCAACAAACGAACAAGCCAAGAAACCAACATACCAACAAACCAACAAACCAACAAACCAACAAACCAACAAACCAACAAACCAACAAACCAACAAACGAACAATCCAGCAAACCAACAAGCCAACAAACCAACAAAACAACAAACGAACACACCAACAAACGAACAAACCAACAAACGAACAAACCAACAAACCAACAAACCATAAAAACAACAAACCAACAAACCAACAAACCAACAAGCAAACAAACCAGCAAACCAACAAACCAACAAACCAACAAACCAACAAACGAACAAGCCAACAAACCAACAACCCAACAAACCAATAAACCAACAAACCAACTAGACAACAAACTAACAAACCAACAAACCAACAAACGAACAAACCAGCAAACAAACAAACCAACAAACGAACACCCCAATAAACGAACAAACCAACAAACCAACAAACCAACAAACCAACAAACCAACAAACGAACAAACGAACAAACCAACAAACCAACAAACCAACAAACCAACAAACCAAGTAACCAACAAACCAACAAACGAACAAACCAACAAACAAACAAACCAACAACACAACAAGCCAACAAGCCAACAAACGAACAAACAAACAAACCAACAAACCAACAAACCAACAAACAAACAATCCAACAAGCCAACAAACCAACAAGCCAACAATTGAACAAACCAACAAACCAAGAAACCAACAAACCAACAAACCAACAAACGAACAAACCAACAAACTAACAAACCAACAAACCAACAAACCAACGAACTAACAAATCAACAAACCAACAACCCAACAAGCCAACAAGCCAACAAACCCACAAGCCAACAAACGAAGAAACCAACAAACCAACAAACCAACCAACAAACAAACCAAGTAACCAGCAAACCAACAAACCAATAAGCCAACAAACCAAGAAACCAAGAAACCAAGAAACCAAGAAACCAACAAACCAACGAACCAAGTAACCAACAAACCAACAAACCAACAAACCAACAAACGAATAAACCAACAAGCCACCAAACCAACAAACCAACAAACCAACCAACCAACAAACCAACAAACCAACAAACCAACAAACCAACAAACCAAAAAACCAACAAACCAACAAACCAACAAGCCAACAAACCAACAAACCAAGAAACCAACAAAAAAACAAACCAATAAACGAACAAACCAACAAACGAACAAACGAACAAACCAACAAACCAACAAACGAACAAACCAACAAACCAACAAACAAATAAACCAACAAACCAACAAACCAACAAACCAACAAACCAACCAACCAACAAACCAACAAACCAACAAACCAACAAACCAACAAACCAAAAAACCAACAAACCAACAAACCAACAAACCAACAAACCAACAAACCAACAAACAAACAAACCAAGTAACCAACAAAACAACAAACCAACAAACCAACAAACAAACAAACGAACAAACGAACAAACCAACAAACCAACAAACAAACAAACCAACGAATGAACAAACCAAACAACAAACCAACACACCAACAAACCAAGAAACCAACAAACCAACAAACGAACAAACCAACAAACGAACAAGGCAACAAACTAACAAACCAACAAGCCAACAAACCAACAAACCAACAAGCCACCACACCAACAAACCAACAAACCAACAAACCAACAAACCAACAAACCAAGAAACCAAGAAACCAACAAACCAACAAACCAACAAGCCAACAAACGAACAAACCAACAAACGAACAAACCAACAAACCAACAAACCAACAAACCAACAAACCAACAAACCAACAAGCCAAGAAACCAACAAGCCAAAAAACCAACATACCAACAAACCAACAAACCAACAAACCAACAAACCAAGAAACCAAGAAACCAACAAACCAACAAACCAACAAGCCAACAAACGAACAAACCAACAAACGAACAAACCAACAAACCAACAAACCAACAAACCAACAAACCAACAAACCAACAAGCCAAGAAACCAACAAGCCAAAAAACCAACATACCAACAAACCAACAAACCAACAAACCAACAAACCAACAAACCAACAAACCAACAAACCAACAAACGAACAATCCAGCAAACCAACAAGCCAACAAACCAACAAACCAACAAACCAACAAACCAACAAACCAACAAACGAACAAACCAACAAACGAATAAACCAACAAACCAACAAACCAATAAAACAACAAACCAACAAACCAACAAACCAACAAGCCAACAAACCAGCAAACCAACAAACCAACAAACCAACGAACCAACAAACGAACAAGCCAACAAACCAACAAACCAACAAACCAACAAACCAACAAACCAACAAACCAACAAGCCAACAAACTAACAAAACAACAAACCATCAAACGAACAACCCAGCAAACAAACAAACCAACAAACGAACAAACCAACAAACGAACAAACCAACAAACCAACAAACCAACAAACCAACAAACCAAGTAACCAACAAACCAACAAGCCAACAAACGAACAAACCAACAAACAAACAAACCAACAAACTAACAAGCCAACAAGCCAACAAACGAACAAACAAACAAACCAATAAACCAACAAACCAACAAACCAACAAACCAACAAACCAACAAACCAACAAACCAACAAGCCAACAAACCAACAAGCCAACAAGCCAACAAGCCAACAAGCCAACAAGCCAACAAGCCAATAAACGAACAAACCAACAAACCAAGAAACCAACAAACCAACAAACAAACAAACGAACAAACCAACAAACCAACAAACCAACAAACCAACAAACCAACAAACCAACAAACCAACAAACCAACAAACCAACAAGCCAACAAGCCAACAAACCAACAAGCCAACAAACGAACAAACCAACAAACCAACAAACCAACCAACAAACAAACCAAGTAACCAGCAAACCAACAAACCAATAAGCCAACAAACCAACAAACCAAGAAACCAAGAAACCAACAAACCAACGAACCAAGTAACCAACAAACCAACAAACCAACAAACCAACAATCCAACAAACGAATAAACCAACAAGCCAACAATCCAACAAACCAACAAACCAACAAACCAACAAACCAACAAACCAACAAACCAACAAACCAACAAACCAACAAACCAACAAACCAAAAAACCAACAAACCAACAAACCAACAAGCCAACAAACCAACAAACCTACAAGCCACCAAACCAACAAACCAACAAGCCAAAAAGCCAACAAACCAGCAAACCAACAAACCAACAAATCAACAAACGAACAAACCAACAAACCAACAAACCAACAAACCAACCAACCAAGTAACCAACAAACCAACAAACCAACAAACCAACGAACGAACAAACCAACAAACGAACCAACCAACAAACCAACAAGCCAACAAGCCAACAAACCAACAAACCAACAAACGAACAAACCAACACACCAACAAACCAAGAAACCAACAAACCAACAAACGAACAAGCCAAGAAACCAACATACCAACAAACCAACAAGCCAACAAACCAACAAACCAACAAACGAACAAACCAACAAACCAACAAACGAACAAACCAGCAAACCAACAAGCCAACAAACCAACAAAACAACAAACGAACACACCAACAAACAAACAAACCAACGAACGAACAAACCAACAAACCAACAAACCATAAAAACAACAAACCAACAAACCAACAAACCAACAAGCAAACAAACAAGCAAACCAACAAACCAACAAACCAACAAACCAACAAACGAACAAGCCAACAAACCAACAACCCAACAAACCAATAAACCAACAAACCAACTAGCCAACAAACTAACAAACCAACAAACCAACAAACGAACAAACCAGCAAACAAACAAACCAACAAACGAACACCCCAATAAACGAACAAACCAACAAACCAACAAACCAACAAACCAACAAACCAACAAACGAACAAACGAACAAACCAACAAACCAACAAACCAACAAACCAACAAACCAAGTAACCAACAAACCAACAAACGAACAAACCAACAAACAAACAAACCAACAACACAACAAGCCAACAAGCCAACAAACGAACAAACAAACAAACCAACAAACCAACAAACCAACAAACCAACAAACCAACAAACAAACAATCCAACATGCCAACAAACCAACAAGCCAACAAACGAACAAACCAACAAACCAAGAAACCAACAAACCAACAAACCAACAAACGAACAAACCAACAAACTAACAAACCAACAAACCAACAAACCAAGGAACCAACAAATCAACAAACCAACAAACCAACAAGCCAACAATCCAACAAACCCACAAGCCAACAAACGAAGAAACCAACAAACCAACAAACCAAACAACAAACAAACCAAGTAACCAGCAAAACAACAAACCAATAAGCCAACAAACCAAGAAACCAAGAAACCAAGAAACCAAGAAACCAACAAACCAACGAACCAAGTAACCAACAAACCAACAAACCAACAAACCAACAAATGAATAAACCAACAAGCCAACAAACCAACAAACCAACAAACCAACCAACCAACAAACCAACAAACCAACAAACCAACAAACCAACAAACCAACAAACCAAAAAACCAACAAACCAACAAACCAACAAGCCAACAAACCAACAAACCAAGAAACCAACAAACAAACAAACCAATAAACGAACAAACCAACAAACGAACAAACGAACAAACCAACAAACCAACAAACGAACAAACCAACAAACCAACAAACAAATAAACCAACAAACCAACAAACCAACAAGAAAACAAACGAACAAACCAACAAGCAAACAAACGAACAAACCAACAAACCAACAAACCAACAAACCAACAAACCAACAAACCAACAAACCAACAAACCAACAAACCAACAAACAAACAAACCAAGTAAACAACAAAACAACAAACCAACAAACCAACAAACGAACAAACGAACAAACGAACAAACCAACAAACCAACAAACAAACAAACCAACGAATGAACAAACCAACAAACGAACCAAACAACAAACCAACACACCAACAAACCAAGAAACCAACAAACCAACAAACGAACAAGGCAACAAACTAACAAACCAACAAGCCAACAAACCAACAAACCAACAAGCCACCACACCAACAAACCAACAAACCAACAAACCAACAAACCAACAAACCAACAAACCAACAAACCAAGAAACCAAGAAACCAACAAACCAACAAACCAACAAGCCAACAAACGAACAAACCAACAAACGAACAAACCAACAAACCAACAAACCAACAAACCAACAAACCAACAAGCCAAGAAACCAACAAGCCGAAAAACCAACATACCAACAAACCAACAAACCAACAAACCAACAAACCAACAAACCAACAAACCAACAAACCAACAAACGAACAAACCAGCAAACCAACAAGCCAACAAACCAACAAACCAACAAACCAACAAACCAACAAACGAACAAACCAACAAACGAATAAACCAACAAACCAACAAACCAATAAAACAACAAACCAACAAACCAACAAACCAACAAGCCAACAAACCAGCAAACCAACAAACCAACAAACCAACGAATCAACAAACGAACAAGCCAACAAACCAACAAACCAACAAACCAACAAACCAACAAACCAACAAACCAACAAGCCAACAAACTAACAAAACAACAAACCAACAAACGAACAAACCAGCTAACAAACAAACCAACAAACGAACAAACCAACAAACGAACAAACCAACAAACGAACAAACCAACAAACCAACAAACCAACAAACCAAGTAACCAACAAACCAACAAGCCAACAAACGAACAAACCAACAAACAAACAAACCAACAAACTAACAAGCCAACAAGCCAACAAACGAACAAACAAACAAACCAACAAACCAACAAACCAACAAGCCAACAAACCAACAAACCAACAAGCCAACAAACCAACAAGCCAACAAGCCAACAAGCCAACAAGCCAACAAGCCAACAAGCCAATAAACGAACAAACCAACAAACCAAGAAACCAACAAACCAACAAACAAACAAACGAACAAACCAACAAACCAACAAACCAACAAACCAACAAACCAACAAACCAACAAACCAACAAACCAACAAACCAACAAACCAACAAACCAACAAACCAAAAAGCCAACTAACTAAGGAACCAAGAAACCAACAAACGAACAAACGAACAAACCATAAAACAAACAAACCAACAAACGAACAAACCAACAAACCAACAAACCAAGAAACCAACAAACCAACAAACCAACAAACGAACAAACGAACAAAAAAACAAACCAACAAACCAACAAACCAACAAACCAAGTAAGCAACAAACTAACAAGCCAACAAACGAAAAAACCAACAAACAAACAAACCAACAAACCAATAAGCCAACAAGCCAACAAACGAACAAACAAACAAACCAACAAACCACCAAACCAACAAACCAACTAACAACCAAACCATCAAGCCAACAAGCTAACAAACCAACAAGCCAACAAACGAACAAACCAACAAACCAAGAAACCAACAAACCAACAAACCAACAAATGAACAAACCAACAAACCAACAAACCAACAAACCAACAAACCAACAAAAAAAAAGCCAACAAGCCAACAACCCAACAAGCCAACAAACGAACAAACAAATAAACCAACAATACAAACAAACCAATAAGCCAACAAACGAACAAACCAACAAACCAACAAACCAACAAACCAACAAACCAACAAACAAACAAACCAAGTAACCAACAAAACAACAAACAAGCAAGCCAACAAACTAACAAACCAACAAACTAACAAACCCACAAACCAACAAACCAACAAACCAAGTAACCAAGAAACCAACAAACCAACAACCCAACAAACGAACAAACCAACAAGCCAACAAACCAACAAACCAACCAACCAACAAACCAACTAGCCAACAAGCCAACAAACCAGCAAACCAACAAACCAACAAATCAACAAACGAACAAACCAACAAACCAACAAACCAACAAACCAACAAACCAAGTAACCAACAAACCAACAAACCAACAAACCAACGAACGAACAAACCAATAAACGAACCAACCAACAAACCAAGAAGCCAACATGCCAACAAACCAACAAGCCAACAAACGAACAAACCAACACACCAACAAACCAAGAAACCAACAAACCAACAAACAAACAAGCCAACAAACAAACAAAACAACAAGCCAACAAACCAACAAACCGACAAGCCACCAAACCAACAAACCAACAAACCAACAAACCAACAAACCAACAAACAAACAAACCAAGAAACCAAGAAACCAACAAACCAACAAACCAACAAGCCAACAAACGAACAAACCAACAAACGAACAAACCAACAAACCAACAAACCAACAAACCAACAAGCCAAGAAACCAACAAGCCAAAAAACCAACATACCAACAAACCAACAAACCAACAAACCAACAAACCAACAAACCACCAAACGAACAAACCAGCAAACCAACAAGCCAACAAACCAACAAACCAACAAACGAACACACCAACAAACGAACAAACCAACAAACGAACAAACCAACAAACCAACAAACCAACTAAACAACAAACCAACAAACCAACAAACCAATAAGCCAACAAACCAGCAAACCAACAAACCAACAAACCAACAAACCAACAAACGAACAAGCCAACAAACCAACAAACCAACCAACCAACAAACCAACAAACCAACAAGCCAACAAACTAACAAACCAACAAACCAACAAACGAACAAACTAGCAAACAAACAAACCAACAAATGAACAAACCAACAAACGAACAAACCAACAAACCAACAAACCAACAAACGAACAAACGAACAAACCAACAAACCAACAAACCAACAAACCAACAAACCAACAAACCAACAAACCAAGTAAACAACAAACCAACAAGCCAACAAACGAACAAACCAACAAACAAACAAACCAACAACACAACAAACCAACAAGCCAACAAACGAACAAACAAACAAACCAACAAACCAACAAACCAACAAACCAACAAACCAACAAGCCAACAAGCCAACAAACCAACAAGCCAACAAACGAACAAACCAACAAACCAAGAAACCAACAAACCAACAAACCAACAAACGAACAAACCAACAAACCAACAAACCAAAAAACCAACAAACCAACAAACCAACAAACCAACAAACCAACAAGCCAACATACCAAAAAACCAAGAAACCAACAAACAAACAAACCAATAAACGAACAAACCAACAAACGAACAAACCACCAAACCAACAAACGAACAAACCAACAAACCAACAAACCAACAAACAAAAAAACCAACAAACCAACAAACCAACAAGCCAACAAACGAACAAACCAACAAACCAACAAACCAACAAGCCAACAAACCAACAAACAAATGAACCAACAAACCAACCAACCAACAAACCAACAAACCAACAAACGAACAAACCAACAAACCAACAAACCAACAAACCAACAAACAAACAAACCAACAAGCCAACAAGCCAACAAACCAACAAACCAACAAACCAACAAACCAACAAACCAACTAGTCAACAAGCCAACAAGCCAACAAACCAACAAACCAACAAACCAACAAACCAATAAACCAACAAACCAACAAACCAACAAACCAGCAAACCAACAAACGAACAAACCAACAAACCAACAAACAAACAAACCAAGAAATCAACAAACCAACAAACCAACAAACCAACAAGCCAACAAACGAACACACCAACAAACGAACAAGCCAACAAACCAACAAACCAACAAACCAACAAACCAACAAACCAACAAACCAACAAACCAACAAACCAACAAACCAACAAACCGACAAACGACCAAACCAGCAAACCAACAAGCCAACAAACCAACATACCAACAAACGAACAAACCAACAAACGAACAAACCAACAAACGAACAAACCAACAAACCAACAAACCAACAAACCAACAAACCAACAAAACAATAAACCAACAAACCAACAAGCCAACAAACCATTAAACCAACAAACCAACAAACCAACAAACCAACAAACCAACAACGAACAAGCCAACAAACCAACAAACCAACATACCAACAAACCAACAAACTAACAAACCAAAAAGGCAACTAACTAAGGAACCAAGAAACCAACAAACGAACAAACGAACAAACCAACAAACAAACAAACCAACAAACGAACAAACCAAGAAACCAACAAACCAAGAAACCAACAAACCAACAAACCAACAAACGAACAAACGAACAAAAAGACAAACCAACAAACCAACAAACCAACAAACCAAGTAAGCAACAAACTAACAAGCCAACAAACGAAAAAACCAACAAACAAACAAACCAACAAACCAATAGGCCAACAAGCCAACAAACGAACAAACAAACAAACCAACAAACCACCAAACCAACAAACCAACTAACAAACAAACCATCAAGCCAACAAGCTAACAAACCAACAAGCCAACAAACGAACAAACCAAAAAACCAAGAAACCAACAAACCAACAAACCAACAAACGAACAAACCAACAAACCAACAAACCAACAAACCAAAAAACCAACAAACCAAAAAAAACAAAGCCAACAAGCCAACAACCCAACAAGCAACAAACGAACAAACCAACAAACCAACAAACCAACAAACCAACAAACCAACAAACCAACAAACAAACAAACCAAGTAACCAACAAAACAACAAACAAGCAAGCCAACAAACTAACAAACCAACAAACCAACAAACCAACAAACCAACAAACCAACAAACCAACAAACCAAGTAATCAAGAAACCAACAAACCAACAACCCAACAAACGAACAAACCAACAAGCCAACAAACCAACAAACCAACCAACCAACAAACCAACTAGCCAACAAGCCAACAAACCAGCAAACCAACAAACCAACAAATCAACAAACGAACAAACCAACAAACCAACAAACCAACAAACCAAGTAACCAACAAACCAACAAACCAACAAACCAACGAACGAACAAACCAATAAACGAACCAACCAACAAACCAAGAAGCCAACAAGCCAACAAACCAACAAGCCAACAAACGAACAAACCAACACACCAACAAATCAAGAAACCAACAAACCAACAAACGAACAAGCCAACAAACAAACAAAACAACAAGCCAACAAACCAACAAACCGACAAGCCACCAAACCAACAAACCAACAAACCAACAAACCAACAAACCAACAAACAAACAAACCAAGAAACCAAGAAACCAACAAACCAACAAACCAACAAGCCAACAAACGAACAAACCAACAAACGAACAAACCAACAAACCAACAAACCAACAAACCAACAAGCCAAGAAACCAACAAGCCAAAAAACCAATATACCAACAAACCAACAAACCAACAAACCAACAAGCCAACAAACCAACAAACGAACAAACCAGCAAACCAACAAGCCAACAAACCAACAAACCAACAAACGAACACACCAACAAACGAACAAACCAACAAACGAACAAACCAACAAACCAACAAACCAACAAACCAACTAAACAACAAACCAACAAACCAACAAACCAACAAGCCAACAAACCAGCAAATCAACAAACCAACAAACCAACAAACGAACAAGCCAACAAACCAACAAACCAACAAACCAACAAACCAACAAGCCAACAAACTTACAAACCAACAAACCAACAAACCAGCAAACAAACAAACCAACAAATGAACAAACCAACAAACGAACAAACCAACAAACCAACAAACCAACAAACGAACAAACGAACAAACCAACAAACCAACAAACCAACAAACCAACAAACCAACAAACCAACAAACCAAGTAACCAACAAACCAACAAGCCAACAAACGAACAAACCAACAAACAAACAAACCAACAACACAACAAACCAACAAGCCAACAAACGAACAAACAAACAAACCAACAAACCAACAAACCAACAAACAAACAAACCAACAAACCAACAAACAAACAAACCAACAAGCCAACAAGCCAACAAACCAACAAGCCAACAAGCCAACAAACGAACAAACCAACAAACCAAGAAACCAACAAACCAACAAACCAACAAACGAACAAACCAACAAACCAACAAACCAACAAACCAACAAACCAACAAACCAACAAACCAACAAACCAACAAACCAACAAGCCAACATACCAAAAAACCAAGAAACCAACAAACAAACAAACCAATAAACGAACAAACCAACAAACGAACAAACCACCAAACCAACAAACGAACAAACCAACAAACCAACAAACCAACAAACAAATAAGCCAACAAACCAACAAACCAACAAGCCAACAAACGAACAAATCAACAAACCAACAAACCAACAAGCCAACAAACCAACAAACAAATGAACCAACAAACCAACCAACCAACAAACCAACAAACCAACAAACGAACAAACCAACAAACCAACAAACCAACAAACCAACAAACAAACAAACCAACAAGCCAACAAGCCAACAAACCAACAAACCAACAAACCAACAAACCAACAAACCAACTAGTCAACAAGCCAACAAGCCAACAAACCAACAAACCAACAAACCAACAAACCAATAAACCAATAATCCAACAAACCAACAAACCAACAAACCAGCAAACCAACAAACGAACAAACCAACAAGCCAACAAACGAACAAACCAACAAACAAACAAACCAACAAACCAACAAACCAACAAACCAACAAACCAACTAGCCAACAAGCCAACAAACCAACAAGCCAACAAACGAACAAACCACCAAACCAAGAAACCAACATACCAACAAACCAACAAACGAACAAACCAACAAACCAACAAACCAACAAACCAACAAACCAACAAGCCAACAAACCAACAAACCAAGAAACCAACAAACAAACAAACTAATAAACGAACAAACCAACAAACGAACAAACGAACAAACCACCAAACCAACAAACGAACAAACCAACAAACCAACAAACCAACAAACCAACAAACCAAGTAACCAACAAACCAACAAGCCAACAAACGAACAAACCAACAAACAAACAAACCAACAACACAACAAGCCAACAAGCCAACAAACTAACAAACAAACAAACCAACAAACCAACAACCCAACAAACAAACAAACCAACAAACCAACAAACCAACAAACCAACAAAGCAACAAGCCAACAAGCCAACAAACCAACAAGCCAACAAACGAACAAACCAACAAACCAAGAAACCAACAAACCAACAAACCAACAAACGAACAAATCAACAAACCAACAAACCAACAAACCAACAAACCAACAAACCAACAAACCAACAAACCAACAAGCCAACAAACCAACAAACCAAGAAACCAACAAACAAACAAACCAATAAACGAACAAACCAACAAACGAACAAACGAACAAACCACCAAACCAACAAACGAACAAACCAACAAACCAACAAACCAACAAACAAATAAACCAACAAACCAACAAACCAACAAGCCAACAAACGAACAAACCAACAAACCAACAAACCAACAAGCCAACAAACCAACAAACAAATGAACCAACAAACCAACAAACCAACAAACCAACAAAACAAAAAAAAAACAAACCAACAAACCAACAAACCAACAAACCAACAAACAAACAAACCAACAAGCCAATAAGCCAACAAACCAACAACCCAACAAACCAACAAACCAACAAACCAACAAACCAACAAACCAAGTAACCAACAAACCATAAAGCCAACAAACGAACAAACCAACAAACAAACAAACCAACAACACAACAAGCCAACAAGCCAACAAACGAACAAACAAACAAACCAACAAACCAACAAAACAACAAACAAACAAACCAACAAACCAACAAACCAACAAACCAACAAACCAACAAACCAACAAGCCAACAAGCCAACAAACCAACAAGCCAACAAACAAACAAACAAACAAACCAATAAACGAACAAACCAACAAACGAACAAACGAACAAACCACCAAACCAACAAACGAACAAACCAACAAACCAACAAACCAATAAACAAATAAACCAACAAACCAACAAACCAACAAGCCAACAAACGAACAAACCAACAAACCAACAAACCAACAAACCAACAAACCAACAAACCAACAAACAAATGAACCAACAAACCAACAAACCAACAAACCAACAAACCAACAAACCAACAAACGAACAAACCAACAAACCAGCAAACCAACAAACCAACAAACAAACAAAACAACAAGCCAACAAGCCAACAAACCAACAAACCAACAAACCACCAAACCAACAAACCAACAAGTCAACAAGCCAACAAGCCAACAAACCAACAAACCAACAAACCAGCAAACCAACAAACGAACAAACCAACAAGCCAACAAACGAACAAACCAACAAACAAACAAACCAACAAACCAACAAACCAACAAGCCAACAAACCAACAAACGAACAAATCAACAAACCAACAAACGAACCAACTAACAAACCAACAAACCAACAAACCAACAAACCAACATGCCAACAAACCAACAAACCAACAAGCCAACAAGCCAACAAACCTACAAGCCACCAAACCAACAAACCATTAAACCAACAAACCAACAAACCAACAAACCAACAAACCAACAAACAAACAAACCAACAAATCAACAAACCAACAAACCAACAAACCAAGAAGCCAACAAACGAACAAACGAACAAACCAACAAACGAACAAACGAACAAACCAACAAACCAACAAACCAACAAACCAACAAACCAACAAACCAACAAACCAACAAACCAACAAACCAACAAACGACCAAACCAGCAAACCAACAAGCCAACAAACCAACAAACCAACAAACCAACAAAACAATAAACCATCAAACCAACAAACCAACAAGCCAACAAACCATTAAACCAACAAACCAACAAACCAACAAACCAACAACGAACAAACCAACAAACCAACAAACCAACAAACCAACAAACCAACAAGCCAACAAACTAAGGAACCAAGAAACCAACAAACGAACAAACGAACAAACCAACAAACAAACAAACCAACAAACGGAAAAACCAACAAACGAACAAACCAACAAACCAACAAACCAAGAAACCAACAAACCAACAAACCAACAAACGAACAAACGAACAAAAAAATAAACCAACAAACTAACAAACCAACAAACCAACAAACCAACAAACCAAGTAATCAACAAACCAACAAGCCAACAAACGAAAAAACCAACAAACAAACAAACCAACAAACCAATAAGCCAACAAGCCAACAAACGAACAAACAAACAAACAAACAAACCACCAAACCAACAAACCAACTAACAAACAAACCATCAAGCCAACAAGCTAACAAACCAACAAGACAACAAACGAACAAACCAACAAACCAAGAAACCAAGAAAGCAACAAACCAACAAACAAACAAACCAACAAACGAACAAACCAACAAACCAACAAACCAAGAAACCAACAAACCAACAAACCAACAAACCAACAAAAAAAAAGCCAACAAGCCAACAACCCAACAAGCCAACAAACGAACAAACAAATAAACCAACAATACAAACAAACCAACAAGCCAACAAAAGAACAAACCAACAAACCAACAAACCAACAAACCAACAAACAAACAAACCAAGTAACCAACAAAACAACAAACAAGCAAGCCAACAAACTAACAAACCAACAAACCAACAAACCAACAAACCAACAAACCAAGTAACCAAGAAACCAACAAACCAAGAACCCAATAAACGAACAAACCAACAAGCCAACAAACCAACAAACCAACCAATCAACAAACCAACAAGCCAACAAGCCAACAAACCAGCAAACCAACAAACCAACAAATCAACAAACGAACAAACCAACAAACCAACAAACCAACAAACCAACAAACCAAGTAACCAACAAACCAACAAACAAACAAACCAACGAACGAACAAACCAACAAACGAACCAACCAACAAACCAATAAGCCAACAAGCCAACACACCAACAAACCAAGAAACCAACAAACCAACAAACGAACAAGCCAACAAACAAACAAACCAACAAGCCAACAAACCAACAAACCGACAAGCCACCAAACCAACAAACAAACAAACCAACAAACCAACAAACCAACAAACAAACAAACCAAGAAACCAAGAAACCAACAAATCAACAAACCAACAAGCCAACAAACGAACAAACCAACAAACGAATAAACCAACAAACCAACAAACCAACAAACCAACAAGCCAAGAAACCAACAAGCCAAGAAACCAACATACCAACAAACCAACAAACGAACAAACCAACAAACCAACAAACCAACAAAACAACAAACCAACAAACCAACAAACCAACAAGCCAACAAACCAGCAAACCAACAAACCAACAAACCAACAAACCAACAAACGAACAAGCCAACAAACCAACAAACCAACAAACCAATAAACCAACAAACCAACAAGCCAACAAACTAACAAACCAACAAACCAACAAACGAACAAACCAGCAAACAAACAAACCAACAAACGAACAAACCAACAAACGAACAAACCAACAAACCAACAAACCAACAAACCAACAAACCAACAAACGAACAAACGAACAAACCAACAAACCAACAAACCAACAAACCAACAAACCGACTAACCAACAAACCAACAAACGAACAAACCAACAAACAAACAAACCAACAACACAACAAGCCAACAAGCCAACAAACGAACAAACAAACAAACCAACAAGCCAACAAACCAACAAACCAACAAACAAACAATCCAACAAGCCAACAAACCAACAAGCCAACAAACGAACAAACCAACAAACCAAGTAACCAACAAACCAACAAACCAACAAACGAACAAACCAACAAACCAACAAACCAACAAACCAACAAACCAACAAACCAACAAACCAACAAACCAACAAATCAACAAACCCACAAGCCAACAAACGAAGAAACCAACAAACCAACAAACCAACCAACAAACAAACCAAGTAACCAGCAAACCAACAAACCAATAAGCCAACAAACTAAGAAACCAACAAACCAAGAAACCAAGAAACCAACAAACCAACGAACCAAGTAACCAAGAAACCAACAAACCAACAAACCAACAAGCCATCAAACGAATAAACCACCAAGCCAACAAACCAACAAACCAACAAACCAACAAACCAACAAACCAACAAACCAACAAACCAACAAACCAACAAACCAACAAACCAAAAAAACAACAAACCAACAAACCAACAAGCCAACAAACCAAGAAACCAAGAAACCAACAAACAAACAAACCAATAAACGAACAAACCAACAAACGAACAAACGAACAAACCAACAAACCAACAAACGAACAAACCAACAAACCAACAAACCAACAAACAAATAAACCAACAAACCAACAAACCAACAAGCCAACAAACGAACAAACCAACAAACCAACAAACCAACAAACCAGCAAACCAACAAACCAACAAACCAACAAACCAACAAACAAATGAACCAACAAACCAACAAACCAACAAACCAACAAACCAACAAACGAACAAACCAACAAACCAACAAACCAACAAACCAACAAACAAACAAAACAACAAGCCAACAAGCCAACAAACCAACAAACCAACAAACCAACAAACCAACAAACCAACAAACCAACAAGTCAACAAGCCAACAAGCCAACAAACCAACAAACAAACAAACCAACAAACCAATAAACCACAAACCAACAAACCAACAAACCAACAAACCACCAAACCAACAAACGAACAAACCAACAAGCCAACAAACGAACAAACCAACAAACAAACAAACCAACAAACCAACAAACCAACAAGCCAACAAGCCAACAAACGAACAAACCAACAAACCAAGAAACCAACAAACCAACAAACCAACAAACGAACAAACCAACAAACCAACAAACCAACAAACCAACAAACCAACAAACCAACAAACCAACAAACCAACAAACCAACAAGCCAACAAACCAACAAACCAAGAAACCAACAAACAAACAAACCAATAAACGAACAAACCAACAAACGAACAAACGAACAAACCACCAAACCAACAAACGAACAAACCAACAAACCAACAAACCAACAAACAAATAAACCAACAAACCAACAAACCAACAAGCCAACAAACGAACAAACCAACAAACCAACAAACCAACAAACCAACAAACAAATGAACCAACAAACCAACAAACCAACAAACCAACAAACCAACATACCAACAAACGAACAAACCAACAAACCAACAAACCAACAAACCAACAAACAAACAAAACAACAAGCCAACAAGCCAACAAACCAACAAACCAACAAACCAACAAACCAACAAACCAACAAACCAACAAGTCAACAAGCCAACAAGCCAACAAACCAACAAACCAACAAACCAATAAACCAACAAACCAACAAACCAACAAACCAGCCAACCAACAAACGAACAAACCAACAAGCCAACAAACGAACAAACCAACAAACAAACAAACCAACAAACCAACAAACCAACAAGCCAACAAACCAACAAACGAACAAATCAACAAACCAACAAACGAACCAACTAACAAACCAACAAACCAACAAACCAACAAACCAACAAGCCAACAAACCAACAAACCAACAAGCCAACAAACCAACAAACCTACAAGCCACCAAACCAACAATCCATTAAACCAACAAACCAACAAACCAACAAACCAACAAACCAACAAATCAACAAACCAACAAACCAACAAACCAACAAGCCAACAAACGAACAAACCAACAAACGAACAAACCAACAAACCAACAAACCAACAAACCAACAAACCAACAAACCAACAAACGACCAAACCAGCAAACCAACAAGCCAACAAACCAACAAACCAACAAAACAATAAACCAACAAACCAGCAAACCAACAAGCCAACAAACAATTAAACCAACAAACCAACAAACCAACAAACCAACAAACCAACAACGAACAAACCAACAAACCAACAAACCAACAAACCAACAAGCCAACAAACTAAGGAACCAAGAAACCAACAAACGAACAAACGAACAAACCAACAAAAAAACAAACCAACAAACGGACAAACCAACAAACGAACAAACCAACAAACCAACAAACCAAGAAACCAACAAACCAACAAACCAACAAACGAACAAACGAACAAAAAAACAAACCAACAAACTAACAAACCAACAAACCAACAAACCAAGTAACCAACAAACCAACAAGCCAACAAACTAAAAAACCAACAAACAAACAAACCAACAAACCAATAAGCCAACAAGCCAACAAACGAACAAACAAACAAACCAACAAACCACCAAACCAACAAACCAACTAACAAACAAACCATCAAGCCAACAAGCTAACAAACCAACAAGACAACAAACGAACAAACCAACAAACCAAGAAACCAAGAAAGCAACAAACCAACAAACGAACAAACCAACAAACGAACAAACCAACAAACCAACAAACCAACAAACCAACAAACCAACAAACCAACAAACCAACAAACCAACAAACCAACAAACCAACAAACCAACAAAAAAAAGCCAACAAGCCAACAACCCAACAAGCCAACAAACGAACAAACAAATAAACCAACAATACAAACAAACCAACAAGCCAACAAACGAACAAACCAACAAACCAACAAACCAACAAACCAACAAACCAACAAACAAACAAACCAAGTAACCAACAAAACAACAAACAAGCAAGCCAACAAACTAACAAACCAACAAACCAACAAACCAACAAACCAACAAACCAAGTAACCAAGAAACCAACAAACCAACAACCCAACAAACGAACAAACCAACAAGCCAACAAACCAACAAACCAACCAATCAACAAACCAACAAGCCAACAAGCCAACAAACCAGCAAACCAACAAACCAACAAATCAACAAACGAACAAACCAACAAACCAACAAACCAACGAACCAAGTAACCAACAAACCAACAAACCAACAAACCAACGAACGAACAAACCAACAAACGAACCAACCAACAAACCAACAAGCCAACAAGCCAACAAACCAACAAACCAACAAACGAACAAACCAACACACCAACAAACCAAGAAACCAACAAACCAATAAACGAACAAGCCAACAAACAAACAAACCAACAAGCCAACAAACCAACAAACCGACAAGCCACCAAACCAACAAACCAACAAACCAACAAACCAACAAACCAACAAACAAACAAACCAAGAAACCAAGAAACCAACAAACCAACAAACCAACAAGCCAACAAACGAACAAACCAACAAACGAATAAACCAACAAACCAACAAACCAACAAACCAACAAGCCAAGAAACCAACAAGCCAAGAAACCAACATACCAACAAACCAACAAACCAACAAACCAACAAACCAACAAACCAACAAACCAACAAACGAACAAACCAGCAAACCAACAAGCCAACAAACCAACAAACCAAGAAACCAACAAGCCAGAAAACCAACATACCAACAAACCAACAAACCAACAAACCAACAAACCAACAAACCAACAAACCAACAAACCAACAAACGAACAAACCAGCAAACCAACAAGCCAACAAACCAACAAACTAACAAACCAACAAACCAACAAACGAACCAACCAACAAACGAACAAACCAACAAACCAACAAACCAACAAACCAACGAACCAAGTAACCAACAAACCAACAAACCAACAAACCAACGAACGAACAAACCAACAAACGAACCAACCAACAAACCAACAAGCCAACAAGCCAACAAACCAACAAACCAACAAACGAACAAACCAACACACCAACAAACCAAGAAACCAACAAACCAATAAACGAACAAGCCAACAAACAAACAAACCAACAAGCCAACAAACCAACAAACCGACAAGCCACCAAACCAACAAACCAACAAACCAACAAACCAACAAACCAACAAACAAACAAACCAAGAAACCAAGAAACCAACAAACCAACAAACCAACAAGCCAACAAACGAACAAACCAACAAACGAATAAACCAACAAACCAACAAACCAACAAACCAACAAGCCAAGAAACCAACAAGCCAAGAAACCAACATACCAACAAACCAACAAACCAACAAACCAACAAACCAACAAACCAACAAACCAACAAACCAACAAACGAACAAACCAGCAAACCAACAAGCCAACAAACCAACAAACCAACAAACGAACACACCAACAAACGAACAAACCAACAAACGAACAAACAAACAAACCAACAAACCAATAAAACAACAAACCAACAAACCAACAAACCAACAAGCCAACAAACCAGCAAACCAACAAACCAACAAACCAACAAACCAACAAACCAACAAACCAACAAGCCAACAAACCAACAAACCAAGAAACCAACAAACAAACAAACCAATAAACGAACAAACCAACAAACGAACAAACGAACAAAACACCAAACCAACAAACGAACAAACCAACAAACCAACAAACCAACAAACAAATAAACCAACAAACCAACAAACCAACAAGCCAACAAACGAACAAACCAACAAACCAACAAACCAACAAACCAACAAACAAATGAACCAACAAACCAACAAACCAACAAACCAACATACCAACAAACGAACAAACCAACAAACCAACAAACCAACAAACCAACAAACAAACAAAACAACAAGCCAACAAGCCAACAAACCAACAAACCAACAAACCAACAAACCAACAAACCAACAAGTCAACAAGCCAACAAGCCAACAAACCAACAAACCAACAAACCAACAAACCAATAAACCAACAAACCAACAAACCAACAAACCAGCCAACCAACAAACGAACAAACCAACAAGCCAACAAACGAACAAACCAACAAACAAACAAACCAACAAACCAACAAACCAACAAGCCAACAAACCAACAAACGAACAAATCAACAAACCAACAAACGAACCAACTAACAAACCAACAAACCAACAAACCAACAAACCAACAAGCCAACAAACCAACAAACCAACAAGCCAACAAACCAACAAACCTAAAAGCCACCAAACCAACAATCCATTAAACCAACAAACCAACAAACCAACAAACCAACAAACCAACAAATCAACAAACCAACAAACCAACAAACCAACAAGCCAACAAACGAACAAACCAACAAACGAACAAACCAACAAACCAACAAACCAACAAACCAACAAACCAACAAACAAACAAACCAACAAACGACCAAACCAGCAAACCAACAAGCCAACAAACGAACAAACCAACAAACCAACAAACCAACAAACCAACAAACAAATGAACCAACAAACCAACAAACCAACAAACCAACATACCAACAAACGAACAAACCAACAAACCAACAAACCAACAAACCAACAAACAAACAAAACAACAAGCCAACAAGCCAACAAACCAACAAACCAACAAACCAACAAACCAACAAACCAACAAACCAACAAGTCAACAAGCCAACAAGCCAACAAACCAACAAACCAACAAACCAACAAACCAATAAACCAACAAACCAACAAACCAACAAACCAGCCAACCAACAAACGAACAAACCAACAAGCCAACAAACGAACAAACCAACAAACAAACAAACCAACAAACCAACAAACCAACAAGCCAACAAACCAACAAACGAACAAATCAACAAACCAACAAACGAACCAACTAACAAACCAACAAACCAACAAACCAACAAACCAACAAGCCAACAAACCAACAAACCAACAAGCCAACAAACCAACAAACCTAAAAGCCACCAAACCAACAATCCATTAAACCAACAAACCAACAAACCAACAAACCAACAAACCAACAAATCAACAAACCAACAAACCAACAAACCAACAAGCCAACAAACGAACAAACCAACAAACGAACAAACCAACAAACCAACAAACCAACAAACCAACAAACCAACAAACAAACAAACCAACAAACGACCAAACCAGCAAACCAACAAGCCAACAAACCAACAAACCAACAAACCAACAAAACAATAAACCAACAAACCAACAAACCAACAAGCCAACAAACAATTAAACCAACAAACCAACAAACCAATAAAACAACAAACCAACACACCAACAAACCAACAAGCCAACAAACCAGCAAACCAACAAACCAACAAACCAACAAACCAACAAACCAACAAGCCAACAAACCAACAAACCAAGAAACCAACAAACAAACAAACCAATAAACGAACAAACCAACAAACGAACAAACGAACAAACCACCAAACCAACAAACGAACAAACCAACAAACCAACAAACCAACAAACAAATAAACCAACAAACCAACAAACCAACAAGCCAACAAACGAACAAACCAACAAACCAACAAACCAACAAACCAACAAACAAATGAACCAACAAACCAACAAACCAACAAACCAACATACCAACAAACGAACAAACCAACAAACCAACAAACCAACAAACCAACAAACAAACAAAACAACAAGCCAACAAGCCAACAAACCAACAAACCAACAAACCAACAAACCAACAAACCAACAAACCAACAAGTCAACAAGCCAACAAGCCAACAAACCAAAAAACCAACAAACCAACAAACCAATAAACCAACAAACCAACAAACCAACAAACCAGCCAACCAACAAACGAACAAACCAACAAGCCAACAAACGAACAAACCAACAAACAAACAAACCAACAAACCAACAAACCAACAAGCCAACAAACCAACAAACGAACAAATCAACAAACCAACAAACGAACCAACTAACAAACCAACAAACCAACAAACCAACAAACCAACAAACCAACAAGCCAACAAACCAACAAACCAACAAGCCAACAAACCAACAAACCTACAAGCCACCAAACCAACAATCCATTAAACCAACAAACCAACAAACCAACAAACCAACAAACCAACAAATCAACAAACCAACAAACCAACAAACCAACAAGCCAACAAACGAACAAACCAACAAACGAACAAACCAACAAACCAACAAACCAACAAACCAACAAACCAACAAACCAACAAACCAACAAACGACCAAACCAGCAAACCAACAAGCCAACAAACCAACAAACCAACAAACCAACAAAACAATAAACCAACAAACCAACAAACCAACAAGCCAACAAACAATTAAACCAACAAACCAACAAACCAACAAACCAACAAACCAACAACGAACAAACCAACAAACCAACAAACCAACAAACCAACAAGCCAACAAACTAAGGAACCAAGAAACCAACAAACGAACAAACGAACAAACCAACAAACAAACAAACCAACAAACGGACAAACCAACAAACGAATAAACCAACAAACCAACAAACCAAGAAACCAACAAACCAACAAACCAACAAACGAACAAACGAACAAAAAAACAAACCAACAAACTAACAAACCAACAAACCAACAAACCAAGTAACCAACAAACCAACAAGCCAACAAACGAAAAAACCAACAAACAAACAAACCAACAAACCAATAAGCCAACAAGCCAACAAACGAACAAACAAACAAACCAACAAACCACCAAACCAACAAACCAACTAACAAACAAACCATCAAGCCAACAAGCTAACAAACCAACAAGACAACAAACGAACAAACCAACAAACCAAGAAACCAAGAAAGCAACAAACCAACAAACGAACAAACCAACAAACGAACAAACCAACAAACCAACAAACCAACAAACCAACAAACCAACAAACCAACAAACCAACAAACCAACAAACCAACAAACCAACAAACCAACAAAAAAAAAGCCAACAAGCCAACAACCCAACAAGCCAACAAACGAACAAACAAATAAACCAACAATACAAACAAACCAACAAGCCAACAAACGAACAAACCAACAAACCAACAAACCAACAAACCAACAAACCAACAAACAAACAAACCAAGTAACCAACAAAACAACAAACAAGCAAGCCAACAAACTAACAAACCAACAAACCAACAAACCAACAAACCAACAAACCAAGTAACCAAGAAACCAACAAACCAACAACCCAACAAACGAACAAACCAACAAGCCAACAAACCAACAAACCAACCAATCAACAAACCAACAAGCCAACAAGCCAACAAACCAGCAAACCAACAAACCAACAAATCAACAAACGAACAAACCAACAAACCAACAAACCAACAAACCAACGAACCAAGTAACCAACAAACCAACAAACCAACAAACCAACGAACGAACAAACCAACAAACGAACCAACCAACAAACCAACAAGCCAACAAGCCAACAAACCAACAAACCAACAAACGAACAAACCAACACACCAACAAACCAAGAAACCAACAAACCAATAAACGAACAAGCCAACAAACAAACAAACCAACAAGCCAACAAACCAACAAACCGACAAGCCACCAAACCAACAAACCAACAAACCAACAAACCAACAAACCAACAAACAAACAAACCAAGAAACCAAGAAACCAACAAACCAACAAACCAACAAGCCAACAAACGAACAAACCAACAAACGAATAAACCAACAAACCAACAAACCAACAAACCAACAAGCCAAGAAACCAACAAGCCAAGAAACCAACATACCAACAAACCAACAAACCAACAAACCAACAAACCAACAAACCAACAAACCAACAAACCAACAAACGAACAAACCAGCAAACCAACAAGCCAACAAACCAACAAACCAAGAAACCAACAAGCCAGAAAACCAACATACCAACAAACCAACAAACCAACAAACCAACAAACCAACAAACCAACAAACCAACAAACCAACAAACGAACAAACCAGCAAACCAACAAGCCAACAAACCAACAAACTAACAAACCAACAAACCAACAAACGAACCAACCAACAAACGAACAAACCAACAAACCAACAAACCAACAAACCAACGAACCAAGTAACCAACAAACCAACAAACCAACAAACCAACGAACGAACAAACCAACAAACGAACCAACCAACAAACCAACAAGCCAACAAGCCAACAAACCAACAAACCAACAAACGAACAAACCAACACACCAACAAACCAAGAAACCAACAAACCAATAAACGAACAAGCCAACAAACAAACAAACCAACAAGCCAACAAACCAACAAACCGACAAGCCACCAAACCAACAAACCAACAAACCAACAAACCAACAAACCAACAAACAAACAAACCAAGAAACCAAGAAACCAACAAACCAACAAACCAACAAGCCAACAAACGAACAAACCAACAAACGAATAAACCAACAAACCAACAAACCAACAAACCAACAAGCCAAGAAACCAACAAGCCAAGAAACCAACATACCAACAAACCAACAAACCAACAAACCAACAAACCAACAAACCAACAAACCAACAAACCAACAAACCAACAAACGAACAAACCAGCAAACCAACAAGCCAACAAACCAACAAACCAACAAACGAACACACCAACAAACGAACAAACCAACAAACGAACAAACAAACAAACCAACAAACCAATAAAACAACAAACCAACAAACCAACAAACCAACAAGCCAACAAACCAGCAAACCAACAAACCAACAAACCAACAAACCAACAAACCAACAAACCAACAAACGAACAAGCCAACAAACCAACAAACCAACAAACCAATAAACTAACAAACCAACAAGCCAACAAACTAACAAACCAACAAACCAACAAACGAACAAACCAGCAAACAAACAAACCAACAAACGAACAAACCAACAAACGAACAAACCAACAAACCAACAAACCAACAAACCAACAAACCAACAAACGAACAAACGAACAAACGAACAAACGAACAAACCAGCAAACCAACAAACCAACACAACAACAAACCAACAAACCAAGTAACCAACAAACCAACAAACGAACAAACCAACAAACAAACAAACCAACAACACAACAAGCCAACAAGCCAACAAACGAACAAACAAACAAACCAACAAACCAACAAACCAACAAACAAACAATCCAACAAGCCAACAAACCAACAAGCCAACAAACGAACAAACCAACAAACCAAAAAACCAACAAACCAACAAACGAACAAACCAACAAACCAACAAACCAACAAACCAACAAACCAACAAACCAACAAATCAACAAACCAACAAACCAACAAGCCAATAAGCCAACAAACCCACAAGCCAACAAACGAAGAAACCAACAAACCAACAAACCAACCAACAAACAAACCAAGTAACCAGCAAACCAACAAACCAATAAGCCAACAAACCAAGAAACCAATAAACCAAGAAACCAAGAAACCAACAAACCAACGAACCAAGTAACCAACAAACCAACAAACCAACAAACCAACAAGCCATCAAACGAATAAACCAACAAGCCAACAAACCAACAAACCAACAAACCAACAAACCAACAAACCAACAAACCAACAAACCAACAAACCAACAAACCAACAAACCAACAAACCAAAAAACCAAAAAACCGACAAACCAACAAACCAACAAGCCAACAAACCAAGAAACCAACAAACAAACAAACCAATAAACGAACAAAACAACAAACGAACAAACGAACAAACCAACAAACCAACAAACGAACAAACCAACAAACCAACAAACCAACAAACAAATAAACCAACAAACCAACAAACCAACAAGCCAACAAACGAACAAACCAACAAACCAACAAACCAACAAACCAACAAACCAACAAACCAACAAACAAACAAACCAAGTAACCAACAAAACAACAAACCAACAAACCAACAAACGAACAAACGAACAAACGAACAAACGAACAAACGAACAAACCAACAAACCAACACACAAACAAACCAACGAACGAACAAACCAACAAACGAACCAACCAACAAACCAACACACCAACAAACCAAGAAACCAACAAACCAACAAACGAACAAGCCAACAAACTAACAAACCAACAATCCAACAAACCAACAAACCAACAAACCAACAAGCCACCAAACCAACAAACCAACAAACCAACAAACCAACAAACCAACAAACCAACAAACCAAGAAACCAACAAACCAACAAACCAACAAGCCAACAAACAAACAAACCAACAAACGAACAAACCAACAAACCAACAAACCAACAAACCAACAAGCCAAGAAACCAACAAGCCAGAAAACCAACATACCAACAAACCAACAAACCAACAAACCAACAAACCAACAAACCAACAAACCAACAAACCAACAAACGAACAAACCAGCAAACCAACAAGCCAACAAACCAACAAACTAACAAACCAACAAACCAACAAACGAACCAACCAACAAACGAATAAACCAACAAACCAACAAACCAATAAAACAACAAACCAACAAACCAAAAAACCAACAAACCAACAAACCAGCAAACCAACAAACCAACAAACCAACGAACCAACAAACGAACAAGCCAACAAACCAACAAACCAACAAACCAACAAACCAAGTAACCAACAAGCCAACAAACGAACAAACCAACAAACGAACAAACCAACAAACCAACAAGCCAACAAGCCAACAAACGAACAAACAAACAAACCAACAAACCAACAAACCAACAAACCAACAAACCAACAAACCAACAAACCAACAAACCAACAAACCAACAAGCCAACAAGCCAACAAGCCAATAAACGAACAAACCAAGAAACCAAGAAACCAACAAACCAACAAACCAACAAACGAACAAACCAACAAACCAACAAACCAACAAACCAACAAACCAACAAACCAACAAACCAACAAACCAACAAACCAACAAACCAACAAACCAACAAACCAATAAGCCAACAAGCCAACAAACCAACAAACCAACAAGCCAACAAACGAACAAACCAACAAACCAACAAACCAACAAACCAACAAACCAACAAACCAACAAACGAACAAACCAACAAACCAACAAACAAACAAACGAAGTAACCAACAAAACAACAAACCAACAAACCAACAAACGAACAAACGAACAAACGAACAAACCAACAAACCAACAAACAAACAAACCAACGAACGAACAAACCAACAAACGAACCAACCAACAAACCAACACACCAACAAACCAAGAAACCAACAAACCAACAAACGAACAAGCCAACAAACTAAGAAACCAACAAACCAACAAACCAACAAACCAACAAACCAACAAACGAACAAACCAACAAACCAACAAACCAACAAACCAACAAACCAACAAACCAACAAACCAACAAACCAACAAACCAACAAACCAACAAACCAACAAACCAACAAACCAACAAGCCAACAAGCCAACAAATCAAAAAACCAACAAGCCAACAAACGAACAAACCAACAAGCCACCAAACCAACAAACCAACAAACCAACAAACCAACAAACCAAGAAACCAACAAACCAAGAAACCAAGAAACCAACAAACCAACAAGCCAACAAGCCAACAAACGAACAAACCAACAAACGAACAAACCAACAAACCAACAAACCAACAAACCAACAAGCCAAGAAACCAACAAGCCAAAAAACCAACATACCAACAAACCAACAAACCAACAAACCAACAAACCAACAAACCAACAAACCAACAAACCAACAAACCAAGTAATCAACAAACCAACAAGCCAACAAACGAAAAAACCAACAAACAAACAAACCAACAAACCAATAACCCAACAAGCCAACAAACGAACAAACAAACAAACCAACAAACCACCAAACCAACAAACCAACTAACAAACAAACCATCAAGCCAACAAGCTAACAAACCAACAAGACACCAAACGAACAAACCAACAAACCAACAAACCAACAAACCAACAAACCAACAAACCAACAAACCAACAAAAAAAAAGCCAACAAGCCAACAACCCAACAAGCCAACAAACGAACAAACAAATAAACCAACAATACAAACAAACCAACAAGCCAACAAACGAACAAACCAACAAACCAACAAACCAACAAACCAACAAACCAACAAACAAACAAACCAAGTAACCAACAAAACAACAAACAAGCAAGCCAACAAACTAACAAACCAACAAACCAACAAACCAACAAACCAACAAACCAAGTAACCAAGAAACCAACAAACCAACAACCCAACAAACGAACAAACCAAGAAGCCAACAAACCAACAAACCAACCAATCAACAAACCAACAAGCCAACAAGCCAACAAACCAGCAAACCAACAAACCAACAAATCAACAAACGAACAAACCAACAAACCAACAAACCAACAAACCAACAAACCAAGTAACCAACAAACCAACAAACAAACAAACCAACGAACGAACAAACCAACAAACGAACCAACCAACAAACCAACAAGCCAACAAGCCAACAAACCACCAAACCAACAAACGAACAAACCAACACACCAATAAACCAAGAAACCAACAAACCAACAAACGAACAAGCCAACAAACAAACAAACCAACAAGCCAACAAACCAACAAACCGATAAGCCACCAAACCAACAAACCAACAAACCAACAAACCAACAAACCAACAAACCAACAAACAAACAAACCAAGAAACCAAGAAACCAACAAATCAACAAACCAACAAGCCAACAAACGAACAAACCAACAAACGAATAAACCAACAAACCAACAAACCAATAAACCAACAAGCCAAGAAACCAACAAGCCAAGAAACCAACATACCAACAAACCAACAAACCAACAAACCAACAAACCAACAAACCAACAAACCAACAAACCAACAAACCAACAAACGAACAAACCAAACAACCAACAAGCCAACAAACCAACAAACCAACAAACGAATACACCAACAAACGAACAAACCAACAAACGAACAAACCAACAAACCAACAAACAAACAAACCAAGAAACCAAGAAACCAACAAATCAACAAACCAACAAGCCAACAAACGAACAAACCAACAAACGAATAAACCAACAAACCAACAAACCAACAAACCAACAAGCCAACAAACCAGCAAACCAACAAACCAACAAACCAACAAACCAACAAACGAACAAGCCAACAAACCAACAAACCAACAAACCAATAAACCAACAAACCAACAAGCCAACAAACTAACAAACCAACAAACCAACAAACGAACAACCCAGCAAACAAACAAACCAACAAACGAACAAACCAACAAACTAACAAACCAACAAACCAACAAACGAACAACCCAGCAAACAAACAAACCAACAAACGAACAAACCAACAAACGAACAAACCAACAAACCAACAAACCAACAAACCAACAAACGAACAAACGAACAAACCAACAAACCAACAAACCAACAAACCAAGAAACCAACAAACCAAGAAACCAAGAAACCAACAAACCAACAAGCCAACAAGCCAACAAACGAACAAACCAACAAACGAACAAACCAACAAACCAACAAACCAACAAACCAACAAGCCAAGAAACCAACAAGCCAAAAAACCAACATACCAACAAACCAACAAACCAACAAACCAACAAACCAACAAACCAACAAACCAACAAACCAACAAACCAAGTAATCAACAAACCAACAAGCCAACAAACGAAAAAACCAACAAACAAACAAACCAACAAACCAATAACCCAACAAGCCAACAAACGAACAAACAAACAAACCAACAAACCACCAAACCAACAAACCAACTAACAAACAAACCATCAAGCCAACAAGCTAACAAACCAACAAGACACCAAACGAACAAACCAACAAACCAACAAACCAACAAACCAACAAACCAACAAACCAACAAACCAACAAAAAAAAGCCAACAAGCCAACAACCCAACAAGCCAACAAACGAACAAACAAATAAACCAACAATACAAACAAACCAACAAGCCAACAAACGAACAAACCAACAAACCAACAAACCAACAAACCAACAAACCAACAAACAAACAAACCAAGTAACCAACAAAACAACAAACAAGCAAGCCAACAAACTAACAAACCAACAAACCAACAAACCAACAAACCAACAAACCAAGTAACCAAGAAACCAACAAACCAACAACCCAACAAACGAACAAACCAAGAAGCCAACAAACCAACAAACCAACCAATCAACAAACCAACAAGCCAACAAGCCAACAAACCAGCAAACCAACAAACCAACAAATCAACAAACGAACAAACCAACAAACCAACAAACCAACAAACCAACAAACCAAGTAACCAACAAACCAACAAACAAACAAACCAACGAACGAACAAACCAACAAACGAACCAACCAACAAACCAACAAGCCAACAAGCCAACAAACCACCAAACCAACAAACGAACAAACCAACACACCAATAAACCAAGAAACCAACAAACCAACAAACGAACAAGCCAACAAACAAACAAACCAACAAGCCAACAAACCAACAAACCGATAAGCCACCAAACCAACAAACCAACAAACCAACAAACCAACAAACCAACAAACCAACAAACAAACAAACCAAGAAACCAAGAAACCAACAAATCAACAAACCAACAAGCCAACAAACGAACAAACCAACAAACGAATAAACCAACAAACCAACAAACCAATAAACCAACAAGCCAAGAAACCAACAAGCCAAGAAACCAACATACCAACAAACCAACAAACCAACAAACCAACAAACCAACAAACCAACAAACCAACAAACCAACAAACCAACAAACGAACAAACCAAACAACCAACAAGCCAACAAACCAACAAACCAACAAACGAACACACCAACAAACGAACAAACCAACAAACGAACAAACCAACAAACAAACAAACAAACAAACCAAGAAACCAAGAAACCAACAAATCAACAAACCAACAAGCCAACAAACGAACAAACCAACAAACGAATAAACCAACAAACCAACAAACCAACAAACCAACAAGCCAACAAACCAGCAAACCAACAAACCAACAAACCAACAAACCAACAAACGAACAAGCCAACAAACCAACAAACCAACAAACCAATAAACCAACAAACCAACAAGCCAACAAACTAACAAACCAACAAACCAACAAACGAACAACCCAGCAAACAAACAAACCAACAAACGAACAAACCAACAAACGAACAAACCAACAAACCAACAAACCAACAAACCAACAAACGAACAAACGAACAAACGAACAAACCAACAAACCAACAAACCAACAAACCAAGTAACCAACCAACCAACAAACGAACAAACCAACAAACAAACAAACCAACAACACAACAAGCCAACAAGCCAACAAACGAACAAACAAACAAACCAACAAGCCAACAAACCAACAAACCAACAAACAAACAATCCAACAAGCCAACAAACCAACAAGCCAACAAACGAACAAACCAACAAACCAAGAAACCAACAAACCAACAAACCAACAAACGAACAAACCAACAAACCAACAAACCAACAAACCAACAAACCAACAAACCAACAAATCAACAAACCAACAAACCAACAAGCCAACAAGCCGACAAATCCACAAGCCAACAAACGAAGAAACCAACAAACCAACAAACCAACCAACAAACAAACCAAGTAACCAACAAACCAACAAACCAATAAGCCAACAAACCAAGAAACCAACAAACCAAGAAACCAAGAAACCAACAAACCAACGAACCAAGTAACCAAGAAACCAACAAACCAACAAACCAACAAGCCATCAAACGAATAAACCACCAAGCCAACAAACCAACAAACCAACAAACCAACAAACCAACAAACCAACAAACCAACAAACCAACAAACCAACAAACCAAAAAACCAACAAACCAACAAACCAACAAGCCAACAAACCAAGAAACCAAGAAACCAACAAACAAACAAACCAATAAACGAACAAACCAACAAACGAACAAACGAACAAACCAACAAACCAACAAACGAACAAACCAACAAACCAACAAACCAACAAACAAATAAACCAACAAACCAACAAACCAACAAGCCAACAAACGAACAAACCAACAAACCAACAAACCAACAAACCAACAAACCAAAAAACCAACAAACCAACAAACCAACAAACAAATGAACCAACAAACCAACAAACCAACAAACCAACAAACCAACAAACGAACAAACCAACAAACCAACAAACCAACAAACCAACAAACAAACAAAACAACAAGCCAACAAGCCAGCAAACCAACAAACCAACAAACCAACAAACCAACAAACCAACAAGTCAACAAGCCAACAAGCCAACAAACCAACAAACAAACAAACCAACAAACCAATAAACCACAAACCAACAAACCAACAAACCAACAAACCAGCAAACCAACAAACGAACAAACCAACAAGCCAACAAACGAACAAACCAACAAACAAACAAACCAACAAACCAACAAACCAACAAGCCAACAAGCCAACAAACGAACAAACCAACAAACCAAGAAACCAACAAACCAACAAACCAACAAACGAACAACCCAACAAACCAACAAACCAACAAACCAACAAACCAACAAACCAACAAACCAACAAACCAACAAACCAACAAGCCAACAAACCAACAAACCAAGAAACCAACAAACAAACAAACCAATAAACGAACAAACCAACAAACGAACAAACAAACAAACCACCAAACCAACAAACGAACAAACCAACAAACCAACAAACCAACAAACAAATAAACCAACAAACCAACAAACCAACAAGCCAACAAACGAACAAACCAACAAACCAACAAACCAACAAACCAACAAACCAACAAACAAATGAACCAACAAACCAACAAACCAACAAACCAACATACAACAAACGAACAAACCAACAAACCAACAAACCAACAAACCAACAAACCAACAAACAAACAAAACAACAAGCCAACAAGCCAACAAACCAACAAACCAACAAACCAACAAACCAACAAACCAACAAACCAACAAACCAACAAGTCAACAAGCCAACAAGCCAACAAACCAACAAACCAACAAACCAACAAACCAATAAACCAACAAACCAACAAACCAACAAACCAGCAAACCAACAAACGAACAAACCAACAAGCCAACAAACGAACAAACCAACAAACAAACAAACCAACAAACCAACAAACCAACAAGCCAACAAACCAACAAACGAACAAATCAACAAACCAACAAACGAACCAACTAACAAACCAACAAACCAACAAACCAACAAACCAACAAGCCAACAAACCAACAAACCAACAAGCCAACAAACCAACAAACCTACAAGCCACCAAACCAACAAACCATTAAACCAACAAACCAACAAACCCACAAACCAACAAACCAACAAACAAACAAACCAACAAATCAACAAACCAACAAACCAACAAACCAACAAACAAACAAAACAACAAGCCAACAAGCCAGCAAACCAACAAACCAACAAACCAACAAACCAACAAACCAACAAGTCAACAAGCCAACAAGCCAACAAACCAACAAACAAACAAACCAACAAACCAATAAACCACAAACCAACAAACCAACAAACCAACAAACCAGCAAACCAACAAACGAACAAACCAACAAGCCAACAAACGAACAAACCAACAAACAAACAAACCAACAAACCAACAAACCAACAAGCCAACAAGCCAACAAACGAACAAACCAACAAACCAAGAAACCAACAAACCAACAAACCAACAAACGAACAACCCAACAAACCAACAAACCAACAAACCAACAAACCAACAAACCAACAAACCAACAAACCAACAAGCCAACAAACCAACAAACCAAGAAACCAACAAACAAACAAACCAATAAACGAACAAACCAACAAACGAACAAACAAACAAACCACCAAACCAACAAACGAACAAACCAACAAACCAACAAACCAACAAACAAATAAACCAACAAACCAACAAACCAACAAGCCAACAAACGAACAAACCAACAAACCAACAAACCAACAAACCAACAAACCAACAAACAAATGAACCAACAAACCAACAAACCAACAAACCAACATACAACAAACGAACAAACCAACAAACCAACAAACCAACAAACCAACAAACCAACAAACAAACAAAACAACAAGCCAACAAGCCAACAAACCAACAAACCAACAAACCAACAAACCAACAAACCAACAAACCAACAAACCAACAAGTCAACAAGCCAACAAGCCAACAAACCAACAAACCAACAAACCAACAAACCAATAAACCAACAAACCAACAAACCAACAAACCAGCAAACCAACAAACGAACAAACCAACAAGCCAACAAACGAACAAACCAACAAACAAACAAACCAACAAACCAACAAACCAACAAGCCAACAAACCAACAAACGAACAAATCAACAAACCAACAAACGAACCAACTAACAAACCAACAAACCAACAAACCAACAAACCAACAAGCCAACAAACCAACAAACCAACAAGCCAACAAACCAACAAACCTACAAGCCACCAAACCAACAAACCATTAAACCAACAAACCAACAAACCCACAAACCAACAAACCAACAAACAAACAAACCAACAAATCAACAAACCAACAAACCAACAAACCAACAAGCCAACAAACGAACAAACCAACAAACGAACAAACCAACAAACCAACAAACCAACAAACCAACAAACCAACAAACCAACAAACCAACAAACGACCAAACCAGCAAACCAACAAGCTAACAAACCAACAAACCAACAAACCAACAAAACAATAAACCAACAAACCAACAAACCAACAAGCCAACAAACAATTAAACCAACAAACCAACAAACCAACAAACCAACAAACCAACAACGAACAAACCAACAAACCAACAAACCAACAAACCAACAAGCCAACAAACTAAGGAACCAAGAAACCAACAAACGAACAAACGAACAAACCAACAAACAAACAAACCAACAAACGGACAAACCAACAAACGAACAAACCAACAAACCAACAAACCAAGAAACCAACAAACCAACAAACCAACAAACGAACAAAAAAACAAACCAACAAACTAACAAACCAACAAACCAACAAACCAAGTAACCAACAAACCAACAAGCCAACAAACGAAAAAACCAACAAACAAACAAACCAACAAAGCAATAAGCCAACAAGCCAACAAACGAACAAACAAACAAACCAACAAACCACCAAACCAACAAACCAACTAACAAACAAACCATCAAGCCAACAAGCTAACAAACCAACAAGACAACAAACGAACAAACCAACAAACCAAGAAACCAAGAAAGCAACAAACCAACAAACGAACAAACCAACAAACGAACAAACCAACAAACGAACAAACCAACAAACCAACAAACCAACAAACCAACAAACCAACAAACCAACAAACCAACAAACCAACAAAAAAAAAGCCAACAAGCCAACAACCCAACAAGCCAACAAACGAACAAACAAATAAACCAACAATACAAACAAACCAACAAGCCAACAAACGAACAAACCAACAAACCAACAAACCAACAAACCAACAAACCAACAAACAAACAAACCAAGTAACCAACAAAACAACAAACAAGCAAGCCAACAAACTAACAAACCAACAAACCAACAAACCAACAAACCAAGTAACCAAGAAACCAACAAACCAACAACCCAACAAACGAACAAACCAACAAGCCAACAAACCAACAAACCAACCAATCAACAAACCAACAAGCCAACAAGCCAACAAGCCAACAAACCAGCAAACCAACAAACCAACAAATCAACAAACGAACAAACCAACAAACCAACAAACCAACAAACCAACGAACCAAGTAACCAACAAACCAACAAACCAACAAACCAACGAACGAACAAACCAACAAACGAACCAACCAACAAACCAACAAGCCAACAAGCCAACAAACCAACAAACCAACAAACGAACAAACCAACACACCAACAAACCAAGAAACCAACAAACCAATAAACGAACAAGCCAACAAACAAACAAACCAACAAGCCAACAAACCAACAAACCGACAAGCCACCAAACCAACAAACCAACAAACCAACAAACCAACAAACCAACAAACCAACAAACCAACAAACAAACAAACCAAGAAACCAAGAAACCAACAAACCAACAAACCAACAAGCCAACAAACGAATAAACCAACAAACGAATAAACCAACAAACCAACAAACCAACAAACCAACAAGCCAAGAAACCAACAAGCCAAGAAACCAACATACCAACAAACCAACAAACCAACAAACCAACAAACCAACAAACCAACAAACCAACAAACCAACAAACCAACAAACGAACAAACCAGCAAACCAACAAGCCAACAAACCAACAAACCAACAAACGAACACACCAACAAACGAACAAACCAACAAACGAACAAACAAACAAACCAACAAACCAATAAAACAACAAACCAACAAACCAAAAAACCAACAAGCCAACAAACCAGCAAACCAACAAACCAACAAACCAACAAACCAACAAACCAACAAACCAACAAACCAACAAACGAACAAGCCAACAAACCAACAAACCAACAAACCAATAAACCAACAAACCAACAAGCCAACAAACTAACAAACCAACAAACCAACAAACGAACAAACCAGCAAACAAACAAACCAACAAACGAACAAACCAACAAACGAACAAACCAACAAACCAACAAACCAACAAACCAACAAACCAACAAACGAACAAACGAACAAACGAACAAACCAACAAACCAACAAACCAACACACCAACAAACCAACAAACCAAGTAACCAACAAACCAACAAACGAACAAACCAACAAACAAACAAACCAACAACACAACAAGCCAACAAGCCAACAAACGAACAATCAAACGAACCAACAAACCAACAAACCAACAAACCAACAAACAAACAATCCAACAAGCCAACAAACCAACAAGCCAACAAACGAACAAACCAACAAACCAAAAAACCAACAAACCAACAAACCAACAAACGAACAAACCAACAAACCAACAAACCAACAAACCAACAAACCAACAAACCAACAAATTAACAAACCAACAAACTAACAAGCCAATAAGCCAACAAACCCACAAGCCAACAAACGAAGAAACCAACAAACCAACAAACCAACCAACAAACAAACCAAGTAACCAGCAAAGCAACAAACCAATAAGCCAACAAACCAAGAAACCAACAAACCAAGAAACCAAGAAACCAACAAATCAACGAACCAAGTAACCAACAAACCAACAAACCAACAAACCAACAAGCCATCAAACGAATAAACCAACAAGCCAACAAACCAACAAACCAACAAACCAACAAACCAACAAACCAACAAACCAACAAACCAACGAACCAACAAACCAACAAACCAACAAACCAACAAACCAAAAAACCAAAAAAAAACAAAAAACCAACAAACCAACAAGCCAACAAACCAAGAAACCAACAAACAAACAAACCAATAAACGAACAAACCAACAAACGAACAAACGAACAAACCAACAAACCAACAAACGAACAAACCAACAAACCAACAAACCAACAAACAAATAAACCAACAAACCAACAAACTAACAAGCCAACAAACGAACAAACGAACAAACCAACAAACCAACAAACCAACAAACCAACAAACCAACAAACCAACAAACAAACAAACCAAGTAACCAACAAAACAACAAACCAACAAACCAACAAACGAACAAACGAACAAACGAACAAACCAACAAACCAACACACAAACAAACCAACGAACGAACAAACCAACAAACGAACCAACCAACAAACCAACACACCAACAAACCAAGAAACCAACAAACCAACAAACGAACAAGCCAACAAACTAACAAACCAACAAGCCAACAAACAAACAAACCAACAAACCAACAAACCAACAAACCAACAAACCAACAAACCAACAAACCAAGAAACCAAGAAACCAACAAACCAACAAACCAACAAGCCAACAAACAAACAAACCAACAAACGAACAAACCAACAAAACAACAAACCAGCAAACCAACAAGCCAAGAAACCAACAAGCCAAAAAACCAACATACCAACAAACCAACAAACCAACAAACCAACAAACCAACAAACCAACAAACCAACAAACCAACAAGCCAACAAGCCAACAAACCAACAAACCAACAAGCCAACAAACGAACAAACCAACAAACCAACAAACCAACAAACCAACAAACCAACAAACCAACAAACAAACAAACGAAGTAACCAACAAAACAACAAACCAACAAACCAACAAACGAACAAACGAACAAACGAACAAACCAACAAACCAACAAACAAACAAACCAACGAACGAACAAACCAACAAACGAACCAACCAACAAACCAACACACCAACAAACCAAGAAACCAACAAACCAACAAACGAACAAGCCAACAAACTAACAAACCAACAAACCAACAAACCAACAAACCAACAAACCAACAAACGAACAAACCAACAAACCAACAAACCAACAAACCAACAAACCAACAAACCAACAAACCAACAAACCAACAAACCAACAAACCAACAAACCAACAAACCAACAAGCCAACAAGCCAACAAACCAACAAACCAACAAGCCAACAAACGAACAAACCAACAAGCTACCAAACCAACAAACCAACAAACCAACAAACCAACAAACCAAGAAACCAACAAACGAACAAACCAACAAACCAACAAACCAACAAACCGACAAGCCAAGAAACCAACAAGCCAAAAAACCAACATACCAACAAACCAACAAACCAACAAACCAACAAACCAACAAACCAACAAACTAACAAACCAACAAACGAACAAACCAGCAAAACAACAAGCCAACAAACCAACAAACCAACAAACCAACAAACCAACAAACCAACAAACCAACAAACGAACAAACCAACAAACGAATAAACCAACAAACCAACAAACCAATAAAACAACAAACCAACAAACCAACAAACCAACAAGCCAACAAACCAGCAAACCAACAAACCAACAAACCAACGAACCAACAAGCCAACAAACTAATAAAACAACAAACCAACAAACGAACAAACCAGCAAATAAACAAACCAACAAACGAACAAACCAACAAACGAACAAACGAACAAACCAACAAACCAACAAACCAACAAACCAACAAACCAACAAACCAAGTAACCAACAAACCAACAAGCCAACAAACGAACAAACCAACAAACAAACAAACCAACATACCAACAAGCCAACAAGCCAACAAGCCAACAAACGAACAAACAAACAAACCAACAAACCAACAAACCAACAAACCAACAAACCAACAAACCAACAAACCAACAAGCCAACAAGCCAACAAGCCAATAAACGAACAAACCAACAAACCAAGAAACCAACAAACCAACAAACCAACAAACGAACAAACCAACAAACCAACAAACCAACAAACCAACAAGCCAACAAACCAACAAACCAACAAACCAACAAGCCAACAAGCCAACAAACCCACAAGCCAACAAACGAACAAACCAACAAACCAACCAACAAACAAACCAAGGAACCAGCAAACCAACAAACCAATAAGCCAACAAACCAACAAACCAACAAACCAAGAAACCAAGAAACCAACAAACCAACGAACCAAGTAACCAACAAACAAACAAACCAACAAACCAACAAGCCAACAAACAAATAAACCAACAAGCCAACAAACCAACAAACCAACAAACCAACAAACCAACAAACCAACAAACCAACAAACCAACAAACCAACAACCCAAAAAACCAACAAACCAACAAACCAACAAGCCAACAAACCAACAAACCAACAAACCAACAAACAAACAAACCAATAAACGAACAAACCAACAAACGAACAAACCAACAAACCAACAAACGAAGAAACCAACAAACCAACAAACCAACAAACAAATAAACCAACAAACCAACAAACCAACAAGCCAACAAGCCAACAAACCAACAAACCAACAAACCAACAAACAAACAAACCAAGTAACCAACAAAACAACAAACCAACAAACGAACAAACGAACAAACGAACAAACGAACAAACGAACAAACGAACAAACCAACAAACCAACAAACCAACAAACCAACAAACCAAGTAACCAACAAACCAACAAGCCAACAAACGAACAAGCCAACAAACAAACAACCCAACAAGCCAACAAACCAACAAGCCAACAAACGAACAAACCAACAAACAAACAAACCAACAAACCAAAAAGCCAACAAGCCAACAAACGAACAAACGAACAAACCAACAAACCAACAAACCAACAAACCAACAAACCAAGTAACAAACAAACCAACAAGCCAACAAACGAACAAACCAACAAACAAACAAACCTACAAACCAACAAGCCAACAAGCCAACAAACGAACAAACAAACAAACCAACAAACCAACAAATCAACAAACTAACAACCCAACAAACCAACAAACCAACAAGCCAACAAGCCAACAAACCAACAAACTAACAAACCAAAAAACCAACAAACAAACAAACCAACAAGCCAACAAGCCAACAAACCAACAAGCCAACAAACGAACAAACCAACAAACCAACAAACCAACAAACCAACCAACAAACAAACCAAGTAACCAGCAAACCAACAAACCAATAAGCCAACAAACCAACAAACCAACAAACCAGCAAACCAAGAAACCAACAAACCAACAAAACAAGAAACCAACAAACCAACAAACCAACAAACCAACAAACCAACAAGCCAACAAACGAACAACCCAACAAGCCAACAAACCAACAAACCAACAAACCAACAAACCAACAAACCAACAAACCAATAAACCAACAAACCAACAAACCAACAAGCCAACAAACAAACAAACCAACAAACGAACAAACCAACAAACCAACAAACCAACAAACCAACAAGCCAAGAAACCAACAAGCCAAAAAACCAACATACCAACAAACCAACAAACCAACAAACCAACAAACCAACAAACCAACAAACCAACAAACCAACAAACCAACAAACCAACAAGCCAACAAGCCAACAAACCAACAAACCAACAAGCCAACAAACGAACAAACCAACAAACCAACAAACCAACAAACCAACAAACCAACAAACAAACAAACGAAGTAACCAACAAAACAACAAACCAACAAACCAACAAACGAACAAACGAACAAACGAACAAACCAACAAACCAACAAACAAACAAACCAACGAACGAACAAACCAACAAACGAACCAACCAACAAACCAACACACCAACAAACCAAGAAACCAACAAACCAACAAACGAACAAGCCAACAAACTAACAAACCAACAAACCAACAAACCAACAAACCAACAAACCAACAAACGAACAAACCAACAAACCAACAAACCAACAAACCAACAAACCAACAAACCAACAAACCAACAAACCAACAAACCAACAAACCAACAAACCAACAAACCAACAAGCCAACAAGCCAACAAACCAACAAACCAACAAGCCAACAAACGAACAAACCAACAAGCTACCAAACCAACAAACCAACAAACCAACAAACCAACAAACCAAGAAACCAACAAACCAAGAAACCAACAAACCAACAAACCAACAAGCCAACAAACGAACAAACCAACAAACGAACAAACCAACAAACCAACAAACCAACAAACCAACAAGCCAAGAAACCAACAAGCCAAAAAACCAACATACCAACAAACCAACAAACCAACAAACCAACAAACCAACAAACCAACAAACTAACAAACCAACAAACGAACAAACCAGCAAAACAACAAGCCAACAAACCAACAAACCAACAAACCAACAAACCAACAAACCAACAAACCAACAAACGAACAAACCAACAAACGAATAAACCAACAAACCAACAAACCAATAAAACAACAAACCAACAAACCAACAAACCAACAAGCCAACAAACCAGCAAACCAACAAACCAACAAACCAACGAACCAACAAGCCAACAAACTAATAAAACAACAAACCAACAAACGAACAAACCAGCAAACAAACAAACCAACAAACGAACAAACCAACAAACGAACAAACGAACAAACCAACAAACCAACAAACCAACAAACCAACAAACCAACAAACCAAGTAACCAACAAACCAACAAGCCAACAAACGAACAAACCAACAAACAAACAAACCAACATACCAACAAGCCAACAAGCCAACAAGCCAACAAACGAACAAACAAACAAACCAACAAACCAACAAACCAACAAACCAACAAACCAACAAACCAACAAACCAACAAGCGAACAAGCCAACAAGCCAATAAACGAACAAACCAACAAACCAAGAAACCAACAAACCAACAAACCAACAAACGAACAAACCAACAAACCAACAAACCAACAAACCAACAAGCCAACAAACCAACAAACCAACAAACCAACAAGCCAACAAGCCAACAAACCCACAAGCCAACAAACGAACAAACCAACAAACCAACAAACAAACAAACCAAGGAACCAGCAAACCAACAAACCAATAAGCCAACAAACCAACAAACCAACAAACCAAGAAACCAAGAAACCAACAAACCAACGAACCAAGTAACCAACAAACCAACAAACCAACAAACCAACAAGCCAACAAACGAATAAACCAACAAGCCAACAAACCAACAAACCAACAAACCAACAAACCAACAAACCAACAAACCAACAAACCAACAAACCAACAAACCAACAACCCAAAAAACCAACAAACCAACAAACCAACAAGCCAACAAACCAACAAACTAACAAACCAACAAACAAACAAACCAATAAACGAACAAACCAACAAACGAACAAACCAACAAACCAACAAACGAAGAAACCAACAAACCAACAAACCAACAAACAAATAAACCAACAAACCAACAAACCAACAAGCCAACAAACCAACAAACCAACAAACCAACAAACAAACAAACCAAGTAACCAACAAAACAACAAACCAACAAACGAACAAACGAACAAACGAACAAACGAACAAACGAACAAACCAACAAACCAACAAACCAACAAACCAACAAACCAAGTAACCAACAAACCAACAAGCCAACAAACGAACAAGCCAACAAACAAACAACCCAACAAGCCAACAAACCAACAAGCCAACAAACGAACAAACCAACAAACAAACAAACCAACAAACCAAAAAGCCAACAAGCCAACAAACGAACAAACGAACAAACCAACAAACCAACAAACCAACAAACCAACAAACCAAGTAACAAACAAACCAACAAGCCAACAAACGAACAAACCAACAAACAAACAAACCTACAAACCAACAAGCCAACAAGCCAACAAACGAACAAACAAACAAACCAACAAACCAACAAATCAACAAACTAACAACTCAACAAACCAACAAACCAACAAGCCAACAAGCCAACAAACCAACAAACTAACAAACCAAAAAACCAACAAACAAACAAACCAACAAGCCAACAAGCCAACAAACCAACAAGCCAACAAACGAACAAACCAACAAACCAACAAACCAACAAACCAACCAACAAACAAACCAAGTAACCAGCAAACCAACAAACCAATAAGCCAACAAACCAACAAACCAACAAACCAGCAAACCAAGAAACCAACAAACCAACAAACCAAGTAACCAAGAAACCAACAAACCAACAAACCAACAAACCAACAAACCAACAAGCCAACAAACGAACAACCCAACAAGCCAACAAACCAACAAACCAACAAACCAACAAACCAACAAACCAACAAACCAATAAACCAACAAACTAACAAACCAACAAACCAACAAACCAACCAGCCAACAAACTAACAAACCAACAAACCAACAAACGAACAAACCAGCAAACAAACAAACCAACAAACGAACAAACCAACAAACGAACAAACCAACAAACCAACAAACCAACAAACCAACAAACGAACAAACGAACAAACGAACAAACCAACAAACCAACAAACCAACAAACCAATAAACCAAGTAACCAATAAACCAACAAGCCAACAAACGAACAAACCAACAAACAAACAAACCAACCAACGAACAAGCCAACAAGCCAACAGACGAACAAACAAACAAACCAACAAACCAACAAACCAACAAAACAACAAAACAACAAACCAACAAACCAACAAGCCAACAAGCCAACAAACCAACAAGCCAACAAACGAACAAACCAACAAACCAAGAATTTAACAAACCAACAAACCAACAAACGAACAAACCAACAAACCAACAAACCAACAAACCAACAAACCAACAAACAAACAAACCAACAAACCAACAAACCAACAAATAAACCACCAAACAACCAAGTAACCAGCAAACCAACAAACCAATAAGCCAACAAACCAACAATCCAAGAAACCAAGAAACCAAATAACCAACAAACCAAAGAACCAAGTAACCAAGAAACCATCAAACCAACAAACCAACAAGCCACCAAACGAATAAACCAACAAGCCAACAAACTAACAGACCAACAAACCAACAAACCAACAAACCAACAAACTAACAAACCAACAAACCAACAAACCAACAAACCAAAAAACCAACAAACCAACAAACCAACAAGCCAACAAACCAACAAACCAACAAACAAACAAACCAATAAACGAATAAACCAACAAACGTACAAACAAACAAACCAACAAACCAACAAACGAACAAACCAACAAACCAACAAACCAACAAACCAACAAACAGATAAACCAACAAACCAACAAACCAACAAACCAACAAGCCAACAAACGAACAAACCAACAAACCAACAAACCAACAGACCAACAAACAAACAAACCAAGTAACCAACAAAACAACAAACCAACAAACGAACAAACGAACAAACGAACAAACGAACAAACCAACAAACCAACAAACCAACAAACCAACAAACCAACAAACCAACAAGCCAACAAACCAACAAACAAACAAACCAACAAACCAACAAGCCAACAAGCCAACAAACGAACAAACGAACAAACCAACAAACCAACAAACCAACAAACCAACAAACCAACAAACCAAGTAACCAACAAACCAACAAGCCAACAAACGAACAAACCAACAAACAAACAAACCAACAAACCAACAAGCCAACAAGCCAACAAACGAACAAACAAACAAACCAACAAACCAACAAACCAACAAACCAACAAACCAACAAACCAACAAACCAATAAGCCAACAAACCAACAAGCCAACAAACGAACAAACCAACAAGCCAAGAAACCAACAAATCACCAAACCAACAAACGAACAAACCAACAAACCAACAAACCAACAAACCAACAAACCAACAAACCAACAAACCAACAAACCAACAAGCCAACAAGCCAACAAGCCAACAAAACAACAAGCCAACAAACGAACAAACCAACAAACCAACAAACCAACCAACAAACAAACCAAGTAACCAGCAAACCAACAAACCAATAAGCCAACAAACCAACAAACCAACAAACCAACAAACCAAGAAACCAACAAACCAACAAACCAAGTAACCAAGAAACCAACACACCAACAAACCAACAAACCAACAAGCCAACAAACGAACAAACCAACAAGCCAACAAACCAACAAACCAACTAACCAACAAACTAACAAACCAACAAACCAACAAATCAACAAAACCAAAAAACCAACAAACCAACAAACCAACAAACCAACAAGCCAAGAAACCAACAAACAAACAAACCAACAAACGAACAAACCAACAAACGAACAAACAAACAAACCAACAAACCAACAAACCAACAAACCAACAAACAAATAAGCCAACAAACCAACAAACCAACAAGCCAACAAACGAACCAATCAACAAACCACCAAACCAACAAACCAACAAACAAACAAACCAAGTAACCAACAAAACAACAAACCAGCAAGCCAACAAACTAACAAAACAACAAACCAACAATCCAACAAACCAACAAACCAACAAACCAACAAACCAACAAACCAAGTAACCAAGAAACCAACAAACCAACAAGCTAACAAACGAACAAACCAACAAGCCAACAAACCAACAAACCAACCAACCAACAAACCAACAAGCCAACAAGCCAACAAACCAGTAAACCACCAAACGAACAAATCAACAAACGAACAAACCAACAAACCAACAAATCAACAAACCAACAAACCAAGTAACCAACAAACCAACAAACCAACGAACGAACAAACCAACAAACGAACAAACCAACAAACCAACAAGCCAACAAGCCAACAAACCAACAAGCCAACAAACGAACAAACCAACACACCAACAAACCAAGAAACCAACAAACCAACAAACGAACAAACCAACAAACCAACAAACGAACAAACCAACAAACAAACAAACCAACAAACCAACAAACCAATAAACCAAGTAACCAACAAACCAACAAACCAGCAAACCAACAAAACAAGAAACCAACAAACTAACAAGCCAACAAACCAAAAAAAAGCAACAAACCAACAAACCAAGTAGCCAACAAACCAACAAACCAACAAACCAACAAACCAACAAACCAACAAACCAACAAACAAATAAACCAACAAACCAACAAACCAACAAACCAACAAACCAACAAACCAACAAACCAACAAGCCAACAAACCAAGAAACAAAGAAAATAACAAACCAACAAACTAACAAACCAACAAACCAAGAAACCAACAAACCAACAAACCAACAAACCAACAAACCAACAAACCAACAAACCAACAAACCAACAAACAAACAAACCAAAAAACCAACAAACCAACAAACGAACATACCAACAAACGAACAAACCAACAAACGAACAAACCAACAAACCAACAAACCAACAAAACAACAAACCAACAAACCAACAAACCAACAAACCAACAAACAAACAAACCAACAAACCAACAAACCAACAAACCAACAAACCAACAAGACAACAAACTTACAAATCAACAAACGAACAAACCAACAAGCCAACAAACAAACAAACCAACAAACAAACAAACCAACAAACCAATAAACCAACAAACCAACAAACCAACAAACCAACAAACCAACAAACGAACAAACCAAGAAGCCAACAAACCAACAGACCAACAAACCAACAAACCAACAAGCCAACAAACCAAAAAACCAACAAACCAACAAACCAAGAAATGAACAAACCAACAAACAAACAAACCAACAAACGATCAAACCAACAAACCAACAAACCAACAAACCAACAAACCAACAAACCAACAAACTAACAAGCCAACAAGCCAACAAAGCAACAAGCCAACAAACGAACAAACCAACAAACCAAGAAACCAACAAACCAACCAACCAACAATCGAACAAACCAACAAACCAACAAACCAACAAACCAACAAACCAACAAACCAACAAACCAACAAACCAACAAACCAACAAACCAACAAACCAACAAACCAACAAACCAACAAACCAACAAACCAACAAACCAACAAGCCAACAAGCCAACAAACCAACAAACCAAGTAACCAAGAAACCAACAAACCAACAAACCAACAAACCAACAAGCCAATAAACGAACAAACCAACAAGCCAACAAACCAACAAACCAATTAGCCAACAAACCAACAAACCAACAAACCAACAAATCAACAAACCAAGTAACCAAGAAACCAACAAACCAACAAACCAACAAACCAACAAGCCAATAAACGAACAAACCAACAAGCCAACAAACTAACAAACCAACAAACAAACAAACCAAAAAACAAACAAACCAACAAACCAACAAACCAACAAACCAAAAAACCAACAAACCAACAAACCAACAAACCAACAAACCAACAAATCAACAAACCAAGTAACCAAGAAACCAACAAACCAACAAACCAACAAACCAACAAGCCAATAAACGAACAAACCAACAAGCCAACAAACTAACAAACCAACAAACAAACAAACCAAAAAACAAACAAACCAACAAACCAACAAACCAACAAACCAACAAACCAAAAAACCAACAAACCAACAAACCAACAAACCAACAAACCAACAAACCAGCAAACCAACAAACCAAGAAATGAACAAACCAACAAACCAAAAAACCAACAAACCAACAAACCAACAAGCCAACAAACCAACAAACCAACAAACAAACAAACCAATAAACGAATAAACCAACAAACGTACAAACAAACAAACCAACAAACCAACAAACGAACAAACCAACAAACCAACAAACCAACAAACAGATAAACCAACAAACCAACAAACCAACAAACCAACAAGCCAACAAACGAACAAACAAACAAACCAACAAACCAACAAACCAACAAACAAACAAACCAAGTAACCAACAAAACAACAAACCAACAAACCAACAAACGAACAATCGAACAAACGAACAAACCAACAAACCAACAAACCAACAAACAAACAAACCAACAAGCCAACAAACGAACAAACCAACAAACAAACAAACCAACAAACCAACAAGTCAACAAGCCAACAAACGAACAAACGAACAAACCAACAAACCAACAAACCAACAAACCAACAAACCAACAAACCAAGTAACCAACAAACCAACAAGCCAACAAACGAACAAACCAATAAACAAACAAACCAACAAACAACCAATCCAACAAGCCAACAAACGAACAAACAAACAAACCAACAAACAAACAAACCAACAAACCAACAAACCAACAAACCAACAAACCAACAAACCAACAAACCAACAAACCAACAAACCAACAAACCAACAAACCAACAAACCAACAAACCAACAAACCAACAAACCAACAAACCAACAAGTCAACAAATTAACAAACCAACAAACCAACAAACCAACAAACCAACAAGCCAACAAACCAACAAACCAACAAACCAACAAATCAACAAACCAACAAACCAACAAACCAACAAACAAATAAACCAACAAACCAACAAACCAACAAACCAACAAACCAACAAACCAACAAACCAACAAACCAACAAGACAACAAACCAAGAAAATAACAAACCAACAAACTAACAAGCCAACAAACCAACAAACCAACAAACCAACAAACCAACAAACCAACAAACCAACAAACCAACAAACCAACAAACCAACAAACCAACAAACCAACAAACCAACAAACCAACAAACAAACAAACCAAAAAACCAACAAACGAACAAACGAACAAACCAACAAACGAACAAACCAACAAACGAACAAACCAACAAACCAACAAACCAACAAAACAACAAACCAACAAGCCAACAAACCAACAAATCAACAAACGAACAAACCAACAAACAAACAAACAAACAAACCAACAAACAAACAAACCAACAAACCAACAAACCAACAAACCAACAAACCAACAAACCAACAAAAGAACAAACCAACAAACCAACAAACCCACAAACCAACAAAAACCAACAAACCAACAAGCCAACAAACCAACAAACCAACAAACCAACAAACAAACAAGCCAACAACCCAACAAACGAACAAGCTAACAAACCAACAAACCAACAAACCAACAAACCAACAAACCAACAAACCAACAAATGAACAAACCAACAAACAAACAAACCAACAAACGATCAAACCAACAAACGAACAATTAAACAAACCAACAAACCAATTAACCAACAAACCAACAAACGAACAAACCAACAAACCAACAAACCAACAAACCAACAAACCAAGAAACCAACAAACCACCAAACCAACAAACGAACAAACCAACAAACCAACAAACCAACAAACCAACAAACCAACAAACCCACAAACCAACAAACCAATAAACCAACAAGCCAACAAGCCAACAAACCAACAAGCCAACAAACGAACAAACCAACAAACCAACAAACCAAGTAACCAGCAAACAAACAAACCAATAAGCCAACAAACCAACAAACCAACAAACCAACAAACCAAGAAACCAACAAACCAACAAACCAAGTAACCAAGAAACCAACAAACCAACAAACCAACAAACAAACAAGCCAACAAACGAACAAACCAACAAGCCAACAAACCAACAAACCAACAAACCAACAAACCAACAAACCAACAAACCAACAAATCAACAAACCAAAAAACCAACAAACCAACAAACCAACAAGCCAAGAAACCAACAAACAAACAAACCAACAAACGAACAAACCAACAAACGAACAAACAAACAATCCAACAAACCAACAAACCAACAAACCAACAAACCAACAAACAAATAAACCAACAAACCAACAAACCAACAAGCCAACAAACGAACCAATCAACAAACCACCAAACCAACAAACCAACAAACCAACAAACAAACAAACCAAGTAACCAACAAAACAACAAACCAGCAAGCCAACGAACGAACAAACCAACAAGCCAACAAACCAACAAACCAACCAACCAACAAACCAACAAGCCAACAAGCCAACAAACCAGTAAACCACCAAACGAACAAATCAACAAACGAACAAACCAACAAACCAACAAATCAACAAACCAACAAACCAAGTAACCAACAAACCAACAAACCAACGAACGAACAAACCAACAAACAAACAAACAAACAAACCAACAAACCAACAAAAACACAAACCAACAAGCCAACAAACCAACAAATCAACAAACGAACAAACCAACAAACAAACAAACAAACAAACCAACAAACAAACAAACCAACAAACCAACAAACCAACAAACCAACAAACCAACAAAAGAACAAACCAACAAACCAACAAACCCACAAACCAACAAAAACCAACAAACCAACAAGCCAACAAACCAACAAACCAACAAACCAACAAACCAACAAGCCAACAACCCAACAAACGAACAAGCCAACAAACCAACAAACCAACAAACCAACAAACCAACAAACCAACAAACCAACAAATGAACAAACCAACAAACAAACAAACCAACAAACGATCAAACCAACAAACGAACAATTAAACAAACCAACAAACCAATTAACCAACAAACCAACAAACGAACAAACCAACAAACCAACAAACCAACAAACCAACAAACCAAGAAACCAACAAACCACCAAACCAACAAACGAACAAACCAACAAACCAACAAACCAACAAACCAACAAACCAACAAACCCACAAACCAACAAACCAATAAACCAACAAGCCAACAAGCCAACAAACCAACAAGCCAACAAACGAACAAACCAACAAACCAACAAACCAAGTAACCAGCAAACAAACAAACCAATAAGCCAACAAACCAACAAACCAACAAACCAACAAACCAAGAAACCAACAAACCAACAAACCAAGTAACCAAGAAACCAACAAACCAACAAACCAACAAACAAACAAGCCAACAAACGAACAAACCAACAAGCCAACAAACCAACAAACCAACAAACCAACAAACCAACAAACTAACAAGCCAACAAACCAACAAATCAACAAACCAAAAAACCAACAAACTAACAAGCCAAGAAACCAACAAACAAACAAACCAACAAACGAACAAACCAACAAACGAACAAACAAACAAACCAACAAACCAACAAACCAACAAACCAACAAACCAACAAACCAACAAACCAACAAACCAACAAACAAATAAACCAACAAACCAACAAACCAACAAGCCAACAAACGAACCAATCAACAAACCACCAAACCAACAAACCAACAATTCAACAAACAAACAAACCAAGTAACCAACAAAACAACAAACCAGCAAGCCAACAAACTAACAAAACAACAAACCAACAATCCAACAAACCAACAAACCAACAAACCAACAAACCAACAAACCAACAAACCAAGTAACCAAGAAACCAACAAACCAACAAGCCAACAAACGAACAAACCAACAAGCCAACAAACCAACAAACCAACCAACCAACAAACCAACAAGCCAACAAGCCAACAAACCAGTAAACCACCAAACGAACAAATCAACAAACGAACAAACCAACAAACCAACAAATCAACAAACCAACAAACCAAGTAACCAACAAACCAACAAACCAACGAACGAACAAACCAACAAACGAACAAACCAACAAACCAACAAGCCAACAAGCCAACAAACCAACAAGCCAACAAACGAACAAACCAACGCACCAACAAAACACGAAACCAACAAACCAACAAACGAACAAACCAACAAACCAACAAACGAACAAACCAACAAACAAACAAACCAACAAACCAACAAACCAATAAACCAAGTAACCAACAAACCAACAAACCAGCAAACCAACAAACCAAGAAACCAACAAACCAACAAGCCAACAAACCAAAAAAAAGCAACAAACCAACAAACCAAGTAGCCAACAAACCAACAAACCAACAAACCAACAAACCAACAAACCAACAAACCAACAAACCAACAAACAAATAAACCAACAAACCAACAAACCAGCAAACCAACAAACCAACAAACCAACAAACAAACAAGCCAACAAACCAAGAAACCAAGAAAATAACAAACCAACAAACTAACAAGCTAACAAACCAACAAACCAACAAACCAACAAACCAACAAACCAACAAACCAACAAACCAACAAACCAACAAACAAACAAACCAAAAAACCAACAAACCAACAAACGAACATACCACCAAACGAACAAACCAACAAACGAACAAACCAACAAACCAACAAACCAACAAAACAACAAACCAACAAACCAACAAACCAACAAACCAACAAACAAACAAACCAACAAACCAACAAACCAACAAACCAACAAACCAACAAACCAACAAACCAACAAACCAACAAACCAACAAGCCAACAACCCAACAAACGAACAAGCCAACAAACCAACAAACCAACAAACCAACAAACCAACAAACCAACAAACCAACAAATGAACAAACCAACAAACAAACAAACCAACAAACGATCAAACCAACAAACGAACAATTAAACAAACCAACAAACCAATTAACCAACAAACCAACAAACGAACAAACCAACAAACCAACAAACCAACAAACCAACAAACCAAGAAACCAACAAACCACCAAACCAACAAACGAACAAACCAACAAACCAACAAACCAACAAACCAACAAACCCACAAACCAACAAATCAATAAACCAACAAGCCAACAAGCCAACAAACCAACAAGCCAACAAACGAACAAACCAACAAACCAACAAACCAAGTAACCAGCAAACAAACAAACCAATAAGCCAACAAACCAACAAACCAACAAACCAACAAACCAAGAAACCAACAAACCAACAAACCAAGTAACCAAGAAACCAACAAACCAACAAACCAACAAACAAACAAGCCAACAAACGAACAAACCAACAAGCCAACAAACAAACAAACCAACAAACCAACAAACCAACAAACTAACAAGCCAACAAACCAACAAATCAACAAACCAAAAAACCAACAAACCAACAAACTAGCAAGCCAAGAAACCAACAAACAAACAAACCAACAAACGAACAAACCAACAAACCAACAAACGAACAAACAAACAAACCAACAAACCAACAAACCAACAAACCAACAAACCAACAAACCAACAAACCAACAAACAAATAAACCAACAAACCAACAAACCAACAAGCCAACAAACGAACCAATCAACAAACCACCAAACCAACAAACCAACAATTCAACAAACAAACAAACCAAGTAACCAACAAAACAACAAACCAGCAAGCCAACAAACTAACAAAACAACAAACCAACAATCCAACAAACCAACAAACCAACAAACCAACAAACCAACAAACCAACAAACCAAGTAACCAAGAAACCAACAAACCAACAAGCCAACAAACGAACAAACCAACAAGCCAACAAACCAACAAACCAACCAACCAACAAACCAACAAGCCAACAAGCCAACAAACCAGTAAACCACCAAACGAACAAATCAACAAACGAACAAACCAACAAACCAACAAATCAACAAACCAACAAACCAATTAACCAACAAACCAACAAACCAACGAACGAACAAACCAACAAACGAACAAACCAACAAACCAACAAGCCAACAAGCCAACAAACCAACAAGCCAACAAACGAACAAACCAACGCACCAACAAAACACGAAACCAACAAACCAACAAACGAACAAACCAACAAACCAACAAACGAACAAACCAACAATTAAACAAACCAACAAACCAACAAACCAATAAACCAAGTAACCAACAAACCAACAAACCAGCAAACCAACAAACCAAGAAACCAACAAACCAACAAGCCAACAAACAAATAAACCAACAAACCAACAAACCAACAAACCAACAAACCAACAAACCAACAAACAAACAAGCCAACAAACCAAGAAACCAAGAAAATAACAAACCAACAAACTAACAAGCTAACAAACCAACAAACCAACAAACCAACAAACCAACAAACCAACAAACCAACAAACCAACAAACCAACAAACCAACAAACCAACAAACCAACAAACCAAAAAACCAACAAACCAACAAACGAACATACCAACAAACGAACAAACCAACAAACGAACAAACCAACAAACCAACAAACCAACAAAACAACAAACCAACAAACCAACAAACCAACAAACCAACAAACAAACAAACCAACAAACCAACAAACCAACAAACCAACAAGCCAACAAACCAACAAATCAACAAACGAACAAACCAACAAACCAACAACCCAACAAGCCAACAAACCAACAAGCCAACAAACGAACAAACCAACGCACCAACAAACCACGAAACCAATAAACCAACAAACGAACAAACCAACAAACCAACAAACGACCAAACAAACAAACAAACAAACCAACAAACCAACAAACCAATAAACCAAGTAACCAACAAACCAACAAACCAGCAAACCAACAAACCAAGAAACCAACAAACCAACAAGCCAACAAGCCAAGAAAACCAGTAAACCACCAAACGAACAAATCAACAAACGAACAAACCAACAAACCAACAAATCAACAAACCAACAAACCAAGTAACCAACAAACCAACAAACCAACGAACGAACAAACCAACAAACGAACAAACCAACAAACCAACAAGCCAACAAGCCAACAAACCAACAAGCCAACAAACGAACAAACCAACGCACCAACAAAACACGAAACCAACAAACCAACAAACGAACAAACCAACAAACCAACAAACGAACAAACCAACAAACAAACAAACCAACAAACCAACAAACCAATAAACCAAGTAACCAACAAACCAACAAACCAGCAAACCAACAAACCAAGAAACCAACAAACCAACAAGCCAACAAACCAAAAAAAAGCAACAAACCAACAAACCAAGTAGCCAACAAACCAACAAACCAACAAACCAACAAACCAACAAACCAACAAACCAACAAACCAACAAACAAATAAACCAACAAACCAACAAACCAACAAACCAACAAACCAACAAACAAACAAGCCAACAAACCAAGAAACCAAGAAAATAACAAACCAACAAACTAACAAGCTAACAAACCAACAAACCAACAAACCAACAAACCAACAAACCAACAAACCAACAAACCAACAAACCAACAAACCAACAAACCAACAAACCAACAAACCAAAAAACCAACAAACCAACAAACGAACATACCAACAAACGAACAAATTAACAAACGAACAAACCAACAAACCAACAAACCAACAAAACAACAAACCAACAAACCAACAAACCAACAAACCAACAAACCAACAAACAAACAAACCAACAAACCAACAAACCAACAAACCAACAAGCCAACAAACCAACAAATCAACAAACGAACAAACCAACAAACCAACAATCCAACAAGCCAACAAACCAACAAGCCAACAAACGAACAAACCAACGCACCAACAAACCACGAAACCAATAAACCAACAAACGAACAAACCAACAAACCAACAAACGACCAAACAAACAAACAAACAAACCAACAAACCAACAAACCAATAAACCAAGTAACCAACAAACCAACAAACCAGCAAACCAACAAACCAAGAAACCAACAAACCTACAAGCCAACAAACCAAAAAAAGCAACAAACCAATAAACCAAGTAGCCAACAAACCAACAAACCAACAAACCAACAAACCAACAAACCAACAAACCAACAAACCAACAAACCAACAAACAAATAAACCAACAAACCAACAAACCAACAAACCAACAAACCAACAAACAACAAACCAACAAGCCAACAAACCAAGAAACCAAGAAAATAACAAACCAACAAACTAACAAGCTAACAAACCAACAAACCAACAAACCAACAAACCAACAAACCAACAAACAAACAAACCAACAAACCAACAAACCAACAAACCAACAAACGAACATACCAACAAACGAACAAACCAACAAACGAACAAACCAACAAACCAACAAACCAACAAAACAACAAACCAACAAACCAACAAACCAACAAACCAACAAACAAACAAACCAACAAACCAACAAACCAACAAACCAACAAGCCAACAAACCAACAAATCAACAAACGAACAAACCAACAAACAAACAAACAAACAAACAAACCAACAAACAAACAAACCAACAAACCAACAAACCAACAAACCAACAAACCAACAAACCAACAAACCAACAAACCAACAAACCAACAAACCAAGAAGCCAACAAACCAACAAACCAACAAACCAACAAACCAACAAACCAACAAGCCAACAATCCAACTAATGAACAAGCCAACAAACCAACAAAACAACAAACCAACAAACCAACAAACTAAGAAATGAACAAACCAACAAACAAACAAACCAACAAACGATCAAACCAACAAACGAACAATTAAACAAACCAACAAATCAATTAACCAACAAACCAACAAACGAACAAACCAACAAACCAACAAACCAACAAACCAACAAACCAAGTAACCAACAAACCAACAAGCCAACAAACGAACAAACCAACAAACAAACAAACAAACAAACCAACAAGCCAACAAACCAACAAACCAACAAACCAACAAACCAACAAACTAACAAGCCAACAAGCCAACAAAGCAACAAGCCAACAAACGAACAAACCAACAAACCAAGAAACCAACAAACCAACCAACCAACAAACGAACAAACCAACAAACCAACAAACCAACAAACCAACAAACCAACAAACCAACAAACCAACAAACCAACAAACCAACAAACCAACAAACCAACAAACCAACAAACCAACAAACCAACAAACCAACAAGCCAACAAGCCAACAAACCAACAAACCAACAAACCAACAAACCAAAAAACCAGCAAACCAACAAACAAATACAAACCAACAAACAAACAAACCAACAAACGAACAAACCAACAAACCAACAAACCAACAAACGAACAAACCAACAAACCAACAAACCAACAAACAAATAACCCAACAAACCAACAAACCAACAAACCAACAAATCAACAAACCAAGTAACCAAGAAACCAACAAACCAACAAACCAACAAACCAACAAGCCAATAAACGAACAAACCAACAAGCCAAAAAACAAACAAACCAACAAACCAACAAACCAACAAACCAAAAAACCAACAAACCAACAAACCAACAAACCAACAAACCAACAAACCAACAAACCAACAAACCAACAAGCCAACAAACCAACAAACCAACAAACCAACAAACCAACAAACCAGCAAACCAACAAACAAATACAAACCAACAAACGAACAAACCAACAAACGAACAAACCAACAAACCAACAAACCAACAAACGAACAAACCAACAAACCAACACACCAACAAACAAATAAACCAACAAACCAACAAACCAACAAACCAACAAGCCAACAAACGAACAAACCAACAAACCAACAAACCCACAAACAAACAAACCAACAAACCAACAAACCAACAAGCCAACAAACCAACAAACGAACAAGCCAACAAACCAACAAACCAACAAACGAACAAACCAACAAACCAACAAACCAACAAACCAACAAACCAACAAACCAACAAACCAACAAACCAACAAACCAACAAACAAACAAACCAACAAACCAACAAACCAACAAACCAACAAGCCAACAAACCAACAAATCAACAAACGAACAAACCAACAAACAAACAAACAAACAAACCAACAAACCAACAAACCAACAAACCAACAAGCCAACAAACCAACAAACCAACAAACCAACAAACCAACAAACCAACAAACCAACAAACCAACAAACCAACAAACCAACGAACGAACAAACCAACAAACGAACAAACCAACAAACCAACAAGCCAACAAACCAACAAGCCAACAAACGAACAAACCAACGCACCAACAAACCACGAAACCAACAAACCAACAAACAAACAAACCAACAAACCAACAAACCAACAAACCAACAAACAAATAAACCAACAAACCAACAAACCAACAAACCAACAAACCAACAAACAAACAAGCCAACAAACCAAGAAACCAAGAAAATAACAAACCAACAAACTAACAAGCTAACAAACCAACAAACCAACAAACCAACAAACCAACAAACCAACAAACCAACAAACCAACAAACCAACAAACCAACAAACCAAAAAACCAACGAACCAACAAATCAACAAACGAACAAACCAACAAACCAACAATCCAACAAGCCAACAAACCAACAAGCCAACAAACGAACAAACCAACGCACCAACAAACCACGAAACCAACAAACCAACAAACGAACAAACCAACAAACCAACAAACGAACAAACAAACAAACAAACAAACCAAGAAACCAATAAACCAAGTAACCAACAAACCAACAAACCAGCAAACCAACAAACCAAGAAACCAACAAACCAACAAGCCAACAAACCAAAAAAAAGCAACAAACCAACAAACCAAGTAGCCAATAAACCAACAAACCAACAAACCAACAAACCAACAAACCAACAAACAAATAAACCAACAAACCAACAAACCAACAAACCAACAAACCAACAAACCAACAAACCAACAAACCAACAAGCCAACAAACCAAGAAACAAAGAAAATAACAAACCAACAAACTAACAAGCTAACAAACCAACAAACCAACAAACCAACAAACCAACAAACCAACAAACAAACAAACCAACAAACCAACAAACCAACAAACCAACAAACCAACAAACCAAAAAACCAACAAACCAACAAACGAACATACCAACAAACGAACAAACCAACAAACGAACAAACCAACAAACCAACAAACCAACAAAACAACAAACCAACAAAGCAACAAACCAACAAACCAACAAACAAACAAACCAACAAACCAACAAACCAACAAACCAACAAGCCAACAAACCAACAAATCAACAAACGAACAAACCAACAAACAAACAAACGAACAAACCAACAAACCAACAAACCAACAAACCAACAAACCAACAAACCAACAAACCAACAAACCAACAAACCAACAAACCAACAAACCAACAAACCAACAAACCAAGAAGCCAACAAACCAACAAACCAACAAACCAACAAACCAACAAACCAACAAGCCAACAATCCAACTAATGAACAAGCCAACAAACCAACAAACCAACAAACCAACATACCAACAAACCAACAAACCAAGAAATGAACAAACCAACAAACAAACAAACCAACAAACGATCAAACCAACAAACGAACAATTAAACAAACCAACAAATCAATTAACCAACAAACCAACAAACGAACAAACCAACAAACCAACAAACCAACAAACCAACAAACCAAGTAACTAACAAACCAACAAGCCAACAAACGAACAAACCAACAAACAAACAAACAAACAAACCAACAAGCCAACAAACCAACAAACCAACAAACCAACAAACCAACAAACTAACAAGCCAACAAGCCAACAAAGCAACAAGCCAACAAACGAACAAACCAACAAACCAAGAAACCAACAAACCAACCAACCAACAAACGAACAAACCAACAAACCAACAAACCAACAAACCAACAAACCAACAAACCAACAAACCAACAAACCAACAAACCAACAAACCAACAAACCAACAAGCCAACAAGCCAACAAACCAACAAGCCAACAAACGAACAAACCAACAAACCAAAAAACCAACCAACAAACAAACCAAGTAACCAACAAACCAACAAACCAATTAGCCAACAAACCAACAAACCAACAAACCAACAAATCAACAAACCAAGTAACCAAGAAACCAACAAACCAACAAACCAACAAACCAACAAGCCAATAAACGAACAAACCAACAAGCCAACAAACCAACAAACCAACAAACAAACAAACCAAAAAACAAACAAACCAACAAACCAACAAACCAACAAACCAAAAAACCAACAAACCAACAAACCAACAAACCAACAAACCAACAAACCAACAAACCAACAAACCAACAAACCAACAAGCCAACAAACCAACAAACCAACAAACCAACAAACCAGCAAACCAACAAACAAATACAAACCAACAAACGAACAAACCAACAAACGAACAAACCAACAAACCAACAAACCAACAAACGAACAAACCAACAAACCAACAAACCAACAAACAAATAAACCAACAAACCAACAAACCAACAAACCAACAAGCCAACAAACGAACAAACCAACAAACCAACAAACCCACAAACAAACAAACCAACAAACCAACAAACCAACAAACCAACAAGCCAACAAACCAACAAATCAACAAACGAACAAACCAACAAACAAACAAACAAACAAACCAACAAACAAACAAACCAATAAACCAACAAACCAACAAACCAACAAACCAACAAACCAACAAACCAACAAACCAACAAACCAACAAACCAACAAACCAACAAACCAACAAACCAACAAACCAACAAACCAACAAACCAACAAACCAACAAACCAACAAACCAACAAGCCAACAAACCAACAAACCAACAAACCAACAAAACAACAAACCAACAAACCAACAAACCAACAAACAAATAAACCAACAAACCAACAAACCAACAAACCAACAAACCAAAAAACAACAAACCAACAAACCAACAAACCAACAAACCAACAAGCCAACAAACCAAGAAACCAAGAAAATAACAAACCAACAAACTAACAAGCCAACAAACCAACAAACCAACAAACCAACAAACCAACAAACCAACAAACCAACAAACCGACAAACCAACAAACCAACAAACCAACAAACCAACAAACCAACAAACCAACAAGCCAACAAACCAACAAACGAACAAGCCAACAAACCAACAAACCAACAAACCAACAAACCAACAAACCAACAAACAAACAAACCAACAAACCATCAAACCAACAAACGAACAATTAAACAAACCAACAAACCAATTAACCAACAAACCAACAAACGAACAAACCAACAAACCAACAAACCAACAAACCAACAAACCAACAAACCAACAAACCAAGTAACCAACAAACCAACAAGCCAACAAACGAACAAACCAACAAACAAACAAACAAACAAACCAACAAGCCAACAAACCAACAAACGAACAAACCAACAAACAAACAAATCAACAAACCAACAAACCAACAAGCCAACAAGCCAACAAACCAACAAGCCAACAAACCAACAAACCAAAAAACCAACCAACAAACAAACCAAGTAACCAACAGACCCACAAACCAATTAGCCAACAAACCAACAAACCAACAAACCAACAAATCAAAAAACCAGGTAACCAAGAAACCAACAAACCAACAAACCAACAAAATAACAAGCCAACAAACGAACAAACCAACAAGCCAACAAACCAACAAACCAACAAACAAACTAACCAAAAAACAAACAAACCAACAAACCAACAAACCAACAAACCAAAAAACCAACAAACCAACAAACCAACAAACCAACAAACCAACAAACCAACAAACCAACAAACCAACAAACCAACAAGCCAACAAACCAACAAAACAACAAACCAACAAACCAACAAGCAAATACAAACCAACAAACGAATAAACCAACAAACGAACAAACCAACAAACCAACAAACCAACAAACGACAAACCAACAAACCAACAAACAAATAAACCAACAAACCAACAAACCAACAAACAAACAAACCAACAAACCAACAAACCAACAAACCAACAAGCCAACAAACCTACAAATCAACAAACGAACAAACCAACAAACAAACAAACAAACAAACCAAGAAACAAACAAACCAACAAACCAACAAACCAACAAACCAACAAACCAACAAACCAAGAAACCAACAAACCAACAAACCAACAAACCAACAAGCCAAGATACCAACAAACCAACAAACCAACAAACCAACAAACCAACAAACCAAGAAAACAACAAACCAACAAACCAACAAGCCAACAAAACAACAAACGAACAAGCCAACAAACCAACAAACCAACAAACCAACAAACCAACAAACCAACAAACCAACAAAACAACAAACCAACAAACCAACAAACCAACAAAACAACAAACCAACAAACCAACAAACCAACAAACCAACAAACAAACAAACCAACAAACCAACAAACCAACAAACCAATAAGCCAACAAACCAACAAATCAACAAACGAACAAACCAACAAACAAACAAACGAAGAAACCAACAAACAAACAAACAAACAAACCAACAAACCAACAAACCAACAAACAAACAAACCAACAAACCAACAAGCCAACAAACCAACAAACCAACAAACCAACAAACCAACAAACCAACAAACCAACAAACCAACAAACCAACAAACCAACAAACCAACAAGCCAACAAACTAACAAATTAACAAACGAACAAACCAACAAACAAACAAACAAACCAACAAACAAACAAAACAACAAACTAACAAACCAACAAACCAACAAACCAACAAACCAACAAACCAACAAAACAACAAATCAACAAACCAACAAACCAACAAACCAACAAACCAACAAACCAACAAACCAACTAACAAACAAACCAACAAACCAACAAACGAACAAGCTAACAAACCAATAAACCAGCAAACCAACAAACCAACAAACCAACAAACCAACAAACCAACAAACCAACAAACCAACAAACCAACAAACAAACAAACCAACAAACCAACAAACCAACAAACCAACAAACCAACAAATCAACAAACGAACAAACCAACAAACAAACAAACCAACAAACCAACAAACAAACAAACCAACAAACAAACAAACCAACAAACCAACAAACCAACAAACCAACAAGCCAACAAACCAATAAATCAACAAACGAACAAACCAATAAACAAACAAACAAACAAACCAAGAAACAAACAAACCAACAAACCAACAAACCAACAAACCAACAAACCAACAAACCAAGAAACCAACAAACCAACAAACCAACAAACCAACAAGCCAAGAAACCAACAAACCAACAAACCAACAAACCAACAAACCAACAAACCAAGAAAACAACAAACCAACAAACCAACAAGCCAACAAAAAAACAAACGAACAAGCCAACAAACCAACAAACCAACAAACCAACAAACCAACAAACCAAAAAACAACAAACCAACAAACCAACAAACCAGCAAACCAACAAACCAACAAACCAACAACCCAACAAACCAACAAACAAACAAACCAACAAACCAACAAACCAACAAACCAATAAGCCAACAAACCAACAAATCAACAAACGAACAAACCAACAAACAAACAAACGAAGAAACCAACAAACAAACAAACAAACAAACCAACAAACCAACAAACCAACAAACAAACAAACCAACAAACCAACAAGCCAACAAACCAACAAACCAACAAACCAACAAACCAACAAACCAACAAACCAACAAACCAACAAACCAACAAACCAACAAACCAACAAGCCAACAAACTAACAAATTAACAAACGAACAAACCAACAAACAAACAAACAAACCAACAAACAAACAAAACAACAAACTAACAAACCAACAAACCAACAAACCTACAAACCAACAAACCAACAAAACAACAAACCAACAAACCAACAAACCAACAAACCAACAAACCAACAAACCAACAAACCAACTAACAAACAAACCAACAAACCAACAAACCAACAAACCAACAAGCCAACAAACCAACAAATCAACAAACGAACAAACCAACAAACAAACAAACAAACAAACCAACAAACAAACAAACAAACAAACCAACAAACCAACAAACCAACAAACCAACAAACCAACAAACCAACAAACCAACAAGCCAACAAACTAACAAACCAACAAACCAACAAACCAACAAACCAACAAACCAACAAGCCAACAAACCAACAAATCAACAAACGAATAAACCAACAAACAAACAAACAAACAAACCAACAAACAAACAAACCAACAAACCAATAAACCAACAAATGAACAAACCAACAAACAAACAAAAAAAAAACGATCAAACCAACAAACGAGCAAACAAACAAACCAATAAAGCAACAAACCAACAAACGAACAAACCAACAAACCAACAAACCAACAAACCAACAAACCAACAAACCAACAAACCAACAAACCAACAAACCAACAAACCAAGTAACCAACAAACCAACAAGCCAACAAACGAACAAACCAACAAACAAACAACCCAACAAACCAACAAGCCAACAAGCCAACAAACGAACGAACAAACCAACAAACAAACAAACGAACAAACCAACAAACGAACAAACCAACAAACCAACAAACCAACAAACCAACAAAAAAACAAACCAACAAACCAACAAACCAACAAATTAACAAGCCAACAAGCCAACAAAGCAACAAGCCAACAAACGAACAAACCAACAAACCAAGAAACCAACAAACCAACAAACCAACAAACGAACAAACCAACAAACCAACAAACCAACAAAGCAACAAACCAACAAACCAACAAACCAACAAACCAACAAACCAACAAACCAACAAACCAACAAGCCAACAAGCCAACAAACCAACAAGCCAACAAACCAACAAACCAAAAAACCAACCAACAAACAAACCAAGTAACCAACAAACCAACAAACCAATAAACCAACAAACCAACAAACCAACAAACCAACAAACCAACAAACCAACAAACCAGGTAACCAAGAAACCAACAAACCAACAAACCAACAAGCCAACAAACGAACAAACCAACAAGCCAACAAACCAACAAACCAACAAACCAACTAACCAAAAAACAAACAAATCAACAAACCAACAAACCAACAAACCAAAAAACCAACAAACCAACAAACCAACAAACCAACAAACCAACAAACCAACAAGCCAACAAACCAACAAACCAACAAACCAACAAACCAACAAAACAAACAAACCAACAAACGAACAAACTAACAAACAAACAAACCAACAAACCAACAAACCAACAAACCAACAAACGAACAAACCAACAAACCAACAAACAAATAAACCAACATACCAACAAACCAACAAACCAACAAGCTAACAAATGAACAAACCAGCAAACCAACAAACAAACAAACCAAGTAACCAACAAAACAACAAACCAACAAGCCAACAAACCAACAAACCAACAAACCAACAAACCAACAAACCAGGTAACCAAGAAACCAACAAACCAACAAACCAACAAACGAACAAGCCAACAAACGAACAAACCAACAAGCCAACAAACCAACAAGCCAACAAACCAACAAACCAACAAACCAACAAACCAACAAACCAACAAACCAACAAACCAACAAACCAACAAGCCAACAAGCCAACAAACCAACAAACCAACAAACCAACAAACCAACAAACCAACAAACCAACAAACCAACAAACCAACAAACCAACAAACCAACAAACCAACAAACCAACAAACCAACAAGCCAACAAACCAACAAATCAACAAACGAACAAACCAACAAACAAACAAACAAACAAACCAACAAACAAACAAACCAATAAACCAACAAACCAACAAACCAACAAACCAACAAACCAACAAACCAACAAACCAACAAAACAACAAACCAACAAACCAACAAACTAACAAACAAACAAACCAACAAACAAACAAACCAACAAACCAACAAACCAACAAACCAAGTAACCAACAAACCAACAAGCCAACAAACGAACAAACCAACAAACCAACAAACCAACAAACCAACAAACCAACAAACCAACAAACGAACAAACCAACAAACAAACAAACGAACAAACCAACAAACGAACAAACCAACAAACCAAGAAACCAACAAACCAACAAACCAACACACCAACAAACCAACAAACCAACAAACCAACAAACTAACAAGCCAAAAAGCCAACAAAGCAACAAGCCAACAAACGAACAAACCAACAAACCAAGAAACCAACAAACCAACAAACCAACAAACGAACAAACGAACAAACGAACAAACCAACAAACCAACAAATCAACAAACCAACAAACCAACAAACCAAGAAAACCACAAACCAACAAACCAACAAACCCACAAACCAACAAACTAACAAGCCAAAAAGCCAACAAAGCAACAAGCCAACAAACGAACAAACCAACAAACCAAGAAACCAACAAACCAACAAACCAACAAACGAACAAACGAACAAACGAACAAACCAACAAACCAACAAATCAACAAGCCAACAAACCAACAAACCAACAAACCAAAAAACCAACCAACAAACAAACAAAGTAACCACCAAACCAACAAACCAATAAACCAACAAACCAACAAATCAACAAACCAACAAACTACAAACCAACAAACCAACAAACCAGGTAATCAAGAAACCAACAAACCAACAAACCAACAAACCAACAAGCCAACAAACGAACAAACCAACAAGCCAACAAACCAACAAACCAACTAACCAAAAAACAAACAAATCAACAAACCAACAAACCAAAAAACCAACAAACCAACAAACCAACAAACCAACAAACCAACAAGCCAACAAACCAACAAACCAACAAATCAACAAACCAACAAAACAAACAAACCAACAAACGAACAAACCAACAAACAAATAACCCAACATACCAACAAACGAACAAACCAACAACCAACAAACCAACAAACAAATAAACCAAGTAACCAACAAAACAACAAACCAACAAGCCAACAAACCAACAAACCAACAAACCAACAAACCAGGTAACCAAGAAACCAACAAACCAACAAACGAACAAGCCAACAAACGAACAAACCAACAAGCCAACAAACCAATAAACCAACAAACCAACAAACCAACAAACCAACAAACCAACAAACCAACAAACCAACAAGCGAACAAGCCAACAAACCAACAAACCAACAAACCAACAAACCAACAAACGAACAAACCAACAAACCAACAAACCAACAAACCAACAAACCAAGTAACCAACAAACCAACAAACCAACAAACCAACAAACCAACAAGCCACAAACCAAAAAACCAACAAACCCACAAACAAAGTAACCATCAAACCAACAAACCAACAGACCAACAAACCAACAAACAAATAAACCAACACACCAACAAACCAACAAACCAACAAACCAACAAACCAACAAACCAACAAACCAACAAACCAACAAGCCAACAAACCAACAAACCAAGAAACCAACAAACCAACAAACCAACAAGCCAAAAAACCAACAAACCAACAAACCAACAAACCAACAAACCAACAAACCAACAAACCAACAAGCCAACAAGCCAACAAACCAACAAACCAACCAACCAACAAACCAACAAACCAACAAACCAACAAACGAGCAAACAAACAAACCAACAAACCAACAAACCAACAAACCAACAAACCAACAAACCAACAAACCAGCAAACCAACAAACCAACAAACCAACAAACCAACAAACCAACAAACCAAAAAACCAACAAACCAACAAACCAACAAGCCAACAAACCAAAAAACCAACAAACCAACAAACCAATAAGCCAACAAACGAACAAACCAACAAACCAACAAGCCAACAAACCAGCAAACCAACAAGCCAACAAGGCAACAAACCAACAAGCCAACAAACGAACAAACCAACAAACAAACAAACCAACAAACCAACAAACCAACAAACCAACAAACCAACAAACGAACAAACCAACAAACCAACAAACCAACAAACCAACAAACCAACAAACCAACAAGCCAACAAGCCAGCAAACCAACAAACAAAAAGACCAACAAACCAACAAACCAACAAACTAACAAACCAACAAACCAACAAACCAACAAGCCAACAAACCAACAAACCAACAAACCAACAAACCAACAAACCAACAAACCAACAAACCAACAAACCAACAAGCCAACAAACCAACAAACCAAAAAGCCAACAAGCCAACAATGCAACAAGCCAACAAACGAAAAAACAAACAAACAAACAAACAAACCAACAAACCAACAAACCCACAAATCAACAAGCCACCAAACCAATAAACCAACAAGCCAACAAGCCAACAAACCAAAAACCCAAGAAACCAACAAACCAACAAACCAACAAACCAACAAACCAACAAACCAACAAACCAACAAACCAACATACCAGCAAACCAAAAAACCAACAAACCAACAAGCCAACAAACGAACAAACCAACAAACAAACAAACCAACAAACCAACAAACCAACAAACCAACAAACCAACAAACCAACAAACCAAAAAACCAACAAATCAACAAGCCAACAAGCCAACAAGCCAACAAACCAACAAGCCAACAAACGAACAAACCAACAAATAAACAAACCAACAAACCAACAAACCAACAAACCAAAAAACCAACAAACCAACAAGCCAACAAACCAACAAACTAACAAGCCAACAAGCCAACAAACCAAAAAACCAACAAACGATCAAACCAACAAACAAACAAACCAACAAAGCAACAAACCAACAAACCAACAAGCCAACAAACCAACAAACCAACAAACAAACAAACCAAGTAACCAACAAAACAACAAAACAACAAGCCAACAAACCAACAAACCAACAAACCAACAAACCAACAAACCAGGTAACCAAGAAACCAACAAACCAACAAACCAAAAAACGAACAAGCCAACAAACGAACAAACCAACAAGCCAACAAACCAACAAACCAACAAACCAACAAACCAACAAACCAACAAACCAACAAACCAATAAACCAACAAACCAACAAACCAACAAGCCAACAAGCCAACAAACCAACAAACCAACAAACCAACAAACCAACAAACCAACAAACCAACAAACCAACAAACGAACAAACCAACAAACCAACAAACCAGGTAACCAAGAAACCAACAACCCAACAAACCAACAAACGAACAAACCAACAAATGAACAAACCAACAAACCAATAAGCCAAAAAGCCAACAAATCAACAAGCCAACAAACGAACAAACCAACAAACCAACAAATCAAGAAACCAATAAACCAACAAACCAACAAACGAACAAACCAACAAACCAACAAACGAACAAACCAACAAACCAACAAACCAACAAACCAACAAACCAACAAACCAACAAACCAACAAACCAAGTAACCAACAAACCAACAAACCAACAAACCAACAAACCAACAAACCAACAAACCAAGAAACCAACAAACCAACAAGCCACAAACCAAAAAACCAACAAACCAACAAACAAAGTAACCAACAAACCAACAAACCAACAGACCAACAAACAAATAAACCAACACACCAACAAACCAACAAACCAACAAACCAACAAACCAACAAACCAACAAACCAACAAACCAACAAACCAACAAACCAACAAGCCAACAAACCAACAAACCAACAAGCCAACAAACCAACAAACCAAGAAACCAACAAACCAACAAACCAACAAGCCAACAAACCAACAAACCAACAAACCAACAAACCAACAAACCAACAAACCAACAAACCAACAAACCAACAAACCAACAAACCAACAAACCCACAAGCCAACAAGCCAACAGACCAACAAACCAACCAACCAACAAACCAACAAACCAACAAACGAGCAAACAAACAAACCAACAAACCAACAAACCAACAAACCAACAAACCAACAAACCAACAAACCAACAATCCAACAAGCCAACAGACCAACAAGCCAACAAACGAACAAACCAACAAACAAACAGACCAACAAACCAACAAACCAACAAACCAACAAACCAACAAACCAACAAACGAACAAACGAACAAACCAACAAACCAACAAACCAACAAATCAACAAACCAACAAACCAACAAACCAACAAACCAACAAACCAACAAACCAACAAACCAACAAACGAACAAACCAACAAACCAGGTAACCAAGAAACCAACAACCCAACAAACCAACAAACGAACAAACCAACAAATGAACAAACCAACAAACCAATAAGCCAAAAAGCCAACACACCAACAAGCCAACAAACGAACAAACCAACAAACCAACAAATCAAGAAACCAACAAACCAATAAACCAACAAACGAACAAACCAACAAACCAACAAACGAACAAACCAACAAACCAACAAACCAACAAACCAACAAGCCAACAAACCAACAAACCAAGAAACCAACAAACCAACAAACCAACAAGCCAACAAACCAACAAACCAACAAACCAACAAACCAACAAATCAACAAACCAACAAACCAACAAACCCACAAGCCAACAAGCCACCAAACCAACAAACCAACCAACAAACAAACCAACAAACCAACAAACCAACAAACGAGCAAACAAACAAACCAACAAACCAACAAACCAACAAACCAACAAACCAACAAACCAACAAACCAACAAACCAACAAACCAACAAACCAACAAACCAACAAACCAACAAACCAACAAACCAACAAACCAACAAACCAACAAGAAAACAAACGTACAAACCAACAAGCCAACAAACCAACAAACCAACAAGCCAACAAGCCAACAGACCAACAAGCCAACAAACGAACAAACCAACAAACAAACAAACCAACAAACCAACAAACCAACAAACCAACAAACGAACAAACCAACAAACCAACAAACCAACAAACCAACAAACCAACAAACCAACAAGCCAACAAGCCAACAAACCAACAAACAAAAAAACCAACAAACCAACAAACCAACAAACCAACAAACCAACAAACTAACAAACCAACAAACTAACAAGCCAACAAACCAACAAACTAACAAACCAACAAACCAACAAACCAACAAACCAACAAACTAACAAATTAACAAACCAACAAGCCAACAAACCAAAAAACCAACAAACCGCCAAACCAACAAACCAACAAACCAACAAACCAACAAGCCAACAAACCAACAAACCAAAAAGCCAACAAGCCAGCAATGCAACAAGCCAACAAACAACCAAACAAACAAACAAACCAACAAACCAACAAACCAACAAACCAACAAACCAACAAGCCAACAAACCAATAAACCAACAAGCCAACAAGCCAACAAACCAAAAAACCAACAAACCAACAAAACAACAAACCAACAAACCAACAAACCAACAAACCAACAAACCAACAAACCAACAAACCAACATACCAACAAACCAACAAACCAACAAACCAGCAAACCAACATACCAACAAACCAACAAACCAACAAACCAACAAACCAAAAAACCAACAAACCAACAAACCAACAAGCCAAAAAACCAACAAACCAACAAACCAACAAGCCAACAAACGAACAAACCAACAAGCCAACAAACCAGCAAACCAACAAGCCAACAAGCCAACAAACCAACAAGCCAACAAACGAACAAACCAACAAACAAACAAACCAACAAACCAACGAGCAAACAAGCAAACCAACAAACCAACAAACCAACAAACCAACAAACCAACAAACCAACAAACCAACAAACCAGCAAACCAACAAACCAACAAACCAACAAACCAACAAACCAAAAAACCAATAAACCAACAAACCAACAAGCCAACAAACCAAAAAACCAACAAACCAACAAACCAACAAGCCAACAAACGAACAAACCAACAAGCCAACAAACCAGCAAACCAACAAGCCAACAAGCCAACAAACCAACAAGCCAACAAACGAACAAACCAACAAACAAACAAACCAACAAACCAACAAACCAACAAACCAACAAACGAACAAACCAACAAACCAACAAACCAACAAACCAACAAACCAACAAACCAACAAACCAACAAACCAACAAACCAACAAGCCAACAAGCCAGCAAACCAACAAACAAAAAGACCAACAAACCAACAAACCAACAAACCAACAAACCAACAAACTAACAAACCAACAAACCAACAAACCAACAAGCCAACAAACCAACAAACCAACAAACCAACAAACCAACAAACCAACAAACCAACAAACGAACAAACCAACAAACCAACAAACCAACAAACCAACAAACCAACAAACCAACAAACCAACAAACCAACAAACCAACAAGCCAACAAGCCAGCAAACCAACAAACAAAAAGACCAACAAACCAACAAACCAACAAACCAACAAACCAACAAACTAACAAACCAACAAACCAACAAACCAACAAGCCAACAAACCAACAAACCAACAAACCAACAAACCAACAAACCAACAAACCAACAAACCAACAAACTAACAAGCCAACAAACCAACAAACCAAAAAGCCACCAAGCCAACAATGCAACAAGCCAACAAACGAACAAACAAACAAACCAACAAACCAACAAACCAAAAAGCCACCAAGCCAACAATGCAACAAGCCAACAAACGAACAAACAAACAAACAAACAAACAAACCAACAAACCAACAAACCTACAAATCAACAAGCCACCAAACCAATAAACCAACAAGCCAACAAGCCAACAAACCAAAAACCCAAGAAACCAACAAACCAACAAACCAACAAACCAACAAACCAACAAACCAACAAACCAACATACCAGCAAACCAAAAAACCAACAAACCAACAAGCCAACAAACGAACAAACCAACAAACAAACAAACCAACAAACCAACAAACCAACAAACCAACAAACCAACAAACCAACAAACCAACAAACCAAAAAACCAACAAATCAACAAGCCAACAAGCCAACAAGCCAACAAACCAACAAGCCAACAAACGAACAAACCAACAAATAAACAAACCAACAAACCAACAAACCAACAAACCAAAAAACCAACAAACCAACAAGCCAACAAACCAACAAACCAACAAGCCAACAAGCCAACAAACCAAAAATCCAAAAAACGAACAAAAAAACAAACCAACAAACCAACAAACCAACAAGCCAACAAACCAACAAACCAAAAAGCCAACAAGCCAACAATGCAACAAGCCAACAAACAACCAAACAAACAAACAAACCAACAAACCAACAAACCAACAAACCAACAAACCAACAAGCCAACAAACCAATAAACCAACAAGCCAACAAGCCAACAAACCAAAAAACCAACAAACCAACAAAACAACAAACCAACAAACCAACAAACCAACAAACCAACAAACCAACAAACCAACAAACCAACATACCAACAAACCAAAAAACCAACAAACCAACAAGCCAACAAACGAACAAACCAACAAACAAACAAACCAACAAACCAACGAGCAAACAAGCAAACCAACAAACCAACAAACCAACAAACCAACAAACCAACAAACCAACAAACCAACAAACCAACAAACCAACAAACCAGCAAACCAACAAACCAACAAACCAACAAACCAACAAACCAACAAACCAAAAAACCAACAAACCAACAAACCAACAAGCCAACAAACCAAAAAACCAACAAACCAACAAACCAACAAGCCAACAAACGAACAAACCAAAAAGCCAACAAACCAGCAAACCAACAAGCCAACAAGCCAACAAACCAACAAGCCAACAAACGAACAAACCAACAAACAAACAAACCAACAAACCAACAAACCAACAAACCAACAAACGAACAAACCAACAAACCAACAAACCAACAAACCAACAAACCAACAAACCAACAAGCCAACAAGCCAGCAAACCAACAAACAAAAAGACCAACAAACCAACAAACCAACAAACCAACAAACCAACAAACCAACAAACTAACAAACCAACAAACCAACAAACCAACAAGCCAACAAACCAACAAACCAACAAACCAACAAACCAACAAACCAACAAACCAACAAGAAAACAAACGTACAAACCAACAAGCCAACAAACCAACAAACCAACAAGCCAACAAGCCAACAGACCAACAAGCCAACAAACGAACAAACCAACAAACAAACAAACCAACAAACCAACAAACCAACAAACCAACAAACCAACAAACGAACAAACCAACAAACCAACAAACCAACAAACCAACAAACCAACAAACCAACAAACCAACAAGCCAACAAGCCAACAAACCAACAAACAAAAAAACTAACAAACCAACAAACCAACAAACCAACAAACCAACAAACTAACAAACCAACAAACCAACAAGCCAACAAACCAACAAACCAACAAACAAACAAACCAACAAACCAACAAACCAACAAACCAACAAACCAACAAACTAACAAATTAACAAACCAACAAGCCAACAAACCAAAAAACCAACAAACCGCCAAACCAACAAACCAACAAACCAACAAACCAACAAGCCAACAAACCAACAAACCAAAAAGCCAACAAGCCAACAATGCAACAAGCCAACAAACAACCAAACAAACAAACAAACCAACAAACCAACAAACCAACAAACCAACAAACCAAAAAGCCAACAAACCAATAAACCAACAAGCCAACAAGCCAACAAACCAAACAACCAACAAACCAACAAAACAACAAACCAACAAACTAACAAACCAACAAACCAACAAACCAACAAACCAACATACCAACAAACCAAAAAACCAACAAACCAACAAGCCAACAAACGAACAAACTAACAAACAAACAAACCAACAAACCAACGAGCAAACAAGCAAACTAACAAACCAACAAACCAACAAACCAACAAACCAACAAACCAACAAACCAACAAACCAGCAAACCAACAAACCAACAAACCAACAAACCAACAAACCAACAAACCAAAAAACCAACAAACCAACAAACCAACAAGCCAACAAACCAAAAAACCAACAAACCAACAAACCAACAAGCCAACAAACGAACAAACCAACAAGCCAACAAACCAGCAAACCAACAAGCCAACAAGCCAACAAACCAACAAGCCAACAAACGAACAAACCAACAAACAAACAAACCAACAAACCAACAAACCAACAAACGAACAAACCAACAAACCAACAAACCAACAAACCAACAAACCAACAAACCAACAAGCCAACAAGCCAGCAAACCAACAAACAAAAAGACCAACAAACCAACAAACCAACAAACCAACAAACCAACAAACTAACAAACCAACAAACCAACAAACCAACAAACCAACAAACCAACAAACCAACAAACCAACAAACCAACAAACCAACAAACCAACAAACCAACAAACCAACAAGCCAACAAACCAACAAGCCAACAAACCAACAAACCAAAAAGCCAACAAGCCAACAATGCAACAAGCCAACAAACGAACAAACAAACAAACAAACAAACAAACCAACAAACCAACAAACCCACAAATCAACAAGCCACCAAACCAATAAACCAACAAGCCAACAAGCCAACAAACCAAAAACCCAAGAAACCAACAAACCAACAAACCAACAAACCAACAAACCAACAAACCAACAAACCAACAAACCAACATACCAGCAAACCAAAAAACCAACAAACCAACAAGCCAACAAACGAACAAACCAACAAACAAACAAACCAACAAACCAACAAACCAACAAACCAACAAACCAACAAACCAACAAACCAACAAACCAAAAAACCAACAAATCAACAAGCCAACAAGCCAACAAGCCAACAAACCAACAAGCCAACAAACGAACAAACCAACAAATAAACAAACCAACAAACCAACAAACCAACAAACCAAAAAACCAACAAACCAACAAGCCAACAAGCCAACAAACCAACAAACCAACAAGCCAACAAGCCAACAAACCAAAAAACCAACAAACGAACAAACCAACAAACCAACAAACCAACAAACCAACAAGCCAACAAGCCAACAAACCAACAAACCAAAAAGCCAACAAGCCAACAATGCAACAAGCCAACAAACAACCAAACAAACAAACAAACCAACAAACCAACAAACCAACAAACCAGCAAACCAACAAGCCAACAAACCAATAAACCAACAAGCCAACAAGCCAACAAACCAAAAAACCAACAAACCAACAAAACAACAAACCAACAAACCAAAAAACCAACAAACCAACAAACCAACAAACCAACAAACCAACATACCAACAAACCAAAAAACCCACAAACCAACAAGCCAACAAACGAACAAACCAACAAACAAACAAACCAACAAACCAACGAGCAAACAAGCAAACCAACAAACCAACAAACCAACAAACCAACAAACCAACAAACCAACAAACCAACAAACCAGCAAACCAACAAACCAACAAACCAACAAACCAACAAACCAACAAACCAAAAAACCAACAAACCAACAAACCAACAAGCCAACAAACCAAAAAACCATCAAACCAACAAACCAACAAGCCAACAAACGAACAAACCAACAAGCCAACAAACCAGCAAACCAACAAGCCAACAAGCCAACAAACCAACAAGCCAACAAACGAACAAACCAACAAACAAACAAACCAACAAACCAACAAACCAACAAACCAACAAACGAACAAACCAACAAACCAACAAACCAACAAACCAACAAACCAACAAACCAACAAGCCAACAAGCCAGCAAACCAACAAACAAAAAGACCAACAAACCAAAAAACCAACAAACCAACAAACCAACAAACTAACAAACCAACAAACCAACAAACCAACAAGCCAACAAACCAACAAGCCAACAAACCAACAAACCAACAAACCAACAAACCAACAAACCAACAAACCAACAAGCCAACAAACCAACAAACCAAAAAGCCAACAAGCTAACAATACAACAAGCCAACAACCGAACAAACAAACAAACAAACAAACAAACCAACAAACCAACAAACCCGCAAATCAACAAGCCACCAAACCAATAAACCAACAAACCAACAAGCCAACAAGCCAACAAACCAAAAACCCAAGAAACCAACAAACCAACAAACCAACAAACCAACAAACCAACAAACCAACAAACCAACAAACCAACAAACCAACAAACCAACATACCAGCAAACCAAAAAACCAACAAATCAACAAGCCAACAAACGAACAAACCAACAAACAAACAAACCAACAAACCAACAAACCAACAAACCAACAAACCAACAAACCAACAAACCAACAAACCAAAAAACCAACAAATCAACAAGCCAACAAGCCAACAAGCCAACAAACCAACAAGCCAACAAACGAACAAACCAACAAATAAACAAACCAACAAACCAACAAACCAACAAACCAAAAAACCAACAAACCAACAAGCCAACAAACCAACAAACCAACAAGCCAACAAGCCAACAAACCAAAAAACCAACAAACGAACAAACCAACAAACAAACAAACAAACAAACCAACAAACCAACAAACCAACAAGCCAACAAACCAACAAACAAACAAACCAAGTAACCAACAAAACAACAAACCAACAAGCCAACAAACCAACAAACCAACAAACCAACAAACCAACAAACCAGGTAACCAAGAAACCAACAAACCAACAAACCAACAAACGAACAAGCCAACAAACGAACAAACCAACAAGCCAACAAACCAACAAACCAACAAACCAACAAACCAACAAACCAACAAACCAACAAACCAACAAACCAACAAACCAACAAACCAACAAACCAACAAACCAACAAACCAACAAACCAACAAACCAACAAACCAACAAACGAACAAACCAACAAACCAACAAACCAGGTAACCAAGAAACCAACAACCCAACAAACCAACAAACGAACAAACCCACAAATGAACAAACCAACAAACCAATAAGCCAAAAAGCCAACAAATCAACAAGCCAACAAACGAACAAACCAACAAACCAACAAATCAAGAAACCAACAAACCAACAAACCAACAAACGAACAAACCAACAAACCAACAAACGAACAAACCAACAAACCTACAAACCAACAAACCAACAAACCAACAAACCAAGTAACCAACAAACCAACAAACCAAGAAACCAACAAACCAACAAACCAACAAACCAAGAAACCAACAAGCCACAAACCAAAAAACCAACAAACCAACAAACAAAGTAACCAACAAACCAACAAACCAACAGACCAACAAACCAACAAACAAATAAACCAACACACCAACAAACCAACAAACCAACAAACCAACAAACCAACAAACCAGCAAACCAACAAACCAACAAACCAACAAGCCAACAAACCAACAAACCAACAAGCCAACAAACCAAGAAACCAAGAAACCAACAAACCAACAAACCAACAAGCCAACAAACCAACAAACCAACAAACCAACAAACCAACAAACCAACAAACCAACAAACCAACAAACCAACAAACCAACAAACCAACAAACCAACAAACCAACAAACCCACAAGCCAACAAGCCAACAGACCAACAAACCAACCAACCAACAAACCAACAAACCAACAAACGAGCAAACAAACAAACCAACAAACCAACAAACCAGCAAACCAACAAACCAACAAACCAACAAGCCAACAAGCCAACAGACCAACAAGCCAACAAACGAACAAACCAACAAACAAACAAACCAACAAACCAACAAACCAACAAACCAACAAACGAACAAACGAACAAACCAACAAACCAACAAACCAACAAACCAACAAACCAACAAACCAACAAACCAACAAACCAACAAACCAACAAACCAACAAACCAACAAACCAACAAACGAACAAACCAACAAACCAACAAACCAGGTAACCAAGAAACCAACAACCCAACAAACCAACAAACGAACAAACCAACAAATGAACAAACCAACAAACCAATAAGCCAAAAAGCCAACAAACCAACAAGCCAACAAACGAACAAACCAACAAACCAACAAATCAAGAAACCAACAAACCAACAAACCAACAAACGAACAAACCAACAAACCAACAAACGAACAAACCAACAAACCAACAAACCAATAAACCAACAAACCAAGTAACCAACAAACCAACAAACCAACTAACCAACAAACCAACAAACCAAGAAACCAACAAACCAACAAGCCACAAACCAAAAAAACAACAAACCAACAAACAAAGTAACCAACAAACCAACAAACCAACAGACCAACAAACCAACAATCAAATAAACCAACACACCAACAAACCAACAAACCAAAAAACCAACAAACCAACAAACCAACAAACCAACAAACCAACAAGCCAACAAACCAACAAACCAAGAAACCAACAAACCAACAAACCAACAAGCCAACAAACCAACAAACCAACAAACCAACAAACCAACAAATCAACAAATCAACAAACCAACAAACCCACAAGCCAACAAGCCACCAAACCAACAAACCAACCAACAAACAAACCAACAAACCAACAAACCAACAAACGAGCAAACAAACAAACCAACAAACCAACAAACCAACAAACCAACAAACCAACAAACCAACAAACCAACAAACCAACAAACCAACAAACCAACAAACCAACAAACCAACAAACCAACAAGAAAACAAACGAACAAACCAACAAGCCAACAAACCAACAAACCAATAAGCCAACAAGCCAACAGACCAACAAGCCAACAAACGAACAAACCAACAAACAAACAAACCAACAAACCAACAAACCAACAAACCAACAAACGAACAAACCAACAAACCAACAAACCAACAAACCAACAAACCAACAAACCAACAAACCAACAAGCCAACAAGCCAACAAACCAACAAACAAAAAAACCAACAAACCAACAAACCAACAAACCAACAAACCAACAAACTAACAAACCAACAAACCAAAAAGCCAACAAACCAACAAACCAACAAACCAACAAACCAACAAACCAACAAACCAACAAACCAACAAACTAACAAATTAACAAACCAACAAGCCAACAAACCAAAAAACCAACAAACCGCCATACCAACAAACCAACAAACCAACAAACCAACAAGCCAACAAACCAACAAACCAAAAAGCCAACAAGCCAACAATGCAACAAGCCAACAAACAACCAAACAAACAAACAAACCAACAAACCAACAAACCAACAAACCAACAAACCAACAAGCCAACAAACCAATAAACCAACAAGCCAACAAGCCAACAAACCAAAAAACCAACAAACCAACAAAACAACAAACCAACAAACCAACAAACCAACAAACCAACAAACCAACAAACCAACAAACCAACAAACCAACAAACCAACATACCAACAAACCAAAAAACCAACAAACCAACAAGCCAACAAACGAACAAACCAACAAACAAACAAACCAACAAACCAACAAACCAACAAACCAACAAACCAACAAACCAACAAACCAACAAACCAACAAACCAACAAATCAACAAGCCAACAAGCTAACTAGCCAACAAACCAACAAGCCAACAAACGAACAAACCAACAAATAAACAAACCAACAAACCAACAAACCAACAAACCAACAAACCAATAAACCAACAAACCAACAAACCAACAAGCCAACAAACCAACAAACCAACAAACCAACAAGCCAACAAACAAAAAAACCAACAAACGAACAAACCAACAAACAAACAAACCAACAAACCAACAAACCAGCAAACCAACAAGCCAACAAACAAACAAACCAACAAACCAACAAACCAACAAACAAACAAACCAACAAACCAACAAACCAACAAACCAACAAACCAACAATCCAACAAACCAACAAGCCAACAAACCAACAAACCAACAAAGCAACAAGCCAAAAAACCAACAAAACAACAAGGCAACAAGCCAAAAAACCAACAAGCCAGCAAGCCAACAAACCAACAAACCAACAAACCAACAAACCAACAAACCAACAAACCAACAAACCAAAAAACGAACAAACAAACCAACCAACAAACCAACAAACCAACATACCATCAAACCAACAACCCAACAAGCCAATAAGCCAACAAACCAACAAACCAACAAACCAACAAACCAACAAACCAACAAACCAACAAACCAACAAACCAACAAACCAACAAACCTAAAAACCAACAAACCAACAAACCAGCAAACCAACAAACGAACAAACCAACAAGCCAATAAACGAATAAACCAACAAACAAACAAACCAACAAACCAACAACCCAACAAGCCAACAAACCAACAAACGAACAAATCAAGAAACCAACAAACGAACAAACCAACAAACCAACAAACCAAGTAATTAACAAACCAACAAACCAACAAACCAACAAGCCAACAAACGAACAAGCCAACAAGCCAACAAACCAACAAACTAACAAGCCAACAAACTAACAAACCAACAAACCAACAAGCCAACAAACCAACAAACCAAAAAGCCAACAAGCCAACAATGCAACAAGCCAACAAACGAACAAACAAACAAACAAACCAACAAACCAACAAACCAACAAACCAACAAACCAACAAACCAACAAACCAACAAATCAACAAGCCAACAAGCCAACAAGCCAACAAACCAACAAGCCAACAAACGAACAAACCAACAAATAAACAAACCAACAAACCAACAAACCAATAAACCAACAAACCAACAAACCAACAAGCCAACAAACCAACAAACCAACAAGCCAACAAGCCAACAAACAAAAAAACCAACAAACGAACAAACCAACAAACAAACAAACCAACAAACCAACAAACCAGCAAACCAACAAGCCAACAAACAAACAAACCAACAAACCAACAAACCAACAAACAAACAAACCAACAAACCAACAAACCAACAAACCAACAATCCAACAAACCAACAAGCCAACAAACCAACAAACCAACAAACCAACAAGCCAAAAAACCAACAAACCAACAAGGCAACAAGCCAAAAAACCAACAAGCCAGCAAGCCAACAAACCAACAAACCAACAAACCAACAAACCAACAAACCAACAAACCAACAAACGAACAAACAAGCCAACTAACAAACCAACAAACCAACAAACCAACAAACCATCAAACCAACAACCCAACAAGCCAATAAGCCAACAAACCAACAAACCAACAAACCAACAAACCAACAAACCAACAAACCAACAAACCAACAAACCAACAAACCAACAAACCAACAAACCTAAAACCCAACAAACCAACAAACCAGCAAACCAACAAACGAACAAACCAACAAGCCAATAAACGAATAAACCAACAAACAAACAAACCAACAAACCAACAACCCAACAAGCCAACAAACCAACAAACGAACAAATCAAGAAACCAACAAACGAACAAACCAACAAACCAACAAACCAAGTAATTAACAAACCAACAAACCAACAAACTAACAAGCCAACAAACTAACAAACCAACAAACCAACAAGCCAACAAACCAACAAACCAAAAAGCCAACAAGCCAACAATGCAACAAGCCAACAAACGAACAAACAAACCAACAAACCAACAAATCAACATACCAAGAAACCAAAAAACCAACAATACAACAAGCCAATAAACGATCAAACCAACAAACAAACAAACCAACAAACCAACAAACCAACAAACCAACAAACCAACAAACCAACAAACCAAAAAACCAACAAATCAACAAGCCAACAAGCCAACAAGCCAACAAACCAACAAGCCAAAAAACGAACAAACCAACAAATAAACAAACCAACAAACCAACAAACCAACAAACCAACAAGCCAACAAACCAACAAACCAACAAGCCAACAAACCAAACAAACCAACAAGCCAACAAGCCAACAAACCAAAAAACCAAAAACGAACAAACCAACAAACAAACAAACCAACAAACCAACAAACCAACAAACCCACAAGCCAACAAACCAACAAACCAACAAACAAACAAACCAAGTAACCAACAAAACAACAAACCAACAAGCCAACAAACCAACAAACCAACAAACCAGGTAACCAAGAAACCAACAGACCAACAAACCAACAAACGAACAAGCCAACAAACGAACAAACCAACAAGCCAACAAACCAACAAACCAACAAACCAACAAACCAACAAACCAACAAACCAACAAACCAACAAACCAACAAACCAACTAGCCAATAAGCCAACAAACCAACAAACCAACAAACCAACAAACCAACAAACCAACAAACCAACAAACCAACAAACCAACAAACCAACAAACCAACAAACCAACAAACCAACAAACGAACAAACCAACAAACCAACAAACCAGGTAACCAAGAAACCAACAAACCAACAAACGAACAAACCAAAAAACCAACAATACAACAAGCCAACAAACGAACAAATCAACAAACAAACAAACCAACAAACCAACAAACCAACAAACCAACAAACCAACAAACCAACAAACCAAAAAACCAACAAATCAACAAGCCAACAAGCCAACAAGCCAACAAACCAACAAGCCAACAAACGAACAAACCAACAAATAAACAAACCAACAAACCAACAAACCAACAAACCAACAAGCCAACAAACCAACAAACCAACAAGCCAACAAACCAAACAAACCAACAAGCCAACAAGCCAACAAACCAAAAAACCAAAAACGAACAAACCAACAAACAAACAAACCAACAAACCAACAAACCAACAAACCCACAAGCCAACAAACCAACAAACCAACAAACAAACAAACCAAGTAACCAACAAAACAACAAACCAACAAGCCAACAAACCAACAAACCAACAAACCAACAAACCAGGTAACCAAGAAACCAACAAACCAACAAACCAACAAACGAACAAGCCAACAAACGAACAAACCAACAAGCCAACAAACCAACAAACCAACAAACCAACAAACCAACAAACCAACAAACCAAGAAACCAACAAACCAACTAGCCAATAAGCCAACAAACCAACAAACCAACAAACCAACAAACCAACAAACCAACAAACCAACAAACCAACAAACCAACAAACCAACAAACCAACAAACCAACAAACCAACAAACGAACAAACCAACAAACCAGGTAACCAAGAAACCAACAAACCAACAAACCAACAAACGAACAAACCAACAAATGAACAAACCAACAAACCAATAAGCCAAAAAGCCAACAAACCAACAAGCCAACAAACGGACAAACCAACAAACCAACAAATCAAGAAACCAACAAACCAACAAACCAACAAACAAACAAACCAACAAACCAACAAACGAACAAACCAACAAACCAAAAAACCAACAAACCAACAAACCAAGTAACCAACAAACCAACAAACCAACAAACCAACAAACCAACAAACCTAGAAACCAACAAACCAACAAGCCACAAACCAAAAAACCAACAAACCAACAAACAAAGTAGCCAACAAACCAACAAACCAACAGACCAACAAACCAACAAACAAATAAACCAACACACCAACAAACCAACAAACCAACAAACCAACAAACCAACAAACCAACAAACCAACAAACCAACAAGCCAACAAACCAACAAACCAAGAAACCAACAAACCAACAAACCAACAAGCCAACAAACCAACAAACCAACAAACCAACAAACTAACAAACCAACAAACCAACAAACCAACAAACCAACAAACCAACAAGCCAACAAGCCAACAAACCAACAAACCAACCAACCAACAAACCAACAAACCAACGAACCAACAAACGAGCAAACAAACAAACCAACAAACCAACAAACCAACAAACCAACAAACCAACAAACCAACAAACCAACAAACCAACAAACCAACAAACCAACAAACCAACAAACCAAAAAACCAGCAAACCAACAAACCAACAAGCCAAAAAACCAAAAAACCAACAAACCAACAAACCAACAAGCCAACAAACGAACAAACCAACAAGCCAACAAACCAACAAACCAACAAGCCAACAAGCCAACAAACCAACAAGCCAACAAACGAACAAACCAACAAACCAACAAGCCAACAAGCCAACAAACCAACAAACCAACCAACCAACAAACCAACAAACCAACAAACCAGCAAACGAGCAAACAAACAAACCAACAAACCAACAAACCAACAAACCAACAAACCAACAAACCAACAAACCAACAAACCAACAAACCAACAAACCAACAAACCAACAAACCAACAAACCAACAAACCAACAAACCAAAAAACCAGCAAACCAACAAACCAACAAGCCAAAAAACCAAAAAACCAACAAACCAACAAACTAACAAGCCAACAAACGAACAAACCAACAAGCCAACAAACCAACAAACCAACAAGCCAACAAACCAACAAACTAACAAATCAACAAACCAACAAGCCAACAAACCAAAAAACCAACAAACCGCCAAACCAACAAAAGAACAAACCAACAAACCAATAAGCCAACAAACCAACAAACCAAAAAGCCAACAAGCCAACAATGCAACAAGCCAACAAACGAACAACCAAACAAACAAACCAACAAACCAACAAACCAACAAACCAACAAACCAAAAAACCAGCAAACCAACAAACCAACAGGCCAACAAACCAACAAAAAAAAAAACCAACAAACCTACAAACCAACAAACCAACAAACCAACAAACCAACAAACTATTAAACAAACAAACCAACAAGCCAACAAACCAACAAACCAACAAACCAACAAACCAACAAACGAACAAACCAACAAACCAACAAACTAACAAATCAACAAACCAACAAGCCAACAAACCAAAAAACCAACAAACCGCCAAACCAACAAAATAACAAACCAACAAACCAATAAGCCAACAAACCAACAAATCAAAAAGCCAACAAGCCAACAATGCAACAAGCCAACAAACGAACAACCAAACAAACAAACCAACAAACCAACAAACCAACAAACTAACAAACCAACAAATCAAAAAACCAGCAAACCAACAAACCAACAGGCCGACAAACCAAAAAACCAACAAACCAACAAACCAACAAGCCAACAAACCAACAAACCAACAAGCCAACAAGCCAACAAACCAACAAGCCAACAAGCCAACAAACCAACAAGCCAACAAACGAACAAACCAACAAACAAACAAACCAACAAACCAACAAACCAACACACGAACAAACCAACAAACCAACAAACCAACAAACCAACAAACCAACAAACCAACAAACCAACAAACCAACAAACCAACAAACCAACAAGCCAACAAGCCAACAAACGAACAAACAAAAAAACCAACAAACCAACAAACCAACAAACCAACAAACCAACAAACCAACAAACTAACAAACCAACAAACCAACAAGCCAACAAACCAACAAACCAACAAACCAACAAACCAACAAACCAACAAACCAACAAACCAACAAACCAACAAACGAACAAACCAACAAACTAACAAATCAACAAACCAACAAGCCAACAAACCAAAAAAACCAACAAACCGCCAAACCAACAAACCAACAAACCAACAAGCCACCAAACCAACCAACAAACCAACAACCAACAAACCAATAAACCAACAAGCCAACAAGCCAACAAACCAACATACCAACAAACCAAAAAACTAACAAACCAACAAACCAACAAACCAACAAACCAAAAAACCAACAAACCAACAAACGAACAAACCAACCAACCAACAAACTAACAAACCAACAAACCAACAAACCATCAAACCAACAACCCAACAAGCCAACAAACCAACAAACCAACAAACCAACAAACCAACAAACCAACAAACCAACAAACCAACAAACCAACAAACCAACAAACCAACAAACCTAAAAACCAACAAACCAACAAACCAGCAAACCAGCAAACGAACAAACCAACAAGCCAATAAACGAACAAACCAACAAAAAAACAAACCAACAAACCAATAACCCAACAAGCCAACAAACCAACAAACTAACAAATCAAGAAACCACCAAACGAACAAACCAACAAACCAACAAACCAAGTAATTAACAAACCAACAAACCAACAAACCAACAAGCTAACCAACCAACAAGCCAACAAGCCAACAAACCAACAAAATAACAAGCCAACAAACTAACAAACTAACAAACCAACAAACCAACAAACCAACAAACCAACAAACCAACAAACCAACAAATCAACAAACCAACAAGCGAACAAGCCAACAAACCAACAAACCAACAAACCAACAAACCAACAAACCAACAAACCAACTAACCCACAAACCAACAAACCAACAAACCAACAAACCAACAAACCAACAAGCCAAAAAGCCAACAAACCAACAAACGAAAAAACCAACAAACCAACAAACCAACAAACCAACAAACCAACAAACCAACAAACCAACAAACCAACAAACCAACAAACCGACAAACCAACAAGCCAACAAACCAACAAACCAACAAACCGACAAACCAACAAGCCAACAAGCCAACAAACCAACAAGTCAACAAACCAACAAACCAAAAAACCAACCAACAAACAAACCAAGTAACCAACAAACCAACAAACCAATAAACCAACAAACCAACAAACCAACAAACCAACAAACCAACAAACCAACAAACCAGGTAACCAAAAAACCAACAAACCAACAAACCAACAAACCAACAAACCAACAAACCAACAAACCAACAAGCCAACAAACGAACAAACCAACAAGCCAACAAACCAACAAACCAACTAACCAAAAAACAAACAAACCAACAAACCAACAAACCAACAAACCAAAAAAACAACAAACCAACAAACCAACAAACCAACAAACGAACAAACAAACAAACGAACAAACCAACAAACCAACAAACCAACAAACGAACAAACCAACAAACCAACAAACCAACAAACCAACAAACAAATAAACCAACATACCAACAAACCAACAAACCAACAAGCCAACAAACGAACAAACCAATAAACCAACAAACAAACAAACCAAGTAACCAACAAAACAACAAACCAACAAGCCAACAAACCAACAAACCAACAAACCAACAAACCAACAAACCAACAAACCAGGTAACCAAGAAACCAACAAACCAACAAACCAACAAACGAACAAGCCAACAAACGAACAAACCAACAAGCCAACAAACCAACAAGCCAACAACCCAACAAACCAACAAACCAACAAACCAACAAACGAACAAACCAACAAACCAACAAACCAGGTAACCAAGAAACCAACAAACCAACAAACCAACAAACGAACAAACCTACAAATGAACAAACCAACAAACCAATAAGCCAAAAAGCCAACAAACCAACAAGCTAACAAACGAACAAACCAACAAACCAACAAACCAACAAACCAACAAACCAACAAACCAACAAACGAACAAACCAACAAACCAACAAACGAACAAACCAACAAACCAACAAACCAACAAACCAACAAACCAAGTAACCAACAAACCAACAAATCAACAAGCCAAAAAGCCAACAAGCCAACAAACCAACAAGCCAACAAACGAACAAACCAACAAATAAACAAACCAACAAACCAACAAACCAACAAACCAACAAACCAACAAACCAACAAACCAACAAGCCAACAAACCAACAAACCAACAAGCCAACAAGCCAACAAACAAAAAAACCAACAAACGAACAAACCAACAAACAAACAAGCCAACAAACCAACAAACCAACAAACGAACAAACCTACAAATAAACAAACCAACAAACCAACAATCCAACAAACCAACAAGCCAACAAACCAACAAACCAACAAACCAACAAACCAACAAGCCAACAAACCAACAAACCAACAAGCCAACAAGCCAAAAAACCAATAAGCCAGCAAGCCAACAAACCAACAAACCAACAAACCAACAAACCAACAAACCAACAAACCAATAAACCAACAAACGAACAAACCAACCAGCCAACAAACCAACAAACCAACAAACCATCAAACCAACAACCCAACAAGCCAATAAGCCAACAAACCAACAAACCAACAAACCAACAAACCAACAAACCAACAAACCAACAAACCAACAAATCAACAAACCTAAAAACCAACAAACCAACAAACCAGCAAACCAACAAGCCAACAAACAAACAAACCAACAAACCAACACATCAACAAACGAACAAACCAACAAATAAACAAACCAACAAACCAACAATCCAACAAACCAACAAGCCAACAAACCAACAAACCAACAAACCAACAAACCAACAAGCCAACAAACCAACAAACCAACAAGCCAACAAGCCAAAAAACCAACAAGCCAGCAAGCCAACAAACCAACAAACCAACAAACCAACAAACCAACAAACCAACAAATGAACAAACCAACCAACCAAAAACGAACAAACCAACAAACCATCAAACCAACAACCCAACAAGCCAATAAGCCAACAAACCAACAAACCAACAAACCAACAAACCAACAAACCAACAAACCAACAAACCAACAAACCAACAAACCAACAAACCTAAAAACCAACAAACCAACAAACCAGCAAACCAACAAACGAACAAACCAACAAGCCAATAAACGAACAAACCAACAAACAAACAAACCAACAAACCAACAACCCAACAAGCCAACAAACCAACAAACGAACAAATCAAGAAACCAACAAACGAACAAACCAACAAACCAACAAACCAAGTAATTAACAAACCAACAAACCAACAAACCAACAAGCCAACAAACCAACAAGCCAACAAGCCAACAAACCAACAAACTAACAAGCCAACAAACTAACAAACCAACAAACCAACAAACCAACAAACCAACAAACCAATAAACCAACAAACCAACAAACCAACAAGCGAACAAGCCAACAAACCAACAAACCAACAAACCAACAAACCAACAAACCAACTAACCCACAAACCAACAAACCAACAAACCAACAAACCAACAAGCCAAAAAGCCAACAAACCAACAAACGAAAAAACCAACAAACCAACAAACCAACAAACCAACAAACCAACAAACCAACAAACCAACAAACCAACAAACCAACAAACCAACAAACCAGCAAACCGACAAACCAACAAGCCAACAAACCAACAAACCAACAAACCAACAAACCAACAAACCAACAAACTAACAAACCGACAAACCAACAAGCCAACAAGCCAACAAACCAACAAGCCAACAAACCAAAAAACCAACCAACAAACAAACCAAGTAACCAACAAACCAACAAACCAATAAACCAACAAACCAACAAACCAACAAACCAACAAACCAACAAACCAACAAACCAACAAACCAGGTAACCAAAAAACCAACAAACCCACAAACCAACAAACCAACAAACCAACAAGCCAACAAACGAACAAACCAACAAGCCAACAAACCAACAAACTAACAAACCAACTAACCAAAAAACAAACAAACCAACAAACCAACAAACCAACAAACCAAAAAACCAAAAAACCAACAAACCAACAAACCAACAAACCAACAAACCAACAAACCAACAAGCCAACAAACCAACAAACCAACAAACCAACAAACCAACAAAACAAACAAACCAACAAACGAACAAACCAACAAACCAGCAAACCAACAAACGAACAAACCAACAAACCAACAAACCAAAAAACCAGGTAACCAAGAAACCAACAAACCAACAAACCAACAAACGAATAAGCCAACAAACGAACAAACCAACAAGCCAACAAACCAACAAGCCAACAAGCCAACAAGCCAACAAACCAACAAACCAACAAACCAACAAACCAACAAACCAACAAACCAACAAACCAACAAACCAACAAACTAACAAACCAACAAACCAACAAACCAACAAACCAGGTAGCCAAGAAACCAACAAACCAACAAACCAACAAACGAACAAACCAACAAATGAACAAACGAACAAACTAATAAGCCAAAAAGCCAACAAACCAACAAGCCAACAAATCAAGAAACCAACAAACCAACAAACCAACAAACGAACAAACCAACAAACCAACAAACGAACAAACCAATAAACCCACAAACCAACAAACCAACAAACCAAGTAACCAACAAACCAACAAACCAACAAACCAAGAAACAAACAAACCAAGAAATCAACAAACCAACAAGCCACAAACCAAAAAACCAACAAACCAACAAACAAAGTAACCAACAAACCAACAAACCAACAAACCAACAAGCCAACAAATCAAGAAACCAACAAACCAACAAACCAACACACCAACAAACCAACAAACCAACAAACCAACAAACCAACGAACCAACAAACCAACAAGCCAACAAACTAACAAACCAAGAAACCAACAAACCAACAAACCAACAAGCCAACAAACCAACAAACCAACAAACCAACAAACCAACAAACCAACAAACCAACAAACCAACAAGCCAACAAACCAACAAACCAACCAACCAACAAACCAACAAACCAACAAACCAACAAACGAGCAAACAAACAAACCAACAAACCAACAAACCAACAAACCAACAAACCAACAAACCAACAAACCAACAAACCAACAAACCAACAAACCAACAAACCAACAAACCAACAAATCAAAAAACCAAAAAACCAACAAACCAACAAACCAACAAACCAACAAGCCAACAAACGAACAAACCAACAAGACAACAAACCAACAAACCAACAAGCCAACAAGCCAATAAACCAACAAGCCAACAAACGAACAAACAAACAAACAAACAAACCAACAAACCAACAAACCAACAAACCAACAAACCAACAAACGAACAAACGAACAAACCAACAAACCAACAAACCAACAAACCAACAAACCAACAAGCCAACAAGCCAACAAACCAACAAACAAAAAAACCAACAAACCAACAAACCAACAAACCAACAAACCAACAAACTAACAAACCAACAAACCAACAAACCAACAAACCAACAAACCAACAAACCAACAAACCAACAAGCCAACAAACCAACAAACCAAGAAACCAAGAAACCAACAAACCAACAAGCCAACAAACCAACAAACCAACAAACCAACAAACCAACAAACCAACAAACCAACAAACCAACAAGCCAACAAGCCAACAAACCAACCAACCAACAAACCAACAAGCCAACAAGCCAACAAACCAACAAACAAAAAAACCAACAAACCAACAAACCAACAAACCAACAAACCAACAAACCAACAAACTAACAAACCAACAAACCAACAAACCAACAAACCAACAAACCAACAAACCAACAAACCAACAAGCCAACAAACCAACAAACCAAGAAACCAACAAACCAACAAACCAACAAGCCAACAAAGCAACAAACCAACAAACCAACAAACCAACAAGCCAACAAGCCAACAAACCAACAAACCAACCAACCAACAAACCAACAAACCAACAAATCAACAAACGAGCAAACAAACAAACCAACAAACCAACAAACCAACAAACCAACAAACCAACAAACCAACAAACCAACAAACCAACAAACCAACAAACCAACAAACCAACAAACCAACAAACCTACAAACCAACAAACCAACAAACCAACAAACCAACAAACCAACAAACCAAAAAACCAGCAAACCAACAAACCAACAAGCCAACAAACGAACAAACCAACAATCCAACAAACCAACAAACCAACAAGCCAACAAGCCAACAAACCAACAAGCCAACAAACGAACAAGCCAACAAACCAACAAGCCAACAAACGAACAAACCAACAATCCAACAAACCAACAAACCAACAAGCCAACAAGCCAACAAACCAACAAGCCAACAAACGAACAAACCAACAAACCAACAAACCAACCAACCAACAAACCAACAAACCAACAAACCAACAAACGAGCAAACAAACAAACCAACAAACCAACAAACCAACAAACCAACAAACCAACAAACCAACAAACCAACAAACCAACAAACCAACAAACCAACAAACCAACAAACCAACAAACCAGCAAACCAACAAACCAACGAGCCAACAAACCAAAAAACCTACAAACCAAGAAACCAACAAACCAACAAACCAACAAGCCAACAAACCAACAAACCAACAAACCAACAAACCAACAAACCAACAAACCAACAAACCAACAAACCAACAAGCCAACAAACCAACAAACCAACCAACCAACAAACCAACAAACCAACAAACCAACAAACGAGCAAACAAACAAACCAACAAACCAACAAACCAACAAACCAACAAACCAACAAACCAACAAACCAACAAACCAACAAACCAACAAACCAACAAACCAACAAACCAACAAATCAAAAAACCAAAAAACCAACAAACCAACAAACCAACAAACCAACAAGCCAACAAACGAACAAACCAACAAGACAACAAACCAACAAACCAACAAGCCAACAAGCCAATAAACCAACAAGCCAACAAACGAACAAACCAACAAACAAACAAACCAACAAACCAACAAACCAACAAACCAACAAACCAACAAACGAACAAACGAACAAACCAACAAACCAACAAACCAACAAACCAACAAACCAACAAGCCAACAAGCCAACAAACCAACAAACAAAAAAACCAACAAACCAACAAACCAACAAACCAACAAACCAACAAACCAACAAACTAACAAACCAACAAACCAACAAACCAACAAACCAACAAACCAACAAACCAACAAACCAACAAACCAACAAGCCAACAAACCAACAAACCAAGAAACCAACAAACCAACAAACCAAAAAGCCAACAAACCAACAAACCAACAAACCAACAAACCAACAAACCAACAAACCAACAAACCAACAAACCAACAAGCCAACAAGCCAACAAACCAACCAACCAACAAACCAACAAGCCAACAAGCCAACAAAACAACAAACAAAAAAACCAACAAACCAACAAACCAACAAACCAACAAACCAACAAACTAACAAACCAACAAACCAACAAACCAACAAACCAACAAACCAACAAACCAACAAACCAACAAACCAACAAACCAAGAAACCAACAAACCAACAAACCAACAAGCCAACAAACCAACAAACCAACAAACCAACAAACCAACAAGCCAACAAGCCAACAAACCAACAAACCAACCAACCAACAAACCAACAAACCAACAAACGAACAAACGAGCAAACAAACAAACCAACAAACCAACAAACCAACAAACCAACAAACCAACAAACCAACAAACCAACAAACCAACAAACCAACAAACCAACAAACCAACAAACCAACAAACCAACAAACCAACAAACCAACAAACCAACAAACCAACAAACCAACAAACCAAAAAACCAGCAAACCAACAAACCAACAAGCCAACAAACCAAAAAACCAACAAACCAACAAACCAACAAGCCAACAAACGAACAAACCAACAATCCAACAAACCAACAAACCAACAAGCCAACAAGCCAACAAACCAACTAGCCAACAAACGAACAAACCAACAAACCAACAAACCAACCAACCAACAAACCAACAAACCAACAAACCAACAAACCAACAAACGAGCAAACAAACTAACCAACAAACCAACAAACCAACAAACCAACAAACCAACAAACCAACAAACCAACAAACCAACAAACCAACAAACCAACAAACCAACAAACCAACAAACCAACAAACCAACAAACCAACAAACCAACAAACCAACAAACCAACAAACCAAAAAACCAGCAAACCAACAAACCAACGAGCCAACAAACCAAAAAACCAACAAACCAACAAACCAACAAGCCAACAAACGAACAAACCAACAAGCCAACAAACCAACAAACCAACAAGCCAACAAGCCAACAAACCAACAAACCAACAAGCCAACAAACGAACAAACCAACAAACCAACAAACCAACAAACCAACAAGCCAACAAACCAACAAACCAACAAGCCAACAAGCCAAAAAACCAACAAGCCAGCAAGCCAACAAACCAACAAACCAACAAACCAACAAACCAACAAACCAACAAACCAACAAACGAACAAACCAACCAACCAAAAAACCAACAAACCAACAAACCATCAAACCAACAACCCAACAAGCCAATAAGCCAACAAACCAACAAACCAACAAACCAACAAACCAACAAACCAACAAACCAACAAACCAACAAACCAACAAACCTAAAAACCAACAAACCAACAAACCAGCAAACCAACAAACGAACAAACCAACAAGCCAATAAACGAACAAACCAACAAACAAACAAACCAACAAACCAACAACCCAACAAGCCAACAAACCAACAAACGAACAAATCAAGAAACCAACAAACGAACAAACCAACAAACCAACAAACCAAGTAATTAACAAACCAACAAACCAACAAACCAACAAGCCAACAAACCAACAAGCCAACAAGCCAACAAACTAACAAGCCAACAAACTAACAAACCAACAAACCAACAAACCAATAAACCAACAAACCAACAAACCAACAAGCGAACAAGCCAACAAACCAACAAACCAACAAACCAACAAACCAACAAACCAACTAACCCACAAACCAACAAACCAACAAACCAACAAACCAACAAGCCAAAAAGCCAACAAACCAACAAACGAAAAAACCAACAAACCAACAAACCAACAAACCAACAAACCAACAAACCAACAAACCAACAAACCAACAAACCAGCAAACCGACAAACCAACAAGCCAACAAACCAACAAACCAACAAACCAACAAACCAACAAACCAACAAACCGACAAACCAACAAGCCAACAAGCCAACAAACCAACAAGCCAACAAACCAACAAACCAAAAAACTAACCAACAAACAAACCAAGTAACCACCAAACCAACGAACCAATAAACCAACAAACCAACAAACCAACAAACCAACAAACCAACAAACCAGGTAACCAAGAAACCAACAAACCAACAAACCCACAAACCAACAAACCTACAAACCAACAAGCCAACAAACGAACAAACCAACAAGCCAACAAACCAACAAACTAACAAACCAACTAACCAAAAAACAAACAAACCAACAAACCAACAAACCAACAAACCAAAAAACCAAAAAACCAACAAACCAACAAACCAACAAACCAACAAACCAACAAACCAACAAGATAACAAACCTACAAACCAACAAACCAACAAACCAACAAAACAAACAAACCAACAAACGAACAAACCAACAAACCAGCAAACCAACAAACGAACAAACCAACAAACCAACAAACCAACAAACCAACAAACCAACAAACCAACAAACCAACAAACCAACAAACCAACAAACCAACAAACCAACAAACCAACAAACCAACAAACCAACAAACCAACAAACCAACAAACCAACAAACCAACAAACCAAAAAACCAGCAAACCAACAAACCAACAAACCAACAAGCCAACAAACCAACCAACCAACAAACCAACAAACCAACAAGCCAACAAACCAAAAAACCAACAAACCAACAAACCAACAAGCCAACAAACGAACAAACCAACAAGCCAACAAACCAACAAACCAACAAGCCAACAAGCCAACAAACCAACAAGCCAAAAAACGAACAAACCAACAAACCAACAAACCAACCAACCAACAAACCAACAAACCAACAAACCAACAAACGAGCAAACAAACAAACCAACAAACCAACAAACCAACAAACCAACAAACAAACAAACCAACAAACCAACAAACCAACAAACCAACAAACCAACAAACCAACAAACCAACAAACCAACAAACCAACAAACCAACAAACCAAAAAACCAGCAAACCAACAAACCAACAAGCCAACAAACCAAAAAACCAACAAACCAACAAACCAACAAGCCAACAAACGAACAACCCAACAAGCCAACAAACCAACAAACCAACAAGCCAACAAGCCAACAAACCAACAAGCCAACAAACGAACAAACCAACAAACCAACAAACCAACAAACCAACAAGCCAACAAACCAACAAACCAACAAGTGAACAAGCCAAAAAACCAACAAGCCAGCAAGCCAACAAACCAACAAACCAACAAACCAACAAACCAACAAACCAACAAACGAACAAACCAACCAACCAAAAAACCAACCAACCAAAAAACCAACAAACCAACAAACCATCAAACCAACAACCCAACAAGCCAATAAGCCAACAAACCAACAAACCAACAAACCAACAAACCAAGAAACCAACAAACCAACAAACCAACAAACCAACAAACCAACAAGCCAACAAGCCAACAAACCAACAAACCAACCAACCAACAAACCAACAAACCAACAAACCAACAAACCAACAAACGAGCAAACAAACAAACCAACAAACCAACAAACCAACAAACCAACAAACCAACAAACCAACAAACCAACAAACCAACAAACCAACAAACCAACAAACCAACAAACCAACAAACCAACAAACCAACAAACCAACAAACGAGCAAACAAACAAACCAACAAACCAACAAACCAACAAACCAACAAACCAACAAACCAACAAACCAACAAACCAACAAACCAACAAACCAACAAACCAACAAACCAAAAAACCAAAAAACCAACAAACCAACAAACAAACAAACCAACAAGCCAACAAACGAACAAACCAACAAGACAACAAACCAACAAACCAACAAGCCAATAAACCAACAAGCCAACAAACGAACAAACCAACAAACAAACAAACCAACAAACCAACAAACCAACAAACCAACAAACGAACAAACGAACAAACCAACAAACTAGCAAACCAACAAACCAACAAACCAACAAGCCAACAAGCCAACAAACCAACAAACAAAAAAACCAACAAACCAACAAACCAACAAACCAACAAACCAACAAACTAACAAACCAACAAACCAACAAATCAACAAACCAAAAAACCAACAAACCAACAAACCAACAAACCAACAAGCCAACAAACCAACAAACCAAGAAACCAACAAACCAACAAACCAACAAGCCAACAAACCAACAAACCAACAAACCAACAAACCAACAAACCAACAAACCAACAAGCCAACAAGCCAACAAACCAACCAACCAACAAACCAACAAGCCAACAAGCCAACAAACCAACAAACAAAAAAACCAACAAACCAACAAACCAACAAACCAACAAACCAACAAACTAACAAACCAACAAACCAACAAACCAACAAACCAACAAACCAACAAACCAACAAACCAACAAGCCAACAAGCCAACAAACCAACAAACCAAGAAACCAACAAACCAACAAACCAACAAGCCAACAAACCAACAAACCAACAAACCAACAAACCAACAAACCAACAAACCAACAAGCCAACAAGCCAACAAACCAACAAACCAACCAACCAACAAACCAACAAACCAACAAACCAACAAACGAGCAAACAAACAAACCAACAAACCAACAAACCAACAAACCAACAAACCAACAAACCAACAAACCAACAAACCAACAAACCAACAAACCAACACACCAACAAACCAACAAACCAACAAACCAACAAACCAAAAAACCAGCAAACCAACAAACCTACAAGCCAACAAACCAAAAAACCAACAAACCAACAAACCAACAAGCCAACAAACGAACAAACCATTAAGCCAACAAACCAACAAACCAACAAGCCAACAAGCCAACAAACCAACAAGCCAACAAACGAACAAACCAACAAACCAACAAACCAACCAACCAACCAACCAACAAACCAACAAACCAACAAACCAACAAACCAACAAACGAGCAAACAAACAAACCAACAAACCAACAAACCAACAAACCAACAAACCAACAAACCAACAAACCAACAAACCAACAAACCAACAAACCAACAAACCAACAAACCAAAAAACCAGCAAACCAACAAACCAACAAGCCAACAAACCAAAAAACCAACAAACCAACAAACCAACAAGCCAACAAACGAACAAACCAACAAGCCAACAAACCAACAAACCAACAAGCCAACAAACCAACAAGCCAACAAACGAACAAACCAACAAACCGACAAACCAACAAACCAACAAGCCAACAAACCAACAAACCAACAAGCCAACAAGCCAAAAAACCAACAAGCCAGCAAGCCAACAAACCAACAAACCAACAAACCAACAAACCAACAAACCAACAAACCAACAAACGAACAAACCAACCAACCAAAAAACCAACAAACCAACAAACCATCAAACCAACAACCCAACAAGCCAATAAGCCAACAAACCAACAAACCAACAAACCAACAAACCAACAAACCAACAAACCAACAAACCAACAAACCTAAAAACCAACAAACCAACAAACCAGCAAACCAACAAACGAACAAACCAACAAGCCAATAAACGAACAAACCAACAAACAAACAAACCAACAAACCAACAACCCAACAAGCCAACAAACCAACAAACGAACAAATCAAGAAACCAAAAAACGAACAAACCAACAAACCAACAAACCAAGTAATTAACAAACCAACAAACCAACAAACCAACAAGCCAATAAACCAACAAGCCAACAAGCCAACAAACTAACAAGCCAACAAACTAACAAACCAACAAACCAACAAACCAACAAACCAACAAACCAATAAACCAACAAACCAACAAACCAACAAGCGAACAAGCCAACAAACCAACAAACCAACAAACCAACAAACCAACAAACCAACTAACCCACAAACCAACAAACCAACAAACCAACAAACCAACAAGCCAAAAAGCCAACAAACCAACAAACGAAAAAACCAACAAACGAACAAACCAACAAACCAACAAACCAACAAACCAACAAACCAACAAACCTAAAAACCAGCAAACCGACAAACCAACAAGCCAACAAGCCAACAAACCAACAAACCAACAAACCAACAAACCAACAAACCGACAAACCAACAAGCCAACAAGCCAACAAACCAACAAGCCAACAAACCAACAAACCAAAAAACCAACCAACAAACAAACCAAGTAACCACCAAACCAACAAACCAATAAACCAACAAAATAACAAACCAACAAACCAACAAACCAACAAACCAACAAACCAGGTAACCAAGAAACCAACAAACCAACAAACCCACAAACCAACAAACCTACAAACCAACAGGCCAACAAACGAACAAACCAACAAGCCAACAAACCAACAAACTAACAAACCAACTAACCAAAAAAGAAACAAACCAACAAACCAACAAACCAACAAACCAAAAAACCAAAAAACCAACAAACCAACAAACCAACAAACCAACAAACCAACAAACCAACAAGCCAACAAACCTACAAACCAACAAACCAACAAACCAACAAAACAAACAAACCAACAAACCAACAAACCAACAAACCAACAAACCAACAAACCAACAAGCCAACAAACCAACAAACCAACAAACCAACAAACCAACAAACCAACAAACCAACAAGCCAACAAGCAAACAAACCAACAAACCAACCAACCAACAAACCAACAAACCAACAAACCAACAAACGAGCAAACAAACAAACCAACAAACCAACAAACCAACAAACCAACAAACCAACAAACCAACAAACCAACAAACCAACAAACCAACAAACCAACAAACCAACAAACCAACAAACCAACAAACCAACAAACCAACAAACCAACAAACCAACAAACCAAAAAACCAGCAAACCAACAAACCTACAAGCCAACAAACCAAAAAACCAACAAACCAACAAACCAACAAGCCAACAAACGAACAAACCAACAAGCCAACAAACCAACAAACCAACAAGCCAACAAGCCAACAAACCAACAAGCCAACAAACGAACAAACCAACAAACCAACAAACCAACCAACCAACAAACCAACAAACCAACAAACCAACAAACGAGCAAACAAACAAACCAACAAACCAACAAACCAACAAACCAACAAACCAACAAACCAACAAACCAACAAACCAACAAACCAACAAACCAACAAACCAACAAACCAACAAACCAACAAACCAACAAACCAAAAAACCAGCAAACCAACAAACCAACAAGCCAACAAACCAAAAAACCAACAAACCAACAAACCAACAAGCCAACAAACGAACAAACCAACAAGCCAACAAACCAACAAACCAACAAGCCAACAAGCCAACAAACCAACAAGCCAACAAACGAACAAACCAACAAACCGACAAACCAACAAACCAACAAGCCAACAAACCAACAAACCAACAAGCCAACAAGCCAAAAAACCAACAAGCCAGCAAGCCAACAAACCAACAAACCAACAAACCAACAAACCAACAAACCAACAAACCAACAAACGAACAAACCAACCAACCAAAAAACCAACAAACCAACAAACCATCAAACCAACAACCCAACAAGCCAATAAGCCAACAAACCAACAAACCAACAAACCAACAAACCAACAAACCAACAAACCAACAAACCAACAAACCAACAAACCTAAAAACCAACAAACCAACAAACCAGCAAACCAACAAACGAACAAACCAACAAGCCAATAAACGAACAAACCAACAAACAAACAAACCAACAAACCAACAACCCAACAAGCCAACAAACCAACAAACGAACAAATCAAGAAACCAACAAACGAACAAACCAACAAACCAACAAACCAAGTAATTAACAAACCAACAAACCAACAAACCAACAAGCCAATAAACCAACAAGCCAACAAGCCAACAAACTAACAAGCCAACAAACTAACAAACCAACAAACCAACAAACCAACAAACCAACAAACCAATAAACCAACAAACCAACAAACCAACAAGCGAACAAGCTAACAAACCAACAAACCAACAAACCAACAAACCAACAAGCCAAAAAGCCAACAAACCAACAAACGAAAAAACCAACAAACGAACAAACCAACAAACCAACAAACCAACAAACCAACAAACCAACAAACCAACAAACCAACAAACCAGCAAACCGACAAACCAACAAGCCAACAAGCCAACAAACCAACAAACCAACAAACCAACAAACCAACAAACCGACAAACCAACAAGCCAACAAGCCAACAAACCAACAAGCCAACAAATCAACAAACCAAAAAACCAACCAACAAACAAACCAAGTAACCACCAAACCAACAAACCAATAAACCAACAAAATAACAAACCAACAAACCAACAAACCAACACACCAACAAACCAACAAACCAACAAACCAACAAACCAGGTAACCAAGAAACCAACAAACCAACAAACCCACATACCAACAAACCTACAAACCAACAAGCCAACAAACGAACAAACCAACAAGCCAACAAACCAACAAACTAACAAACCAACTAACCAAAAAACAAACAAACCAACAAACCAACAAACCAACAAACCAAAAAACCAAAAAACCAACAAACCAACAAACCAACAAACCAACAAACCAACAAACCAACAAGCCAACAAACCTACAAACCAACAAACCAACAAACCAACAAAACAAACAAACCAACAAACAAACAAACCAACAAACCAGCAAACCAACAAACGAACAAACCAACAAACCAACAAACTAACAAACCAAAAAACCAGGTAACCAAGAAACCAACAAACCAACAAACCAACAAACGAATAAGCCAACAAACGAACAAACCAACAAGCCAACAAACCAACAAGCCAACAAGCCAACAAACCAACAAACCAACAAACCAACAAACCAACAAACCATCAAACCAACAAACCAACAAACTAACAAACCAACAAACCAACAAACCAACAAACGAACAAACCAACAAACCAGGTAACCAAGAAACCAACAAACCAACAAACCAACAAACGAACAAACCAACAAATGAACAAACCAACAAACTAATAAGCCAAAAAGCCAACAAACCAACAAGCCAACAAACGAACAAACCAACAAACCAACAAATCAAGAAACCAACAAACCAATAAACCAACAAACGAACAAACCAACAAACCAACAAACGAACAAACCAACAAACCCACAAACCAACAAACCAACAAACCAAGTAACCAACAAACCAACAAACCAACAAACCAAGAAACAAACAAACCAAGAAATCAACAAACCAACAAGCCACAAACCAAAAAACCAACAAACCAACAAACAAAGTAACCAACAAACCACCAAACCAACAAACCAACAAACCAACAAACCAACAAACAAATAAACCAACACACCAACAAACCAACAAACCAACAAACCAACAAACCAACAAACCAACAAGACAACAAACCAACAAACCAACAAGCCAATAAACCAACAAGCCAACAAACGAACAAACCAACAAACAAACAAACCAACAAACCAACAAACCAACAAACCAACAAACGAACAAACGAACAAACCAACAAACTAACAAACCAACAAACCAACAAACCAACAAGCCAACAAGCCAACAAACCAACAAACAAAAAAACCAACAAACCAACAAACCAACAAACCAACAAACCAACAAACTAACAAACCAACAAACCAACAAATCAACAAACCAAAAAACCAACAAACCAACAAACCAACAAACCAACAAGCCAACAAACCAACAAACCAAGAAACCAACAAACCAACAAACCAACAAGCCAACAAACCAACAAACCAACAAACCAACAAACCAACAAACCAACAAACCAACAAGCCAACAAGCCAACAAACCAACCAACCAACAAACCAACAAGCCAACAAGCCAACAAACCAACATACAAAAAAACCAACAAACCAACAAACCAACAAACCAACAAACCAACAAACTAACAAACCAACAAACCAACAAACCAACAAACCAACAAACCAACAAACCAACAAACCAACAAGCCAACAAGCCAACAAACCAACAAACCAAGAAACCAACAAACCAACAAACCAACAAGCCAACAAACCAACAAACCAACAAACCAACAAACCAACAAACCAACAAACCAACAAGCCAACAAGCCAACAAACCAACAAACCAACCAACCAACAAACCAACAAACCAACAAACCAACAAACGAGCAAACAAACAAACCAACAAACCAACAAACCAACAAACCAACAAACCAACAAACCAACAAACCAACAAACCAACAAACCAACAAACCAACAAACCAACAAACCAACAAACCAACAAACCAACAAACCAACAAACCAAAAAACCAGCAAACCAACAAACCTACAAGCCAACAAACCAAAAAACCAACAAACCAACAAACCAACAAGCCAACAAACGAACAAACCAACAAGCCAACAAACCAACAAACCAACAAGCCAACAAGCCAACAAACCAACAAGCCAACAAACGAACAAACCAACAAACCAACAAACCAACCAACCAAACAACCAACAAACCAACAAACCAACAAACCAACAAACGAGCAAACAAACAAACCAACAAACCAACAAACCAACAAACCAACAAACCAACAAACCAACAAACCAACAAACCAACAAACCAACAAACCAACAAACCAACAAACCAAAAAACCAGCAAACCAACAAACCAACAAGCCAACAAACCAAAAAACCAACAAACCAACAAACCAACAAGCCAACAAACGAACAAACCAACAAGCCAACAAACCAACAAACCAACAAGCCAACAAGCCAACAAACCAACAAGCCAACAAACGAACAAACCAACAAACCGACAAACCAACAAACCAACAAGCCAACAAACCAACAAACCAACAAGCCAACAAGCCAAAAAACCAACAAGCCAGCAAGCCAACAAACCAACAAACCAACAAACCAACAAACCAACAAACCAACAAACCAACAAACGAACAAACCAACCAACCAAAAAACCAACAAACCAACAAACCATCAAACCAACAACCCAACAAGCCAATAAGCCAACAAACCAACAAACCAACAAACCAACAAACCAACAAACCAACAAACCAACAAACCAACAAACCAACAAACCTAAAAACCAACAAACCAACAAACCAGCAAACCAACAAACGAACAAACCAACAAGCCAATAAACGAACAAACCAACAAACAAACAAACCAACAAACCAACAACCCAACAAGCCAACAAACCAACAAACGAACAAATCAAGAAACCAAAAAACGAACAAACCAACAAACCAACAAACCAAGTAATTAACAAACCAACAAACCAACAAACCAACAAGCCAATAAACCAACAAGCCAACAAGCCAACAAACTAACAAGCCAACAAACTAACAAACCAACAAACCAACAAACCAACAAACCAACAAACCAATAAACCAACAAACCAACAAACCAACAAGCGAACAAGCCAACAAACCAACAAACCAACAAACCAACAAACCAACAAACCAACAAACCAACTAACCCACAAACCAACAAACCAACAAACCAACAAACCAACAAGCCAAAAAGCCAACAAACCAACAAACGAAAAAACCAACAAACGAACAAACCAACAAACCAACAAACCAACAAACCAACAAACCAACAAACCAACAAACCAGCAAACCGACAAACCAACAAGCCAACAAGCCAACAAACCAACAAACCAACAAACCAACAAACCAACAAACCGACAAACCAACAAGCCAACAAGCCAACAAACCAACAAGCCAACAAACCAACAAACCAAAAAACCAACCAACAAACAAACCAAGAAACCACCAAACCAACAAACCAATAAACCAACAAAATAACAAACCAACAAACCAACAAACCAACAAACCAACAAACCAGGTAACCAAGAAACCAACAAACCAACAAACCCACAAACCAACAAACCTACAAACCAACAAGCCAACAAACGAACAAACCAACAAGCCAACAAACCAACAAACTAACAAACCAACTAACCAAAAAAGAAACAAACCAACAAACCAACAAACCAACAAACCAAAAAACCAAAAAACCAACAAACCAACAAACCAACAAACCAACAAACCAACAAACCAACAAGCCAACAAACCTACAAACCAACAAACCAACAAACCAACAAAACAAACAAACCAACAAACCAACAAACCAACAAACCAACAAACCAACAAACCAACAAGCCAACAAACCAACAAACCAACAAACCAACAAACCAACAAACCAACAAACCAACAAGCCAACAAGCCAACAAACCAACAAACCAACCAACCAACAAACCAACAAACCAACAAACCAACAAACGAGCAAACAAACAAACCAACAAACCAACAAACCAACAAACCAACAAACCAACAAACCAACAAACCAACAAACCAACAAACCAACAAACCAACAAACCAACAAACCAACAAACCAACAAACCAACAAACCAAAAAACCAGCAAACCAACAAACCTACAAGCCAACAAACCAAAAAACCAACAAACCAACAAACCAACAAGCCAACAAACGAACAAACCAACAAGCCAACAAATCAACAAACCAACAAGCCAACAAGCCAACAAACCAACAAGCCAACAAACGAACAAACCAACAAACCAACAAACCAACCAACCAACAAACCAACAAACCAACAAACCAACAAACGAGCAAACAAACAAACCAACAAACCAACAAACCAACAAACCAACAAACCAACAAACCAACAAACCAACAAACCAACAAACCAACAAACCAACAAACCAACAAACCAACAAACCAACAAACCAAAAAACCAGCAAACCAACAAACCAACAAGCCAACAAACCAAAAAACCAACAAACCAACAAACCAACAAGCCAACAAACGAACAAACCAACAAGCCAACAAACCAACAAACCAACAAGCCAACAAGCCAACAAACCAACAAGCCAACAAACGAACAAACCAACAAACCGACAAACCAACAAACCAACAAGCCAACAAACCAACAAACCAACAAGCCAACAAGCCAAAAAACCAACAAGCCAGCAAGCCAACAAACCAACAAACCAACAAACCAACAAACCAACAAACCAACAAACCAACAAGCGAACAAACCAACCAACCAAAAAACCAACAAACCAACAAACCATCAAACCAACAACCCAACAAGCCAATAAGCCAACAAACCAACAAACCAACAAACCAACAAACCAACAAACCAACAAACCAACAAACCAACAAACCAACAAACCAACAAACCTAAAAACCAACAAACCAACAAACCAGCAAACCAACAAACGAACAAACCAACAAGCCAATAAACGAACAAACCAACAAACAAACAAACCAACAAACCAACAACCCAACAAGCCAACAAACCAACAAACGAACAAATCAAGAAACCAACAAACGAACAAACCAACAAACCAACAAACCAAGTAATTAACAAACCAACAAACCAACAAACCAACAAGCCAATAAACCAACAAGCCAACAAGCCAACAAACTAACAAGCCAACAAACTAACAAACCAACAAACCAACAAACCAACAAACCAACAAACCAATAAACCAACAAACCAACAAACCAACAAGCGAACAAGCCAACAAACCAACAAACCAACAAACCAACAAACCAACAAACCAACTAACCCACAAACCAACAAACCAACAAACCAACAAACCAACAAGCCAAAAAGCCAACAAACCAACAAACGAAAAAACCAACAAACGAACAAACGAACAAACCAACAAACCAACAAACCAACAAACCAACAAACCAACAAACCAACAAACCAACAAACCAGCAAACCGACAAACCAACAAGCCAACAAGCCAACAAACCAACAAACCAACAAACCAACAAACCAACAAACCGACAAACCAACAAGCCAACAAGCCAACAAACCAACAAGCCAACAAACCAACAAACCAAAAAACCAACCAACAAACAAACCAAGTAACCACCAAACCAACAAACCAATAAACCAACAAAATAACAAACCAACAAACCAACAAACCAACAAACCAACAAACCAACAAACCAACAAACCAACAAACCAGGTAACCAAGAAACCAACAAACCAACAAACCCACAAACCAACAAACCTACAAACCAACAAGCCAACAAACGAACAAACCAACAAGCCAACAAACCAACAAACTAACAAACCAACTAACCAAAAAACAAACAAACCAACAAACCAACAAACCAACAAACCAAAAAACCAAAAAACCAACAAACCAACAAACCAACAAACCAACAAACCAACAAACCAACAAGCCAACAAACCTACAAACCAACAAACCAACAAACCAACAAAACAAACAAACCAACAAACGAACAAACCAACAAACCAGCAAACCAACAAACGAACAAACCAACAAACCAACAAACTAACAAACCAAAAAACCAGGTAACCAAGAAACCAACAAACCAACAAACCAACAAACGAATAAGCCAACAAACGAACAAACCAACAAGCCAACAAACCAACAAGCCAACAAGCCAACAAACCAACAAACCAACAAACCAACAAACCAACAAACCATCAAACCAACAAACCAACAAACTAACAAACCAACAAACCAACAAACCAACAAACGAACAAACCAACAAACCAGGTAACCAAGAAACCAACAAACCAACAAACCAACAAACGAACAAACCAACAAATGAACAAACCAACAAACTAATAAGCCAAAAAGCCAACAAACCAACAAGCCAACAAACGAACAAACCAACAAACCAACAAATCAAGAAACCAACAAACCAATAAACCAACAAACGAACAAACCAACAAACCAACAAACGAACAAACCAACAAACCCACAAACCAACAAACCAACAAACCAAGTAACCAACAAACCAACAAACCAACAAACCAAGAAACAAACATACCAAGAAATCAACAAACCAACAAGCCACAAACCAAAAAACCAACAAACCAACAAACAAAGTAACCAACAAACCACCAAACCAACAAACCAACAAACCAACAAACCAACAAACAAATAAACCAACACACCAACAAACCGACAAACCAACAAACCAACAAACCAACAAACCAACAAACCAACAAGCCAACAAACCAACAAACCAAGAAACCAACAAACCAACAAACCAACAAGCCAACAAACCAACAAACCAACAAACCAACAAACCAACAAACCAAGAAACCAACAAACCAACAAGCCAACAAAATAACAAACCAACCAACCAACAAACCAACAAACCAACAAACCAACAAACGAGCAAACAAACAAACCAACAAACCAACAAACCAACAAACCAACAAACCAACAAACCAACAAACCAACAAACCAACAAACCAACAAACCAACAAACCAACAAACCAACAAACCAACAAACCAACAAACCAACAAACCAACAAACCAACAAACCAAAAAACCAAAAAACCAACAAACCAACAAACCAACAAGCCAACAAACCAAAAAACCAACAAACCAACAAACCAACAAGCCAACAAACGAACAAACCAACAAGACAACAAACCAACAAACCAACAAGCCAACAAGCCAATAAACCAACAAGCCAACAAACGAACAAACCAACAAACAAACAAACCAACAAACCAACAAACCAACAAACCAACAAACGAACAAACCAACAAACCAACAAACCAACAAACCAACAAACCAACAAACCAACAAGCCAACAAGCCAACAAACCAACAAACAAAAAAACCAACAAACCAACAAACCAACAAACTAACAAACCAACAAACCAACAAACCAACAAACCAACAAACCAACAAACCAACAAACCAACAAGCCAACAAACCAACAAACCAAGAAACCAACAAACCAACAAACCAACAAGCCAACAAACCAACAAACCAACAAACCAACTAACCAACAAACCAACAAACCAACAAACCAACAAGCCAACAAGCCAACAAACCAACCAACCAACAAACCAACAAGCCAACAAGCCAACAAACCAACAAACAAAAAAACCAACAAACCAACAAACCAACAAACCAACAAACCAACAAACTTACAAACCAACAAACCAACAAACCAACAAACCAACAAACCAACAAACCAACAAGCCAACAAGCCAACAAACCAAGAAACCAACAAACCAACAAACCAACAAGCCAACAAACCAACAAACCAACAAACCAACAAACCAACAAACCAACAAACCAACAAGCCAACAAGCCAACAAACCAACAAACCAACCAACCAACAAACCAACAAACCAACAAACCAACAAACCAACAAACGAGCAAACAAACAAACCAACAAACCAACAAACCAACAAACCAACAAACCAACAAACCAACAAACCAACAAACCAACAAACCAACAAACCAACAAACCAACAAACCAACAAACCAACAAACGAGCAAACAAACAAACCAACAAACCAACAAACCAACAAACCAACAAACCAACAAACCAACAAACCAACAAACCAACAAACCAACAAACGAGCAAACAAACAAACCTACAAACCAACAAGCCAACAAACGAACAAACCAACAAGCCAACAAACCAACAAACTAACAAACCAACTAACCAAAAAAGAAACAAACCAACAAACCAACAAACCAACAAACCAAAAAACCAAAAAACCAACAAACCAACAAACCAACAAACCAACAAACCAACAAACCAACAAACCAACAAGCCAACAAACCTACAAACCAACAAACCAACAAACCAACAAAACAAACAAACCAACAAACCAACAAACCAACAAACCAACAAACCAACAAACCAACAAGCCAACAAACCAACAAACCAACAAACCAACAAACCAACAAACCAACAAACCAACAAGCCAACAAGCCAACAAACCAACAAACCAACCAACCAACAAACCAACAAACCAACAAACCAACAAACGAGCAAACAAACAAACCAACAAACCAACAAACCAACAAACCAACAAACCAACAAACCAACAAACCAACAAACCAACAAACCAACAAACCAACAAACCAACAAACCAACAAACCAACAAACCAACAAACCAAAAAACCAGCAAACCAACAAACCTACAAGCCAACAAACCAAAAAACCAACAAACCAACAAACCAACAAGCCAACAAACGAACAAACCAACAAGCCAACAAATCAACAAACCAACAAGCCAACAAGCCAACAAACCAACAAGCCAACAAACGAACAAACCAACAAACCAACAAACCAACCAACCAACAAACCAACAAACCAACAAACCAACAAACGAGCAAACAAACAAACCAACAAACCAACAAACCAACAAACCAACAAACCAACAAACCAACAAACCAACAAACCAACAAACCAACAAACCAACAAACCAACAAGCCAACAAGCCAAAAAACCAACAAGCCAGCAAGCCAACAAACCAACAAACCAACAAACCAACAAACCAACAAACCAACAAACCAACAAGCGAACAAACCAACCAACCAAAAAACCAACAAACCAACAAACCATCAAACCAACAACCCAACAAGCCAATAAGCCAACAAACCAACAAACCAACAAACCAACAAACCAACAAACCAACAAACCAACAAACCAACAAACCAACAAACCAACAAACCTAAAAACCAACAAACCAACAAACCAGCAAACCAACAAACGAACAAACCAACAAGCCAATAAACGAACAAACCAACAAACAAACAAACCAACAAACCAACAACCCAACAAGCCAACAAACCAACAAACGAACAAATCAAGAAACCAACAAACGAACAAACCAACAAACCAACAAACCAAGTAATTAACAAACCAACAAACCAACAAACCAACAAGCCAATAAACCAACAAGCCAACAAGCCAACAAACTAACAAGCCAACAAACTAACAAACCAACAAACCAACAAACCAACAAACCAACAAACCAATAAACCAACAAACCAACAAACCAACAAGCGAACAAGCCAACAAACCAACAAACCAACAAACCAACAAACCAACAAACCAACTAACCCACAAACCAACAAACCAACAAACCAACAAACCAACAAGCCAAAAAGCCAACAAACCAACAAACGAAAAAACCAACAAACGAACAAACGAACAAACCAACAAACCAACAAACCAACAAACCAACAAACCAACAAACCAACAAACCAACAAACCAGCAAACCGACAAACCAACAAGCCAACAAGCCAACAAACCAACAAACCAACAAACCAACAAACCAACAAACCGACAAACCAACAAGCCAACAAGCCAACAAACCAACAAGCCAACAAACCAACAAACCAAAAAACCAACCAACAAACAAACCAAGTAACCACCAAACCAACAAACCAATAAACCAACAAAATAACAAACCAACAAACCAACAAACCAACAAACCAACAAACCAACAAACCAACAAACCAACAAACCAGGTAACCAAGAAACCAACAAACCAACAAACCCACAAACCAACAAACCTACAAACCAACAAGCCAACAAACGAACAAACCAACAAGCCAACAAACCAACAAACTAACAAACCAACTAACCAAAAAACAAACAAACCAACAAACCAACAAACCAACAAACCAAAAAACCAAAAAACCAACAAACCAACAAACCAACAAACCAACAAACCAACAAACCAACAAGCCAACAAACCTACAAACCAACAAACCAACAAACCAACAAAACAAACAAACCAACAAACGAACAAACCAACAAACCAGCAAACCAACAAACGAACAAACCAACAAACCAACAAACTAACAAACCAAAAAACCAGGTAACCAAGAAACCAACAAACCAACAAACCAACAAACGAATAAGCCAACAAACGAACAAACCAACAAGCCAACAAACCAACAAGCCAACAAGCCAACAAACCAACAAACCAACAAACCAACAAACCAACAAACCATCAAACCAACAAACCAACAAACTAACAAACCAACAAACCAACAAACCAACAAACGAACAAACCAACAAACCAGGTAACCAAGAAACCAACAAACCAACAAACCAACAAACGAACAAACCAACAAATGAACAAACCAACAAACTAATAAGCCAAAAAGCCAACAAACCAACAAGCCAACAAACGAACAAACCAACAAACCAACAAATCAAGAAACCAACAAACCAATAAACCAACAAACGAACAAACCAACAAACCAACAAACGAACAAACCAACAAACCCACAAACCAACAAACCAACAAACCAAGTAACCAACAAACCAACAAACCAACAAACCAAGAAACAAACATACCAAGAAATCAACAAACCAACAAGCCACAAACCAAAAAACCAACAAACCAACAAACAAAGTAACCAACAAACCACCAAACCAACAAACCAACAAACCAACAAACCAACAAACAAATAAACCAACACACCAACAAACCAACAAACCAACAAACCAACAAACCAACAAACCAACAAACCAACAAGCCAACAAACCAACAAACCAAGAAACCAACAAACCAACAAACCAACAAGCCAACAAACCAACAAACCAACAAACCAACAAACCAACAAACCAAGAAACCAACAAACCAACAAGCCAACAAAATAACAAACCAACCAACCAACAAACCAACAAACCAACAAACCAACAAACGAGCAAACAAACAAACCAACAAACCAACAAACCAACAAACCAACAAACCAACAAACCAACAAACCAACAAACCAACAAACCAACAAACCAACAAACCAACAAACCAACAAACCAACAAACCAACAAACCAACAAACCAACAAACCAAAAAACCAAAAAACCAACAAACCAACAAACCAACAAGCCAACAAACCAAAAAACCAACAAACCAACAAACCAACAAGCCAACAAACGAACAAACCAACAAGACAACAAACCAACAAACCAACAAGCCAACAAGCCAATAAACCAACAAGCCAACAAACGAACAAACCAACAAACAAACAAACCAACAAACCAACAAACCAACAAACCAACAAACGAACAAACCAACAAACCAACAAACCAACAAACCAACAAACCAACAAACCAACAAGCCAACAAGCCAACAAACCAACAAACAAAAAAAACCAACAAACCAACAAACCAACAAACTAACAAACCAACAAACCAACAAACCAACAAACCAACAAACCAACAAACCAACAAACCAACAAGCCAACAAACCAACAAACCAAGAAACCAACAAACCAACAAACCAACAAGCCAACAAACCAACAAACCAACAAACCAACTAACCAACAAACCAACAAACCAACAAACCAACAAGCCAACAAGCCAACAAACCAACCAACCAACAAACCAACAAGCCAACAAGCCAACAAACCAACAAACAAAAAAACCAACAAACCAACAAACCAACAAACCAACAAACCAACAAACTTACAAACCAACAAACCAACAAACCAACAAACCAACAAACCAACAAACCAACAAGCCAACAAGCCAACAAACCAAGAAACCAACAAACCAACAAACCAACAAGCCAACAAACCAACAAACCAACAAACCAACAAACCAACAAACCAACAAACCAACAAGCCAACAAGCCAACAAACCAACAAACCGACCAACCAACAAACCAACAAACCAACAAACCAACAAACCAACAAACGAGCAAACAAACAAACCAACAAACCAACAAACCAACAAACCAACAAACCAACAAACCAACAAACCAACAAACCAACAAACCAACAAACCAACAAACCAACAAACCAACAAACCAACAAACCAAAAAACCAGCAAACCAACAAACCAACAAGCCAACAAACCAAAAAACCAACAAACCAACAAACCAACAAGCCAACAAACGAACAAACCAACAAGCCAACAAACCAACAAACCAACAAGCCAACAAGCCAACAAACCAACAAGCCAACAAACGAACAAACCAACAAACAAACAAACCAACAAACCAACAAACCAACAAACCAACAAACCAACAAACGAACAAACCAACAAACCAACAAACCAACAAACCAACAAACCAACAAACCAACAAACCAACAAACCAACAAACCAACAAACCAACAAACCAACAAGCCAACAAGCCAACAAACCAACAAAGAAAAAAACCAACAAACCAACAAACAAACAAACCAACAAACCAACAAACTATTAAACCAACAAACCAACAAGCCAACAAGCCAACAAACCAACAAACCAACAAACCAACAAACCAACGAACCAACAAACCAACAAACCAACAAACCAACAAACTAACAAATCAACAAACCAACAATCCAACAAACCAAAAAACCAACAAACCGCCAAACCAACAAACCAACAAACCAATAAGCCAACAAACCAACAAACCAAAAAGCCAACAAGCCAACAATGCAACAAGCCAACAAAAGAACAACCAAACAAACAAACCAACAAACCAACAAACCAACAAACCAACAACCCAACAAACCAACAAACCAAAAAACCAGCAAACCAACAAACCAACAGGCCAACAAACCAACAGGCCAACAAACCAAAAAACCAACAAACCAACAAACCAACAAGCCAACAAACGAACAAACCAACAAGCCAACAAACCAACAAACCAACAAGCCAACAAGCCAACAAACCAACAAGCCAACAAACGAACAAACCAACAAACAAACAAACCAACAAACCAACAAACCAACAAACGAACAAACCAACAAACCAACAAACCAACAAACCAACAAACCAACAAACCAACAAACCAACAAACCAACAAACCAACAAACCAACAAACCAACAAACCAACAAACCAACAAACCAACAAACCAACAAGCCAACAAGCCAACAAACGAACAAACAAAAAAACCAACAAACCAACAAACCAACAAACCAACAAACCAACAAACCAACAAACTAACAAACCAACAAACCAACAAGCCAACAAACCAACAAACCAACAAACCAACAAACCAACAAACCAACAAACCAACAAACCAACAAACCAACAAACCAACAAACCAACAAACCAACAAACCAACAAACCAACAAACCAACAAACCAACAAACCAACAAACCAACAAACCAACAAACCAACAAACCAACAAACGAACAAACCAACCAAACAACAAACTAACAAACCAACAAACCATCAACCATCAACCAACAACCCAACAAGCCAACAAACCAACAAACCAACAAACCAACAAACCAACAAACCAACAAACCAACAAACCAACAAACCAACAAACCAACAAACCAAAAAAACCAACAAACCGCCAAACCAACAAACCAACAAACCAACAAACCAACAAACCAACAAGCCACCAAACCAACCAACAAACCAACAACCAACAAACCAATAAACCAACAAGCCAACAAGCCAACAAACCAAAAAACCAACAAACCAACAACCCAACAAACCAACAAACCAACAAACCAACAAACCAACAAACCAACAAACCAACAAACCAACAAACCAACAAACCAACAAACCAACATACCAACAAACCAAAAAACCAACAAACCAACAAACCAACAAACCAACAAACCAACAAACCAACAAACGAACAAACCAACCAACCAACAAACTAACAAACCAACAAACCATCAACCAACAACCCAACAAGCCAACAAACCAACAAACCAACAAACCAACAAACCAACAAACCAACAAACCAACAAACCAACAAACCAACAAACCAACAACCCAACAAACCAACAAACCAAAAAACCAGCAAACCAACAAACTAACAGGCCAACAAACCAAAAAACCAACAAACCAACAAACCAACAAGCCAAAAAACGAACAAACCAACAAGCCAACAAACCAACAAACCAACAAGCCAACAAGCCAACAAACCAACAAGCCAACAAACGAACAAACCAACAAACAAACAAACCAACAAACCAACAAACCAACAAACGAACAAACGAGCAAACGAACAAACCAACAAACCAACAAACCAACAAACCAACGCACCAACAAACCAACAAACCAACAAACCAACAAGCCAACAAGCCAACAAACGAACAAACAAAAAAACCAACAAACCAACAAACCAACAAACCAACAAACCAACAAACCAACAAACCAACAAACCAACAAGCCAACAAGCCAACAAACGAACAAACAAAAAAACCAACAAACCAACAAACCAACAAACCAACAAACGAACAAACTAACAAACCAACAAACCAACAAGCCAACAAACCAACAAACCAACAAACCAACAAACCAACAAACCAACAAACCAACAAACCAACAAACCAACAAACCAACAAACCAACAAACGAACAAACCAACCAACCAACAAACTAACAAACCAACAAACCATCAACCAACAACCCAACAAGCCAACAAACCAACAAACCAACAAACCAACAAACCAACAAACCAACAAACCAACAAACCAACAAACCAACAAACCAACAAACCAACAAACCAACAAACCAAAAAAACCAACAAACCGCCAAACCAACAAACCAACAAACCAACAAACCAACAAGCCACCAAACCAACCAACAAACCAACAACCAACAAACCAATAAACCAACAAGCCAACAAGCCAACAAACCAAAAAACCAACAAACCAACAAACCAACAAACCAACAAACCAACAAACCAACAAACCAACAAACCAACAAACCAACAAACCAACAAACCAACAAACCAACATACCAACAAACCAAAAAACCAACAAACTAACAAACCAACAAACGAACAAACCAACCAACCAACAAACTAACAAACCAACAAACCATCAAACAACAACCCAACAAGCCAACAAACCAACAAACCAACAAACCAACAAACCAACAAACCAACAAACCAACAAACCAACAAACCAACAAACCAACAAACCAACAAACCAACAAACCTAAAAACCAACAAACCAATAAACCAGCAAACCAACAAACGAACAAACCAACAAGCCAATAAACGAACAAACCAACAAACAAACAAACCAACAAACCAACAAACGAACAAACCAACCAACCAACAAACTAACAAACCAACAAACCATCAACCATCAACCAACAACCCAACAAGCCAACAAACCAACAAACCAACAAACCAACAAACCAACAAACCAACAAACCAACAAACCAACAAACCAACAAACCAACAAACCAAAAAAACCAACAAACCGCCAAACCAACAAACCAACAAACCAACAAACCAACAAACCAACAAGCCACCAAACCAACCAACAAACCAACAACCAACAAACCAATAAACCAACAAGCCAACAAGCCAACAAACCAAAAAACCAACAAACCAACAAACCAACAAACCAACAAACCAACAAACCAACAAACCAACAAACCAACAAACCAACATACCAACAAACCAACAAACGAACAAACCAACAAACAAACAAACCAACAAACCAACAAACCAACAAACGAACAAACGAACAAACGAACAAACCAACAAACCAACAAACCAACAAACCAACGCACCAACAAACCAACAAACCAACAAACCAACAAGCCAACAAGCCAACAAACGAACAAACAAAAAAACCAACAAACCAACAAACCAACAAACCAACAAACCAACAAACCAACAAACCAACAAACCAACAAACCAACAAACCAACAAGCCAACAAGCCAACAAACGAACAAACAAAAAAACCAACAAACCAACAAACCAACAAACCAACAAATGAACAAACTAACAAACCAACAAACCAACAAGCCAACAAACCAACAAACCAACAAACCAACAAACCAACAAACCAACAAACCAACAAACCAACAAACCAACAAACTAACAAACCAACAAACGAACAAACCAACCAACCAACAAACTAACAAACCAACAGACCATCAACCAACAACCCAACAAGCCAACAAACCAACAAACCAACAAACCAACAAACCAACAAACCAACAAACCAACAAACCAACAAACCAACAAACCAACAAACCAACAAACCAACAAACCAAAAAAACCAACAAACCGCCAAACCAACAAACCAACAAACCAACAAACCAACAAGCCACCAAACCAACCAACAAACCAACAACCAACAAACCAATAAACCAACAAGCCAACAAGCCAACAAGCCAACAAACCAAAAAACCAACAAACCAACAAACCAACAAACCAACAAACCAACAAACCAACAAACCAACAAACCAACAAACCAACAAACCAACAAACCAACAAACCAACAAACCAACATACCAACAAACCAAAAAACCAACAAACTAACAAACCAACAAACGAACAAACCAACCAACCAACAAACTAACAAACCAACAAACCATCAACCAACAAACCAACAAGCCAACAAACCAACAAACCAACAAACCAACAAACCAACAAACCAACAAACCAACAAACCAACAAACCAACAAACCAACAAACCAACAAACCTAAAAACCAACAAACCAATAAACCAGCAAACCAACAAACGAACAAACCAACAAGCCAATAAACGAACAAACCAACAAACAAACAAACCAACAAACCAATAACCCAACAAGCCAACAAACCAACAAACGAACAAATCAAAAAACCAACAAACGAACAAACCAACAAACCAACAAACCAAGTAATTAACAAACCAACAAACCAAAAAACCAACAAGCTAACAAACCAACAAGCCAACAAGCTAACAAACCAACAAACTAACAAGCCAACAAACTAACAAACCAACAAACCAACAAACCAACAAACCAACAAACCAACAAACCAACAAGCGAACAAGCCAACAAACCAACAAACCAACAAACCAACAAATCAACAAACCAACAAACCAACTAACCCACAAACCAACAAACCAACAAACCAACAAACCAACAAACCAACAAGCCAAAAAGCCAACAAACCAACAAACGAAAAAACCAACAAACCAACAAACCAACAAACCAACGAACCAACAAACCAACAAACCAACAAACCAACAAACCAACAAACCAACAAACCGACAAACCAACAAGCCAACAAACCAACAAACCAACAAACCAACAAACCAACAAACCGACAAACCAACAAGCCAACAAGCCAACAAACCAACAAGCCAACAAACCAACAAACCAAAAAACCAACCAACAAACAAACCAAGTAACCAACAAACCAACAAACAATAAACCAACAAACCAACAAACCAACAAACCAACAAACCAACAAACCGACAAACCAACAAGCCAACAAGCCAACAAATCAACAAGCCAACAAACCAACAAACCAAAAAACCAACCAACAAACTAACCAAGTAACCAACAAACCAACGAACCAATAAACCAACAAACCAACAAACCAACAAACCAGGTAACCAAGAAACTAACAAACCAACAAACCAACAAACCAACAAACCAACAAACCAACAAGCCAACAAACGAACAAACCAACAAGCCAACAAACCAACAAACCAACAAACCAACTAACCAAAAAACAAACAAACCAACAAACCAACAAACCAACAAACCAAAAAAACAACAAACCAACAAACCAACAAACCAACAAACCAACAAACCAACAAACCAACAAACCAACAAACCAACAAACCAACAAGCCAACAAACCAACAAACCAACAAACCAACAAACCAACAAACCAACAAACCAACAAAACAAGCAAACCAACAAACTAGCAAACGAACAAACGAACAAACCAACAAACCAACAAACCAACAAACGAACAAACCAACAAACCAACAAACAAATAAACCAACATACCAACAAACCAACAAACCAACAAGCCAACAAACGAACAAACCAACAAACCAACAAACCAACAAACAAACAAACCAAGTAACCAACAAAACAACAAACCAACAAGCCAACAAACCAACAAACCAACAAACCAACAAACCAACAAACCAGGTAACCAAGAAACCAACAAAACAACAAACCAACAAACGAACAAGCCAACAAATGAACAAACCAACAAGCCAGCAAACCAACAAGCCAACAACCCAACAAACCAACAAACCAACAAACCAACAAACCAACAAACCAACAAACCAACAAACCAACAAACCAACAAACCAACAAACCAACAAACGAACAAACTAACAAACCAACAAACCAGGTAACCAAGAAACCAACAAACCAACAAACCAACAAACGAACAAACCAACAAATGAACAAACCAACAAACCAATAAGCCAAAAAGACAACAAATCAACAAGCCAACAAACGAACAAACCAACAAACCAACAAACCAACAAACCAACAAACGAACAAACCAACAAACCAACAAACGAACAAACCAACAAACCAACAAACCAACAAACCAACAAACCAAGTAACCAACAAACCAACAAACCAACAAATCAACAAGCCAACAAGCCAACAAGCCAACAAACCAACAAGCCAACAAACGAACAAACCAACAAATAAACAAACCAACAAACCAACAAACCAACAAACCAACAAGCCAACAAACCAACAAACCAACAAACCAACACGCCAACAAACAAAAAAACCAACAAACGAACAAACCAACAAACAAACAAACCAACAAACCAACAAACCACCAAACCAACAAGCCAACAAACAAACAAACCAACAAATCAACAAACCAACAAACGAACAAACCAACAAATAAACAAACCAACAAACCAACAATCCAACAAACCAACAAGCCCACAAACCAACAAACCAACAAACCAACAAACCAACAAGCCAACAAACCAACAAACCAACAAGCCAACAAGCCAAAAAACCAACAAGCCAGCAAGCCAAAAAAAACCCAAAAAACCAACAAACCAACAAACCAACAAACCAACAAACCAACAAACCAACAAACCAACAAACGAACAAACCAACCAACCAACAAACCAACAAACCAACAAACCATCAAACCAACAACCCAACAAGCCAATAAGCCAACAAACCAACAAACCAACAAACCAACAAACCAACAAACCAACAAACCAACAAACCAACAAACCAACAAACCAAGAAACCAAGAAACCTAAAAACCAACAAACCAACAAACCAGCAAACCAACAAACGAACAAACCAACAAGCCAATAAACGAACAAACCAATAAACAAACAAACCAACAAACCAACAACCCAACAAGCCAACAAACCAACAAACGAACAAATCAAGAAACCAACAAACGAACAAACCAACAAACCAACAAACCAAGTAATTAACAAACCAACAAACCAACAAACCAAGAAGCCAACAAACTAACAAGCCAACAAACCAACAAACTAACAAGCCAACAAACCAACAAACCAACAAACCAGGTAACCAAGAAACCAACAAACCAACAAACCAACAAATGAACAAACAAACAAATGAATAAACCAACAAACCAATAAGCCAAAAAGCCAACAAACCAACAAGCCAACAAACGAACAAACCAACAAACCAACAAACCAACAAACCAACAAACGAACAAACCAACAAACCAACAAACGAACAAACCAACAAACCAACAAACCAACAAACCAACAAACCAAGTAACCAACAAACCAACAAACCAACAAACCAACAAATCAACAAGCCAACAAGCCAACAAGCCAACAAACCAACAAGCCAACAAACGAACAAACCAACAAATAAACAAACCAACAAACCAACAAACCAACAAACCAACAAACCAACAAGCCAACAAGCCAACAAACCAACAAACCAACAAACCAACACGCCAACAAACAAAAAAACCAACAAACGAACAAACCAACAAACAAACAAACCAACAAACCAACAAACCACCAAACCAACAAGCCAACAAACAAACAAACCAACAAACCAACAAACCAACAAACCAACAAACGAACAAACCAACAAATAAACAAACCAACAAACCAACAATCCAACAAACCAACAAGCCAACAAACCAACAAACCAACAAACCAACAAACCAACAAGCCAACAAACGAACAAACCAACCAACCAACAAACCAACAAACCAACAAACCATCAAACCAACAACCCAACAAGCCAATAAGCCAACAAACCAACAAACCAACAAACCAACAAACCAACAAACCAACAAACCAACAAACCAACAAACCAACAAACCAACAAACCAACAAACCAACAAACCTAAAAATCAACAAACCAACAAACCAGCAAACCAAGAAACGAACAAACCAACAAGCCAATAAACGAACAAACCAACAAACAAACAAACCAACAAAACAAACAAACCAACAAACGAACAAACCAACAAACGAACAAACCAACAAACCAACAAACCAACAAACGAACAAACCAACAAACCAACAAACCAAGAAACCAACAAGCCAACAAACCAACAAACCAAAAAACCAACCAACAAACAAACCAAGTAACCAACAAACCAACAAACCAACAAACCGACAAACCAACAAGCCAACAAACCAACAAACCAACAAACCAACAAACCAACAAACCAACAAACCAACAAACCAACAAACCGACAAACCAACAAGCCAACAAGCCAACAAACCAACAAGCCAACAAACCAACAAACCAAAAAACCAACCAACAAACAAACCAAGTAACCAACAAACCAACAAACAATAAACCAACAAACCAACAAACCAACAAACCAACAAACCAACAAACCGACAAACCAACAAGCCAACAAGCCAACAAACCAATAAGCCAACAAACCAAAAAACCAACCAACAAACAAACCAAGTAACCAACAAACCAACAAACCAATAAACCAACAAACCAACAAACCAACAAACCAACAAACCAACAAACCAACAAACCAGGTAACCAAGAAACCAACAAACCAACAAACCAACAAACCAACAAACCAACAAACCAACAAGCCAACGAACGAACAAACCAACAAGCCAACAAACCAACAAACCAACAAACCAACTAACCAAAAAACAAACAAACCAACAAACCAACAAACCAACAAACCAAAAAAACAACAAACCAACAAACCAACAAACCAACAAACCAACAAACCAACAAACCAACAAGCCAACAAACCAACTAACCAACAAACCAACAAACCAACAAAACAAACAAACCAACAAACGAACAAACCAACAAACGAACAAACCAACAAACCAACAAACCAACAAACGAACAAACCAACAAACCAACAAACCAACAAACAAATAAACCAACATACCAACAAACCAACAAACCAACAAGCCAACAAACGAACAAACCAACAAACCAACAAACCAACAAACAAACAAACCAAGTAACCAACAAAACAACAAACCAACAAGCCAACAAACCAACAAACCAACAAACTAACAAACCAGGTAACCAAGAAACCAACAAACCAACAAACCAACAAACGAACAGGCCAACAAATGAACAAACCAACAAGCCAACAAACCAACAAGCCAACAACCCAACAAACCAACAAACCAACAAACCAACAAACCAACAAACCAACAAACCAACAAACCAACAAACCAACAAACCAACAAACCAACAAACGAACAAACCAACAAACCAACAAACCAGGTAACCAAGAAACCAACAAACCAACAAACCAACAAACGAACAAACCAACAAATGAACAAACCAACAAACCAATAAGCCATAAAGCCAATAAACCAACAAGCCAACAAACGAACAAACCAACAAATAAACAAACCAACAAACCAACAAACCAACAAACCAACAAACCAACAAGCCAACAAACCAACAAACCAACAAACCAACACGCCAACAAACAAAAAAACCAACAAACGAACAAACCAACAAACAAACAAACCAACAAACCAACAAACCACCAAACCAACAAGCCAACAAACAAACAAACCAACAAACCAACAAACCAACAAACGAACAAACCAACAAATAAACAAACCAACAAACCAACAATCCAACAAACCAACAAGCCAACAAACCAACAAACCAACAAACCAACAAACCAACAAGCCAACAAACCAACAAACCAACAAGCCAACAAGCCAAAAAACCAACAAGCCAGCAAGCCAACAAACCAACAAACCAACAAACCAACAAAACAACAAACCAACAAACCAACAAACCAACAAACGAACAAACCAACCAACCAACAAACCAACAAACCAACAAACCATCAAACCAACAACCCAACAAGCCAATAAGCCAACAAACCAACAAACCAACAAACCAACAAACCAACAAACCAACAAACCAACAAACCAACAAACCAACAAACCTAAAAACCAACAAACCAACAAATCAGCAAACCAACAAACGAACAAACCAACAAACCATTAAACGAACAAACCAACAAACAAACAAACCAACAAACCAACAATCCAAAAAGCCAACAAACCAACAAACGAACAAATCAAGAAACCAACAAACGAACAAACCAACAAACCAACAAACCAAGTAATTAACAAACCAACAAACCAACAAAGCAACAAGCCAACAAACCAACAAGCCAACAAGCCAACAAATCAACAAACTAACAAGCCAACAAACCAACAAACCAGGTAACCAAGAAACCAACAAACCAACAAACCAAAAAACGAACAAACCAACAAATGAACAAACCAACAAACCAATAAGCCAAAAAGCCAACAAACCAACAAGCCAACAAACGAACAAACCAACAAACCAACAAACCAACAAACCAACAAACAAACAAACCAACAAACCAACAAACGAACAAACCAACAAACCAACAAACCAACGAACCAACAAACCAAGTAACCAACAAACCAACAAACCAACAAATCAACAAGCCAACAAGCCAACAAGCCAACAAACCAACAAGCCAACAAACGAACAAACCAACAAATAAACAAACCAACAAACCAACAAACCAACAAACCAACAAACCAACAAACCAACAAGCCAACAAACCAACAAACCAATACGCCAACAAACAAAAAAACCAACAAACGAACAAACTAACAAACAAACAAACCAACAAACCAACAAACCACCAAACCAACAAGCCAACAAACAAACAAACCAACAAACCAACAAGCCAACAAACGAACAAACCAACAAATAAACAAACCTACAAACCAACAATCCAACAAACCAACAAGCCAACAAACCAACAAACCAACAAACCAACAAACCAACAAGCCAACAAACCAACAAACCAACAAGCCAACAAGCCAAAAAACCAACAAGCCAGCAAGCCAACAAACCAACAAACCAACAAACCAACAAACCAACAAACCAACAAACCAATAAACCAACAAACGAACAGACCAACCAACCAACAAACCAACAAACCAACAAACCATCAAACCAACAAACCAACAAACCAACAAACCAACAAACCAACAAACCTAAAAACCAACAAACCAACAAACCAGCAAACCAACAAACGAACAAACCAACAAGCCAATAAACGAACAAACCAACAAACAAACAAACCAACAAACCAACAACCCAACAAGCCAACAAACCAACAAACGAACAAATCAAGAAACCAACAAACGAACAAACCAACAAACCAACAAACCAAGTAATTAACAAACCAACAAACCAACAAACCAACAAGCCAACAAACCAACAAGCCAACAAGCCAACAAACCAACAAACTAACAAGCCAACAAACTAACAAACCAACAAACCAACAAACCAACAAACCAACAAACCAACAAACCAACAAACCAACAAACCAACAAGCGAACAAGCCAACAAACCAACAAATCAACAAACCAACAAACCAACAAACCAACAAACCCACAAACCAACAAACCAACAAACCAACAAACCAACAAGCCAAAAAGCCAACAAACCAACAAACGAAAAAACCAACAAACCAACAAACCAACAAACCAACAAACCAACAAACCAACAAACCAACAAACCAACAAACCAACAAACCAACAAACCAACAAACCAACAAACCAACAGACCGACAAACCAACAAGCCAACAAACCCACAAACCAACAAACCAACAAACCAACAAACCAACAAACCGACAAACCAACAAGCCAACAAGCCAACAAACCAACAAGCCAACAAACCAACAAACCAAAAAACCAACCAACAAACAAACCAAGTAACCAACAAACCAACAAACCAATAAACCAATAAACCAACAAACCAACAAACCAACAAACCAACAAACCAACAAACCAACAAACCAGGTAACCAAGAAACCAACAAACCAACAAACCAACAAACCAACAAACCAACAAACCAACAAGCCAACAAACGAACAAACCAACAAGCCAACAAACCAACAAACTAACAAACCAACTAACCAAAAAACAAACAAACCAACAAACCAACAAACGAACAAGCCAACAAATGAACAAACCAACAAGCCAGCAAACCAACAAGCCAACAACCCAACAAACCAACAAACCAACAAACCAACAAACCAACAAACCAACAAACCAACAAACCAACAAACCAACAAACCAACAAACCAACAAACGAACAAACTAACAAACCAACAAACCAGGTAACCAAGAAACCAACAAACCAACAAACCAACAAACGAACAAACCAACAAATGAACAAACCAACAAACCAATAAGCCAAAAAGCCAACAAACCAACAAGCCAACAAACGAACAAACCAACAAACCAACAAACCAACAAACCAACAAACGAACAAACCAACAAACCAACAAACGAACAAACCAACAAACCAACAAACCAACAAACCAACAAACCAAGTAACCAACAAACCAACAAACCAACAAATCAACAAGCCAACAAGCCAACACGCCAACAAACCAACAAGCCAACAAACGAACAAACCAACAAATAAACAAACCAACAAACCAACAAACCAACAAACCAACAAACCAACAAACCAACAAGCCAACAAACCAACAAACCAATACGCCAACAAACAAAAAAACCAACAAACGAACAAACTAACAAACAAACAAACCAACAAACCAACAAACCACCAAACCAACAAGCCAACAAACAAACAAACCAACAAACCAACAAACCAACAAACGAACAAACCAACAAATAAACAAACCAACAAACCAACAATCCAACAAACCAACAAGCCAACAAACCAACAAACCAACAAACCAACAAACCAACAAGCCAACAAACCAACAAACCAACAAGCCAACAAGCCAAAAAACCAACAAGCCAGCAAGCCAACAAACCAACAAACCAACAAACCAACAAACCAACAAACCAACAAACCAATAAACCAACAAACGAACAGACCAACCAACCAACAAACCAACAAACCAACAAACCATCAAACCAACAAACCAACAAACCAACAAACCAACAAACCAACAAACCTAAAAACCAACAAACCAACAAACCAGCAAACCAAAAAACGAACAAACCAACAAGCCAATAAACGAACAAACCAACAAACAAACAAACCAACAAACCAACAACCCAACAAGCCAACAAACCAACAAACGAACAAATCAAGAAACCAACCAACGAACAAACCAACAAACCAACAAACCAAGTAATTAACAAACCAACAAACCAACAAACCAACAAGCCAACAAACCAACAAGCCAACAAGCCAACAAACCAACAAACTAACAAGCCAACAAACTAACAAACCAACAAACCAACAAACCAACAAACCAACAAACCAACAAACCAACAAACCAACAAACCAACAAGCGAACAAGCCAACAAACCAACAAATCAACAAACCAACAAACCAACAAAATAACAAACCCACAAACCAACAAACCAACAAACCAACAAACCAACAAACCAACAAGCCAAAAAGCCAACAAACCAACAAACGAAAAAACCAACAAACCAACAAACCAACAAACCAACAAACCAACAAACCAACAAACCAACAAACCAACAAACCAACAAACCAACAAACCAACAAACCGACAAACCAACAAGCCAACAAACCAACAAACCAACAAACCAACAAACCAACAAACCAACAAACCGACAAACCAACAAGCCAACAAGCCAACAAACCAACAAGCCAACAAACCAACAAACCAAAAAACCAACCAACAAACAAACCAAGTAACCAACAAACCAACAAACCAATAAACCAATAAACCAACAAACCAACAAACCAACAAACCAACAAACCAACAAACCAACAAACCAGGTAACCAAGAAACCAACAAACCAACAAACCAACAAACCAACAAACCAACAAACCAACAAGCCAACAAACGAACAAACCAACAAGCCAACAAACCAACAAACTAACAAACCAACTAACCAAAAAACAAACAAACCAACAAACCAACAAACGAACAAGCCAACAAATGAACAAACCAACAAGCCAGCAAACCAACAAGCCAACAACCCAACAAACCAACAAACCAACAAACCAACAAACCAACAAACCAACAAACCAACAAACCAACAAACCAACAAACGAACAAACTAACAAACCAACAAACCAGGTAACCAAGAAACCAACAAACCAACAAACCAACAAACGAACAAACCAACAAATGAACAAACCAACAAACCAACAAACCAACAAACGAACAAACCAACAAATAAACAAACCAACAAACCAACAAGCTAACAAACCAACAAACCAAAAAACCAACCAACAAACAAACCAAGTAACCAACAAACCAACAAACCAATAAACCAATAAACCAACAAACCAACAAACCAACAAACCAACAAACCAACAAACCAACAAACCAACAAACCAACAAACCAGGTAACCAAGAAACCAACAAACCAACAAACCAACAAACCAACAAACCAACAAACCAACAAGCCAACAAACGAACAAACCAACAAGCCAACAAACCAACAAACTAACAAACCAACTAACCAAAAAACAAACAAACCAACAAACCAACAAACGAACAAGCCAACAAATGAACAAACCAACAAGCCAGCAAACCAACAAGCCAACAACCCAACAAACCAACAAACCAACAAACCAACAAACCAACAAACCAACAAACCAACAAACCAACAAACCAACAAACCAACAAACCAACAAACCAACAAACGAACAAACTAACAAACCAACAAACCAGGTAACCAAGAAACCAACAAACCAACAAACCAACAAACGAACAAACCAACAAACAAACAAACCAACAAACCAACAACCCAACAAGCCAACAAACCAACAAACGAACAAATCAAGAAACCAACAAACGAACAAACCAACAAACCAACAAACCAAGTAATTAACAAACCAACAAACCAACAAAGCAACAAGCCAACAAACCAACAAGCCAACAAGCCAACAAATCAACAAACTAACAAGCCAACCAACCAACAAACCAACAAACCAGGTAACCAAGAAACCAACAAACCAACAAACCAACAAACGAACAAACCAACAAATGAACAAACCAACAAACCAATAAGCCAAAAAGCCAACAAACCAACAAGCCAACAAACGAACAAACCAACAAACCAACAAACCAACAAACCAACAAACGAACAAACGAACAAACCAACAAACGAACAAACCAACAAACCAACAAACCAACAAACCAACAAACCAAGTAACCAACAAACCAACAAACCAACAAATCAACAAGCCAACAAGCCAACAAGCCAACAAACCAACAAGCCAACAAACGAACAAACCAACAAATAAACAAACCAACAAACCAACAAACCAACAAACCAACAAACCAACAAACCAACAAGCCAACAAACCAACAAACCAATACGCCAACAAACAAAAAAACCAACAAACGAACATACTAACAAACAAACAAACCAACAAACCAACAAACCACCAAACCAACAAGCCAACAAACAAACAAACCAACAAACCAACAAACCAACAAACGAACAAACCAACAAATAAACAAACCAACAAACCAACAATCCAACAAACCAACAAGCCAACAAACCAACAAACCAACAAACCAACAAACCAACAAGCCAACAAACCAACAAACCAACAAGCCAACAAGCCAAAAAACCAACAAGCCAGCAAGCCAACAAACCAACAAACCAACAAACCAACAAACCAACAAACCAACAAACCAATAAACCAACAAATGAACAGACCAACCAACCAACAAACCAACAAACCAACAAACCATAAAACCAACAAACCAACAAACCAACAAACCAACAAACCAACAAACCAACAAACCTAAAAACCAACAAACCAACAAACCAGCAAACCAACAAACGAACAAACCAACAAGCCAATAAACGAACAAACCAACAAACAAACAAACCAACAAACCAACAACCCAACAAGCCAACAAACCAACAAACGAACAAATCAAGAAACCAACAAACGAACAAACCAACAAACCAACAAACCAAGTAATTAACAAACCAACAAACCAACAAACCAACAAGCCAACAAACCAACAAGCCAACAAGCCAACAAACCAACAAACTAACAAGCCAACAAACTAACAAACCAACAAATCAACAAACCAACAAACCAACAAACCAACAAACCAACAAACCAACAAACCAACAAGCGAACAAGCCAACAAACCAACAAATCAACAAACCAACAAACCAACAAAACAACAAACCCACAAACCAACAAACCAACAAACCAACAAACCAACAAGCCAAAAAGCCAACAAACCAACAAACGAAAAAACCAACAAACCAACAAACCAACAAACCAACAAACCAACAAACCAACAAACCAACAAACCAACAAACCAACAAACCAACAAACCAACAAACCAACAAACCGACAAACCAACAAGCCAACAAACCAACAAACCAACAAACCAACAAACCAACAAACCAACAAACCGACAAACCAACAAGCCAACAAGCCAACAAACCAACAAGCCAACAAACCAACAAACCAAAAAACCAACCAACAAACAAACCAAGTAACCAACAAACCAACAAACCAATAAACCAATAAACCAACAAACCAACAAACCAACAAACCAACAAACCAACAAACCAGGTAACCAAGAAACCAACAAACCAACAAACCAACAAACCAACAAACCAACAAACCAACAAGCCAACAAACGAACAAACCAACAAGCCAACAAACCAACAAACTAACAAACCAACTAACCAAAAACAAACAAACCAACAAACCAACAAACGAACAAGCCAACAAATGAACAAACCAACAAGCCAGCAAACCAACAAGCCAACAACCCAACAAACCAACAAACCAACAAACCAACAAACCAACAAACCAACAAACCAACAAACCAACAAACCAACAAACCAACAAACCAACAAACGAACAAACTAACAAACCAACAAACCAGGTAACCAAGAAACCAACAAACCAACAAACCAACAAACGAACAAACCAACAAATGAACAAACCAACAAACCAATAAGCCAAAAAGCCAACAAACCAACAAGCCAACAAACGAACAAACCAACAAACCAACAAACCAACAAACCAACAAACGAACAAACCAACAAACCAACAAACGAACAAACCAACAAACCAACAAACCAACAAACCAACAAACCAAGTAACCAACAAACTAACAAACCAACAAATCAACAAGCCAACAAGCCAACAAGCCAACAAACCAACAAGCCAACAAACGAACAAACCAACAAATAAACAAACCAACAAACCAACAAACCAACAAACCAACAAACCAACAAGCCAACAAACCAACAAACCAACACGCCAACAAACAAAAAAACCAACAAACGAACAAACCAACAAACAAACAAACCAACAAACCAACAAACCACCAAACCAACAAGCCAACAAACAAACAAACCAACAAATCAACAAACCAACAAACGAACAAACCAACAAATAAACAAACCAACAAACCAACAATCCAACAAACCAACAAGCCAACAAACCAACAAACCAACAAACCAACAAACCAACAAACCAACAAGCCAACAAACCAACAAACCAACAAGCCAACAAGCCAAAAAACCAACAAGCCAGCAAGCCAAAAAAACCAACAAACCAACAAACCAACAAACCAACAAACCAACAAACCAACAAACCAACAAACCAACAAACGAACAAACCAACCAACCAACAAACCAACAAACCAACAAACCATCAAACCAACAACCCAACAAGCCAATAAGCCAACAAACCAACAAACCAACAAACCAACAAACCAACAAACCAACAAACCAACAAACCAACAAACCAAGAAACCAAGAAACCTAAAAACCAACAAACCAACAAACCAGCAAACCAACAAACGAACAAACCAACAAGCCAATAAACGAACAAACCAATAAACAAACAAACCAACAAACCAACAACCCAACAAGCCAACAAACCAACAAACGAACAAATCAAGAAACCAACAAACGAACAAACCAACAAACCAACAAACCAAGTAATTAACAAACCATCAAACCAACAAACCAAGAAGCCAACAAACTAACAAGCCAACAAACCAACAAACTAACAAGCCAACAAACCAACAAACCAAAAAACCAGGTAACCAAGAAACCAACAAACCAACAAACCAACAAATGAACAAACCAACAAATGAACAAACCAACAAACCAATAAGCCAAAAAGCCAACAAACCAACAAGCCAACAAACGAACAAACCAACAAACCAACAAACCAACAAACCAACAAACCAACAAACGAACAAACCAACAAACCAACAAACGAACAAACCAACAAACCAACAAACCAACAAACAAACAAACCAACAAACCAACAAACCAACACACGAACAAACCAACAAATAAACAAACCAACAAACCAACAATCCAACAAACCAACAAGCCAACAAACCAACAAACCAACAAACCAACAAACCAACAAGCCAACAAACGAACAAACCAACCAACCAACAAACCAACAAACCAACAAACCATCAAACCAACAACCCAACAAGCCAATAAGCCAACAAACCAACAAACCAACAAACCAACAAACCAACAAACCAACAAACCAACAAACCAACAAACCAACAAACCAACAAACCAACAAACCTAAAAATCAACAAACCAACAAACCAGCAAACCAACAAATGAACAAACCAACAAGCCAATAAACGAACAAACCAACAAACAAACAAACCAACAAAACAAACAAACCAACAAACGAACAAACCAACAAACGAACAAACCAACAAACCAACAAACCAACAAACGAACAAACCAACAAACCAACAAACCAAGAAACCAACAAACCAACTAACCAAAAAACAAACAAACCAACAAACCAACAAACCAACAGACCAAAAAAACAACAAACCAACAAACCAACAAACCAACAAACCAACAAACCAACAAACCAACAAACCAACAAGCCAACAAACCAACTAACCAACAAACCAACAAACCAACAAACCAACAAACGAACAAACCAATAAACCAACAAACCAACAAACAAATAAACCAACATACCAACAAACCAACAAACCAACAAGCCAACAAACGAACAAACCAACAAACCAACAAACCAACAAACAAACAAACCAAGTAACCAACAAAACAACAAACCAACAAGCCAACAAACCAACAAACCAACAAACTAACAAACCAGGTAACCAAGAAACCAACAAACCAACAAACCAACAAACGAACAGGCCAACAAATGAACAAACCAACAAGCCAACAAACCAACAAGCCAACAACCCAACAAACCAACAAACCAACAAACCAACAAACCAACAAACCAACAAACCAACAAACCAACAAACCAACAAACCAACAAACGAACAAACCAACAAACCAACAAACCAGGTAACCAAGAAACCAACAAACCAACAAACCAACAAACGAACAAACCAACAAATGAACAAACCAACAAACCTATAAGCCATAAAGCCAATAAACCAACAAACCAACAAACGAACAAACCAACAAATAAACAAACCAACAAACCAACAAACCAACAAACCAACAAACCAACAAGCCAACAAACCAACAAACCAACAAACCAACACGCCAACAAACAAAAAAACCAACAAGCGAACAAACCAACAAACAAACAAACCAACAAACCAACAAACCACCAAACCAACAAGCCAACAAACAAACAAACCAACAAACCAACAAACCAACAAACGAACAAACCAACAAATAAACAAACCAACAAACCAACAATCCAACAAACCAACAAGCCAACAAACCAACAAACCAACAAACCAACAAACCAACAAGCCAACAAACCAACAAACCAACAAGCCAACAAGCCAAAAAACCAACAAGCCAGCAAGCCAACAAACCAACAAACCAACAAACCAACAAAACAACAAACCAACAAACAAACAAACCAACAAACGAACAAACCAACCAACCAACAAACCAACAAACCAACAAACCATCAAACCAACAACCCAACAAGCCAATAAGCCAACAAACCAACAAACCAACAAACCAACAAACCAACAAACCAACAAACCAACAAACCAACAAACCAACAAACCTAAAAACCAACAAACCAACAAATCAGCAAACCAACAAACGAACAAACCAACAAACCATTAAACGAACAAACCAACAAACAAACAAACCAACAAACCAACAACCCAACAAGCCAACAAACCAACAAACGAACAAATCAAGAAACCAACAAACGAACAAACCAACAAACCAACAAACCAAGTAATTAACAAACCAACAAACCAACAAAGCAACAAGCCAACAAACCAACAAGCCAACAAGCCAACAAATCAACAAACTAACAAGCCAACAAACCAACAAACCAACAAACCAGGTAACCAAGAAACCAACAAACCAACAAACCAACAAACGAACAAACCAACAAATGAACAAACCAACAAACCAATAAGCCAAAAAGCCAACAAACCAACAAGCCAACAAACGAACAAACCAACAAACCAACAAACCAACAAACCAACAAACGAACAAACCAACAAACCAACAAACGAACAAACCAACAAACCAACAAACCAACAAACCAACAAACCAAGTAACCAACAAACCAACAAACCAACAAATCAACAAGCCAACAAGCCAACAAGCCAACAAACCAACAAGCCAACAAACGAACAAACCAACAAATAAACAAACCAACAAACCAACAAACCAACAAACCAACAAACCAACAAACCAACAAGCCAACAAACCAACAAACCAATACGCCAACAAACAAAAAAACCAACAAACGAACAAACTAACAAACAAACAAACCAACAAACCAACAAACCACCAAACCAACAAGCCAACAAACAAACAAACCAACAAACCAACAAACCAACAAACGAACAAACCAACAAATAAACACACCAACAAACCAACAATCCAACAAACCAACAAGCCAACAAACCAACAAACCAACAAACCAACAAACCAACAAGCCAACAAACCAACAAACCAACAAGCCAACAAGCCAAAAAACCAACAAGCCAGCAAGCCAACAAACCAACAAACCAACAAACCAACAAACCAACAAACCAACAAACCAACAAACCAACAAACGAACAGACCAACCAACCAACAAACCAACAAACCAACAAACCATCAAACCAACAAACCAACAAACCAACAAACCAACAAACCAACAAACCTAAAAACCAACAAACCAACAAACCAGCAAACCAACAAACGAACAAACCAACAAGCCAATAAACGAACAAACCAACAAACAAACAAACCAACAAACCAACAACCCAACAAGCCAACAAACCAACAAACGAACAAATCAAGAAACCAACAAACGAACAAACCAACAAACCAACAAACCAAGTAATTAACAAACCAACAAACCAACAAACCAACAAGCCAACAAACCAACAAGCCAACAAGCCAACAAACCAACAAACTAACAAGCCAACAAACTAACAAACCAACAAACCAACAAACCAACAAACCAACAAACCAACAAACCAACAAACCAACAAACCAACAAACCAACAAGCGAACAAGCCAACAAACCAACAAATCAACAAACCAACAAACCAACAAACCAACAAACCCACAAACCAACAAACCAACAAACCAACAAACCAACAAGCCAAAAAGCCAACAAACCAACAAACGAAAAAACCAACAAACCAACAAACCAACAAACCAACAAACCAACAAACCAACAAACCAACAAACCAACAAACCAACAAACCAACAAACCAACAAACCGACAAACCAACAAGCCAACAAACCAACAAACCAACAAACCAACAAACCAACAAACCAACAAACCAACAAACCGACAAACCAACAAGCCAACAAGCCAACAAACTAACAAGCCAACAAACCAACAAACCAAAAAACCAACCAACAAACAAACCAAGTAACCAACAAACCAACAAACCAATAGACCAACAAACCAACAAACCAACAAACCAACAAACCAACAAACCAACAAACCAGGTAACCAAGAAACCAACAAACCAACAAACCAACAAACCAACAAAACAACAAACCAACAAGCCAACAAACGAACAAACCAACAAGCCAACAAACCAACAAACTAACAAACCAACTAACCAAAAAACAAACAAACCAACAAACCAACAAACCAACAAACCAACAAACCAACAAACCAACAAACCAACAAGCCAACAAACCAACAAACCAACAAACCAACAAACCAACAAACCAACAAACCAACAAACCAACAAACCAACAAACCAACAAACCAGGTAACCAAGAAACCAACAAACCAACAAACCAACAAACCAACAAAACAACAAACCAACAAGCCAACAAACGAACAAACCAACAAGCCAACAAACCAACAAACGAACAAACCAACAAACCAACAAACCAACAAACCAACAAACCAAGTAACCAACAAACCAACAAACCAACAAACCAAGAAACAAACAAACCAAGAAATCAACAAACCAACAAGCCACAAACCAAAAAACCAACAAACCAACAAACAAAGTAACCAACAAACCAACAAACCAACAAACCAACAAACCAACAAACCAACAAACCAACAAATAAATAAACCAACACACCAACAAACCAACAAACCAACAAACCAACAAACCAACAAACCAACAAACCAACAAACCAACAAGCCAACAAACCAACAAACCAAGAAACCAAAAAACCAACAAACCAACAAGCCAACAAACCAACAAACCAACAAACCAACAAACCAACAAACCAACCAACCAACAAACCAACAAACCAACAAACCAACAAGCCAACAAACCAACAAACCAACCAACCAACAAACCAACAAACCAACAAACCAACAAACGAGCAAACAAACAAACCAACAAACCAACAAACCAACAAACCAACAAACCAACAAACCAACAAACCAACTAACCAACAAACCAACAAACCAACAAACCAAAAAACCAATAAACCAACAAACCAACAAACCAACAAACCAACAAACCAAAAAACCAACAAACCAAAAAACCAACAAGCCAACAAACCAAAAAACCAACAAACCAACAAACCAACAAGCCAACAAACGAACAAACCAACAAGACAACAAACCAACAAACCAACAAGCCAACAAGCCAATAAACCAACAAGCCAACAAACGAACAAACCAACAAACAAACAAACCAACAAACAAACAAACCAACAAACCAACAAACGAACAAACCAACAAACCAACAAACCAACAAACCAACAAACCAACAAACCAACAAACCAACAAGCCAACAAGCCAACAAACCAACAAACAAAAAAACCAACAAACCAACAAACCAACAAACCAACAAACCAACAAACTAACAAACCAACAAACCAACAAGCCAACAAACCAACAAACCAACAAACCAACAAACCAACAAACTAACAAACCGACAAACCAACAAACCAACAAACCAACAAGCCAACAAACCAACAAACCAAAAAGCCAACAAGCCAGCAATGCAACAAGCCAACAAACGAACAAACAAACAAACAAACCAACAAACCAACAAACCAATAAACCAACAAACCAACAAGCCAACAAACCAATAAACCAACAAGCCAACAAGCCAACAAACCAAAAAACCAACAAACCAACAAACCAACAAACCAACAAACCAACAAACCAACAAACCAACAAACCAACAAACCAACGACCCAACGAACCAACAAACCAGCAAACCAACATACCAACAAGCCAACAAACGAACAAACCAACAAACAAACAAACCAACAAACCAACAAACCAAAAAACCAACAAACCAACAAACCAACAAATCAACAAGCCATCAATCCAACAGGCCAACAAACCAACAAGCCAACAAACGAACAAACCAACAAATAAACAAACCAACAAACCAACAAACCAACAAGCCAACAAACCAACAAACCAACAAGCCAACAAGCCAACAAACCAAAAAACCAAAAAACCAACAAACGAACAAACCAACAAACAAACAAACCAACGAACCAACAACCCAACAAACCAATAAGCCAACAAACAAACAAACCAACAAACCAACAAACGAACAAACCAACAAACCAACAAACCAACAAACCAACAAACCAACAAACCAACAAGCCAACAAACCAACAAACCAACAAACCAACAAACCAACAAGCAAACAAACCAACAAACCAATAAGCCAACAAGCCAAAAAACCAACAAGCCAGCAAGCCAACAAACCAACAAACCAACAAACCAACAAACCAACAAACCAACAAACGAACAAACCAACAAACCAACAAATCAACAAACCAACAAACCATCAAACCAACAAGCCAACAAGCCAATAAGCCAACAACCCAACAAACCAACAAACCAACAAACCAACAAACCAACAAACCAACAAACCAACAAACCGACAAACCAACAAGCCAAAAAACCAACAAACCAACAAACCAACAAACCAACAAACCAACAAACCGACAAACCAACAAGCCAACAAGCCAACAAACCAACAAGCCAACAAACCAACAAACCAAAAAACCAACCAACAAACAAACCAAGTAACCAACAAACCAACAAACCAATAAACCAACAAACCAACAAACCAACAAACCAACAAACCAACAAACCAACAAACCAGGTAACCAAGAAACCAACAAACCAACAAACCAACAAACCAACAAACCAACAAACCAACAAGCCAACAAACGAACAAACCAACAAGCCAACAAACCAACAAACTAACAAACCAACTAACCAAAAAACAAACAAACCAACAAACCAACAAACCAACAAACCAAAAAACCAAAAAACCAACAAACCAACAAACCAACAAACCAACAAACCAACAAACCAACAAACCAACAAGCCAACAAACCAACAAACCAACAAACCAACAAACACACAAAACAAACAAACCAACAAACGAAAAAGCCAACAAACGAACAAACCAACAACCCAACAAACCAACAAACGAACAAACCAACAAACCAACAAACCAACAAACCAGGTAACCAAGAAACCAACAAACCAACAAACCAACAAACGAAAAAGCCAACAAACGAACAAACCAACAAGCCAACAAACCAACAACCCAACAAGCCAACAAACCAACAAACCAACAAACCAACAAACCAACAAATGAACAAACCAACAAACCAGATAACCAAGAAACCAACAAACCAACAAACCAACAAACGAACAAACCAACAAATGAACAAACCAACAAACTAATAAGCCAAAAAGCCAACAAACCAACAAGCCAACAAACGAACAAACCAACAAACCAACAAATCAAGAAACCAACAAACCAACAAACCAACAAACGAACAAACCAACAAACCAACAAACGAACAAACCAACAAACCAACAAACCAACAAACCAACAAACCAAGTAACCAACAAACCAACAAACCAAGAAACAAACAAACCAAGAAATCAACAAACCAACAAGCCACAAACCAAAAAACCAACAAACCAACAAACAAAGTAACCAACAAACCAACAAACCAACAAACCAACAAACCAACAAACCAACAAACAAATAAACCAACACACCAACAAACCAACAAACCAACAAACCAACAAACCAACAAACCAACAAACCAACAAACCAACAAGCCAACAAACCAACAAACCAAGAAACCAACAAACCAACAAACCAACAAGCCAACAAACCAACAAACCAACAAACCAACAAACCAACAAACCAACAAACCAACAAACCAACAAACCAACAAACCAACAAGCCAACAAACCAACAAACCAACAAACCAACAAACCAACAAACCAAAAAACCAATAAACCAACAAACCAACAAACCAACAAACCAACAAACCAAAAAACCAACAAACCAACAAACCAACAAACTAACAAACCAACAAACCAACAAGCCAATAAACCAACAAGCCAACAAACGAACAAACCAACAAACAAACAAACCAACAAACAAACAAACCAACAAACCAACAAACGAACAAACCAACAAACCAACAAACCAACAAACCAACAAACCAACAAACCAACAAACCAACAAGCCAACAAGCCAACAAACCAACAAACAAAAAAACCAACAAACCAACAAACCAACAAACCAACAAACCAACAAACTAACAAACCAACAAACCAACAAGCCAACAAACCAACAAACCAACAAACCAACAAACCAACAAACCAACAAACTAACAAACCGACAAACCAACAAACCATCAAACCAACAAGCCAACAAACCAACAAACCAAAAAGCCAACAAGCCAGCAATGCAACAAGCCAACAAACGAACAAACAAACAAACAAACCAACAAACCAACAAACCAATAAACCAACAAACCAACAAGCCAACAAACCAATAAACCAACAAGCCAACAAGCCAACAAACCAAAAAACCAACAAACCAACAAACCAACAAACCAACAAACCAACAAACCTACAAACCAACAAACCAACAAACCAACGAACCAACAAACCAGCAAACCAACATACCAACAAACCAAAAAACCAACAAACCAACAAGCCAACAGACGAACAAACCAACAAACAAACAAACCAACAAACCAACAAACCAAAAAACCAACAAACCAACAAACCAACAAACCAACAAATCAACAAGCCAACAATCCAACAGGCCAACAAGCCAACAAACGAACAAACCAACAAATAAACAAACCAACAAACCAACAAACCAACAAGCCAACAAACCAACAAACCAACAAGCCAACAAGCCAACAAACCAAAAAACCAAAAAACCAACAAACGAACAAACCAACAAACAAACAAACCAACAAACCAACAACCCAACAAACCAATAAGCCAACAAACAAATAAACCAACAAACCAACAAACGAACAAACCAACAAACCAACAAACCAACAAACCAACAAACCAACAAACCAACAAGCCAACAAACCAACAAACCAACAAACCAACAAACCAACAAACCAACAAGCAAACAAACCAACAAACCAACAAGCCAACAAGCCAAAAAACCAACAAGCCAGCAAGCCAACAAACCAACAAACCAACAAACCAACAAACCAACAAACGAACAAACCAACAAACCAACAAATCAACAAACCAACAAACCATCAAACCAACAAGCCAACAAGCCAATAAGCCAACAACCCAACAAACCAACAAACCAACAAACCAACAAACCAACAAACCAACAAACCAACAAACCAACAAACCTAAAAACCAACAAACCAACAAACCAGCAAACCAACAAACGAACAAACCAACAAGCCAATAAACGAACAAACCAACAAACAAACAAATCAACAAACCAACAAACCAACAAGCCAACAAACCAACAAACGAACAAATCAAGAAACCAACAAACGAACAAACCAACAAACCAACAAACCAAGTAATTAACAAACCAACAAACCAACAAACCAACAAGCCAACAAACCAACAAGCCAACAAGCCAACAAACCAACAAACTAACAAGCCAACAAACAAACAAACAAACCAACCAACAAACCAACAAACCAACAAACCAACAAACCAACAAACCAACAAGCGAACAAGCCAACAAACCAAAAAACCAACAAACCAACAAACCACCAAACCAACTAACCCACAAACCAACAAACCAACAAACGAACAAATCAAGAAACCAACAAACGAACAAACCAACAAACCAACAAACCAAGTAATTAACAAACCAACAAACCAACAAACCAACAAGCCAAAAAGCCAACAAACCAACAAACGAAAAAACCAACAAACCAACAAACCAACAAACCAACAAACCAACAAACCAACAAACCAACAAACCAACAAACCAACAAACCAACAAACCAACAAACCAACAAGCCAACAAACCAACAAACCAACCAACCAACAAACCAACAAGCCAACAAACCAACAAACGAGCAAACAAACAAACCAACAAACCAACAAACCAACAAACCAACAAACCAACAAACCAACAAACCAACAAACCAACAAACCAACAAACCAAAAAACCAATAAACCAACAAACCAACAAACCAACAAACCAAAAAACCAACAAACCAACAAACCAACAAGCCAACAAACCAAAAAACCAAAAAACCAACAAACCAACAAACCAACAAGCCAACAAACGAACAAACCAATAAGACAACAAACCAACAAACGAACAAGCCAACAAGCCAATTTACCAACAAGCCAACAAACCAACAAACCAACAAACAAACAAACCAACAAACCAACAAACCAACAAACCAACAAACCAACAAACGAACAAACCAACAAACCAACAAACCAACAAACCAACAAACCAACAAACAAATAAACCAACACACCAACAAACCAACAAACCAACAAACCAACAAACCAACAAACCAACAAACCAATAAGCCAACAAACCAACAAACCAAGAAACCAACAAACTAGCAAACCAACAAGTCAACAAACCAACAAACCAACAAACCAACAAACCAACAAACCAACAAACCAACAAACCAACAAGCCAACAAACCAACAAACCAACCAACCAACAAACCAACAAACCAACAAGCCAATAAACGAACAAACCAACAAACAAACAAATCAACAAACCAACAAACCAACAAGCCAACAAACCAACAAACGAACAAATCAAGAAACCAACAAACGAACAAACCAACAAACCAACAAACCAAGTAATTAACAAACCAACAAACCAACAAACCAACAAGCCAACAAACCAACAAGCCAACAAGCCAACAAACCAACAAACTAACAAGCCAACAAACAAACAAACAAACCAACCAACAAACCAACAAACCAACAAACCAACAAACCAACAAACCAACAAGCGAACAAGCCAACAAACCAAAAAACCAACAAACCAACAAACCACCAAACCAACTAACCCACAAACCAACAAACCAACAAACGAACAAATCAAGAAACCAACAAACGAACAAACCAACAAACCAACAAACCAAGTAATTAACAAACCAACAAACCAACAAACCAACAAGCCAAAAAGCCAACAAACCAACAAACGAAAAAACCAACAAACCAACAAACCAACAAACCAACAAACCAACAAACCAACAAACCAACAAACCAACAAACCAACAAACCAACAAACCAACAAACCAACAAGCCAACAAACCAACAAACCAACCAACCAACAAACCAACAAGCCAACAAACCAACAAACGAGCAAACAAACAAACCAACAAACCAACAAACCAACAAACCAACAAACCAACAAACCAACAAACCAACAAACCAACAAACCAACAAACCAAAAAACCAATAAACCAACAAACCAACAAACCAACAAACCAAAAAACCAACAAACCAACAAACCAACAAGCCAACAAACCAAAAAACCAAAAAACCAACAAACCAACAAACCAACAAGCCAACAAACGAACAAACCAATAAGACAACAAACCAACAAACGAACAAGCCAACAAGCCAATTTACCAACAAGCCAACAAACCAACAAACCAACAAACAAACAAACCAACAAACCAACAAACCAACAAACCAACAAACGAACAAACCAACAAACCAACAAACCAACAAACCAACAAACCAACAAACAAATAAACCAACACACCAACAAACCAACAAACCAACAAACCAACAAACCAACAAACCAACAAACCAATAAGCCAACAAACCAACAAACCAAGAAACCAACAAACCAACAAACCAACAAACCAACAAGCCAACAAACCAACAAACCAACCAACCAACAAACCAACAAACCAACAAACCAACAAACGAGCAAACAAACAAACCAACAAACCAACAAACCAACAAACCAACAAACCAACAAACCAACAAATTAACAAACCAACAAACCAACAAACCAACAAACCAACAAACCAACAAACCAACAAACCAACAAATTAACAAACCAACAAACCAAAAAACCAATAAACCAACAAACCAACAAACCAACAAACCAACAAACCAAAAAACCAACAAACCAACAAACCAACAAGCCAATAAACCAAAAAACCAACAAACCAACAAACCAACAAGCCAACAAACGAACAAACCAACAAGACAACAAACCAACAAACCAACAAGCCAACAAGCCAATAAACCAACAAGCCAACAAACGAACAAACCAACAAACAAACAAACCAACAAACCAACAAACCAACAAACCAACAAACGAACAAACCAACAAACCAACAAACCAACAAACCAACAAACCAACAAACCAACAAACCAACAAGCCAACAAACCAACAAACTAACAAACAAAAAAACCAACAAACCAACAAACCAACAAACCAACAAACCAACAAACTAACAAACCAACAAACCAACAAGCCAACAAACCAACAAACTAACAAACCAACAAACCAACAAACCAACAAACCAACAATCCAACAAACCAACAAACTAACAAATCAACAAACCAACAAGCCAACAAACCAAAAAACCAACAAACCGACAAACCAACAAACCAACAAACCAACAAACCAACAAGCCAACAAACCAACAAACCAAAAAGCCAACAAGCCAGCAATGCAACAAGCCAACAAATGAACAAACAAACAAACAAACCAACAAACCAACAAACCAATAAACCAACAAACCAACAAGCCAACAAACCAATAAACCAACAAGCCAACAAGCCAACAAACCAAAAAACCAACAAACCAACAAACCAACAAACCAACAAACCAACAAACCAACAAACCAACAAACCAACGAACCAACAAACCAGCAAACCAACATACCAACAAACCAAAAAACCAACAAACCAACAAGCCAACACACGAACAAACCAACAAACAAACAGACCAACAAACCAACAAACCAACAAACCAACAAACCAACAAACCAACAAATCAACAAGCCAACAATCCAATAGGCCAACAAACCAACAAGCCAACAAACGAACAAACCAACAAATAAACAAACCAACAAACCAACAAACCAACAAACCAACAAACCAACAAACCAACAAATCAACAAGCCAACAATCCAATAGGCCAACAAACCAACAAGCCAACAAACGAACAAACCAACAAATAAGCAAACCAACAAACCAACAAACCAACAAACCAACAAACCAACAAACCAACAAATCAACAAGCCAACAATCCAATAGGCCAACAAACCAACAAGCCAACAAACGAACAAACCAACAAATAAACAAACCAACAAACCAACAAACCAACAAGCCAACAAACCAACAAACCAACAAGCCAGCAAGCCAACAAACCAACAAACCAACAAACCAACAAACCAACAAACCAACAAACCAACAAACGAACAAACAAACAAACCAACAAATCAACAAACTAACAAACCATCAAACCAACAAGCCAACAAGCCAATAAGCCAACAACCCAACAAACCAAGAAACCAACAAACCAACAAACTAACAAAACAACAAACCAACAAACCAACAAACCTAAAAACCAACAAACCAACAAACCAGCAAACCAACAAACAAACAAACCAACAAGCCAATAAACGAACAAACCAACAAACAAACAAATCAACAAACCAACAAACCAACAAGCCAACAAACCAACAAACGAACAAATCAAGAAACCAACAAACGAACAAACCAACAAACCAACAAACCAAGTAATTAACAAACCAACAAACCAACAAACCAACAAGCCAACAAACCAACAAGCCAACAAGCCAACAAACCAACAAACTAACAAGCCAACAAACAAACAAACAAACCAACAAACAAACCAACACACCAACAAACCAACAAACCAACAAACCAACAAGCGAACAAGCCAACAAACCAACAAACCAACAAACCAACAAACCACCAAACCAACTAACCCACAAACCAACAAACCAACAAACCATTAAACCAACAAACCAACAAGCCAAAAAGCCAACAAACCAACAAACGAAAAAACCAACAAACCAACAAACCAACAAACCAACAAACCAACAAACTAACAAACCAACAAACCAACAAGCCAACAAACCAACAAACCAACAAACCAACAAACCAACAAACCAACAAACCAACAAACCAACAAACCAATAAACCAACAAACTAACAAATCAACAAACCAAAAAGCCAACAAACCAAAAAACCAACAAACCGACAAACCAACAAACCAACAAACCAACAAACCAACAAACCAACAAACCAAAAAGCCAACGAGCCAACAATGCAACAAGCCAACAAACGAACAAACAAACAAACCAACAAACCAACAAACCAACAAACCAACAAACCAACAAACCAACTAGCCAACAAACCAACAAGCCAACAAGCCAACAAACCAAAAAACCAACAAACCAATAAACCAACAAACCAACAAACCAACAAACCAACAAACCAACAAGCCAACAAGCCAACAAGCCAACAAGCCAACAAACCAACAAACCAACAAACCAACAAACCAACAAACCAACAAACCAACAAACCAACAAGCCAACAAACCAACAAACCAACAAACCAACAAACCAACAAACCAACAAACCAACAAACCAACAAACCAACAAACCAACAAACCAACAAATCAACAAGCCAACAATCCAATAGGCCAACAAACCAACAAGCCAACAAACGAACAAACCAACAAATAAACAAACCAACAAACCAACAAACCAACAAGCCAACAAACCAACAAACCAACAAGCCAGCAAGCCAACAAACCAACAAACCAACAAACCAACAAACCAACAAACCAACAAACCAACAAACGAACAAACAAACAAACCAACAAATCAACAAACTAACAAACCATCAAACCAACAAGCCAACAAGCCAATAAGCCAACAACCCAACAAACCAAGAAACCAACAAACCAACAAACTAACAAAACAACAAACCAACAAACCAACAAACCTAAAAACCAACAAACCAACAAACCAGCAAACCAACAAACAAACAAACCAACAAGCCAATAAACGAACAAACCAACAAACAAACAAATCAACAAACCAACAAACCAACAAGCCAACAAACCAACAAACGAACAAATCAAGAAACCAACAAACGAACAAACCAACAAACCAACAAACCAAAAAACCAACAAACCAATAAACCAACAAACCAACAAACCAACAAACCAACAAACCAACAAGCCAACAAGCCAACAAGCCAACAAACCAACAAACCAACAAACCAACAAACCAACAAACCAACAAACCAACAAGCCAACAAACCAACAAACCAACAAACCAACAAACCAACAAACCAACAAACCAACAAACCAACAAACCAACAAGCCAACAAGCCAAAAAACCAGCAAGCCAGCAAACCAACAAACCAACAAACCAACAAACCAACAAACCAACAAACCAACAAACGAACAAACCAACAAGCCAACAAGCCAACAAGCCAACAAACCAACAAACCAACAAACCAACAAACCAACAAACCAACAAACCAACAAGCCAACAAACCAACAAACCAACAAACCAACTAACCAACAAACCAACAAGCCAACAAACCAACAAGCCAACAAGCCAAAAAACCAGCAAGCCAGCAAGCCAACAAACCAACAAACCAACAAACCAACAAACCAACAAACCAACAAACGAACAAACCAACAAACCAACAAACCAACAAACCAACAAACCATCAAACCAACAAGCCAACAAGCCAATAAGCAAACAAACCAACAAACCAACAAACCAACAAACCAATAAACCAACAAACCAACAAACCAACAAACCAACAAACCAACAAACCAACAAACCAAAAAACCAACAAACGAACAAACCAACAAGCCAATAAACGAACAAACCAACAAACAAACAAACCATCAAACCAACAAACATACAAGCCAACAAACCAACAAGCCAACAAGCCAACAAGCCAACAAACCAACAAACCAACAAACCAACAAACCAACAAACCAACAAACCAACAAGCCAACAAACCAACAAACCAACAAACCAACAAACCAACAAACCAACAAACCAACAAACCAACAAACCAACAAGCCAACAAGCCAAAAAACCAGCAAGCCAGCAAACCAACAAACCAACAAACCAACAAACCAACAAACCAACAAACCAACAAACGAACAAACCAACAAGCCAACAAGCCAACAAGCCAACAAACCAACAAACCAACAAACCAACAAACCAACAAACCAACAAACCAACAAGCCAACAAACCAACAAACCAACAAACCAACTAACCAACAAACCAACAAGCCAACAAACCAACAAGCCAACAAGCCAAAAAACCAGCAAGCCAGCAAGCCAACAAACCAACAAACCAACAAACCAACAAACCAACAAACCAACAAACGAACAAACCAACAAACCAACAAACCAACAAACCAACAAACCATCAAACCAACAAGCCAACAAGCCAATAAGCAAACAAACCAACAAACCAACAAACCAACAAACCAATAAACCAACAAACCAACAAACCAACAAACCAACAAACCAACAAATCAACAAGCCAACAATCCAATAGGCCAACAAACCAACAAGCCAACAAACGAACAAACCAACAAATAAACAAACCAACAAACCAACAAACCAACAAGCCAACAAACCAACAAACCAACAAGCCAGCAAGCCAACAAACCAACAAACCAACAAACCAACAAACCAACAAACCAACAAACCAACAAACGAACAAACAAACAAACCAACAAATCAACAAACTAACAAACCATCAAACCAACAAGCCAACAAGCCAATAAGCCAACAACCCAACAAACCAAGAAACCAACAAACCAACAAACTAACAAAACAACAAACCAACAAACCAACAAACCTAAAAACCAACAAACCAACAAACCAGCAAACCAACAAACAAACAAACCAACAAGCCAATAAACGAACAAACCAACAAACAAACAAATCAACAAACCAACAAACCAACAAGCCAACAAACCAACAAACGAACAAATCAAGAAACCAACAAACGAACAAACCAACAAACCAACAAACCAAAAAACCAACAAACCAATAAACCAACAAACCAACAAACCAACAAACCAACAAACCAACAAGCCAACAAGCCAACAAGCCAACAAACCAACAAACCAACAAACCAACAAACCAACAAACCAACAAACCAACAAGCCAACAAACCAACAAACCAACAAACCAACAAACCAACAAACCAACAAACCAACAAACCAACAAACCAACAAGCCAACAAGCCAAAAAACCAGCAAGCCAGCAAACCAACAAACCAACAAACCAACAAACCAACAAACCAACAAACCAACAAACGAACAAACCAACAAGCCAACAAGCCAACAAGCCAACAAACCAACAAACCAACAAACCAACAAACCAACAAACCAACAAACCAACAAGCCAACAAACCAACAAACCAACAAACCAACTAACCAACAAACCAACAAGCCAACAAACCAACAAGCCAACAAGCCAAAAAACCAGCAAGCCAGCAAGCCAACAAACCAACAAACCAACAAACCAACAAACCAACAAACCAACAAACGAACAAACCAACAAACCAACAAACCAACAAACCAACAAACCATCAAACCAACAAGCCAACAAGCCAATAAGCAAACAAACCAACAAACCAACAAACCAACAAACCAATAAACCAACAAACCAACAAACCAACAAACCAACAAACCAACAAACCAACAAACCAAAAAACCAACAAACGAACAAACCAACAAGCCAATAAACGAACAAACCAACAAACAAACAAACCATCAAACCAACAAACATACAAGCCAACAAACCAACAAACGGACAAATCAAGAAACCAACAAACGAACAAACCAACAAACCAACAAACCAAGTAACCAACAAACTAACAAACCAACAAACAAACAAGCCAACAAACCAACAAGCCAACAAGCCAACAAACCAACAAACTAACAAGCCAACAAACCAACAAACCAATAAACCAACAAACCAACAAACCAACAAACCAACAAACCAACAAACCAACAAACCAACTAACCAACAAACCAAATAACCAACAAACCAACAAGCCAACAAACCAATAAACCAACAAACCAACAAACTAACGAACCAACAAACCAACAAACCAAAAAACCAACAAACCAACAAACCAGCAAACCAACAGACGAGCAAACCAACAAGCCAATAAACGAACAAACCAACAAACAAACAAACAACCCAACAAACCAACAAACCAACAAGCCAACAAACCAACAAACGAACAAATCAAGAAACTTACAAACGAACAAACCAACAAACCAACAAACCAACAAACCAAGTAACCAACAAACCAACAAACCAACAAACCAACAAGCCAACAAACCAACAAGCCAACAAGCCAACAAACCAACAAACTAACAAGCCAACAAACCAACAAACCAATAAACCAACAAACCAACAAACCAACAAACCAACAAACCAACAAACCAACAAACCAACAAACCAACAAACGAACAAACCAACAAACCAACAAACCAACAAACCAACAAACCATCAAACCAACAAGCCAACAAGCCAATAAGCAAACAAACCAACAAACCAACAAACCAACAAACCAATAAACCAACAAACCAACAAACCAACAAACCAACAAACCAGCAAACCAACAAACGAACAAACCAACAAGCCAATAAACGAACAAACCAACAAACAAACAAACCATCAAACCAACAAACCAACAAGCCAACAAACCAACAAACGGACAAATCAAGAAACCAACAAACGAACAAACCAACAAACCAACAAACCAAGTAACCAACAAACCAACAAACCAACAAACAAACAAGCCAACAAACCAACAAGCCAACAAGCCAACAAACCAACAAACTAACAAGCCAACAAACCAACAAACCAATAAACCAACAAACCAACAAACCAACAAACCAACAAACCAACAAACCAACAAACCAACTAACCAACAAACCAACAAGCCAACAAACCAACAAACGAACAAACCAACAAACGAACAAACCAACAAACCAACAAACCAACAAACCAACAAGCCAAGAAACCAACAAGCCAACAAACCAACAAACTAACAAACCAACAAACCAACAAACCAACAAACCATCAAACCAACAAGCCAACAAGCCAATAAGCCAACAAACCAACAAGCCAACAAGCCAACAAACCAAAAAACTAACAAAACCAATAAACCAACAAACCAACAAACCAACAAACCAACAAGCCAACAAGCCAACATGCCAACAAACCAACAAACCAACAAACCAAAAAGCCAACAAGCCAATAAACCAACAAACCAACAAACCAAAAAACCAACAAACCAACAAACCAACAAACTAACAAACCAACAAACCAACAAACTAACAAACCAACAAATTAACAAACCAACAAGCCAACAAACCAACAAACCAACAAACCAACAAACAAATAAACCAACAAACCAACAAACCAACAAACCACCAAACCAACATCCAACAAACCAACAAACCAACAAACCAACAAACCAACAAGCCAACAAACCAACAAACCAACAAACCAACAAACCAACAAACAAATAAACCAATAATATAACAAACCAACAAACCAACAAACCAACAAACCAAAAAACCAATAAACCAACAAACCAAAAAACCAACAAACCAACAAACCAAGAAGCCAACAAACCAACAAACCAACAAACCAAGTAACCAACGAACCAACAAACGAACAAACCAACAAACAAACAAACCAACAAACGAACAAACCAACAAACCAAAAAACCAACAAACCAACAAGCCAACAAGCCAACAAACCAACAAGCCAACAAACGAACAAACCAACAAACCAACAAACAAACAAACCAGCAAACCAACAAACCAACAAACCAACAAGCCAACAAGCCAACAAACCAACAAACCAACAAACCAACAAACCAACAAACGCACAAACCAACAAACCAACAAGTCAACAAGCCAACAAACCAACAAACCAACAAACCAACAAAAAAACAAACAAACAAACAAACAAACCAACAAACCAACAAGCCAACAAGCCAACACGCCAACAAACCAACAAACCAACAAACCAACAACCGAACAAACCAACAACCAACAAACCAACAAGCCAACAAGCCAACAAACCAACAAGCCAACAAACCAACAAGCCAACAAGCCAACAAACCAACAAACCAACAAACCAACAAACCAACAAATGAAGAAACCAACAAACAAACAAACCAAAAAACCAACAAACCAACAAACCAACAAGCCAACAAACCAACAAACCAACAAACCAACAAACCAACAAACCAACAAACCAACAAACCAACAAGCCAACAAACCAACAAACCAAAAACCAACAAACCAACAAACCAACAAGCCAACAAGCCAACAAACCAACAAACCAACAAACCAACAAACAAATAAACCAACAAACCAACAAACCAACAAAACACCAAACCAACAAACCAACAAACCAACAAACCGACAAACCAACAAACTAACAAGCCAACAAACCACCAAACCAACAAACCAACAAACAAATTAACCAACAAACCAACAAACCAACAAACCAACAAACCAAAAAACCAACAAACCAACAAACCAAAAAACCAACAAAAGAACAAACCAACAAGCCAACAAACCAACAAACCAACAAACCAACAGACTAACAAACCAAGTAACCAACGAACCAACAAATGAACAAACCAACAAACAAACAAACCAAAAAACTAACAAACCAACAAACCAACAAACCAACAAACCAACAAGCCAACAAGCCAACAAACCAACAAACCAACAAGCCAACAAACGAACAAACCAACAAACCAACAAACGAACAAACCAACAAACCAACAAACCAACAAGCCAATAAGCCAACAAACCAACAAACCAACAAACCAACAAACCAACAAACGAACAAACCAACATTCCAACAAGCCAACAAGCCAACAAACCAACAAACCAACAAACCAACAAACCAACAAACCAACAAACCAACAAACCAACAAACCAACAAACCAACAAACCAACAAACCAACGAACCAACAAACCAACAAACCAACAAACAAACAAACAAACAAGCCAACAAACCAACAAGCCAACAAGCCAACAAACCAAGAAACCAACAAACCAACAAACGAACAAACCAACAAACCAAAAAACCAACAAGCCAACAAGCCAACAAACCAACAAGCCAACAAGCCAACAAACCAACAAACCAACAAGCCAACAAGCCAACAAACCAACAAACCAACAAACCAACAAACCAACAAACCAACAAACGAACAAACCAACAAACAAACAAACCAATAAACTAACAAACCAACAAACCAACAAACCAACAAACCAACAAACCAACAAACCAAGTAACCAACAAACCAACAAACCAACAAACCAACAAGCCAACAAACCAACAAGCCAACAAGCCAACAAACCAACAAACTAACAAGCCAACAAACCAACAAACCAATAAACCAACAAACCAACAAACCAACAAACCAACAAACCAACAAACCAACAAACCAACTAACCAACAAACCAACAAGCCAACAAACCAACAAACCAACAAACGAACAAACCAACATTCCAACAAGCCAACAAGCCAACAAACCAACAAACCAACAAACCAACAAACCAACAAACCAACAAACCAACAAACCAACAAACCAACAAACCAACAAACCAACAAACCAACGAACCAACAAACCAACAAACCAACAAACAAACAAACAAACAAGCCAACAAACCAACAAGCCAACAAGCCAACAAACCAAGAAACCAACAAACCAACAAACGAACAAACCAACAAACCAAAAAACCAACAAGCCAACAAGCCAACAAACCAACAAGCCAACAAGCCAACAAACCAACAAACCAACAAGCCAACAAGCCAACAAACCAACAAACCAACAAACCAACAAACCAACAAACCAACAAACGAACAAACCAACAAACAAACAAACCAATAAACTAACAAACCAACAAACCAACAAACCAACAAACCAACAAACCAACAAACCAAGTAACCAACAAACCAACAAACCAACAAACCAACAAGCCAACAAACCAACAAGCCAACAAGCCAACAAACCAACAAACTAACAAGCCAACAAACCAACAAACCAATAAACCAACAAACCAACAAACCAACAAACCAACAAACCAACAAACCAACAAACCAACTAACCAACAAACCAACAAGCCAACAAACCAACAAACGAACAAACCAACAAACGAACAAACCAACAAACCAACAAACCAACAAACCAACAAACCAACAAGCCAAGAAACCAACAAGCCAACAAACCAACAAACTAACAAACCAACAAACCAACAAACCAACAAACCATCAAACCAACAAGCCAACAAGCCAATAAGCCAACAAACCAACAAGCCAACAAGCCAACAAACCAAAAAACTAACAAAACCAATAAACCAACAAACCAACAAACCAACAAACCAACAAGCCAACAAGCCAACATGCCAACAAACCAACAAACCAACAAACCAACAAACCAACAAACCAACAAACGAACAAACCAACATTCCAACAAGCCAACAAGCCAACAAACCAACAAACCAACAAACCAACAAACCAACAAACCAACAAACCAACAAACCAACAAACCAACAAGCCAACAAGCCAACAAACCAAGAAACCAACAAACCAACAAACGAACAAACCAACAAACCAAAAAACCAACAAGCCAACAAGCCAACAAACCAACAAGCCAACAAGCCAACAAACCAACAGACCAACAAGCCAACAAGCCAACAAACCAACAAACCAACAAACCAACAAACCAACAAACCAACAAACCAACAAACGAACAAACCAACAAACAAACAAACCAATAAACTAACAAACCAACAAACCAACAAACCAACAAACCAACAAACCAACAAGCCAACAAACCAACAAACCAAAAACCAACAAACCAACAAACCAACAAGCCAACAAGCCAACAAACCAACAAACCAAAAAGCCAAGAAACCAACAAACCAACAAGCCAACAAACCAACAAACCAAAAAACTAACAATCCAACAAACCAACAAACCAACAAACCAACAAGCCAACAAGCCAACAAGCCAACAAACCAACAAACCAACAAACGAATAAACCAACAAACCAACAAACCAACAAACCAACAAACCAACAAACCAACAAACCAACAAACCAAAAAACCAAAGAATCAACAAACCAACAAACCAACAAGCCAAACAAACCAACAAAAAAATAAAACAAAAAACCAAAAAACCAACAAACCAACAAACCAACAAACCAACAAACCAACAAACCAACAAACCAACAAACGCACAAACCAACAAACCAACAAGTCAACAAGCCAACAAACCAACAAACCAACAAAAAAACAAACAAACAAACAAACAAACCAACAAACCAACAAGCCAACACGCCAACAAACCAACAAACCAACAAACCAACAACCGAACAAACCAACAACCAACAAACCAACAAGCCAACAAGCCAACAAACCAACAAGCCAACAAACCAATAAGCTAACAAGCCAACAAACCAACAAACCAACAAACAAACAAACCAACAAACCAACAAACCAACAAGCCAACAAACCAACAAACCAACAAACCAACAAACCAATAAACCAACAAACCAACAAGCCAACAAGCCAACAAACCAACAAACCAAAAAAACAACAAACCAACAAACCAACAAGCCAACAAACCAACAAACCAACAAACCAATTAACCAACAAACCCACAAACCAACAAACCAACAAACCAACAAACCAACAAACCAACAAACCAACAAACCTACAAACCAACAAACCAACAAACAAATAAACCAACAAACCAACAAACCAACAAACCAACAAACCAACAAACCAACAAAGCAACAAACCAACAAACCAACAAACCACGAACCAAAAAACCAACAAACCAAAAAACCAACAAGCCAACACACCAACAAACCAACAAACGAACAAACCAACAAACCTACAAACCAAGAAACCAACAAACCAACAAACCAACAAACCAACAAGCCAACAAACCAACAAACCAACAAACCAACAAACCAACAAACCAGCAAACCAAAAAACCAACAAACCAACAAACCTGCAAACCAACAAACCAACAAACCAACAAACCAACAAACCAACATACCAACAAACCAACAAACCAACAAACCAACAAACCAACAAACCAACAAACCAACAAACCAACAAACCAACAAACCAGCAAACCAACGAACCAACAAACCAACAAACCAACAAGCAAATAAACCAACAAACCAACAAACCAACAAACCAACAAACCAGCAAACCAACGAACCAACAAACCAACAAACCAACAAGCAAATAAACCAACAAACCAACAAAACAACAAACCAACGAACCAACAAACCAACAAACCAACAAGCAAATAAACCAACAAACCAACAAACCAACAAACCAACAAACCAGCAAACCAACGAACCAACAAACCAACAAACCAACAAGCAAATAAACCAACAAACCAACAAAACAACAAACCAACAAACCAACAAACCAAAAAAACCAACAAACCAACAAACCAAAAAACCAACAAACCAACAAACCAACAAGCCAACAAACCAACAAACCAACAAACTAACAAACCAAAAAACCAAGTAACCAACGAACAAACAAACGAACAAACAGCAAACAAACAAACCAACAAACGAACAAACCAAAAAACCAACAAACCAACAAGCCAACAAGCCAACAAACCAACAAGCCAATAAACGAACAAACCAACAAACCAACAAACCAACAAACCAACAAACCAACAAACCAACAAACCAAGAAACCAACAAACCAACAAACCAACAATCCAACAAACCAACAAACCAACAAACCAAGAAACCAACAAACCAACAAACCAACAAACAAATAAACCAACAAACCAACAAACCAACAAACCAACAAGCTAACAAGCCAACAAACCAACAAACTAACAAACCAACAAACGAACTAACCAACAAACCAACAAGCCAACAAGCCAACAAACCAACAAACTAACAAACCAACAAACGAACTAACCAACAAACCAACAAGCCAACAAGCCAACAAACCAACAAACCAACAAACTAAGTAACCAACAAGCCACAGACCAACAAACCAACAAACCAACAAACCAACAAACCAAAAAACCTACAAACCAACAAACCAACAAACCAACAAACCAACAAACCAACAAACCAACAAACGAACAAACCAACAACCAACAAACCAACAAGCCAACAAACCAACAAGCCAACAAGCTAACAAACCAACAAGCCAACAAACCAACAAGCCAACAAGCCAACAAACCAACAAACCAACAAACCAACAAACCAACAAATGAAGAAACCAACAAACAAACAAACCAACAAACCAACAAACCAACAAACCAACAAGCCAACAAACCAACAAACCAACAAACCAACAAACCAACAAACCAACAAACCAACAAACCAACAAGCCAACAAGCCAACAAACCAACAAACCAAAAACCAACAAACTAACAAACCAACAAGCCAACAAGCCAACAAACCAATAAACCAACAAACCAACAAACAAATAAACCAACAAACCAACAAACCAACAAACCACCAAACCAACAAACCAACAAACCAACAAACCGACAAACCAACAAACTAACAAGCCAACAAACCAACAAACCAACAAACCAACAAACCAACAAACAAATAAACCAACAAACCAACAAACCAAGAAACCAACAATCCAAAAAACCAACAAACCGACAAACCAACAAACTAACAAGCCAACAAACCAACAAACCAACAAACCAACAAACAAATAAACCAACAAACCAACAAACCAAGAAACCAACAATTCAAAAAACCAACAAACCAACAAACCAAAAAACCAACAAACCAACAAACCAAAAAGCCAACAAACCAACAAACCAACAAACCAACAAACCAACAAACCAACAAACGAACAAACCAACAAACAAACAAACCAACAAACGAACAAACCAACAAACCAAAAACCAACAAAACAACAAGCCAACAAGCCAACAAACCAACAAGCCAACAAACGAACAAACCAACAAACCAACAAACAAACAAACCAGCAAACCAACAAACCAACAAACCAAGAAGCCAACAAGCCAACAAACCAACAAACCAACAAACCAACAAACGCACAAACCAACAAACCAACAAGTCAACAAGCCAACAAACCAACAAACCAACAAACCAACAAAAAAACAAACAAACAAACAAACAAACCAAAAAACCAACAAGCCAACACGCCAACAAACCAACAAACCAACAAACCAACAACCGAACAAACCAACAACCAACAAACCAACAAGCCAACAAGCCAACAAACCAACAAACCAACAAACCAACAAACCAACAAACCAACAAACCAACAAACCAGCAAACCAACGAACCAACAAACCAACAAACCAACAAGCAAATAAACCAACAAACCAACAAAACAACAAACCAACAAACCAACAAACCAAAAAAACCAACAAACCAACAAACCAAAAAACCAACAAACCAACAAACCAACAAGCCAACAAACCAACAAACCAACAAACTAACAAACCAAAAAACCAAGTAACCAACGAACAAACAAACGAACAAACAGCAAACAAACAAACCAACAAACGAACAAACCAAAAAACCAACAAACCAACAAACCAACAAGCCAACAAACCAACAAACCAAAAACCAACAAACCAACAAACCAACAAGCCAACAAGCCAACAAACCAACAAACCAAAAAGCCAAGAAACCAACAAACCAACAAGCCAACAAACCAACAAACCAAAAAACTAACAATCCAACAAACCAACAAACCAACAAACCAACAAGCCAACAAGCCAACACGCCAACAAACCAACAAACCAACAAACCAACAACCGAACAAACCAACAACCAACAAACCAACAAGCCAACAAGCCAACAAACCAACAAACCAACAAACCACCAAACCAACAAACCAACAAACCAACAAACCAACAAACCAACAAACCAACAAACCAACAAACCAACAAACCAACAAACCAACAAACCAGCAAACCAACGAACCAACAAACCAACAAACCAACAAGCAAATAAACCAACAAACCAACAAAACAACAAACCAACAAACCAACAAACCAAAAAAACCAACAAACCAACAAACCAAAAAACCAACAAACCAACAAACCAACAAGCCAACAAACCAACAAACCAACAAACTAACAAACCAAAAAACCAAGTAACCAACGAACAAACAAACGAACAAACAGCAAACAAACAAACCAACAAACGAACAAACCAAAAAACCAACAAACCAACAAACCAACAAGCCAACAAACCAACAAACCAAAAACCAACAAACCAACAAACCAACAAGCCAACAAGCCAACAAACCAACAAACCAAAAAGCCAAGAAACCAACAAACCAACAAGCCAACAAACCAACAAACCAAAAAACTAACAATCCAACAAACCAACAAACCAACAAACCAACAAGCCAACAAGCCAACAAGCCAACAAACCAACAAACCAACAAACGAATAAACCAACAAACCAACAAACCAACAAACCAACAAACCAACAAACCAACAAACCAACAAACCAAAAAACCAAAGAATCAACAAACCAACAAACCAACAAGCCAAACAAACCAACAAAAAAATAAAACAAAAAACCAAAAAACCAACAAACCAACAAACCAACAAACCAACAAACCAACAAACGCACAAACCAACAAACCAACAAGTCAACAAGCCAACAAACCAACAAACCAACAAAAAAACAAACAAACAAACAAACAAACCAACAAACCAACAAGCCAACACGCCAACAAACCAACAAACCAACAAACCAACAACCGAACAAACCAACAACCAACAAACCAACAAGCCAACAAGCCAACAAACCAACAAGCCAACAAACCAATAAGCTAACAAGCCAACAAACCAACAAACCAACAAACAAACAAACCAACAAACCAACAAACCAACAAGCCAACAAACCAACAAACCAACAAACCAACAAACCAATAAACCAACAAACCAACAAGCCAACAAGCCAACAAACCAACAAACCAAAAAAACAACAAACCAACAAACCAACAAGCCAACAAACCAACAAACCAACAAACCAATTAACCAACAAACCCACAAACCAACAAACCAACAAACCAACAAACCAACAAACCAACAAACCAACAAACCTACAAACCAACAAACCAACAAACAAATAAACCAACAAACCAACAAACCAACAAACCAACAAACCAACAAACCAACAAAGCAACAAACCAACAAACCAACAAACCACGAACCAAAAAACCAACAAACCAAAAAACCAACAAGCCAACACACCAACAAACCAACAAACGAACAAACCAACAAACCTACAAACCAAGAAACCAACAAACCAACAAACCAACAAACCAACAAGCCAACAAACCAACAAACCAACAAACCAACAAACCAACAAACCAGCAAACCAAAAAACCAACAAACCAACAAACCTGCAAACCAACAAACCAACAAACCAACAAACCAACAAACCAACATACCAACAAACCAACAAACCACCAAACCAACAAACCAACAAACCAACAAACCAACAAACCAACAAACCAACAAACCAACAAACCAACAAACCAACAAACCAACAAACCAGCAAACCAACGAACCAACAAACCAACAAACCAACAAGCAAATAAACCAACAAACCAACAAAACAACAAACCAACAAACCAACAAACCAAAAAAACCAACAAACCAACAAACCAAAAAACCAACAAACCAACAAACCAACAAGCCAACAAACCAACAAACCAACAAACTAACAAACCAAAAAACCAAGTAACCAACGAACAAACAAACGAACAAACAGCAAACAAACAAACCAACAAACGAACAAACCAAAAAACCAACAAACCAACAAGCCAACAAGCCAACAAACCAACAAGCCAATAAACGAACAAACCAACAAACCAACAAACCAACAAACCAACAAACCAACAAACCAACAAACCAAGAAACCAACAAACCAACAAACCAACAATCCAACAAACCAACAAACCAACAAACCAAGAAACCAACAAACCAACAAACCAACAAACAAATAAACCAACAAACCAACAAACCAACAAACCAACAAGCTAACAAGCCAACAAACCAACAAACTAACAAACCAACAAACGAACTAACCAACAAACCAACAAGCCAACAAGCCAACAAACCAACAAACTAACAAACCAACAAACGAACTAACCAACAAACCAACAAGCCAACAAGCCAACAAACCAACAAACCAACAAACTAAGTAACCAACAAGCCACAGACCAACAAACCAACAAACCAACAAACCAACAAACCAAAAAACCTACAAACCAACAAACCAACAAACCAACAAACCAACAAACCAACAAACCAACAAACGAACAAACCAACAACCAACAAACCAACAAGCCAACAAACCAACAAGCCAACAAGCTAACAAACCAACAAGCCAACAAACCAACAAGCCAACAAGCCAACAAACCAACAAACCAACAAACCAACAAACCAACAAATGAAGAAACCAACAAACAAACAAACCAACAAACCAACAAACCAACAAACCAACAAGCCAACAAACCAACAAACCAACAAACCAACAAACCAACAAACCAACAAACCAACAAACCAACAAGCCAACAAGCCAACAAACCAACAAACCAAAAACCAACAAACTAACAAACCAACAAGCCAACAAGCCAACAAACCAATAAACCAACAAACCAACAAACAAATAAACCAACAAACCAACAAACCAACAAACCACCAAACCAACAAACCAACAAACCAACAAACCGACAAACCAACAAACTAACAAGCCAACAAACCAACAAACCAACAAACCAACAAACCAACAAACAAATAAACCAACAAACCAACAAACCAAGAAACCAACAATCCAAAAAACCAACAAACCGACAAACCAACAAACTAACAAGCCAACAAACCAACAAACCAACAAACCAACAAACAAATAAACCAACAAACCAACAAACCAAGAAACCAACAATTCAAAAAACCAACAAACCAACAAACCAAAAAACCAACAAACCAACAAACCAAAAAGCCAACAAACCAACAAACCAACAAACCAACAAACCAACAAACCAACAAACGAACAAACCAACAAACAAACAAACCAACAAACGAACAAACCAACAAACCAAAAACCAACAAAACAACAAGCCAACAAGCCAACAAACCAACAAGCCAACAAACGAACAAACCAACAAACCAACAAACAAACAAACCAGCAAACCAACAAACCAACAAACCAACAAGCCAACAAGCCAACAAACCAACAAACCAACAAACCAACAAACGCACAAACCAACAAACCAACAAGTCAACAAGCCAACAAACCAACAAACCAACAAACCAACAAAAAAACAAACAAACAAACAAACAAACCAAAAAACCAACAAGCCAACACGCCAACAAACCAACAAACCAACAAACCAACAACCGAACAAACCAACAACCAACAAACCAACAAGCCAACAAGCCAACAAACCAACAAGCCAACAAACCAACAAGCCAACAAGCCAACAAACCAAAAAACCAACAAACCAACAAATGAAGAAACCAACAAACAAACAAACCAACAAACCAACAAACCAACAAACCAACAAGCCAACAAACCAACAAACCAACAAACCAACAAACCAACAAACCAACAAACCAACAAGCCAACAAGCCAACAAACCAACAAACCAAAAACCAACAAACCAAGAAACCAACAAGCCAACAAGCCAACAAACCAACAAACCAACAAACCAACAAACAAATAAACCAACAAACCAACAAACCAACAAAACACCAAACCAACAAACCAACAAACCGATAAAAAAACAAACTAACAAGCCGACAAACCACCAAACCAACAAACCAACAAACAAATAAACCAACAAACCAACAAACCAACAAACCAACAAACCAAAAAACCAACAAACCAACAAACCAAAAAACCAACAAACCAACAAACCAACAAGCCAACAAACCAACAAACCAAAAAACCAACAGACCAACAAACCAAGTAACCAACGAACCAACAAATGAACAAACCAACAAACAAACAAACCAAAAAACGAACAAACCAACAAACCAACAAACCAACAAACCAACAAGCCAACAAGCCAACAAACCAACAAGCCAACAAACGAACAAACCAACAAACCAACAAACGAACAAACCAACAAACCAACAAACCAACAAGCCAATAAGCCAACAAACCAACAAACCAACAAACCAACAAACCAACAAACGAACAAACCAACATTCCAACAAGCCAACAAGCCAACAAACCAACAAACCAACAAACCAACAAACCAACAAACCAACAAACCAACAAACCAACAAACCAACAAACCAACAAACCAACAAACCAACAAACCAAGACACCAACAAACAAACAAACAAACAAACCAACAAACCAACAAGCCAACAAGCCAACAAACCAAGAAACCAACAAACCAACAAACGAACAAACCAACAAACCAAAAAACCAACAAGCCAACAAGCCAACAAACCAACAAGCCAACAAGCCAACAAACCAACAAACCAACAAACCAACAAACCAACAAACCAACAAACCAACAAACCAACAAACCAACAAACAAACAAACAAACAAACCAACAAACCAACAAGCCAACAAGCCAACAAACCAAGAAACCAACAAACCAACAAACGAACAAACCAACAAACCAAAAAACCAACAAGCCAACAAGCCAACAAACCAACAAGCCAACAAGCCAACAAACCAACAAACCAACAAGCCAACAAGCCAACAAACCAACAAAACAACAAACCAACAAACCAACAAACCAACAAACGAACAAACCAACAAACAAACAAACCAATAAACTAACAAACCAACAAACCAACAAACCAACAAACCAACAAGCCAACAAACCAACAAACCAAAAACCAACGAACCAATAAACCAACAAGCCAACAAGCCAACAAACCAAAAAACCAACAAACCAACAAACCAACAAACCAACAAGCCAACAAGCCAACAAACCAACAAACAAACAAACCAACAAACCAACAAACCAACAAACCAACAAGCCAACAAACCAACAAACCAACAAGCCAACAAACCAACAAACCAAAAAACTAACAATCCAACAAACCAACAAACCAACAAACCAACAAGCCAACAAGCCAACAAGCCAACAAACCAACAAACCAACAAACGAATAAACCAACAAACCAACAAACCAACAAACCAACAAACCAAAAAACCAAAGAATCAACAAACCAACAAACCAACAAGCCAAACAAACCAACATAAAATAAAACAAAAAACCAAAAAACCAACAAACCAACAAACCGACAAACCAACAAACCAACAAACCAACAAACCAAAAAACAACAAACCAACAAACCAACAAGCCAACAAACCAACAAACCAACAAACCAATTAACCAACAAACCCACAAACCAACAAACCAACAAACCAACAAACCAACAAACCAACAAACCAACAAACCAACAAACCTACAAACCAACAAACCAACAAACAAATAAACCAACAAACCAACAAACCAACAAACCAACAAACCAACAAACCAACAAACCAACAAAGCAACAAACCAACAAACCAACAAACCACGAACCAAAAAACCAACAAACCAAAAAACCAACAAGCCAACAAACCAACAAACCAAAAAACGAACAAACCAACAAACCTACAAACCAAGAAACCAACAAACCAACAAACCAACAAGCCAACAAACCAACAAACAAACAAACCAACAAACCAGCAAACCAAAAAACCAACAAACCAACAAACCAACAAACCAACAAACCAACAAACCAACAAACCAACAAACCAACATACCACCAAACCAACAAACCACCAAACCAACAAACCAACAAACCAACAAACCAACAAACCAACAAACCAACAAACCAACAAACAAACAAACCAACAAACCAACAAACCAACAAACCAGCAAACCAACGAACCAACAAACCAACAAACCAACAAGCAAATAAACCAACAAACCAACAAAACAACAAACCAACAAACCAACAAACCAAAAAAACCAACAAACCCACAATCCAAAAAACCAACAAACCAACAAACCAACAAGCCAACAAACCAACAAACCAACAAACTAACAAACCAAAAAACCAAGTAACCAACGAACAAACAAACGAACAAACAGCAAATAAACAAACCAACAAACGAACAAACCAAAAAACCAACAAACCAACAAGCCAACAAGCCAACAAACCAACAAGCCAATAAACGAACAAACCAACAAACCAACAAACCAACAAACCAACAAACCAACAAACCAACAAACCAACAAACCAACAAACCAACAAACCAAGAAACCAACAAACCAACAAACCAACAATCCAACAAACCAACAAACCAACAAACCAACAAACCAACAAACCAACAAACCAACAAACAAATAAACCAACAAACCAACAAACCAACAAACCAACAAGCTAACAAGCCAACAAACCAATAAACTAACAAACCAACAAACGAACTAACCAACAAACCAACAAGCCAACAAGCCAACAAACCATAAAACCAACAAACTAAGTAACCAACAAGCCACAGACCAACAAACCAACAAACCAACAAGCCAACAAGCCAACAAACCAGCAAACCAACAAGCCAACAAATCAAGAAACCAACAAACCAACAAGCCAACAAACCAACAAATCAACAAACCAACAAACCAAGAAACCAACAAACCAACAAACCAACAAACCAAAAAACCTACAAACCAACAAACCAACAAACCAACAAACCAATAAACCAACAAACCAACAAACCAACAAACGAACAAACCAACAACCAACAAACCAACAAGCCAACAAACCAACAAGCCAACAAGCTAACAAACCAACAAGCCAACAAACCAACAAGCCAACAAGCCAACAAACCAACAAACCAACAAACCAACAAACCAACAAATGAAGAAACCAACAAACAAACAAACCAACAAACCAACAAACCAACAAACCAACAAGCCAACAAACCAACAAACCAACAAACCAACAAACCAACAAACCAACAAACCAACAAACCAACAAGCCAACAAGCCAACAAACCAACAAACCAAAAACCAACAAACCAACAAACCAACAAGCCAACAAGCCAACAAACCAATAAACCAACAAACCAACAAACAAATAAACCAACAAACCAACAAACCAACAAACCACCAAACCAACAAACCAACAAACCAACAAACCGACAAACCAACAAACTAACAAGCCAACAAACCAACAAACCAACAAACCAACAAACAAATAAACCAACAAACCAACAAACCAAGAAACCAACAATCCAAAAAACCAACAAACCAACAAACCAAAAAACCAACAAACCAACAAACCAAAAAGCCAACAAACCAACAAACCAACAAACCAACAAACCAACAAACCAAGTAACCAACGAACCAACAAATGAACAAACCAACAAACAAACAAACCAAAAAACGAACAAACCAACAAACCAACAAACCAACAAACCAACAAGCCAACAAGCCAACAAACCAACAAGCCAACAAACCAACAAACCAACAAACCAACAAACGAACAAACCAACAAACCAACAAACCAACAAGCCAATAAGCCAACAAACCAACAAACCAACAAACCAACAAACCAACAAACGAACAAACCAACATACCAACAAGCCAACAAGCCAACAAACCAACAAACCAACAAACCAACAAACCAACAAACCAACAAACCAACAAACCAACAGACCAACAAACCAACAAACCAACAAACCAACAAACAAACAAACAAACAAACCAAAAAACCAACAAGCCAACAAGCCAACAAGCCAACAAGCCAACAAACCAACAAGCCAACAAGCCAACAAACCAACAAACCAACAAGCCAACAAGCCAACAAACCAACAAACCAACAAACCAACAAACCAACAAACGAACAAACCAACAAACAAACAAACCAACAAACTAACAAACCAACAAACCAACAAGCCAACAAACCAACAAACCAACAAACCAACAAACCAACAAACCAACAAGCCAACAAGCCAACAAACCAACAAAACAAAAACCAACAAACCAACAAAACAACAAGCCAACAAGCCAACAAACCAAAAAACCAACAAAACAACAAACCAACAAACCAACAAGCCAACAAGCCAACAAACCAACAAACAAACAAACCAACAAACCAACAAACCAACAAACCAACAAGCCAACAAACCAACAAACCAACAAGCCAACAAACCAACAAACCAAAAAACTAACAATCCAACAAACCAACAAACCAACAAACCAACAAGCCAACAAGCCAACAAACCAACAAACCAACAAACGAATAAACCAACAAACCAACAAACCAACTAACCAACAAACCAAAAAACCAAAAAACCAACAAACCAACAAACCAACAAGCCAAACAAACCAACAAAAAAATAAAACAACAAACCAAAAAACCAACAAACCAACAAACTAACAAACCAACAAACCAACAAACCAAAAAACCAACAAACCAACAAGCCAACAAACCAACAAACCAACAAACCAATTAACCAACAAACCAACAAACCAACAAACCAACAAACGAACAAACCAACAAACCAACAAACCAACAAACCTACAAACCAACAAACCAACAAACAAATAAACCAACAAACCAACAAACCAACAAACCAACAAACCAACAAACCAACAAACCAACAAACCAACAAGACAACAAACCAACAAACTACAAACCAAAAAACCAACAAACCAAAAAACCAACAAGCCAACAAACCAACAAACCAACAAACCAACAAACCAACAAACGAACAAACCAACAAACCTACAAATCAAGAAACCAACAAACCAACAAGCCAACAAACCAACAAACCAACAAACCAACAAACCAGCAAACCAAAAAACCAACAAACCAACAAACCAACAAACCAACAAACCAACATACCAACAAACCAACAAACCACCAAACCAACAAACCAACAAACCAACAAACCAACAAACCAACAAACCAACAAACCAACAAACCAACAAACCAACAAACCAACAAACCAACAAACCAACAAACCAACAAACCAACAAACCAACAAACCAACAAGCAAATAAACCAACAAACCAACAAACCAACAAACCAACAAACCAAAAAACCAACAAACCAACAAACCAAAAAACCAACAAACCAACAAACCAACAAGCCAACAAACCAACAAACCAACAAACTAACAAACCAAAAAACCAAGTAACCAACGAACAAACAAACGAACAAACCAACAAACAAACAAACCAACAAACGAACAAACCAAAAAACCAACAAACCAACAAGCCAACAAGCCAACAAACCAACAAGCCAACAAACGAACAAACCAACAAATCAACAAATCAACAAACCAACAAACCAACAAACCAACAAACCAACAAACCAACAAACCAAGAAACCAACAAACCAACAAACCAACAAGCCAACAAACCAACAAACCAACAAACCAACAAACCAACAAACCAACAAACAAATAAACCAACAAACCAACAAACCAACAAACCAACAAACCAACAAACCAAAAAACCAACAAACCAACAAGCCAACAAGCCAACAAACCAACAAACTAACAAACCAACAAACGAACTAACCAACAAACCAACAAGCCAACAAGCCAACAAACCAACAAACTAACAAACCAACAAACGAACTAACCAACAAACCAACAAGCCAACAAGCCAACAAACCAACAAACTAAGTAACCAACAAGCCAACAAACCAACAAACCAACAAGCCAACAAGCCAACAAACCAACAAACCTACAAGCCAACAAACCAAGAAACCAATAAACCAACAAGCCAACAAACTAACAAATCAACAAACTAACAAATCAACAAACCAACAAACCAAGAAACCAACAAACCAACAAACCAACAAACCAAAAAATCTACAAACCAACAAACCAACAAACCAAGAAACCAACAAACCAACAAACCAACAAAACAACAAACCAACAAACCAATAAACCAACAAGCCAACAAGCCAACAAACCAACAAGCCAACAAACGAACAAACCAACAAACCAACAAACGAACAAACCAACAAACCAACAAGCCAACAAGCCAATAAGCCAACAAACCAACAAACCAACAAACCAACAAACCAACAAACCAACAAACGAACATGCCAACAAACCAACAAACCAACAAGCCAACAAACCAACAAACCAACATACCAACAAACCAACAAACCAACAAACCAACAAACCAACAAACCAACAAACCAACAAACCAACAAACCAACAAACCAACAAACCAACAAACCAACAAACCAACAAACAAACAAACAAACAAACCAACAAACCAACAAGCCAACAAGCCAACAAACCAACAAACCAACAAACCAACAAACGAACAAACCAACAAACCAAAAAACCAACAAGCCAACAAGCCAACAAGCCAACAAACCAACAAGCCAACAAACCAACAAGCCAAAAAGCCAACAAACCAACAAACCAACAAACCAACAAACAAACAAACCAACAAACCAACAAGCCAACAAGCCAACAAAACAACAAACCAAAAACCAACAAACCAACAAACCAACAAGCCAACAAGCCAACAAACCAAAAAACCAACAAACCAACAAACCAACAAGCCAACAAGCCAACAAACCAACAAACAAACAAACCAACAAACCAACAAACCAACAAACCAACAAACCAACAAGCCAACAAACCAACAAACCAACAAGCCAGCAAACCAACAAACCAAAAAACTAACAATCCAACAAACCAACAAACCAACAGGCCAACAAACCAACAAACCAACAAACGAATAAACCAAAAAACCAATAAACCAACAAACCAACAAACCAACAAACCAACAAACCAACAAACCAAAAAACCAACAAACCAACAAACCAACAAGCCAAACAAACCAACAAAAAAATAAAACAACAAACCAAAAAACCAACAAACCAACAAACCAACAAACCAACTAACCAAAAAACCAAAAAACCAACAAACCAACAAACCAACAAGCAAACAAACCAACAAACCAACAAACCAATTAACCAATAAACCAACAAACCAACAAACCAACAAACCAACAAACCAACAAACCAACAAACCAACAAACCAACAAACCAACAAACCACCAAACCAACAAACCAACAAACCTACAAACCAACAAACCAACAAACAAATAAACCAACAAACCAACAAACCAACAAACCACCAAACCAACAAACCAACAAACAAATAAACCAATAAACCAACAAACTAACAAACCAACAAAGCAACAAACCAACAAACCAACAAACCAAAAAACCAACAAACCAAATAACCAACAAGCCAACAAACCAACAAACCAACAAACCAACAAACGAACAAACCAACAAACCTACAAACCAAAAAACCAACAAACCAACAAACCAACAAGCCAACAAACCAACAAACCAACAAACCAACAAACCAGCAAACCAAAAACCCAAAAAACCAACAAACCAACAAACCAACAAACCAACAAACCTACAAACCAACAAACCACCAAACCACCAAACCAACAAACCAACAAACCAACAAACCAACAAACAAACAAACCAACAAACCAACAAACTAACAAACCAAAAAACCAACAAACCAACAAACCAACAAACCAACAAACCAACAAACCAACAAACCAACAAACCAACAAACCAACAAACCAACAAGCAAATAAACCAACAAACCAAAAAACCAACAAACCAACAAACCAAAAAACCAACAAACCAACAAACCAAAAAACCAACAAACCAACAAACCAACAAGCCAACAAACCAACACACCAATAAACTAACAAACGAACAAACCAAGTAACCAACGAACAAGCAAACGAACAAACCAACAAACAAACAAACCACCAAACGAACAAACCAACAAACAAAAAAACCAACAAGCCAACAAGCCAACAAACCAACAAGCCAACAAACGAACAAACCAACAAACCAACAAACCAACAAACCAACAAACCAACAAACCAAGAAACCAACAAACCAACAAACCAAGAAACCAACAAACCAACAAACAAACAAGCCAACAAACCAACAAACCAGCAAACCAACAAACCAACAAACCAACAAACCAACAAACGAACAAGCCAACAAACCAACAAACCAACAAGCCAACAAACCAACAAACCAACAAACCAACAAACCAACAAACCAAAAAACCAACAAACCAACAAACCAACAAACCAACAAACCAACAAACCAACAAACCAACAAACCAACAAACCAACAAACAAACAAACAAACAAACCAACAAACCAACAAGCCAACAAGCCAACAAACCAACAAACCAACAAACCAACAAACGAACAAACCAACAAACCAAAAAACCAACAAGCCAACAAGCCAACAAACCAACAAGCCAACAAACCAACAAGCCAAAAAGCCAACAAACCAACAAACCAACAAACCAACAAACAAACAAACCAACAAACCAACAAGCCAACAAGCCAACAAAACAACAAACCAAAAACCAACAAACCAACAAACCAACAAGCCAACAAGCCAACAAACCAAAAAACCAACAAACCAACAAACCAACAAACCAACAAGCCAACAAGCCAACAAACCAACAAACAAACAAACCAACAAACCAACAAACCAACAAACCAACAAGCCAACAAACCAACAAACCAACAAGCCAACAAACCAACAAACCAAAAAACTAACAATCCAACAAACCAACAAACCAACAGGCCAACAAACCAACAAACCAACAAACGAATAAACCAAAAAACCAATAAACCAACAAACCAACAAACCAACAAACCAACAAACCAACAAACCAAAATACCAACAAACCAACAACCCAACAAGCCAAACAAACCAACAAAAAAATAAAACAACAAACCAAAAAACCAACAAACCAAAAAACAAACAAACCAACAAACCAACAAACCAAAAAACCAAAAAACCAACAAACCAACAAACCAACAAGCAAACAAACCAACAAACCAACAAACCAATTAACCAACAAACCAACAAACCAACAAACCAACAAACCAACAAACCAACAAACCAACAAACCAACAAACTCACAAACCAACAAACCTACAAACCAACAAACCAACAAACAAATAAACCAACAAACCAACAAACCAACAAACCAACAAACAAATAAACCAACAAACCAACAAACTAACAAACCAACAAAGCAACAAACCAACAAACCAACAAACCAAAAAACCAACAAACCAAATAACCAACAAGCCAACAAACCAACAAACCAACAAACCAACAAACGAACAAACCAACAAACCTACAAACCAAAAAACCAACAAACCAACAAACCACCAAGCCAACAAACCAACAAACCAACAAACCAACAAACCAGCAAACCAAAAAACCAAAAAACCAACAAACCAACAAACCAACAAACCAACAAACCTACAAACCAACAAACCACCAAACCACCAACCCAACAAACCAACAAACCAACAAACCAACAAACCAACAAACCAACAAACTAACAAACCAAAAAACGAACAAACCAACAAACCAACAAACCAACAAACCAACAAACCAACAAACCAACAAACCAACAAGCAAATAAACCGACAAACAAAAAAACCAACAAACCAACAAACCAAAAAACCAACAAACCAAAAAACCAACAAACCAAAAAACCAAAAAACCAACAAACCAACAAACCAACAAGCCAACACACCAATAAACTAACAAACGAACAAACCAAGTAACCAACGAACAAGCAAACGAACAAACCAACAAACAAACAAACCACCAAACCAACAAACCAAAAAACCAACAAGCCAACAAGCCAACAAACCAACAAGCCAACAAACGAACAAACCAACAAACCAACAAACCAACAAACCAACAAACCAACAAACCAACAAACCAAGAAACCAACAAACCAACAAACCAAGAAACCAACAAACCAACAAACAAACAAGCCAACAAACTAACAAACCAGCAAACCAACAAACCAACAAACCAACAAACCAACAAACAAATAAACCAACAAACCAACAAACCAACAAACCAACAAACCAACAAACCAAAAAACCAACAAACCAACAAGCCAACAAGCCAACAAACCAACAAACTAACAAACCAACAAACGAACTAACCAACAAACCAACAAGCCAACAAGCCAACAAACCAACAAACCAACAAATCAACAAACCAACAAACTAAGTAACCAACAAGCCAATAAACCAACAAACCAACAAACCAAAAAACCAACAAACCAACAAACCAACAAGCCAAACAAACCAACAAAAAAATAAAACAACAAACCAAAAAACCAACAAACCAACAAACCAACAAACCAACAAACCAACAAACCAAAAAACCAAAAAACCAACAAACCAACAAACCAACAAACCAACAAGCCAACAAACCAACAAACCAACAAGCCAACAAACCAACAAACCAACAAGCCAACAAACCAACAAACCAAAAAACTAACAATCCAACAAACCAACAAACCAAAAAAACCAACAAGCTAACAAGCCAACAAACCAACAAACCAACAAACGAATAAACCAACAAACCAACAAACTAACAAACCAAAAAACCAAGTAACCAACGAACAAACAAACGAACAAACAGCAAACAAACAAACCAACAAACGAACAAACCAAAAAACCAACAAACCAACAAGCCAACAAGCCAACAAACCAACAAGCCAATAAACGAACAAACCAACAAACCAAGAAACCAACAAACCAACAAACCAACAAACCAAGAAACCAACAAACCAACAAACCAACAATCCAACAAACCAACAAACCAACAAACCAACAAACCAACAAACCAACAAACCAACAAACCAACAAACAAATAAACCAACAAACCAACAAACCAACAAACCAACAAGCTAACAAGCCAACAAACCAATAAACTAACAAACCAACAAACGAACTAAACAACAAACCAACAAGCCACAAAACCAAGAAACCAACAAACCAACAAACCAACAAACCAAAAAACCTACAAACCAACAAACCAACAAACCAACAAACCAACAAACCAACAAACCAACAAACGAACAAACCAACAACCAACAAACCAACAAGCCAACAAACCAACAAGCCAACAAGCTAACAAACCAACAAGCCAACAAACCAACAAGCCAACAAGCCAACAAACCAACAAACCAACAAACCAACAAACCAACAAATGAAGAAACCAACAAACAAACAAACCAACAAACCAACAAACCAACAAACCAACAAGCCAACAAACCAACAAACCAACAAACCAACAAACGAACAAACCAACAAACCTACAAACCAAAAAACCAACAAACCAACAAACCAACAAGCCAACAAACCAACAAACCAGCAAACCAAAAAACCAAAAAACCAACAAAACCAACAAACCAACAAACCAACAAACCTACAAACCAACAAACCACCAAACCACCAACCCAACAAACCAACAAACCAACAAACCAACAAACCAACAAACCAACAAACCAAAAAACCAACAAGCAAATAAACCAACAAACAAAAAAACCAACAAACCAACAAACCAAAAAACCAACAAACCAAAAAACCAACAAACCAAAAAACCAAAAAACCAACAAACCAACAAACCAACAAGCCAACACACCAATAAACTAACAAACGAACAAACCAAGTAACCAACGAACAAGCAAACGAACAAACCAACAAACAAACAAACTACCAAACGAACAAACCAACAAACCAAAAAACCAACAAGCCAACAAGCCAACAAGCCAACAAACCAACAAGCCAACAAACGAACAAACCAACAAACCAACAAACCAACAAACCAACAAACCAACAAACCAAGAAACCAACAAACCAACAAACCAAGAAACCAACAAACCAACAAACAAACAAGCCAACAAACCAACAAACCAGCAAACCAACAAACCAACAAACCAACAAACCAACAAACCAACAAACAAATAAACCAACAAACCAACAAACCAACAAACCAACAAACCAAAAAACCAACAAACCAACAAGCCAACAAACCAACAAACCAACAAATCAACAAACCAACAAACTAAGTAACCAACAAGCCAATAAACCAACAAACCAACAAACCAACAAACCAAAAAACCAACAAACCAACAAACCAACAAGCCAAACAAACCAACAAAAAAATAAAACAACAAACGAAAAAACCAACAAACCAACAAACCAACAAACCAACAAACCAACAAACCAACAAACCAAAAAACCAAAAAACCAACAAACCAACAAACCAACAAACCAACAAGCCAACAAACCAACAAACCAACAAGCCAACAAACGAACAAACCAACAAGCCAACAAACCAACAAACCAAAAAACTAACAATCCAACAAACCAACAAACCAACAAACCAACAAGTTAACAAGCCAACAAACCAACAAACCAACAAACGAATAAACCAACAAACCAACAAACTAACAAACCAAAAAACCAAGTAACCAACGAACAAACAAACGAACAAACAGCAAACAAACAAACCAACAAACGAACAAACCAAAAAACCAACAAACCAACAAACCAACAAGCCAATAAACGAACAAACCAACAAACCAAGAAACCAACAAACCAACAAACCAACAAACCAAGAAACCAACAAACCAACAAACCAACAATCCAACAAACCAACAAACCAACAAACCAACAAACCAACAAACCAACAAACAAATAAACCAACAAACCAACAAACCAACAAACCAACAAGCTAACAAGCCAACAAACCAATAAACTAACAAACCAACAAACGAACTAACCAACAAACCAACAAGCCAACAAACCAAGAAACCAACAAACCAACAAACCAACAAACCAAAAAACCTACAAACCAACAAACCAACAAACCAACAAACCAACAAACGAACAAACCAACAACCAACAAACCAACAAGCCAACAAACCAACAAGCCAACAAGCTAACAAACCAGCAAGCCAACAAACCAACAAGCCAACAAGCCAACAAACCAACAAACCAACAAACCAACAAACCAACAAACCAACAAATGAAGAAACCAACAAACAAACAAACCAACAAACCAACAAACCAACAAACCAACAAGCCAACAAACCAACAAACCAACAAACCAACAAACCAACAAACCAACAAACCAACAAGCCAACAAGCCAACAAACCAACAAACCAAAAACCAACAAACCAACAAACCAACAAGCCAACAAGCCAACAAACCAATAAACCAACAAACCGACAAACAAATAAACCAACAAACCAACAAACCAACAAACCACCAAACCAACAAACCAACAAACCAACAAACCGACAAACCAACAAACTAACAAGCCAACAAACCAACAAACCAACAAACCAACAAACAAATAAACCAACAAACCAACAAACCAAGAAACCAACAATCCAAAAAACCAACAAACCGACAAACCAACAAACTAACAAGCCAACAAACCAACAAACCAACAAACCAACAAACAAATAAACCAACAAACCAACAAACCAACAAACCAACAATCCAAAAAACCAACAAACCAACAAACCAAAAAACCAACAAACCAACAAACCAAAAAGCCAACAAACCAACAAACCAACAAACCAACAAACCAACAAACCAACAAACGAACAAACCAACAAACAAACAAACCAACAAACGAACAAACCAACAAATTAAAAACCAACAAACCAACAAGCCAACAAGCCAACAAACCAACAAGCCAACAAACGAACAAACCAACAAACCAACAAACAAACAAACCAGCAAACCAACAAACCAACAAACCAACAAGCCAACAAGCCAACAAACCAACAAACCAACAAACCAACAAACGCACAAACCAACAAACCAACAAGTCAACAAGCCAACACGCCAACAAACCAACAAACCAACAAACTAACAACCGAACAAACCAACAACCAACAAACCAACAAGCCAACAAGCCAACAAACCAACAAGCCAACAAACCAACAAGCCAACAAGCCAATAAACCAAAAAACCAACAAACCAACAAATGAAGAAACCAACAAACAAACAAACCAACAAACCAACAAACCAACAAACCAACAAGCCAACAAACCAACAAACCATCAAACCAACAAACCAACAAACCAACAAACCAACAAGCCAACAAGCCAACAAACCAACAAACCAAAAACCAACAAACCAAGAAACCAACAAGCCAACAAGCCAACAAACCAACAAACCAACAAACCAACAAACAAATAAACCAACAAACCAACAAACCAACAAAACACCAAACCAACAAACCAACAAACCAACAAACCGACAAACCAACAAACTAACAAGCCAACAAACCACCTAACCAACAAACCAACAAACAAATAAACCAACAAACCAACAAACCAACAAACCAACAAACCAAAAAACCAACAAACCAACAAACCAAAACACCAACAAACCAACAAACCAACAAGCCAACAAACCAACAAACCAAAAAACCAACAGACCAACAAACCAAGTAACCAACGAACCAACAAATGAACAAACCAACAAACAAACAAACCAAAAAACGAACAAACCAACAAACCAACAAACCAACAAACCAACAAGCCAACAAGCCAACAAACCAACAAGCCAACAAACGAACAAACCAACAAACCAACAAACGAACAAACCAACAAACCAACAAACCAACAAGCCAATAAGCCAACAAACCAACAAACCAACAAACCAACAAACCAACAAACGAACAAACCAACATTCCAACAAGCCAACAAGCCAACAAACCAACAAACCAACAAACCAACAAACCAACAAACCTACAAACCAACAAACCAACAAACCAACAAACCAACAAACCAACAAACCAACAAACCAACAAACCAACAAACAAACAAACAAACAAACCAACAAACCAACAAGCCAACAAGCCAACAAACCAAGAAACCAACAAACCAACAAACGAACAAACCAACAAACCAAAAAACCAACAAGCCAACAAGCCAACAAACCAACAAGCCAACAAGCCAACAAACCAACAAACCAACAAGCCAACAAGCCAACAAACCAACAAAACAACAAACCAACAAACCAACAAACCAACAAACGAACAAACCAACAAACAAACAAACCAATAAACTAACAAACCAACAAACCAACAAACCAACAAACCAACAAGCCAACAAACCAACAAACCAAAAACCAACAAACCAATAAACCAACAAGCCAACAAGCCAACAAACCAAAAAACCAACAAACCAACAAACCAACAAACCAACAAGCCAACAAGCCAACAAACCAACAAACAAACAAACCAACAAACCAACAAACCAACAAACCAACAAACCAACAAGCCAACAAACCAACAAACCAACAAGCCAACAAACCAACAAACCAAAAAACTAACAATCCAACAAACCAACAACCCAACAAACCAACAAGCCAACAAGCCAACAAGCCAACAAACCAACAAACCAACAAACGAATAAACCAACAAACCAACAAACCAACAAACCAAAAAACCAAAGAATCAAAAAACCAACAAACCAACAAGCCAAACAAACCAACAAAAAAATAAAACAAAAAACCAAAAAACCAACAAACCAACAAACCAACAAACCAACAAACCAACAAACCAACAAACCAACAAACAAACAAACCAAAAAAACAACAAACCAACAAACCAACAAGCCAACAAACCAACAAACCAACAAACCAATTAACCAACAAACCCACAAACCAACAAACCAACAAACCAACAAACCAACAAACCAACAAACCAACAAACCTACAAACCTACAAACCAACAAACCAACAAACAAATAAACCAACAAACCAACAAACCAACAAACCAACAAACCAATAAACCAACAAACCAACAAAGCAACAAACCAACAAACCAACAAACCACGAACCAAAAAACCAACAAACCAAAAAACCAACAAGCCAACAAACCAACAAACCAACAAACGAACAAACCAACAAACCTACAAACCAAGAAACCAACAAACCAACAAACCAACAAGCCAACAAACCAACAAACCAACAAACCAACAAACCAGCAAACCAAAAAACCAACAAACCAACAAACCAACAAACCAACAAACCAACAAACCAACAAACCAACAAACCAACAAACCAACATACCAACAAACCAACAAACCACCAAACCAACAAACCAACAAACCAACAAACGAACAAACCAACAAACCAACAAACCAACAAACCAACAAACCAACAAACCAACAAACCAGCAAACCAACGAACCAACAAACCAACAAACCAACAACCAAATAAACCAACAAACCAACAAAACAACAAACCAACAAACCAACAAACCAAAAAAACCAACAAACCAACAATCCAAAAAACCAACAAACCAACAAACCAACAAGCCAACAAACCAACAAACCAACAAACTAACAAACCAAAAAACCAAGTAACCAACGAACAAACAAACGAACAAACAGCAAACAAACAAACCAACAAACGAACAAACCAAAAAACCAACAAACCAACAAGCCAACAAGCCAACAAACCAAAAGCCAATAAACGAACAAACCAACAAACCAACAAACCAACAAACCAACAAACCAACAAATTAAGAAACCAACAAACCAACAAACCAACAATCCAACAAAACAACAAACCAACAAACCAACAAACTAACAAACCAACAAACCAACAAACCAACAAACAAATAAACCAACAAACCAACAAACCAACAAACCAACAAGCTAACAAGCCAACAAACCAATAAACCAACAAACAAACAAACCAACAAACCAACAAACCAACAAACCAACAAGCCAACAAACCAACAAACCAACAAACCAACAAACCAACAAACCAACAAACCAACAAACCAACAAGCCAACAAGCCAACAAACCAACAAACCAAAAACCAACAAACCAACAAACCAACAAGCCAACAAGCCAACAAACCAATACACCAACAAACCAACAAACAAATAAACCAACAAACCAACAAACCAACAAACCACCAAACCAACAAACCAACAAACCAACAAACCGACAAACCAACAAACTAACAAGCCAACAAACCAACAAACCAACAAACCAACAAACAAATAAACCAACAAACCAACAAACCAACAAACCAACAAACCAACAAACCAACAAACCAACAAACCAACAAACAAACAAACAAACAAACCAACAAACCAACAAGCCAACAAGCCAACAAACCAAGAAACCAACAAACCAACAAACGAACAAACCAACAAACCAAAAAACCAACAAGCCAACAAGCCAACAAACCAACAAGCCAACAAGCCAACAAACCAATAAACCAACAAGCCAACAAGCCAACAAACCAAAAAACCAACAAACTAACAAACCAAAAAACGAACAAACCAACAAACCAACAAACCAACAAACCAACAAACCAACAAACCAACAAGCAAATAAACCGACAAACAAAAAAACCAACAAACCAACAAACCAAAAAACCAACAAACCAAAAAACCAACAAACCAAAAAACCAAAAAACCAACAAACCAACAAACCAACAAGCCAACACACCAATAAACTAACAAACGAACAAACCAAGTAACCAACGAACAAGCAAACGAACAAACCAACAAACAAACAAACCACCAAACCAACAAACCAAAAAACCAACAAGCCAACAAGCCAACAAACCAACAAGCCAACAAACGAACAAACCAACAAACCAACAAACCAACAAACCAACAAACCAACAAACCAACAAACCAAGAAACCAACAAACCAACAAACCAAGAAACCAACAAACCAACAAACAAACAAGCCAACAAACTAACAAACCAGCAAACCAACAAACAAATAAACCAACAAACCAACAAACCAACAAACCAACAAACAAATAAACCAACAAACCAACAAACTAACAAACCAACAAAGCAACAAACCAACAAACCAACAAACCAAAAAACCAACAAACCAAATAACCAACAAGCCAACAAACCAACAAACCAACAAACCAACAAACGAACAAACCAACAAACCTACAAACCAAAAAACCAACAAACCAACAAACCAACAAGCCAACAAACCAACAAACCAACAAACCAACAAACCAGCAAACCAAAAAACCAAAAAACCAACAAACCAACAAACCAACAAACCAACAAACCTACAAACCAACAAACCACCAAACCACCAACCCAACAAACCAACAAACCAACAAACCAACAAACCAACAAACCAACAAACTAACAAACCAAAAAACGAACAAACCAACAAACCAACAAACCAACAAACCAACAAACCAACAAACCAACAAGCAAATAAACCGACAAACAAAAAAACCAACAAACCAACAAACCAAAAAACCAACAAACCAAAAAACCAACAAACCAAAAAACCAAAAAACCAACAAACCAACAAACCAACAAGCCAACACACCAATAAACTAACAAACGAACAAACCAAGTAACCAACGAACAAGCAAACGAACAAACCAACAAACAAACAAACCACCAAACCAACAAACCAAAAAACCAACAAGCCAACAAGCCAACAAACCAACAAGCCAACAAACGAACAAACCAACAAACCAACAAACCAACAAACCAACAAACCAACAAACGAACAAACCAACAAACCAAAAAACCAACAAGCCAACAAGCCAACAAACCAACAAGCCAACAAACCAACAAGCCAAAAAGCCAACAAACCAACAAACCAACAAACCAACAAACAAACAAACCAACAAACCAACAAGCCAACAAGCCAACAAAACAACAAACCAAAAACCAACAAACCAACAAACCAACAAGCCAACAAGCCAACAAACCAAAAAACCAACAAACCAACAAACCAACAAACCAACAAGCCAACAAGCCAACAAACCAACAAACAAACAAACCAACAAACCAACAAACCAACAAACCAACAAGCCAACAAACCAACAAACCAACAAGCCAACAAACCAACAAACCAAAAAACTAACAATCCAACAAACCAACAAACCAACAGGCCAACAAACCAACAAACCAACAAACGAATAAACCAAAAAACCAATAAACCAACAAACCAACAAACCAACAAACCAACAAACCAACAAACCAACAAACCAAAATACCAACAAACCAACAACCCAACAAGCCAAACAAACCAACAAAAAAATAAAACAACAAACCAAAAAACCAACAAACCAAAAAACAAACAAACCAACAAACCAACAAACCAAAAAACCAAAAAACCAACAAACCAACAAACCAACAAGCAAACAAACCAACAAACCAACAAACCAATTAACCAACAAACCAACAAACCAACAAACCAACAAACCAACAAACCAACAAACCAACAAACCAACAAACTCACAAACCAACAAACCTACAAACCAACAAACCAACAAACAAATAAACCAACAAACCAACAAACCAACAAACCAACAAACAAATAAACCAACAAACCAACAAACTAACAAACCAACAAAGCAACAAACCAACAAACCAACAAACCAAAAAACCAACAAACCAAATAACCAACAAGCCAACAAACCAACAAACCAACAAACCAACAAACGAACAAACCAACAAACCTACAAACCAAAAAACCAACAAACCAACAAACCAACAAGCCAACAAACCAACAAACCAACAAACCAACAAACCAGCAAACCAAAAAACCAAAAAACCAACAAACCAACAAACCAACAAACCAACAAACCTACAAACCAACAAACCACCAAACCACCAACCCAACAAACCAACAAACCAACAAACCAACAAACCAACAAACCAACAAACTAACAAACCAAAAAACGAACAAACCAACAAACCAACAAACCAACAAACCAACAAACCAACAAACCAACAAGCAAATAAACCGACAAACAAAAAAACCAACAAACCAACAAACCAAAAAACCAACAAACCAAAAAACCAACAAACCAAAAAACCAAAAAACCAACAAACCAACAAACCAACAAGCCAACACACCAATAAACTAACAAACGAACAAACCAAGTAACCAACGAACAAGCAAACGAACAAACCAACAAACAAACAAACCACCAAACCAACAAACCAAAAAACCAACAAGCCAACAAGCCAACAAACCAACAAGCCAACAAACGAACAAACCAACAAACCAACAAACCAACAAACCAACAAACCAACAAACCAACAAACCAAGAAACCAACAAACCAACAAACCAAGAAACCAACAAACCAACAAACAAACAAGCCAACAAACTAACAAACCAGCAAACCAACAAACCAACAAACCAACAAACCAACAAACAAATAAACCAACAAACCAACAAACCAACAAACCAACAAACCAACAAACCAAAAAACCAACAAACCAACAAGCCAACAAGCCAACAAACCAACAAACTAACAAACCAACAAACGAACTAACCAACAAACCAACAAGCCAACAAGCCAACAAACCAACAAACCAACAAATCAACAAACCAACAAACTAAGTAACCAACAAGCCAATAAACCAACAAACCAACAAACCAAAAAACCAACAAACCAACAAACCAACAAACCAACAAGCCAACAAACCAACAAACCAACAAGCCAACAAACCAACAAACCAACAAGCCAACAAACCAACAAACCAAAAAACTAACAATCCAACAAACCAACAAACCAAAAAAACCAACAAGCTAACAAGCCAACAAACCAACAAACCAACAAACGAATAAACCAACAAACCAACAAACTAACAAACCAAAAAACCAAGTAACCAACGAACAAACAAACGAACAAACAGCAAACAAACAAACCAACAAACGAACAAACCAAAAAACCAACAAACCAACAAGCCAACAAGCCAACAAACCAACAAGCCAATAAACGAACAAACCAACAAACCAAGAAACCAACAAACCAACAAACCAACAAACCAAGAAACCAACAAACCAACAAACCAACAATCCAACAAACCAACAAACCAACAAACCAACAAACCAACAAACCAACAAACCAACAAACCAACAAACAAATAAACCAACAAACCAACAAACCAACAAACCAACAAGCTAACAAGCCAACAAACCAATAAACTAACAAACCAACAAACGAACTAAACAACAAACCAACAAGCCACAAAACCAAGAAACCAACAAACCAACAAACCAACAAACCAAAAAACCTACAAACCAACAAACCAACAAACCAACAAACCAACAAACCAACAAACCAACAAACGAACAAACCAACAACCAACAAACCAACAAGCCAACAAACCAACAAGCCAACAAGCTAACAAACCAACAAGCCAACAAACCAACAAGCCAACAAGCCAACAAACCAACAAACCAACAAACCAACAAACCAACAAATGAAGAAACCAACAAACAAACAAACCAACAAACCAACAAACCAACAAACCAACAAGCCAACAAACCAACAAACCAACAAACCAACAAACGAACAAACCAACAAACCTACAAACCAAAAAACCAACAAACCAACAAACCAACAAGCCAACAAACCAACAAACCAGCAAACCAAAAAACCAAAAAACCAACAAACCAACAAACCAACAAACCAACAAACCTACAAACCAACAAACCACCAAACCACCAACCCAACAAACCAACAAACCAACAAACCAACAAACCAACAAACCAACAAACCAACAAACCAACAAGCAAATAAACCAACAAACAAAAAAACCAACAAACCAACAAACCAAAAAACCAACAAACCAAAAAACCAACAAACCAAAAAACCAAAAAACCAACAAACCAACAAACCAACAAGCCAACACACCAATAAACTAACAAACGAACAAACCAAGTAACCAACGAACAAGCAAACGAACAAACCAACAAACAAACAAACTACCAAACGAACAAACCAACAAACCAAAAAACCAACAAGCCAACAAGCCAACAAGCCAACAAACCAACAAGCCAACAAACGAACAAACCAACAAACCAACAAACCAACAAACCAACAAACCAACAAACCAAGAAACCAACAAACCAACAAACCAAGAAACCAACAAACCAACAAACAAACAAGCCAACAAACCAACAAACCAGCAAACCAACAAACCAACAAACCAACAAACCAACAAACCAACAAACAAATAAACCAACAAACCAACAAACCAACAAACCAACAAACCAAAAAACCAACAAACCAACAAGCCAACAAGCCAACAAACCAACAAACTAACAAACCAACAAACGAACTAACCAACAAACCAACAAGCCAACAAGCCAACAAACCAACAAACCAACAAATCAACAAACCAACAAACTAAGTAACCAACAAGCCAATAAACCAACAAACCAACAAACCAACAAACCAAAAAACCAACAAACCAACAAACCAACAAGCCAAACAAACCAACAAAAAAATAAAACAACAAACGAAAAAACCAACAAACCAACAAACCAACAAACCAACAAACCAACAAACCAACAAACCAAAAAACCAAAAAACCAACAAACCAACAAACCAACAAACCAACAAGCCAACAAACCAACAAACCAACAAGCCAACAAACCAACAAACCAACAAGCCAACAAACCAACAAACCAAAAAACTAACAATCCAACAAACCAACAAACCAACAAACCAACAAGTTAACAAGCCAACAAACCAACAAACCAACAAACGAATAAACCAACAAACCAACAAACTAACAAACCAAAAAACCAAGTAACCAACGAACAAACAAACGAACAAACAGCAAACAAACAAACCAACAAACGAACAAACCAAAAAACCAACAAACCAAGAAACCAACAAACCAACAAACCAACAAACCAAGAAACCAACAAACCAACAAACCAACAATCCAACAAACCAACAAACCAACAAACCAACAAACCAACAAACCAACAAACAAATAAACCAACAAACCAACAAACCAACAAACCAACAAGCTAACAAGCCAACAAACCAATAAACTAACAAACCAACAAACGAACTAACCAACAAACCAACAAGCCAACAAACCAAGAAACCAACAAACCAACAAACCAACAAACCAAAAAACCTACAAACCAACAAACCAACAAACCAACAAACCAACAAACGAACAAACCAACAACCAACAAACCAACAAGCCAACAAACCAACAAGCCAACAAGCTAACAAACCAGCAAGCCAACAAACCAACAAGCCAACAAGCCAACAAACCAACAAACCAACAAACCAACAAACCAACAAACCAACAAATGAAGAAACCAACAAACAAACAAACCAACAAACCAACAAACCAACAAACCAACAAGCCAACAAACCAACAAACCAACAAACCAACAAACCAACAAACCAACAAACCAACAAGCCAACAAGCCAACAAACCAACAAACCAAAAACCAACAAACCAACAAACCAACAAGCCAACAAGCCAACAAACCAATAAACCAACAAACCGACAAACAAATAAACCAACAAACCAACAAACCAACAAACCACCAAACCAACAAACCAACAAACCAACAAACCGACAAACCAACAAACTAACAAGCCAACAAACCAACAAACCAACAAACCAACAAACAAATAAACCAACAAACCAACAAACCAAGAAACCAACAATCCAAAAAACCAACAAACCGACAAACCAACAAACTAACAAGCCAACAAACCAACAAACCAACAAACCAACAAACAAATAAACCAACAAACCAACAAACCAACAAACCAACAATCCAAAAAACCAACAAACCAACAAACCAAAAAACCAACAAACCAACAAACCAAAAAGCCAACAAACCAACAAACCAACAAACCAACAAACCAACAAACCAACAAACGAACAAACCAACAAACAAACAAACCAACAAACGAACAAACCAACAAATTAAAAACCAACAAACCAACAAGCCAACAAGCCAACAAACCAACAAGCCAACAAACGAACAAACCAACAAACCAACAAACAAACAAACCAGCAAACCAACAAACCAACAAACCAACAAGCCAACAAGCCAACAAACCAACAAACCAACAAACCAACAAACGCACAAACCAACAAACCAACAAGTCAACAAGCCAACACGCCAACAAACCAACAAACCAACAAACTAACAACCGAACAAACCAACAACCAACAAACCAACAAGCCAACAAGCCAACAAACCAACAAGCCAACAAACCAACAAGCCAACAAGCCAATAAACCAAAAAACCAACAAACCAACAAATGAAGAAACCAACAAACAAACAAACCAACAAACCAACAAACCAACAAACCAACAAGCCAACAAACCAACAAACCATCAAACCAACAAACCAACAAACCAACAAACCAACAAGCCAACAAGCCAACAAACCAACAAACCAAAAACCAACAAACCAAGAAACCAACAAGCCAACAAGCCAACAAACCAACAAACCAACAAACCAACAAACAAATAAACCAACAAACCAACAAACCAACAAAACACCAAACCAACAAACCAACAAACCAACAAACCGACAAACCAACAAACTAACAAGCCAACAAACCACCAAACCAACAAACCAACAAACAAATAAACCAACAAACCAACAAACCAACAAACCAACAAACCAAAAAACCAACAAACCAACAAACCAAAAAACCAACAAACCAACAAACCAACAAGCCAACAAACCAACAAACCAAAAAACCAACAGACCAACAAACCAAGTAACCAACGAACCAACAAATGAACAAACCAACAAACAAACAAACCAAAAAACGAACAAACCAACAAACCAACAAACCAACAAACCAACAAGCCAACAAGCCAACAAACCAACAAGCCAACAAACGAACAAACCAACAAACCAACAAACGAACAAACCAACAAACCAACAAACCAACAAGCCAATAAGCCAACAAACCAACAAACCAACAAACCAACAAACCAACAAACGAACAAACCAACATTCCAACAAGCCAACAAGCCAACAAACCAACAAACCAACAAACCAACAAACCAACAAACCAACAAACCAACAAACCAACAAACCAACAAACCAACAAACCAACAAACCAACAAACCAACAAACCAACAAACAAACAAACAAACAAACCAACAAACCAACAAGCCAACAAGCCAACAAACCAAGAAACCAACAAACCAACAAACGAACAAACCAACAAACCAAAAAACCAACAAGCCAACAAGCCAACAAACCAACAAGCCAACAAGCCAACAAACCAACAAACCAACAAGCCAACAAGCCAACAAACCAACAAAACAACAAACCAACAAACCAACAAACCAACAAACGAACAAACCAACAAACAAACAAACCAATAAACTAACAAACCAACAAACCAACAAACCAACAAACCAACAAGCCAACAAACCAACAAACCAAAAACCAACAAACCAATAAACCAACAAGCCAACAAGCCAACAAACCAAAAAACCAACAAACCAACAAACCAACAAACCAACAAGCCAACAAGCCAACAAACCAACAAACAAACAAACCAACAAACCAACAAACCAACAAACCAACAAACCAACAAGCCAACAAACCAACAAACCAACAAGCCAACAAACCAACAAACCAAAAAACTAACAATCCAACAAACCAACAACCCAACAAACCAACAAGCCAACAAGCCAACAAGCCAACAAACCAACAAACCAACAAACGAATAAACCAACAAACCAACAAACCAACAAACCAAAAAACCAAAGAATCAAAAAACCAACAAACCAACAAGCCAAACAAACCAACAAAAAAATAAAACAAAAAACCAAAAAACCAACAAACCAACAAACCAACAAACCAACAAACCAACAAACCAACAAACCAACAAACAAACAAACCAAAAAAACAACAAACCAACAAACCAACAAGCCAACAAACCAACAAACCAACAAACCAATTAACCAACAAACCCACAAACCAACAAACCAACAAACCAACAAACCAACAAACCAACAAACCAACAAACCTACAAACCTACAAACCAACAAACCAACAAACAAATAAACCAACAAACCAACAAACCAACAAACCAACAAACCAACAAACCAATAAACCAACAAACCAACAAAGCAACAAACCAACAAACCAACAAACCACGAACCAAAAAACCAACAAACCAAAAAACCAACAAGCCAACAAACCAACAAACCAACAAACGAACAAACCAACAAACCTACAAACCAAGAAACCAACAAACCAACAAACCAACAAGCCAACAAACCAACAAACCAACAAACCAACAAACCAGCAAACCAAAAAACCAACAAACCAACAAACCAACAAACCAACAAACCAACAAACCAACAAACCAACAAACCAACAAACCAACATACCAACAAACCAACAAACCACCAAACCAACAAACCAACAAACCAACAAACGAACAAACCAACAAACCAACAAACCAACAAACCAACAAACCAACAAACCAACAAACCAGCAAACCAACGAACCAACAAACCAACAAACCAACAACCAAATAAACCAACAAACCAACAAAACAACAAACCAACAAACCAACAAACCAAAAAAACCAACAAACCAACAATCCAAAAAACCAACAAACCAACAAACCAACAAGCCAACAAACCAACAAACCAACAAACTAACAAACCAAAAAACCAAGTAACCAACGAACAAACAAACGAACAAACAGCAAACAAACAAACCAACAAACGAACAAACCAAAAAACCAACAAACCAACAAGCCAACAAGCCAACAAACCAAAAGCCAATAAACGAACAAACCAACAAACCAACAAACCAACAAACCAACAAACCAACAAATTAAGAAACCAACAAACCAACAAACCAACAATCCAACAAAACAACAAACCAACAAACCAACAAACTAACAAACCAACAAACCAACAAACCAACAAACAAATAAACCAACAAACCAACAAACCAACAAACCAACAAGCTAACAAGCCAACAAACCAATAAACCAACAAACAAACAAACCAACAAACCAACAAACCAACAAACCAACAAGCCAACAAACCAACAAACCAACAAACCAACAAACCAACAAACCAACAAACCAACAAACCAACAAGCCAACAAGCCAACAAACCAACAAACCAAAAACCAACAAACCAACAAACCAACAAGCCAACAAGCCAACAAACCAATACACCAACAAACCAACAAACAAATAAACCAACAAACCAACAAACCAACAAACCACCAAACCAACAAACCAACAAACCAACAAACCGACAAACCAACAAACTAACAAGCCAACAAACCAACAAACCAACAAACCAACAAACAAATAAACCAACAAACCAACAAACCAACAAACCAACAAACCAACAAACCAACAAACCAACAAACCAACAAACAAACAAACAAACAAACCAACAAACCAACAAGCCAACAAGCCAACAAACCAAGAAACCAACAAACCAACAAACGAACAAACCAACAAACCAAAAAACCAACAAGCCAACAAGCCAACAAACCAACAAGCCAACAAGCCAACAAACCAATAAACCAACAAGCCAACAAGCCAACAAACCAACAAAACAACAAACCAACAAACCAACAAACCAACAAACGAACAAACGAACAAACCAACAAACAAACAAACCAATAAACTAACAAACCAACAAACCAACAAACCAACAAACCAACAAGCCAACAAACCAACAAACCAAAAACCAACAAACCAATAAACCAACAAGCCAACAAGCCAACAAACCAAAAAACCAACAAACCAACAAACCAACAAACCAACAAGCCAACAAGCCAACAAACCATCAAACAAACAAACCAACAAACCAACAAACCAACAAACCAACAAACCAACAAGCCAACAAACCAACAAACCAACAAGCCAACAAACCAACAAACCAAAAAACTAACAATCCAACAAACCAACAACCCAACAAACCAACAAGCCAACAAGCCAACAAGCCAACAAACCAACAAACCAACAAACGAATAAACCAACAAACCAATAAACCAACGAACCAAAAAACCAAAGAATCAACAAACCAACAAACCAACAAGCCAAACAAACCAACAAAAAAATAAAACAAAAAACCAAAAAACCAACAAACCAACAAACCAACAAACCAACAAACCAACAAACCAACAAACCAACAAACAAACAAACCAAAAAAACAACAAACCAACAAACCAACAAGCCAACAAACCAACAAACCAACAAACCAATTAACCAACAAACCCACAAACCAACAAACCAACAAACCAACAAACCAACAAACCAACAAACCAACAAACCAACAAACCTACAAACCTACAAACCAACAAACCAACAAACAAATAAACCAACAAACCAACAAACCAACAAACCAACAAACCAACAAACCAACAAAGCAACAAACCAACAAACCAACAAACCACGAACCAAAAAACCAACAAACCAACAAACCAACAAACGAACAAACCAACAAACCTACAAACCAAGAAACCAACAAACCAACAAACCAACAAGCCAACAAACCAACAAACCAACAAACCAACAAACCAGCAAACCAAAAAACCAACAAACCAACAAACCACCAAAACAAACCAACAAACCAACAAACCAACAAACCAACAAACCAACATACCAACAAACCAACAAACCACCAAACCAACAAACCAACAAACCAACAAACCAACAAACCAACAAACCAACAAACCAACAAACCAACAAACCAACAAACCAACAAACCAGCAAACCAACGAACCAACAAACCAACAAACCAACAACCAAATAAACCAACAAACCAACAAAACAACAAACCAACAAACCAACAAACCAAAAAAACCAACAAACCAACAATCCAAAAAACCAACAAACCAACAAACCAACAAGCCAACAAACCAACAAACCAACAAACTAACAAACCAAAAAACCAAGTAACCAACGAACAAACAAACGAACAAACAGCAAACAAACAAACCAACAAACGAACAAACCAAAAAACCAACAAACCAACAAGCCAACAAGCCAACAAACCAAAAGCCAATAAACGAACAAACCAACAAACCAACAAACCAACAAACCAACAAACCAACAAACTAAGAAACCAACAAACCAACAAACCAACAATCCAACAAAACAACAAACCAACAAACCAACAAACTAACAAACCAACAAACCAACAAACCAACAAACAAATAAACCAACAAACCAACAAACCAACAAACCAACAAGCTAACAAGCCAACAAACCAATAAACCAACAAACAAACAAACCAACAAACCAACAAACCAACAAACCAACAAGCCAACAAACCAACAAACCAACAAACCAACAAACCAACAAACCAACAAACCAACAAACCAACAAGCCAACAAGCCAACAAACCAACAAACCAAAAACCAACAAACCAACAAACCAACAAGCCAACAAGCCAACAAACCAATACACCAACAAACCAACAAACAAATAAACCAACAAACCAACAAACCAACAAACCACCAAACCAACAAACCAACAAACCAACAAACCGACAAACCAACAAACTAACAAGCCAACAAACCAACAAACCAACAAACCAACAAACAAATAAACCAACAAACTAACAAACCAAGAAACCAACAATCCAAAAAACCAACAAACCAACAAACCAAAAAACCAACAAACCAACAAACCAAAAAGCCAACAAACCAACAAACCAACAAACCAACAAACCAACAAACCAAGTAACCAACGAACCAACAAATGAACAAACCAACAAACAAATAAACCAAAAAACGAACAAACCAACAAACCAACAAACCAACAAACCAACAAGCCAACAAGCCAACAAACCAACAAGCCAACAAACCAACAAACCAACAAACCAACAAACGAACAAACCAACAAACCAACAAACCAACAAGCCAATAAGCCAACAAACCAACAAACCAACAAACCAACAAACCAACAAACGAACAAACCAACATACCAACAAGCCAACAAGCCAACAAACGAACAAACCAACAAACCAACAAACCAACAAACCAACAAACCAACAAACCAACAAACCAACAAACCAACAAACCAACAAACCAACAAACCAACAAACAAACAAACAAACAAACCAAAAAACCAACAAGCCAACAAGCCAACAAACCAACAAACCAACAAGCCAACAAGCCAACAAACCAACAAACCAACAAGCCAACAAGCCAACAAACCAACAAACCAACAAACCAACAAACCAACAAACGAACAAACCAACAAACAAACAAACCAACAAACTAACAAACCAATAAACCAACAAGCCAACAAACCAACAAACCAACAAACCAACAAACCAACAAACCAACAAACCAACAAACCAACAAGCCAACAAGCCAACAAACCAACAAACCAAAAACCAACAAACCAACAAAACAACAAGCCAACAAGCCAACAAACCAAAAAACCAACAAACCAACAAACCAACAAACCAACAAGCCAACAAGCCAACAAACCAACAAACAAACAAACCAACAAACCAACAAACCAACAAAACAACAAGCCAACAAACCAACAAACCAACAAGCCAACAAACCAACAAACCAAAAAACTAACAATCCAACAAACCAACAAACCAACAAACCAACAAGCCAACAAGCCAACAAACCAACAAACCAACAAACGAATAAACCAACAAACCAACAAACCAACTAACCAACAAACCAAAAAACCAAAAAACCAACAAACCAACAAACCAACAAGCCAAACAAACCAACAAAAAAATAAAACAACAAACCAAAAAACCAACAAACCAACAAACTAACAAACCAACAAACCAACAAACCAAAAAACCAACAAACCAACAAGCCAACAAACCAACAAACCAACAAACCAATTAACCAACAAACCAACAAACCAACAAACCAACAAACGAACAAACCAACAAACCAACAAACCAACAAACCTACAAACCAACAAACCAACAAACAAATAAACCAACAAACCAACAAACCAACAAACCAACAAACCAAGAAACCAACAAACCAACAAAGCAACAAACCAACAAACCAACAAACCACAAACCAAAAAACCAACAAACCAAAAAACCAACAAGCCAACAAACCAACAAACCAACAAACCAACAAACCAACAAACGAACAAACCAACAAACCTACAAATCAAGAAACCAACAAACCAACAAGCCAACAAACCAACAAACCAACAAACCAACAAACCAGCAAACCAAAAAACCAACAAACCAACAAACCAACAAACCAACAAACCAACATACCAACAAACCAACAAACCACCAAACCAACAAACCAACAAACCAACAAACCAACAAACCAACAAACCAACAAACCAACAAACCAACAAACCAACAAACCAACAAACCAACAAGCAAATAAACCAACAAACCAACAAACCAACAAACCAACAAACCAACAAACCAAAAAACCAACAAACCAACAAACCAAAAAACCAACAAACCAACAAACCAACAAGCCAACAAACCAACAAACCAACAAACTAACAAACCAAAAAACCAAGTAACCAACGAACAAACAAACGAACAAACCAACAAACAAACAAACCAACAAACGAACAAACCAAAAAACCAACAAACCAACAAGCCAACAAGCCAACAAACCAACAAGCCAACAAACGAACAAACCAACAAACCAACAAACCAACAAACAAACAAACCAACAAACCAACAAACCAACAAACCAACAAACCAACAAACCAACAAACCAACAAGCCAACAAACCAACAAACCAACAAACCAACAAACCAACAAACCAACAAACAAATAAACCAACAAACCAACAAACCAACAAACCAACAAACCAACAAACCAAAAAACCAACAAACCAACAAGCCAACAAGCCAACAAACCAACAAACTAACAAACCAACAAACGAACTAACCAACAAACCAACAAGCCAACAAGCCAACAAACAAACAAACTAACAAACAAACAAACGAACTAACCAACAAACCAACAAGCCAACAAGCCAACAAACCAACAAACCAACAACCCAACAAACCAACAAACTAAGTAACCAACAAGCCAACAAACCAACAAACCAACAAGCCAACAAGCCAACAAACCAACAAACCTACAAGCCAACAAACCAAGAAACCAATAAACCAACAAGCCAACAAACTAACAAACCAACAAACTAACAAATCAACAAACCAACAAACCAAGAAACCAACAAACCAACAAACCAACAAACCAAAAAACCTACAAACCAACAAACCAACAAACCAACAAACCAACAAACCAGCAAACCAACAAAACAACAAACCAACAAACCAATAAACCAACAAGCCAACAAGCCAACAAACCAACAAGCCAACAAACGAACAAACCAACAAACCAACAAACGAACAAACCAACAAACCAACAAGCCAATAAGCCAATAAGCCAACAAACCAACAAACCAACAAACCAAAAAAACCAACAAACCAACAAACCAAAAAACCAACAAACCAACAAACAAACAAACAAACAAACCAACAAACCAACAAGCCAACAAGCCAACAAACCAACAAACCAACAAACCAACAAACGAACAAACCAACAAACCAAAAAACCAACAAGCCAACAAGCCAACAAACCAACAAGCCAACAAACCAACAAGCCAAAAAGCCAACAAACCAACAAACCAACAAACCAACAAACAAACAAACCAACAAACCAACAAGCCAACAAGCCAACAAAACAACAAACCAAAAACCAACAAACCAACAAACCAACAAGCCAACAAGCCAACAAACCAAAAAACCAACAAACCAACAAACCAACAAACCAACAAGCCAACAAGCCAACAAACCAACAAACAAACAAACCAACAAACCAACAAACCAACAAAGCAACAATCCAACAAACCAACAAACCAACAAGCCAACAAACCAACAAACCAAAAAACTAACAATCCAACAAACCAACAAACCAACAGGCCAACAAACCAACAAACCAACAAACGAATAAACCAAAAAACCAATTAACCAACAAACCAACAAACCAACAAACCAACAAACCAACAAACCAAAAAACCAACAAACCAACAAACCAACAAGCCAAACAAACCAACAAAAAAATAAAACAACAAACCAAAAAACCAACAAACCAACAAACCAACAAACCAACAAACCAACAAACCAAAAAACCAAAAAACCAACAAACCAACAAACCAACAAGCAAACAAACCAACAAACCAACAAACCAATTAACCAACAAACCAACAAACCAACAAACCAACAAACCAACAAACCAACAAACCAACAAACCAACAAACCAACAAACCAACAAACCAACAAACCAACAAACCAACAAACCAACAAACCTACAAACCAACAAACCAACAAACAAATAAACCAACAAACCAACAAACCAACAAACCACCAAACCAACAAACCAACAAACAAATAAACCAACAAACCAACAAACTAACAAACCAACAAAGCAACAAACCAACAAACCAACAAACCAACAAACCAAAAAACCAACAAACCAAATAACCAACAAGCCAACAAACCAACAAACCAACAAACCAACAAACGAACAAACCAACAAACCTACAAACCAAAAAACCAACAAACCAACAAACCAACAAGCCAACAAACCAACAAACCAACAAACCAACAAACCAGCAAACCAAAAACCCAAAAAACCAACAAACCAACAAACCAACAAACCAACAAACCTACAAACCAACAAACCACCAAACCACCAAACCAACAAACCAACAAACCAACAAACCAACAAACCAACAAACCAACAAACCAACAAACTAACAAACCAAAAAACCAACAAACCAACAAACCAACAAACCAACAAACCAACAAACCAACAAACCAACAAACCAACAAACCAACAAGCAAATAAACCAACAAACCAAAAAAACCAACAAACCAACAAACCAAAAAACCAACAAACCAACAAACCAAAAAACCAACAAACCAACAAACCAACAAGCCAACAAACCAACACACCAATAAACTAACAAACGAACAAACCAAGTAACCAACGAACAAGCAAACGAACAAACCAACAAACAAACAAACCACCAAACGAACAAACCAACAAACCAAAAAACCAACAAGCCAACAAGCCAACAAACCAACAAGCCAACAAACGAGCAAACCAACAAACCAACAAACCAACAAACCAACAAACCAACAAACCAAGAAACCAACAAACCAACAAACCAAGAAACCAACAAACCAACAAACAAACAAGCCAACAAACCAACAAACCAGCAAACCAACAAACCAACAAACCAACAAACGAACAAGCCAACAAACCAACAAACCAACAAGCCAACAAACCAACAAACCAACAAACCAACAAACCAACAAACCAACAAACCAACAAACCAACAAACCAACAAACCAACAAACCAACAAACCAACAAACCAACAAACCAACAAACCAACAAACCAACAAACCAACAAACCAACAAACCAACAAACAAACAAACAAACAAACCAACAAACCAACAAGCCAACAAACCAACAAACCAACAAACCAACAAACGAACAAACCAACAAACCAAAAAACCAACAAGCCAACAAGCCAACAAACCAACAAGCCAACAAACCAACAAGCCAAAAAGCCAACAAACCAACAAACCAACAAACCAATAAACAAACAAACCAACAAACCAACAAGCCAACAAGCCAACAAAACAACAAACCAAAAACCAACAAACCAACAAACCAACAAACCAACAAGCCAACAAGCCAACAAACCAAAAAACCAACAAACCAACAAACCAACAAACCAACAAGCCAACAAGCCAACAAACCAACAAACAAACAAACCAACAAACCAACAAATCAACAAGCCAACAAACCAACAAACCAACAAGCCAACAAACCAACAAACCAAAAAACTAACAATCCAACAAACCAACAAACCAACAGGCCAACAAACCAACAAACCAACAAACGAATAAACCAAAAAACCAATAAACCAACAAACCAACAAACCAACAAACCAACAAACCAACAAACCAAAATACCAACAAACCAACAAGCCAAACAAACCAACAAAAAAATAAAACAACTAACCAAAAAACCAACAAACCAACAAACCAACAAACCAACAAACCAACAAACCAAAAAACCAAAAAACCAACAAACCAACAAACCAACAAGCAAACAAACCAACAAACCAACAAACCAATTAACCAACAAACCAACAAACCAACAAACCAACAAACCAACAAACCAACAAACCAACAAACCAACAAACCAACAAACCAACAAACCAACAAACCAACAAACCTACAAACCAACAAACCAACAAACAAATAAACCAACAAACCAACAAACCACCAAACCAACAAACCAACAAACAAATAAACCAACAAACCAACAAACTAACAAACCAACAAAGCAACAAACCAACAAACCAATAAACCAACAAACCAAAAAACCAACAAACCAAATAACCAACAAGCCAACAAACCAACAAACCAACAAACCAACAAACGAACAAACCAACAAACCTACAAACCGAAAAACCTACAAACCGAAAAACCAACAAACCAACAAACCAACAAGCCAACAAACCAACAAACCAACAAACCAACAAACCAGCAAACCAAAAAACCAAAAAACCAACAAACCAAGAAACCAACAAACCAACAAACCTACAAACCAACAAACCACCAAACCACCAACCCAACAAACCAACAAACCAACAAACCAACAAACCAACAAACCAACAAACCAACAAACCAACAAACTAACAAACCAAAAAACCAACAAACCAACAAACCAACAAACCAACAAACCAACAAACCAACAAACCAATAAGCAAATAAACCAACAAACGAAAAAACCAACAAACCAACAAACCAAAAAACCAACAAACCAAAAAACCAACAAACCAAAAAACCAAAAAACCAACAAACCAACAAACCAACAAGCCAACACACCAATAAACTAACAAACGAACAAACCAAGTAACCAAAAAAAGAACAAGCAAACGAACAAACCAACAAACAAACAAACCACCAAACGAACAAACCAACAAACCAAAAAACCAACAAGCCAACAAGCCAACAAACCAACAAGCCAACAAACGAACAAACCAACAAACCAACAAACCAACAAACCAATAAACCAACAAACCAAGAAACCAACAAACCAACAAACCAAGAAACCAACAAACCAACAAACAAACAAGCCAACAAACCAACAAACCAGCAAACCAACAAACCAACAAACCAACAAACCAACAAACAAATAAACCAACAAACCAACAAACCAACAAACCAACAAACCAACAAACCAACAAACCAAAAAACCAACAAAGCAACAAGCCAACAAGCCAACAAACTAACAAACCAACAAACGAACTAACCAACAAACCAACAAGCCAACAAGCCAACAAACCAACAAACCAACAAATCAACAAACCAACAAACTAAGTAACCAACAAGCCAATAAACCAACAAACCAACAAACCAACAAACCAAAAAACCAACAAACCAACAAACCAACAAGCCAAACGAACCAACAAAAAAATAAAACAACAAACCAAAAAACCAACAAACCAACAAACCAACAAACCAACAAACCAACAAACCAAAAAACCAAAAAACCAACAAACCAACAAACCAACAAACCAACAAGCCAACAAACCAACAAACCAACAAACCAATTAACCAACAAACCAACAAATCCACAAACCAACAAACCAACAAACCAACAAACCAACAAACCAACAAACCTACAAACCAACAAACCAACAAACAAATAAACCAACAAACCAACAAACCAACAAACCAACAAACCAACAAACAAATAAACCAACAAACTAACAAACAAACAAAGCAATAAACCAACAAACCAACAAACCAACAACCCAAAAAACCAACAAACACAAAAACCAACAAGCCAACAAACCAACAAACCAACAAACCAACAAACGAACAAACCAACAAACCTACAAACCTACAAACCAAGAAACCATCAAACTAGCAAACCAACAAGCCAACAAACCAACAAACCAACAAACCAACAAACCAGCAAACCAAAAAACCAAAAAACCAACAAACCAACAAACCAACAAACCAACAAACCAACAAACCACCAAACCAACAAACCAACAAACCAACAAACCAACAAACGAACAAACCAACAAACCAAAAAACCAACAAACCAACAAACCAACAAACCAACAAACCAACAAGCAAATAAACCAACAAACCAACAAACCAACAAACCAACAAACCAAAAAACCAACAAACCAAAAAACCAACAAACCAACAAACCAACAAGCCAACAAACCAACAAACCAACAAACTAACAAACGAACAAACCAAGTAACCAATGAACAAGCAAACGAACAAACCAACAAACAAACAAACCACCAAACGAACAAACCAACAAACCAAAAAACCAACAAGCCAACAAGCCAACAAACCAACAAGCCAACAAACGAACAAACCAACAAACCAACAAACCAACAAACCTACAAACCAACAAACCAAGAAAGCAACAAACCAACAAACCAACAAACCAAGAAACCAACAAACCAACAAACAAACAAGCCAACAAACCAACAAACCAACAAACCAACAAACCAACAAACCAACAAACCAACAAACCAAGAAACCAACAAACCAAAAAACCAAGAAACCAACAAACCAACAAACAAACAAGCCAACAAACCAACAAACCAGCAAACCAACAAACCAACAAATCAAAAAAACCAACAAACCAACAAACAAATAAACCAACAAACCAACAAACCAACCAACCAACAAACCAACAAACCAAAAAACCAACAAACCAACAAGCCAACAAGCCAACAAACCAACAAACTAACAAACCAACAAACGAACTAACCAACAAACCAACAAGCCAACAAGACAACAAACCAACAAACCAACAAACCAACAAATCAACAAACCAACAAACTAAGTAACCAACAAGCCAACAAACCAACAAAGCAACAAACCAACAAACCAACAAACCACGAACCAAAAAACCAACAAACCAAAAAACCAACAAGCCAACAAACCAACAAACCAACAAACGAACAAACCAACAAACCTACAAACCAACAAACCAACAAACCAACAAACCAACAAGCCAACAAACCAACAAACCAACAAACCAACAAACCAGCAAACCAAAAAACCAACAAACCAACAAACCAACAAACCAACAAACCAACAAACCAACAAACCAACAAACCAACAAACCAACATACCAACAAACCAACAAACCACCAAACCAACAAACCAACAAACCAACAAACGAACAAACCAACAAACCAACAAACCAACAAACCAACAAACCAACAAACCAACAAACCAGCAAACCAACGAACCAACAAACCAACAAACCAACAACCAAATAAACCAACAAACCAACAAAACAACAAACCAACAAACCAACAAACCAAAAAAACCAACAAACCAACAATCCAAAAAACCAACAAACCAACAAACCAACAAGCCAACAAACCAACAAACCAACAAACTAACAAACCAAAAAACCAAGTAACCAACGAACAAACAAACGAACAAACAGCAAACAAACAAACCAACAAACGAACAAACCAAAAAACCAACAAACCAACAAGCCAACAAGCCAACAAACCAAAAGCCAATAAACGAACAAACCAACAAACCAACAAACCAACAAACCAACAAACCAACAAACTAAGAAACCAACAAACCAACAAACCAACAATCCAACAAAACAACAAACCAACAAACCAACAAACTAACAAACCAACAAACCAACAAACCAACAAACAAATAAACCAACAAACCAACAAACCAACAAACCAACAAGCTAACAAGCCAACAAACCAATAAACCAACAAACAAACAAACCAACAAACCAACAAACCAACAAACCAACAAGCCAACAAACCAACAAACCAACAAACCAACAAACCAACAAACCAACAAACCAACAAACCAACAAGCCAACAAGCCAACAAACCAACAAACCAAAAACCAACAAACCAACAAACCAACAAGCCAACAAGCCAACAAACCAATACACCAACAAACCAACAAACAAATAAACCAACAAACCAACAAACCAACAAACCACCAAACCAACAAACCAACAAACCAACAAACCGACAAACCAACAAACTAACAAGCCAACAAACCAACAAACCAACAAACCAACAAACAAATAAACCAACAAACCAACAAACCAACAAACCAACAAACCAACAAACCAACAAACCAACAAACAAACAAACAAACAAACCAACAAACCAACAAGCCAACAAGCCAACAAACCAAGAAACCAACAAACCAACAAACGAACAAACCAACAAACCAAAAAACCAACAAGCCAACAAGCCAACAAACCAACAAGCCAACAAGCCAACAAACCAATAAACCAACAAGCCAACAAGCCAACAAACCAACAAAACAACAAACCAACAAACCAACAAACCAACAAACGAACAAACGAACAAACCAACAAACAAACAAACCAATAAACTAACAAACCAACAAACCAACAAACCAACAAACCAACAAGCCAACAAACCAATAAACCAAAAACCAACAAACCAATAAACCAACAAGCCAACAAGCCAACAAACCAAAAAACCAACAAACCAACAAACCAACAAACCAACAAGCCAACAAGCCAACAAACCATCAAACAAACAAACCAACAAACCAACAAACCAACAAACCAACAAACCAACAAGCTAACAAACCAACAAACCAACAAGCCAACAAACCAACAAACCAAAAAACTAACAATCCAACAAACCAACAACCCAACAAACCAACAAGCCAACAAGCCAACAAACCAACAAACCAACAAACGAATAAACCAACAAACCAACAAACCAACGAACCAAAAAACCAAAGAATCAACAAACCAACAAACCAACAAGCCAAACAAACCAACAAAAAAATAAAACAAAAAACCAAAAAACCAACAAACCAACAAACCAACAAACCAACAAACCAACAAACCAACAAACCAACAAACAAACAAACCAAAAAAACAACAAACCAACAAACCAACAAGCCAACAAACCAACAAACCAACAAACCAATTAACCAACAAACCCACAAACCAACAAACCAACAAACCAACAAACCAACAAACCAACAAACCAACAAACCAACAAACCTACAAACCTACAAACCAACAAACCAACAAACAAATAAACCAACAAACCAACAAACCAACAAACCAACAAACCAACAAACCAACAAAGCAACAAACCAACAAACCAACAAACCACGAACCAAAAAACCAACAAACCAACAAACCAACAAACGAACAAACCAACAAACCTACAAACCAAGAAACCAACAAACCAACAAACCAACAAGCCAACAAACCAACAAACCAACAAACCAACAAACCAGCAAACCAAAAAACCAACAAACCAACAAACCACCAAAACAAACCAACAAACCAACAAACCAACAAACCAACAAACCAACATACCAACAAACCAACAAACCACCAAACCAACAAACCAACAAACCAACAAACCAACAAACCAACAAACCAACAAACCAACAAACCAACAAACCAACAAACCAACAAACCAACAAACCAGCAAACCAACGAACCAACAAACCAACAAACCAACAACCAAATAAACCAACAAACCAACAAAACAACAAACCAACAAACCAATAAACCAAAAAAACCAACAAACCAACAATCCAAAAAACCAACAAACCAACAAACCAACAAGCCAACAAACCAACAAACCAACAAACTAACAAACCAAAAAACCAAGTAACCAACGAACAAACAAACGAACAAACAGCAAACAAACAAACCAACAAACGAACAAACCAAAAAACCAACAAACCAACAAGCCAACAAGCCAACAAACCAAAAGCCAATAAACGAACAAACCAACAAACCAACAAACCAACAAACCAACAAACCAACAAACTAAGAAACCAACAAACCAACAAACCAACAATCCAACAAAACAACAAACCAACAAACCAACAAACTAACAAACCAACAAACCAACAAACCAACAAACAAATAAACCAACAAACCAACAAACCAACAAACCAACAAGCTAACAAGCCAACAAACCAATAAACCAACAAACAAACAAACCAACAAACCAACAAACCAACAAACCAACAAGCCAACAAACCAACAAACCAACAAACCAACAAACCAACAAACCAACAAACCAACAAACCAACAAGCCAACAAGCCAACAAACCAACAAACCAAAAACCAACAAACCAACAAACCAACAAGCCAACAAGCCAACAAACCAATACACCAACAAACCAACAAACAAATAAACCAACAAACCAACAAACCAACAAACCACCAAACCAACAAACCAACAAACCAACAAACCGACAAACCAACAAACTAACAAGCCAACACACCAACAAACCAACAAACCAACAAACAAATAAACCAACAAACCAACAAACCAAGAAACCAACAATCCAAAAAACCAACAAACCAACAAACCAAAAAACCAACAAACCAACAAACCAAAAAGCCAACAAACCAACAAACCAACAAACCAACAAACCAACAAACCAAGTAACCAACGAACCAACAAATGAACAAACCAACAAACAAATAAACCAAAAAACGAACAAACCAACAAACCAACAAACCAACAAACCAACAAGCCAACAAGCCAACAAACCAACAAGCCAACAAACCAACAAACCAACAAACCAACAAACGAACAAACCAACAAACCAACAAACCAACAAGCCAATAAGCCAACAAACCAACAAACCAACAAACCAACAAACCAACAAACGAACAAACCAACATACCAACAAGCCAACAAGCCAACAAACGAACAAACCAACAAACCAACAAACCAACAAACCAACAAACCAACAAACCAACAAACCAACAAACCAACAAACCAACAAACCAACAAACCAACAAACCAACAAACAAACAAACAAACAAACCAAAAAACCAACAAGACAACAAGCCAACAAACCAACAAACCAACAAGCCAACAAGCCAACAAACCAACAAACCAACAAGCCAACAAGCCAACAAACCAACAAACCAACAAACCAACAAACCAACAAACGAACAAACCAACAAACAAACAAACCAACAAACTAACAAACCAATAAACCAACAAGCCAACAAACCAACAAACCAACAAACCAACAAACCAACAAACCAACAAACCAACAAACCAACAAGCCAACAAGCCAACAAACCAACAAACCAAAAACCAACAAACCAACAAAACAACAAGCCAACAAGCCAACAAACCAAAAAACCAACAAACCAACAAACCAACAAACCAACAAGCCAACAAGCCAACAAACCAACAAACAAACAAACCAACAAACCAACAAACCAACAAAACAACAAGCCAACAAACCAACAAACCAACAAGCCAACAAACCAACAAACCAAAAAACTAACAATCCAACAAACCAACAAACCAACAAACCAACAAGCCAACAAGCCAACAAACCAACAAACCAACAAACGAATAAACCAACAAACCAACAAACCAACTAACCAACAAACCAAAAAACCAAAAAACCAACAAACCAACAAACCAACAAGCCAAACAAACCAACAAAAAAATAAAACAACAAACCAAAAAACCAACAAACCAACAAACTAACAAACCAACAAACCAACAAACCAAAAAACCAACAAACCAACAAGCCAACAAACCAACAAACCAACAAACCAATTAACCAACAAACCAACAAACCAACAAACCAACAAACGAACAAACCAACAAACCAACAAACCAACAAACCTACAAACCAACAAACCAACAAACAAATAAACCAACAAACCAACAAACCAACAAACCAACAAACCAAGAAACCAACAAACCAACAAAGCAACAAACCAACAAACCAACAAACCACAAACCAAAAAACCAACAAACCAAAAAACCAACAAGCCAACAAACCAACAAACCAACAAACCAACAAACCAACAAACGAACAAACCAACAAACCTACAAATCAAGAAACCAACAAACCAACAAGCCAACAAACCAACAAACCAACAAACCAACAAACCAGCAAACCAAAAAACCAACAAACCAACAAACCAACAAACCAACAAACCAACATACCAACAAACCAACAAACCACCAAACCAACAAACCAACAAACCAACAAACCAACAAACCAACAAACCAACAAACCAACAAACCAACAAGCAAATAAACCAACAAACCAACAAACCAACAAACCAACAAACCAACAAACCAAAAAACCAACAAACCAACAAACCAAAAAACCAACAAACCAACAAACCAACAAGCCAACAAACCAACAAACCAACAAACTAACAAACCAAAAAACCAAGTAACCAACGAACAAACAAACGAACAAACCAACAAACAAACAAACCAACAAACGAACAAACCAAAAAACCAACAAACCAACAAGCCAACAAGCCAACAAACCAACAAGCCAACAAACGAACAAACCAACAAACCAACAAACCAACAAACAAACAAACCAACAAACCAACAAACCAACAAACCAAGAAACCAACAAACCAACAAACCAACAAGCCAACAAACCAACAAACCAACAAACCAACAAACCAACAAACCAACAAACAAATAAACCAACAAACCAACAAACCAACAAACCAACAAACCAACAAACCAAAAAACCAACAAACCAACAAGCCAACAAGCCAACAAACCAACAAACTAACAAACCAACAAACGAACTAACCAACAAACCAACAAGCCAACAAGCCAACAAACAAACAAACTAACAAACCAACAAACGAACTAACCAACAAACCAACAAGCCAACAAGCCAACAAACCAACAAACCAACAACCCAACAAACCAACAAACTAAGTAACCAACAAGCCAACAAACCAACAAACCAACAAGCCAACAAGCCAACAAACCAACAAACCTACAAGCCAACAAACCAAGAAACCAATAAACCAACAAGCCAACAAACTAACAAACCAACAAACTAACAAATCAACAAACCAACAAACCAAGAAACCAACAAACCAACAAACCAACAAACCAAAAAACCTACAAACCAACAAACCAACAAACCAACAAACCAACAAACCAGCAAACCAACAAAACAACAAACCAACAAACCAATAAACCAACAAGCCAACAAGCCAACAAACCAACAAGCCAACAAACGAACAAACCAACAAACCAACAAACGAACAAACCAACAAACCAACAAACCAACAAGCCAATAAGCCAATAAGCCAACAAACCAACAAACCAACAAACCAAAAAAACCAACAAACCAACAAACGAACATGCCAACAAACCAACAAACCAACAAGCCAACAAACCAACAAACCAACAAACCAACAAACCAACAAACCAACAAACCAACAAACCAACAAACCAACAAACCAACAAACCAACAAACCAAAAAACCAACAAACCAACAAACAAACAAACAAACAAACCAACAAACCAACAAACCAACAAGCCAACAAGCCAACAAACCAACAAACCAACAAACCAACAAACGAACAAACCAACAAACCAAAAAACCAACAAGCCAACAAGCCAACAAACCAACAAGCCAACAAACCAACAAGCCAAAAAGCCAACAAACCAACAAACCAACAAACCAACAAACAAACAAACCAACAAACCAACAAGCCAACAAGCCAACAAAACAACAAACCAAAAACCAACAAACCAACAAACCAACAAGCCAACAAGCCAACAAACCAAAAAACCAACAAACCAACAAACCAACAAACCAACAAGCCAACAAGCCAACAAACCAACAAACAAACAAACCAACAAACCAACAAACCAACAAACCAACAATCCAACAAACCAACAAACCAACAAGCCAACAAACCAACAAACCAAAAAACTAACAATCCAACAAACCAACAAACCAACAGGCCAACAAACCAACAAACCAACAAACGAATAAACCAAAAAACCAATTAACCAACAAACCAACAAACCAACAAACCAACAAACCAACAAACCAAAAAACCAACAAACCAACAAACCAACAAGCCAAACAAACCAACAAAAAAATAAAACAACAAACCAAAAAACCAACAAACCAACAAACCAACAAACCAACAAACCAACAAACCAAAAAACCAAAAAACCAACAAACCAACAAACCAACAAGCAAACAAACCAACAAACCAACAAACCAATTAACCAACAAACCAACAAACCAACAAACCAACAAACCAACAAACCAACAAACCAACAAACCAACAAACCAACAAACCAACAAACCAACAAACCAACAAACCAACAAACCAACAAACCAACAAACCAACAAACCTACAAACCAACAAACCAACAAACAAATAAACCAACAAACCAACAAACCAACAAACCACCAAACCAACAAACCAACAAACAAATAAACCAACAAACCAACAAACTAACAAACCAACAAAGCAACAAACCAACAAACCAACAAACCAACAAACCAAAAAACCAACAAACCAAATAACCAACAAGCCAACAAACCAACAAACCAACAAACCAACAAACGAACAAACCAACAAACCTACAAACCAAAAAACCAACAAACCAACAAACCAACAAGCCAACAAACCAACAAACCAACAAACCAACAAACCAGCAAACCAAAAACCCAAAAAACCAACAAACCAACAAACCAACAAACCAACAAACCTACAAACCAACAAACCACCAAACCACCAAACCAACAAACCAACAAACCAACAAACCAACAAACCAACAAACCAACAAACCAACAAACTAACAAACCAAAAAACCAACAAACCAACAAACCAACAAACCAACAAACCAACAAACCAACAAACCAACAAACCAACAAGCAAATAAACCAACAAACCAAAAAAACCAACAAACCAACAAACCAAAAAACCAACAAACCAATAAACCAAAAAACCAACAAACCAACAAACCAACAAGCCAACAAACCAACACACCAATAAACTAACAAACGAACAAACCAAGTAACCAACGAACAAGCAAACGAACAAACCAACAAACAAACAAACCACCAAACGAACAAACCAACAAACCAACAAACCAAAAAACCAACAAGCCAACAAGCCAACAAACCAACAAGCCAACAAACGAGCAAACCAACAAACCAACAAACCAACAAACCAACAAACCAACAAACCAAGAAACCAACAAACCAACAAACCAAGAAACCAACAAACCAACAAACAAACAAGCCAACAAACCAACAAACCAGCAAACCAACAAACCAACAAACCAACAAACGAACAAGCCAACAAACCAACAAACCAACAAGCCAACAAACCAACAAACCAACAAACCAACAAACCAACAAACCAACAAACCAACAAACCAACAAACCAACAAACCAACAAACCAACAAACCAACAAACCAACAAACCAACAAACCAACAAACCAACAAACCAACAAACCAACAAACAAACAAACAAACAAACCAACAAACCAACAAGCCAACAAACCAACAAACCAACAAACCAACAAACGAACAAACCAACAAACCAAAAAACCAACAAGCCAACAAGCCAACAAACCAACAAGCCAACAAACCAACAAGCCAAAAAGCCAACAAACCAACAAACCAATAAACAAACAAACCAACAAACCAACAAGCCAACAAGCCAACAAAACAACAAACCAAAAACCAACAAACCAACAAACCAACAAACCAACAAACCAACAAGCCAACAAGCCAACAAACCAAAAAACCAACAAACCAACAAACCAACAAACCAACAAGCCAACAAGCCAACAAACCAACAAACAAACAAACCAACAAACCAACAAACCAACAAATCAACAAGCCAACAAACCAACAAACCAACAAGCCAACAAACCAACAAACCAAAAAACTAACAATCCAACAAACCAACAAACCAACAGGCCAACAAACCAACAAACCAACAAACGAATAAACCAAAAAACCAATAAACCAACAAACCAACAAACCAACAAACCAACAAACCAACAAACCAACAAACCAAAATACCAACAAACCAACAAGCCAAACAAACCAACAAAAAAATAAAACAACTAACCAAAAAACCAACAAACCAACAAACCAACAAACCAACAAACCAACAAACCAAAAAACCAAAAAACCAACAAACCAACAAACCAACAAGCAAACAAACCAACAAACCAACAAACCAATTAACCAACAAACCAACAAACCAACAAACCAACAAACCAACAAACCAACAAACCAACAAACCAACAAACCAACAAACCAACAAACCAACAAACCTACAAACCAACAAACCAACAAACAAATAAACCAACAAACCAACAAACCACCAAACCAACAAACCAACAAACAAATAAACCAACAAACCAACAAACTAACAAACCAACAAAGCAACAAACCAACAAACCAACAAACCAACAAACCAAAAAACCAACAAACCAAATAACCAACAAGCCAACAAACCAACAAACCAACAAACCAACAAACGAACAAACCAACAAACCTACAAACCGAAAAACCAACAAACCAACAAACCAACAAGCCAACAAACCAACAAACCAACAAACCAACAAACCAGCAAACCAAAAAACCAAAAAACCAACAAACCAAGAAACCAACAAACCAACAAACCTACAAACCAACAAACCACCAAACCACCAACCCAACAAACCAACAAACCAACAAACCAACAAACCAACAAACCAACAAACCAACAAACCAACAAACTAACAAACCAAAAAACCAACAAACCAACAAACCAACAAACCAACAAACCAACAAACCAACAAACCAATAAGCAAATAAACCAACAAACGAAAAAACCAACAAACCAACAAACCAAAAAACCAACAAACCAAAAAACCAACAAACCAAAAAACCAAAAAACCAACAAACCAACAAACCAACAAGCCAACACACCAATAAACTAACAAACGAACAAACCAAGTAACCAACGAACAAGCAAACGAACAAACCAACAAACAAACAAACCACCAAACGAACAAACCAACAAACCAAAAAACCAACAAGCCAACAAGCCAACAAACCAACAAGCCAACAAACGAACAAACCAACAAACCAACAAACCAACAAACCAATAAACCAACAAACCAAGAAACCAACAAACCAACAAACCAAGAAACCAACAAACCAACAAACAAACAAGCCAACAAACCAACAAACCAGCAAACCAACAAACCAACAAACCAACAAACCAACAAACAAATAAACCAACAAACCAACAAACCAACAAACCAACAAACCAACAAACCAACAAACCAAAAAACCAACAAACCAACAAGCCAACAAGCCAACAAACTAACAAACCAACAAACGAACTAACCAACAAACCAACAAGCCAACAAGCCAACAAACCAACAAACCAACAAATCAACAAACCAACAAACTAAGTAACCAACAAGCCAATAAACCAACAAACCAACAAACCAACAAACCAACAAACCAAAAAACCAACAAACCAACAAACCAACAAGCCAAACAAACCAACAAAAAAATAAAACAACAAACCAAAAAACCAACAAACCAACAAACCAACAAACCAACAAACCAACAAACCAAAAAACCAAAAAACCAACAAACCAACAAACCAACAAACCAACAAGCCAACAAACCAACAAACCAACAAACCAATTAACCAACAAACCAACAAATCCACAAACCAACAAACCAACAAACCAACAAACCAACAAACCAACAAACCTACAAACCAACAAACCAACAAACAAATAAACCAACAAACCAACAAACCAACAAACCAACAAACAAATAAACCAACAAACCAACAAACTAACAAACAAACAAAGCAATAAACCAACAAACCAACAAACCAACAACCCAAAAAACCAACAAACACAAAAACCAACAAGCCAACAAACCAACAAACCAACAAACCAACAAACGAACAAACCAACAAACCTACAAACCTACAAACCAAGAAACCATCAAACCAGCAAACCAACAAGCCAACAAACCAACAAACCAACAAACCAACAAACCAGCAAACCAAAAAACCAAAAAACCAACAAACCAACAAACCAACAAACCAACAAACCAACAAACCACCAAACCAACAAACCAACAAACCAACAAACCAACAAACGAACAAACCAACAAACCAAAAAACCAACAAACCAACAAACCAACAAACCAACAAACCAACAAGCAAATAAACCAACAAACCAACAAACCAACAAACCAACAAACCAAAAAACCAACAAACCAAAAAACCAACAAACCAACAAACCAACAAGCCAACAAACCAACAAACCAACAAACTAACAAACGAACAAACCAAGTAACCAATGAACAAGCAAACGAACAAACCAACAAACAAACAAACCACCAAACGAACAAACCAACAAACCAAAAAACCAACAAGCCAACAAGCCAACAAACCAACAAGCCAACAAACGAACAAACCAACAAACCAACAAACCAACAAACCTACAAACCAACAAACCAAGAAAGCAACAAACCAACAAACCAACAAACCAAGAAACCAACAAACCAACAAACAAACAAGCCAACAAACCAACAAACCAACAAACCAACAAACCAACAAACCAACAAACCAACAAACCAAGAAACCAACAAACCAACAAACCAAGAAACCAACAAACCAACAAACAAACAAGCCAACAAACCAACAAACCAGCAAACCAACAAACCAACAAATCAAAAAAACCAACAAACCAACAAACAAATAAACCAACAAACCAACAAACCAACCAACCAACAAACCAACAAACCAAAAAACCAACAAACCAACAAGCCAACAAGCCAACAAACCAACAAACTAACAAACCAACAAACGAACTAACCAACAAACCAACAAGCCAACAAGACAACAAACCAACAAACCAACAAACCAACAAATCAACAAACCAACAAACTAAGTAACCAACAAGCCAACAAACCAACAAACCAACAAACCAACAAACCAAAAAACCAACAAACCAACAAACACACAAGCCAAACAAACCAACAAAAAAATAAAACAACAAACCAAAAAACCAACAAACGAACAAACCAACAAACCAAAAAACCAAAAAACCAACAAACCAACAAACCAACAAACCAACAAGCCAACAAACCAACAAACCAACAAACCAATTAACCAACAAACCAACAAACCAACAAACCAACAAACCAATAAACCAACAAACCAACAAACCAACAAACCTACAAACCAACAAACCATCAAACAAATAAACCAACAAACCAACAAACCAACAAACAAATAAACCAACAAACCAACAAACTAACAAACAAATAAAGCAATAAACCAACAAACCAACAAACCAACAAACCAAAAAACCAACAAACACAAAAACCAACAAGCCAACAAACCAACAAACCAACAAACCAACAAACGAACAAAGCAACAAACCTAAAACCAAGAAACCAACAAACCAACAAACCAACAAGCCAACAAACCAACAAACCAACAAACCAACAAACCATCAAACCAAAAAACCAAAAAACCAACAAACCAACAAACCAACAAACCAACAAACCAACAAACCAACAAACCAAGAAACCAACAAACCAACAAACAAACAAGCCAACAAACCAACAAACCAGCAAACCAACAAACCAACAAACCAACAAACCAACAAACAAATAAACCAACAAACCAACAAACCAACAAACCAACAAACCAACAAACCAACAAACCAACAAACCAAAAAACCAACAAACCAACAAGCCAACAAGCCAACAAACCAACAAACTAACAAACCAACAAACGAACTAACCAACAAACCAACAAGCCAACAAGCCAACAAACCAACAAACCAACAAATCAACAAACCAACAAACTAAGTAACCAACAAGCCAATAAACCAACAAACCAACAAACCAACAAACCAAAAAACCAACAAACCAACAAACCAACAAGCCAAACAAACCAACAAAAAAATAAAACAACAAACCAAAAAACCAACAAACCAACAAACCAACAAACCAACAAACCAACAAACCAAAAAACCAAAAAACCAACAAACCAACAAACCAACAAACCAACAAACCAACAAGCCAACAAACCAACAAACCAACCAACCAATTAACCAACAAACCAACAAATCCACAAACCAACAAACCAACAAACCAACAAACCAACAAACCAACGAACCTACAAACCAACAAACCAACAAACAAATAAACCAACAAACCAACAAACCAACAAAAAAACAAACAAATAAACCAACAAACCAACAAACTAACAAACAAACAAAGCAATAAACCAACAAACCAACAAACCAACAAACCAAAAAACCAACAAACACAAAAACCAACAAGCCAACAAACCAACAAACCAACAAACCAACAAACGAACAAACCAACAAACCTACAAACCTACAAACCAAGAAACCATCAAACCAACAAACCAACAAGCCAACAAACCAACAAACCAACAAACCAACAAACCAGCAAACCAAAAAACCAAAAAACCAACAAACTAACAAACCAACAAACCAACAAACCAACAAACCACCAAACCAACAAACCAACAAACCAACAAACCAACAAACGAACAAACCAACAAACCAAAAAACCAACAAACCAACAAACCAACAAACCAACAAACCAACAAGCAAATAAACCAACAAACCAACAAACCAACAAACCAACAAACCAAAAAACCAACAAACCAAAAAACCAAAAAACCAACAAACCAACAAACCAACAAGCCAACAAACCAACAAACCAACAAACTAACAAACGAACAAACCAAGTAACCAATGAACAAGCAAACGAACAAACCAACAAACAAACAAACCACCAAACGAACAAACCAACAAACCAAAAAACCAACAAGCCAACAAGCCAACAAACCAACAAGCCAACAAACGAACAAAACAACAAACCAACAAACCAACAAACCAACAAACCAAGAAAGCAACAAACCAACAAACCAACAAACCAAGAAACCAACAAACCAACAAACAAACAAGCCAACAAACCAACAAACCAACAAACCAACAAACCAACAAACCAACAAACCAACAAACCAAGAAATCAACAAACCAACAAACCAAGAAACCAACAAACCAACAAACAAACAAGCCAACAAACCAACAAACCAGCAAACCAACAAACCAACAAATCAAAAAAACCAACAAACCAACAAACAAATAAACCAACAAACCAACAAACCAACCAACCAACAAACCAACAAACCAAAAAACCAACAAACCAACAAGCCAACAAGCCAACAAACCAACAAACTAACAAACCAACAAACGAACTAACCAACAAACCAACAAGCCAACAAGCCAACAAACCAACAAACCAACAAACCAACAAATCAACAAACCAACAAACTAAGTAATCAACAAGCCAACAAACCAACAAACCAACAAACCAACAAACCAAAAAACCAACAAACCAACAAACCCACAAGCCAAACAAACCAACAAAAAAATAAAACAACAAACCAAAAAACCAACAAACGAACAAACCAACAAACCAAAAAACCAAAAAACCAACAAACCAACAAACCAACAAACCAACAAGCCAACAAACCAACAAACCAACAAACCAATTAACCAACAAACCAACAAACCAACAAACCAACAAACCAATAAACCAACAAACCAACAAACCAACAAACCTACAAACCAACAAACCATCAAACAAATAAACCAACAAACCAACAAACCAACAAACCAACAAACAAATAAACCAACAAACCAACAAACTAACAAACAAATAAAGCAATAAACCAACAAACCAACAAACCAACAAACCAAAAAACCAACAAACACAAAAACCAACAAGCCAACAAACCAACAAACCAACAAACCAACAAACGAACAAACCAACAAACCTAAAACCAAGAAACCAACAAACCAACAAACCAACAAGCCAACAAACCAACAAACCAACAAACCAACAAACCAGCAAACCAAAAAACCAAAAAACCAACAAACCAACAAACCAACAAACCAACAAACCAACAAACCACCAAACCAACAAACCAACAAATCAACAAACCAACAAACCAACAAACCAACAAACCAACAAACCAAAAAACCAACAAACCAACAAACCAACAAACCACCAAACCAACAAACCAACAACCAAATAAACCAACAAACCAACAAACCAACAAACCAACAAACCAAAAAACCAACAAACCAACAAACAATCAAAAAAACCAACAAACCAACAAACCAACAAGCCAACAAACCAACAAACCAACAAACTAACAAACGAACAAACCAAGTAACCAATGAACAAGCAAACGAACAAACCAACAAACAAACAAACCACCAAACGAACAAACCAACAAACCAAAAAACCAACAAGGCAACAAGCCAACAAACCAACAAGCCAACAAACGAACAAACCAACAAACCAACAAACCAACAAACCAAGAAACCAACAAACCAAGAAACCAACAAACCAACAAACCAACAAACCAAGAAACCAACAAAACAACAAACAAACAAGCCAACAAACCAACAAACCAACAAACCAACAAACCAACAAACCAACAAACCAACAAACCAACAAACCAACAAACGAACAAACCAATAAACAAATAAACCAACAAACCAACAAACCAACAAACCAACAAACCAACAAACCAAAAAACCAACAAACCAACAAGCCAACAAGCCAACAAACCAACAAACTAACAAACCAACTAACCAACAAACCAACAAGCCAACAAGCTAACCAACCAACAAACCAACAAACCAACAAATCAACAAATCAACGAACTAAGTAACCAACAACCAAACAAACCAACAAACCAACAAGCCAACAAACAAATAAACCAACAAACCAACAAACCAACAAACCAATAAACCAACAAACCAACAAACCAACAAGCCAACAAGCCAACAAACCAATAAACTAACAAACCAACAAACGAACTAACCAACAAACCAACAAGCCAACAAGCCAACAAACCAACAAACCAACAAACCAACAAATCAACAAACCAACAAACTAAGTAACCAACAACCCAACAAACCAACAAACCAACAAGCCAACAAACAAATAAACCAACAAATCAACAAACCAACAAACCAATAAACCAACAAACCAACAAACCAACAAGCCAACAAGCCAACAAACCAACAAACCAACAAACCAACAAACTAAGTAACCAACAAGCCAACAAACCAACAAACTAAGTAACCAACAAGCCAACAAACCAACAAACCAACAAGCCAAGAAGCCAACAAACCAACAAACCAACAAGCCAACAAACCAACAAACCAACAAACCAACAAACCAACAAGCCAACAAACCAACAAACAAATAAACTAACAAACCAACAAACCACAAACCAACAAACCAACAAACCAAAAAACCAACAAACCAACAAGCAAACAAGCCAACAAACCAACAAACTAACAAACCAACAAACGAACTAACCAACAAACCAACAAGCCAATAAGCCAACAAACCAACAAACCAACAAACCAACAAACCAAAAAACCAAAAAACCAACAAACCAACAAGCCAAACAAACCAACAAAAAAATAAAACAACAAACCAACAAGCCAACAAACCAACAAACCAACAAACCAACAAACCAACAAACCAAAAAACCAACAAACCAACAAACCAACAAACCAACAAACCAACAAACCAACAAACCAACAAACCAACAAACCAACAAACCAACAAACCAACAAACCAACAAACAAACAAACAAACAAACCAACAAACCAACAAGCAAACAAGCCAACAAACCAACAAACCAACAAGCCAACAAACGAACAAACCAACAAACCAAAAAACCAACAAGCCAACAAGCCAACAAACCAACAAGTCAACAAACCAACAAGCCAAAAAGCCAACAAACCAACAAACCAACAAACCAACAAACAAACAAACCAACAAACCAACAAGCCAACAAGCCAACAAACCAACAAACCAAAAACCAACAAACCAACAAACCAACAAGCCAACAAGCCAACAAACCAAAAAACCAACAAACCAACAAACCAACAAACCAACAAGCCAACAAGCCAACAAACCAACAAACAAACAAACCAACAAACCAACAAACCAACAAACCAACAAGCCAACAAACCAACAAACCAACAAGCCAACAAACCAACAAACCAAAAAACTAACAATCCAACAAACCAACACACCAACAGGCCAACAAGCCAACAAACCAACAAACCAACAAACGAATAAACCAAAAAACCAATAAACCAACAAACCAACAAACCAACAAACCAACAAACCAAAAAACCAACAAACCAACAAACCAACAAGCCAAACAAACCAACAAAAAAATAAAACAACAAACCAAAAAACCAACAAACCAACAAACCAACAAACCAACAAACCAACAAACCAACAAACCAAAAAACCAAAAAACCAACAAACCAACAAACCAACAAGCCAACAAACCAACAAACCAACAAACCAATTAACCAACAAACCAACAAACCAACAAACCAACAAACCAACAAACCAACAAACCAACAAACCAACAAACCAACAAACCAACAAACCAACAAACCAACAAACCAACAAACCAACAAACCAACAAACCTACAAACCAACAAACCAACAAACCAACAAACCAAAAAACCAACAAGCCAACAAGCCAACAAACCAACAAGCCAACAAACGAACAAACCAACAAACCAACAAACCAACAAACCAATAAACCAACAAACCAAGAAACCAACAAACCAACAAACCAAGAAACCAACAAACAAACAAGCCAACAAACCAACAAACCAGCAAACCAACAAACCAACAAACCAAAAAACCAACAAACCAACAAACCAACAAGCCAACAAACAAACAAACCAACAAACCAACAAACCAGCAAACCAAAAAACCAAAAAACCAACAAACCAACAAACCAACAAACCAACAAACCAACAAACCAACAAACCACCAAACCAACAAACCAACAAACCAACAAACCAACAAACCAACAAACCAACAAACCAACAAACCAACAAACCAAAAAACCAACAAACCAACAAACCAACAAACCAACAAACCAACAAACCAACAAGCAAATAAACCAACAAACCAAAAAACCAACAAACCAACAAACCAAACAACCAACAAACCAACAAACCAAAAAACTAACAAACCAACAAACCAACAAGCCAACAAACCAACAAACCAATAAACTAACAAACGAACAAACCAAGTAACCAACGAACAAGCAAACGAACAAACCAACAAACAAACAAACCACCAAACGAACAAACCAACAAACCAAAAAACCAACAAGCCAACAAGCCAACAAACCAACAAGCCAACAAACGAACAAACCAACAAACCAACAAACCAACAAACCAACAAACCAACAAACCAAGAAACCAACAAACCAACAAACCAAGAAACCAACAAACCAACAAACAAACAAGCCAACAAACCAACAAACCGGCAAACCAACAAACCAACAAACCAACAAACCAACAAACCAACAAACCAACAAACAAATAAACCAACAAACCAACAAACCAACAAACCAACAAATCAACAAACCAACAAACTAAGTAACCAACAAGCCAACAAACCAACAAACCAACAAACCAACAAACCAAAAAACCAACAAACCAACAAACCAACAAGCCAAACAAACCAACAAAAAAATAAAACAACAAACCAAAAAACCAACAAACCAACAAACCAACAAACCAACAAACCAACAAACCAAAAAACCAAAAAACCAACAAACCAACAAACCAACAAACCAACAAGCCAACAAACCAACAAACCAACAAACCAATTAACCAACAAACCAACAAACCAACAAACCAACAAACCAATAAACCAACAAACCAACAAACCAACAAATCTACAAACCAACAAACCAACAAACAAATAAACCAACAAACCAACAAACCAACAAACCAACAAACCAACAAACCAACAAACAAATAAACCAACAAACCAACAAACTAACAAACCAACAAAGTAATAAACCAACAAACCAAGAAACCAACAAACCAAAAAACCAACAAACACAACAACCAACAAGCCAACAAACCAACAAACCAACAAACCAACAAACGAACAAACCAACAAACCTACAAACCAAGAAACCAACAAACCAACAAACCAACAAGCCAACAAACCAACAAACCAACAAACCAACAAACCAGCAAACCAAAAAACCAAAAAACCAACAAACCAACAAACCAACAAACCAACAAACCAACAAACCACCAAACCAACAAACCAACAAACCAACAAACCAACAAACCAACAAACCAACAAACCAACAAACCAAAAAACCAACAAACCAACAAACCAACAAACCAACAAACCAACAAACCAACAAGCAAATAAACCAACAAACCAACAAACCAACAAACCAACAAACCAAAAAACCAACAAACCAACAAACCAAAAAACCAACAAACCAACAAACCAACAAGCCAACAAACCTACAAACCAACAAACTAACAAACGAACAAACCAAGTAACCAATGAACAAGCAAACGAACAAACCAACAAACAAACAAACCACCAAACGAACAAACCAACAAACCAAAAAACCAACAAGCCAACAAGCCAACAAGCCAACAAACCAACAAGCCAACAAACGAACAAACCAACAAACCAACAAACCAACAAACCAACAAACCAACAAACCAACAAACCAAGAAACCAGCAAACCAACAAACCAACAAATCAAGAAACCAACAAACCAACAAACAAACAAGCCAACAAACCAACAAACCAACAAACCAACAAACCAACAAACCAACAAACCAACAAACCAACAAACCAACAAACCAACAAACCAACAAACCAACAAACCAACAAACCAACAAACCAACAAACCAACAAACAAATAAACCAACAAACCAACAAACCAACAAACCAACAAACCAACAAACCAAAAAACCAACAAACCAACAAGCCAACAAGCCAACAAACCAACAAACTAACAAACCAACAAACGAACTAACCAACAAACCAACAAGCCAACAAGCCAACAAACCAACAAACCAACAAGCCAGCAAACCAACAAACCAATAAACTAACAAACGAACAAACCAAGTAACCAACGAACAAGCAAACGAACAAACCAACAAACAAACAAACCACCAAACGAACAAACCAACAAACCAAAAAACCAACAAGCCAACAAGCCAACAAACCAACAAGCCAACAAACGAACAAACCAACAAACCAACAAACCAACAAACCAACAAACCAACAAACCAAGAAACCAACAAACCAACAAACCAAGAAACCAACAAACCAACAAACAAACAAGCCAACAAACCAACAAACCAGCAAACCAACAAACCAACAAACCAACAAACCAACAAACCAACAAACCAACAAACAAATAAACCAACAAACTAACAAACCAACAAACCAACAAACCAACAAACCAAAAAACCAACAAACCAACAAACCAACAAGCCAAACAAACCAACAAAAAAATAAAACAACAAACCAACAAACCAACAAACTAACAAACGAACAAACCAAGTAACCAATGAACAAGCAAACGAACAAACCAACAAACAAACAAACCACCAAACGAACAAACCAACAAACCAAAAAACCAACAAGCCAACAAGCCAACAAACCAACAAGCCAACAAACGAACAAACCAACAAACCAACAAACCAACAAACCAACAAACCAACAAACCAAGAAACCAGCAAACCAACAAACCAACAAACCAAGAAACCAACAAACCAACAAACAAACAAGCCAACAAACCAACAAACCAACAAACCAACATACCAACAAACCAACAAACCAACAAACCAACAAACCAACAAACCAACAAACCAACAAACCAACAAACCAACAAACCAACAAACCAACAAACCAACAAACCAACAAACCAACAAACCAACAAACAAATAAACCAACAAACCAACAAACCAACAAACCAACAAACCAACAAACCAAAAAACCAACAAACCAACAAACCAACAAATCAACAAACCAACAAACTAAGTAACCAACAACCCAACAAACCAACAAACCAACAAGCCAACAAACAAATAAACCAACAAACCAACAAACCAACAAACCAACAAACCAACAAACCAACAAACCAACAAGCCAACAAGCCAACAAACCAACAAACTAACAAACCAACAAACGAACTAACCAACAAACCAACAAGCCAACAAGCCAACAAGCCAACAAACCAACAAACCAACAAATCAACAAACCAACAAACTAAGTAACCAACAACCCAAAAAACCAACAAACCAACAAGCCAACAAACAAATAAACCAACAAACCAACAAGCCAACAAACCAATAAACCAACAAACCAACAAACCAACAAGCCAACAAGCCAACAAACCAACAAACCAACAAACCAACAAACCCACAAACTAAGTAACCAACAAACCAAAAAACCAAAAAACCAACAAACCAAGAAACCAACAAGCCAACAAACCAACAAACCAACAAACCAACAAACCAATTAACCAACAAACCAACAAATCAACAAACCAACAAACCAACAAACCAACACAACAACAAACCAACAAACCAACAAACCTACAAACCAACAAACCAACAAACAAATAAACCAACAAACCAACAAACCAACAAACCAACAAACAAATAAACCAACAAACCAACAAACTAACAAACCAACAAAGCAACAAACCAACAAACCAACAAACAAAAAAACCAACAAACCAACAAACCAACAAACCAACAAACCAACAAACCAACAAACCAACAAACCAACAAACCAAGAAACCAACAAACCAACAAACAAACAAGCCAACAAACCAACAAACCAACAAACCAACAAACCAACAAACCAACAAACCAACAAACCAACAAACCAACAAACCAACAAACAAATAAACCAACAAACCAACAAACCAACAAACCAACAAACCAACAAACCAAAAAACCAACAAACCAACAAGCCAACAAGCCAACAAACCAACAAACTAACAAACTAACAAACGAACTAACCAACAAACCAACAAGCCAACAAGCCAACGAACCAACAAACCAACAAACCAACAAATCAACAAACCAACAAACTAAGTAACCAACAAGCCAACAAACCAACAAACCAACAAGCCAACAAACAAAAAAACCAACAAACCAACAAACCAACAAACCAATAAACCAACAAACCAACAAACCAACAAGCCAACAAGCCAACAAACCAACAAACTAACAAACCAACAAACCAACAAGCCAAACAAACCAACAAAAAATAAAACAACAAACCAAAAAACCAACAAACCAACAAACCAACAAACCAACAAACCAACAAACCAAAAAACCAACAAACCAACAAACCAACAAGCCAACAAACCAACAAACCAACAAACCAATTAACCAACAAACCAACAAACCAGCAAACCAACAAACCAACAAACCAACAAACCAACAAACCAACAAACCTACAAACCAACAAACCAACAAACAAATAAACCAACAAACCAACAAACCAACAAACCAACAAACCAACAAACCAACAAAGCAACAAACCAACAAACCAACAAACCACAAACCAAAAAACCAACAAACCAACAAACCAACAAACCAACAAACCAACAAACCAACAAACCAACAAACCAACAAACCAACAAACCAACAAACCAACAAACCAATAAACCAACAAACCAACAAACCAACAAACCAATAAACCAACAAACCAACAAACCAACAAGCCAACAAGCCAACAAACCAACAAACTAACAAACCCACAAACGAACTAACCAACAAACCAACAAGCCAACAAGCCAACAAGCCAACAAACCAACAAACCAACAAATCAACAAACCAACAAACTAAGTAACCAACAACCCAACAAACCAACAAACCAACAAGCCAACAAACAAATAAACCAACAAACCAACAAACCAACAAACCAATAAACCAACAAACCAACAAACCAACAAGCCAACAAGCCAACAAACCAACAAACCAACAAACCAACAAACCAACAAACTAAGTAACAAACAAACCAAAAAACCAAAAAACCAACAAAGCAAGAAACCAACAAGCCAACAAACCAACAAACCAACAAACCAACAAACCAATTAACCAACAAACCAACAAACCAACAAACCAACAAACCAACAAACCAACAAAACAACAAACCAACAAACCAACAAACCTACAAACCAACAAACCAACAAACAAATAAACCAACAAACCAACAAACCAACAAACCAACAAACAAATAAACCAACAAACCAACAAACTAACAAACCAACAAAGCAACAAACCAACAAACCAACAAACCAAAAAACCAACAAACCAACAAACCAACAAACCAACAAACCAACAAACCAACAAACCAACAAACCAACAAACCAACAAACCAACAAACAAACAAGCCAACAAACCAACAAACCAACAAACCAACAAACCAACAAACCAACAAACCAACAAACCAACAAACCAACAAACCAACAAACAAATAAACCAACAAACCAACAAACCAACAAACCAACAAACCAACAAACCAAAAAACCAACAAACCAACAAGCCAACAAGCCAACAAACCAACAAACTAACAAACTAACAAACGAACTAACCAACAAACCAACAAGCCAACAAGCCAACAAACCAACAAACCAACAAACCAACAAACCAACAAATCAACAAACCAACAAACTAAGTAACCAACAAGCCAACAAACCAACAAACCAACAAGCCAACAAACAAATAAACCAACAAACCAACAAACCAACAAACCAATAAACCAACAAACCAACAAACCAACAAGCCAACAAGCCAACAAACCAACAAACTAACAAACCAACAAACCAACAAGCCAAACAAACCAACAAAAAATAAAACAACAAACCAAAAAACCAACAAACCAACAAACCAACAAACCAACAAACCAACAAACCAAAAAACCAACAAACCAACAAACCAACAAGCCAACAAACCAACAAACCAACAAACCAATTAACCAACAAACCAACAAACCAGCAAACCAACAAACCAACAAACCAACAAACCAACAAACCAACAAACCTACAAACCAACAAACCAACAAACAAATAAACCAACAAACCAACAAACCAACAAACCAACAAACCAACAAACCAACAAACCAACAAAGCAACAAACCAACAAACCAACAAACCACAAACCAAAAAACCAACAAACCAAAAAACCAACAAGCCAACAAACCAACAAACCAACACACCAACAAACGAACAAACCAACAAACCTACAAATCAAGAAACCAACAAACCAACAAGCCAACAAACCAACAAACCAACAAACCACAAACCAGCAAACCAAAAAAACCAAAAAACCAACAAACCAACAAACCAACAAACCAACATACCAACAAACCAACAAACCACCAACCCAACATACCAACAAACCAACAAAACAACAAACCAACAAACCAACAAACCAATAAACCAACAAACCAACAAACCAACAAACCAACAAACCAACAAACCAACAAGCAAATAAACCAACAAACCAACAAACCAACAAACCAACAAACCAAAAAACCAACACCAACAAACCAAAAAACCAACAAACCAACAAACCAACAAGCCAACAAACCAACAAACTAACAAACCAAAAAACCAAGTAACCAACGAACAAACAAACCAACAAACCAACATACCAACAAACCAACAAACCAACAAACCAACAAACCAACAAACCAACAAAGCAACAAACCAACAAACCAACAAACCACAAACCAAAAAACCAACAAACCAACAAACCAACAAACCAACAAACCAACAAACCAACAAACCAACAAACCAACAAACCAACAAACCAACAAACCAACAAACCAACAAACCAATAAACCAACAAACCAACAAACCAACAAACCAATAAACCAACAAACCAACAAACCAACAAGCCAACAAGCCAACAAACCAACAAACTAACAAACCAACAAACGAACTAACCAACAAACCAACAAGCACAAGCCAACAAGCCAACAAACCAACAAACCAACAAATCAACAAACCAACAAACTAAGTAACCAACAACCCAACAAACCAACAAACCAACAAGCCAACAAACAAATAAACCAACAAACCAACAAACCAACAAACCAATAAACCAACAAACCAACAAACCAACAAGCCAACAAGCCAACAAACCAACAAACCAACAAACCAACAAACCAACAAACTAAGTAACAAACAAACCAAAAAACCAAAAAACCAACAAAGCAAGAAACCAACAAGCCAACAAACCAACAAACCAACAAACCAACAAACCAATTAACCAACAAACCAACAAACCAACAAACCAACAAACCAACAAAACAACAAACCAACAAACCAACAAACCTACAAACCAACAAACCAACAAACAAATAAACCAACAAACCAACAAACCAACAAACCAACAAACAAATAAACCAACAAACCAACAAACTAACAAACCAACAAAGCAACAAACCAACAAACCAACAAACCAAAAAACCAACAAACCAACAAACCAACAAACCAACAAACCAACAAACCAACAAACCAACAAACCAACAAACCAACAAACCAACAAACAAACAAGCCAACAAACCAACAAACCAACAAACCAACAAACCAACAAACCAACAAACCAACAAACCAACAAACCAACAAACCAACAAACAAATAAACCAACAAACCAACAAACCAACAAACCAACAAACCAACAAACCAAAAAACCAACAAACCAACAAGCCAACAAGCCAACAAACCAACAAACTAACAAACTAACAAACGAACTAACCAACAAACCAACAAGCCAACAAGCCAACAAACCAACAAACCAACAAACCAACAAATCAACAAACCAACAAACTAAGTAACCAACAAGCCAACAAACCAACAAACCAACAAGCCAACAAACAAATAAACCAACAAACCAACAAACCAACAAACCAATAAACCAACAAACCAACAAACCAACAAGCCAACAAGCCAACAAACCAACAAACTAACAAACCAACAAACCAACAAGCCAAACAAACCAACAAAAAATAAAACAACAAACCAGAAAACCAACAAACCAACAAACCAACAAACCAACAAACCAACAAACCAAAAAACCAACAAACCAACAAACCAACAAGCCAACAAATCAACAAACCAACAAACCAATTAACCAACAAACCAACAAACCAGCAAACCAACAAACCAACAAACCAACAAACCAACAAACCAACAAACCTACAAACCAACAAACCAACAAACAAATAAACCAACAAACCAACAAACCAACAAACCAACAAACCAACAAACCAACAAACCAACAAAGCAACAAACCAACAAACCAACAAACCACAAACCAAAAAACCAACAAACCAAAAAACCAACAAGCCAACAAACCAACAAACCAACACACCAACAAACGAACAAACCAACAAACCTACAAATCAAGAAACCAACAAACCAACAAGCCAACAAACCAACAAACCAACAAACCACAAACCAGCAAACCAAAAAAACCAAAAAACCAACAAACCAACAAACCAACAAACCAACATACCAACAAACCAACAAACCAAAAAACCAACACCAACAAACCAAAAAACCAACAAACCAACAAACCAACAAGCCAACAAACCAACAAACTAACAAACCAAAAAACCAAGTAACCAACGAACAAACAAACCAACAAACCAACATACCAACAAACCAACAAACCAACAAACCACCAACCCAACAAACCAACAAACCAACAAGCCAACAAACCAACAAACCAACAAACCACAAACCAGCAAACCAAAAAAACCAAAAAACCAACAAACCAACAAACCAACAAACCAACATACCAACAAACCAACAAACCACCAACCCAACAAACCAACAAACCAACAAACCAAAAAACCAACAAACCAACAAACCAACAAGCCAACAAACCAACAAACCAACAAACCAACAAACCAACAAACGAACAAACCAACAAACCTACAAATCAAGAAACCAACAAACCAACAAGCCAACAAACCAACAAACCAACAAACCGCAAACCAGCAAACCAAAAAAACCAAAAAACCAACAAACCAACAAACCAACAAACCAACATACCAACAAACCAACAAACCACCAACCCAACAAACCAACAAACCAACAAACCAACAAACCAACAAACCAATAAACCAACAAACCAACAAACCAACAAACCAACAAACCAACAAACCAACAAACCAACAAACCAACAAACCAACAAGCAAATAAACCAACAAACCAACAAACCAACAAACCAACAAATCAACAAACCAACAAACCAATAAATCAACAAACCAATAAACCAACAAACCAACAAACCAACAAACCAACAAACCAACAAGCAAATAAACCAACAAACCAACAAACCAACAAACCAAAAAACCAACAAACCAAAAAACCAACAAACCAACAAACCAAAAAACCAACAAACCAACAAACCAACAAGCCAACAAACAAACAAACCAACAAACGAACAAACCAAAAAACCAACAAACCAACAAGCCAACAAGCCAACAAACCAACAAGCCAACAAACGAACAAACCAACAAACCAACAAACCAACAAACCAACAAACCAACCAACCAACAAACCAACAAACCAAGAAACCAACAAACCAACAAACCAACAAGCCAACAAACCAACAAACCAACAAACCAACAAACCAACAAACCAACAAACAAATAAACCAACAAACCAACAAACCAACAAACCAACAAACCAACAAACCAACAAACCAAAAAACCAACAAACCAACAAGCCAACAAGCCAACAAACCAACAAACTAACAAACCAACAAACGAACTAACCAACAAACCAACAAGCCAACAAGCCAACAAACCAACAAACTAACAAACCAACAAACGAACTTACCAACAAACCAACAAGCCAACAAGCCAACAAACCAACAAACCAACAACCCAACAAACCAACAAACTAAGTAACCAACAAGCCAACAAACCAACAAGCCAACAAGCCAACAAACCAACAAACCAACAAGCCAACAAACCAAGAAACCAATAAACCAACAAGCCAACAAACTAACAAATCAACAAACCAACAAACCAAGAAACCAACAAACCAACAAACCAACAAACCAAAAAACCTACAAACCAACAAACCAACAAACCAACAAACCAACAAACCAACAAAACAACAAACCAACAAACCAACAAACCAACAAACCAACAAGCCAACAAACCAACAAGCCAACAAACGAACAAACCAACAAACCAACAAACGACCAAACCAACAAACCAACAAGCCAACAAGCCAATAAGCCAACAAACCAACAAACCAACAAACCAACAAACCAACAAACCAACAAACCAACAAACGAACAAGCCAACAAACCAACAAGCCAACAAGCCAACAAACCAACAAACCAACAAACCAACAAACCAACAAACCAACAAACCAACAAACCAACAAACCAACAAACCAACAAACCAACAAACCAACAAACCAACAAACCAACAAATAAACAAACAAACAAACCAACAAACTTACAAGCCAACAAGCCAACAAACCAACAAACCAACAAACCAACAAACGAACAAACCAACAAACCAAAAAACCAACAAGCCAACAAGCCAACAAACCAACAAGCCAACAAACCAACAAGCCAAAAAGCCAACAAACAAACAAACCAACAAACCAACAAACATACAAACCAACAAACCAACAAGCCAACAAGCCAACAAACCAACAAACCAACAAACCAACAAACCAACAAACCAACAAGCCAACAAGCCAACAAACCAAAAAACCAACAAACCAACAAACCAACAAACCAACAAGCCAACAAGCCAACAAACCAACAAACAAACAAACCAACAAACCAACAAACCAACAAGCCAACAAACCAACAAACCAACAAACCAAAAAACCTACAAACCAACAAACCAACAAACCAACAAACAAACAAACCAACAAAACAACAAACCAACAAACCAACTAACCAACTAGCCAACAAGACAACAAACCAACAAGCCAACAAACGAACAAACCAACAAACCAACAAACGAACAAACCAACAAACCAACAAGCCAACAAGCCAATAAGCCAACAAACCAACAAACCAACAAACCAACAAACCAACAAACCAACAAACCAACAAACCAACAAACGAACAAGCCAACAAACCAACAAGCCAACAAGCCAACAAGCCAACAAACCAACAAACCAACAAACCAACAAACCAACAAACCAACAAACCAACAAACCAACAAACCAACAAAACAACAAACCAACAAACCAACAAACCAACAAACCAACAAACCAACAAACCAACCAACAAACAAACAAACAAACCAACAAGCCAACAAGCCAACAAACCAACAAACCAACAAACCAACAAACGAACAAACCAACAAACCAAAAAACCAACAAGCCAACAAGCCAACAAACCAACAAGCCAACAAACCAACAAGCCAAAAAGCCAACAAACCAACAAACCAACAAACCAACAAACAAACAAACCAACAAACCAACAAACCAACAAGCCAACAAGCCAACAAACCAACAAACCAAAAACCAACAAACCAACAAACCAACAAGCCAACAAGCCAACAAACCAAGAAACCAACAAACCAACAAACCAACAAACCAACAGACCAACAAGCCAACAAGCCAACAAACCAACAAACAAACAAACCAACAAACCAACAAACCAACAAACCAACAAGCCAACAAACCAACAAACTAACAAGCCAACAAACCAACAAACCAAAAAACTAACAATCCAACAAACCAACAAACCAACAGGCCAACAAGCCAACAAACCAACAAACCAACAAACGAATAAACCAAAAAACCAATAAACCAACAAACCAACAAACCAACAAACCAACAAACCAACAAACCAGCAAACCAAAAAACCAACAAACCAACAAACCAACAAGCCAAACAAACCAACAAAAAAATAAAACAACAAACCAAAAAACCAACAAACCAACAAACCAACAAACCAACAAACCAACAAACCAACAAACCAAAAAACCAAAAAACCAACAAACCAACAAACCAACAAGCCAACAAACCAACAAACCAAAAAACCAACTAACCAACAAACCAACAAACCAACAAACCAACAAACCAACAAACCAACAAACCAACAAACCAACAAACCAACAAACCAACAAACCAACAAACCAACTAACCAACAAACCTACAAACCAACAAACCAACAAACAAATAAACCAACAAACCAACAAACCAACAAACCAACAAACCAACAAACCAACAAACCAACAAACCAACAAACAAATAAACCAACAAACCAACAAACTAACAAACCAACAAAGCAACAAACCAAAAAACCAACAAACCAAAAAACCAACAAGCCAACAAAAAACAAACCAACAAACTAAGTAACCAACAAGCCAACAAACCAACAAACTAAGTAACCAACAAGCCAACAAACCAACAAACCAACAAGCCAACAAGCCAACAAACCAACAAGCCAACAAGCCAACAAACCAACAAACCAACAAGCCAACAAACCAACAAACCAACAAAACAACAAGCCAACAAACCAACAAACCAAAAACCAACAAACCAACAAGCCAACAAGCCAACAAACCAACAAACTAACAAACCAACAAACGAACTAACCAACAAACCAACAAGCCAACAAGCCAACAAGCCAACAAACCAACAAACCAACAAACCAACAAACCAACAAACCAAAAAACCAAAAAACCAACAAACCAACAAGCCAAACAAACCAACAAAAAAAAAAAACAACAAACCAAAAAACCAACAAACCAACAAACCAACAAACCAACAAACCAACAACCCAAAAAACCAAAAAACCAACAAACCAAGAAACCAACAAGCCAACAAACCAACAAACCAATTAACCAACAAACCAACAAACCAACAAACCAACAAACCAACAAACCAAAAAACCAAAAAACCAACAAACCAACAAACCAACAAGCCAACAAACCAACAAACCAACAAACCAATTAACCAACAAACCAACAAACCAACAAACCAACAAACCAACAAACCAACAAACCAACAAACAAACAAACCAACTAACCAACAAACCTACAAACCAACAAACCAACAAACAAATAAACCAACAAACCAACAAACCAACAAACCAACAAACCAACAAACCAACAAACCAACAAACCAACAAACAAATAAACCAACAAACCAACAAACTAACAAACCAACAAAGCAACAAACCAAAAAACCAACAAACCAAAAAACCAACAAGCCAACAAAAAACAAACCAACAAACCAACAAACCAACAAACCAACAAACCAAAAAACCAACAAACCAACAAACCAACAAGCCAACAAACCAACAAACCAACAAACTAACAAACGAACAAACCAAGTAACCAACGAACAAGCAAACGAACAAACCAACAAACAAACAAACCACCAAACGAACAAACCAACAAACCAAAAAACCAACAAGCCAACAAGCCAACAAACCAACAAGCCAACAAACGAACAAACCAACAAACCAACAAACCAACAAACCAAGAAACCAACAAACCAAGAAACCAACAAACCAACAAACCAACAAACCAAGAAACCAACAAACCAACAAACAAACAAGCCAACAAACCAACAAACCAACAAACCAACAAACCAACAAACCAACAAACCAACAAACCAACAAACCAACAAACAAATAAACCAACAAACCAACAAACCAACAAACCAACAAACCAACAAACCAACAAACCAAAAAACCAACAAACCAACAAGCCAACAAGCCAACAAACCAACAAACTAACAAACCAACAAACGAACTAACCAACAAACCAACAAGCCAACAAGACAACAAACCAACAAACCAACAAACCAACAAATCAACAAACCAACAAACTAAGTAACCAACAAGTCAACAAACCAACAAACCAACAAGCCAACAAACAAATAAACCAACAAACCAACAAACCATAACACCAACAAACCAACAAACCAACAAGCCAACAAGCCAACAAACCAACAAACTAACAAACCAACAAACGAACTAACCAACAAACCAACAAGCCAACAAGCCAACAAACCAACAAACCAACAAACCAACAAACTAAGTAACCAACAAGCCAACAAACCAACAAACTAAGTAACCAACAAGCCAACAAACCAACAAACCAACAAGCCAACAAGCCAACAAACCAACAAGCCAACAAGCCAACAAACCAACAAACCAACAAACCAACAAAACAACAAGCCAACAAACCAACAAACCAAAAAACCAACAAACCAACAAGCCAACAGGCCAACAAACCAACAAACTAACAAACCAACAAACGAACTAACCAACAAACCAACAAGCCAACAAGCCAACAAGCCAACAAACCAACAAACCAACAAACCAACAAACCAACAAACCAAAAAACCAAAAAACCAACAAACCAACAAGCCAAACAAACCGACAAAAAAATAAAACAACAAACCAAAAAACCAAAAAACCAACAAACCAACAAACCAACAAACCAACAAACCAACAACCCAAAAAACCAAAAAACCAACAAACCAAGAAACCAACAAGCCAACAAACCAACAAACCAACAAACCAATTAACCAACAAACCAACAAACCAACAAACCAACAAACCAACAAACCAACAAACCAACAAACCAACAAACCAACAAACCAACAAACCTACAAACCAACAAACCAACAAACAAATAAACCAACAAAGCAACAAACCAACAAACCAACAAACAAATAAACCAACAAACCAACAAACTAACAAACCAACAAAGCAACAAACCAACAAACCAACAAACCAAAAAACCAACAAACCAACAAACCAACAAACCAAGAAACCAACAAACCAACAAACCAACAAACCAACAAACCAACAAACCAACAAACCAACAAACCAACAAACCAACAAACAAACAAGCCAACAAACCAACAAATCAACAAACCAACAAACCAACAAACAAATAAACCAACAAACCAACAAACCAACAAACCAACAAACCAACAAACCAAAAAACCAACAAACCAACAAGCCAACAAGCCAACAAACCAACAAACTAACAAACCAACAAACGAACTAACCAAAAACCAACAAGCCAACAAGCCAACAAACCAACAAACCAACAAACCAACAAACTAAGTAACCAACAAGCCAACAAACCAACAAACTAAGTAACCAACAAGCCAACAAACCAACAAACCAACAAGCCAACAAGCCAACAAACCAACAAACGAACAAGCCAATAAACCAACAAACCAACAAACCAACAAGCCAACAAAACAACAAACAAATAAACCAACAAACCAACAAACCAACAACCCACAAACCAACAAACCAACAAACCAAAAAACCAACAAACCAACAAACCAACAAACCAACAAACCAACAAACCAACAAACCAACAAACAAACAAACCAAAAAACCAAAAAAACCAACAAACCAACAAGCCAAACAAACCAACAAAAAAATAAAACAACAAACCAAAAAACCAACAAACCAACAAACCAACAAACCAACAAACCAACAAACCAAAAAACCAAAAAACCAACAAACCAAGAAACCAACAAGCCAACAAACCAACAAACCAACAAACCAATTAACCAACAAACCAACAAACCAACAAACCAACAAACCAACAAACCAACAAACCAACAAACCAACAAACAAATAAACCAACAAACCAACAAACCAACAAACTAACAAACCAACAAAGCAACAAACCAACAAACCAACAAACCAAAAAACCAACAAACCAACAAACCAACAAACCAACAAACCAACAAACCAACAAACCAACAAACCAACAAACCAACAAATCAACAAACCAAAAAAACAACAAATCAACAAACCAACAAAACAACAAACCAACAAACCAACAAGCAAATAAACCAATAAACCAACAAACCAACAAACCAACAAACCAAAAAACCAACAAACCAACAAACCAAAAAACCAACAAACCAACAAACCAACAAGCCAACAAACCAACAAACCAACAAACTAACAAACGAACAAACCAAGTAACCAACGAACAAGCAAACGAACAACCAACAAACAAACAAACCATCAAACGAACAAACCAACAAACCAAAAAACCAACAAGCCAACAAGCCAACAAACCAACAAGCCAACAAACGAACAAACCAACAAACCAACAAACCAACAAACCAAGAAACCAACAAACCAATAAACCAACAAACCAACAAACCAACAAACCAAGAAACCAACAAACCAACAAACAAACAAGCCAACAAACCAACAAACCAACAAACCAACAAACCAACAAACCAACAAACAAATAAACCAACAAAACAACAAACCAACAAACCAACAAACCAACAAACCAACAAACCAACAAACCAAAAAACCAACAAACCAACAAGCCAACAAGCCAACAAACCAACAAACTAACAAACCAACAAACGAACTAACCAACAAACCAACAAGCCAACAAGCCAACAAACCAACAAACCAACAAACCAACAAATCAACAAACCAACAAACTAAGTAACCAACAAGTCAACAAACCAACAAACCAACAAGCCAACAAACAAATAAACCAACAAACCAACAAACGAACAAACCATAACACCAACAAACCAACAAACCAACAAGCCAACAAGCCAACAAACCAACAAACTAACAAACCAACAAACGAACTAACCAACAAACCAACAAGCCAACAAGCCAACAAACCAACAAACCAACAAACCAACAAACCAACAAACTAAGTAACCAACAAGCCAACAAACCAACAAACTAAGTAACCAACAAGCCAACAAGCCAACAAACCAACAAGCCAACAAGCCAACAAACCAACAAGCCAACAAGCCAACAAACCAACAAACCAACAAGCCAACAAACCAACAAACCAACAAAACAACAAGCCAACAAACCAACAAACCAAAAAACCAACAAACCAACAAGCCAACAAGCCAACAAACCAACAAACTAACAAACCAACAAACGAACTAACCAACAAACCAACAAGCCAACAAGCCAACAAGCCAACAAACCAACAAACCAACAAAACAACAAACCAACAAACCAAAAAACCAAAAAACCAACAAACCAACAAGCCAAACAAACCAACAAAAAAATAAAACAACAAACCAAAAAACCAACAAACCAACAAACCAACAAACCAACAAACCAACAAACCAAAAAACCAAAAAACCAACAAACCAAGAAACCAACAAGCCAACAAACCAACAAACCAACAAACCAATTAACCAACAAACCAACAAACCAACAAACCAACAAACCAACAAACCAACAAACCAACAAACCAACAAACCAACAAACCAACAAACCTACAAACCAACAAACCAACAAACAAATAAACCAACAAACCAACAAACCAACAAACAAATAAACCAACAAACCAACAAACTAACAAACCAACAAAGCAACAAACCAACAAACCAACAAACCAAAAAACCAACAAACCAACAAACCAACAAACCAAGAAACCAACAAACCAACAAACCAACAAACCAACAAACCAACAAACCAACAAACCAACAAACCAACAAACCAACAAACCAACAAACCAACAAACAAACAAGCCAACAAACCAACAAACCAACAAACCAAAAAACCAACAAACCAACAAACAAATAAACCAACAAACCAACAAACCAACAAACCAACAAACCAACAAACCAACAAACCAAAAAACCAACAAACCAACAAGCCAACAAGCCAACAAACCAACAAACTAACAAACCAACAAACGAACTAACCAAAAACCAACAAGCCAACAAGCCAACAAACCAACAAACCAACAAACCAACAAACTAAGTAACCAACAAGCCAACAAACCAACAAACTAAGTAACCAACAAGCCAACACACCAACAAACCAACAAGCCAACAAGCCAACAAACCAACAAACGAACAAGCCAATAAACCAACAAACCAACAAACCAACAAGCCAACAAACCAACAAACAAATAAACCAACAAACCATCAAACCAACAACCCACAAACCAACAAACCAACAAACCAAAAAACCAACAAACCAACAAGCCAACAAGCCAACAAGCCAACAAACTAACAAACCAACAAGCGAACTAACCAACAAACCAACAAGCCAACAAGCCAACAAACCAACAAACCAACAAACCAACAAACCAAAAAACCAAAAAACCAACAAACCAACAAGCCAAACAAACCAACAAAAAAATAAAACAACAAACCAAAAAACCAACAAACCAACAAACCAACAAACCAAAAAACCAAAAAACCAACAAACCAAGAAACCAACAAGCCAACAAACCAACAAACCAACAAACCAATTAACCAACAAACCAACAAACCAACAAACCAACAAACCAACAAACCAACAAACCTACAAACCAACAAACCTACAAACCAACAAACCAACAAACAAATAAACCAACAAACCAACAAACCAACAAACCAACAAACAAATAAACCAACAAACTAACAAACTAATAAACCAACAAACCAACAAACCAACAAACCAACAAACCAACAAACCAACAAACCAAAAAACCAACAAACCAACAAGCCAACAAGCCAACAAACCAACAAACTAACAAACCAACAAACGAACTAACCAACAAACCAACAAGCCAGCAAGCCAACAAACCAACAAACCAACAAACCAACAAACCAACAAATCAACAAACCAACAAACTAAGTAACCAACAAGCCAACAAACCAACAAACCAACAAACCAACAAACCAACAAACCAACAAACCAACAAACCAACAAACCAACAAACCAACAAACCAACAAACCAAAAAACAAACAAGCCAACAAACCAACAAACCAACAAACCAACAAACCAACAAACCAACAAACCAAGAAACCAACAAACCAACAAACAAACAAGCCAACAAACCAACAAACAAACAAACCAACAAACCAACAAACCAACAAACCAACAAACAAATAAACCAACAAACCAACAAACCACCAAACCAACAAACCAACAAACCAAAAAACCAACAAACCAACAAGCCAACAAGCCAACAAACCAACAAACTAACAAACCAACAAACGAACTAACCAACAAACCAACAAGCCAACAAGCCAACAAACCAACAAACCAACAAACCAACAAATCAACAAACCAACAAACTAAGTAACCAACAAGCCAACAAACCAACAAACCAACAAGCCAACAAACAAATAAACCAACAAACCAACAAACCAACAAACCAATAAACCAACAAACCAACAAACCAACAAGCCAACAAGCCAAAAAACCAACAAATTAAAAAACCAACAAACGAACTAACCAACAAACCAACAAGCCAACAAACCAACAAACCAACAAACCAACAAACCAACAAACTAAGTAACCAACAAGCCAACAAACCAACAAACTAAGTAACCAACAAGCCAACAAACCAACAAACCAACAAGCCAACAAGCCAACAAACCAACAAACCAACAAGCCAACAAACCAACAAACCAACAAACCAACAAGCCAACAAACCAACAAACAAATAAACCAACAAACCAACAAACCACAAACCAACAAACCAACAAACCAAAAAACCAACAAACCAACAATCCAACAAGCCAACAAACCAACAAACTAACAAACCAACAAACGAACTAACCAACAAACCAACAAGCCAACAAGCAAACAAACCAACAAACCAACAAACCAACAAACCAAAAAACCAAAAAACCAACAAACCAACAAGCCAAACAAACCAACAAAAAAATAAAACAACAAACCAAAAAACCAACAAACCAACAAACCAACAAACCAACAAACCAACAAAACAACAAACCAAAAAACCAAAAAACCAACAAACCAAGAAACCAACAAGCCAACAAACCAACAAACCAACAAACCAACAAACCAACAAACCAACAAACCAACAAACCAACAAACCAACAAACCTACAAACCAACAAACCAACAAACAAATAAACCAACAAACCAACAAACCAACAAACGAACAAGCCAATAAACCAACAAACCAACAAACCAACAAGCCAACAAACCAACAAACAAATAAACCAACAAACCAACAAACCAACAACCCACAAACCAACAAACCAACAAACCAAAAAACCAACAAACCAACAAACCAACAAACCAACAAACCAACAAACCAACAAACCAACAAACCAAAAAACCAAAAAACCAACAAACCAACAAGCCAAACAAACCAACAAAAAAATAAAACAACAAACCAAAAAACCAACAAACCAACAAACCAACAAACCAACAAACGAACAAACCAACAAACCAACAAACCAACAAACCAAAAAACCAACAAACCAAGAAACCAACAAGCCAACAAACCAACAAACCAACAAACCAACAAACCAATTAACCAACAAACCAACAAACCAACAAACCAACAAACCAACAAACCAACAAACCAACAAACCAACAAACCAACAAACCAACAAACCAACAAACAAATAAACCAACAAACCAACAAACTAACAAACCAACAAAGCAACAAACCAACAAACCAACAAACCAAAAAACCAACAAACCAACAAACCAACAAACCAACAAACCAACAAACCAACAAACCAACAAACCAACAAACCAACAAACCAACAAACCAACAAACCAAAAAACCAACAAACCAACAAACCAACAAAACAACAAACCAACAAACCAACAAGCAAATAAACCAACAAACCAACAAACCAACAAACCAACAAACCAAAAAACCAACAAACCAACAAACCAAAAAACCAACAAACCAACAAACCAACAAGCCAACAAACCAACAAACCAACAAACTAACAAACGAACAAACCAAGTAACCAACGAACAAGCAAACGAACAAACCAACAAACAAACAAACCACCAAATGAACAAACCAACAAACCAAAAAACCAACAAGCCAACAAGCCAACAAACCAACAAGCCAACAAACGAACAAACCAACAAACCAACAAACCAACAAACCAAGAAACCAACAAACCAATAAACCAACAAACCAACAAATCAACAAACCAAGAAACCAACAAACCAACAAACAAACAAGCCAACAAACCAACAAACCAACAAACCAACAAACCAACAAACCAACAAACCAACAAACCAACAAACCAACAAACAAATAAACCAACAAACCAACAAACCAACAAACCAACAAACCAACAAACCAACAAACCAAAAAACCAACAAACCAACAAGCCAACAAGCCAACAAACCAACAAACTAACAAACCAACAAACGAACTAACCAACAAACCAACAAGCCAACAAGCCAACAAACCAACAAACCAACAAACCAACAAATCAACAAACCAACAAACTAAGTAACCAACAAGTCAACAAACCAACAAACCAACAAGCCAACAAACAAATAAACCAACAAACCAACAAACCAACAAACCATAACACCAACAAACCAACAAACCAACAAACAAATAAACCAACAAACCAACAAACCAACAAACCAACAAACCAACAAACAAACAAACCAACAAACCAAAAAACCAACAAACCAACAAGCCAACAAGCCAACAAACCAACAAACTAACAAACCAACAAACGAACTAACCAAAAACCAACAAGCCAACAAGCCAACAAACCAACAAACCAACAAACCAACAAACCAACAAACCAACAAACTAAGTAACCAACAAGCCAACAAACCAACAAACTAAGTAACCAACAAGCCAACAAACCAACAAACCAACAAGCCAACAAGCCAACAAACCAACAAACGAACAAGCCAATAAACCAACAAACCAACAAACCAACAAGCCAACAAACCAACAAACAAATAAACCAACAAACCAACAAACCAACAACCCACAAACCAACAAACCAACAAACCAAAAAACCAACAAACCAACAAGCCAACAAGCCAACAAACTAACAAACCAACAAGCGAACTAACCAACAAACCAACAAGCCAACAAGCCAACAAACCAACAAACCAACAAACCAACAAACCAACAAACCAACAAGCCAAACAAACCAACAAAAAAATAAAACAACAAACCAAAAAACCAACAAACCAACAAACCAACAAACCAACAAACCAACAAACCAAAAAACCAAAAAACCAACAAACCAAGAAACCAACAAGCCAACAAACCAACAAACCAACAAACCAATTAACCAACAAACCAACAAACCAACAAACCAACAAACCAACAAACCAACAAACCAACAAACCAACAAAACTACAAACCAACAAACCAACAAACAAATAAACCAACAAACCAACAAACCAACAAACAAATAAACCAACAAACCAACAAACTAATAAACCAACAAACCAACAAACCAACAAACCAACAAACCAACAAACCAAAAAACCAACAAACCAACAAGCCAACAAGCCAACAAACCAACAAACTAACAAACCAACAAACGAACTAACCAACAAACCAACAAGCCAGCAAGCCAACAAACCAACAAACCAACAAACCAACAAATCAACAAACCAACAAACTAAGTAACCAACAAGCCAACAAACCAACAAACCAACAAGCCAACAAACCAACAATTTAACAAACCAACAAAGCAACAAACCAACAAACCAACAAACCAAAAAACCAACAAACCAACAAACCAACAAACCAACAAACCAACAAACCAACAAACCAAAAAACCAACAAACCAACAAACCAAAAAACCAACAAACCAACAAACCAACAAGCCAACAAACCAACAAACCAACAAACTAACAAACGAACAAACCAAGTAACCAACGAACAAGCAAACGAACAAACCAACAAACAAACAAACCACCAAACGAACAAACCAACAAACCAAAAAACCAACAAGCCAACAAGCCAACAAACCAACAAGCCAACAAACGAACAAACCAACAAACCAACAAACCAACAAACCAAGAAACCAACAAACCAATAAACCAACAAACCAACAATCCAACAAACCAAGAAACCAACAAACCAACAAACAAACAAGCCAACAAACCAACAAACCAACAAACCAACAAACCAACAAACCAACAAACCAACAAACCAACAAACCAGCAAACCAACAAACAAATAAACCAACAAACCAACAAACCAACAAACCAACAAACCAACAAACCAACAAACCAAAAAACCAACAAACCAACAAGCCAACAAGCCAACAAACCAACAAACTAACAAACCAACAAACGAACTAACCAACAAACCAACAAGCCAACAAGCCAACAAACCAACAAACCAACAAACCAACAAATCAACAAACCAACAAACTAAGTAACCAACAAGTCAACAAACCAACAAACCAACAAGCCAACAAACAAATAAACCAACAAACCAACAAACCAACAAACCATAACACCAACAAACCAACAAACCAACAATCCAACAAGCCAACAAAACAACAAACTAACAAACCAACAAACGAACTAACCAACAAACCAACAAGCCAACAAGCCAACAAACCAACAAACCAACAAACCAACAAACCAACAAACTAAGTAACCAACAAGCCAACAAACCAACAAACTAAGTAACCAACAAGCCAACAAACCAACAAGCCAACAAGCCAACAAACCAACAAGCCAACAAGCCAACAAACCAACAAACCAACAAGCCAACAAACCAACAAACCAACAAAACAACAACCAACAAACCAACAAACCAAAAAACCAACAAACCAACAAGCCAACAAGCCAACAAACCAACAAACTAACAAACCAACAAACGAACTAACCAACAAACCAACAAGCCAACAAGCCAACAAGCCAACAAACCAACAAACCAACAAACCAACAAACCAACAAACCAAAAAACCAAAAAACCAACAAACCAACAAGCCAAACAAACCAACAAAAAAATAAAACAACAAACTAAAAAACCAACAAACCAACAAACCAACAAACCAACAAACCAACAAACCAAAAAACCAAAAAACCAACAAACCAAGAAACCAACAAGCCAACAAACCAACAAACCAACAAACCAATTAACCAACAAACCAACAAACCAACAAACCAACAAACCAACAAACCAACAAACCAACAAACCAACAAACCAACAAACCTACAAACCAACAAACCAACAAACAAATAAACCAACAAACCAACGAACCAACAAACAAATAAACCAACAAACCAACAAACTAACAAACCAACAAAGCAACAAACCAACAAACCAAAAAACCAACAAACCAACAAACCAACAAACCAAGAAACCAACAAACCAACTAACCAACAAACCAACAAACCAACAAACCAACAAACCAACAAACCAACAAACCAACAAACAAACAAGCCAACAAACCAACAAACCAACAAACCAACAAACCAACAAACCAACAAACCAACAAACCAACAAACAAATAAACCAACAAACCAACAAACCAACAAACCAACAAACAAACAAACCAACAAACCAACAAACGAACTAACCAAAAACCAACAAGCCAACAAGCCAACAAACCAACAAACCAACAAACCAACAAACCAACAAACTAAGTAACCAACAAGCCAACAAACCAACAAACTAAGTAACCAACAAGCCAACAAACCAACAAACCAACAAGCCAACAAGCCAACAAACCAACAAACGAACAAGCCAATAAACCAACAAACCAACAAACCAACAAGCCAACAAACCAACAAACAAATAAACCAACAAACCAACAAACCAACAACCCAAAAACCAACAAACCAACAAACCAAAAAACCAACAAACCAACAAGCCAACAAGCCAACAAACTAACAAACCAACAAGCGAACTAACCAACAAACCAACAAGCCAACAAGCCAACAAACCAACAAACCAACAAACCAACAAACCAAAAAACCAAAAAAACCAACAAACCAACAAGCCAAACAAACCAACAAAAAAATAAAACAACAAACCAAAAAACCAACAAACCAACAAACCAACAAACCAACAAACCAAAAAACCAAAAAACCAACAAACCAAGAAACCAACAAGCCAACAAACCAACAAACCAACAAACCAATTAACCAACAAACCAACAAACCAACAAACCAACAAACCAACAAAACAACAAACCAACAAAACTACAAACCAACAAACCAACAAACAAATAAACCAACAAACCAACAAACCAACAAACCAACAAACAAATAAACCAACAAACCAACAAACTAATAAACCAACAAACCAACAAACCAACAAACCAACAAACCAACAAACCAAAAAACCAACAAACCAACAAGCCAACAAGCCAACAAACCAACAAACTAACAAACCAACAAACGAACTAACCAACAAACCAACAAGCCAGCAAGCCAACAAACCAACAAACCAACAAACCAACAAACCAACAAATCAACAAACCAACAAACTAAGTAACCAACAAGCCAACAAACCAACAAACCAACAAGCCAACAAACCAACAAATTAACAAACCAACAAAGCAACAAACCAACAAACCAACAAACCAAAAAACCAACAAACCAACAAACCAACAAACCAACAAACCAATAAACCAACAAACCAACAAACCAACAAACCAACAAACCAACAAACCAACAAACCAACAAACCAACAAACCAACAAACCAACAAACAAACAAGCCAACAAACCAACAAACCAACAAACCAACAAACCAACAAACCAAGAAACCAACAAACCAACAAACAAACAAGCCAACAAACCAACAAACAAACAAACCAACAAACCAACAAACCAACAAACCAACAAACAAATAAACCAACAAACCAACAAACCAACAAACCAACAAACCAACAAACCAAAAAACCAACAAACCAACACGCCAACAAGCCAACAAACCAACAAACTAACAAACCAACAAACGAACTAACCAACAAACCAACAAGCCAACAAGCCAACAAACCAACAAACCAACAAACCAACAAATCAACAAACCAACAAACTAAGTAACCAACAAGCCAACAAACCAACAAACCAACAAGCCAACAAACAAATAAACCAACAAACCAACAAACCAACAAACCAATAAACCAACAAACCAACAAACCAACAAGCCAACAAGCTAACAAACCAACAAATTAAAAAACCAACAAACGAACTAACCAACAAACCAACAAGCCAACAAGCCAACAAACCAACAAACCAACAAACCAACAAACCAACAAACTAAGTAACCAACAAGCCAACAAACCAACAAACTAAGTAACCAACAAGCCAACAAACCAACAAACCAACAAGCCAACAAGCCAACAAACCAACAAACCAACAAGCCAACAAACCAACAAACCAACAAATCAACAAGCCAACAAACCAACAAACAAATAAACCAACAAACCAACAAACCACAAACCAACAAACCAACAAACCAAAAAACCAACAAACCAACAATCCAACAAGCCAACAAACCAACAAACTAACAAACCAACAAACGAACTAACCAACAAACCAAAAAGCCAACAAGCCAACAAACCAACAAACCAACAAACCAACAAACCAAAAAACCAAAAAACCAACAAACCAACAAGCCAAACAAACCAACAAAAAAATAAAACAACAAACCAAAAAACCAACAAACCAACAAACCAACAAACCAACAAACCAACAAACCAACAAACCAAAAAACCAAAAAACCAACAAACCAAGAAACCAACAAGCCAACAAAACAAACCAACAAACCAACAAACCAACAAACCAACAAACCAACAAACCAACAAACCAACAAACCAACAAACCAACAAAACTACAAACCAACAAACCAACAAACAAATAAACCAACAAACCAACAAACCAACAAACCAACAAACCAACAAACAAATAAACCAACAAACCAACAAACTAATAAACCAACAAACAAATAAACCAACAAACCAATAAACCAACAAACCAACAAACCAACAAACCAAAAAACCAACAAACCAACAAGCCAACAAGCCAACAAACCAACAAACTAACAAACCAACAAACGAACTAACCAACAAACCAACAAGCCAGCAAGCCAACAAACCAACAAACCAACAAACCAACAAATCAACAAACCAACAAACTAAGTAACCAACAAGCCAACAAACCAACAAACCAACAAGCCAACAAACCAACAAATTAACAAACCAACAAAGCAACAAACCAACAAACCAACAATCCAAAAAACCAACAAACCAACAAACCAACAAACCAACAAACCAACAAACCAACAAACCAACAAACCAACAAACCAACAAACCAACAAACCAACAAACCAACAAACCAACAAACCAACAAACCAACAAACCAACAAACAAACAAGCCAACAAACCAACAAACCAACAAACCAACAAACCAACAAACCAAGAAACCAACAAACCAACAAACAAACAAGCCAACAAACCAACAAACAAACAAACCAACAAACCAACAAACCAACAAACCAACAAACAAATAAACCAACAAACCAACAAACCAACAAACCAACAAACCAACAAACCGAAAAACCAACAAACCAACAAGCCAACAAGCCAACAAACCAACAAACTAACAAACCAACAAACGAACCAACCAACAAACGAACCAACCAACAAACCAACAAGCCAACAAGCCAACAAACCAACAAACCAACAAACCAACAAATCAACAAACCAACAAACTAAGTAACCAACAAGCCAACAAACCAACAAACCAACAAGCCAACAAACAAATAAACCAACAAACCAACAAACCAACAAACCAATAAACCAACAAACCAACAAACCAACAAGCCAACAAGCCAACAAACCAACAAATTAAAAAACCAACAAACAAACTAACCAACAAACCAACAAGCCAACAAGCCAACAAACCAACAAACCAACAAACCAACAAATCAACAAACTAAGTAACCAACAAGCCAACAAACCAACAAACTAAGTAACCAACAAGCCAACAAACCAACAAACCAACAAGCCAACAAGCCAACAAACCAACAAACCAAGAAGCCAACAAACCAACAAACCAACAAACCAACAAGCCAACAAACCAACAAACAAATAAACCAACAAACCAACAAACCACAAACCAACAAACCAACAAACCAAAAAACCAACAAACCAACAATCCAACAAGCCAACAAACCAACAAACTAACAAACCAACAAACGAACTAACCAACAAACCAACAAGCCAACAAGCCAACAAACCAACAAACCAACAAACCAACAAACCAAAAAACCAAAAAACCAACAAACCAACAAGCCAAACAAACCAACAAAAAAATAAAACAACAAACCAAAAAACCAACAAACCAACAAACCAACAAACCAACAAACCAACAAACCAACAAACCAACAAACCAAAAAACCAAAAAACCAACAAACCAAGAAACCAACAAGCCAACAAACCAACAAACCAACAAACCAACAAACCAACAAACCAACAAACCAACAAACCAACAAACCAACAAACCAACAAACATACAAACCAACAAACCAACAAACAAATAAACCAACAAACCAACAAACCAACAAACCAACAAACAAATAAACCAACAAACCAACAAACTAACAAACCAACAAAGCAACAAACCAACAAACCAACAAACCAAAAAACCAACAAACCAACAAACCAACAAACCAACAAACAAACAAACCAACAAACCAACAAACCAACAAACCAACAAACCAACAAACCAACAAACCAACAAACCAACAAACCAACAAACCAACAAACAAACAAACCAACAAACCAACAAACCAACAAACCAACAAACCAACAAACCAACAAACCAACAAACCAAGAAACCAACAAACCAACAAACCAACAAACCAACAAACCAACAAACCAACAAACCAACAAGCCAACAAACCAACAAGCCAGCAAGCCAACAAACCAACAAACCAACAAACCAACAAACCAACAAACCAACAAACCAACAAACCAACAAACCAACAAACCAACAAACCAACAAACCAACAAACCAACAAACCAACAAACCAACAAACGAACAAACCAACCAACCAACAAACCAACAAACCAACAAACCATCAAACCAACAACCCAACAAGCCAATAAGCCAACAAACCAACAAACCAACAAACCAACAAACCAACAAACCAACAAACCAACAAACCAACAAACCAACAAACCAACAAACCTAAAAACCAACAAACCAACAAACCAGCAAACCAACAAACGAACAAACCAACAAGCCAATAAACGAACAAACCAACAAACAAACAAACCAACAAACCAACAACCCAACAAGCCAACAAACCAACAAACGAGCAAATCAAGAAACCAACAAACCAACAAACCAAGTAATTAACAAACCAACAAACCAACAAACCAACAAGCCGACAAACCAACAAGCCAACAAGCCAACAAACCAACAAACTAACAAGCCAACAAACCAACAAACCAACAAACCAGGTAACCAAGAAACCAACAAACCAACAAACCAACAAACGAACAAACCACCAAATGAACAAACCAACAAACCAATAAGCGAAAAAGCCAACAAACCAACAAGCCAACAAACGAACAAACCAATAAACCAACAAACGAACAAACCAACAAACCAACAAACCAACAAACCAACAAACCAAGAAACCAACAAACCAACAAACCAACAAACCAACAAACCAACAAATCAACAAGCCAACAAGCCAACAAGCCAACAAACCAACAAGCCAATAAACGAACAAACCAACAAATAAACAAACCAACAAACCAACAAACCAACAAACCAACAAACCAACAAACCAACAAGCCAACAAACCAACAAACCAACAAACCAACACGCCAACAAACAAAAAAACCAACAAACCAACAAACCAACAAACGAACAAACCACCAAATGAACAAACCAACAAACCAATAAGCGAAAAAGCCAACAAATCAACAAGCCAACAAGCCAACAAGCCAACAAACCAACAAGCCAATAAACGAACAAACCAACAAATAAACAAACCAACAAACCAACAAACCAACAAACCAACAAACCAACAAACCAACAAACCAACAAGCCAACAAACCAACAAACCAACAAACCAACACGCCAACAAACAAAAAAACCAACAAACCAACAAACCAACAAACCAAGAAACCAACAAACCAACAAACCAACAAACCAACAAACCAACAAATCAACAAGCCAATAAACCAACAAACGAACAAACCAACAAGCCAATAAACGAACAAACCAACAAATAAACAAACCAACAAACCAACAAACCAACAAACCAACAAACCAACAAATCAACAAGCCAACAAGCCAACAAGCCAACAAACCAACAAGCCAATAAACGAACAAACCAACAAATAAACAAACCAACAAACCAACAAACCAACAAACCAACAAACCAACAAACCAACAAACCAACAAGCCAACAAGCCAACAAACCAACAAGCCAATAAACAAACAAACCAACAAATAAACAAACCAACAAACCAACAAACCAACAAACCACCAAACCAACAAGCCAACAAACAAACAAACCAACAAACCAACAAACCAACAAACGAACAAACCAACAAATAAACAAACCAACAAGCCAACAAACCAACAAACCAACAAACCAACAAACCAACAAGCCAACAAACCAACAAACCAACAAGCCAACAAGCCAAAAAACCAACAAGCCAGCAAGCCAACAAACCAACAAACCAACAAACCAACAAACCAACAAACCAACAAACCAACAAACCAACAAACCAACAAACCAACAAACGAACAAACCAACCAACCAACAAACCAACAAACCAACAAACCATCAAACCAACAACCCAACAAGCCAATAAGACAACAAACCAACAAACCAACAAACCAACAAACCAACAAACCAACAAACCAACAAACCAACAAACCAACAAACCAAAAAACCAACAAACCAACAAACCAACAAACCAAAAAACCAACAAACCAACAAACCAACAAGCCAACAAACTAAAAAACCAACAAACCAACAAACCAACAAGCCAACAAAGGAACAAACCAACAAGACAACAAACCAACAAACCAACAAGCCAACAAGCCAATAAACCAACAAGCCAACAAACGAACAAACCAACAAACAAACAAACCAACAAACCAACAAACCAACAAACCAACAAACGAACAAACCAACAAACCAACAAACCAACAAACCAACAAACCAACAAACCAACAAACCAACAAACCAACAAGCCAACAAGCCAACAAACCAACAAACAAAAAAACCAACAAACCAACAAACCAACAAACCAACAAACCAACAAACTAACAAACCAACAAACCAACAAGCCAACAAACCAACAAACCAACAAACCAACAAACCAACAAACCAACAAACCAACAAACCAACAAGCCAACAAACCAACAAACCAACAAGCCAACAAGCCAAAAAACCAACAAGCCAGCAAGCCAACAAACCAACAAACCAGCAAACCAACAAACCAACAAACCAACAAACCAACAAACCAACAAACGAACAAACCAACCAACCAACAAACCAACAAACCAACAAACCATCAAACCAACAACCCAACAAGCCAATAAGCCAACAAACCAACAAACCAACAAACCAACAAACCAACAAACCAACAAACCAACAAACCAACAAACCTAAAAACCAACAAACCAACAAACCAGCAAACCAACAAACGAACAAACCAACAAGCCAATAAACGAACAAACCAACAAACAAACAAACCAACAAACCAACAACCCAACAAGCCAACAAACCAACAAACGAACAAATCAAGAAACCAACAAACGAACAAACCAACAAACCAACAAACCAAGTAATTAACAAACCAACAAACCAACAAACCAACAAGCCGACAAACCAACAAGCCAACAAGCCAACAAACAAACAAACTAACAAGCCAACAAACCAACAAACCAACAAACCAGGTAACCAAGAAACCAACAAACCAACAAACCAACAAACGAACAAACCAACAAATGAACAAACCAACAAACCAATAAGCCAAAAAGCCAACAAACCAACAAGCCAACAAACGAACAAACCAACAAACCAACAAACCAACAAACCAACAAACGAACAAACCAACAAACCAACAAACGAACAAACCAACAAACCAACAAACCAACAACCAACAAACCAAGTAACCAACAAACCAACAAACCAACAAACCAACAAACCAACAAATCAACAAGCCAACAAGCCAACAAGCCAACAAACCAACAAGCCAATAAACGAACAAACCAACAAATAAACAAACCAACAAACCAACAAACCAACAAACCAACAAACCAACAAACCAACAAGCCAACAAACCAACAAACCAACAAACCAACACGCCAACAAACAAAAAAACCAACAAACGAACAAACCAACAAACAAACAAACCAACAAACCAACAAACCACCAAACCAACAAGCCAACAAACAAACAAACCAACAAACCAACAAACCAACAAACGAACAAACCAACATTTAAACAAACCAACAAACCAACAATCCAACAAACCAACAAGCCAACAAACCAACGAACCAACAAACCAACAAACCAACAAACCAACAAGCCAACAAACCAACAAACCAACAAGCCAACAAGCCAACAAGCCAGCAAGCCAACAAACCAACAAACCAACAAACCAACAAACCAACAAACCAACAAACCAACAAACCAACAAACGAACAAACCAACCAACCAACAAACCAACAAACCAACAAACCATCAAACCAACAACCCAACAAGCCAATAAGCTAACAAACCAACAAACCAACAAACCAACAAACCAACAAACCAACAAACCAACATACCAACAAACCAACGAACCAACAAACCAACAAACCAACAAACCAACAAACCTAAAAACCAACAAACCAACAAACCAGCAAACCAACAAACGAACAAACCAACAAGCCAATAAACGAACAAACCAACAACCAAACAAACCAACAAACCAACAACCCAACAAGCCAACAAACCAACAAACGAACAAATCAAGAAACCAACAAACGAACACACCAACAAACCAACAAACCAAGTAATTAACAAACCAACAAACCAACAAACCAACAAACCTAAAAACCAACAAACCAACAAACCAACAAACCAACAAACCAACAAACCAACAAACCAACAAACCAACAAACCAACAAATCAACAAGCCAACAAGCCAACAAGCCAACAAACCAACAAGCCAATAAACGAACAAACCAACAAATAAACAAACCAACAAACCAACAAACCAACAAACCAACAAACCAACAAACCAACAAACCAACAAGCCAACAAGCCAACAAACCAACAAGCCAATAAACAAACAAACCAACAAATAAACAAACCAACAAACCAACAAACCAACAAACCACCAAACCAACAAGCCAACAAACAAACAAACCAACAAACCAACAAACCAACAAACGAACAAACCAACAAATAAACAAACCAACAAGCCAACAAACCAACAAACCAACAAACCAACAAACCAACAAGCCAACAAACCAACAAACCAACAAGCCAACAAGCCAAAAAACCAACAAGCCAGCAAGCCAACAAACCAACAAACCAACAAACCAACAAACCAACAAACCAACAAACCAACAAACCAACAAACCAACAAACGAACAAACCAACCAACCAACAAACCAACAAACCAACAAACCATCAAACCAACAACCCAACAAGCCAATAAGACAACAAACCAACAAACCAACAAACCAACAAACCAACAAACCAACAAACCAACAAACCAACAAACCAACAAACCAAAAAACCAACAAACCAACAAACCAACAAACCAACAAACCAAAAAACCAACAAACCAACAAACTAACAAACCAACAAACCAACAAACCAACAAGCCAACAAACCAACAAACCAACAAGCCAACAAGCCAAAAAACCAACAAGCCAATAAACGAACAAACCAACAAATAAACAAACCAACAAACCAACAAACCAACAAACCAACAAACCAACAAATCAACAAGCCAACAAGCCAACAAGCCAACAAACCAACAAGCCAATAAACGAACAAACCAACAAATAAACAAACCAACAAACCAACAAACCAACAAACCAACAAACCAACAAACCAACAAACCAACAAGCCAACAAGCCAACAAACCAACAAGCCAATAAACAAACAAACCAACAAATAAACAAACCAACAAACCAACAAACCAACAAACCACCAAACCAACAAGCCAACAAACAAACAAACCAACAAACCAACAAACCAACAAACGAACAAACCAACAAATAAACAAACCAACAAGCCAACAAACCAACAAACCAACAAACCAACAAACCAACAAACCAACAAGCCAACAAACCAACAAACCAACAAGCCAACAAGCCAAAAAACCAACAAGCCAGCAAGCCAACAAACCAACAAACCAACAAACCAACAAACCAACAAACCAACAAACCAACAAACCAACAAACCAACAAACGAACAAACCAACCAACCAACAAACCAACAAACCAACAAACCATCAAACCAACAACCCAACAAGCCAATAAGACAACAAACCAACAAACCAACAAACCAACAAACCAACAAACCAACAAACCAACAAACCAACAAACCAACAAACCAAAAAACCAACAAACCAACAAACCAGCAAACCAAAAAACCAACAAACCAACAAACCAACAAGCCAACAAACTAAAAAACCAACAAACCAACAAACCAACAAGCCAACAAACGAACAAACCAACAAGACAACAAACCAACAAACCAACAAGCCAACAAGCCAATAAACCAACAAGCCAACAAACGAACAAACCAACAAACAAACAAACCAACAAACCAACAAACCAACAAACCAACAAACGAACAAACCAACAAACCAACAAACCAACAAACCAACAAACCAACAAACCAACAAACCAACAAACCAACAAGCCAACAAGCCAACAAACCAACAAACAAAAAAACCAACAAACCAACAAACCAACAAACCAACAAACCAACAAACTAACAAACCAACAAACCAACAAGCCAACAAACCAACAAACCAACAAACCAACAAACCAACAAACCAACAAACCAACAAACCAACAAGCCAACAAACCAACAAACCAACAAGCCAACAAGCCAAAAAACCAACAAGCCAGCAAGCCAACAAACCAACAAACCAGCAAACCAACAAACCAACAAACCAACAAACCAACAAACCAACAAACGAACAAACCAACCAACCAACAAACCAACAAACCAACAAACCATCAAACCAACAACCCAACAAGCCAATAAGCCAACAAACCAACAAACCAACAAACCAACAAACCAACAAACCAACAAACCAACAAACCAACAAACCTAAAAACCAACAAACCAACAAACCAGCAAACCAACAAACGAACAAACCAACAAGCCAATAAACGAACAAACCAACAAACAAACAAACCAACAAACCAACAACCCAACAAGCCAACAAACCAACAAACGAACAAATCAAGAAACCAACAAACGAACAAACCAACAAACCAACAAACCAAGTAATTAACAAACCAACAAACCAACAAACCAACAAGCCGACAAACCAACAAGCCAACAAGCCAACAAACAAACAAACTAACAAGCCAACAAACCAACAAACCAACAAACCAGGTAACCAAGAAACCAACAAACCAACAAACCAACAAACGAACAAACCAACAAATGAACAAACCAACAAACCAATAAGCCAAAAAGCCAACAAACCAACAAGCCAACAAACGAACAAACCAACAAACCAACAAACCAACAAACCAACAAACGAACAAACCAACAAACCAACAAACGAACAAACCAACAAACCAACAAACCAACAACCAACAAACCAAGTAACCAACAAACCAACAAACCAACAAACCAACAAACCAACAAATCAACAAGCCAACAAGCCAACAAGCCAACAAACCAACAAGCCAATAAACGAACAAACCAACAAATAAACAAACCAACAAACCAACAAACCAACAAACCAACAAACCAACAAACCAACAAGCCAACAAACCAACAAACCAACAAACCAACACGCCAACAAACAAAAAAACCAACAAACGAACAAACCAACAAACAAACAAACCAACAAACCAACAAACCACCAAACCAACAAGCCAACAAACAAACAAACCAACAAACCAACAAACCAACAAACGAACAAACCAACATTTAAACAAACCAACAAACCAACAATCCAACAAACCAACAAGCCAACAAACCAACGAACCAACAAACCAACAAACCAACAAACCAACAAGCCAACAAACCAACAAACCAACAAGCCAACAAGCCAACAAGCCAGCAAGCCAACAAACCAACAAACCAACAAACCAACAAACCAACAAACCAACAAACCAACAAACCAACAAACGAACAAACCAACCAACCAACAAACCAACAAACCAACAAACCATCAAACCAACAACCCAACAAGCCAATAAGCTAACAAACCAACAAACCAACAAACCAACAAACCAACAAACGAACAAACCAACAAACCAACAAACCAACGAACCAACAAACCAACAAACCAACAAACCAACAAACCTAAAAACCAACAAACCAACAAACCAGCAAACCAACAAACGAACAAACCAACAAGCCAATAAACGAACAAACCAACAACCAAACAAACCAACAAACCAACAACCCAACAAGCCAACAAACCAACAAACGAACAAATCAAGAAACCAACAAACGAACACACCAACAAACCAACAAACCAAGTAATTAACAAACCAACAAACCAACAAACCAACAAACCTAAAAACCAACAAACCAACAAACCAACAAACCAACAAACCAACAAACCAACAAACCAACAAACCAACAAACCAACAAACCAAAAAACCAACAAACCAACAAACCAACAAACCAAAAAACCAACAAACCAACAAACCAACAAGCCAACAAACTAAAAAACCAACAAACCAACAAACCAACAAGCCAACAAACGAACAAACCAACAAGACAACAAACCAACAAACCAACAAGCCAACAAGCCAATAAACCAACAAGCCAACAAACGAACAAACCAACAAACAAACAAACCAACAAACCAACAAACCAACAAACCAACAAACGAACAAACCAACAAACCAACAAACCAACAAACCAACAAACCAACAAACCAACAAACCAACAAGCCAACAAGCCAACAAACCAACAAACAAAAAAACCAACAAACCAACAAACCAACAAACCAACAAACCAACAAACTAACAAACCAACAAACCAACAAGCCAACAAACCAACAAACCAACAAACCAACAAACCAACAAACCAACAAACCAACAAACCAACAAGCCAACAAACCAACAAACCAACAAGCCAACAAGCCAAAAAACCAACAAGCCAGCAAGCCAACAAACCAACAAACCAGCAAACCAACAAACCAACAAACCAACAAACCAACAAACCAACAAACGAACAAACCAACCAACCAACAAACCAACAAACCAACAAACCATCAAACCAACAACCCAACAAGCCAATAAGCCAACAAACCAACAAACCAACAAACCAACAAACCAACAAACCAACAAACCAACAAACCAACAAACCTAAAAACCAACAAACCAACAAACCAGCAAACCAACAAACGAACAAACCAACAAGCCAATAAACGAACAAACCAACAAACAAACAAACCAACAAACCAACAACCCAACAAGCCAACAAACCAACAAACGAACAAATCAAGAAACCAACAAACGAACAAACCAACAAACCAACAAACCAAGTAATTAACAAACCAACAAACCAACAAACCAACAAGCCGACAAACCAACAAGCCAACAAGCCAACAAACAAACAAACTAACAAGCCAACAAACCAACAAACCAACAAACCAGGTAACCAAGAAACCAACAAACCAACAAACCAACAAACGAACAAACCAACAAATGAACAAACCAACAAACCAATAAGCCAAAAAGCCAACAAACCAACAAGCCAACAAACGAACAAACCAACAAACCAACAAACCAACAAACCAACAAACGAACAAACCAACAAACCAACAAACGAACAAACCAACAAACCAACAAACCAACAACCAACAAACCAAGTAACCAACAAACCAACAAACCAACAAACCAACAAACCAACAAATCAACAAGCCAACAAGCCAACAAGCCAACAAACCAACAAGCCAATAAACGAACAAACCAACAAATAAACAAACCAACAAACCAACAAACCAACAAACCAACAAACCAACAAACCAACAAGCCAACAAACCAACAAACCAACAAACCAACACGCCAACAAACAAAAAAACCAACAAACGAACAAACCAACAAACAAACAAACCAACAAACCAACAAACCACCAAACCAACAAGCCAACAAACAAACAAACCAACAAACCAACAAACCAACAAACGAACAAACCAACATTTAAACAAACCAACAAACCAACAATCCAACAAACCAACAAGCCAACAAACCAACGAACCAACAAACCAACAAACCAACAAACCAACAAGCCAACAAACCAACAAACCAACAAGCCAACAAGCCAACAAGCCAGCAAGCCAACAAACCAACAAACCAACAAACCAACAAACCAACAAACCAACAAACCAACAAACCAACAAACGAACAAACCAACCAACCAACAAACCAACAAACCAACAAACCATCAAACCAACAACCCAACAAGCCAATAAGCTAACAAACCAACAAACCAACAAACCAACAAACCAACAAACCAACAAACCAACAAACCAACAAACCAACGAACCAACAAACCAACAAACCAACAAACCAACAAACCTAAAAACCAACAAACCAACAAACCAGCAAACCAACAAACGAACAAACCAACAAGCCAATAAACGAACAAACCAACAACCAAACAAACCAACAAACAAACAACCCAACAAGCCAACAAACCAACAAACGAACAAATCAAGAAACCAACAAACGAACACACCAACAAACCAACAAACCAAGTAATTAACAAACCAACAAACCAACAAACCAACAAACCAACAAGCCAACAAACCAACAAGCCAACAAGCCAACAAACCAACAAACTAACAAGCCAACAAACTAACAAACCAACAAACCAACAAACCAACAAACCAACAAACCAACAAACCAACAAACCAACAAACCAACAAAGCAACAAGCGAACAAGCCAACAAACCAACAAATCAACAAACCAACAAACCAACTAACCCACAAACCAACAAACCAACAAACCAACAAACCAACAAGCCAAAAAGCCAACAAACCAACAAACAAAAAAACCAACAAACCAACAAACCAACAAACCAACAAACCAACAAACCAACAAACCAACAAACCAACAAACCAACAAACCAAAAAACCGACAAACCAACAAGCCAACAAACCAACAAACCAACAAACCAACAAACCAACAAACCAACAAACCAACAAACCGACAAACCAACAAGCCAACAAGCCAACAAACCAACAAGCCAACAAGCCAACAAACCAAAAAACCAACCAACAAACAAACCAAGTAACCAACAAACCAACAAACCAATAAACCAACAAACCAACAAACCAACAAACCAACAAACCAACAAACCAGGTAACCAAGAAACCAGCAAACCAACAAACCAACAAACCAACAAACCAACAAACCAACAAACCAACAAGCCAACAAACGAACAAACCAACAAGCCAACAAATTAACAAACTAACAAACCAACTAACCAAAAAACAAACAAACCAACAAACCAACAAACCAACAAACCAAAAAACCAAAAAACCAACAAACCAACAAACCAACAAACCAACAAACCAACAAACCAACAAACCAACAAACCAACAAACCAACAAGCCAACAAACCAACAAACCAACAAACCAACAAACCAACAAAACAAACAAACCAACAAACGAACAAACCAACAAACGAACAAACCAACAAACCAACAAACCAACAAACGAACAAACCAACAAACCAACAAACCAACAAACCAGGTAACCAAGATACCAACAAACCAACAAACCAACAAACGAACAAGCCAACAAACGAACAAACCAACAAGCCAACAAACCAACAAGCCAACAAGCCAACAAATCAACAAACCAACCAACCAACAAACCAACAAACCAACAAACCAACAAACTAACAAACCAACAAACCAACAAACCAACAAACGAACAAACCAACAAACCAGGTAACCAAGAAACCAACAAACCAACAAACCAACAAACGAACAAACCAACAAATGAACAAACCAACAAACTAATAAGCCAAAAAGCCAACAAACCAACAAGCCAACAAACGAACAAACCAACAAACCAACAAATCAAGAAACCAACAAACCAACAAACCAACAAACGAACAAACCAACAAACCAACAAACGAACAAACCAACAAACCAACAAACCAACAAACCAACAAACCAAGTAACCAACAAACCAACAAACCAACAAACCAAGAAACAAACAAACCAAGAAATCAACAAACCAACAAGCCACAAACCAAAAAACCAACAAACCAACAAACAAAGTAACCAACAAACCAACAAACCAACAAACCAACAAACCAACAAAACAACAAACCATCAAACCAACAAACAAATAAACCAACACACCAACAAACCAACAAACCAACAAACCAACAAACCAACAAACCAACAAACCAACAAGCCAACAAACCAACAAACCAAGAAACCAACAAGCCAACAAACCAACAAACCAACAAACCAACAAACCAACAAACCAACAAACCAACCAACCAACAAACCAACAAACCAACAAACCAACAAACGAGCAAACAAACAAACCAACAAACCAACAAACCAACAAGCCAACAAACCAACAAACCAACAAACCAACAAACCAACAAACCAACAAACCAAAAAACCAACAAACCAACAAACCAACAAACCAACAAACCAAAAAACCAACAAACCAACAAACCAACAAGCCAACAAACCAAAAAACCAACAAACCAACAAACCAACAAGCCAACAAACGAACAAACCAACAAGACAACAAACCAACAAACCAACAAGCCAACAAGCCAATAAACCAACAAGCCAACAATCGAACAAACCAACAAACAAACAAACCAACAAACCAACAAACCAACAAACCAACAAACCAACAAACGAACAAACCAACAAACCAACAAACCAACAAACCAACAAACCAACAAACCAACAAACCAACAAGCCAACAAGCCAGCAAACCAACAAACCAACAAACAAAAAAACCAACAAACCAACAAACCAACAAACCAACAAACCAACAAACTAACAAACCAACAAACCAACAAGCCAACAAACCAACAAACCAACAAACGAACAAACCAACAAACCAACAATCCAACAAACCAACAAACTAACAAATCAACAAACCAACAAGCCAACAAACCAAAAAACCAACAAACCGACAAACCAACAAACCAACAAACCAACAAACCAACAAACCAACAAACCAAAAAACCAACAAACCAACAAACCAACAAACCAAAAAACCAACAAACCAACAAACCAACAAGCCAACAAACTAAAAAACCAACAAACCAACAAACCAACAAGCCAACAAACGAACAAACCAACAAGACAACAAACCAACAAGCCAACAAGCCAACAAGCCAACAAACCAACAAGCCAATAAACGAACAAACCAACAAATAAACAAACCAACAAACCAACAAACCAACAAACCAACAAACCAACAAACCAACAAGCCAACAAACCAACAAACCAACACGCCAACAAACAAAAAAACCAATAAACGAACAAACCAACAAATAAACAAACCAACAAACCAACAAACCAACAAACCAACAAGCCAACAAACCAAAAAACCAACAAACCGACAAACCAACAAACCAACAAACCAACAAACCTAAAAACCAACAAACCAACAAACCAGCAAACCAACAAACGAACAAACCAACAAGCCAATAAACGAACAAACCAACAAACCAACAAACCAAAAAACCAACAAACCAACAAACCAACAAACCAAAAAACCAACAAACCAACAAACCAACAAGCCAACAAACTAAAAAACCAACAAACCAACAAACCAACAAGCCAACAAACGAACAAACCAACAAGACAACAAACCAACAAACCAACAAGCCAACAAGCCAATAAACCAACAAGCCAACAAACGAACAAACCAACAAACAAACAAACCAACAAACCAACAAACCAACAAACCAACAAACGAACAAACGAACAAACCAACAAACCAACAAACCAACAAACCAACAAACCAACAAACCAACAAACCAACAAGCCAACAAGCCAACAAACCAACAAACAAAAAAACCAACAAACCAACAAACCAACAAACCAACAAACTAACAAACCAACAAACCAACAAGCCAACAAACCAACAAACCAACAAACCAACAAACCAACAAACCAATAAACCAACAAGCCAACAAACCAACAAACCAACAAGCCAACAAGCCAAAAAACCAACAAGCCAGCAAGCCAACAAACCAACAAACCAACAAACCAACAAACCAACAAACCAACAAACCAACAAACCAACAAACGAACAAACCAACCAACCAACAAACCAACAAACCAACAAACCATCAAACCAACAACCCAACAAGCCAATAAGCCAACAAACCAACAAACCAGCAAACCAACAAACCAACAAACCAACAAACCAACAAACCAACAAACCTAAAAACCAACAAACCAACAAACCAGCAAACCAACAAACGAACAAACCAACAAGCCAATAAACGAACAAACCAACAAACAAACAAACCAACAAACCAACAACCCAACAAGCCAACAAACCAACAAACGAACAAATCAAGAAACCAACAAACGAACAAACCAACAAACCAACAAACCAAGTAATTAACAAACCAACAAACCAACAAACCAACAAGCCGACAAACCAACAAGCCAACAAGCCAACAAACAAACAAACTAACAAGCCAACAAACCAACAAACAAACAAACCAGGTAACCAAGAAACCAACAAACCAACAAACCAACAAACGAACAAACCAACAAACCAACAAACCAACAAACCAACAAACCAACAAACCAACAAACCAACAAGCCAACAAGCCAGCAAACCAACAAACCAACAAACAAAAAAACCAACAAACCAACAAACCAACAAACCAACAAACCAACAAACTAACAAACCAACAAACCAACAAGCCAACAAACCAACAAACCAACAAACGAACAAACCAACAAACCAACAATCCAACAAACCAACAAACTAACAAATCAACAAACCAACAAGCCAACAAACCAAAAAACCAACAAACCGACAAACCAACAAACCAACAAACCAACAAACCAACAAACCAACAAACCAAAAAACCAACAAACCAACAAACCAACAAACCAAAAAACCAACAAACCAACAAACCAACAAGCCAACAAACTAAAAAACCAACAAACCAACAAACCAACAAGCCAACAAACGAACAAACCAACAAGACAACAAACCAACAAGCCAACAAGCCAACAAGCCAACAAACCAACAAGCCAATAAACGAACAAACCAACAAATAAACAAACCAACAAACCAACAAACCAACAAACCAACAAACCAACAAACCAACAAGCCAACAAACCAACAAACCAACACGCCAACAAACAAAAAAACCAATAAACGAACAAACCAACAAATAAACAAACCAACAAACCAACAAACCAACAAACCAACAAGCCAACAAACCAAAAAACCAACAAACCGACAAACCAACAAACCAACAAACCAACAAACCTAAAAACCAACAAACCAACAAACCAGCAAACCAACAAACGAACAAACCAACAAGCCAATAAACGAACAAACCAACAAACCAACAAACCAAAAAACCAACAAACCAACAAACCAACAAACCAAAAAACCAACAAACCAACAAACCAACAAGCCAACAAACTAAAAAACCAACAAACCAACAAACCAACAAGCCAACAAACGAACAAACCAACAAGACAACAAACCAACAAACCAACAAGCCAACAAGCCAATAAACCAACAAGCCAACAAACGAACAAACCAACAAACAAACAAACCAACAAACCAACAAACCAACAAACCAACAAACGAACAAACGAACAAACCAACAAACCAACAAACCAACAAACCAACAAACCAACAAACCAACAAACCAACAAGCCAACAAGCCAACAAACCAACAAACAAAAAAACCAACAAACCAACAAACCAACAAACCAACAAACTAACAAACCAACAAACCAACAAGCCAACAAACCAACAAACCAACAAACCAACAAACCAACAAACCAATAAACCAACAAGCCAACAAACCAACAAACCAACAAGCCAACAAGCCAAAAAACCAACAAGCCAGCAAGCCAACAAACCAACAAACCAACAAACCAACAAACCAACAAACCAACAAACCAACAAACCAACAAACGAACAAACCAACCAACCAACAAACCAACAAACCAACAAACCATCAAACCAACAACCCAACAAGCCAATAAGCCAACAAACCAACAAACCAGCAAACCAACAAACCAACAAACCAACAAACCAACAAACCAACAAACCTAAAAACCAACAAACCAACAAACCAGCAAACCAACAAACGAACAAACCAACAAGCCAATAAACGAACAAACCAACAAACAAACAAACCAACAAACCAACAACCCAACAAGCCAACAAACCAACAAACGAACAAATCAAGAAACCAACAAACGAACAAACCAACAAACCAACAAACCAAGTAATTAACAAACCAACAAACCAACAAACCAACAAGCCGACAAACCAACAAGCCAACAAGCCAACAAACAAACAAACTAACAAGCCAACAAACCAACAAACAAACAAACCAGGTAACCAAGAAACCAACAAACCAACAAACCAACAAACGAACAAACCAACAAATGAACAAACCAACAAACCAATAAGCCAAAAAGCCAACAAACCAACAAGCCAACAACCGAACAAACCAACAAACCAACAAACCAACAAACCAACAAACGAACAAACCAACAAACCAACAAACGAACAAACCAACAAACCAACAAACCAACAACCAACAAACCAAGTAACCAACAAACCAACAAACCAACAAACCAACAAATCAACAAGCCAACAAGCCAACAAGCCAACAAACCAACAAGCCAATAAACGAACAAACCAACAAATAAACAAACCAACAAACCAACAAACCAACAAACCAACAAACCAACAAACCAACAAGCCAACAAACCAACAAACCAACACGCCAACAAACAAAAAAACCAACAAACGAACAAACCAACAAACAAACAAACCAACAAACCAACAAACCACCAAACCACCAAACCAACAAGCCAACAAACAAACAAACCAACAAACCAACAAACCAACAAACGAACAAACCAACATTTAAACAAACCAACAAACCAACAATCCAACAAACCAACAAGCCAACAAACCAACAAACCAACAAACCAACAAACCAACAAACCAACAAGCCAACAAACCAACAAACCAACAAGCCAACAAGCCAACAAGCCAGCAAGCCAACAAACCAACAAACCAACAAACCAACAAACCAACAAACCAACAAACCAACAAACCAACAAACCAACAAACGAACAAACCAACCAACAAACAAACCAACAAACCAACAAACCATCAAACCAACAACCCAACAAGCCAATAAGCCAACAAACCAACAAACCAACAAACCAACAAACCAACAAACCAACAAACCAACAAACCAACAAACCAACAAACCAACAAACCTAAAAACCAACAAACCAACAAACCAGCAAACCAACAAACGAACAAACCAACAAGCCAATAAACGAACAAACCAACAAACAAACCAACAAACCAACAACCCAACAAGCCAACAAACCAACAAACGAACAAATCAAGAAACCAACAAACGAACAAACCAACAAACCAACAAACCAAGTAATTAACAAACCAACAAACCAACAAACCAACAAACCAACAAGCCAACAAACCAACAAGCCAACAAGCCAACAAACCAACAAACTAACAAGCCAACAAACTAACAAACCAACAAACCAACAAACCAACAAACCAACAAACCAACAAACCAACAAACCAACAAACCAACAAGCGAACAAGCCAACAAACCAACAAATCAACAAACCAACAAACCAACTAACCCACAAACCAACAAACCAACAAACCAACAAACCAACAAGCCAAAAAGCCAACAAACCAACAAACGAAAAAATCAACAAACCAACAAACCAACAAACCAACAAACCAACAAACCAACAAACCAACAAACCAACTAACCAACAAACCAACAAACCAACAAACCGACAAACCAACAAGCCAACAAACCAACAAACCAACAAACCAACAAACCAACAAACCAACAAACCGACAAACCAACAAGCCAACAAGCCAACAAACCAACAAGCCAACAAACCAACAAACCAAAAAACCAACCAACAAACAAACCAAGTAACCAACAAACCAACAAACCAATAAACCAACAAACCAACAAACCAACAAACCAACAAACCAACAAACCAGGTAACCAAGAAACCAACAAACCAACAAACCAACAAACCAACAAACCAACAAGCCAACAAACGAACAAACCAACAAGCCAACAAACCAACAAACTAACAAACCAACTAACCAAAAAACAAACAAACCAACAAACCAACAAACCAACAAACCAAAAAACCAAAAAACCAACAAACCAACAAACCAACAAACCAACAAACCAACAAACCAACAAACCAACAAACCAACAAACCAACAAGCCAACAAACCAACAAACCAACAAACCAACAAACCAACAAAACAAACAAACCAACAAACGAACAAACCAACAAACGAACAAACCAACAAACCAACAAACCAACAAACGAACAAACCAACAAACCAGGTAACCAAGAAACCAACAAACCAACAAACCAACAAACGAACAAGCCAACAAACGAACAAACCAACAAGCCAACAAACCAACAAGCCAACAAGCCAACAAGCCAACAAACCAACAAACCAACAAACCAACAAACCAACAAACCAACAAACCAACAAACCAACAAACCAACAAACTAACAAACCAACAAACCAACAAACCAACAAACGAACAAACCAACAAACCAGGTAACCAAGAAACCAACAAACCAACAAACCAACAAACGAACAAACCAACAAACCAACAAACGAACAAACCAACAAACCAACAAACCAACAAACCAACAAACCAAGTAACCAACAAACCAACAAACCAACAAACCAAGAAACAAACAAACCAAGAAATCAACAAACCAACAAGCCACAAACCAAAAAACCAACAAACCAACAAACAAAGTAACCAACAAACCAACAAACCAACAAACCAACAAACCAACAAACCAACAAACCAACAAACCAACAAACCAACAAACAAATAAACCAACACACCAACAAACCAACAAACCAACAAACCAACAAACCAACAAACCAACAAACCAACAAGCCAACAAACCAACAAACCAAGAAACCAACAAACCAACAAACCAACAAGCCAACAAACCAACAAACCAACAAACCAACAAACCAGCAAACCAGCAAACCAACAAACCAACAAACCAACAAGCAAACAAACCAACAAACCAACCAACCAACAAACCAACAAACCAACAAACCAACAAACGAGCAAACAAACAAACCAACAAACCAACAAACCAACAAACCAACAAACCAACAAACCAACAAACCAACAAACCAACAAACCAACAAACCAAAAAACCAACAGACCAACAAACCAACAAACCAAAAAACCAAAAAACCAACAAACCAACAAACCAACAAGCCAATAAACCAAAAAACCAACAAACCAACAAACCAACAAGCCAACAAACGAACAAACCAACAAGACAACAAACCAACAAACCAACAAGCCAACAAGCCAATAAACCAACAAGCCAACAATCGAACAAACCAACAAACAAACAAACCAACAAACCAACAAACCAACAAACCAACAAACGAACAAACCAACAAACCAACAAACCAACAAACCAACAAACCAACAAACCAACAAGCCAACAAGCCAACAAACCAACAAACCAACAAACACAAAAACCAACAAACCAACAAACCAACAAACCAACAAACCAACAAACTAACAAACCAACAAACCAACAAGCCAACAAACCAACAAACCAACAAACCAACAAACCAACAAACCAACAATCCAACAAACCAACAAACTAACAAATCAACAAACCAACAAGCCAACAAACCAAAAAACCAACAAACCGACAAACCAACAAACCAACAAACCAACAAACCAACAAGCCAACAAACCAACAAACCAAAAAGCCAACAAGCCAGCAATGCAACAAGCCAACAAACGAACAAACAAACAAACAAACCAACAAACCATTAAACCAATAAACCAACAAACCAACAAGCCAACAAACCAATAAACCAACAAGCCAACAAACCAAAAAACCAACAAACCAACAAACCAACAATCCAACAAACCAACAAACCAACAAACCAACAAACCAACAAACGAACAAACCAACAAACCAACGAACCAACAAACCAGCAAACCAACATACCAACAAACCAAAAAACCAAAAAACCAACAAGCCAACAAACGAACAAACCAACAAACAAACAAACCAACAAACCAACAAACCAACAAACCAACAAACCAACAAACCAACAAATCAACAAGCCAACAAATCAACAAGCCAACAATCCAACAGGCCAACAAACCAACAAGCCAACAAACGAACAAACCAACAAATAAACAAACCAACAAACCAACAAACCAACAAACCAACAAGCCAACAAACCAACAAACCAACAAGCCAACAAGCCAACAAACCAAAAAACCAAAAAACCAACAAACGAACAAACCAACAAACAAACAAACCAACAAACCAACAAACCAACAAACCAATAAGCCAACAAACAAACAAACCAACAAACCAACAAACCAACAAACGAACAAACCAACAAACCAACAAACCAACAAACCAACAAACCAACAAACCAACAAGCCAACAAACCAACAAACCAACAAACCAACAAACCAACAAGCCAACAAACCAACAAACCAACAAGCCAACAAGCCAAAAAACCAACAAGCCAGCAAGCCAACAAACCAACAAACCAACAAACCAACAAACCAACAAACCAACAAACCAACAAACGAACAAACCAACAAACCAACAAATCAACAAACCAAGAAACCATCAAACCAACAAGCAAACAAGCCAATAAGCCAACAACCCAACAAACCAACAAACCAACAAACCAACAAACCAACAAACCAACAAGCCAACAAGCCAACAAACCAACAAACCAACAAACCAACAAACCAACAAACCAACAAACCAACAAACTAACAAACCAACAAACCAACAAACCAACAAACCAACAAACCAACAAACGAACAAACCAACAAACCAGGTAACCAAGAAACCAACAAACCAACAAACCAACAAACGAACAAACCAACAAACCAACAAACGAACAAACCAACAAACCAACAAACCAACAAACCAACAAACCAAGTAACCAACAAACCAACAAACCAACAAACCAAGAAACAAACAAACCAAGAAATCAACAAACCAACAAGCCACAAACCAAAAAACCAACAAACCAACAAACAAAGTAACCAACAAACCAACAAACCAACAAACCAACAAACCAACAAACCAACAAACCAACAAACAAATAAACCAACACACCAACAAACCAACAAACCAACAAACCAACAAACCAACAAACCAACAAACCAACAAGCCAACAAACCGACAAACCAAGAAAACAACAAACCAACAAACCAACAAGAAAACAAACCAACAAACCAACAAACCAACAAACCAGCAAACCAACAAACCAACAAACCAACAAACCAACAAGCAAACAAACCAACAAACCAACCAACCAACAAACCAACAAACCAACAAACCAACAAACGAGCAAACAAACAAACCAACAAACCAACAAACCAACAAACCAACAAACCAACAAACCAACAAACAAATAAACCAACACACCAACAAACCAACAAACCAACAAACCAACAAACCAACAAACCAACAAACCAACAAGCCAACAAACCAACAAACCAAGAAACAAACAAACCAACAAACCAACAAGCCAACAAACCAACAAACCAACAAACCAACAAACCAGCAAACCAACAAACCAACAAACCAACAAACCAACAAGCAAACAAACCAACAAACCAACCAACCAACAAACCAACAAACCAACAAACCAACAATCCAACAAACCAACAAACTAACAAATCAACAAACCAACAAGCCAACAAACCAAAAAACCAACAAACCGACAAACCAACAAACCAACAAACCAACAAACCAACAAGCCAACAAACCAACAAACCAAAAAGCCAACAAGCCAGCAATGCAACAAGCCAACAAACGAACAAACAAACAAACAAACCAACAAACCATTAAACCAATAAACCAACAAACCAACAAGCCAACAAACCAATAAACCAACAAGCCAACAAGCCAACAAACCAAAAAACCAACAAACCAACAAACCAACAAACCAACAAACCAACAAACCAACAAACCAACAAACCAACAAACCAACAAACCAACAAACGAACAAACCAACAAACCAACAAACCAACGAACCAACAAACCAGCAAACCAACATACCAACAAACCAAAAAACCAAAAAACCAACAAGCCAACAAACGAACAAACCAACAAACAAACAAACCAACAAACCAACAAACCAACAAACCAACAAACCAACAAACCAACAAACCAACAAACCAACAAACCAACAAATCAACAAGCCAACAATCCAACAGGCCAACAAACCAACAAGCCAACAAACGAACAAACCAACAAATAAACAAACCAACAAACCAACAAACCAACAAACCAACAAGCCAACAAACCAACAAACCAACAAGCCAACAAGCCAACAAACCAAAAAACCAAAAAACCAACAAACGAACAAACCAACAAACAAACAAACCAACAAACCAACAAACCAACAAACCAATAAGCCAACAAACAAACAAACCAACAAACCAACAAACCAACAAACGAACAAACCAACAAACCAACAAACCAACAAACCAACAAACCAACAAACCAACAAGCCAACAAACCAACAAACCAACAAACCAACAAACCAACAAGCCAACAAACCAACAAACCAACAAGCCAACAAGCCAAAAAACCAACAAGCCAGCAAGCCAACAAACCAACAAACCAACAAACCAACAAACCAACAAACCAACAAACCAACAAACGAACAAACCAACAAACCAACAAATCAACAAACCAAGAAACCATCAAACCAACAAGCAAACAAGCCAATAAGCCAACAACCCAACAAACCAACAAACCAACAAACCAACAAACCAACAAACCAACAAACCTAAAAACCAACAAACCAACAAACCAGCAAACCAACAAACGAACAAACCAACAAGCCAAAAAACGAACAAACCAACAAACAAACAAACCAACAAACCAACAAACCAACAAGCCAACAAACCAACAAACGAACAAATCAAGAAACCAACAAACGAACAAACCAACAAACCAAGTAATTAACAAACCAACAAACCAACAAACCAACAAGCCAACAAACCAACAAGCCAACAAGCCAACAAACCAACAAACTAACAAGCTAACAAACAAACAAACAAACCAACCAACAAACCAACAAACCAACAAACCAACAAACCAACAAACCAACAAACCAACAAACCAACAAGCGAACAAGCCAACAAACCAACAAACCAACAAAGCAACAAACCACCAAACCAACTAACCCACAAACCAACAAACCAACAAACCAACAAACCAACAAACCAACAAGCCAAAAAGCCAACAAACCAACAAACGAAAAAACCAACAAACCAACAAACCAACAAACCAACAAACTAACAAACCAACAAACCAACAAGCCAACAAACCAACAAACGAACAAATCAAGAAACCAACAAACGAACAAACCAACAAACCAAGTAATTAACAAACCAACAAACCAACAAACCAACAAGCCAACAAACCAACAAGCCAGCAAGCCAACAAACCAACAAACCAACAAACTAACAAGCCAACAAACAAACAAACAAACCAACCAACAAACCAACAAACCAACAAACCAACAAACCAACAAACCAAGTAACCAACAAACCAACAAACCAACAAACCAAGAAACAAACAAACCAAGAAATCAACAAACCAACAAGCCACAAACCAAAAAACCAACAAACCAACAAACAAAGTAACCAACAAACCAACAAACCAACAAACCAACAAACCAACAAACCAACAAACCAACAAACCAACAAACCAACAAACAAATAAACCAACACACCAACAAACCAACAAACCAACAAACCAACAAACCAACAAACCAACAAACCAACAAGCCAACAAACCAACAAACCAAGAAACCAACAAACCAACAAACCAACAAACCAACAAGCCAACAAACCAACAAACCAACAAACCAACAAACCAGCAAACCAACAAACCAACAAACCAACAAACCAACAAGCAAACAAACCAACAAACCAACCAACCAACAAACCAACAAACCAACAAACCAACAAACGAGCAAACAAACAAACCAACAAACCAACAAACCAACAAACCAACAAACCAACAAACCAACAAACCAACAAACCAAAAAACCAACAGACCAACAAACCAACAAACCAAAAAACCAAAAAACCAACAAACCAACAAACCAACAAGCCAACAAACCAAAAAACCAACAAACCAACAAACCAACAAGCCAACAAACGAACAAACCAACAAGACAACAAACCAACAAACCAACAAGCCAACAAGCCAATAAACCAACAAGCCAACAATCGAACAAACCAACAAACAAACAAACCAACAAACCAACAAACCAACAAACCAACAAACGAACAAACCAACAAACCAACAAACCAACAAACCAACAAACCAACAAACCAACAAGCCAACAAGCCAACAAACCAACAAACCAACAAACAAAAAAACCAACAAACCAACAAACCAACAAACCAACAAACCAACAAACTAACAAACCAACAAACCAACAAGCCAACAAACCAACAAACCAACAAACCAACAAACCAACAAACCAACAATCCAACAAACCAACAAACTAACAAATCAACAAACCAACAAGTCAACAAACCAAAAAACCAACAAACCGACAAACCAACAAACCAACAAACCAACAAACCAACAAGCCAACAAACCAACAAACCAAAAAGCCAACAAGCCAGCAATGCAACAAGCCAACAAACGAACAAACAAACAAACAAACCAACAAACCATTAAACCAATAAACCAACAAACCAACAAGCCAACAAACCAATAAACCAACAAGCCAACAAACCAAAAAACCAACAAACCAACAAACCAACAAACCAACAAACCAACAAACCAACAAACCAACAAACCAACAAACGAACAAACCAACAAACCAACGAACCAACAAACCAGCAAACCAACATACCAACAAACCAAAAAACCAAAAAACCAACAAGCCAACAAACGAACAAACCAACAAACAAACAAACCAACAAACCAACAAACCAACAAACCAACAAACCAACAAACCAACAAATCAACAAGCCAACAAATCAACAAGCCAACAATCCAACAGGCCAACAAACCAACAAGCCAACAAACGAACAAACCAACAAATAAACAAACCAACAAACCAACAAACCAACAAACCAACAAGCCAACAAACCAACAAACCAACAAGCCAACAAGCCAACAAACCAAAAAACCAAAAAACCAACAAACGAACAAACCAACAAACAAACAAACCAACAAACCAACAAACCAACAAACCAATAAGCCAACAAACAAACAAACCAACAAACCAACAAACCAACAAACGAACAAACCAACAAACCAACAAACCAACAAACCAACAAACCAACAAGCCAACAAACCAACAAACCAACAAACCAACAAACCAACAAGCCAACAAACCAACAAACCAACAAGCCAACAAGCCAAAAAACCAACAAGCCAGCAAGCCAACAAACCAACAAACCAACAAACCAACAAACCAACAAACCAACAAACCAACAAACGAACAAACCAACAAACCAACAAATCAACAAACCAAGAAACCATCAAACCAACAAGCAAACAAGCCAATAAGCCAACAACCCAACAAACCAACAAACCAACAAACCAACAAACCAACAAACCAACAAGCCAACAAGCCAACAAACCAACAAACCAACAAACCAACAAACCAACAAACCAACAAACCAACAAACTAACAAACCAACAAACCAACAAACCAACAAACGAACAAACCAACAAACCAGGTAACCAAGAAACCAACAAACCAACAAACCAACAAACGAACAAACCAACAAACCAACAAACGAACAAACCAACAAACCAACAAACCAACAAACCAACAAACCAAGTAACCAACAAACCAACAAACCAACAAACCAAGAAACAAACAAACCAAGAAATCAACAAACCAACAAGCCACAAACCAAAAAACCAACAAACCAACAAACAAAGTAACCAACAAACCAACAAACCAACAAACCAACAAACCAACAAACCAACAAACCAACAAACCAACAAACCAACAAACAAATAAACAACACACCAACAAACCAACAAACCAACAAACCAACAAACCAACAAACCAACAAACCAACAAGCCAACAAACCGACAAACCAAGAAACCAACAAACCAACAAACCAACAAGCCAACAAACCAACAAACCAACAAACCAACAAACCAGCAAACCAACAAACCAACAAACCAACAAACCAACAAGCAAACAAACCAACAAACCAACCAACCAACAAACCAACAAACCAACAAACCAACAAACGAGCAAACAAACAAACCAACAAACCAACAAACCAACAAACCAACAAACCAACAAACAAATAAACCAACACACCAACAAACCAACAAACCAACAAACCAACAAACCAACAAACCAACAAACCAACAAGCCAACAAACCAACAAACCAAGAAACAAACAAACCAACAAACCAACAAGCCAACAAACCAACAAACCAACAAACCAACAAACCAGCAAACCAACAAACCAACAAACCAACAAACCAACAAGCAAACAAACCAACAAACCAACCAACCAACAAACCAACAAACCAACAAACCAACAAACGAGCAAACAAACAAACCAACAAACCAACAAACCAACAAACCAAAAAACCAACAATCCAACAAACCAACAAACTAACAAATCAACAAACCAACAAGCCAACAAACCAAAAAACCAACAAACCGACAAACCAACAAACCAACAAACCAACAAACCAACAAGCCAACAAACCAACAAACCAAAAAGCCAACAAGCCAGCAATGCAACAAGCCAACAAACGAACAAACAAACAAACAAACCAACAAACCATTAAACCAATAAACCAACAAACCAACAAGCCAACAAACCAATAAACCAACAAGCCAACAAGCCAACAAACCAAAAAACCAACAAACCAACAAACCAACAAACCAACAAACCAACAAACCAACAAACCAACAAACCAACAAACCAACAAACGAACAAACCAACAAACCAACGAACCAACAAACCAGCAAACCAACATACCAACAAACCAAAAAACCAAAAAACCAACAAGCCAACAAACGAACAAACCAACAAACAAACAAACCAACAAACCAACAAACCAACAAACCAACAAACCAACAAACCAACAAACCAACAAATCAACAAGCCAACAATCCAACAGGCCAACAAACCAACAAGCCAACAAACGAACAAACCAACAAATAAACAAACCAACAAACCAACAAACCAACAAACCAACAAGCCAACAAACCAACAAACCAACAAGCCAACAAGCCAACAAACCAAAAAACCAAAAAACCAACAAACGAACAAACCAACAAACAAACAAACCAACAAACCAACAAACCAACAAACCAATAAGCCAACAAACAAACAAACCAACAAACCAACAAACCAACAAACGAACAAACCAACAAACCAACAAACCAACAAACCAACAAACCAACAAACCAACAAGCCAACAAACCAACAAACCAACAAACCAACAAACCAACAAACCAACAAGCCAACAAACCAACAAACCAACAAGCCAACAAGCCAAAAAACCAACAAGCCAGCAAGCCAACAAACCAACAAACCAACAAACCAACAAACCAACAAACTAACAAACCAACAAACGAACAAACCAACAAACCAACAAATCAACAAACCAAGAAACCATCAAACCAACAAGCAAACAAGCCAATAAGCCAACAACCCAACAAACCAACAAACCAACAAACCAACAAACCAACAAACCAACAAACCTAAAAACCAACAAACCAACAAACCAGCAAACCAACAAACGAACAAACCAACAAGCCAAAAAACGAACAAACCAACAAACAAACAAACCAACAAACCAACAAACCAACAAGCCAACAAACCAACAAACGAACAAATCAAGAAACCAACAAACGAACAAACCAACAAACCAACAAACCAAGTAATTAACAAACCAACAAACCAACAAACCAACAAGCCAACAAACCAACAAGCCAACAAGCCAACAAACCAACAAACTAACAAGCTAACAAACAAACAAACAAACCAACCAACAAACCAACAAACCAACAAACCAACAAACCAACAAACCAACAAACCAACAAACCAACAAGCGAACAAGCCAACAAACCAACAAACCAACAAACCAACAAACCACCAAACCAACTAACCCACAAACCAACAAACCAACAAACCAACAAACCAACAAACCAACAAGCCAAAAAGCCAACAAACCAACAAACGAAAAAACCAACAAACCAACAAACCAACAAACCAACAAACCAACAAACTAACAAACCAACAAACCAACAAGCCAACAAACCAACAAACGAACAAATCAAGAAACCAACAAACGAACAAACCAACAAACCAACAAACCAAGTAATTAACAAACCAACAAACCAACAAACCAACAAGCCAACAAACCAACAAGCCAGCAAGCCAACAAACCAACAAACCAACAAACTAACAAGCCAACAAACAAACAAACAAACCAACCAACAAACCAACAAACCAAAAAACCAACAAACCAACAAACCAACAAACCAACAAACCAACAAGCGAACAAGCCAACAAACCAACAAACCAACAAACCAACAAACCACCAAACCAACTAACCCACAAACCAACAAACCAACAAACCAACAAACCAACAAACCAACAAGCCAAAAAGCCAACAAACCAACAAACGAAAAAACCAACAAACCAACAAACCAACAAACCAACAAACCAACAAACCAACAAACTAACAAACCAACAAACCAACAAGCCAACAAACCAACAAACCAACAAACCAACAAACCAACAAACCAACAAACCAATAAACCAACAAACTAACAAATCAACAAACCAAGAAGCCAACAAACCAAAAAACCAACAAACCGACAAACCAACAAACCAACAAACCAACAAACCAACAATCCAACAAACCAACAAACCAAAAAGCCAACGAGCCAACAATGCAACAAGCCAACAAACGAACAAACAAACAAACAAACAAACCAACAAACCAACAAACCAACAAACCAACAAACCAACAAACCAACTAGCCAACAAACCAACAAGCCAACAAGCCAACAAACCAAAAAACCAACAAACCAATAAACCAACAAACCAACAAACCAACAAACCAACAAACCAACAAGCCAACAAGCCAACAAGCCAACAAGCCAACAAACCAACAAACCAACAAACCAACAAACCAACAAACCAACAAACCAACAAACCAAAAAGCCAACAAGCCAATAAACCAACAAACCAACAAACCAACAAACCAACAAACCAAAAAACCAACAAACCAACAAACCAACAAACCAACATACCAACAAACCAAAAAACCAACAAACCAACAAGCCAACAAACCAACAAACAAACAAACCAACAAACCAACAAACCAAGAAACCAACAAACCAACAAACCAACAAGCCAACAAACCAACAAACCAACAAACCAACAAACCAACAAATCAACAAGCCAACAAGCCAACAAGCCAACAAACCAACAAGCCAACAAACGAACAAACCAACAAATAAACAAACCAACAAACCAACAAAACAACAAACCAACAAGCCAACAAACCAACAAACCAACAAGCCAACAAGCCAACAAACCAAAAAACCAGCAAACGAACAAACCAACAAACAAACAAACAAACAAACCAACAAACCAACAAACCAACAAGCCAACAAACAAACAAACCAACAAACCAACAAACCAACAAACGAACAAACCAACAAACCAACAAACCAACAAACCAACAAACCAACAAACCAACAAACCAACAAACCAACAAACCAACAAGCCAACAAACTAACAAACCAACAAACCAACAAACCAAAAAGCCAACAAACCAACAAACCAACAAGCCAACAAGCCAAAAAACCAACAAGCCAGCAAGCCAACAAACCAACAAACCAACAAACCAACCAACCAACAAACCAACAAACCAACAAACGAACAAACCAACAAACCAACAAACCAACAAACCAACAAACCATCAAACCAACAAGCCAACAAGCCAATAAGCCAACAAACCAACAAACCAACAAACCAACAAACCAATAAACCAACAAACCAACAAACCAACGAACCAACAAACCAACAAACCAACAAACCAAAAAACCAACAAACAACAAACCAGCAAACCAACAAACGCCCAAACCAACAAGCTAATAAACGAACAAACCAACAAACAAACAAACAAACCAACAAAACAACAAACCAACAAGCCAACAAACCAACAAACGAACAAAACAAGAAACTTACAAACGAACAAACCAACAAACCAACAAACCAAGTAACCAACAAACCAACAAACCAACAAACCAACAAGCCAACAAACCAACAAGCCAACAAGCCAACAAACCAACAAACTAACAAGCCAACAAACCAACAAACCAATAAACCAACAAACCAACAAACCAACAAACCAACAAACCAACAAACCAACAAACCAACTAACCAACAAACCAACAAGCCAAAAAACCAACAAGCCAAAAAACCAGCAAGCCAGCAAGCCAACAAACCAACAAACCAACAAACCAACAAACCAACAAACCAACAAACGAACAAACCAACAAACCAACAAACCAACAAACCAACAAACCATCAAACCAACAAACCAACAAACCAACAAACCAAAAAACCAACAAACCAACAAACCAGCAAACCAACAAACGAACAAACCAACAAGCCAATAAGCAAACCAACCAACAAACCAACAAACCAACAAACCAATAAACCAACAAACCAACAAACCAACAAACCAACAAACCAACAAACCAACAAACCAAAAAACCAACAAACCAACAAACCAGCAAACCAACAAACGAACAAACCAACAAGCCAATAAACGAACAAACCAACAAACAAACAAACCAACAAACCAACAAACCAACAAACCAACAAACCAACAAACCAAGTAACCAACAAACCAACAAACCAACAAACCAACAAGCCAACAAACCAACAAGCCAACAAGCCAACAAACCAACAAACTAACAAGCCAACAAACCAACAAACCAATAAACCAACAAACCAACAAACCAACAAACCAACAAACCAACAAACCAACAAACCAACAAACCAACAAACCAACTAACCAACAAACAAACAAGCCAACAAACCAACAAACGAACAAACCAACAAACGAACAAACCAACAAACCAACAAACCAACAAACCAACAAGCCAAGAAACCAACAAGCCAACAAACCAACAAACCAACAAACTAACAAACCAACAAACCAACAAACCAACAAACCATCAAACCAACAAGCCAACAAGCCAATAAGCTAACAAACCAACAAGCCAACAAGCCAACAAACCAAAAAACCAACAAAACCAATAAACCAACAAACCAACAAACCAACAAACCAACAAACCAACAAGTCAACAAGCCAACAAGCCAACAAACCAACAAACCAACAAACCAACAAACCAACAAACCAACAAACCAACAAACCAAAAAGCCAACAAGCCAATAAACCAACAAACCAACAAACCAACAAACCAACAAATGAAAGAACCAACAAACCAACAAACCAACAAACCAACATACCAACAAACAAAAAAACCAACAAACCAACAAGCCAACAAACGAACAAACCAACAAACAAACAAACCAAGAAACCAACAAACCAAGAAACCAACAAACCAACAAACCAACAAACCAACAAACCAACAAACCAACAAACCAACAAACCAACAAATCAACAAGCCAACAAGCCAACAAGCCAACAAACCAACAAGCCAACAAACGAACAAACCAACAAATAAACAAACCAACAAACCAACAAAAAAACAAACCAACAAGCCAACAAACCAACAAACCAACAAGCCAACAAGCCAACAAACCAAAAAACCAACAAACGAACAAACCAACAAACAAACAAACCAACAAACCAACAAACCAACAAGCCAACAAACAAACAAACCAACAAACCAACAAACGAACAAACCAACAAACCAACAAACCAACAAACCAACAAACCAACAAACCAACAAACCAACAAACCAACAAACCAACAAACCAACAAGCCAACAAACCAACAAACCAACAAACCAACAAACCAACAAGGCAACAAACCAACAAACCAACAAGCCAACAAGCCAAAAAACCAAGAAGCCAGCAAGCCAACAAACCAACAAACCAACAAACCAACCAACCAACAAACCAACAAACCAACAAACGAACAAACCAACAAACCAACAAACTAACAAACCAACAAACCATCAAACCATCAAACCAACAAGCCAACAAGCCAATAAGCCAACAAACCAACAAACCAACAAACCAACAAACCAATAAACCAACAAACCAACAAACCAACAAACCAACAAACCAACAAACCAACAAACCAACAAAACAAAAAACCAACAAACCAACAAACCAGCAAACCAACAAACGAACAAACCAACAAGCCAATAAACTAACAAACTAACAAACAAACAAACCAACAAACCAACAAACCAACAAACCAACAAGCCAACAAACCAACAAACGAACAAATCAAGAAACTAACAAACGAACAAACCAACAAAACAACAAACCAAGTAACCAACAAACCAACAAACCAACAAACCAAGAAGCCAAAAAACCAACAAGCCAACAAGCCAACAAATCAACAAACTTACAAGCCAACAAACCAACAAACCAATAAACCAACAAACCAACAAACCAACAAACCAACAAACCAAAAAACCAACAAACCAACAAACCAACTAACCAACAAACCAACAAGCCACCAAACAAACAAACGAACAAACCAACAAACGAACAAACCAACAAACCAACAAACCAACAAACCAACAAGCCAAGAAACCAACAAGCCAACAAACCAACAAACTAACAAACCAACAAACCAACAAACCAACAAACCAACAAACGAACAAACCAACAAACCAACAAGCCAAAAAACCAACAAACCAACAAACGAACAAACCAACAAACGAACAAACCAACAAACAAACAAACCAAGAAACCAACAAACCAACAAAACAATAAACCAACAACCCAACAAACCAAAAAACCAACAAACCAACAAACCAACAAGCCAACAAACCAACAAACTAACAAGCCAACAAGCCATCAAACCAACAAACCAAAAAACCAACAAACCAACAAACCAACAAACCAACAAACCAACAAACAAACAAACCAACAAACATACAAACCAACAAACCAACAAACCAACAAGCCAACGAACCAAAAAACCAAAAAACAAACAAACCAACAAGCCAACAAACGATCAAACCAACAAACCAATAAACCAACAAGCCAACAAACCAACAAACCAACAAACCAACAAACCAACAAACCAACAAACCAATAAACCAACAAACTAACAAATAAACAAACCAAAAAGCCAACAAACCAAAAAACCAACAAACCGACAAACCAACAAACCAACAAACCAACAAACCAACAAGCCAACAAACCAACAAACCAAAAAGCCAACAAGCCAACAATGCAACAAGCCAACAAACGAACAAACAAACAAATAAACAAACCAACAAACCAACAAACCAACAAACCAACAAACCAACTAGCCAACAAACCAACAAGCCAACAAGCCAACAAACCAAAAAACCAACAAACCAATAAACCAACAAACCAACAAACCAACAAACCAACAAGCCAACAAGCCAACAAACCAACAAACCAACAAACCAACAAACCAACAAACCAACAAACCAACAAACCAACAAACCAAGAAGCCAACAAGCCAATAACCCAACAAACCAACAAACCAACAAACCAAAAAACCAACAAACCAACAAACCAACAAACCAACATACCAATAAACCAAAAAACCAACAAACCAACAAGCCAAAAAACGAACAAACCAACAAACAAACAAACCAACAAACCAACAAACCAACAAACCAACAAACCAACAAACCAACAAACCAACAAACCAACAAACCAACAAACCAACAAACCAACAAATCAACAAGCCAACAAGCCAACAAGCCAGCAAACCAACAAACCAACAAACGAACAAACCAACAAATAAACAAACCAACAAACCAACAAACCAACAAACCAACAAGCCAACAAACCAACAAACCAACAAGCCAACAAGCCAACAAACCAAAAAACCAACAAACGAACAAACCAACAAACAAACAAACCAACAAACCAACAAACCAACAAGCCGACAAACAAACAAACCAACAAACCAACAAACCAACAAATGAACAAACCAACAAACCAACAAACCAACAAACCAACAAACCAACAAACCAACAAACCAACAAACCAACAAACCAACAAACCAACAAACCAACAAACCAACAAACCAACAAGCCAACAAACCAACAAACCAACAAACCAACAAACCAACAAACCAACAAGCCGACAAACCAACAAACCAACTAGCCAACAAGCCAAAAAACCAACAAGCCAGCAAGCCAACAAACCAACAAACCAACAAACCAACAAACCAACAAACCAACAAACGAACAAACCAACAAACCAACAAACCAACAAACCAACAAACCATCAAACCAACAAGCCAACAAGCCAATAAGCCAACAAACCAACAAACCAACAAACCAACAAACCAATAAACCAACAAACCAACAAACCAACAAACCAACAAACCAACAAACCAAAAAACCAACAAACCAACAAACCAGCAAACCAACAAAAGAACAAACCAACAAGCCAATAAACGAACAAACCAACAAACCAACAAGCCAACAAACCAACAAACCAACAAACGAACAAACCAACAAACGAACAAACCAACAAACAAACAAACCAAGAAACCAACAAACCAACAAAACAATAAACTAACAAACGAACAAACCAACAAACGAACAAACCAACAAACCAACAAACCAACAAACCAACAAACCAACAAGCCAAGAAACCAACAGCCAACAAATCAACAAACTAACAAACCAACAAACCAACAAACCAACAAACCAACCAACGAACAAACCAACAAACCAACAAGCCAACAAATTAACAAACCAACAAACGAACAAAACAACAAACGAACAAACCAACAAACAAACAAACCAAGAAACCAACAAACCAACAAAACAATAAACCAACAACCCAACAAACCAAAAAACCAACAAACCAACAAACCAACAAGCCAACAAACCAACAAACTAAATAGCCAACAAGCCAACAAACCAAAAAACCAACAAACCAACAAACCAACAAACCAACAAACCAACAAACCAACAAGCCAACAAACCAACAAACCAACAAGCCACAAGCCAACAAACCAACAAACCAACCAAACCAACAAACCAACAAACCAACAAACCAACAAACCAACAAACCAACGAACCAAAAAACCAAAAAACAAACAAACCAACAAGCCAAAAAACGAACAATCCAACAAACCAATAAACCAACAAACCAACAAACCAATCAACCAACAAACGAACAAACCAACAAACCAACAAACCAACAAACCAAAAAACCAACAAACCAACAAGCCAACTAGCCAACAAACCAACAAGCCAACAAACGAACAAACCAACAAACGAACAAACAAAGAAACCAACAATCCAACAAACCAACAAGGCAACAAGCCAACAAACGAACAAACCAACAAACGAACAAACCAACAAGCCAACAAACGAACAAACCAACAAACGAACAAACCAACAAACCAACAAACCAACAAACCAACAAACCAACAAGCCAAGAAACCAACAAGCCAACAAACCAACAAACCAACAAACTAACAAACAAACAAACCAACAAACCAACAAACGAACAAACCAACAATCCAACAAAGCAACAAACGAACAAACCAACAAACCAACAAACCAACAAACCAACAAACCAACAAACCAAGAAACCAACAAGCCAACAAACCAAGAAACCAACAAGCCAACAAGGCAACAAGCCAACAACCCAACAAACCAACAAACCAACAAACAAACAAACCAACAAACGAACAAACCAACAAACCAACAAACTAACAAGCCAACAAACCAACAAACCAACAAGTCAACAAGCCAACAAGCCATCAAACCAACAAACGAACAAACCAACAAACAAACAAACCAACAAACCAACAAACCAACAAGCCAACAAGCCAACAAACCAACAAGCCAAGAAACGAACAAACCAACAAAACAACAAACCAACAAACCAACAAACCAACAAACCGACAAACCAACAAGCCAACAAGCCAAGTAACCAAAAAACCGAAAACCAACAAGCCAACAAACCAACAAGCCAAGAAACGAACAAACCAACAAAACAACAAACCAACAAACCAACAAACCAACGAACCAACAAACCAACAAACCAACAAACCAACAAAACAACAAACCAACAAACCAACAAACCAACAAACCGACAAACCAACAAGCCAACAAGCCAAGTAACCAAAAAACCAAAAACCAACAAGCCAACAAACCAACAAACCAACAAGACAACAAGCCAACAAACCAACAAACCAACAAACCAAAAAACCAACAAACCAAAAAGCCAAAAAACCAACAAATGAACAAACCAACAAGCCAAAAAACCAACAAACTAGCAAACCAACAAACCAACAAACCAACAAGCCAACAAGCCAAGAAACCAACAAACCAACAAATCGACAAGCCAAGTAACCAACAAACCAACAAACCAACAAACCAACAAACCAACAAACCAACAAGCAAACAAGCCAACAAACCAACAAACCAACAAACCAACAAACCAACAAACCAACAAACCAACAAACCAACAAACCAACAAACCAACAAGCGAACAAGCCAACAAACCAACAAACCAACAAACCAACAAACTAACAAACAAACAAACCAACAAACCAACAAACGAACAAACCAACAATCCAACAAAGCAACAAACGAACAAACCAACAAACCAACAAACCAACAAACCAACAAACCAACAAACCAACAAACCAAGAAACCAACAAGCCAACAAACCAAGAAACCAACAAGCCAACAAGGCAACAAGCCAACAAACCAACAAACCAACAAACCAACAAACAAACAAACCAACAAACGAACAAACCAACAAACCAACAAACTAACAAGCCAACAAACCAACAAACCAACAAGTCAACAAGCCAATAAGCCATCAAACCAACAAACGAACAAACCAACAAACAAACAAACCAACAAACCAACAAACCAACAAGCCAACAAGCCAACAAACCAACAAGCCAAGAAACGAACAAACCAACAAACGAACTAACCAACTACCCAACAAACAAACAAACCAACGAACCAACAAAGCAACAAACCAACAAACCAACAAAACAACAAACCAACAAACCAACAAACCAACAAACCGACAAACCAACAAGCCAACAAGCCAAGTAACCAAAAAACCAAAAACCAACAAGCCAACAAACCAACAAACCAACAAGACAACAAGCCAACAAACCAACAAACCAACAAACCAACAAACCAAAAAACCAACAAACCAAAAAGCCAAAAAACCAACAAATGAACAAACCAACAAGCCAACAAACCAACAAACTAGCTAACGAACAAACCAACAAACCACCAAGCCAACAAGCCAAGAAACCAACAAACCAACAAATCGACAAGCCAAGTAACCAACAAACCAACAAACCAACAAACCAACAAACCAACAAACCAACAAACCAACAAGCAAACAAGCCAACAAACCAACAAACCAACAAACCAACAAACCAACAAACCAACAAACCAACAAACCAACAAACCAACAAACCAACAAGCGAACAAGCCAACAAACCAACAAACCAACAAACCAACAAACTAACAAACCAAAAAACCAACAAACCAACAAACCAACAACTCAACAAACCAACGTACCAACAAACCAAAAAACCAACAAACCAACAAGCCAACAAACCAACAAGCCAATAAACGAACAAACCAACAAACAAACAAACAAACAAACAAACAAACCAACAAACCAACAAACCAACAAACCAACAAACTAACAAATCAACAAGCCAACAAGCCAACAAGCCAACAAACCAACAAGCCAACAAACGACCAAACCAACAAATAAACAAACCAACAAACCAACAAACCAACAAACCGACAAACCAACAAGCCAACAAACCAACAAACCAACAAACCAACAAGCCAACAAACCAAAAAACCAACAAACGAACAAACCAACAAACTAACAAACCAACAAACCAACAAACCAACAAACCGACAAGCCAACAAACAAACAAACCAACAAACCAACAAACCAACAAACCAACAAACGAACAAACCAACAAACCAACAAACCAACAAACCAACAAACCAACAAACCAACAAACCAACAAACCAACAAACCAACAAACCAACAAACCAACAAACCAAAAAACCAAAAAACAAACAAACCAACAAGCCAACAAACAAACAAACCAACAAACAAACAAACCAACAAACCAATAAACCAACAAACCAACAAACCAACAAACCAACAAACCAACAAACCAACAAACCAACAAACCAACAAACGAACAAACCAACAAACCAACAAACCAACAAACCAACAAACCAACAAACCAACAAGCCAACAAGCCAACAAACCAACAAACCAACAAACCAACAAACCAACAAGCAAATAAACCAACAAACCAACAAACTAACAAACCAAAAAACCAACAAGCTAACAAACCAACAAACCAACAAACCAACAAACCAACAAACCAACAAACCAACAAGCCAACAAACCAAAAAACCAACAAACCAACAAGCCAACAAACCAACAAACCAACAAACCAACAAACAAACAAACCAACAAGCGAACAAGCCAACAAACCAACAAACCAACAAACCAACAAACTAACAAACCAATAAACCAACAAACCAACAAACCAACAAACCAACAAACCAACGTACCAACAAACCAAAAAACCAACAAACCAAGAAACAAACAAACCAACAAGCGAACAAGCCAACAAACCAACAAACCAACAAACCGACAAACCAACAAGCCAACAAGCCAAGTAACCAAAAAACCAAAAACCAACAAGCCAACAAACCAACAAACCAACAAGACAACAAGCCAACAAACCAACAAACCAACAAACCAACAAACCAAGAAACCAAAAAACCAACAAACCAAAAAGCCAAAAAAACCAACAAATGAACAAACCAACAAGCCAACAAACCAACAAACTAGCAAACCAACAAACCAACAAACCAACAAGCCAACAAGCCAAGAAACCAACAAACCAACAAACCAACAAACCAACAAACCAACAAACCAGCAAACCAACAAACCAAAAAACCAAAAAACAAACAAACCAACAAGCCAACAAACAAACAAACCAACAAACAAACAAACCAACAAACCAACAAACCAACAAACAAACAAACCAACAAGCGAACAAGCCAACAAACCAACAAACCAACAAACCGACAAACCAACAAGCCAACAAGCCAAGTAACCAAAAAACCAAAAACCAACAAGCCAACAAACCAACAAACCAACAAGACAACAAGCCAACAAACCAACAAACCAACAAACCAACAAACCAAAAAACCAACAAACCAAAAAGCCAAAAAACCAACAAATGAACAAACCAACAAGCCAACAAACCAACAAACTAGCAAACCAACAAACCAACAAACCAACAAGCCAACAAGCCAAGAAACCAACAAACCAACAAACCAACAAACCAACAAACCAACAAACCAACAAACCAACAAACCAACAAACCAAAAAACCAAAAAACAAACAAACCAACAAGCCAACAAACAAACAAACCAACAAACCAATAAACCAACAAACCAACAAACCAACAAACCAACAAACCAACAAACCAACAAACGAACAAACCAACAAACCAACAAACCAACAAACCAACAAACCAACAAACCAACAAGCCAACAAGCCAACAAACCAACAAACCAACAAACCAACAAACCAACAAGCAAATAAACCAACAAACCAACAAACTAACAAACCAAAAAACCAACAAGCTAACAAACCAATAAACCAACAAACCAACAAACCAACAAACCAACAAACCAACAAGCCAACAAACCAAAAAACCAACAAACCAACAAGCCAACAAATCAACAAACCAACAAACCAACAAACAAACAAACCAACAAGCGAACAAGCCAACAAACCAACAAACCAACAAACCAACAAACTAACAAACCAATAAACCAACAAACCAACAAACCAACAAACCAACAAACCAACGTACCAACAAACCAAAAAACCAACAAACCAACAAACAAACAAGCCAACAAGCGAACAAGCCAACAAACCAACAAACCAACAAACCGACAAACCAACAAGCCAACAAGCCAAGTAACCAAAAAACCAAAAACCAACAAGCCAACAAACCAACAAACCAACAAACCAACAAACCAAAAAACCAACAAACCAAAAAGCCAAAAAACCAACAAATGAACAAACCTACAAGCCAACAAACCAACAAACTAGCAAACCAACAAACCAACAAACCAACAAGCCAACAAGCCAAGAAACCAACAAACCAACAAATCGACAAGCCAAGTAACCAACAAACCAACAAACCAACAAACCAACAAACCAACAAACCAACAAACCAACAAGCCAACAAGCCAACAAACCAACAAACCAACAAACCAACAAACCAACAAACCAACAAACCAACAAACCAACAAACCAACAAGCGAACAAACCAACAAACCAACAAACCAACAAACCAACAAACTAACAAACCAATAAACCAACAAACCAACAAACCAACAAACCAACAAACCAACGTACCAACAAACCAAAAAACCAACAAACCAACAAGCCAACAAACCAACAAGCCAATAAACGAACAAACCAACAAACAAACAAACAAACAAACAAACAAACCAACAAACCAACAAACCAACAAACCAACAAACCAACAAACCAACAAACTAACAAATCAACAAGCCAACAAGCCAACAAGCCAACAAACCAACAAGCCAACAAACGACCAAACCAACAAAAAAACAAACCAACAAACCAACAAACCAACAAACCGACAAACCAACAAGCCAACAACCCAACAAACCAACAAACCAACAAGCCAACAAACCGAAAAACCAACAAACGAACAAACCAACAAACTAACAAACCAACAAACCAGCAAACCGACAAGCCAACAAACAAACAAACCAACAAACCAACAAACCAACAAACGAACAAACCAACAAACCAACAAACCAACAAACCAACAAACCAACAAACCAACAAACCAACAAACCAACAAACCAACAAACCAACAAACCAACAAACCAAAAAACTAAAAAACAAACAAACCAACAAGCCAACAAACAAACAAACCAACAAACAAACAAACCAACAAACCAATAAACCAACAAACCAACAAACCAACAAACCAACAAACCAACAAACCAACAAACCAACAAACCAACAAACCAACAAACCAACAAACGAACAAACCAACAAACCAACAAACCAACAAACCAACAAACCAACAAACCAACAAACCAACAAACCAACAAACCAACAAACCAACAAACCAACAAACCAACAAACCAACAAACCAAGTAACCAAGAAGCCAACAAACCAACCAACCAACAAAACAACAAGCCAACAAACGAACAAACCAACAAGCCAACAATCCAACAAACCAACAAATCAACAAGCCAGCAAACCAACAAACCAACAAGCCAACAAGCCAACAAGCCAACAAACCAACAAACCAACAAACCAACAAACCAACAAACCAACAAACCAACAAACCAACAAACCAACAAACCAACAAACGAACAAACCAACAAACCAACAAACCAGGTAACCAGGTAACCAAGAAACCAACAAACCAACGAACCAACAAACGAACAAACCAACAAATGAACAAACTAACAAACCAATAAGCCAAAAAGCCAACAAACCAACAAGCCAACAAACGAACAAACCAACAAACCAACAAATCAAGAAACCAACAAACCAACAAACCAACAAACGAACAAACCAAGAAACCAACAAACGAACAAACCAACAAACCAACAAACCAACAAACCAAGTAACCAACAGACCAACAAACCAACAAACCAACAAACCAACAAACCAAGAGACCAACAAACCAACAAGCCACAAACCAAAAAACCAACAAACCAACAAACAAAGTAACCAACAAACCAACAAACCAGCAAACCAACAAACCAACAAACCAACAAACCAACAAGCCAACAAGCCAACAAACAAACAAACCAACCAACCAACAAACCAACCAACCAACAAACCAAAAAACCAACAAACCAAAAAACGAACAAACAAACAAACCAACAAACGAACAAACCAACAAACCAACAAACCAACAAACCAACAAACCAACAAACCAACAAACCAACAAACCAACAAACCAACAAACCAACAAACCAACAAACCAACAAACCAACAAACCAACAAACCAACAAACCAACAAACCAACAAACCAACAAGCCAACAAACCAAAAAACCAACAAACCAACAAACCAACAAGCCAACAAACGAACAAACCAACAAGCCAACAAACCAACAAACCAACAATCTAACGAGCCAACAAACCAACAAACCAACAAGCCAACAAACCAACAAACGAACAAACCAACAAACGAACAAACCAACAAACGAACAAACCAACAAACCAACAAACCAACAAGCCAACAAACGAACAAACCAACAAGCCAACAAACCAACAAACCAACAATCTAACGAGCCAACAAACCAACAAAACAATAAACCAACAACCCAACAAACCAACAAACCAACAAACCAACAAACTAACAAGCCAACAAACCAACAAATTAACAAGCCAACAAGCCAACAAACCAAAAAACCAACAAACCAACAAACCAACAAACCAACAAACCAACAAACCAACAAGCCAACAAACCAACAAGCCAACATGCCAACATGCCAACAAACCAACAAACCAACAAACCAACAAACCAACAAGCCAACAAGCCAACAAACCAACAAACCAACAAACCAACAAACCAACAAACCAACATACCAACAAACCAACAAACCAACAAACCAACAAACCAACAAACCAAAAAACCAAAAAACAAACAAACCAACATGTCAACAAACGAACAAACCAACAAACAAACAAACCAACAAACCAATAAACCAACAAACCAACAAACCAACAAACCAACAAACGAACAAACCAACAAACCAACAAACCAACAAACCAACAAACCAACAAACCAACAAGCCAACAAGCCAACAAGTTAACAAACAAACAAACCAACAAACCAACAAACCAACAAACCAACAAACAAACAAACCAACAAACCAACAAACCAACAAAGCAACAAACCAACAAGCTAACAAACGAACAAACCAACAAACCAACAAACCAACAAACCAACAAGCCAACAAACCAAAAAACCAACAAACCAACAAGCCAACAAACCAACAAACCAACAAACCAACAAACCAATAAACCAACAAACCAACAAACCAAAACACCAAAAAACAAACAAACCAACAAACAAACAAACCAACAAACCAATAAACCAACAAACCAACAAACCAACAAACCAACAAACGAACAAACCAACAAACCAACAAACCAACAAACCAACAAACCAACAAACCAACAAACCAACAAACCAACAAGCCAACAAACAACAAGCCAACAAACAAACAAACCAACAAACAAACAAACCAACAAACCAACAAACAAACAAACCAACAAACCAACAAACCAACAAACCAACAAACCAACAAGCTAACAAACGAACAAACCAACAAACCAACAAACCAACAAGCCAACAAACCAAAAAACCAACAAACCAACAAGCCAACAAACCAACAAACCAACAAACCAACAAACAAACAAACCAACATGCCAACAAACAAACAAAATAACAAACCAACAAACCAACAAACGAATAAAGCAACAAACCAACAAACCAACAAACCACCATACCAACAAACCAAAAAGCCAACAAACCAACAAACCAACAAGCCAACAAACCAACAAACCAACAAGCCAACAAGCCAACTAGCCAACAAACCAACAAGCCAACAAACGAACAAACCAACAAACGAACAAAGCAACAAACCAACAAACCAACAAGGCAACAAGCCAACAAACCAACAAACCAACAAACGAACAAACCAACAAGCCAACAAACGAACAAACCAACAAACGAACAAACCAACAAACCAACAAACAAACAAACCAACAAGCCAAGAAACCAACAAGCCAAAAACCAACAAACCAACAAACTAACCAACAAACCAACAAACAAACAAACCAACAAGCCAAGAAACCAACAAGCCAAAAACCAACAAACCAACAAACTAACAAACAAACAAACCAACAAACCAATAAACGAACAAACCAACAAACCAACAAACCAACAAACCAACAAACCAACAAACCAACAAACCAACAAACCAGCAAACCAAGAAACCAGCAAGCCAACAAACCAAGAAACCAACAAGCCAAAAACCAACAAACCAACAAACTAACAAACAAACAAACCAACAAACCAATAAACGAACAAACCAACAAACCAACAAACCAACAAACCAACAAACCAACCAACCAACAAACCCACAAACCAACAAACCAACAAACCAACAAACCAACAAACCAACAAACCAACAAGCCAACAAGCCAACAAACGAACAAACCAACAAACGAACAAACCAACAAACCAACAAACCAACAAACCAACAAGCCAAGAAACCAACAAGCCAGCAAACCAACAAACTAACAAACCAACAAACCAACAAACCAACAAACCAACAAACCAACAAACCAACAAACGAACACACCAACAAACCAACAAGCCAACAAACCAACAAACGAACAAACCAACAAACGAACAAACCAACAAACGAACAAACCAAGAAACCAACAAACCAACAAAACAATAAACCAACAACCCAACAAACCAACAAACCAACAAACCAACAAACCAACAAGCCAACAAACCAACAAACTAACAAGCCAACAAGCCAACAAACCAAAAAACCAACAAACCGACAAACCAACAAACCAACAAACCAACAAACCAACAAACCAACAAACCAACAAACCAACAAACCAACAAGCCAACAAACCAACAAGCCAACATGCCAACAAGCCAACAAACCAACAAACCAACAAACCAACAAACCAACAAACCAACAAACCAACAAACCAACAAACCAACAAACCAACAAACCAAAAAACCAAAAAAACAAACAAACCAACAAGTCAACAAACGAACAAACCAACAAACAAACAAACCAACAAACCAATAAACCAACAAACCAACAAACCAACAAACGAACAAACGAACAAACGAACCAACCAACAAACCAACAAACCAACAAACCAACAAACCAACAAACCAACAAGCCAACAAGCCAACAAGCCAACAAACAAACAAACCAACAAACCAACAAACCAACAAACCAACAAGCCAACAAACCAAAAAACCAACAAACCAACAAGCCAACAAACCAACAAACCAACAAACCAACAATCCAATAAACCAACAAACCAACAAACCAACAACCCAAAAAACCAAAAAACAAACAAACCAACAAGTCAACAAACGAACAAACCAACAAACAAACAAACCAACAAACCAATAAGCCAACAAACCAACAAACCAACAAACCAACAAACGAACAAACCAACAAATCAACAAACCAACAAACCAACAAACCAACAAACCAACAAACCAACAAACCAACAAACCAACAAACCAACAAGCCAACAAGCCAACAAGCCAACAAACAAACAAACCAACAAACCAACAAACCAACAAACCAACAAACAAACAAACCAACAAACCAACAAACCAACAAACCAACAAGCTAACAAACGAACAAACCAACAAACCAACAAACCAACAAACTAACAAGCCAACAAATCAAAAAACCAACAAACCAACAAACGAACAAACCAACAAACCGACAAACCAACAAACCAACAAACCAACAAGCTAACAAACCAAAAAACCAACAAACCAACAAGCCAACAAGCCAACTAGCCAACAAACCAACAAGCCAACAAACGAACAAACCAACAAACTAACAAAGCAACAAACCAACAAACCAACAAGGCAACAAGCCAACAAACCAACAAACCAACAAACGAACAAACCAACAAGCCAACAAACGAACAAACCAACAAGCGAATAAACCAACAAACCAACAAACAAACAAACTAACAAGCCAAGAAACCAACAAGCCAAAAACCAACACACCAACAAACTAACAAACAAACAAACCAACAAACCAACAAACCAATAAACGAACAAACCAACAAACCAACAAACCAACAAACCAAACAAACCAAACAAACCAACAAACCAACAAACCAACAAACCAACAAACCAACAAACCAGCAAACCAAGAAACCAGCAAGCCAACAAACCAAGAAACCAACAAGCCAACAAGCCAACAAGCCAACAAACCAGCAAACCAACAAACAAACAAACCAACAGATGAACAAACCAACAAACCAACAAACCAACAAGCCAACAAACCAACAAACCAACAAGCCAACAAGCCAACAAACCAGCAAACCAACAAACGAACAAACCAACAAACAAACAAACCAACAAACCAACAAACCAACAAGCCAACAAGCCAACAAACCAACAAGCCAAGAAACGAACAAACCAACAAACGAACTAACCAACAAACCAACAAGCCAACAAACCAACAAACCAACAAACCAACAAACCAACAAACCAACAAGCCAACAAGCCAAGAAACCAAAAAACCAAAAACCAACAAGCCAACAAACCTACAAACCAACAAGACAACAAGCCAACAAACCAACAAACCAACAACCAACAAACCAAAAAACCAACAAACCAACAAGCCAAAAAACCAACAAACGAACAAACCAACAAGCCAACAAACCAACAAACTAGCAAACCAACAAACCACCAAACCAACAAACCAACAAGCCAACAAGCCAAGAAACCAACAAACAAACAAACCAAGTAACCAACAAAACAACAAACCAACAAGCCAACAAACCAACTAACCAACAAACCAACAAACCAACAAACCAACAAACCAACAAACCAACAAACCAAATAACCAAGAAGCCAACAAACCAACAAACCAACAAAACAACAAGCCAACAAACGAACAAACCAACAAGCCAACAAACCAACAAACCAACAAACCAACAAACCAAATAACCAAGAAGCCAACAAACCAACAAACCAACAAAACAACAAGCCAACAAACGAACAAACCAACAAGCCAACAAACCAACAAACCAACAAATCAACAAGCCAGCAAACCAACAAACCAACAAGCCAACAAGCCAACAAGCCAACAAACCAACAAACCAACAAACCAACAAACCAACAAACCAACAAACCAACAAACCAACAAACCAACAAACCAACAAACGAACAAACCAACAAACCAATAAACCAGGTAACCAGGTAACCAAGAAACCAACAAACCAACGAACCAACAAACGAACAAACCAACAAATGAACAAGCCAACAAGCCAAGAAACCAAAAAACCAAAAACCAACAAGCCAACAAACCAACAAACCAACAACCAACAAACCAAAAAACCAACAAACCAACAAGCCAAAAAACCAACAAACGAACAAACCAACAAGCCAACAAACCAACAAACTAGCAAACCAACAAACCACCAAACCAACAAACCAACAAGCCAACAAGCCAAGAAACCAACAAACAAACAAACCAAGTAACCAACAAAACAACAAACCAACAAGCCAACAAACCAACTAACCAACAAACCAACAAACCAACAAACCAACAAACCAACAAACCAACAAACCAAATAACCAAGAAGCCAACAAACCAACAAACCAACAAAACAACAAGCCAACAAACGAACAAACCAACAAGCCAACAAACCAACAAACCAACAAACCAACAAACCAAATAACCAAGAAGCCAACAAACCAACAAACCAACAAAACAACAAGCCAACAAACGAACAAACCAACAAGCCAACAAACCAACAAACCAACAAATCAACAAGCCAGCAAACCAACAAACCAACAAGCCAACAAGCCAACAAGCCAACAAACCAACAAACCAACAAACCAACAAACCAACAAACCAACAAACCAACAAACCAACAAACCAACAAACCAACAAACCAACAAACCAACAAACGAACAAACCAACAAACCAACAAACCAGGTAACCAGGTAACCAAGAAACCAACAAACCAACGAACCAACAAACGAACAAACCAACAAATGAACAAACTAACAAACCAATAAGCCAAAAAGCCAACAAACCAACAAGCCAACAAACGAACAAACCAACAAACCAACAAATCAAGAAACCAACAAACCAACAAACCAACAAACGAACAAACCAAGAAACCAACAAACGAACAAACCAACAAACCAACAAACCAACAAACCAACTAACCAACAAACCAAGTAACCAACAGACCGACAAACCAACAAACCAACAAACCAAGAAACCAACAAACCAACAAGCCACAAACCAAAAACCAACAAACCAACAAACAAAGTAACCAACAAACCAACAAACCAGCAAACCAACAAACCAACAAACCAACAAACCAACAAACCAACAAGCCAACAAGCCAACAAACAAACAAACCAACCAACCAACAAACCAACCAACCAACAAACCAAAAAACCAACAAACCAAAAAACGAACAAACAAACAAACCAACAAACGAACAAACCAACAAACCAACAAACCAACAAACCAACAAACCAACAAACCAACAAACCAACAAACCAACAAACCAACAAACCAACAAACCAACAAACCAACAAACCAACAAACCAACAAACCAACAAACCAACAAACCAACAAACCAACAAACCAACAAACCAACAAACCAACAAACCAACAAACCAACAAACCAACAAGCCAACAAACCAAAAAACCAACAAACCAACAAACCAACAAACCAACAAGCCAACAAACGAACAAACCAACAAGCCAACAAACCAACAAACCAACAATCTAACGAGCCAACTAACCAACAAGCCAACAAACGAACAAACCAACAAACAAACAAACCAACAAACCAACAAACCAACAAACTAACAAACCAACAAACTAACAAGCCAACAAACCAACAAACCAACAAACCAACAAACCATCAAACCAACAAACCAACAAACCAACAAACCAACAAACCAACAAACCAAAAAACCAACAAACCAACAAGCCAACAAACGAACAAACCAACAAACAAACAAACTAACAAACCAACAAACCAACAAACCAACAAATCAACAAACCAACAAGCCAACAAACCAAAAAACCAATAAACCGACAAACCAACAAACCAACAAACCAACAAACCAACAAGCCACCAAACCAACAAACCAAAAAGCCAATAAGCCAACAATGCAACAAGCCAACAAACGAACAAACAAACAAACAAACAAACAAACAAACAAACAAACAAACAAACAAACAAACCAACAAACCAACAAACCAACAAACCAACAAGCCAACAAACCAACAAACCAACAAGCCAACAAGCCAACAAACCAAAAAACCAACAAACCAACAAACCAACAAACCAACAAACCAACAAGCCAACAAACCAACAAGCCAACATGCCAACAAGCCAACAAACCAACAAACCAACAAACCAACAAACATACAAACCAACAAACCAACAAACCAACAAACCAATAAACCAACAAGCCAACAAGCCAACAAGCCAACAAACCAACAAACCAACAAACCAACAAACCAACAAACCAACAAACCAACACACCAACAAGCCAACAAGCCAACAAACCAACAAACCAACAAACCAACAAACCAACAAACCAACAAGCCAACAAACCAACAAACCAACAAACCAACAAACCAACATACCAACAAACCAAAAAACCAATAAAACAACAAGCCAACAAACGAACAAACCAACAAACAAACAAACCAACAAACGAACAAACCAACAAACAAACAAACCAACAAACCAACAAACCAACAAACCAACAAGCCAACAAACAAACAAAATAACAAAACAACAAACCAACAAACGCACAAAGCAACAAACCAACAAACCAACAAACCAACATACCAACAAACCAACAAGCCAACAAACCAACAAACCAACAAACCAACAAACCAACAAACCAACAAGCCAACAAAATAACAAACCAAAAAGCCAACAAGCCAAAAAACCAACAAGCCAGCAAGCCAACAAACCAACAAACCAACAAACCAACAACCCAACAAACCAACAAACGAACAAACCAACAAACCAACAAACCAACAAACCAACAAACCAACAAACCAACAAACCAACAAACCAACAAACCAACAAACCAACAAGCCAACAAGCCAATAGGCCAACAAACCAACAAACCAACAAACCAACAAACCAACAAACCAACAAATCAACAAACCAACAAAACAACAAATTAAAAAACCAACAAACCAACAAACCAGCAAACCAACAAACGAACAAACCAACAAGCCAATAAACGAACAAACCAACAAACAAACAAACCAACAAACCAACAAACCAACAAGCCAACAAACCAACAAACAAACAAATCAAGAAACCAACAAACAAACAAACCAACAAACCAAGTAACCAACAAACCAACAAACCAACAAACCAACAAGCCAACCAACCAACAAGCCAACAAGCCAACAAACCAACAAACCAACAAGCCAACAAACCAACAAACCAACAAACACACAAACCAACAAACCAACAAACCAAAAAGCGAACAAGCCAACAAACTAACAAACCAACAAACCCACAAACCAACAAACCAACAAACTAACAAACAAACAAACCAACAAGCCAACAAGCCAACACGCCAACAAACGAACAAACAAACAAACGAACAAACCAACAAACCAACAAACCAACAAACCAACAAGCCAAGAAACCAACAAGCCAGCAAACCAACAAACTAACAAACCAACAAACCAACAAACCAACAAACCAACAAACGAACAAACCAACAAACCAACATGCCAACAAACCAACAAACGAACAAACCAACAAACGAACAAACCAACAAACGAACAAACGAAGAAACCAACAAACCAACAAAACAATAAACCAACAACCCAACAAACCAACAAACCAACAAACCAACAAACCAACAAGCCAACAAACCAACAAACTAACAAGCCAACAAGCCAACAAACCAAACAACCAACAAACCAACAAACCAACAAACCAACAAACCAACAAACCAACAAGCCAACAAACAAACAAGCCAACATGCCAACATGCCAACAAGCCAACAAACCAACAAACCAACAAGCCAACAAGCCAACAAACCAACAAACCAACAAACCAGCAAACCAACAAACCAACATACCAACAAACCAACACACCAACAAACCAACAAACCAACAAACCAAAAAACCAAAAAACAAACAAACCAACAAGTCAACAACCGAACAAACCAACAAACAAAGAAACCAACAAACCAATAAACCAACAAACCAACAAACCAACAAACCAACAAACGAACAAACCAACAAACCAACAAACCAACAAACCAACAAACCAACAAGCCAACAAGCCAACAAGTTAACAAACAAACAAACCAACAAACCAACAAACCAACAAACCAACAAACAAACAAACCAACAAACCAACAAACCAACAAAGCAACAAACCAACAAGCTAACAAACGAACAAACCAACAAACCAACAAACCAACAAAGCAACAAGCCAACAAACCAAAAAACCAACAAACCAACAAGCCAACGAACCAACAAACCAACAAACCAACAAACCAATAAACCAACAAACCAACAAACCAAAACACCAAAAAACAAACAAACCAACAAACAAACAAACCAACAAACCAATAAACCAACAAACCAACAAACCAACAAACCAACAAACGAACAAACCAACAAACCAACAAACCAACAAACCAACAAACCAACAAACCCACAAACCAACAAACCAACAAGCCAACAAACAACAAGCCAACAAACAAACAAACCAACAAACAAACAAACCAACAAACCAACAAACAAACAAACCAACAAAACAACAAACCAACAAACCAACAAACCAACAAGCTAACAAACGAACAAACCAACAAACCAACAAACCAACAAGCCAACAAACCAAAAAACCAACAAACCAACAAGCCAACAAACCAACAAACCAACAAACCAACAAACAAACAAACCAACATGCCAACAAACAAACAAAATAACAAACCAACAAACCAACAAACCAACAAACGAATAAAGCAACAAACCAACAAACCAACAAACCAACATACCAACAAACCAAAAAGCCAACAAACCAACAAACCAACAAGCCAACAAACCAACAAACCAACAAGCCAACAAGCCAAAAAACCAACAAGCCAGCTAGCCAACAAACCAACAAACCAACAAACCAACAAACCAACAAACCAACAAACGAACAAACCAACAAACCAACAAACCAACGTACCAACAAACCAACAAACCAACAAACCAACAAGTCAACAAGCCAATAAGCCAACAAACCAACAAACCAACAAACCAATAAACCAACAAACCAACAAACCAACAAACCAACAAACCAACAAAATAACAAATTAAAAAACCAACAAACCAACAAACCAGCAAACCAACAAACGAAAAAACCAACAAGCCAATAAACGAACAAACCAACAAACAAACAAACCAACAAACCAACAAACCAACAAGCCAACAAACCAACAAACAAACAAATCAAGAAACCAACAAACAAACAAACCAACAAACCAACAAACCAAGTAACCAACAAACCAACAAACCAACAAAACAACAAGCCAACAAACCAACAAGCCAACAAGCCAACAAACCAACAAACCAACAAGCCAACAAACCAACAAACCAACAAACCAACAAACCAACAAACCAACAAACCAACAAGCGAATAAGCCAACAAACCCACAAACCAACAAACCAACAAACCAACAAACCAACAAACCAACAAACCAACAAGCCAACAAGCCAACAAACGAACAAACCAACAAACGAACAAACCAACAAACCAACAAACCAACAAACCAACAAGCCAAGAAACCAACAAGCCAAGAAACCAACAAGCCAGCAAACCAACAAACTAACAAACCAACAAACCAACAAACCAACAAACCAACAAACGAACAAACCAACAAACCAACAAGCCAACAAACCAACAAACGAACAAACCAACAAACGAACAAACAAACAAACGAACAAACCAAGAAACCAACAAACCAACAAAACAATAAACCAACAACCCAACAAACCAACAAACCAACAAACCAACAAGCCAACAAACCAACAAACTAACAAGCCAACAAGCCAACAAACCAAAAAACCAACAAACCAACAAACCAACAAACCAACAAACCAACAAACCAACAAACCAACAAACCAACAAACCAAATAAACCAACAAACCAACAAACCAACAAACCAGCAAACCAACAAACCAAAAAACCAAAAAAACAAACAAACCAACAAGTCAACAAACGAACAAACCAACAAACAAACAAACCAACAAACCAATAAACCAACAAACCAACAAACCAACAAACCAACAAACGAACAATCGAACAAACCAACAAATCAACAAACCAACAAACCAACAAACCAACAAACCAACAAGCCAACAAGCCAACAAGCCATCAAACAAACAAACCAACAAACCAACAAACCAACAAACCAACAAACCAACAAGCCAACAAACCAAAAAACCAACAAACCAACAAGCCAACAAACCAACAAACCAACAAACCAACAAACCAATAAACCAACAAACCAACAAACCAACAAACCAACAACCCAAAAAACCAAAAAACAAACAAACCCACAAGTCAACAAACGAACAAACCAACAAACAAACAAACCATCAAACCAATAAGCCAACAAACAAACAAACCAACATACCAACAAACGAACAAACCAACAAACCAACAAACCAACAAACCAACAAACCAACAAACCAACAAACCAACAAACCAACAAACCAACAAACCAACAAACCAACAAGCAAACAAGCCAACAAGCCAACAAACAAACAAACCAACAAACCAACAAACCAACAAACAAACAAACCAACAAACCAACAAACCAACAAACCAACAAGCTAACAAACGAACAAACCAACAAACCAACAAACCAACAAGCCAACAAATCAAAAAACCAACAAACCAACAAACGAACAAACCAACAAACCGACAAACCAACAAACCAACAAACCAACAAACCAACAAGCTAACAAACCAAAAAACCAACAAACCAACAAGCCAACAAGCCAACTAGCCAACAAACCAACAAGCCAACAAACGAACAAACCAACAAACGAACAAAGCAACAAACCAACAAACCAACAAGGCAACAAGCCAACAAACCAACAAACCAACAAACGAACAAACCAACAAGCCAACAAACGAACAAACCAACAAACGAACAAACCAACAAACCAACAAACCAACAACCCAACAAGCCAAGAAACCAACAAGCCAAAAACCAACAAACCAACAAACTAACAAACAAACAAACCAACAAACCAATAAACGAACAAACCAACAAACCAACAAACCAACAAACCAACAAACCAACAAACCAACAAACCAACAAACCAACAAACCAGCAAACCAAGAAACCAGCAAGCCAACAAACCAAGAAACCAACAAGCCAAAAACCAACAAACCAACAAACTAACAAACAAACAAACCAACAAACCAACAAACCAACAAGCCAACAAACGAACAAACCAACAAACGAACAAACCAACAAACCAACAAACCAACAAACCAACAAGCCAAGAAACCAACAAGCCAGCAAACCAACAAACTAACAAACCAACAAACCAACAAACCAACAAACCAACAAACGAACAAACCAACAAACCAACAAGCCAACAAACCAACAAACGAACAAACCAACAAACGAACAAACCAACAAACGAACAAACCAAGAAACCAACAAACCAACAAAACAATAAACCAACAACCCAACAAACCAACAAACCAACAAACCAACAAGCCAACAAACCAACAAACTAACAAGCCAACAAGCCAACAAACCAAAAAACCAACAAACCAACAAACCAACAAACCAACAAACCAACAAACCAACAAACCAACAAGCCAACAAACCAACAAGCCAACATGCCAACAAGCCAACAAACCAACAAACCAACAATCCAACAAGCCAACAAACCAACAAACCAACAAACCAACAAACCAACAAACCAACAAACCAACAAACCAACAAACCCACAAACCAACAAACCAACAAACCAACAAACCAACAAACCAACAAACCAACAAACCAAAAAACCAAAAAAACAAAGAAACCAACAAGTCAACAAACGAACAAACCAACAAACAAACAAACCAACAAACCAATAAACCAACAAACCAACAAGCCAACAAACCAACAAACCAACAAACGAACAAACCAACAAGCCAACAAACGAACAAACCAACAAACGAACAAACCAACAAACCAACAAACCAACAAACCAACAAGCCAAGAAACCAACAAGCCAAAAACCAACAAACCAACAAACTAACAAACAAACAAACCAACAAACCAATAAACGAACAAACCAACAAACCAACAAACCAACAAACCAACAAACCAACAAACCAACAAACCAACAAACCAACAAACCAACAAACCAACAAACCAACAAACCAGCAAACCAAGAAACCAGCAAGCCAACAAACCAAGAAACCAACAAGCCAAAAACCAACAAACCAACAAACTAACAAACAAACAAACCAACAAACCAACAAACCAACAAGCCAACAAACGAACAAACCAACAAACGAACAAACCAACAAACCAACAAACCAACAAACCAACAAGCCAAGAAACCAACAAGCCAGCAAACCAACAAACTAACAAACCAACAAACCAACAAACCAACAAACCAACAAACGAACAAACCAACAAACCAACAAGCCAACAAACCAACAAACGAACAAACCAACAAACGAACAAACCAACAAACGAACAAACCAAGAAACCAACAAACCAACAAAACAATAAACCAACAACCCAACAAACCAACAAACCAACAAACCAACAAGCCAACAAACCAACAAACTAACAAGCCAACAAGCCAACAAACCAAAAAACCAACAAACCAACAAACCAACAAACCAACAAACCAACAAACCAACAAACCAACAAACCAACAAGCCAACAAACCAACAAGCCAACATGCCAACAAGCCAACAAACCAACAAACCAACAATCCAACAAGCCAACAAACCAACAAACCAACAAACCAACAAACCAACAAACCAACAAACCAACAAACCAACAAACCCACAAACCAACAAACCAACAAACCAACAAACCAACAAACCAACAAACCAACAAACCAACAAACCAAAAAACCAAAAAAACAAAGAAACCAACAAGTCAACAAACGAACAAACCAACAAACAAACAAACCAACAAACCAATAAACCAACAAACCAACAAACCAACAAACCAACAAACAAACAAACGAACAAACCAACAAACCAACAAACCAACAAACCAACAAACCAACAAACCAACAAGCCAACAAGCCAACAAGCCAACAAACAAACAAACCAACAAACCAACAAACCAACAAACCAACAAACCAACAAGCCAACAAACCAAAAAACCAACAAACCAACAAGCCAACAAACCAACAAACCAACAAACCAACAAACCAATAAACCAACAAACCAACAAACCAACAAACCAACAACCCAAAAAACCAAAAAACAAACAAACCAACAAGTCAACAAACGAACAAACCAACAAACCAACAAACAAACAAACCAACAAACCAATAAGCCAACAAACCAACAAACCAACAAACCAACAAACGAACAAACCAACAAACCAACAAACCAACAAACCAACAAACCAACAAACCAACAAACCAACAAACCAACAAACCAACAAACCAACAAACCAACAAACCAACAAACCAACAAGCCAACAAGCCAACAAGCCAACAAACAAACAAACCAACAAACCAACAAACCAACAAACCAACAAACAAACAAACCAACAAACCAACAAACCAACAAACCAACAAACCAGCAAACCAAGAAACCAGCAAGCCAACAAACCAAGAAACCAACAAGCCAAAAACCAACAAACCAACAAACTAACAAACAAACAAACCAACAAACCAACAAACCAACAAGCCAACAAACGAACAAACCAACAAACGAACAAACCAACAAACCAACAAACCAACAAACCAACAAGCCAAGAAACCAACAAGCCAGCAAACCAACAAACTAACAAACCAACAAACCAACAAACCAACAAACCAACAAACGAACAAACCAACAAACCAACAAGCCAACAAACCAACAAACGAACAAACCAACAAACGAACAAACCAACAAACGAACAAACCAAGAAACCAACAAACCAACAAAACAATAAACCAACAACCCAACAAACCAACAAACCAACAAACCAACAAGCCAACAAACCAACAAACTAACAAGCCAACAAGCCAACAAACCAAAAAACCAACAAACCAACAAACCAACAAACCAACAAACCAACAAACCAACAAACCAACAAGCCAACCAACCAACAAGCCAACATGCCAACAAGCCAACAAACCAACAAACCAACAATCCAACAAGCCAACAAACCAACAAACCAACAAACCAACAAACCAACAAACCAACAAACCAACAAACCAACAAACCAACAAACCCACAAACCAACAAACCAACAAACCAACAAACCAACAAACCAACAAACCAACAAACCAACAAACCAAAAAACCAAAAAAACAAAGAAACCAACAAGTCAACAAACGAACAAACCAACAAACAAACAAACCAACAAACCAATAAACCAACAAACCAACAAACCAACAAACCAACAAACAAACAAACGAACAAACCAACAAACCAACAAACCAACAAACCAACAAACCAACAAACCAACAAGCCAACAAGCCAACAAGCCAACAAACAAACAAACCAACAAACCAACAAACCAACAAACCAACAAACCAACAAGCCAACAAACCAAAAAACCAACAAACCAACAAGCCAACAAACCAACAAACCAACAAACCAACAAACCAATAAACCAACAAACCAACAAACCAACAACCCAAAAAACCAAAAAACAAACAAACCAACAAGTCAACAAACGAACAAACCAACAAACCAACAAACAAACAAACCAACAAACCAATAAGCCAACAAACCAACAAACCAACAAACCAACAAACCAACAAACCAACAAACCAACAAACCAACAAACCAACAAACCAACAAACCAACAAGCCAACAAACCAACAAACCAACAAACCAACAAACCAACAAACCAACAAGCCAACAAGCCAACAAGCCAACAAACAAACAAACCAACAAACCAACAAACCAACAAACCAACAAACAAACAAACCAACAAACCAACAAACCAACAAACCAACAAGCTAACAAACAAACAAACCAACAAACCAACAAACTAACAAGCCAACAAATCAAAAAACCAACAAACCAACAAACGAACAAACCAACAAACCGACAAACCAACAAATCAACAAACCAACAAGCTAACAAACCAAAAAACCAACAAACCAACAAGCCAACAAGCCAACTAGCAAACAAACCAACAAGCCAACAAACGAACAAACCAACAAACGAACAAAGCAACAAACAAACAAGGCAACAAGCCAACAAACCAACAAACCAACAAACGAACAAACCAACAAGCCAACAAACGAACAAACCAACAAACGAACAAACCAACAAACCAACAAACAAACAAACCAACAAGCCAAGAAACCAACAAGCCAAAAACCAATAAACCAACAAACTAACAAACAAACAAACCAACAAACCAATAAACGAACAAACCAACAAACCAACAAACCAACAAACCAACAAACCAACAAACCAACAAACCAACAAACCAGCAAACCAAGAAACCAGCAAGCCAACAAACCAAGAAACCAACAAGCCAACAAGCCAACAAGCCAACAAACCAGCAAACCAACAAACAAACAAACCAACAGATGAACAAACCAACAAACCAACAAACCAACAAGCCAACAAACCGAAAAACCAACAAGCCAACAAGCCAACAAACCAGCAAACCAACAAACGAACAAACCAACAAACAAACAAACCAACAAACCAACAAACCAACAAGCCAACAAGCCAACAAACCAACAAGCCAAGAAACGAACAAACCAACAAACGAACTAACCAACAAACCAACAAGCCAACAAACCAACAAATCAACAAACCAACAAACCAACAAGCCAACAAGCCAAGAAACCAAAAAACCAAAAACCAACAAGCCAACAAATCTACAAACCAACAAGACAACAAGCCAACAAACCAACAAACCAACAACCAACAAACCAAAAAACCAACAAACCAACAAGCCAAAAAACCAACAAACGAACAAACCAACAAGCAAACAAACCAACAAACTAGCAAACCAACAAACCACCAAACCAACAAACCAACAAGCCAACAAGCCAAGAAACCAACAAACTAACAAACCAACAAGCCAAATAACCAACAAACCAACAAACCAACAAACCAACAAACCAACAAACCAACAAACCAACAAGCCAAAAAGCCAACAAACCAACAAACCAACAAACCAACAAACCAACAAACCAACAAACCAACAAACCAACAAACCAACAAACCAACAAACCAACAAACCAACAAACAAACAAACCAACAAGCCAACAAGCCAACAAACGAACAAACCAACAAACAAACAAACCAAAAAACCAACAAACCAACAAACCAACAAACCAACAAACCAACAAATCAACAAACCAACAAACCAACAAACCAACAAATCAACAAGCCAACAAGCCAACAAGCCAACAAACCAACAATCCAACAAACGACCAAACCAACAAATAAACAAAACAACAAACCAACAAACCAACAAACCGACAAACCAACAAGCCAACAAACGAACAAACCAACAAGCCAACAAACCAAAAAACCAACAAACGAACAAACCAACAAACCAACATACGAACAAACCAACAAACCAACAAACCAACAAACCAACAAACCAACAAACCAAAAAACCAAAAAACAAACAAACCAACAAGCCAACAAACGACCAAACCAACAAACAAACAAACCAACAAACCAATAAACTAAAAAAACCAATAAACCAACAAACCAACAAACCAACAAACCAACAAACCAACAAACCAACAAACCAACAAACCAACAAACCAACAAACCAACGAACCAAAAAACCAAAAAACAAACAAACCAACAAGCCAACAAACGAACAAACCAACAAACAAACAAACCAACAAACCAATAAACTAAAAAAACCAATAAACCAACAAACCAACAAACCAACAAACCAACAAACCAACAAACGAACAAACCAACAAACCAACAAACCAACAAACCAACAAACCAACAAACCAACAAACCAAAAAGACAACAAGCCAACAAGCCAACAAACCAACAAACCAACAAACCAACAAACCAACAACAAACAAACCAACAAACCAACAAACCAACAAACCAACAAACCAACAAACGAACAAAACAACAAGCCAATAAACTAAAAAAACCAATAAACCAACAAACCAACAAACCAACAAACCAACAAACCAACAAACGAACAAACCAACAAACCAACAAACCAACAAACCAACAAACCAACAAACCAACAAACCAACAAACCAAAAAGACAACAAGCCAACAAGCCAACAAACCAACAAACCAACAAACCAACAAACCAACAACAAACAAACCAACAAACCAACAAACCAACAAACCAACAAACCAACAAACGAACAAAACAACAAGCCAACAAACCAACAAACCAACAAGCCAACAAACCAAAAAACCAACAAACCAACAAGCCAACAAACCAACAAACCAACAAACCAACAAACAAACAAACCAAAAAACCAACAAACCAACAAACCAACAAACAAAAAAACCGACAAACCAACAAACCAAGAAGCTAACAAACCAAAAAACCAACAAGCCAACAAGCCAACTAGCCAACAAACCAACAAGCCAACAAACGAACAAACCAACGAACGAACAAACTAACAAACCCACAAATCAACAAACCAACAAGGCAACAAGCCAACAAACCAACAAACCAACAAACGAACAAACCAACAAGCCAACAAACGAACAAACCAACGAACCAACAAACCAACAAACCAACAAGCCAAGAAACCAACAAGCCAACAAACCAACAAACCAACAAACTAACAAACAAACAAACCAACAAACCAACAAACGAACAAACCAACAAACCAATAAACCAACAAACGAACAAACCAACAAACCAACAAACCAACAAACCAACAAACCAACAAACCAAGAAACCAACAAGCCAACAGACCAAGAAACCAACAAGCCAACAAGCCAACAAGCCAACAAACCAACAAACTAACAAACAAACAAACCAACAAACGAACAAACCAACAAACCAACAAACCAACAAGCCAACAAACCAACAAACCAACAAGCCAATAAGCCAACAAGCCAACAAGCCAACAAACCAACAAACCAAAAAACCAACAAACCAACAAGCCAACAAACCAACAAACCAACAAACCAACAAACAAACAAACCAAAAAACCAACAAACCAAAAAACCAACAAACAAAAAAACCGACAAACCAACAAACCAACAAACCAAGAGCTAACAAACCAACAAACCAACAAACCAACAAACGAACAAACCAACAAACCAAGAAACTAGCAAGCCAACAAACCAAGAAACCAACAAGCCAACAAGCCAACAAGCCAACAAACCAACAAACCAACAAACAAACAAACCAACAAACGAACAAACGAACAAACCAACAAACCAACAAACCAACAAGCCAACAAACCAACAAGCCAACAACCCAACAAACCAACAAACGAACAAACGGACAAACCAACAAACAAACAAACCAACAAACCAACAAACCAACAAACCAACAAGCCAACAAGCCAACGAACCAACAAGCCAAGAAACGAACAAACCAACAAACGAACTAACTAACAAACCAACAAACCAAAAAACCAACAAACCAACAAACCAACAAACCAGCAAACCAACAAACCAACAAACCAACAAACCAACAAACCAACAAGACAACAAGCCAACAAACCAACCAACCAACAAACCAACAAACCAAAATACCAACAAACCAACAAGCCAAAAAACCAACAAACGAACAAACCAACAAGACAACAAACCAACAAACTAGCGAACCAACAAACCAACAAACCAACAAACAAACAAGCCAACGAGCCAAGAAACCAACAAACCAACAAACCAACAAGCCAAGTAACCAACAAACCAACAAACCAACAAACCAACAAACCAACAAACCAACAAACCAACAAGCCAACAAGCCAACAAACCAACAAACCAACAAACCAACAAACCAACAAACCAACAAACCAACAAACCAACATACCAACAAACCAACAAGCCAACAAAGCAACAAACCAACAAACTAACAAACCAACAAACTAACTAACCAACAAACCAACAAACCAAGAAACCAACAAACCAACATACCAACAAACCAAAAAACCAACAAACCAACAAGCCAACAAACGAACAAACCAACAAACAAACAAACCAACAAACCAACAAACCAACAAACCAACAAACCAACAAACCAACAAACCAACAAACCAACAAACCAACAAATCAACAAGCCAACAAGCCAACAAGCCAACAAACCAACCAGCAAACAAACGACCAAACCAACAAATAAACAAACCAACAAACCAACAAACCAACAAACCGACAAACCAACAAGCCAACAAACCAACAAACCAAAAAACCAAGAAGCCAAAAAACCAAAAAACCAACAATCGAACAAACCAACAAACAAACAAACCAACAAACCAATAAACCAACAAGCCGACAAGCCAACAAACAAACAAACCAAGAAACCAACAAACCAACAAACGAACAAACCAACAAACCAACAAACCAACAAACCAACAAACCAACAAACCAACAAAACAACAAGCCAACAAACCAACAAACCAACAAACCAATAAGCCAACAAACCAACAAACCAACAAGCCAACAAGCCGAAAAACCAACAAGCCAACAAGCCAACAATCCAACAAACCAACAAACCAACAAACCAACAAACCAACAAACCAACAAACCAACAAACCAACAAACCAACAAACCAACAAACCAACAAACCAATAAGCCAACAAACCAACAAACAAATAAACCAACAAACCAACAAACCAACAAACCAACAAACCAACAAACCAACAAACCAACAAACCAACAAACCAACAAACCAACAAGCCAACAAGCCAACAAGCCAACAAGCCAACAAACCAACAAACCAAAAAACCAACAAACCAACAAACCAACAAACCAACAAACCAACAAGCCAACAAACCAACAAACCAAAAAGCCAACAAGCCAACAATGCAACAAGCCAACAAACGAACAAACAAACAAACAAACAAACCAACAAACCAACAAACCAACAAACCAACAAACCAACAAACCAACAAGCCAACAAACCAACAAACCAACAAACCAACCAACCAACACACCAACAAACCAACAAACCAACAAACCAACAAACCAACAAACCAACAAACCAACAAACCAACAAACCAACAAACCAACAAACCAACAAACCAACAAGCCAACAAACCAACAAACAAATAAACCAACAAACCTACAAACCAACAAACCAACAAACGAACAAACCAACAAACCAACAAACCAACAAACAAACAAACCAACAAACCAACAAACTAAAAAGCCAACAAACCAACAAGCCAGCAAACCAAGAAACCAACAAACCAACAAACCAACAAACCAACAAACCAACAAACCAACAAACCAACAAACCAACAAACCAACAAACCAACAAACCAACAAACCAACAAACCAACAAACCAAAAAACCAACAACCGCCAAACAAACAAACTAACAAACCAACAAACCAACAAACCAAAAAGCCAACAAGCCAACAATGCAACAAGCCAACAAACGAACAAACAAACAAACCAACAAGCCAACAAACCAACAAACCAACAAACCAACAAACCAACAAACCAACAAACCAACAAAACAACAAACCAACAAACCAACAAACCAACAAATCAACAAACCAACAAACCAACAAACCAAAAAACCAACAAACCAACAAACCAGCAAACCAACAAACGAACAAACCAGCAAGCCAATAAACGAACAAACCAACAAACAAACAAACCAACAAACCAACAAACCAATAAACCAACAAACCAACAAACGAACAAATCAACAAACCAACAAACGAACAAACCAACAAACCAACAAACCAAGTAACCAACAAACAAACAAACCAACAAACCAACAAGCCAAAAAACCAACAAACCAACAAGCCAACAAGCCAACAAACCAACAAACCAACCAGCCAACAAACCAACAAACCAACATCCCAACAAACCAACAAACCAACAAACCAACAAACCAACAAACCAACAAACCAACAAACCAACAAACCAACAAGCCAACAAGCCAACAAGCCAACAAACAAACAAACCAACAAACCAACAAACCAACAAACCAACAAACCTACAAACCAACAAGCCAACAAGCCAACAAACGAACAAACCAACAAACGAACAAACCAACAAACCAAGAAACCAACAAGCCAAGAAACCAACAAGCCAACAAACCAACAAACCAACAAAACAACAAACCAACAAACCAACAAACCAAGAAACCAACAAACCAACAAAACAACAAACCAACAACCCAACAAACCAACAAACCAACAAACCAACAAACCAACAAGCCAACAAACCAACAAACCAACAAGCCAACAACCGAAAAAACCAACAAACCAACAAAGCAACAAACCAACAAACCAAAAAACCAACAAACCAGCAAGCCAACAAACCAACAAGCCAACATGCCAACAAGCCAACAATCCAACAAACCAACAAACCAACAAACCAACAAACGAATAAACCAACAAACCAACAAACCAACAAACCAACAAACCAACAAACCAATAAGCCAACAAGCCAACAAGCCAAAAAACCAACAAACCAACAAACCAACAAACCAACAAACCAACAAACCAACAAACCAACAAACCAACAAACCAACAAATCAACAAGCTAACAAACGAACAAACCAACAAACCAACAAACCAACAAACCAGCAAGCCAACAAACCAAAAAACCAACAAACCAACAAGCCAAAAAACCAACAAACCAACAAACAAACAAACCAAAAAGCCAACAAACTAACAAACCAACAAACCACCAAACCAACAAACCGACAAACCAACAAACCAACAAACCAACAAACCAACTAGCTAACAAACCAAAAAACCAATAAACCAATAAACCAACAAGCCAACAAGCCAACAAACCAACAAACCAACAAACGAACAAATCAACAAACCAACAAACCAACAAACCAACAAACCAACAAACCAACAAACCAAGAAACCAGCAAGCCAACAAACCAAGAAACCAACAAGCCAACAAGCCAACAAACCAACAAACCAACAAACGAACAAACCAACAAACGAACAAACCAACAAACCAACAAACCAACAAGCCAAGAAACCAACAAGCCAACAAACCAACAAACGAACAAACCAACAAACCAACAAACCAACAAACGAACAAACCAACAAACCAACAAACCAACAAACCAACAAACCAAGAAACCAGCAAGCCAACAAACCAAGAAACCAACAAGCCAACAAGCCAACAAACCAACAAACCAACAAACGAACAAACCAACAAACGAACAAACCAACAAACCAACAAACCAACAAGCCAAGAAACCAACAAGCCAACAAACCATCAAACCAACAAAACAACCAACCAACAAACCAACAAACCAACAAACCAACAAACCAACAAACGAACAAACCAACAAACCAACAAGCCAACAAACCAACAAACCAACAAACGAACAAACCAACAAACCAACAAACGAACAAACCAAGAAACCAACAAACCAACAAAACAACAAAACAACAAACCAACAACCCAACAAACCAACAAACCAACAAACCAACAAACCAACAAACCAACAAGCCAACAAACCAACAAACCAACAAACCAACAAACCAACAAGCCAACAAACCAAAAAACCAACAAACCAACAAACCAACAAACCAAAAAGCCAACAAACCAACAAGCCAACAAACCAACAAGCCAACATGCCAACAAGCCAACAAACCAACAAGCCAACAAACCAACAAACGAACAAACCAACAAACCAACAAACGAACAAACCAACAAACCAACAAACCAACAAACCAACAAGCCAACAAGCCAACAAACCAACAAACCAACAAACCAACAAACGAACAAACCAACAAGCCAACAAACGAACAAACCAACAAACGAACAAACCAACAAACCAACAAACCAACAAACCAACAAGCCAAGAAACCAACAAGCCAACAAACCAACAAACCAACAAACCAACAAACAAACAAACCAACAAACCAACAAACGAACAAACCAACAAACCAACAAACCAACAAACGAACAAACCAAGAAACCAACAAGCCAACAAGCCAACAAACCAACAAACCAACAAACGAACAAACCAACAAACGAACAAACAACAAACCAACAAACCAACAAGCCCAACAAATCAACAAGTCAACAAGCCAACAAACCAACAAACCAACAAACCAACAAACCAACAAACCAACAAACCAACAAACGAACAAACCAACAAACCAACAAACCAACAAACCAATAAACCGACAAACCGACAAACCAACAAACCAACAAACCAAAAAACCAACAAACGAACAAACCAACAAGACAACAAACCAACAAACCAACAAACGAACGAACCAACAAACCAAAAAACCAAAAAACCAACAAACCAACAAACGAACAAACCAACAAACCAACAAACGAACAAGCCAACAAGCCAAGAAACCAACAAACCAACAAACCAACAAGCCAAGTAACCAACAAACCAACAAACCAACGAACCAACAAGCCAAGTAACCAACAAACCAACAAACGAACAAGCCCACAAGCCAAGAAACCAACAAACCAACAAACCAACAAGCCAAGTAACCAACAAACCAACAAACCAACGAACCAACAAGCCAAGTAACCAACAACCGAACAAACCAATAAACCAACAAACCAACAAATCAAAAAACCAACAAACCAAAAAGCCAACAACCCAACAAACCAACAAACCAAAAAACCAACAAGCCAACAAACGAACAAACGAACAAACCAACAAACCAACAAACCAACAAACCAACAAACCAACATACGAACAAACCAACAAACGGACAAACCAACAAACCAACAAACCAACAAGCCAACAAACCGACAAACCAACAAGCCAACAAGCCAACAAATCAACAAACCAACAAACCAGCAAACAAACAAACAAACAAACCTACAAACCAAAAAGCCAACAAGCCAACAAACTAAAAAACCAACAAACGAACAAACCAACAAACCAAGAAACCAACAAACGAATAAACCAACAAACCAACAAACTAACAAACTAACAAGCCAACAAAATAACAAACCAACAAACAAACAAACCAACAAGCCAAATAACCAACAAACCAACAAACCAACAAATCAACAAGTCAACAAGCCAACAAACCAACAAACCAACAAACCAACAAACCAAAAAACCAACAAACGAACAAACCAACAACCCAACAAACTAACAAACTATTCGTAACAAACCAATAAACCAACAAACCAACAAACAAACAAACCAACAATCCAAATAACCAACAAAACAACAAACCAACAAGCCAGCAAACCAACAAACCAACAAGCCAACAAACGAAAAACCAATAAACCAACAAACCAACAAACCAAAAAACAACAAACCAACAAGCCAACAAACCAACAAACCTACAAACAAACCAACCAACAAACCAACAAGCCAACAAACCAACATACCAACAAACCAACAAACCAACAAACCAACAAGCCAACAAGCCAAGAAATCAACAAACCAACAAACCAACAAGCCAAGTAACTAACAAACCAACAAACCAACAAACCAACAAACCAACAAGCCAACAAGCCAAGAAAACAACAAACCAATAAACCAGCAAGCCAACAAACCAACAAACCAACAAGACAACAAGCCAACAAACCAACAAACCAACAAACCAACAAACCAACAAGCCAAGTAGCCAACAAACCAACAAACCAACAAACCAACAAACCAACAAACCAACAAACCAAAAAGCCAACAAACGAACAAACCAATAAACCAACAAACCAACAAATCAAAAAACCAACAAACCGAAAAGTCAACAAACCAACAAACCTACCAACAAACAAACCAACAAACCAACAAACCAACAAACCAACAAACCAACAAACCAACAAACCAACAAACCAACAAACCAACAAACCAACAAGCCAACAAACCAACAAACCAACAAACCAACAAACCAACAAATCAACAAACCAACAAACAAACAAACCAACAAACCAACAAACCAACAAACCAACAAACCAACAAACCAACAAACCAACAAACCAACAAGCCAACAAACCAACAAACAAATAAACCAACAAACAAACCAACAAACCAACAAACGAAAAAACCAACAAACCAACAAACCAACAAACGAACAAACCAACAAACCAACAAACCAACAAACCAGCAAACCAACAAACCAAGAAACCAACAAGCCAACAAACCAAGAAACCAACAAGCCAACAAGCCTACAAACCAACAAACCAACAAACGAACAAAGCAACAAACGAACAAACCAACAAACCAACAAACCAACAAGCCAACAAACCAACATACCAACAAGCCAACACGCCAACAAACCAATAAATGAACAAACCAACAAACCAACAAACAAACAAACCAACAAACCAACAAACCAAAAAGCCAACAAGCCAACAAACCAACAAGCCAGGAAACGAACAAACCAACAAACGAACTAACCAACAAACCAACAAACCAACAAACCAACAAACCAACAAACCAACAAACCAACAAACCAACTAACCAACAAACCAACAAACCAACAAGCCAACAAGCCAAGAAACCAACAAACCAACAAACCAACAAGCCAACAAACCAACAAACCAACAAGTTAACAAGCCAAGAAACCAACAAACCAACAAACCAACAAGCCAAGTAACCAACAAACCAACAAACCAACAAACCAACAAGCCAACAAATCAACAAACCAACAAGCCAACAAACGATAAAACCAATAAACCAACAAACCAACAAATCAAAAAACCAACAAACCAAAAACCAACAAACCAACAAACCAAAAAACCAAAAACCAACAAGCCAACGAACGAACCAACAAACCAACAAACCAACAAACCAACAAACCAAAAAACCAACAAGCCAACAAACCGACAAACCAACAAACTAACAAGCCCACAAACCAACAAACCAACAAACCAGCAAACAAACAAACAAACAAACTAACAAGCCAACAAGCCAACAAGCCAGCAAACCAAAAAACCAACAAACGAACAAACCAACAAACCAAAAAACCAACAAACGAACAAACCAACAACCCAACAAACTAACAAACTATTCGTAACAAACCAATAAACCAACAAACCAACAAACAAACAAACCAACAAGCCAAATATCCAACAAAACAACAAACCAACAAGCCAGCAAACCAACAAACCAACAAGCCAACAAACGAAAAACCAATAAACCAACAAACCAACAAACCAAAAAACAACAAACCAACAAGCCAACAAACCAACAAACCTACAAACAAACCAACCAACAAACCAACAAGCCAACAAACCAACATACCAACAAACCAACAAACCAACAAACCAACAAGCCAACAAGCCAAGAAATCAACAAACCAACAAACCAACAAGCCAAGTAACCAACAAACCAACAAACCAACAAACCAACAAACCAACAAGCCAACAAGCCAAGAAAACAACAAACCAACAAACCAGCAAGCCAACAAACCAACAAACCAACAAGACAACAAGCCAACAAACCAACAAACCAACAAACCAACAAACCAACAAACAAACAAACCAACAAACCAACAAACCAACAAACCAACAAACCAACAAACCAACAAGCCAACAAACCAACAAACAAATAAACCAACAAACCAAAACGCCAACAAACGAACAAACCAATAAACCAACAAACCAACAAATCAAAAAACCAATAAACCAAAAAGTCAACAAACCAACAAACCTACCAACAAACAAACCAACAAACCAACAAACCAACAAACCAACAAACCAACAAACCAACAAACCAACAAACCAACAAACCAACAAGCCAACAAACCAACAAACCAACAAACCAACAAACCAACAAACCAACAAACCAACAAACCAACAAACCAACAAACAAACAAACCAACAAACCAACAAACCAACAAACCAACAAACCAACAAGCCAAAACGCCAACAAACGAACAAACCAATAAACCAACAAACCAACAAATCAAAAAACCAACAAACCAAAAAGTCAACAAACCAACAAACCTACCAACAAACAAACCAACAAACCAACAAACCAACAAACCAACAAACCAACAAACCAACAAACCAACAAACCAACAAACCAACAAACCAACAAGCCAACAAACCAACAAACCAACAAACCAACAAACCAACAAACCAACAAACCAACAAACCAACAAACAAACAAACCAACAAACCAACAAACCAACAAACCAACAAACCAACAAACCAACAAGCCAACAAACCAACAAACAAATAAACCAACAAACAAACCAACAAACCAACAAACGAAAAAACCAACAAACCAACAAACCAACAAACGAACAAACCAACAAACCAACAAACCAACAAACCAACAAACCAGCAAACCAACAAACCAAGAAACCAACAAGCCAACAAACCAAGAAACCAACAAGCCAACAAACGAACAAACCAAAAAACCAACAAACCAACAAACCGACATACGAACAAACCAAGAAACGGAAAAACTAACAAACCAACAAACCAACAAGCCAACAAACCGACAAACCAACAAACCAACAAACCAACAAGCCAACAAGCCAAGAAACCAACAAACCAACAAACCAACAAGCCAACAAACCAACAAACCAACAAGCCAACAAGCCAAGAAACCAACAAACGAACAAACCAACAAGCCAAGTAACCAACAAACCAACAAACCAACAAACCAACAAGCCAACAAATCAACAAACTAACAAGCCAACAAACGATAAAACCAATAAACCAACAAACCAACAAATCAAAAAACCAACAAACCAAAAACCAACAAACCAACAAACCAAAAAACCAAAAACCAACAAGCCAACGAACGAACCAACAAACCAACAAACCAACAAACCATCAAACCAACAAACCAACAGGCCAACAAGCCAAGAAACCAACAAACCAACAAACAAACAAGCCAAGTAACCAACAAACCAACAAACCAACAAACCAACAAGCCAACAAACCAACAAACCAACAAGCCAACAAACGAACAAACCAATAAACCAACAAACCAACAAATCAAAAAACCAACAAACCAAAAAGCCAACAAACCAACAAACCTACAAACAAACAAACCAACAAACCAACAAAACAACAAACCAACAAACCAACAAACCAACAAACCAACAAACCAACAAACCAACAAACCATCAAACCAACAAACCAAAAAACCAACAAACGAACAAACCAACAAACCAACAAACCAACAAACCAACAAACCAACAAACCAACAAACCAACAAACCAACAAACCAAAAAACCAACAAGCCAACAAACGAACAAACCAAAAAACCAACAAACCAACAAACCGACATACGAACAAACCAACAGACGGAAAAACTAACAAACCAACAAACCAACAAGCCAACAAACCGACAAACCAACAAGCCAACAAGCCAGCAAACAAACAAACAAACCTGCAAACCAACAAGCCAACAAGCCAACAAACTAAAAAACCAACAAACGAACAAACCAACAAACCAAAAAACCAACAAACGAACAAACCAACAAACCAAGAAACTAACAAACTGACAAGCCAACAAACTAACAAGCCAACAAACAAACAAACCAACAAGCCAAATAACCAACAAACCAACAAACTAACAAGTTAACAAACCAACAAACCAAAAAGCCAACAAACGAACAAACCAATCAACCAACAAACCAACAAACCAAAAAACCAACAAACCAACAAGCCAACACAACAAACCTACAAACAAACAAACCAACAAACCAACAAACCAACAAACCAACAAACCAACAAACCAACAAACCAACAAACCAACAAACGAACAAACCAACAAACCAACAAACCAACAAACCAACAAACCGACAAACCGTCAAGCCAACAAACCAACAAACCAAAATACCAACAAACGAACAAACCAACAAGCCAACAAATAAGCAAACCAACAAAACACAAACCAACAAACCAACAAGCCAACAAACGAACAAACCAACAAACCAACAAACCAACAAACAAAGAAACCAACAAACCAACAAATGAACAAACCATCAAACCAACAAACCAACACACGAACAAACCAACAAACCAACAAACCAACAAACCAACAAACCAACAAACCAACAAACCAACAAACCAACAAACCAACAAACCAACAAACCAACAAACCAACAAGCCAAGAAACCAACAAGCCAACAAACCAACAAACCAACAAACTAACAAACAAACAAACCAACAAACCAACAAACGAACAAACCAAAAAACCAAAAAATTAACAAGCCAACAAACCAACAAACCAACAAACTAACAAACAAACAAACCAACAAACCAACAAACCAACAAGCCAACAAGCCAACAAACCAACAAGCCAAGAAACGAACAAACGAACTAACCAACAAACCAACAAACCAACAAACCAAAAAACCAACAAACCAGCAAACCAACAAACCAACAAACCAACATACCAACAAGCCAAGAATCCAACAAACCAACAAACCAACTAGCCAACAAACCAACAAACCAACAAGACAACAAGCCAACAAACCAACAAACCAACAAACCAACAAACCAACAAATAAAAAAACCAACAAGCCAACGAACGAACCAACAAGCCAACAAACCAACAAACCAACAAACAAACAAACCAACAAACCAACAAACCAAGTAACCAACAAACCAACAAACCAACAAACCAACAAGCCAACAAACCAACAAACCAACTAGCCAACTAACGAACAAACCAATAAACCAACAAACCAACAAATCAAAAAACCAACAAACCAAAAAGCCAACAAACCAACAAACCTACAAACAAACAAACCAACAAACCAACAAACCAACAAACCAAAAAACCAACAAACGAACAAACCAACAAACCAACAAACCAACAAACCAACAAACCAACAAACCAACAAACCAACAAACCAATAAACCAAAAAACCAACAAGCCAACAAACGAACAAACCAAAAAACCAACAAACCAACAAACCGACATACGAACAAACCAAGAAACGGACAAACTAACAAACCAACAAACCAACAAACCAACAAACCAAAAAACCAACAAACGAACAAACCAACAAACCAACAAACCAACAAACCAACAAACCAACAAACCAACAAACCAACAAACCAATAAACCAAAAAACCAACAAGCCAACAAACGAACAAACCAAAAAACCAACAAACCAACAAACCGACATACGAACAAACCAACAAACGGACAAACTAACAAACCAACAAACCAACAAGCCAACAAACCGACAAACCAACAAGCCAACAAGCCAACAAACCAACAAACCAACAAACCAGCAAACAAACAAACAAACCTGCAAACCAACAAGCCAACAAACTAAAAAACCAACAAACGAACAAACCAACAAACCAAAAAACCAACAAACGAACAAACCAACAAACCAAGAAACTAACAAACTAACAAGCCAACAAACTAACAAGCCAACAAACAAACAAACCAACAAGCCAAATAACCAACAAACCAACAAACCAACAAGTTAACAAACCAACAAACCAAACAGCCAACAAACGAACAAACCAATAAACCAACAAACCAACAAACCAAAAAACCAACAAACCAACAAGCCAACACAACAAACCTACAAACAAACAAACCAACAAACCAACAAACCAACAAACCAACAAGCCAACAAACCAACAAACCAACAAACCAACAAACCAACAAACGAACAAACCAACAAACCAACAAACCAACAAACCAACAAACCGACAAACCGACAAACCAACAAACCAAAATACCAACAAACGAACACACCAACAAGCCAACAAACCAGCAAACCAACAAAACACAAACCAACAAACCAACAAGCCAACAAACGAACAAACCAACAAACCAACAAACCAACAAACAAAGAAACCAACAAACCAACAAATGAACAAACCATCAAACCAACAAACCAACAAACCAACAAACCAACAAGCCAAGAAACCAACAAGCCAACAAACCAACAAACTAACAAACTAACAAACAAACAAACCAACAAACCAACAAACGAACAAACCAAAAAACCAAAAAACCAACAAGCCAACAAACCAACAAACCAACAAACTAACAAACAAACAAACCAACAAACCAACAAACCAACAAGCCAACAAGCCAACAAACCAACAGGCCAAGAAACGAACAAACCAACAAACGAACTAACCAACAAACCAACAAACCAACAAACCAACAAACCAACAAACCAACAAACCAACAAACCAACAAACCAACAAACCAACAAACCAACATACCAACAAGCCAACAAGCCAAAAAACCAACAAACCAACAAACCAACTAGCCAACAAACCAACAAACCAACAAGACAACAAACCAACAAACCAACAAACCAACAAACCAACAAACCAACAAACCAACAAACAAAAAAACCAACAAGCCAACGAACGAACCAACAAGCCAACAAACCAACAAACCAACAAACAAACAAACCAACAAACCAACAAACCAACAAACCAACAAACCAACAAGCCAACAAACGAACAAACCAATAAACCAACAAACCAACAAATCAAAAAACCAACAAACCAACAAGCCAACAAGCCAAGAAACCAACAAACCAACAAACCAACACGCCAAGTAACCAACAAACCAACAAACCAACAAACCAACAAACCAACAAACCAACGAACCAACAAACCAACAAGCCAACAAACGAACAAACCAATAAACCAACAAACCAACAAATCAAAAAACCAACAAACCAAAAAGCCAACAAACCAACAAACCTACAAACAAACAAACTAACAAACCAACATACCAACAAACCAACAAACCAACAAACCAACAAACCAACAAACCAACAAACCAACAAACCAACAAACCAACAAACCAACAAACCAACAAACCAACAAACCAACAAACCAACAAACCAACAAACCAACAAGCCAACAAGCCAAGAAACCCACAAACCAACAAACCAACAAGCCAACACACCAACAAACCAACAAGACAACAAGCCAACAAACCAACAAACCAACAAACCAGAAAACCAATAAGCCAACGAACGAAACAACAAGCCAACAAACCAACAAACCAACAAACCAACAAACCAACAAACCAACAAACCAACAAACCAACAAACCAACAAACCAACAAACCAACAAACCAACAAACCAACAAACCAACAAACCAAGAAACCAACAAACCAACAAGCCAACAAGCCAAGAAACCAACAAACCAACAAGCCAAGTAACTAACAAACCAACAAACCAACAAACCAACAAGCCAACAAACCAACAAACCATCAAGCCAACAAACGAACAAACCAATAAACCAACAAATCAAAAAACCAACAAACCAAAAAGCCAATAAACCAACAAACCTACAAACAAACAAACCTACAAACCAGCAAACAACAAACCAACAAACCAACGAACCAACAAACCAACAAACCAACAAACCAACAAACCAACAAACCAACAAACCAACAAACCAACAAACCAACAAACCAACAAACCAACAAACCAAAAAACCAACAAACGAACAAACCAACAAACCAACAAACCAAAAAACCAACAAACCAACAAACCAACAAACCAACAAACCAAAAAACCAACAAACGAACAAACCAACAAACCAACAAACCAACAAACCAACATACGAACAAACAAACAAACCGACAAACCGACAAACCAACAAACCAACAAGCCAACAAACCAACAAACCAACAAACCAACAAGCCAACAAGCCAACAAACCAACAAACCAACAAACCAGCAAACAAACAAACCTACACACCAACAAGCCAGCAAGCCAACAAACTAAAAAACCAACAAACGAACAAACCAACAAACCAAAAAACCAACAAACGAACAAACCAACAAACCAACAAACCAACAAACCAACAAACCAACAAACCAACAAACCAACAAACCAACAAACCAACAAACCAACAAACCAGCAAAGCAACAAACCAACAAACTAACAAACCAAAAAACCGACAAACCAACAAACCAACAAACCGACAAACCGATAAACCAACAAGCCAACAAACCAAAAAACCAACAAACGAACAAACCAACAAGCCAACAAACCGACAAACCAACAAACCAGCAAACCAACAAACCAACAAACCAACAAACCAACAAACCAACAAACGAACAAACCAACAAGCCAACAAACCAACAAACCAACAAACCAACAAACCAACAAACCAACAAACAAACAAGCCAACAAGCCAACAAACCAACAAGCCAAGAAACGAACAAACCAACAAACGAACTAACCAACAAACCAACAAACCAACAAACCAACAAACCAACAAACCAACAAACCAACAAACCAACAAACCAACAAACCAACATACCAATAAGCCAACAAGCCAAGAAACCAACAAACCAACAAACCAACTAGCCAACAAACCAACAAACCAACAAGACAACAAGCCAACAAACGAACAAACCAACAAACCAACAAACAAAAAAACCAACAAGCCAACGAACGAACCAACAAGCCAACAAACCAACAAACCAACAAACAAACAAACCAACAAACCAACAAACCAAGTAACCAACAAACCAACAAACCAACAAACCAACAAACCAACAAACCAACAAGCCAACAAACCAACAAACCAACAAGCCAACAAACGAACAAACCAATAAACCAACAAACCAACAAATAAAAAAACCAACAAACCAAAAAGCCAACAAACCAACAAACCTACAAACAAACAAACCAACAAACCAACAAAACAACAAACCAACAAACCAACAAACCAACAAACCAACAAACCAACAAACCAACAAACCAACAAACCAACAAACCAACAAACCAACAAACCAACAAACCAACAAACCAAAAAACCAACAAACGAACAAACCAACAAACCAACAAACCAACAAACCAACAAACCAACAAACCAACAAACCAACAAACCAACAAACCAACAAACCAACAAACCAAAAAACCAACAAGCCAACAAACGAACAAACCAAAAAACCAACAAACCAACAAACCAACAAACCAACAAACCAACAAACCAACAAACGAACAAACCAACAAACCAACAAACCAACAAACACACAAACCGACAAACCGACAAGCCAACAAGCCAACAAACCAACAAACCAACAAACCAGCAAACAAACAAACAAACCTGCAAACCAACAAGCCAACAAGCCAACAAACTAAAAAACCAACAAACGAACAAACCAACAAACCAAAAAACCAACAAACGAACAAACCAACAAACCAAGAAACTAACAAACTAACAAGCCAACAAACTAACAAGCCAACAAACAAACAAACCAACAAGCCAAATAACCAACAAACCAACAAACCAACAAGTTAACAAACCAACAAACCAAAAAGCCAACAAACGAACAAACCAATAAACCAACAAACCAACAAACCAAAAAACCAACAAACCAACAAGCCAACACAACAAACCTACAAACAAACAAACCAACAAACCAACAAACCAACAAACCAACAAACCAACAAACCAACAAACCAACAAACCAACAAACCAACAAACCAACAAACCAACAAACCAACAAACGAACAAACCAACAAACCAACAAACCAACAAACCAACAAACCGACAAACCGACAAGCCAACAAACCAACAAACCAAAATACCAACAAACGAACAAACCAACAAGCCAACAAACCAGCAAACCAACAAAACACAAACCAACAAACCAACAAGCCAACAAACGAACAAACCAACAAACCAACAAACCAACAAACAAAGAAACCAACAAACCAACAAGACAACAAACCAACAAACCAACAAACCAACAAGCCAACAAGCCAACAAACCAACAAACCAACACGCCAAGTAACCAACAAACCAACAAACCAACAAACCAACGAACCAACAAACCAACAAGCCAACAAACGAACAAACCAATAAACCAAAAAAACCAACAAATCAAAAAACCAACAAACCAAAAAGCCAACAAACCAACAAACCTACAAACAAACAAACCAACAAACCAACATACCAACAAACCAAAAAACCAACAAACCAACAAACCAACAAACCAACAAACCAACAAACCAACAAACCAACAAACCAACAAACCAACAAACCAACAAACCAACAAACCAACAAACCAACAAGCCAAGTAACCAACAAACCAACAAACCAACAAGCCAACAAACCAACAAACCAACAAGCCAACAAACGAACAAACCAATAAACCAACAAATCAAAAAACCAACAAACCAAAAAGCCAACAAACCAACAAACCTACAAACAAACAAACCTACAAACCAGCAAACAACAAACCAACAAACCAACAAACCAACAAACCAACAAACCAACAAACCAACAAACCAACAAACCAACAAACCAACAAACCAACAAACCAACAAACCAACAAACCAACAAACCAACAAACCAACAATCGAACAAACCAACAAGCCAACAAACCAGCAAACCAACAAAACACAAACCAACAAACCAACAAGCCAACAAACGAACAAACCAACAAACCAACAAACCAACAAACAAAGAAACCAACAAACCAACAAATGAACAAACCATCACACCAACAAACCAACAAACCAACAAACCAACAAGCCAAGAAATCAACAAGCCAACAAACCAACAAACCAACAAACTAACAAACAAATAAACCAACAAACCAACAAACGAACAAACCAAAAACCAAAAAACCAACAAGCCAACAAACCAACAAACCAACAAACTAACAAACAAACAAACCAACAAACCAACAAACCAACAAGCCAACAAGCCAACAAACCAACAAGCCAAGAAACGAACAAACCAACAAACGAACTAACCAACAAACCAACAAACCAACAAACCAACAAACCAACAAACCAACAAACCAACAAACCAACAAACCAACATACCAACAAGCCAACAAGCCAAGAAACCAACAAACCAACAAACCAACTAGCCAACAAACCAACAAACCAACAAGACAACAAGCCAACAAACCAACAAACCAACAAACCAACAAACCAACAAACCAACAAACCAACAAACCAACAAACAAAAAAACTAACAAGCCAACGAACGAACCAACAAGCCAACAAACCAACAAACCAACAAACAAACAAACCAACAAACCAACAAACCAACAAACCAACAAACCAACAAGCCAACAAGCCAACAAACCAACAAACCAACACGCCAAGTAACCAACAAACCAACAAACCAACAAACCAACGAACCAACAAACCAACAAGCCAACAAACGAACAAACCAATAAACCAACAAACCAACAAATCAAAAAACCAACAAACCAAAAAGCCAACAAACCAACAAACCTACAAACAAACAAACCAACAAACCAACAAACCAACAAACCAACAAACCAACAAACCAACAAACCAACAAACCAACAAACCAACAAACCAACAAACCAACAAACCAACAAACCAACAAACCAACAAACCAACAAACCAACAAACCAACAAACCAACAAACCAACAAGCCAACAAGCCAAGAAACCAACAAACCAACAAACCAACCAGCCAACACACCAACAAACCAACAAGACAACAAGCCAACAAACCAACAAACCAACAAACCAGAAAACCAATAAGCCAACGAACGAAACAACAAGCCAACAAACCAACAAACCAACAAACCAACAAACCAACAAACCAACAAACCAACAAACCAACAAACCAACAAACCAACAAACCAAGAAACCAACAAACCAACAAGCCAACAAGCCAAGAAACTAACAAACCAACAAACCAACAAGCCAAGTAACCAACAAACCAACAAACCAACAAGCCAACAAACCAACAAACCAACAAGCCAACAAACGAACAAACCAATAAACCAACAAATCAAAAAACCAACAAACCAAAAAGCCAACAAACCAACAAACCTACAAACAAACAAACCTACAAACCAGCAAACAACAAACCAACAAACCAACAAACCAACAAACCAACAAACCAACAAACCAACAAACCAACAAACCAAAAAACCAACAAACCAACAAACCAACAAACCAACAAACCAACAAACCAACAAACCAACAAACCAACAAACCAACAAACCAACAAACCAACAAACCAAAAAACCAACAAACGAACAAACCAACAAACCAACAAACCAAAAAACCAACAAACCAACAAACCAACAAACCAACAAACCAACAAACCAAAAAACCAACAAACGAACAAACCAACAAACCAACAAACCAACATACGAACAAACAAACAAACCGAGAAACCGACAAACCAACAAACCAACAAACAAACAAGCCAACAAACCAACAAACCAACAAGCCAACAAGCCAACAAACCAACAAACCAACAAACCAGCAAACAAACAAACAAACAAACCTACACACCAACAAGCCAGCAAGCCAACAAACTAAAAAACCAACAAACGAACAAACCAACAAACCAAAAAACCAACAAACGAACAAACCAACAAACCAACAAACCAACAAACCAACAAACCAACAAACCAACAAACCAACAAACCAACAAACCAGCAAAGCAACAAACCAACAAACCAACAAACCAAAAAACCGACAAACCAACAAACCAACAAACCGACAAACCACCAAACCAACAAGCCAACAAACCAAAAAACCAACAAACGAACAAACCAACAAGCCAACAAACCAACAAACCAACAAACCAGCAAACCAACAAACCACAAACCAACAAACCAACAAGCCAACAAACCAACAAACCAACAAACCAAAAAGCCAACAAACGAACAAACCAATAAACCAACAAACGAACAAACCAAAAAACCACCAAACCAACAAGCCAACACAACAAACCTACAAACAAACAAACCAACAAACCAACAAACCAAAAAACCAACAAACCAACAAACCAACAAACCAACAAACGAACAAACTAACAAACCAACAAACCAACAAACCAACAAACCAACAAACCGACAAACCGACAAACCAACAAACCAACAAACCAAAAAACCAACAAACGAACAAACCAACAAGCCAACAAACCAACAAACCAACAAACCAGCAAACCAACAAACCACAAATCAACAAACCAACAAGCCAACACACCAACAAACCAACAAACCAGCAAACAAACAAACAAACAAACGAACAAACCAACAAACCAACAAACCAACACACGAACAAACCAACAAACCAACAAACCAACAAACCAACAAACCAATAAACCAACAAACCAACAAACCAACAAACCAACAAACCAACAAACCAACAAGCCAGAAAGCCAAGAAACCAACAAGCCAACAAACCAACAAACCAACAAACCAACAAACCAACAAACAAACAAACCAACAAACCAACAAACCAACAAACCAACAAACCAACAAGCCAACAAGCCAAGAAACCAACAAACCAACAAACCAACACGCCAAGTAACCAACAAACCAACAAACCAACAAACCAACAAACCAACGAACCAACAAACCAACAAGCCAACAAACGAACAAACCAATAAACCAACAAACCAACAAATCAAAAAACCAACAAACCAAAAAGCCAACAAACCAACAAACCTACAAACAAACAAACCAACAAACCAACATACCAACAAACCAACAAACCAACAAACCAACAAACCAACAAACCAACAAACCAACAAACCAACAAACCAACAAACCAACAAACCAACAAACCAACAAACCAACAAACCAACAAACCAACAAACCAACAAACCAACAAACCAACAAACCAACAAACCAACAAACCAACAAGCCAACAAGCCAAGAAACCAACAAACCAACAAACCAACCAGCCAACACACCAACAAACCAACAAGACAACAAGCCAACAAACCAACAAACCAACAAACCAGAAAACCAATAAGCCAACGAACGAAACAACAAGCCAACAAACCAACAAACCAACAAACCAACAAACCAACAAACCAACAAACCAACAAACCAACAAACCAACAAACCAACAAACCAACAAACCAACAAACCAACAAGCCAACAAGCCAAGAAACCAACAAACCAACAAACCAACAAGCCAAGTAACCAACAAACCAACAAACCAACAAGCCAATAAACCAACAAACCAACAAGCCAACAAACGAACAAACCAATAAACCAACAAATCAAAAAACCAACAAACCAAAAAGCCAACAAACCAACAAATCTACAAACAAACAAACCTACAAACCAGCAAACAACAAACCAACAAACCAACAAACCAACAAACCAACAAACCAACAAACCAACAAACCAACAAACCAACAAACCAACAAACCAACAAACCAACAAACCAACAAACCAACAAACCAACAAACCAACAAACCAACAAACCAACAAACCAACAAACCAAAAAACCAACAAACGAACAAACCAACAAACCAACAAACGAACAAACCAATAAACCAACAAACGAACAAACCAAAAAACCACCAAACCAACAAACCAACAAACCAACAAACCAACAAACGAACAAACTAACAAACCAACAAACCAACAAACCAACAAACCAACAAACCAACAAACCAAAAAACCGACAAACCAACAAACCAACAAACCAAAAAACCAACAAACGAACAAACCAACAAGCCAACAAACCAACAAACCAACAAACCAGCAAACCAACAAACCACAAATCAACAAACCAACAAGCCAACACACCAACAACACAACAAACCAGCAAGCAAACAAACAAACAAACGAACAAACCAACAAACCAACAAACCAACACACGAACAAACCAACAAACCAACAAACCAACAAACCAACAAACCAATAAACCAACAAACCAACAAACCAACAAACCAACAAACCAACAAACCAACAAGCCAGCAAGCCAAGAAACCAACAAGCCAACAAACCAACAAACCAACAAACCAACAAGCCAACAAGCCAAGAAACCAACACAACAAACCTACAAACCTACAAACAAACAAACCAACAAACCAACAAACCACCAAACCAACAAACCAACAAACCAACAAACCAACAAGACAACAAGCCAACAAACCAACAAACCAATAAACCAACAAACCAACAAACCAACAAACCAACAAGCCAAGAAACGAACAAACCAACAAACGAACTAACCAACAAACCAACAAACCAACAAACCAACAAACCAACAAACCAACAAACCAACAAACCAACAAACCAACAAACCAACAAACCAACAAACCAACAAACCAACAAGCCAACAAGCCAAGAAACCAACAAACCAACAAACCAACAAACCAACAAGCCAACAAACCAACAAACCAACAAGACAACACGCCAACAAACCAACAAACGAACAAACCAACAAACGAACAAACCAACAAACCAAAAAACCAACAAGCCAACAAGCCAACAAGCCAACAAACCAACAAGACAACAAGCCAACAATCCAACAAACCAACAAACCAACAAACCAACAAACCAACAAGCCAGAAAGCCAAGAAACCAACAAGCCAACAAACCAACAAACCAACAAACCAACAAACCAACAAACAAACAAACCAACAAACCAACAAACCAACAAACCAACAAACCAACAAGCCAACAAGCCAAGAAACCAACAAACCAACAAACCAACACGCCAAGTAACCAACAAACCAACAAACCAACAAACCAACAAACCAACGAACCAACAAACCAACAAGCCAACAAACGAACAAACCAATAAACCAACAAACCAACAAATCAAAAAACCAACAAACCAAAAAGCCAACAAACCAACAAACCTACAAACAAACAAACCAACAAACCAACATACCAACAAACCAACAAACCAACAAACCAACAAACCAACAAACCAACAAACCAACAAGCCAACAAGCCAAGAAACCAACAAACCAACAAACCAACCAGCCAACACACCAACAAACCAACAAGACAACAAGCCAACAAACCAACAAACCAACAAACCAGAAAACCAATAAGCCAACGAACGAAACAACAAGCCAACAAACCAACAAACCAACAAACCAACAAACCAACAAACCAACAAACCAACAAACCAACAAACCAACAAACCAACAAACCAACAAACCAACAAACCAACAAACCAACAAACCAACAAACCAACAAGCCAATAAGCCAAGAAACCAACAAACCAACAAACCAACAAGCCAAGTAACCAACAAACCAACAAACCAACAAGCCAAGAAACCAACAAACCAACAAGCCAACAAACGAACAAACCAATAAACCAACAAATCAAAAAACCAACAAACCAAAAAGCCAACAAACCAACAAATCTACAAACAAACAAACCTACAAACCAGCAAACAAGAAACCAACAAACCAACAAACCAACAAACCAACAAACCAACAAACCAACAAACCAACAAACCAACAAACCAACAAACCAACAAACCAACAAACCAACAAACCAACAAACCAACAAACCAACAAACCAAAAAACCAACAAACGAACAAACCAACAAACCAACAAACCAAAAAACCAACAAACCAACAAACCAACAAACCAACAAACCAAAAAACCAACAAACGAACAAACCAACAAACCAACAAACCAACAAACCAACATACGAACAAACAAACAAACCGACAAACCGACAAACAAACAAGCCAACAAACCAACAAACCAACAAGCCAACAAGCCAACAAACCAACAAACCAACAAACCAGCAAACAAACAAACAAACAAACCTACACACCAACAAGCCAGCAAGCCAACAAACTAAAAAACCAACAAACGAACAAACCAACAAACCAAAAAACCAACAAACGAACAAACCAACAAACCAACAAACCAACAAACCAACAAACCAACAAACCAACTAACCAACAAACCAACAAACCAGCAAAGCAACAAACCAACAAACCAACAAACCAAAAAACCGACAAACCAACAAACCAACAAACCGACAAACCGACAAACCAACAAGCCAACAAACCAAAAAACCAACAAACGAACAAACCAACAAGCCAACAAACCAACAAACCAACAAACCAGCAAACCAACAAACCACAAACATACAAACCAACAAGCCAACAAACCAACAAACCAAAAAGCCAACAAACGAACAAACCAATAAACCAACAAACGAACAAACCAAAAAACCACCAAACCAACAAGCCAACACAACAAACCTACAAACAAACAAACCAACAAACCAACAAACCAACAAACCAACAAACCAACAAACCAACAAACCAACAAACGAACAAACTAACAAACCAACAAACCAACAAACCAACAAACCAACAAACCGACAAACCGACAAACCAACAAACCAACAAACCAAAAAACCAACAAACGAACAAACCAACAAGCCAACAAACCAACAAACCAACAAACCAGCAAACCAACAAACCACAAATCAACAAACCAACAAGCCAACACACCAACAACACAACAAACCAGCAAACAAACAAACAAACAAACGAACAAACCAACAAACCAACAAACCAACACACGAACAAACCAACAAACCAACAAACCAACAAACCAACAAACCAATAAACCAACAAACCAACAAACCAACAAACCAACAAACCAACAAACCAACAAGCCAGCAAGCCAAGAAACCAACAAGCCAACAAACCAACAAACCAACAAACCAACAAACCAACAAGCCAACAAGCCAAGAAACCAACACAACAAACCTACAAACAAACAAACCAACAAACCAACAAACCACCAAACCAACAAACCAACAAACCAACAAACCAACAAGACAACAAGCCAACAAACCAACAAACCAATAAACCAACAAACCAACAAACCAACAAACCAACAAGCCAAGAAACGAACAAACCAACAAACGAACTAACCAACAAACCAACAAACCAACAAACCAACAAACCAACAAACCAACAAACCAACAAACCAACAAACCAACAAACCAACAAACCAACAAACCAACAAACCAACAAACCAACAAACCAACAAGCCAACAAGCCAAGAAACCAACAAACCAACAAACCAACAAACCAACAAGCCAACAAACCAACAAACCAACAAGACAACACGCCAACAAACCAACAAACGAACAAACCAACAAACGAACAAACCAACAAACCAAAAAACCAACAAGCCAACAAGCCAACAAACCAACAAACCAACAAGACAACGAGTCAACAATCCAACAAACCAACAAACCAACAAACCAACAAACCAAAAAACCAACAAACGAACAAACCAACAAGCAAACAAACCAACAAACCAACAAACCAACAAACCAGCAAACCAACAAACCACAAATCAACAAACCAACAAACCAGCAAACAAACAAACAAACAAACGAACAAACCAACAATACAACAAACCAACACACGAACAAACCAACAAACCAACAAACCAACAAACCAACAAACCAACAAACCAATAAACCAACAAACCAACAAACCAACAAACCAACAAACCAACAAACCAACAAACCAACAAACCAACAAGCCAACAAGCCAAGAAACCAACAAGCCAACAAACCAACAAACCAACAAACCAACAAGCCAACAAGCCAAGAAACCAACAAGCCAACAAACCAACAAACCAACAAACCAACAAACAAACAAACCAACAAAAAAACAAACGAACAAACCAACAAACGAACAAACCAACAAACCAAAAAACCAACAAGCCAACAAGCCAACAAACCAACAAACCAACAACCCAACAAGCCAACAAACCAACAAACCAACAAACCAACAAACCAACAAACCAACAAACCAACAAGCCAAGAAACGAACAAACCAACAAACGAACTAACCAACAAACCAACAAACCAACAAACCAACAAACCAACAAACCAACAAACCAACAAACCAACAAACCAACAAGCCAACAAGCCAAGAAACCAACAAACCAACAAACCAACAAGCCAACAAACCAACAAACCAACAAGACAACACGCCAACAAACCAACAAACCAACAAACCAACAAACCAAAAAACCAACAAGCCAACGAACAAACCAACAAGCTAACAAACCAACAAACCAACAAACCAACAAACCAACAAACCAACAAACCAACAAACCAACAAACCAACAAACCAACAAGCCAACAAGCCAAGAAACCAGCAAACCAAAAAACCGACAAACCAACAAACCAACATACCGACAAACCGACAAACCAACAAGCCAACAAACCAAAAAACCAACAAACGAACAAACCAACAAGCCAACAAACCAACAAACCAACAAACCAGCAAACCAACAAACCAACAAACCAACAAACCAACAAACCAACAAACGAACAAACCAACAAGCCAACAAACCAACAAACCAACAAACCAACAAACCAACAAACCAACAAACTAACAAACTAACAAACAAACAAACCAACAAACCAACAAACCAACAAACCAACAAGCCAACAAGCCAACAAACCAACAAGCCAAGAAACGAACAAACCAACAAACGTAATAACCAACAAACCAACAAACCAACAAACCAACAAACCAACAAACCAACAAACCAACAAACCAACAAACCAACAAACCAACAAACCAACGTACCAACAAGCCAACAAGCCAAGAAACCAACAAACCAACAAACCAACTAGCCAACAAACCAACAAACCAACAAGACAACAAGCCAACAAACCAACAAACCAACAAACCAACAAACCAACAAACAAAAAAGCCAACAAGCCAACGAACGAACCAACAAGCCAACAAACCAACAAACAAACAAACAAACAAACCAACAAACCAACAAACCAAGTAACCAACAAACCAACAAACCAACAAACCAACAAGTCAACAAACCAACAAACCAACAAGCCAACAAACGAACAAACCAATAAACCAACAAACCAACAAATCAAAAAACCAACAAACCAAAAAGCCAACAAACCAACAAACCTACAAACAAACAAACTAACAAACCAACAAAACAACAAACCAACAAACCAACAAACCAACAAACCAACAAACCAACAAACCAACAAACCAACAAACCAACAAACCAACAAACCAACAAACCAACAAACCAAAAAACCAACAAACGAACAAACCAACAAACCAACAAACCAACAAACCAACAAACCAACAAACCAACAAACCAACAAACCAAAACACCAACAAGCCAACAAACGAACAAACCAAAAAACCAACAAACCAACAAACCGACATACGAACAAACCAACAAACGGACAAACTAACAAACCAACAAACCAACAAGCCAACAAACCGACAAACCAACAAGCCAACAAGCCAACAAACCAACAAACCAACAAACCAGCAAACAAACAAACAAACCTGCAAACCAACAAGCCAACAAGCCAACAAACTAAAAAACCAACAAACGAACAAACCAACAAACCAAAAAACCAACAAACGAACGAACCAACAAACCAAGAAACTAACAAACTAACAAGCCAACAAACTAACAAGCCAACAAACAAACAAACCAACAAGCCAAATAACCAACAAACCAACAAACCAACAAGTTAACAAACCAACAAACCAAAAAGCCAACAAACGAACAAACCAATAAACCAACAAACCAACAAACCAAAAAACCAACAAACCAACAAGCCAACACAACAAACCTACAAACAAACAAACCAACAAACCAACAAACCAACAAACCAACAAACCAACAAACCAACAAACCAACAAACCAACAAACGAACAAACCAACAAACCAACAAACCAACAAATCAACAAACCGACAAACCGACAAGCCAACAAACCAACAAACCGAAATACCAACAAACGAACAAACCAACAAGCCAACAAACCAGCAAACCAACAAAACACAAACCAACAAACCAACAAGCCAACAAACGAACAAACCAACAAACCAACAAACCAACAAACCAACAAACAAAGAAACCAACAAACCAACAAATGAACAAACCATCACACCAACAAACCAACAAACCAACAAACCAACAAGCCAAGAAATCAACAAGCCAACAAACCAACAAACCAACAAACTAACAAACAAACAAACCAACAAACCAACACACGAACAAACCAAAAAACCAAAAACCCAACAAGCCAACAAACCAACAAACCAACAAACTAACAAACAAACAAACCAAGAAACCAACAAACCAACAAACCAACAAGCCAACAAGCCAAGAAACCAACAAACCAACAACCCAACAAGCCAACAAACCAACAAACCAACAATACAACACGCCAACAAACCAACAAACCAACAAACCAACAAACCAAAAAACCAACAAGCCAACGAACAAACCAACAAGCCAACAAACCAACAAACCAACAAACCAACAAACCAACAAACCAACAAACCAAGAAACCAACAAACCAACAAGCCAACAAGCCAAGAAACCAACAAACCAAAAAACCGACAAACCAACAAACCAACAAACCGACAAACCGACAAACCAACAAGCCAACAAACCAAAAAACCAACAAACGAACAAACCAACAAGCCAACAAACCAACAAACCAACAAACCAGCAAACTAACAAACCAACAAACCAACAAACCAACAAACCAACAAACCAACAAACGAACAAACCAACAAGCCAACAAACCAACAAACCAACAAACCAACAAACCATCAAACCAACAAACTAACAAACAAACAAACCAACAAACCAACAAACCAACAAGCCAACAAGCCAACAAACCAACAAGCCAAGAAACGAACAAACCAACAACCGAACTAACCAACAAACCAACAAACCAACAAACCAACAAACCAACAAACCAACAAACCAACAAACCAACAAACCAACAAACCAACATACCAACAAGCCAACAAGCCAAGAAACCAACAAACCAACAAACCGACTAGCCAACAAACCAACAAACCAACAAGACAACAAGCCAACAAACCAACAAACCAACAAACAAAAAAACCAACAAGCCAACGAACGAACCAACAAGCCAACAAACCAACAAACCAACAAACAAACAAATCAACAAACCAACAAACCAACAAACCAACAAACCAACAAGCCAACAAGCCAAGAAACCAACAAACCAACACGCCAAGTAACCAACAAACCAACAAACCAACAAACCAACAAACCAACGAACCAACAAACCAACAAACCAACAAACCAACAAACCAACAAACCAACAAGCCAAGAAACGAACAAACCAACAAACGAACTAACCAACAAACCAACAAACCAACAAACCAACAAACCAACAAACCAACAAACCAACAAACCAACAAACCAACAAGCCAACAAGCCAAGAAACCAACAAACCAACAACCCAACAAGCCAACAAACCAACAAACCAACAATACAACACGCCAACAAACCAACAAACCAACAAACCAACAAACCAAAAAACCAACAAGCCAACGAACAAACCAACAAGCCAACAAACCAACAAACCAACAAACCAACAAACCAACAAACCAACAAACCAAGAAACCAACAAACCAACAAGCCAACAAGCCAAGAAACCAACAAACCAAAAAACCGACAAACCAACAAACCAACAAACCGACAAACCGACAAACCAACAAGCCAACAAACCAAAAAACCAACAAACGAACAAACCAACAAGCCAACAAACCAAGAAACCAACAAACCAGCAAACCAACAAACCAACAAACCAACAAACCAACAAACCAACAAACCAACAAACCAACAAACGAACAAACCAACAAGCCAACAAACCAACAAACCAACAAACCAACAAACCAACAAACCAACAAACTAACAAACAAACAAACCAACAAACCAACAAACCAACAAGCCAACAAGCCAACAAACCAACAAGCCAAGAAACGAACAAACCAACAAACGAACTAACCAACAAACCAACAAACCAACAAACCAACAAACCAACAAACCAACAAACCAACAAACCAACAAACCAACAAACCAACAAACCAACAAACCAACATACCAACAAGCCAACAAGCCAAGAAACCAACAAACCAACAAACCGACTAGCCAACAAACCAACAAACCAACAAGACAACAAGCCAACAAACCAACAAACCAACAAACCAACAAACAAAAAAACCAACAAGCCAACGAACGAACCAACAAGCCAACAAACCAACAAACCAACAAACAAACAAACCAACAAACCAACAAACCAAGTAACCAACAAACCAACAAACCAACAAACCAACAAGTCAACAAACCAACAAACCAACAAGCCAACAAACGAACAAACCAATAAACCAACAAACCAACAAATCAAAAAACCAACAAACCAAAAAGCCAACAAACCAACAAACCTACAAACAAACAAACCAACAAACCAACAAAACAACAAACCAACAAACCAACAAACCAACAAACCAACAAACCAACAAACCAACAAACCAACAAACCAACAAACCAACAAACCAACAAACCAACAAACCAACAAACCAACAAACCAACAAACCAAAAAACCAACAAACGAACAAACCAACAAACCAACAAACCAACAAACCAAAAAACCAACAAACCAACAAACCAAAACACCAACAAGCCAACAAACGAACAAACCAAAAAACCAACAAACCAACAAACCGACATACGAACAAACCAACAAACGGACAAACTAACAAACCAACAAACCAACAAGCCAATAAACCGACAAACCAACAAGCCAACAAGCCAACAAACCAACAAACCAACAAACCAGCAAACAAACAAACAAACCTGCAAACCAACAAGCCAACAAGCCAACAAACTAAAAAACCAACAAACGAACAAACCAACAAACCAAAAAACCAACAAACGAACAAACCAACAAACCAAGAAACTAACAAACTAACAAGTCAACAAACTAACAAGCCAACAAACAAACAAACCAACAAGCCAAATAACCAACAAACCAACAAACCAACAAGTTAACAAACCAACAAACCAAAAAGCCAACAAACGAACAAACCAATAAACCAACAAACCAACAAACCAAAAAACCAACAAACCAACAAGCCAACACAACAAACCTACAAACAAACACACCAACAAACCAACAAACCAACAAACCAACAAACCAACAAACCAACAAACCAACAAACCAACCAACCAACAAACGAACAAACCAAAAAACCAACAAACCAACAAACCAACAAACCGACAAACCGACAAGCCAACAAACCAACAAACCAAAATACCAACAAACGAACAAACCAACAAGCCAACAAACCAGCAAACCAACAAAACACAAACCAACAAACCAACAAGCCAACAAACGAACAAACCAACAAACCAACAAACCAACAAACAAAGAAACCAACAAACCAACAAATGAACAAACCATCACACCAACAAACCAACAAACCAACAAACCAACATGCCAAGAAATCAACAAGCCAACAAACCAACAAACCAACAAACTAACAAACAAACAAACCAACAAACCAACAAACGAACAAACCAAAAAACCAAAAAACCAACAAGCCAACAAACCAACAAACCAACAAACTAACAAACAAACAAACCAACAAACCAACAAACCAACAAGCCAACAAGCCAACAAACCAACAAGCCAAGAAAGGAACAAACCAACAAAGGAACTAACCAACAAACCAACAAACCAACAAACCAACAAGACAACAAGCCAACAAACCAACAAACCAACAAACCAACAAACCAACAAACCAACAAACAAAAAAACCAACAAGCCAACGAACGAACCAACAAGCCAACAAACCAACAAACCAACAAACAAACAAACCAACAAACCAACAAACCAGCAAACCAACAAACCAACAAACCAACAAGCCAACAAGCCAAGAAACCAACAAACCAATAAACCAACACGCCAAGGAACCAACAAACCAACAAACCAACAAACCAACAAACCAACGAACCAACAAACCAACAAGCCAACAAACGAACAAACCAATAAACCAACAAACCAACAAATCAAAAAACCAACAAACCAAAAAGCCAACAAACCAACAAACCTACAAACAAACAAACCCAACAAACCAACATACCAACAAACCAACAAACCAACAAACGAACAAACCAACAAACCAACAAACCAACAAACCAACAAACCAACAAACCAACAAACCAACAAACCAACAAACCAACAAACCAACAAACCAACAAGCCAACAAGCCAAGAAACCAACAAACCAACAAACCAACAAGCCAACACACCAACAAACCAACAAGACAACAAGCCAACAAACCAACAAACCAACAAACCAGAAAACCAATAAGCCAACGAACGAAACAACAAGCCAACAAACCAACAAACCAACAAACCAACAAACCAACAAACCAACAATCCAACAAACCAACAAACCAAGAAACCAACAAACCAACAAGCCAACAAGCCAAGAAACCAACAAACAAACAAACCAACAAGCCAAGTAACCAACAAACCAACAAACCAACAAACCAACAAGCCAACAAACCAACAAACCAACAAGCCAACAAACGAACAAACCAATAAACCAACAAATCAAAAAACCAACAAACCAAAAAGCCAACAAACCAACAAACCTACAAACAAACAAACCTACAAACCAGCAAACAACAAACCAACAAACCAACAAACCAACAAACCAACAAACCAACAAACCAACAAACCAACAAACCAACAAACCAACAAACCAACAAACCAACAAACCAACAAACCAACACACCAACAAACCAACAAACCAACCAACCAACAAACCAACAAACCAACAAACCAAAAAACCAACAAACGAACAAACCAACAAACCAACAAACCAAAAAACCAACAAACCAACAAACCAACAAACCAACAAACCAACAAACCAAAAAACCAACAAACGAACAAACCAACAAACCAACAAACCAACAAACCAACAAACCAACATACGAACAAACAAACAAACCGACAAACCGACAAACCAACAAACCAACAAGCCAGCAAACCAACAAACCAACAAGCCAACAAGCCAACAAACCAACAAACCAACAAACCAGCAAACAAACAAACAAACAAACCTACACACCAACAAGCCAGCAAGCCAACAAACTAAAAAACCAACAAACGAACAAACCAACAAACCAAAAAACCAACAAACGAACAAACCAACAAACCAACAAACCAACAAACCAACAAACCAACAAACCAACAAACCAACAAACCAACAAACCAACAAACCAGCAAAGCAACAAACCAACAAACCAACAAACCAAAAAACCGACAAACCAACAAACCAACAAACCGACAAACCGACAAACTAACAAGCCAACAAACCAAAAAACCAACAAACGAACAAACCGACAAGCCAACAAACCAACAAACCAACAAACCAGCAAACCAACAAACCACAAACCAACAAACCAACAAGCCAACAAACCAACAAACCAACAAACCAAAAAGCCAACAAACGAAAAAACCAATAAACCAACAAACGAACAAACCAAAAAACCACCAAACCAACAAGCCAACACAACAAACCTACAAACAAACAAACCAACAAACAAACAAACCAACAAACCAACAAACCAACAAACCAACAAACCAACAAACCAACAAACGAACAAACTAACAAACCAACAAACCAACAAACCAACAAACCAACAAACCAACAAACCGACAAACCGACAAACCAACAAACCAACAAACCAAAAAACCAACAAACGAACAAACCAACAAGCCAACAAACCAACAAACCAACAAACCAGCAAACCAACAAACCAAAAATCAACAAACCAACAAGCCAACACACCAACAAACCAACAAACCAGCAAACAAACAAACAAACAAACGAACAAACCAACAAACCAACAAACCAACACACGAACAAACCAACAAACCAACAAACCAACAAACCAACAAACCAATAAACCAACAAACCAACAAACCAACAAACCAACAAACCAACAAACCAACAAACCAACAAGCCAACAAGCCAAGAAACCAACAAGCCAACAAACCAACAAACCAACAAACCAACAAGCCAAGAAACCAACACAACAAACCTACAAACCTACAAACAAACAAACCAACAAACCAACAAACCAACAAACCAACAAACCAACAAACCAACAAACCAACAAACCAACAAGACAACAAGTCAACAAACCAACAAACCAACAAACCAACAAACCAACAAACCAACAAACCAACAAACCAACAAGCCAAGAAACGAACAAACCAACAAACGAACTAACCAACAAACCAACAAACCAACAAACCAACAAACCAACAAACCAACAAACCAACAAACCAACAAACCAACAAACCAACAAACCAACAAACCAACAAGCCAACAAGCCAAGAAACCAACAAACCAACAAACCAACAAACCAACAAGCCAACAAACCAACAAACCAACAAGACAACACGCCAACAAACCAACAAACGAACAAACCAACAAACGAACAAACCAACAAACCAAAAAACCAACAAGCCAACAAGCCAACAAACCAACAAACCAACAAGACAACAAGCCAACAATCCAACAAACCAACAAACCAACAAACCAACAAACCAAAAAACCAACAAACGAACAAACCAACAAGCCAACAAACCAACAAACCAACAAACCAGCAAACCAACAAACCACAAATCAACAAACCAACAAGCCAACACACCAACAAACCAACAAACCAGCAAACAAACAAACAAACAACCGAACAAACCAACAAACCAACAAACCAACACACGAACAAACCAACAAACCAACAAACCAACAAACCAACAAACCAACAAACCAATAAACCAACAAACCAACAAACCAACAAACCAACAAACCAACAAACCAACAAGCCAACAAGCCAAGAAACCAACAAGCCAATAAACCAACAAACCAACAAACCAACAAGCCAACAAGCCAAGAAACCAACAAGCCAACAAACCAACAAACCAACAAACCAACAAACAAACAAACCAACAAACCAACAAACGAACAAACCAACAAACGAACAAACCAACAAACCAAAAAACCAACAAGCCAACAAACCAACAAACCAACAAGACAACAAGCCAACAAACCAACAAACCAACAAACCAACAAACCAACAAACCAACAAACCAACAAGCCAAGAAACGAACAAACCAACAAACGAACTAACCAACAAACCAACAAACCAACAAACCAACAAACCAACAAACCAACAAACCAACAAACCAACAAACCAACAAACCAACAAGCCAACAAGCCAAGAAACCAACAAACCAACAAACCAACAAGCCAACAAACCAACAAACCAACAAGACAACAAGCCAACAAACCAACAAACCAACAAACCAACAAACCAAAAAACCAACAAGCCAACGAACAAACCAACAAGCCAACAAACCAACAAACCAACAAACCAACAAACTAACAAGCCAACGAACCAACAAACCAACAAGCCAACAAACGAACAAACCAATAAACCAACAAATCAAAAAACCAACAAACCAAAAAGTCAACAAACCAACAAACCTACAAACAAACAAACCAACAAACCAACAAACCAACAAACCAACAAACCAACAAACCAACAAACCAACAAACCAACAAACCAACAAACCAACAAACCAACAAACCAGCAAACCAACAAACCAACAAACCAACAAAGCAAAAAACCAACAAACGAACAAACCAACAAACCACCAAACCAACAAACCAACAAACCAACAAACCAACAAACCAACAAACCAAAAAACCAACAAGCCAACAAACGAACAAACCAACATACCAGCAAACCAACAAACCAACATACGAACAAACCAACAAACGGACAAACCAACAAACAAACAAGCCAACAAACCGACAAACCAACAAGCCAACAAGCCAACAAACCAACAAACCAACAAACCAACAAACCAGCAAACAAACAAACAAAAAAACCTACAAACCAACAAGCCAACAAGCCAACAAACTAAAAAACCAACAAACGAACAAACCAACAAATCAAAAAACCAACAAACGAACAAACCAACAAACCAACAAACTAACAAGCCAACAAACTAACAAACCAACAAACAAACAAACCGACAAGCCAAATAACCAATAAACCAACAAACCAACAAACCAACAAACCAACAAACGAACAAACCAACAAACCAACAAACCAACAAACCAACAAACCGACAAACCGACAAACCAACAAACCAACAAACCAAAAAACCAACAAACGAACAAACCAACAAACCAACAAACCAACAAACCAACAAACCAGCAAACCAACAAATCAACAAGCCAACAAGCCAAGAAACCAACAAGCCAACAAACCAAGAAACCAACAAACCAACAAACAAACAAACCAACAAGCCAACAAGCCAAGAAACCAACCAACCAACAAACCAACAAGCCAACAAACCAACAAACCAACAAGACAACACGCCAACAAACCAACAAACCAACAAACCAACAAACCAAAAAACCAACAAGGCAACGAACAAACCAACAAGCCAACAAACGAAAAACCAACAAACCAACAAACCAACAAACCAACAAACCAACAAACCAACAAACCAACAAACCAACAAACCAACAAGCCAACAAGCCAAGAAACCAACAAACCAACAAACCAACAAGCCAAGTAACCAACAAACCAACAAACCAACAAACTAACAAGCCAACGAACCAACAAACCAACAAGCCAACAAACGAACAAACCAATAAACCAACAAATCAAAAAACCAACAAACCAAAAAGTCAACAAACCAACAAACCTACAAACAAACAAACCAACAAACCAACAAACCAACAAACCAACAAACCAACAAACCAGCAAACCAGCAAAACAACAAACCAACAAAGCAAAAAACCACCAAACGAACAAACCAACAAACCACCAAACCAACAAACCAACAAACCAGCAAACCAACAAACCAACAAACCAAAAAACCAACAAGCCAACAAACGAACAAACCAACATACCAACAAACCAACAAACCAACATACGAACAAACCAACAAACGGACAAACCAACAAACCAACAAACAAACAAGCCAACAAACCGACAAACCAACAAGCCAACAAGCCAACAAACCAACAAACCAACAAACCAGCAAACAAACAAACAAACAAACCTTCAAACCAACAAGCCAACAAACTAAAAAACCAACAAACAAACAAACCAACAAATCAAAAAACCAACAAACGAACAAACCAACAAACCAACAAACTAACAAACTAACAAGCCAACAAACTAACAAAACAACAAACAAACAAACCGACAAGCCAAATAACCAACAAACCAACAAACCAACAAACCAACAAACCAACAAACCAACAAACCAACAAACGAACAAACCAACAAACCAACAAACCAACAAACCAACAAACCAACAAACCGACAAACCGACAAACCAACAAACCAACAAACCAAAAAACCAACAAACGAACAAACCAACAAGCCAACAAACCAACAAACAAACAAACCAACAAGCCAACAAGCCAAGAAACCAACAAACCAACAAACCAACAAGCCAACAAACCAACAAACCAACAAGACAACACGCCAACAAACCAACAAACCAACAAACCAACAAACCAAAAAACCAACAAGCCAACGAACAAACCAACAAGCCAACAAACCAACAAACCAACAAACCAACAAACCAACAAACCAACAAACCAACAAACCAACAAACTAACAAACCAAGAAACCAACAAGCCAACAAGCCAAGAAACCAACAAACCAACAAACCAACAAGCCAAGTAACCAACAAACCAACAAACCAACAAACTAACAAGCCAACGAACCAACAAACCAACAAGCCAACAAACGAACAAACCAATAAACCAACAAATCAAAAAACCAACAAACCAAAAAGTCAACAAACCAACAAACCTACAAACAAACAAACCAACAAACCAACAAACCAACAAACCAACAAACCAACAAACCAACAAACCAACAAACCAACAAACCAACAAACCAGCAAACCAACAAACCAACAAACCAACAAAGCAAAAAACCAACAAACGAACAAACCAACAAACCACCAAACCAACAAACCAACAAACCAACAAACCAACAAACCAACAAACCAACAAACCAAAAAACCAACAAGCCAACAAACGAACAAACCAACATACCAACAAACCAACAAACCAACATACGAACAAACCAACAAACGGACAAACCAACAAACCAACAAACAAACAAGCCAACAAACCGACAAACCAACAAGCCAACAAGCCAACAAACCAACAAACCAACAAACCAGCAAACAAACAAACAAACAAACCTACAAACCAACAAGCCAACAAGCCAACAAACTAAAAAACCAACAAACGAACAAACCAACAAATCAAAAAACCAACAAACGAACAAACCAACAAATAAACAAACTAACAAACTAACAAGCCAACAAATTAACAAACCAACAAACAAACAAACCGACAAGCCAAATAACCAACAAACCAACAAACCAACAAACCAACAAACCAACAAACGAACAAACCAACAAACCAACAAACCAACAAACCAACAAACCGACAAACCGACAAACCAACAAACCAACAAACCAAAAAACCAACAAACGAACAAACCAACAAGCCAACAAACCAACAAACCAACAAACCAACAAACCAACAAGCCAACAAGCCAAGAAACCAACAAACCAACAAACCAACAAGCCAAGTAACCAACAAACCAACAAACCAACAAACCAACAAGACAACACGCCAACAAACCAACAAACCAACAAACCAAAAAACCAACAAGCCAACGAACAAACCAACAAGCCAACAAACCAACAAACCAACAAACCAACAAACCAACAAACCAACAAACCAACAAACCAACAAACCAACAAACCAACAAACCAACAAACCAACAAGCCAACAAGCCAAGAAACCAACAAACCAACAAACCAACAAGCCAAGTAACCAACAAACCAACAAACCAACAAACTAACAAGCCAACGAACCAACAAACCAACAAGCAAACAAACAAACCAATAAACCAACAAATCAAAAAACCAACAAACCAAAAAGTCAACAAACCAACAAACCTACAAACAAACAAACCAACAAACAAACAAACCAACAAACCAACAAACCAACAAACCAACAAACCAACAATTCAACAAACCAACAAACCAACAAACCAGCAAACCAACAAACCAACAAACCAACAAAGCTAAAAACCAACAAACGAACAAACCAACAAACCACCAAACCAACAAACCAACAAACCAACAAACCAACAAACCAAAAAACCAACAAGCCAACAAACGAACAAACCAACATACCAACAAACCAACAAACCAACATACGAACAAACCAACAAACGGACAAACCAACAAACCAACAAACAAACAAGCCAACAAACCGACAAACCAACAAGTCAACAAGCCAACAATCCAACAAACCAACAAACCAGCAAACAAACAAACAAACAAACCAACAAACCAACAAGCCAACAAGCCAACAAACTAAAAAACCAACAAACGAACAAACCAACAAATCAAAAAACCAACAAACGAACAAACCAACAAACCAACAAACTAACAAACTAACAAGCCAACAAACTAACAATCCAACAAACAAACAAACCGACAAGCCAAATAACCAACAAACCAACAAACCAACAAACCAACAAACCAACAAACGAACAAACCAACAAACCAACAAACCAACAAACCAACAAACCAACAAACCGACAAACCGACAAACCAACAAACCAACAAAACAAAAATCCAAAAAACGAACAAACCAACACGCCAACAAACCAACAAACCAACAAACCAGCAAACCAACAAACCAACAAGCCAACAAGCCAAGAAACCAACAAGCCAACAAACCAAGAAACCAACAAACCAACAAACAAACAAACGAACAAACCAACATACCAACAAACCAACAAACCAACATACGAACAAACCAACAAACGGACAAACCAACAAACCAACAAACAAACAAGCCAACAAACCGACAAACCAACAAGCCAACAAGCCAACAAACCAACAAACCAACAAACCAGCAAACAAACAAACAAACAAACCTACAAACCAACAAGCCAACAAACTAAAAAACCAACAAACGAACAAACCAACAAATCAAAAAACCAACAAACGAACAAACCAACAAACCAACAAACTAACAAACAAACAAGCCAACAAACTAACAAACCAACAAACAAACAAACCGACAAGCCAAATAACCAACAAACCAACAAACCAACAAACCAACAAACCAACAAACGAACAAACCAACAAACCAACAAACCAACAAACCAACAAACCGACAAACCGACAAACCAACAAACCACCAAACCAACAAACCAACAAACCAACAAACCAACAAACCAAAAAACCAACAAGCCAACAAACGAACAAACCAACATACCAACAAACCAACATACGAACAAACCAACAAACGGACAAACCAACAAACCAACAAACAAACAAGCCAACAAACCGACAAACCAACAAGCCAACAAGCCAACAAACCAACAAACCAACAAACCAGCAAACAAACAAACAAACAAACCTACAAACCAACAAGCCAACAAGCCAACAAACTAAAAAACCAACAAACGAACAAACCAACAAATCAAAAAACCAACAAACGAACAAACCAACAAACCAACAAACTAACAAACTAACAAGCCAACAAACTAACAAACCAACAAACAAACAAACCGACAAGCCAAATAACCAACAAACCAACAAACCAACAAACCAACAAACCAACAAACGAACAAACCAACAAACCAACAAACCGACAAACCGACAAACCAACAAACCAACAAACCAAAAAACCAACAAACGAACAAACCAACACGCCAACAAACCAACAAACCAACAAACCAGCAAACCAACAAACCAACAAGCCAACAAGCAAAGAAACCAACAAGCCAACAAACCAAGAAACCAACAAACCAACAAACAAACAAACCAACAAACCAACAAACCAACAAACCAACAAACCAACAAACGAACAAACCAACAAACCAACAAACGAACAAACCAACAAACCAATAAACCAACAAGCCAACAAACCGACAAACCAACAAGCCAACAAGCCAACAAACCAACAAACCAGAAAACAAACAAACAAACAAACCAACAAACCAACAAGCCAACAAACAAACTAACCAACAAGCCAAATAACCAACAAAACAACAAACCAACAAACCAACAAGCCAACAAACCAACAAACCAACAAGCCAACAAACGAACAAACCAATAAACCAACAAACCAACAAACCAAAAAACAACAAACCAATAAGCCAACAAACAAACAAACGAACAAACCAACATACCAACAAACCAACAAACCAACATACGAACAAACCAACAAACGGACAAACCAACAGACCAACAAACAAACAAGCCAACAAACCGACAAACCAACAAGCCAACAAGCCAACAAACCAACAAACCAACAAACCAGCAAACAAACAAACAAACAAACCTACAAACCAACAAGCCAACAAGCCAACAAACTAAAAAACCAACAAACGAACAAACCAACAAATCAAAAAACCAACAAACGAACAAACCAACAAACCAACAAACTAACAAACTAACAAGCCAACAAACTAACAAACCAACAAACAAACAAACCGACAAGCCAAATAACCAACAAACCAACAAACCAACAAACCAACAAACGAACAAACCAACAAACCAACAAACCAACAAACCAACAAACCGACAAACCGACAAACCAACAAACCAACAAACCAAAAAACCAACAAATGAACAAACCAACACGCCAACAAACCAACAAACCAACAAACCAGCAAACCAACAAACCAACAAGCCAACAAGCCAAGAAACCAACAAGCCAACAAACCAAGAAACCAAGAAACCAACAAACAAACAAACCAACAAACCAACAAACCAACAAACCAACAAACGAACAAACCAACAAACCAACAAACGAACAAACCAACAAACCAACAAACCAACAAGCCAACAAACCGACAAACCAACAAGCCAACAGGCCAACAAACCAACAAACCAGAAAACAAACAAACAAACAAACAAACAAACCAACAAGCCAACAAACAAACTAACCAACAAGCCAAATAACCAACAAAACAACAAACCAACAAGCCAACAAACCGACAAACCAACAAGCCAACAGGCCAACAAACCAACAAACCAGAAAACAAACAAACAAACAAACAAACAAACCAACAAGCCAACAAACAAACTAACCAACAAGCCAACAAACCAACAAACCAACAAACGAACACACCAATAAACCAACAAACCAGCAAACCAAAAAACAACAAACCAATAAGCCAACAAACAAACAAACCTACAGACAAACCAACCAACAAACCAACAAACCAACAAACCAACATACCTACAAACCAACAAACCAACAAACGAACAAACCATTAAACCAACAAACCAACAAACCAGCAAACAGACAAACCGACAAACCAACAAACCAACAAACCACAAAACCAATAAACGAACACACCATTAAGCCAACAAACCAACAAACCAACAAACCAACAAACCAACAAACCACAAACCAACAAACCAACAAGCCAACAAACGAACAAACCAACAAACCAACAAACAAATAAACGAACAAACCAACAAACGAACAAACCAACAAACCAACAAACCAACAAACGAACAAACGAACAAACCAACAAACCAACAAACCAACAAACCAACAAGCCAACAAGCCAAGAAACCAACAAGCCAACAAACCAACAAAACAACAAACCAACAAACCAACAAACAAACAAGCCAACAAACCGACAAACCAACAAACCGACAAACCAACAAACCAACAAACCAACAAGCCAACAAACGAACAAGCCAACAAACCAACAAACCAACAAACCAACAAACAAACAAACTAACAAACCAACAACCGAACAAACCAACAAACCAAAAAACCAACAAGCCAACAAGCCAACAAACCAACAATCCAACAAGACAACAAGCCAACAAACCAACAAACCAACAAACCAACAAACCAAAAAACCAACAAACCAACAAACCAACAAACCAACAAGCCAACAAGCCAAGAAACCAACAAACCAACAAACCAACAAGCCAAGTAACCAACAAACCAACAAACCAACAAACCAACAAGACAACACGCCAACAAACCAACAAACCAACAAACCAAAAAACCAACAAGCCAACGAACAAACCAACAAGCCAACAAACCAACAAACCAACAAACCAACAAACCAACAAACCAACAAACCAACAAACCAACAAACCAACAAACCAACAAACCAACAAGCCAACAAGCCAAGAAACCAACAAACCAACAAACCAACAAGCCAAGTAACCAACAAACCAACAAACCAACAAACTAACAAGCCAACGAACCAACAAACCAACAAGCAAACAAACAAACAAACCAATAAACCAACAAATCAAAAAACCAACAAACCAAAAAGTCAACAAACCAACAAACCTACAAACAAACAAACCAACAAACAAACAAACCAACAAACCAACAAACCAACAAACCAACAATTCAACAAACCAACAAACCAACAAACCAGCAAACCAACAAACCAACAAACCAACAAAGCAAAAAACCAACAAACGAACAAACCAACAAACCACCAAACCAACAAACCAACAAACCAACAAACCAACAAACCAAAAAACCAACAAGCCAACAAACGAACAAACCAACATACCAACAAACCAACAAACCAACATACGAACAAACCAACAAACGGACAAACCAACAAACCAACAAACAAACAAGCCAACAAACCGACAAACCAACAAGTCAACAAGCCAACAATCCAACAAACCAACAAACCAGCAAACAAACAAACAAACAAACCAACAAACCAACAAGCCAACAAGCCAACAAACTAAAAAACCAACAAACGAACAAACCAACAAGCCAAATAACCAACAAACCAACAAACCAACAAACCAACAAACCAACAAACGAACAGGCCAACAAACCAACAAACCAGAAAACAAACAAACAAACAAACAAACAAACCAACAAGCCAACAAACAAACTAACCAACAAGCCAACAAACCAACAAACCAACAAACGAACACACCAATAAACCAACAAACCAGCAAACCAAAAAACAACAAACCAATAAGCCAACAAACAAACAAACCTACAGACAAACCAACCAACAAACCAACAAACCAACAAACCAACATACCTACAAACCAACAAACCAACAAACGAACAAACCATTAAACCAACAAACCAACAAACCAGCAAACAGACAAACCGACAAACCAACAAACCAACAAACCACAAAACCAATAAACGAACACACCATTAAGCCAACAAACCAACAAACCAACAAACCAACAAACCAACAAACCACAAACCAACAAACCAACAAGCCAACAAACGAACAAACCAACAAACCAACAAACAAATAAACGAACAAACCAACAAACGAACAAACCAACAAACCAACAAACCAACAAACGAACAAACGAACAAACCAACAAACCAACAAACCAACAAACCAACAAGCCAACAAGCCAAGAAACCAACAAGCCAACAAACCAACAAAACAACAAACCAACAAACCAACAAACAAACAAGCCAACAAACCGACAAACCAACAAACCGACAAACCAACAAACCAACAAACCAACAAGCCAACAAACGAACAAGCCAACAAACCAACAAACCAACAAACCAACAAACAAACAAACCAACAAACCAACAAACCAACAAACCAACAAACGAACAAACCAACAAACCAACAAACGAACAAACCAACAAACCAACAAACCAACAAGCCAACAAACCGACAAACCAACAAGCCAACAAGCCAACAAACCAACAAACCAGAAAACAAACAAACAAGCAAACCAACAAACCAACAAGCCAACAAACAAACTAACCAACAAGCCAAATAACCAACAAGCCAACAAACCAACAAACCAACAAGCCAACAAACGAACAAACCAATAAACCAACAAACCAACAAACCAAAAAACAACAAACCAATAAGCCAACAAACAAACAAACGAACAAACCAACATACCAACAAACCAACAAACCAACATACGAACAAACCAACAAACGGACAAACCAACAAACCAACAAACAAACAAGTCAACAAACCGACAAACCAACAAGCCAACAAGCCAACAAACCAACAAACCAACAAACCAGCAAACAAACAAACAAACAAACCTACAAACCAACAAGCCAACAAGCCAACAAACTAAAAAACCAACAAACGAACAAACCAACAAATCAAAAAACCAACAAACGAACAAACCAACAAACCAACAAACTAACAAACTAACAAACCAACAAACTAACAAACCAACAAACAGACAAACCGACAAACCAACAAACCAACAAACCAAAAAACCAACAAATGAACAAACCAACACGCCAACAAACCAACAAACCAACAAACCAGCAAACCAACAAACCAACAAGCCAACAAGCCAAGAAACCAACAAGCCAACAAACCAAGAAACCAACGAACCAACAAACAAACAAACCAACAAACCAACAAACCAACAAACCAACAAACGAACAAACCAACAAACCAACAAACGAACAAACCAACAAACCAACAAACCAACAAGCCAACAAACCGACAAACCAACAAGCCAACAGGCCAACAAACCAACAAACCAGAAAACAAACAAACAAACAAACAAACAAACCAACAAGCCAACAAACAAACTAACCAACAAGCCAAATAACCAACAAAACAACAAACCAACAAACCAACAAGCCAACAAACCAACAAACCAACAAGCCAACAAACGAACACACCAATAAACCAACAAACCAACAAACCAAAAAACAACAAACCAACAAGCCAACAAACCGACAAACCAACAAGTCAACAAGCCAACAATCCAACAAACCAACAAACCAGCAAACAAACAAACAAACAAACCAACAAACCAACAAGCCAACAAGCCAACAAACTAAAAAACCAACAAACGAACAAACCAACAAGCCAAATAACCAACAAACCAACAAACCAACAAACCAACAAACCAACAAACGAACAAACCAACAAACCAACAAACCGACAAACCGACAAACCAACAAACCAACAAACCAAAAAACCAACAAACGAACAAACCAACACGCCAACAAACCAACAAACCAACAAACCAGCAAACCAACAAACCAACAAGCCAACAAGCAAAGAAACCAACAAGCCAACAAACCAAGAAACCAACAAACCAACAAACAAACAAACCAACAAACCAACAAACCAACAAACCAACAAACGAACAAACCAACAAACCAACAAACGAACAAACCAACAAACCAACAAACCAACAAGCCAACAAACCGACAAACCAACAAGCCAACAAGCCAACAAACCAACAAACCAGAAAACAAACAAACAAGCAAACCAACAAACCAACAAGCCAACAAACAAACTAACCAACAAGCCAAATAACCAACAAGCCAACAAACCAACAAACCAACAAGCCAACAAACGAACAAACCAATAAACCAACAAACCAACAAACCAAAAAACAACAAACCAATAAGCCAACAAACAAACAAACGAACAAACCAACATACCAACAAACCAACAAACCAACATACGAACAAACCAACAAACGGACAAACCAACAAACCAACAAACAAACAAGTCAACAAACCGACAAACCAACAAGCCAACAAGCCAACAAACCAACAAACCAACAAACCAGCAAACAAACAAACAAACAAACCTACAAACCAACAAGCCAACAAGCCAACAAACTAAAAAACCAACAAACGAACAAACCAACAAATCAAAAAACCAACAAACGAACAAACCAACAAACCAACAAACTAACAAACTAACAAGCCAACAAACTAACAAACCAACAAACAAACAAACCGACAAGCCAAATAACCAACAAACCAACAAACCGACAAACCAACAAACGAACAAACCAACAAACCAACAAACTAACAAACCAACAAACAGACAAACCGACAAACCAACAAACCAACAAACCAAAAAACCAACAAATGAACAAACCAACACGCCAACAAACCAACAAACCAACAAACCAGCAAACCAACAAACCAACAAGCCAACAAGCCAAGAAACCAACAAGCCAACAAACCAAGAAACCAACGAACCAACAAACAAACAAACCAACAAACCAACAAACCAACAAACCAACAAACGAACAAACCAACAAACCAACAAACGAACAAACCAACAAACCAACAAACCAACAAGCCAACAAACCGACAAACCAACAAGCCAACAGGCCAACAAACCAACAAACCAGAAAACAAACAAACAAACAAACAAACAAACCAACAAGCCAACAAACAAACTAACCAACAAGCCAAATAACCAACAAAACAACAAACCAACAAACCAACAAGCCAACAAACCAACAAACCAACAAGCCAACAAACGAACACACCAATAAACCAACAAACCAACAAACCAAAAAACAACAAACCAATAAGCCAACAAACAAACAAACCTACAGACAAACCAACCAACAAACCAACAAACCAACAAACCAACATACCTACAAACCAACAAACCAACAAACGAACAAACCATCAAACCAACAAACCAACAAACCAGCAAACAGACAAACCGACAAACCAACAAACCAACAAACCACAAAACCAATAAACGAACACACCATTAAGCCAACAAACCAACAAACCAACAAACCAACAAACCAGCAAACCACAAACCAACAAACCAACAAGCCAACAAACGAACAAACCAACAAACCAACAAACAAATAAACGAACAAACCAACAAACGAACAAACCAACAAACCAACAAACCAACAAACGAACAAACGAACAAACCAACAAACCAACAAACCAACAAACCAACAAGCCAACAAGCCAAGAAACCAACAAGCCAACAAACCAACAAAACAACAAACCAACAAACCAACAAACAAACAAGCCAACAAACCAACAAACCAACAAACCGACAAACCAACAAACCAACAAACCAACAAGCCAACAAACGAACAAGCCAACAAACCAACAAACCAACAAACCAACAAACAAACAAACTAACAAACCAACAACCGAACAAACCAACAAACCAAAAAACCAACAAGCCAACAAGCCAACAAGCCAACAATCCAACAAGACAACAAGCCAACAAACCAACAAACCAACAAACCAACAAACCAACAAACCAAAAAACCAACAAACCAACAAGCCAAAAAACCAACAAACGAACAAACCAACAAGCCAACAAACCAACAAACCAATAAACCAACAAACCAACAAACCAACAAACCAACAAACCAACAAACCAACAAACCAACAAGCCAACAAACGAACAAACCAATAAACCAACAAAATTACAAACCAAAAAGCAACAAACCAACAAGCCAACAAACCAACAAACCTACAAACAAACCAACCAACAAACCAACAAACCAACAAACCAACATACGAACAAACCAACAAACCAACAAACGAACAAACCATCAACCCAACAAACCAACAAACAGATAAACCGACAAACCTACAAACCAACAAACCACAAACCAACAAACCAACAAGCCAATAAACGAACAAACCAACAAACCAACAAACAAAGTTACCAACAAACCAACAAATGAACAAACCAACAAACCAACAAACCAACAAACCAACAAACGAACAAACCAACAAACCAACAAACCAACAAACCAACAAACCAACAAACCAACAAACCAACAAACCAACAAACCAACAAGCCAAGAAACCAACAAGCCAACAAACCAAGAAACCAACAAACCAACCAACAAACAAACCAACAAACCAACAAACGAACAAACCGACAAACCAAAAAACCGACAAACCAACAAGCCAACAAGCCAACAAACCAACAAACCAACAAACCAGCAAACAAACAAACAAACAAACCAACAAACCAACAAGCCAACAAACCGACAAACCAACAAGCCAACAGGCCAACAAACCAACAAACCAGAAAACAAACAAACAAACAAACAAACAAACCAACAAGCCAACAAACAAACTAACCAACAAGCCAAATAACCAACAAAACAACAAACCAACAAACCAACAAGCCAACAAACCAACAAACCAACAAGCCAACAAACGAACACACCAATAAACCAACAAACCAACAAACCAAAAAACAACAAACCAATAAGCCAACAAACAAACAAACCTACAGACAAACCAACCAACAAACCAACAAACCAACAAACCAACATACCTACAAACCAACAAACCAACAAACGAACAAACCATCAAACCAACAAACCAACAAACCAGCAAACAGACAAACCGACAAACCAACAAACCAACAAACCACAAAACCAATAAACGAACACACCATTAAGCCAACAAACCAACAAACCAACAAACCAACAAACCAGCAAACCACAAACCAACAAACCAACAAGCCAACAAACGAACAAACCAACAAACCAACAAACAAATAAACGAACAAACCAACAAACGAACAAACCAACAAACCAACAAACCAACAAACGAACAAACGAACAAACCAACAAACCAACAAACCAACAAACCAACAAGCCAACAAGCCAAGAAACCAACAAGCCAACAAACCAACAAAACAACAAACCAACAAACCAACAAACAAACAAGCCAACAAACCAACAAACCAACAAACCGACAAACCAACAAACCAACAAACCAACAAGCCAACAAACGAACAAGCCAACAAACCAACAAACCAACAAACCAACAAACAAACAAACTAACAAACCAACAACCGAACAAACCAACAAACCAAAAAACCAACAAGCCAACAAGCCAACAAGCCAACAATCCAACAAGACAACAAGCCAACAAACCAACAAACCAACAAACCAACAAACCAACAAACCAAAAAACCAACAAACCAACAAGCCAAAAAACCAACAAACGAACAAACCAACAAGCCAACAAACCAACAAACCAATAAACCAACAAACCAACAAACCAACAAACCAACAAACCAACAAACCAACAAACCAACAAGCCAACAAACGAACAAACCAATAAACCAACAAAATTACAAACCAAAAAGCAACAAACCAACAAGCCAACAAACCAACAAACCTACAAACAAACCAACCAACAAACCAACAAACCAACAAACCAACATACGAACAAACCAACAAACCAACAAACGAACAAACCATCAACCCAACAAACCAACAAACAGATAAACCGACAAACCTACAAACCAACAAACCACAAACCAACAAACCAACAAGCCAATAAACGAACAAACCAACAAACCAACAAACAAAGTTACCAACAAACCAACAAATGAACAAACCAACAAACCAACAAACCAACAAACCAACAAACGAACAAACCAACAAACCAACAAACCAACAAACCAACAAACCAACAAACCAACAAACCAACAAACCAACAAACCAACAAGCCAAGAAACCAACAAGCCAACAAACCAAGAAACCAACAAACCAACCAACAAACAAACCAACAAACCAACAAACGAACAAACCGACAAACCAAAAAACCGACAAACCAACAAGCCAACAAGCCAACAAACCAACAAACCAACAAACCAGCAAACAAACAAACAAACAAACCAACAAACCAACAAGCCAACAAACGAAAAAACCAACAAACGAACAAACCAACAAACCAAAAAACCAAAAAACCAACAAACGAACAAACCAACAAACCAACAAACTAACAAACTAACAAACTAACAAACCAACAAACCAACAAACCAACAAACAAACAAACCAACAAGCCAAATAACCAACAAACCAACAAACCAAGAAACCAATAAACCAAAAAACCAACAAACCACAAAACCAACAAACCAACAAGCCAACAAACCAACAAACCTACAAACAAACAAACCAACAAACCAACAAACCAACAAACCAACAAACCAACAAATCAACAAACGAACAAACCAACAAACCAACAAACCAACAAACCAACAAACCGACAAACCGACAAACCAACAAACCAACAAACCAAAAAACCAACAAACGAACAAACCAACAAGCCAACAAACCAACAAACCAACAAACCAACAAACCAACAAACCAACAAACCACAAACCAACAAACCAACAAGCCAACAAACGAACAAACCAACAAACCAACAAACAAATAAACGAACAAACCAACAAACGCACAAACCAACAAACCAACAAACCAACAAACGAACAAACGAACAAACCAACAAACCAACAAACCAACAAACCAACAAACCAACAAGCCAACAAGCCAAGAAACCAACAAGCCAACAAACCAACAAAACAACAAACCAACAAACCAACAAACAAACAAGCCAACAAACCAACAAACCAACAAACCGACAAACCAACAAACCAACAAACCAACAAGCCAACAAACGAACAAGCCAACAAACCAACAAACCAACAAACCAACAAACAAACAAACTAACAAACCAACAACCGAACAAACCAACAAACCAAAAAACCAACAAGCCAACAAGCCAACAAACCAACAATCCAACAAGACAACAAGCCAACAAACCAACAAACCAACAAACCAACAAACCAAAAAACCAACAAACCAACAAGCCAAAAAACCAACAAACGAACAAACCAACAAGCCAACAAACCAACAAACCAACAAACCAACAAACCAACAAACCAACAAACCAACAAACCAACAAACCAACAAACCAACAAGCCAACAAGCCAACAAACCAACAAACCAACAAGCCAACAAACAAACAAACCAATAAACCAACAAACCAACAAACGAAAAAACCAACAAACCAAAAAGCCAATAAACCAAAAAACCTACAAACAAACAAACCAAGAAACCAACAAACCACCAAACCAATAAACCAACAAACCAACAAACCAACAAACCAACAACCCAAAAAACCAACAAACGAACAAACCAACAAGCCAACAAACCAACAAACCAACAAACCAACAAACCAACAAACCAACAAACCAACAAACCAACAAGCCAACAAACGAACAAACCAACAAACCAACCAACCAACAAACCAACATACGAACAAACCAACAAACAAACAAACCAACAAACCAACAAGCCAACAAACCGACAAACCAACAAGCCAACAAGCCAACAAACCAACAAACCAACAAACCAGCAAACAAACAAACAAACAAACCAACAAACCAACAAGCCAACAAGCCAACAAACCAAAAAACCAACAAACGAACAAACCAACAAACCAAAAAACCAACAAACCAACAAACGAACAAACCAACAAACCAACAAACCAACAAACCAACAAACTAACAAACTACTCGTAACAAGCCAACAAACCAACAAACCAACAAACAAACAAACCAACAAGCCAAATAACCAAATAACCAACAAACCAACAAACCAACAAACCAACAAGCCAACAAACCAACAAGCCAACAAACGAGCAAACCAATAAACCAACAAACCAACAAACCAAAAAACCAACAAACCAACAAGCCAACAAACCAACAAACCTACAAACAAACAAACCAACAAACCAACAAACCAACAAACGAACAAACCAACAAACCAACAAACCAACAAACCAACAAACCAACAAACGAACAAACCAAAAAACCAACAAACCAACAAACCAACAAACAGACAAACCGACAAACCAATAAACCAACAAACCAAAAACCCAACAAACGAACAAACCAACAAGCCAACAAACCAACAAACCAACAAACCAACAAACCAACAAACCACAAACCAACAAACCAACAAGCCAATAAACGAACAAACCAACAAACCAACAAACCAACAAACGAACAAGCCAACAAGCCAACAAGCCAACAAACGAACAAACCAACAAACCAACAAACCAACAAGCCAACAAGCCAACAAACCAACAAGCCAACAAACCAAAAAACCAACAAACCAACAAGCCAACAAACCAACAAACCAACAAACGAACAAACCAACAAACCAACAAACCAACAAACCAACAACCCAACAGACCAAAAAGCCAACAAACCAACAAACCAACAAGCCAACAAACGAACAAACCAACAAACCAACAAACTAACAAGCCAACAAACCACAAAACCAACAAACCAACAAGCCAACAAACCAAAAAACGAACAAACCAACAAACCAATAAACCAACAAACGAACAAACCAACAAACCAACAAACAAACAAACCAACAAACGAACAAACGAACAAACCAACAAACCAACAAACCAACAAAACAACAAACCAACAAACCAACAAACCAACAAACCAACAAACCAACAAACCAACAAATCAACAAACCAACAAGCCAACAAACCAGCAAACCAAAAAACCAACAAACCAACAAACCAACAAACCAACAAACGAACAAATCAAAAAACCAACAAACCAACAAATCGACAAGCCAACAAACCAACAAACCAACAAGCCAACAAACCAACAAACAAACAAACCAACAAACCAACAAACGAACAAACCAACAAACAAACAAACCAACAAACAATCAAGCCAACAAACCAACAAACAAACAAACAAACAAACAATCAAGCCAACAAACCAACAAACCAACAAACCAACAAACCAACAAACCAACAAACCAACAAACCAACAAACCAACAAACCAACAAACCAACATACCAACAAACCAACAAGCCAACAAGCCAACAAAGTAACAAACCAACAACCCAACAAACCAACAAACCAACAAACCAACAAACCAACAAACCAACAAACCAACAAACGAACAAACCAACAAACCAACAAGCCAACAAGCCAACAAACCAACAAGCCAACAAACCAACAAACCAACAAACCAACAAACGAACAAACCAACAAACCAACAACCCAACAAGCCAACAAACCAACAAACCAACAAACCAACAAACCAACAAGCCAACAAACCAACAAACCAACAAACCAACAAACCAACAAACCAACAAACCAACAAACCAACAAGCCAATAAACCAACAAACCAACAAGCCAACAAGCCAACAAACCAACAAACCAACAAACCAACAAATGAACAAACCAACAAACAAACAAACCAACAAACCAACAAACCAATAAACCAACAAACCAACAAACCAACAAACCAATAAACCAACAAACCAACAAGCCAACAAACCACAAAACCAACAAACCAACAAGCCAACAAACCAAAAAACGAACAAACCAACAAACCAACAAACCAATAAACCAACAAGCCAACAAACCAACAAAGCAACAAACCAACAAACCAACAAACCAACAAACCAACAAACCAACAAACCAACAAACCAACAAGCCAACAAACCAACAAACCACAAACCAACAAACCAACAAACCAACAAACCAACAAACCAACAAACCAACAAACCAACAAACCAACAAACCAACAAACCAACAAACCAACAAACCAACAAACCAACAAATCAACAAACCAACAAACTAACAAACCACCAAACGAACAAACCAACAAACCAACAAACCAACAAACCAACAAACCAACAAACCAACAAACCAACAAACCAACAAACCGACAAGCCAACAAACCAACAAACCAACAAGCCAACAAACCAACAAACCAACAAACCAACAAACCAACAAACCAACAAACCAACAAACGAACAAACCAACAAACAAACAAACCAAGAGACAATCAAGCCAACAAACCAACAAACCAACAAACCAACAAACCAACAAACCAACAAGCCAACAAACCAACATACCAACAAACCAACAAGCCAACAAGCCCACAAAGTAACAAACCAAAAACCCAACAAACCAACAAACCAACAAACTAACAAACCAACAAAGCAACAAACGAACAAACCAACAAACCAACAAGCCAACAAGCCAACAAACCAACAAGCCAACAAACCAACAAACCAACAAACCAACAAACCAACAAACCAACAAACCAACAAACACATAAACCAACAAACCAACAAACCAACAAACCAACAAACGAACAAATCAACAAACCAACAACCCAACAAGCCAACAAACCAACAAACCAACAAACCAACAAACCAACAAGCCAACAAACCAACAAACCATCAAACCAACAAACCATCAAACTAATAAACCAACAAGCCAACAAACCAACAAACAAACAAACCAACAAACCAACAAACCAACAAACCAACAAACCAACAAGCCAATAAACCAACAAACCAACAAGCCAACAAGCCAACAAACCAACAAACCAACAAACCAACAAATGAACAAACCAACAAACAAACAAACCAACAAACCAACAAACCAATAAACCAACAAACCAACAAACCAACAAACCAATAAACCAACAAACCAACAAACCAACAAACCAACAAACCAACAAACCAACAAAACAATAAACCAACAAGCCAACAAACCAACAAAGCAACAAACCAACAAACCAACAAACCAACAAACCAACAAACCAACAAGCCAACAAACCAACAAACCAACAAACCAACAAACCAACAAACCAACAAACCAACAAACCAACAAACCAACAAACCAACAAACCAACAAACCAACAAACCAACAAATCAACAAACCAACAAACTAACAAACCAACAACCCACCAAACGAACAAACCAACAAACCAACAAACCAACAAACCAACAAACCAAAAAACGAACAAACCAACAAACCAACAAACCAACAAGCCAACAAGCCAACAAACCAACAAACAAACAAACCAACAAACGAACAAACCACCAAACGAACAAACCAACAAACCAACAAACCAACAAACCAACAAACCAACAAACCAACAAACCAACAAACCACCAAACCAAAAAACCAACAAACCAATAAGCCAACAAGCCAACAAACCAACAAACCAACAAACCAACAAACCAACAAACAAACCAACAAACCAACAAACCAACAAAGCAACAAGCCAACAAACCAACAAACCAACAAGCCAACAAACCAACAAACCAACAAACCAACAAACCAACAAGCCAACAAGCCAACAAACCAACAAACAAACAAACCAACAAACGAACAAACCAACAAACCAACAAACGAACAAACCAACAAACAAACAAACCAAGAACAATCAAGCCAACAAACCAACAAACCAACAAACCAACAAACCAACAAACCAACAAACCACCAAACGAACAAACCAACAAACCAACAAACCAACAAACCAACAAACCAACAAACCAACAAGCCAACAAACCAACAAACCAACAAACCAACAAACCAACAAACGAACAAACCAACAAACAAACAAACCAAGAAACAATCAAGCCAACAAACAAACAAACCAACAAACCAACAAACCAACAAACCAACAAACCAACAAACCAATAAACCAACAAACCAACAAACCATTAAACCAATAAACCAACAAACCAACAAACCAACAAACCAACAAACCAAAAAAACAATAAAACAACAAGCCAACAAACCAACAAAGCAACAAACCAACAAACCAACAAACCAACAAACCAACAAACCAACAAGCCAACAAACCAACAAACCAACAAACCAACAAACCAACAAACCAACAAACCAACAAACCAACAAACCAACAAACCAACAAACCAACAAACCAACAAATCAACAAACCAACAAACCAACAAACCAACAAACCACCAAACGAACAAACCAACAAAGCAACAAACCAACAAACCAACAAACCAACAAACCAACAAACCAACAAGCCAACAAACCAACAAACCAACAAACCAACAAACCAACAAACCAACAAACCAACAAACCAACAAACCAACAAACCAACAAGCCAACAAACCAACAAACCAACAAACCAACAAACCAACAAATCAACAAACCAACAAATCAACAAACCAACAAACCAACAAACCAACAAACCACCAAACGAACAAACCAACAAACCAACAAACCAACAAACCAACAAACCAACAAACCAACAAACCAACAAACCAACAAGCCAACAAGCCAACAAACCAATAAACCAACAAACCAACAAACCAACAAACCAACAAGCCAAAAAACCAACAAACCAATAAGCCAACAAGCCAACAAACCAACAAACCAACAAACCAACAAACCAACAAACAAACCAACAAACCAACAAACCAACAAACCAACAAGCCAACAAACCAACAAACAAACAAACCAACAAACCAACAAACCAACAAACCAACAAACCAACAAGCCAACAAGCCAATAAACCAACAAACCAACAAACCAATTAACCAACAAACCAACAAAGCAACAAGCCAACAAACCAACAAACCAACAAGCCAACAAACCAACAAAACAAAAAACGAACAAACCAACAAACCAACTAACCAACAAGCCAACAAGCCAACAAACCAACAAACAAACAAACCAACAAACGAACAAACCAACAAACCAACAAACTAACAAACCAACAAACGAACAAACCAACAAACCAACAAACCAACAAACGAACAAGCCAACAAACCAATAAACCAACAAACCAACAAACCAACAAACCAACAAGCCAAAAAACCAACAAACCAATAAGCCAACAAGCCAACAAACCAACAAACCAACAAACCAACAAACCAACAAACAAACCAACAAACCAACAAACCAACAAGCCAACAAACCAACAAACAAACAAACCAACAAACCAACAAACCAACAAACCAACAAACCAACAAGCCAACAAGCCAATAAACCAACAAACCAACAAACCAACTAACCAACAAACCAACAAAGCAACAAGTTAACAAACCAACAAACCAACAAGCCAACAAACCAACAAACCAACAAACCAACAAACCAACAAACCAACAAACCAACAAACCAACAAGCCAACAAGCCAACAAACCAACAAACAAACAAACCAACAAACGAACAAACCAACAAACCAACAAACGAACAAACCAACAAACAAACAAACAAGCAAACCAACAAACCAACAAACCAACAAACCAACAAACCAACAAACCAACAAACGAACAAACCAACAAACCAACAAACCAACAAACGAACAAACCAACAAACCAGCAAACCAACAAATAAACAAATCAACAAACGAACAAACCAACAAACCAACAAACGAACAAAACAACAAACCAGCAAACCAACAAACCAACAAACCAACAAACCAACAAACCAACAAACCAACAAACCAACAAACCAACAAGCCAACAAACCAACAAACCAACAAGCCAACAAGCCAACAAACCAACAAACCAACAAGCCAACAAACCAACAAACCAACAAACCAACAAGCCAACAAGGCAACAAAACAACAAGCCAACAAACGAACAAACCAACAAACCAACAAACCAACAAACCAACAAGCCAACAAACCAACAAACCAACAAACCAACAAGCCAACAAACCAACAAACGAATAAACCAACAAACAAACAAACCAACAAACCAACAAACCAACAAACCAACAAACCAACAAGCCAACAAACCAACAAACCAACAAACCAACAAACCAACAAACCAACAAACCAACAAGTCAACAAGCGAACAAACCAACAAACCAACAAACCAACAAACCAACAAACCAACAAAACAACAAACCAACAAACGAACAAACGAACAAACGAACAAACCAACAAACAAACAAACCAACAAGCCAACAAACCAACAAACCAACAAGCCAACAAGCCAACAAACCAACAAACCAACAAACCAACAAGCCAACAAGGCAACAAACCAACAAGCCAACAAACGAACAAACCAACAAACCAACAAACCAACAAGCCAACAAACCAACAAACCAACAAACCAACAAACCAACAAACCAACAGGCCAACAAACCAACAAACGAACAAACCAACAAACAAACAAACCAAAAACCAACAAACCAACAAACCAACAAACCAAGAAGCCAACAAGCCAACAAACCAACAAACCAACAAACATCAAACCACCAATACAACAAGCCAACAAACCAACAAACCAATAAACCAACAAACGAACAAGCCAACAAACCAACAAACCAACAAGCCAACAAACCAAAAAACGAACAAACCAACAAACCAACAAACCAACAAACCAACAAGCCAACAAGCCAACAAACCAACAAACCAACAAACCAACAAACCAACAAACCAACAAACCAACAAACAAACAAACCAACAAGCCAACAAGCCAACAAACGAACAAACCAACAAACCAACAAGCCAACAAGCCAACAAACCAACAAGCCAACAAACCAAAAAACCAACAAACCAACAAGCCAACAAACGAACAAACCAACAAACGAACAAACCAACAAACCAACAAACCAACAAACCAACAAACCAACAAACCAACAAACCAACAAGCCAACAAAACAACAAACCAACAAACCAACAAACCAACAAGCCAACAAACCAACAAACCTACAAACCAACAAACCAACAAACCAACAAACAAACAAACCAACAAACAATCAAGCCAACAAACCAACAAACCAACAAACCAACAATCCAACAAACCAACAAACCAACAAGCCAACAAACCAACATACAAACAAACCAACAAGCCAAAAAGCCAACAAAATAACAAACCAACAACCCAACAAACCAACAAACCAACAAACGAACAAACCAACAAACCAACAAACCAACAAACAAACAAACCAACAAACGAACAAACCAACAAACCAACAAACCAACAAAACAACAAACCAACAAACCAACAAACCAACAAGCCAACAAACCAACAAACCTACAAACCAACAAACCAACAAACGAACAAACCAACAAACAAACAAACCAACAAACAATCAAGCCAACAAACCAACAAACCAACAAACCAACAATCCAACAAACCAACAAACCAACAAGCCAACAAACCAACATACCAACAAACCAACAAGCCAAAAAGCCAACAAAATAACAAACCAACAACCCAACAAACCAACAAACCAACAAACCAACAAACCAACAAACCAACAAACCAACAAACCAACAAACCAACAAACCAACAAACCAACAAACCAACAAGCCAACAAGCCAGCAAACCAACAAGCCAACAAACCCACAAACCAACAAACCAACAAACCAACAAACCAACAAACCAACAAACCAACCAACCAACAAACCAACAAACCAACAAACAAACAAACCAACAAACCAACAAACGAACAAACCAACAAACCAACAACCCAACAAGCCAACAAACCAACAAACCAACAAACCAACAAACCAACAAACCAACAAGCCAACAAACCAACAAACCAACAAACCAACAAACCAACAAGCCAACAAACCGACACACAAACAAACCAACAAACCAACAAACCAACAAACCAACAAACCAACAAACCAACAAACCAACAAAGCAACAAGTCAATAAACCAACAAACCAACAAGCCAACAAGCCAACAAACCAACAAACCAACAAATGAACAAACCAACAAACAAAGCAACAAACCAACAAACCAATAAACCAACAAACCAACAAACCAACAAACCAATAAACCAACAAACCAACAAACCAACAAACCAACAAACCAATAAACCAACAAGCCAACAAACCAACAAACCAACAAACCAACAAACCAACAAACCAACAAACTAACAAACCAACAAACCAACAAACCAACAAACCAACAAACCAACAAACCAACAAACCAACAAGCCAACAAGCCAACAAACCAACAAACCAACAAACCAACAAACCAACAAACCAACAAACCAACAAACCAACAAACCAACAAACCAACAAACCAACAAACCAACAAACCAACAAACCAACAAACCAACAAACGAACAAACCAACAAACCAACAAACCAACAAACCAACAAACCAACAAACGAACAAACCAACAAACCAACAAGCCAACAAACCAATAAACCAAAAAACCAACAAACCAACAAACCAACAAGCCAAAAAACCAACAAACCAATAAGCCAACAAGCCAACAAACCAACAAACCAACAAACCAACAAGCCAACAAACCAACAAACAAACCAACAAACCAACGAACCAACAAACCAACAAGCCAACAAATCAACAAACCAACAAACCAACAAACCACCAAACCAACAAGCCAACAAGCCAATAAACCAACAAACCAACAAACCAACAAACCAACAAACCAACAAAGCAACAAGCCAACAAACCAACAAACCAACAAACCAACAAACCAACAAGCCAACAAACCAAAAAACGAACAAACCAACAAACCAACAAACCAACAAACCAACAAACCAACAAGCCAACAAGCCAACAAACCAACAAACCAACAAACCAACAAACCAACAAACCAACAAACCAACAAACCAACAAACCAACAAACCAACAAACCAACAAACCAACAAACCAACAAACCAACAAACCAACAAACCAACAAACCAACAAGCCAACAAGCCAACAAACCAATAAACCAACAAACCAACAAACCAACAAGCCAAAAAACCAACAAACCAATAAGCCAACAAGCCAACAAACCAACAAACCAACAAACCAACAAACCAACAAACAAACCAACAAACCAACAAACCAACAAGCCAAAAAGCCAACAAAATAACAAACCAACAACCCAATAAACCAACAAACCAACAAACCAACAAACCAACAAACCAACAAGCCAACAAACCAACAAACCAACAAACCAACAAACCAACAAACCAACAAACCAACAAACCAACAAACCAACAAACCAACAAACCAACAAACCAACAAGCCAACAAGCCAACAAACCAACAAGCCAACAAACCCACAAACCAACAAACCAACAAACCAACAAACCAACAAACCAACAAACCAACAAACCAACAAACCAACAAACCAACCAACCAACAAACCAACAAACCAACAAACAAACAAACCAACAAACCAACAAACGAACAAACCAACAAACCAACAACCCAACAAGCCAACAAACCAACAAACCAACAAACCAACAAACCAACAAACCAACAAGCCAACAAACCAACAAACCAACAAACCAACAAACCAACAAGCCAACAAACCGACACACAAACAAACCAACAAACCAACAAACCAACAAACCAACAAACCAACAAACCAACAAAGCAACAAGTCAATAAACCAACAAACCAACAAGCCAACAAGCCAACAAACCAACAAACCAACAAACCAACAAATGAACAAACCAACAAACAAAGCAACAAACCAACAAACCAATAAACCAACAAACCAACAAACCAACAAACCAATAAACCAACAAACCAACAAACCAACAAACCAACAAACCAATAAACCAACAAGCCAACAAACCAACAAACCAACAAACCAACAAACCAACAAACCAACAAACTAACAAACCAACAAACCAACAAACCAACAAACCAACAAACCAACAAACCAACAAACCAACAAGCCAACAAACCAACAAACCAACAAACCAACAAACCAACAAACCAACAAACCAACAAACCAACAAACCAACAAACCAACAAACCAACAAACCAACAAACCAACAAACCAACAAACCAACAAACCAACAAACGAACAAACCAACAAACCAACAAACTAACAAACCAACAAACCAACAAACGAACAAACCAACAAACCAACAAGCCAACAAACCAATAAACCAAAAAACCAACAAACCAACAAACCAACAAGCCAAAAAACCAACAAACCAATAAGCCAACAAGCCAACAAACCAACAAACCAACAAACCAACAAGCCAACAAACCAACAAACAAACCAACAAACCAACGAACCAACAAACCAACAAGCCAACAAATCAACAAACCAACAAACCAACAAACCAACAAACCAACAAGCCAACAAGCCAATAAACCAACAAACCAACAAACCAACAAACCAACAAACCAACAAAGCAACAAGCCAACAAACCAACAAACCAACAAACCAACAAACCAACAAGCCAACAAACCAAAAAACGAACAAACCAACAAACCAACAAACCAACAAACCAACAAACCAACAAGCCAACAAGCCAACAAACCAACAAACCAACAAACCAACAAACCAACAAACCAACAAACCAACAAACCAACAAACCAACAAACCAACAAACCAACAAACCAACAAACCAACAAACCAATAAGCCAACAAGCCAATAAACCAACAAACCAACAAACCAACAAGCCAACAAACCAACAAAGCAACAAGCCAACAAACCAACAAACCAACAAGCCAACAAACCAACAAACCAAAAAAACGAACAAACCAACAAACCAAACAAACCAACAAGCCAACAAGCCAACAAATAAACAAACCAACAAACCAACAAACCAACAAACCAACAAACCAACAAACCAACAACCAACAAACCAACAAACAAACAAACCAACAAACGAACAAACCAACAAACGAACTAACCAACAAACAAACAAACCAACAAACCAACAAACCAACAAACCAACAAACCAACAAACCAACAAACCAACAAACCAACAAACGAACAAACCAACAAACCAACAAACCAACAAACGAACAAACCAACAAACCAACAAACCAACAAATAAACAAATCAACAAACGAACAAACCAACAAACCAACAAACGAACAAAACAACAAACCAGCAAACCAACAAGCCAACAAACCAACAAACCAACAAATCAACCAACCAACAAACCAACAAGCCAACAAATCAACAAACCAACAAGCCAACAAGCCAACAAACCAACAAACCAACATGCCAACAAACCAACAAACCAACAAACCAACAAACCAACAAGCCAACAAAACAACAAGCCAACAAACGAACAAACCAACAAACCAACAAACCAACAAGCCAACAAACCAACAAACCACCAAACCAATAAGCCAACAAACACACAAACGAACAAACCAACAAACCAACAAGCCAACAAGCGAACAAACCAACAAACCAACAAACCAACAAACCAACAAACCAACAAACCAACAAAACAACAAACCAACAAACGAACAAACGAACAAACGAACAAACGAACAAACGAACAAACGAACAAACGAACAAACGAACAAACCAACAAACAAACAAACCAACAAACCAACAAACCAACAAGCCAACAAGCCAACAAACCAACAAACCAACAAACTAACAACCCAACAAGGCAACAAACCAACAAGCCAACAAACGAACAAACCAACAAACCAACAAACCAACAAGCCAACAAACCAACAAACCAACAAACCAACAGGCCAACAAACCAACAAACGAACAAACCAACAAACAAACAAACCAAAAACCAACAAACCAACAAACCTACAAACCAACAAACCAACAAACGAACAAACCAACAAACAAACAAACCAACAAACAATCAAGCCAACAAACCAACAAACCAACAAACCAACAATCCAACAAACCAACAAACCAACAAGCCAACAAACCAACATACCAACAAACCAACAAGCCAACAAGCTAACAAAATAACAAACAAACAACCCAACAACCCAACAAACCAACAAACCAACAAACCAACAAACCAACAAACCAACAAACCAACAAACCAACAAACCAACAAACCAAAAAGCCAACAAGCCAACAAACCAACAAGCCAACAAACCAACAAACCAACAAACCAACAAACCAACAAACCAACAAACCAACAAACCAACCAACAAACAAACCAACAAACCAACCAACCAACAAACCAACAAACCAACAAACCAACAAACCAACAAACCAACAAACGAACAAACCAACAAACCAACAACCCATCAAGCCAACAAACCAACAAACCAACAAACCAACAAACCAACAAACCAACAAGCCAACAAACCAACAAACCAACAAACCAACAAACCAACAAACTAATAAACCAACAAGCCAACAAACCAACACACAAACAAACCAACAAACCAACAAATCAACAAACCAACAAACCAACAAACCAACAAACCAACAAGTCAATAAACCAACAAACCAACAAGCCAACAAGCCAACAAACCAACAAACCAACAAACCAACAAATGAACAAACAAACAAACAAACAAACCAACAAACCAACAAACCAATAAACCAACAAACCAACAAACCAACAAACCAATAAACCAACAAACCAACAAACCAACAAACCAATAAACCAACAAGCCAACAAACCGACAAACCAACAAACCAACAAACTAACAAACCAACAAACCAACAAACCAACAAACCAACAAACCAACAAACCAACAAGCCAACAAACCAACAAACCAACAAACCAACAAACCAACAAACCAACAAACCAACAAACCAACAAACCAACAAACCAACAAACCAACAAACCAACAAACCAACAAACCAACAAACCAACAAACGAACAAACTAACAAACCAACAAACCAACAAACCAACAAACCAACAAACCAATAAGCCAACAAACCAATAAACCAAAAAACCAACAAACCAACAAACCAACAAGCCAAAAAACCAACAAACCAATAAACCAATAAGCCAACAAACCAACAAACCAACAAACCAACAAGCCAACAAACCAACAAACAAAACCAACAAACCAACGAACCAACAAACCAACAAGCCAACAAACCAACAAACCAACAAACCAACAAACCAACAAACCAACAAACCAACAAGCCAACAAGCCAACAAGCCAATAAACCAACAAACCAACAAACCAACAAACCAACAAACCAACAAAGCAACAAGCCAACAAACCAACAAACCAACAAGCCAACAAACCAACAAACCAAAAAACGAACAAACCAACAAACCAACAAACCAACAAGCCAACAAACCAACAAACCAACAAGCCAACCAACCAACAAGCCAACAAACCAACAAACCAACAAACCAACAAACCAACAAACCAACAAACCAACAAACCAACAAACCAACAAACAAACAAACCACCAAACGAACAAACCAACAAACCAACAAACCAACAAACCAACAAACCAACAAACCAACAAACCAACAAACCAACAAACCAACAAACCAACAAGCCAACAAGCCAACAAACCAATAAACCAACAAACCAACAAACCAACAAGCCAAAAAACCAACAAACCAATAAGCCAACAAGCCAACAAACCAACAAACCAACAAACCAACAAACCAACAAACCAACAAACAAACCAACAAACCAACAAACCAACAAGCCAAAAAGCCAACAAAATAACAAACCAACAACCCAATAAACCAACAAACCAACAAACCAACAAACCAACAAACCAACAAGCCAACAAACCAACAAACCAGCAAACCAACAAACCAACAAACCAACAAACCAACAAACCAACCAACCAACAAACCAACAAACCAACAAACCAACAAACCAACAAACCAACAAACGAACAAACCAACAAACCAACAACCCAACAAGCCAACAAACCAACAAACCAACAAACCAACAAACCAACAAACCAACAAACCAACAAGCCAACAAACCAACAAACCAACAAACCAACAAACCAACAAACTAATAAACCAACAAGCCAACAAACCGACACACAAACAAACCAACAAACCAACAAACCAACAAACCAACAAACCAACAAACCAACAAACCAACAAACCAACAAACCAACAAGTCAATAAACCAACAAACCAACAAGCCAACAAGCCAACAAACCAACAAACCAACAAATGAACAAACCAACAAACAAACCAACAAACCAACAAACCAACAAACCAACAAACCAACAAACCAACAAACCAACAAACCAACAAACCAACAAGCCAACAAACCAATAAACCAACAAACCAACAAACCAACAAACCAACAAGCCAAAAAACCAACAAACCAATAAGCCAACAAGCCAACAAACCGACAAACCAACAAACCAACAAACCAACAAACAAACCAACAAACCAACAAACCAACAAACCAACAAGCCAACAAACCAACAAACAAACAAACCAACAAACCAACAAACCAACAAACCAACAAACCAACAAGCCAACAAGCAAATAAACCAACAAACCAACAAACCAACTAACCAACAAACCAACAAAGCAACAAGCCAACAAACCAACAAACCAACAAGCCAACAAACCAACAAACCAACAAACCAACAAACCAACAAACCAACAAACCAACAAGCCAACAAACCAACAAACCAACAAACCAACAAACCAACAAACGAACAAACCAACAAACCAACAAACGAACAAACGAACAAACCAACAAACCAACAAACCAACAAATAAACAAATCAACAAACGAACAAACCAACAAACCAACAAACGAACAAAACAACAAACCAGCAAACCAACAAACCAACAAACCAACAAACCAACAAACCAACAAACCAACAAACCAACAAACCAACAAGCCAACAAACCAACAAACCAACAAGCCAACAAGCCAACAAACCAACAAACCAACAAGCCAACAAACCAACAATCCAACAAGCCAACATACCAACAAGGCAACAAAACAACAAGCCAACAAACCAACAAACCAACAAACCAACAAACCAACAAACCAACAAACCAACAAACCAACAAGCCAACAAACCAACAAACAAACAAACCAACAAACCAACAAGCCAACAAACCAACAAACCAACAAACAAACAAACCAACAAACGAACAAACCAACAAACCAACAAACAAACAAACCAACAAACAAACAAACCAACAAACCAACAAACCAACAAACCAACAAACCAACAAACCAACAAACCAACAAACCAACAAACCAACAAACCAACAAGTCAACAAGCGAACAAACCAACAAACCATCAAACCAACAAACCAACAAACCAACAAACCAACAAAACAACAAACCAACAAACGAACAAACGAACCAACGAACAAACCAACAAACAAACAAACCAACAAGCCAACAAACCAACAAGGCAACAAACCAACAAACCAACAAGCCAACAAACCAACAAACCAACAAGCCAACAAGCCAACAAACCAACAAACCAACAAGCCAACAAACCAACAAACCAACAAGCCAACAAACCAACAAACCAACAAACCAACAAACCAACAAACCAACAAACCAACAAGTCAACAAGCGAACAAACCAACAAACCATCAAACCAACAAACCAACAAACCAACAAACCAACAAAACAACAAACCAACAAACGAACAAACCAACAAGCCAAAAGCCAATAAACCAACAAACCAACAAACCAACAAAACAACAAACCAACAAAGCAACAAGCCAACAAACCAACAAACCAACAAACCAACAAACCAACAAGCCAACAAACCAAAAAACGAACAAACCAACAAACCAACAAACCAACAAACCAACAAGCCAACAAGCCAACAAACCAACAAACCAACAAACCAACAAACCAACAAACCAACAAACCAACAAACCAACAAACCAACAAACCAACAAACCAACAAACCAACAAACCAACAAACCAACAAGCCAACAAGCCAATAAACCAACAAACCAACAAACCAACAAGCCAACAAACCAACAAAGCAACAAGCCAACAAACCAACAAACCAACAAGCCAACAAACCAACAAACCAAAAAACGAACAAACCAACAAACCAAACAAACCAACAAGCCAACAAGCCAACAAATAAACAAACCAACAAACCAACAAACCAACAAACCAACAAACTAACAAGCCAACAATCCAACAAACCAACAAACAAACAAACCAACAAACGAACAAACCAACAAACGAACATACCAACAAACAAACAAACCAACAAACCAACAAACCAACAAACCAACAAACCAACAAACCAACAAACCAACAAACCAACAAACGAACAAACCAACAAACCAACAAACCAACAAACGAACAAACCAACAAACCAACAAACCAACAAATAAACAAATCAACAAACGAACAAACCAACAAACCAACAAACGAACAAAACAACAAACCAGCAAACCAACAAACAAACAAACCAACAAACCAACAAATCAACAAACCAACCAACCAACAAACCAACAAGCCAACAAACCAACAAACCAACAAGCCAACAAGCCAACAAGCCAACAAACCAACAAACCAACAAACCAACAAACCAACAAGCCAACAAGGCAACAAAACAACAAGCCAACAAACGAACAAACCAACAAACCAACAAACCAACAAGCCAACAAACCAACAAACCACCAAACCAACAAGCCAACAAACACACAAACGAACAAACCAACAAACCAACAAGCCAATAAGCGAACAAACCAACAAACCAACAAACCAACAAACATACAAACCAACAAAACAACAAACCAACAAACGAACAAACGAACAAACGAACAAACCAACAAACAAACAAACCAACAAACCAACAAACCAACAAGTCAACAAGCCAACAAACCAACAAACCAACAAACTAACAACCCAACAAGGCAACAAACCAACAAGCCAACAAACGAACAAACCAACAAACCAACAAACCAACAAAGCAACAAGCCAACAAACCAACAAACCAACAAGCCAACAAACCAACAAACCAAAAAACGAACAAACCAACAAACCAACAAACCAACAAGCCAACAAACCAACAAACCAACAAGCCAACCAACCAACAAGCCAACAAACCAACAAACCAACAAACCAACAAACCAACAAACCAACAAACCAACAAACCAACAAACCAACAAACAAACAAACCACCAAACGAACAAACCAACAAACCAACAAACCAACAAACCAACAAACCAACAAACCAACAAACCAACAAACCAACAAACCAACAAACCAACAAACCAACAAGCCAACAAGCCAACAAACCAATAAACCAACAAACCAACAAACCAACAAGCCAAAAAACCAACAAACCAATAAGCCAACAAGCCAACAAACCAACAAACCAACAAACCAACAAACCAACAAACCAACAAACCAACAAACAAACCAACAAACCAACAAACCAACAAGCCAAAAAGCCAACAAAATAACAAACCAACAACCCAATAAACCAACAAACCAACAAACCAACAAACCAACACACCAACAAGCCAACAAACCAACAAACCAGCAAACCAACAAACCAACAACAAACCAACAAACCAACAAACCAACCAACCAACAAACCAACAAACCAACAAACCAACAAACCAACAAACCAACAAACGAACAAACCAACAAACCAACAACCCAACAAGCCAACAAACCAACAAACCAACAAACCAACAAACCAACAAACCAACAAGCCAACAAACCAACAAACCAACAAACCAACAAACCAACAAACTAATAAACCAACAAGCCAACAAACCGACACACAAACAAACCAACAAACCAACAAACCAACAAACCAACAAACCAACAAACCAACAAACCAACAAGTCAATAAACCAACAAACCAACAAGCCAACAAGCCAACAAACCAACAAACCAACAAATGAACAAACCAACAAACAAACCAACAAACCAACAAACCAACAAACCAACAAACCAACAAACCAACAAACCAACAAACCAACAAACCAACAAGCCAACAAACCAATAAACCAACAAACCAACAAACCAACAAACCAACAAGCCAAAAAACCAACAAACCAATAAGCCAACAAGCCAACAAACCGACAAACCAACAAACCAACAAACCAACAAACAAACCAACAAACCAACAAACCAACAAACCAACAAGCCAACAAACCAACAAACAAACAAACCAACAAACCAACAAACCAACAAACCAACAAACCAACAAGCCAACAAGCCAATAAACCAACAAACCAACAAACCAACTAACCAACAAACCAACAAAGCAACAAGCCAACAAACCAACAAACCAACAAGCCAACAAACCAACAAACCAACAAACCAACAAACCAACAAACCAACAAACCAACAAGCCAACAAACCAACAAACCAACAAACAAACAAACCAACAAACGAACAAACCAACAAACCAACAAACGAACAAACCAACAAACAAACAAACCAACAAGCCAATAAACCAATAAACCAACAAACCAACAAACCAACAAACCAACAAACGAACAAACCAACAAACCAACAAACCAACAAACGAACAAACCAACAAACCAACAAACCAACAAATAAACAAATCAACAAACGAACAAACCAACAAACCAACAAACGAACAAAACAACAAACCAGCAAACCAACAAACCAACAAACCAACAAACCAACAAACCAACAAACCAACAAACCAACAAACCAACAAGCCAACAAACCAACAAACCAACAAGCCAACAAGCCAACAAACCAACAAACCAACAAGCCAACAAACCAACAATCCAACAAGCCAACATACCAACAAGGCAACAAAACAACAAGCCAACAAACCAACAAACCAACAAACCAACAAACCAACAAACCAACAAACCAACAAACCAACAAGCCAACAAACCAACAAACAAACAAACCAACAAACCAACAAACCAACAAACCAACAAACCAACAAGCCAACAAGCCAATAAACCAACAAACCAACAAACCAACAAACCAACTAACCAACAAACCAACAAAGCAACAAGCCAACAAACCAACAAACCAACAAGCTAACAAACCAACAAACCAACAAACCAACAAACCAACAAACCAACAAACCAACAAGCCAACAAACCAACAAACCAACAAACAAACAAACCAACAAACGAACAAACCAACAAACCAACAAACGAACAAACCAACAAACAAACAAACCAACAAACCAACAAACCAACAAACCAACAAACCAACAAACCAACAAACCAACAAACCAACAAACCAACAAACCAACAAACCAATAAACCAACAAGTCAACAAGCGAACAAACCAACAAACCATCAAACCAACAAACCAACAAACCAACAAACCAACAAAACAACAAACCAACAAACGAACAAACGAACCAACGAACAAACCAACAAACAAACAAACCAACAAGCCAACAAACCAACAAGGCAACAAACCAACAAACCAACAAGCCAACAAACCAACAAACCAACAAGCCAACAAGCCAACAAACCAACAAACCAACAAGCCAACAAACCAACAAACCAACAAGCCAACAAACCAACAAACCAACAAACCAACAAACCAACAAACCAACAAACCAACAAGTCAACAAGCGAACAAACCAACAAACCATCAAACCAACAAACCAACAAACCAACAAACCAACAAAACAACAAACCAACAAACGAACAAACCAACAAGCCAAAAGCCAATAAACCAACAAACCAACAAACCAACAAACCAACAAACCAACAAAGCAACAAGCCAACAAACCAACAAACCAACAAACCAACAAACCAACAAGCCAACAAACCAAAAAACGAACAAACCAACAAACCAACAAACCAACAAACCAACAAGCCAACAAGCCAACAAACCAACAAACCAACAAACCAACAAACCAACAAACCAACAAACCAACAAACCAACAAACCAACAAACCAACAAACCAACAAACCAACAAACCAACAAGCCAACAAGCCAATAAACCAACAAACCAACAAACCAACAAGCCAACAAACCAACAAAGCAACAAGCCAACAAACCAACAAACCAACAAGCCAACAAACCAACAAACCAAAAAACGAACAAACCAACAAACCAAACAAACCAACAAGCCAACAAGCCAACAAATAAACAAACCAACAAACCAACAAACCAACAAACCAACAAACTAACAAGCCAACAATCCAACAAACCAACAAACAAACAAACCAACAAACGAACAAACCAACAAACGAACATACCAACAAACAAACAAACCAACAAACCAACAAACCAACAAACCAACAAACCAACAAACCAACAAACCAACAAACCAACAAACCAACAAACGAACAAACCAACAAACCAACAAACCAACAAACGAACAAACCAACAAACCAACAAACCAACAAATAAACAAATCAACAAACGAACAAACCAACAAACCAACAAACGAACAAAACAACAAACCAGCAAACCAACAAACCAACAAACCAACAAACCAACAAATCAACAAACCAACCAACTAACAAACCAACAAGCCAACAAACCAACAAACCAACAAGCCAACAAGCCAACAAGCCAACAAACCAACAAACCAACAAACCAACAAACCAACAAGCCAACAAGGCAACAAAACAACAAGCCAACAAACGAACAAACCAACAAACCAACAAACCAACAAGCCAACAAACCAACAAACCACCAAACCAACAAGCCAACAAACACACAAACGAACAAACCAACAAACCAACAAGCCAATAAGCGAACAAACCAACAAACCAACAAACCAACAAACATACAAACCAACAAAACAACAAACCAACAAACGAACAAACGAACAAACGAACAAACCAACAAACAAACAAACCAACAAACCAACAAACCAACAAGCCAACAAGCCAACAAACCAACAAACCAACAAACTAACAACCCAACAAGGCAACAAACCAACAAGCCAACAAACGAACAAACCAACAAACCAACAAACCAACAAGCCAACAAACCAACAAACCAACAAACCAACAGGCCAACAAACCAACAAACGAACAAACCAACAAACAAACAAACCAAAAACCAACAAACCAACAAACCTACAAACCAACAAACCAACAAACGAACAAACCAACAAACAAACAAACCAACAAACAATCAAGCCAACAAACCAACAAACCAACAAACCAACAATCCAACAAACCAACAAACCAACAAGCCAACAAACCAACATACCAACAAACCAACAAGCCAACAAGCTAACAAAATAACAAACAAACAACCCAACAACCCAACAAACCAACAAACTAACAAACCAACAAACCAACAAACAAACAAACCAACAAACCAACAAACCAACAAACCAACAAACCAAAAAGCCAACAAGCCAACAAACCAACAAGCCAACAAACCAACAAACCAACAAACCAACAAACCAACAAACCAACAAACCAACAAACCAACCAACCAACAAACCAACAAACCAACCAACCAACAAACCAACAAACCAACAAACCAACAAACAAACAAACCAACAAACGAACAAACCAACAAACCAACAACCCATCAAGCCAACAAACCAACAAACCAACAAACCAACAAACCAACAAACCAACAAGCCAACAAACCAACAAACCAACAAACCAACAAACCAACAAACTAATAAACCAACAAGCCAACAAACCAACACACAAACAAACCAACAAACCAACAAATCAACAAACCAACAAACCAACAAACCAACAAACCAACAAGTCAATAAATCAACAAACCAACAAGCCAACAAGCCAACAAACCAACAAACCAGCAAACCAACAAATGAACAAACAAACAAACAAACAAACCAACAAACCAACAAACCAACAAACCAATAAACCAACAAACCAACAAACCAACAAACCAATAAACCAACAAACCTACAAACCAACAAACCAATAAACCAACAAGCCAACAAACCGACAAACCAACAAACCAACAAACTAACAAACCAACAAACCAACAAACCAACAAACCAACAAACCAACAAACCAACAAGCCAACAAACCAACAAACCAACAAACCAACAAACCAACAAACCAACAAACCAACAAACCAACAAACCAACAAACCAACAAACCAACAAACCAACAAACCAACAAACCAACAAACGAACAAACCAACAAACCAACAAACCAACAAACCAACAAACCAACAAACGAACAAACCAATAAGCCAACAAACCAATAAACCAAAAAACCAACAAACCAACAAACCAACAAGCCAAAAAACCAACAAACCAATAAACCAACAAGCCAACAAACCAACAAACCAACAAACCAACAAGCCAACAAACCAACAAACAAACCAACAAACCAACGAACCAACAAACCAACAAGCCAACAAACCAACAAACCAACAAACCAACAAACCAACAAACCAACAAACCAACAAGCCAACAAGCCAACAAGCCAATAAACCAACAAACCAACAAACCAACAAACCAACAAAGCAACAAGCCAACAAACCAACAAACCAACAAGCCAACAAACCAACAAACCAAAAAACGAACAAACCAACAAACCAACAAACCAACAAGCCAACAAGCCAACAAACCAACAAGCCAACCAACCAACAAGCCAACAAACCGACAAACCAACAAACCAACAAACCAACAAACCAACAAACCAACAAACCAACAAACCAACAAACCAACAAACAAACAAACCAACAAACGAACAAACCAATAAACCAACAAACGAACAAACCAACAAACCAACAAACCAACAAGCCAACAAACCAAAAAACGAACAAACCAACAAACCAACAAACCAACAAACCAACAAGCCAACAAGCCAACAAACCAACAAACCAACAAACCAACAAACCAACAAACCAACAAACCAACAAACCAACAAACCAACAAACCAACAAACCAACAAACCAACAAACCAACAAGCCAACAAGCCAATAAAAGAACAAACCAACAAACCAACAAGCCAACAAGCCAACAAACCAACAAGCCAACAAACCAAAAAAAAAATTAAACCAACAAGCCAACAAACCAACAAACCAACAAATTAACAAACCAACTAACCAACAAACCAACAAACCCACAAACCAACATCCCAACAAACCAACAAACCAAAAAGCCAACAAGCCAACAAACCAACAAACCAACAAGCCAACAAACCACAAAACCAACAAACCAACAAGCCAACAAACCAATAAACGAACAAACCAACAAACCAACAAACCAACAAACCAACAAATCAACAAACCAACAAACCAACAAACGAATAAACCAACAAACCAACAAACCATCAAACCAACAAACCAACAAACCAACAAACCAACAAACCAACAAGCCAACAAACCAACAAACCAACAAGCCAACAAACCAACAAACCAACAATCACACAAACCAACAAACCAACAAACCAACAAACGAACAAACCAACAAACCAACAAACAAACAAACCAACAAACAAACAAACCAACAAACCAACAAACCAACAAACCAACAAACCCACAAACCAACAAGCCAAAAAACCAACAAGCCAACCAGTCAACAAGCCAACAAACACACAAACCAACAAACCAACAAACCAACAAACCAATAAACCAACAAGCCAACAAGCCAACAAACCAACAAACCAACAAACCAACAAACCAACAAACCAACAAACCAACAAACCAACAAACCAACAAACCAACAAACCAACAAACCAACAAACCAACAAACCAACAAACCAACAAACCAACAAACGATCAAACCAACAAACCAACAAACCAACAAACCAACAAAGCAACAAGCCAACAAACCAACAAACCAACAAGCCAACAAACCAACAAACCAACAAACCAACAAACCAACAAACCAACAAACCAACAAGCCAACAAGCCAACAAGCCAATAAACCAACAAACCAACAAACCAACAAACCAACAAAACAACAAGCCAACAAACCAACAAACCAACAAGCCAACAAACCAACAAACCAAAAAACGAACAAACCAACAAACCAACAAACCAACAAGCCAACAAGCCAACAAACCAACAAGCCAACCAACCAACAAGCCAACAAACCAACAAACCAACAAACCAACAAACCAACAAACCAACAAACCAACAAACCAACAAACCAACAAACAAACAAACCAACAAACGAACAAACCAATAAACCAACAAACGAACAAACCAACAAACCAACAAACCAACAAGCCAACGAACCAAAAAACGAACAAACCAACAAACCAACAAACCAACAAACCAACAAGCCAACAAGCCAACAAACCAACAAACCAACAAACCAACAAACCAACAAACCAACAAACCAACAAACCAACAAACCAACAAACCAACAAACCAACAAACCAACAAACCAACAAGCCAACAAGCCAATAAAAGAACAAACCAACAAACCAACAAGCCAACAAGCCAACAAACCAACAAGCCAACAAACCAAAAAAAAAACAAACCAACAAGCCAACAAACCAACAAACCAACAAATTAACAAACCAACTAACCAACAAACCAACAAACCCACAAACCAACATCCCAACAAACCAACAAACCAAAAAGCCTACAAGCCAACAAACCAACAAACCAACAAGCCAACAAACCACAAAACCAACAAACCAACAAGCCAACAAACCAATAAACGAACAAACCAACAAACCAACAAACCAACAAACCAACAAATCAACAAACCAACAAACCAACAAACGAATAAACCAACAAACCAACAAACCATCAAACCAACAAACCAACAAACCAACAAACCAACAAGCCAACAAACCAACAAACCAACAAGCCAACAAACCAACAAACCAACAATCACACAAACCAACAAACCAACAAACCAACAAACGAACAAACCAACAAACCAACAAACAAACAAACCAACAAACAAACAAACCAACAAACCAACAAACCAACAAACCAACAAACCCACAAACCAACAAGCCAAAAAACCAACAAGCCAACCAGTCAACAAGCCAACAAACACACAAACCAACAAACCAACAAACCAACAAACCAATAAACCAACAAGCCAACAAGCCAACAAACCAACAAACCAACAAACCAACAAACCAACAAACCAACAAACCAACAAACCAACAAACCAACAAACCAACAAACCAACAAACCAACAAACCAACAAACCAACAAACCAACAAACCAACAAACGAACAAACCAACAAACCAACAAACCAACAAACCAACAAACCAACAAACCAACAAACCAACAAACGAACAAAACAACAAATCAACAAACCAACAAGCCAACAAACCAACAAACCAACAAACCAACAAACCAACAAACCAACAAACCAACAAACCAACAAGCCAACAAACCAACAAACCAATAAGCCAACAAGCCAACAAACCAACAAACCAACAAACCAACAAACCAACAAACCAACAAACAAACCAACAAACCAACAAACCAACAAGCCAACAAACTAACAAACCAACAAACCAACAAACCAACAAACCAACAAACCAACAAACCAACAAGCCAACAAGCCAATAAACCAACAAACCAACAAACCGACAAACCAACAAACCAACAAAGCAACAAGCCAACAAACCAACAAACCAACAAGCCAACAAATCAACAAACCAAAAAACGAACAAACCAACAAACCGACAAACCAACAAACCAACAAGCCAACAAGCCAACAAACCAACAAACCAACAAACCATCAAACCAACAAGCCAACAAGCCAACAAACCAACAAACAAACAAACCAACAAACAAACAAACCAACAAACGAACAAACCATAAAACCAACAAACGAACAAACCAACAAATAAACATACCAACAAACCAACAAACCAATAACCCAACATACCAACAAACCAACAAACGAACAAACCAACAAACCAACAAACCAACAAACGAACAAACCAACAAACCAACAAACCAACAAAAAAACAAATCAACAAACGAACAAACCAACAAACCAACAAACCAACAAAACAACAAACCAGCAAACGCACAAACCAAAAAACCAACAAACCAACAAACCAACAAACCAACAAACCAACAAACCAACAAACCAACAAACCAACAAACCAACAAGCCAACAAACCAACAAACCAACAAGCCAACAAACGAACAAACCAACAAACCAACAAACCAACAAACCAACAAACCAACAAACCAACAAACAAACAAACCAACAAGCCAACAAGCCAACAAACCAACTAGCCAACAAACGAACAAACCAACAAACCAACAAACCAACAAACCAACAAACCAACAAACCAACAAACAAACAAACCAACAAACGAAGAAACCAATAAACCAACAAACGAACAAACCAACAAACAAACAAACAAACAAACCAACAAACCAACAAACCAACAAACCAACAAACCAACAAGCCAACAAACCAACAAGCCAACAAACACACAAACGAACAAACCAACAAACCAACAAGCCAATAAGCGAACAAACCAACAAACCAACAAACGAACAAACCAACAAACCAACAAACCAACAAAACAACAAACCAACAAACGAACAAACGAACAAACGAACAAACCAACAAACAAACAAACCAACAAACCAACAAACCAACAAGCCAACAAGCCAACAAACCAACAAACCAACAAACTAACAACCCAACAAGGCAACAAACCAACAAGCCAACAAACGAACAAACCAACAAACCAACAAACCAACAAGCCAACAAACCAACAAACCAACAAACCAACAGGCCAACAAACCAACAAACGAACAAACCAACAAACAAACAAACCAAACACCAACAAACCAACAAACCTACAAACCAACAAACCAACAAACGAACAAACCAACAAACAAACAAACCAACAAACAATCAAGCCAACAAACCAACAAACCAACAAACCAACAATCCAACAAACCAACAAACCAACAAGCCAACAAACCAACATACCAACAAACCAACAAGCCAACAAGCTAACAAAATAACAAACAAACAACCCAACAACCCAACAAACCAACAAACCAACAAACCAACAAACCAACAAACCAACAAACCAACAAACCAACAAACCAAAAAGCCAACAAGCCAACAAACCAACAAGCCAACAAACCAACAAACCAACAAACCAACAAACCAACAAACCAACAAACCAACAAACCAACATTCCAACAAACCAACAAACCAACAAACCAACAAACCAACAAACCAACAAACGAACAAACCAACAAACCAACAACCCATCAAGCCAACAAACCAACAAACCAACAAACCAACAAACCAACAAACCAACAAGCCAACAAACCAACAAACCAACAAACCAACAAACCAACAAACCAACAAACCAACAAACCAAAAAGCCAACAAGCCAACAAACCAACAAGCCAACAAACCAACAAACCAACAAACCAACAAACCAACAAACCAACAAACCAACAAACCAACCAACCAACAAACCAACAAACCAACCAACCAACAAACCAACAAACCAACAAACCAACAAACAAACAAACCAACAAACGAACAAACCAACAAACCAACAACCCATCAAGCCAACAAACCAACAAACCAACAAACCAACAAACCAACAAACCAACAAGCCAACAAACCAACAAACCAACAAACCAACAAACCAACAAACTAATGAACCAACAAGCCAACAAACCAACACACAAACAAACCAACAAACCAACAAATCAACAAACCAACAAACCAACAAACCAACAAACCAACAAACCAACAAGTCAATAAATCAACAAACCAACAAGCCAACAAGCCAACAAACCAACAAACCAGCAAACCAACAAATGAACAAACAAACAAACAAACAAACCAACAAACCAACAAACCAATAAACCAACAAACCAACAAACCAACAAACCAATAAACCAACAAACCAACAAACCAACAAACCAATAAACCAACAAGCCAACAAACCGACAAACCAACAAACCAACAAACTAACAAACCAACAAACCAACAAACCAACAAACCAACAAACCAACAAACCAACAAGCCAACAAACCAACAAACCAACAAACCAACAAACCAACAAACCAACAAACCAACAAACCAACAAACCAACAAACCAACAAACCAACAAACCAACAAACCAACAAACCAACAAACCAACAAACGAACAAACCAACAAACCAACAAACCAACAAACCAACAAACCAACAAACCAACAAACCAATAAGCCAACAAACCAATAAACCAAAAAACCAACAAACCAACAAACCAACAAGCCAAAAAACCAACAAACCAATAAACCAACAAGCCAACAAACCAACAAACCAACAAACCAACAAGCCAACAAACCAACAAACAAACCAACAAACCAACGAACCAACAAACCAACAAGCCAACAAACCAACAAACCAACAAACCAACAAACCAACAAACCAACAAACCAACAAGTCAACAAGCCAACAAGCCAATAAACCAACAAACCAACAAACCAACAAACCAACAAAGCAACAAGCCAACAAACCAACAAACCAACAAGCCAACAAACCAACAAACCAAAAAACGAACAAACCAACAAACCAACAAACCAACAAGCCAATAAGCCAACAAACCAACAAGCCAACCAACCAACAAGCCAACAAACCAACAAACCAACAAACCAACAAACCAACAAACCAACAAACCAACAAACCAACAAACCAACAAACAAACAAACCAACAAACGAACAAACCAATAAACCAACAAACGAACAAACCAACAAACCAACAAACCAACAAACCAACAAACCAACAAAACAACAAACCAACAAACGAACAAACGAACAAACGAACAAACCAACAAACAAACAAACCAACAAACCAACAAACCAACAAGCCAACAAGCCAACAAACCAACAAACCAACAAACTAACAACCCAACAAGGCAACAAACCAACAAGCCAACAAACGAACAAACCAACAAACCAACAAACCAACAAGCCAACAAACCAACAAACCAACAAACCAACAGGCCAACAAACCAACAAACGAACAAACCAACAAACAAACAAACCAAACACCAACAAACCAACAAACCTACAAACCAACAAACCAACAAACGAACAAACCAACAAACAAACAAACCAACAAACAATCAAGCCAACAAACCAACAAACCAACAAACCAACAATCCAACAAACCAACAAACCAACAAGCCAACAAACCAACATACCAACAAACCAACAAGCCAACAAGCTAACAAAATAACAAACAAACAACCCAACAACCCAACAAACCAACAAACCAACAAACCAACAAACCAACAAACCAACAAACCAACAAACCAACAAACCAACAAACCAAAAAGCCAACAAGCCAACAAACCAACAAGCCAACAAACCAACAAACCAACAAACCAACAAACCAACAAACCAACAAACCAACAAACCAACAAACCAACAAACCAACAAACCAACAAACCAACAAACCAACAAACGAACAAACCAACAAACCAACAACCCATCAAGCCAACAAACCAACAAACCAACAAACCAACAAACCAACAAACCAACAAGCCAACAAACCAACAAACCAACAAACCAACAAACCAACAAACCAACAAACCAACAAACCAAAAAGCCAACAAGCCAACAAACCAACAAGCCAACAAACCAACAAACCAACAAACCAACAAACCAACAAACCAACACACCAACAAACCAACCAACCAACAAACCAACAAACCAACCAACCAACAAACCAACAAACCAACAAACCAACAAACAAACAAACCAACAAACGAACAAACCAACAAACCAACAACCCATCAAGCCAACAAACCAACAAACCAACAAACCAACAAACCAACAAACCAACAAACCAACAAGCCAACAAACCAACAAACCAACAAACCAACAAACCAACAAACTAATAAACCAACAAGCCAACAAACCAACACACAAACAAACCAACAAACCAACAAATCAACAAACCAACAAACCAACAAACCAACAAACCAACAAGTCAATAAATCAACAAACCAACAAGCCAACAAGCCAACAAACCAACAAACCAGCAAACCAACAAATGAACAAACAAACAAACAAACAAACCAACAAACCAACAAACCAATAAACCAACAAACCAACAAACCAACAAACCAATAAACCAACAAACCAACAAACCAACAAACCAATAAACCAACAAGCCAACAAACTGACAAACCAACAAACCAACAAACTAACAAACCAACAAACCAACAAACCTACAAACCAACAAACCAACAAACCAACAAGCCAACAAACCAACAAACCAACAAACCAACAAACCAACAAACCAACAAACCAACAAACCAACAAACCAACAAACCAACAAACCAACAAACCAACAAACCAACAAACCAACAAACGAACAAACCAACAAACCAACAAACCAACAAACCAACAAACCAACAAACCAACAAACCAATAAGCCAACAAACCAATAAACCAAAAAACCAACAAACCAACAAACCAACAAGCCAAAAAACCAACAAACCAATAAACCAACAAGCCAACAAACCAACAAACCAACAAACCAACAAGCCAACAAACCAACAAACAAACCAACAAACCAACGAACCAACAAACCAACAAGCCAACAAACCAACAAACCAACAAACCAACAAACCAACAAACCAACAAACCAACAAGTCAACAAGCCAACAAGCCAATAAACCAACAAACCAACAAACCAACAAACCAACAAAGCAACAAGCCAACAAACCAACAAACCAACAAGCCAACAAACCAACAAACCAAAAAAAGAACAAACCAACAAACCAACAAACCAACAAGCCAATAAGCCAACAAACCAACAAGCCAACCAACCAACAAGCCAACAAACCAACAAACCAACAAACCAACAAACCAACAAACCAACAAACCAACAAACCAACAAACCAACAAACCAACAAACAAACAAACCAACAAACGAACAAACCAATAAACCAACAAACGAACAAACCAACAAACCAACAAACCAACAAGCCAACAAACCAAAAAACGAACAAACCAACAAACCAACAAACCAACAAACCAACAAGCCAACAAGCCAACAAACCAACAAACCAACAAACCAACAAACCAACAAACCAACAAACCAACAAACCAACAAACCAACAAACCAACAAACCAACAAACCAACAAACCAACAAACCAACAAACCAACAAACCAACAAGCCAACAAGCCAATAAAAGAACAAACCAACAAACCAACAAGCCAACAAGCCAACAAACCAACAAGCCAACAAACCAAAAAAAAAAACAAACCAACAAGCCAACAAACCAACAAACCAACAAATTAACAAACCAACTAACCAACAAACCAACAAACCCACAAACCAACATCCCAACAAACCAACAAACCAAAAAGCCAACAAGCCAACAAACCAACAAACCAACAAGCCAACAAACCACAAAACCAACAAACCAACAAGCCAACAAACCAATAAACGAACAAACCAACAAACCAACAAACCAACAAACCAACAAATCAACAAACCAACAAACCAACAAACGAATAAACCAACAAACCAACAAACCATCAAACCAACAAACCAACAAACCAACAAACCAACAAGCCAACAAACCAACAAACCAACAAGCCAACAAACCAACAAACCAACAATCACACAAACCAACAAACCAACAAACCAACAAACGAACAAACCAACAAACCAACAAACAAACAAACCAACAAACAAACAAACCAACAAACCAACAAACCAACAAACCAACAAACCAACAAACCAACAAACCAACAAACAAACAAACCAACAAGCCAACAAGCCAACAAACCAACAAGCCAACAAACCAACAAACCAACAAACCAACAAACCAACAAACCAACAAACCAACAAACCAACAAACCAATAAACCGACAAACCAACAAACCAACAAACCAACAAACCAACAAACCAACAAACGAACAAACCAACAAACCAACAAACCAACAAACCAACAAACCAACAAACCGACAAACCAACAAACCAACAAACCAACAAACCAACAAACCAACAAACGAACAAACCAACAAACCAACAAACCAACAAACCAACAAACCAACAAACCAACAAACGAACAAAACAACAAATCAACAAACCAACAAGCCAACAAACCAACAAACCAACAAACCAACAAACCAACAAACCAACAAACCAACAAGCCAACAAACCAACAAACCAATAAGCCAACAAGCCAACAAACCAACAAACCAACAAACCAACAAACCAACAAACCAACAAACAAACCAACAAACCAACAAACCAACAAGCCAACAAACTAACAAACCAACAAACCAACAAACCAACAAACCAACAAACCAACAAACCAACAAGCCAACAAGCCAATAAACCAACAAACCAACAAACCGACAAACCAACAAACCAACAAAGCAACAAGCCAACAAACCAACAAACCAACAAGCCAACAAATCAACAAACCAAAAAACGAACAAACCAACAAACCGACAAACCAACAAACCAACAAGCCAACAAGCCAACAAACCAACAAACCAACAAACCATCAAACCAACAAGCCAACAAGCCAACAAACCAACAAACAAACAAACCAACAAACAAACAAACCAACAAACGAACAAACCATAAAACCAACAAACGAACAAACCAACAAATAAACATACCAACAAACCAACAAACCAATAACCCAACATACCAACAAACCAACAAACGAACACACCAACAAACCAACAAACCAACAAACGAACAAACCAACAAACCAACAAACCAACAAAAAAACAAATCAACAAACGAACAAACCAACAAACCAACAAACCAACAAAACAACAAACCAGCAAACCCACAAACCAAAAAACCAACAAACCAATAAACCAACAAACCAACAAACCAACAAACCAACAAACCAACAAACCAACAAACCAACAAGCCAACAAACCAACAAACCAACAAGCCAACAAACGAACAAACCAACAAACCAACAAACCAACAAACCAACAAACCAACAAACCAACAAACAAACAAACCAACAAGCCAACAAGCCAACAAACCAACAAGCCAACAAACGAACAAACCAACAAACCAACAAACCAACAAACCAACAAACCAACAAACCAACAAACCAACAAACAAACAAACCAACAAACGAAGAAACCTATAAACCAACAAACGAACAAACCAACAAACAAACAAACAAACAAACCAACAAACCAACAAACCAACAAACCAACAAACGAACAAACCAACAAACCAACAAACCAACAAACGAACAAACCAACAAACCAACAAACTAACAAATAAACAAATCAACAAACGAACAAACCAACAAACCAACAAACGAACAAAACAACAAACCAGCAAACCAACAAACCAACAAACCGACAAACCAACAAACCAACAAACCAACCAACCAACAAACCAACAAGCCAACAAACCAACAAACCAACAAGCCAACAAGCCAACAAGCCAACAAACCAACAAACCAACATGCCAACAAACCAACAAACCAACAAACCAACAAACCAACAAGCCAACAAGGCAACAAAACAACAAGCCAACAAACGAACAAACGAACAAACCAACAAACCAACAAACCAACAAGCCAACAAACCAACAAACCACCAAACCAACAAGCCAACAAACACACAAACGAACAAACCAACAAACAAACAAGCCAATAAGCGAACAAACCAACAAACCAACAAACCAACAAACCAACAAACCAACAAACCAACAAAACAACAAACCAACAAACGAACAAACGAACAAACGAACAAACCAACAAACAAACAAACCAACAAACCAACAAACCAACAAACCAACAAGCCAACAAGCCAACAAACCAACAAACCAACAAACTAACAACCCAACAAGGCAACAAACCAACAAGCCAACAAACGAACAAACCAACAAACCAACAAACCAACAAGCCAACAAACCAACAAACCAACAAACCAACAGGCCAACAAACCAACAAACGAACAAACCAACAAACCAACAAACAAACAAACCAAACACCAACAAACCAACAAACCTACAAACCAACAAACCAACAAACGAACAAACCAACAAACAAACAAACCAACAAACAATCAAGCCAACAAACCAACAAACCAACAAACCAACAATCCAACAAACCAACAAACCAACAAGCCAACAAACCAACAAACCAACAAACCAACAAACCAACAAACCAACAAACCAACAAACCAACAAACCAACAAACCAAAAAGCCAACAAGCCAACAAACCAACAAGCCAACAAACCAACAAACCAACAAACCAACAAACCAACAAACCAACAAACCAACAAACCAACCAACCAACAAACCAACAAACCAACCAACCAACAAACCAACAAACCAACAAACCAACAAACCAACAAACGAACAAACCAACAAACCAACAACCCATCAAGCCAACAAACCAACAAACCAACAAACCAACAAACCAACAAACCAACAAGCCAACAAACCAACAAACCAACAAACCAACAAACCAACAAACTAATAAACCAACAAGCCAACAAACCAACACACAAACAAACCAACAAACCAACAAATCAACAAACCAACAAACCAACAAACCAACAAACCAACAAGTCAATAAATCAACAAACCAACAAGCCAACAAGCCAACAAACCAACAAACCAGCAAACCAACAAATGAACAAACAAACAAACAAACAAACCAACAAACCAACAAACCAATAAACCAACAAACCAACAAACCAACAAACCAATAAACCAACAAACCAACAAACCAACAAACCAATAAACCAACAAGCCAACAAACCGACAAACCAACAAACCAACAAACTAACAAACCAACAAACCAACAAACCAACAAACCAACAAACCAACAAACCAACAAGCCAACAAACCAACAAACCAACAAACCAACAAACCAACAAACCAACAAACCAACAAACCAACAAACCAACAAACCAACAAACCAACAAACCAACAAACCAACAAACGAACAAACCAACAAACCAACAAACCAACAAACCAACAAACCAACAAACCAACAAACCAATAAGCCAACAAACCAATAAACCAAAAAACCAACAAACCAACAAACCAACAAGCCAAAAAACCAACAAACCAATAAACCAACAAGCCAACAAACCAACAAACCAACAAACCAACAAGCCAACAAACCAACAAACAAACCAACAAACCAACGAACCAACAAACCAACAAGCCAACAAACCAACAAACCAACAAACCAACAAACCAACAAACCAACAAACCAACAAGCCAACAAGCCAACAAGCCAATAAACCAACAAACCAACAAACCAACAAACCAACAAAGCAACAAGCCAACAAACCAACAAACCAACAAGCCAACAAACCAACAAACCAAAAAACGAACAAACCAACAAACCAACAAACCAACAAGCCAACAAGCCAACACACCAACAAGCCAACCAACCAACAAGCCAACAAACCAACAAACCAACAAACCAACAAACCAACAAACCAACAAACCAACAAACCAACAAACCAACAAACCAACAAACAAACAAACCAACAAACGAACAAACCAATAAACCAACAAACGAACAAACCAACAAACCAACAAACCAACAAGCCAACAAACCAAAAAACGAACAAACCAACAAACCAACAAACCAACAAACCAACAAGCCAACAAGCCAACAAACCAACAAACCAACAAACCAACAAACCAACAAACCAACAAACCAACAAACCAACAAACCAACAAACCAACAAACCAACAAACCAACAAACCAACAAGCCAACAAGCCAATAAAAGAACAAACCAACAAACCAACAAGCCAACAAGCCAACAAACCAACAAGCCAACAAACCAAAAAAAAAACAAACCAACAAGCCAACAAACCAACAAACCAACAAACTAACAAACCAACTAACCAACAAACCAACAAACCCACAAACCAACATCCCAACAAACCAACAAACCAAAAAGCCAACAAGCCAACAAACCAACAAACCAACAAGCCAACAAACCACAAAACCAACAAACCAACAAGCCAACAAACCAATAAACGAACAAACCAACAAACCAACAAACCAACAAACCAACAAATCAACAAACCAACAAACCAACAAACCAATAAACCAACAAACCAACAAACCATCAAACCAACAAACCAACAAACCAACAAACCAACAAGCCAACAAACCAACAAACCAACAAGCCAACAAACCAACAAACCAACAATCACACAAACCAACAAACCAACAAACCAACAAACGAACAAACCAACAAACCAACAAACAAACAAACCAACAAACAAACAAACCAACAAACCAACAAACCAACAAACCAACAAACCCACAAACCAACAAGCCAAAAAACCAACAAGCCAACCAGTCAACAAGCCAACAAACACACAAACCAACAAACCAACAAACCAACAAACCAATAAACCAACAAGCCAACAAGCCAACAAACCAACAAACCAACAAACCAACAAACCAACAAACCAACAAACCAATAAACCAACAAACCAACAAACCAACAAACCAACAAACCAACAAACCAACAAACCAACAAACCAACAAACCAACAAACCAACAAACCAACAAACCAACAAACGAACAAACCAACAAACCAACAAACCAACAAACCAACAAACCAACAAACCAACAAACCAACAAACCAACAAACGAACAAAACAACAAATCAACAAACCAACAAGCCAACAAACCAACAAACCAACAAACCAACAAACCAACAAACCAACAAACCAACAAACCAACAAGCCAACAAACCAACAAACCAATAAGCCAACAAGCCAACAAACCAACAAACCAACAAACCAACAAACCAACAAACCAACAAACAAACCAACAAACCAACAAACCAACAAGCCAACAAACTAACAAACCAACAAACCAACAAACCAACAAACCAACAAACCAACAAACCAACAAGCCAACAAGCCAATAAACCAACAAACCAACAAACCGACAAACCAACAAACCAACAAAGCAACAAGCCAACAAACCAACAAACCAACAAGCCAACAAATCAACAAACCAAAAAACGAACAAACCAACAAACCGACAAACCAACAAACCAACAAGCCAACAAGCCAACAAACCAACAAACCAACAAACCATCAAACCAACAAGCCAACAAGCCAACAAACCAACAAACAAACAAACCAACAAACAAACAAACCAACAAACGAACAAACCATAAAACCAACAAACGAACAAACCAACAAATAAACATACCAACAAACCAACAAACCAATAACCCAACATACCAACAAACCAACAAACGAACAAACCAACAAACCAACAAACCAACAAACGAACAAACCAACAAACCAACAAACCAACAAAAAAACAAATCAACAAACGAACAAACCAACAAACCAACAAACCAACAAAACAACAAACCAGCAAACCAACAAGCCAACAAACCAACAAACCAACAAACCAACAAGCCAACAAACGAACAAACCAACAAACCAACAAACCAACAAACCAACAAACCAACAAACCAACAAACCAACAAACAAACAAACCAACAAGCCAACAAGCCAACAAACCAACAAGCCAACAAACGAACAAACCAACAAACCAACAAACCAACAAACCAACAAACCAACAAACCAACAAACCAACAAACAAACAAACCAACAAACGAAGAAACCAATAAACCAACAAACGAACAAACCAACAAACAAACAAACAAACAAACAAACCAACAAACCAACAAACCAACAAACCAACAAACCAACCAACCAACAAACGAACAAACCGACAAACCAACAAAAAAACAAACGAACAAACCAACAAACCAACAAACCAACAAACCAACAAACAAACAAACCAACAAACGAACAAACGAAAAAACCAACAAACCAACAAACCAACAAACCAACAAACCAACAAACCAACAAACCAACAAACCAACAAACCAACAAACCAACAAACCAACAAACCAATAAACCAACAAACCAACAAACCAACAAACCAACAAACCAACAAACCAAAAAACAAACAAACCAACAAACCAACAAGCCAACAAACCAACAAACCAACAAGCCAACAAACCAACAAACCAACAATCCAACAAACCAACAAACCAACAAACCAACAAACGAACAAACCAACAAACAAACAAACCAACAAACAAACAAACCAACAAACCAACAAACCAACAAACCAACAAACCAACAAACCCACAAACCAACAAGCCAACGAACCAACAAACCAACAAACCAACAGGCCAACAAGCCAACAAAATAACAAACCAACAACCCAACAAACCAACAAACCAACGAACCAACAAACCAACAAACGAACAAACCAACAAACCAACAAGCCAACAAGCCAACAAACCAACAAGCCAACAAGCCAACAAGCCAACAAACCAACAAACCTACAAACCTACAAACCAACAAACCAACAAACCAATAAACCAACAAGCCAACAAACCAACAAACCAACAAACCAACAAACCAACAAACCAACAAACCAGCAAACCAACAAACCAACAAACCAACAAGCCAACAAGCCATTAAACCAACAAACCAACAAACCAACAAACCAACAAACCAACAAACCAACAAACCAACAAACCAACAAACCAACAAACCAAAAAACCAACAAACCAACAAGCCAACAAGCCAACAAACCAACAAACCAACAAACCAACAAACCAACAAACCAACAAACCAACAAACCAACAAACCAACAAACCAACAAACCAACAAACCAACAAACCAACAAACCAACAAACCAGCAAATGAACAAACCAACAATCCAACAAACCAACAAACCAACAAGCCAATAAACCCACAAACCAACAAACCAACAAGCCAACAAGCCAAAAAACCAACAAACCAATAAACCAACAAGCCAACAAACCAACAAACCAACAAGCCAACAAGCCAATAAACCAATAAACCAACAAGCCAAGAAGCCAACAAACCAACAAACCAACAAACCAACAAACAAATAAACCAACAAACCAACAAACCAACAAACCAACAAACCAATAAACCAACAACCCAACAAACAAACAAACCAACAAACCAACAAACCAACAAACCAACAAACGAACAAACCAACAAACCAACAAACCAACAAACCAATTAACCAACAAGCCAACAAACCAACAAACCAACACACCAACAAGCGAATAAACAAACAAACCATCAAACCAACAAACCAGCAAACCAACAAGCAAACGAACCAACAAACCAACAAGCCAACAAGCCAACAAACCAACAAGCCAACAAGCTAACAAACCAACAAACAAACAAACCAACAAACCAAAAAACCAATAAACCAACAAGCCAACAAACCAACAAAACAACAAATCAACAAACCAAAAAATCAACAAACTAACAAACGAACAAACGAACAAACCAACAAACCAACAAATCAACAAACGAACAAACCAACAAACAAACAAACCAACAAACCAACAAACCAACAAACCAACAAACAAACCAACAAACCAACAAACCAACAAACGAACAAACGAACAAACGAACAAACGAACAAACCAACAAACAAACAAACCAACAAACCAACAAACCAACAAGCCAACAAGCCAACAAACCAACAAACCAACAAACCAACAAGCCAACAAGGCAACAAAACAACAAGCCAACAAACGAACAAACCAACAAACCAACAAACCAACAAGCCAACAAACCAACAAACCAACAAACCAACAAGCCAACAAGCCAACAAACCAACAAACGAACAAACCAACAAACAAACAAACAAACAAACCAACAAACCAACAAACCAACAAACCAACAAACCAACAAGGCAACAAGCCAACAAACCAATAAACCAACAAACCAACAAACCAACAAACCAACAAACCACCAAACCAACAAACCAACAAACCAACAAACCTACAAACCAACAAACGAACAAACGAACAAACGAACAAACCAACAAACAAAAAAACCAACAAACCAAAAAACCAACAAGCCAACAAGCCAACAAACCAACAAACCAACAAACCAACAAGCCACAAGGCAACAAACCAACAAGCCAACAAACGAACAAACCAACAAACCAACAAACCAACAAGCCAACAAACCAACAAACCAACAAACCAACAGGCCAACAAACCAACAAACGAACAAACCAACAAACAAACAAACCAAAAACCAATAAACCAACAAACCAACAAACCAACAAGCCAACAAGCCAACAAACCAACAAACCAACAAACCTCAAACCACCAAGCCAACAAGCCAACAAACCAACAAACCAATAAACCAACAAACGAAGAAGCCAACAAACCAACAAACCAACTAGCCAACAAACCAAAAAGCGAACAAACCAACAAACCAACAAACTAACAAACCAACAAACCAACAAGCCAACAAGCCAACAAACCAACAAACCAATAAACCAACAAACCAACAAACCAACAAACCAACAAACCAACAAGCCAACAAGCCAACAAACGAACAAACCAACAAACCAACAAGCCAACAAGCCAACAAACCAACAAGCCAACAAACCAAAAAACCAACAAACCAACAAGCCAACAAACCAACAAACCAAAAAACCAACAAACGAACAAGCCAACAAACCAACAAACCAACAAACCAACAAGCCAACAAGCCAACAAACCAACAAACAAACAAACCAACAAACGAACAAACCAACAAAACCAACAAACAAACTAACCAACAAACAAACAAACCAACAAACCAACAAACAAACAAACCAACAAACAATCAAGCCAACAAACCAACAAACCAACAAACCAACAAACCAACAAACCAACAAGCCAACAAACCAACAAACCAACAAACCAACAAACCAACAAGCCAACAAAATAACAAACCAACAACCCAACAAACCAACAACCCAACAAACCAACAAACCAACAAACCAACAAACCAACAAACCAACAAACCAACAAACCAACAAACCAACAAACCAACAAACCAACAAACCAACAAACCAACAAGCCAACAAACCAACAAACCAACAATCCAACAAACCAACAAACCAACAAACCAACAAACGAACAAACCAACAAACAAACAAACCAACAAACAAACAAACCAACAAACCAACAAACCAACCAACCAACAAACCAAGAAACCCACAAACCAACAAGCCAACAAACCAACAAACCAACAAACCAACAAGCCAACAAGCCAACAAAATAACAAACCAACAACCCAACAAACCAACAAACCAACGAACCAACAAACCAACAAACGAACAAACCAACAAACCAACAAGCCAACAAGCCAACAAGCCAACAATTCAACAAGCCAACAAACCAACAAACCTACAAACCTACAAACCAACAAACCAACAAACCAATAAACCAACAAGCCAACAAACCAACAAACCAACAAACCAACAAACCAACAAACCAACAAACCAACAAACCAACAAACCAACAAGCCAACAAGCCATTAAACCAACAAACCAACAAACCAACAAACCAACAAACCAACAAACCAACAAACCAACAAACTAACAAACCAACAAGCCAACAAACCAACAAACCAACAAACCAACAAACCAACAAACCAACAAACCAACAAACCAACAAACCAACAAACCAACAAACCAACAAACCAACAAATCAACAAACCAACAAACCAACAAACCAACAAACCAACAAACGAACAAACCAACAATCCAACAAACCAACAAACCAACAAACCAACAAACGAACAAACCAACAAACCAACAAACCAACAAGCCAACAAACCAATAAACCCACAAACCAACAAACCAACAAGCCAACAAGCCAAAAAACCAACAAACCAATAAGCCAACAAGGCAACAAACCAACAAACCAACAAGCCAACAAGCCAACAAAACAATAAACCAACAAGCCAAGAAGCCAACAAACCAACAAACCAACAAACCAACAAACAAATAAACCAACAAACCAACAAACCAACAAACCAACAAACCAACAAACCAACAAACCAACAACCCAACAAACCAACAAACCAACAAACCAACAAGCCAACAAGCCAACAAACCAACAAGCCAACAAACAAACAAACCAACAAACCAACAAACCAACAAACCAACAAACGAACAAACCAACAAACCAACAAACTAACAAACCAATTAACCAACAAGCCAACAAACCAACAAACCAACACACCAACAAACGAACAAACAAACAAACCATCAAACCAACAAACCAACAAACCAACAAGCAAACAAACCAACAAACCAACAAGCCAACAAACCAACAAACCAACAAGCCAACAAGCGAACAAACCAACAAACAAACAAACCAACAAACCAAAAAACCAATAAACCAACAAGCCAACAAACCAACAAACCAACAAACCAAAAAATCAACAAACTTACAAACGAACAAACCAACAAACCAACAAATCAACAAACGAACAAACCAACAAACCAGCAAACCAACAAACCAACAAACCAACAAACCAACAAACAAACAAACCAACAAACCAACAAACCAACAAACGAACAAACGAACAAACGAACAAACGAACAAACGAACAAACCAACAAACAAACAAACCAACAAACCAACAAACCAACAAGCCAACAAGCCAACAAACCAACAAGCCAACAAGGCAACAAAACAACAAGCCAACAAACGAACAGACCAACAAACCAACAAACCAACAAGCCAACAAACCAACAAACCAACAAACCAACAAGCCAACAAACCAACAAACGAACAAACCAACAAACAAACAAACAAACAAACCAACAAACCAACAAACCAACAAACCAACAAACCAACAAACCAACAAGGCAACAAACCAACAAACCAACAAACCAACAAACCAACAAACCAACAAACGAACAAACGAACAAACGAACAAACGAACAAACGAACAAACCAACAAACAAACAAACCAACAAACCAAAAAACCAACAAGCCAACAAGCCAACAAACCAACAAACCAACAAACCAACAAGTCAACAAGGCAACAAACCAACAAGCCAACAAACGAACAAACCAACAAACCAACAAACCAACAAGCCAACAAACCAACAAACCAACAAACCAACAAACCAACAGGCCAACAAACCAACAAACGAACAAACCAACAAACAAACAAACCAAAAACCAACAAACCAACAAACCAACAAACCAACAAGCCAACAAGCCAACAAACCAACAAACCAACAAACGTCAAACCACCAAGCCAACAAGCCAACAAACCAACAAACCAATAAACCAACAAACGAAGAAGCCAACAAACCAACAAACCAACAAGCCAACAAACCAAAAAACGAACAAACCAACAAACCAACAAACTAACAAACCAACAAACCAACAAGCCAACAAGCCAAAAAACCAACAAACCAACAAACCAACAAACCAACAAACCAACAAACCAACAAACCAACAAACCAACAAGCCAACAAGCCAACAAACTAACAAACCAACAAACCAACAAGCCAACAAGCCAACAAACCAACAAGCCAACAAACCAAAAAACCAACAAACCAACAAGCCAACAAACCAACAAACCAACAAACCAACAAACGAACAAGCCAACAAACCAACAAACCAACAAACCAACAAACCAACAAACCAACAAGCCAACAAGCCAACAAACCAACAAACAAACAAACCAACAAACGAACAAACCAACAAAACCAACAAACGAACAAACCAACAAACCAACAAACGTACAAACCAACAAACCAACAAGCCAACAAGCCAACAAACCAACAAACCAACAAACCTCAAACCACCAAGCCAACAAGCCAACAAACCAACAAACCAATAAACCAACAAACGAAGAAGCCAACAAACCAACAAACCAACAAGCCAACAAACCAAAAAACGAACAAACCAACAAACCAACAAACTAACAAACCAACAAACCAACAAGCCAACAAGCCAACAAACCAACAAACCAATAAACCAACAAACCAACAAACCAACAAACCAACAAACCACCAAACCAACAAACCAACAAGCCAACAAGCCAACAAACGAACAAACTAACAAACTAACAAGCCAACAAGCCAACAAACCAACAAGCCAACAAACCAAAAAACCAACAAACCAACAAGCCAACAAACCAAAAAACCAACAAACCAACAAACGAACAAGCCAACAAACCAACAAACCAACAAACCAACAAACCAACAAACCAACAAGCCAACAAGCCAACAAACCAACAAACAAACAAACCAACAAACGAACAAACCAACAAAACCAACAAACGAACTAACCAACAAACAAACAAACCAACAAACCAACAAACAAACAAACCAACAAACAATCAAGCCAACAAACCAACAAACCATTAAACCAACAAACCAACAAACCAACAAGCCAACAAACCAACAAACCAACAAATCAACAAGCCAACAAGCCAACAAAATAACAAACCAACAACCCAACAAACCAACAAACCAACAAACCAACAAACCAACAAACCAACAAACCAACAAGCCAACAAACCAACAAACCAACAAACCAACAAGCCAACAAACCAACAAACCAACAATCCAACAAACCAACAAACCAACAAACCAACAAACGAACAAACCAACAAACAAACAAACCAACAAACAAACAAACCAACAAACCAACAAACCAACAAACCAACAAACCAACAAACCAAGAAACCCACAAACCAACAAGCCAACAAACCAACAAACCAACAAACCAACAAGCCAACAAGCCAACAAAATAACAAACCAACAACCCAACAAACCAACAAACCAACGAACCAACAAACCAACAAACGAACAAACGAACAAACCAACAAACCAACAAGCCAACAAGCCAACAAACCAACAAGCCAACAAGCCAACAAGCCAACAAACCAACAAACCTACAAACCTACAAACCAACAAACCAACAAACCAATAAACAAACAAGCCAACAAACCAACAAACCAACAAACCAACAAACCAACAAACCAACAAACCAACAAACCAACAAGCCAACAAGCCATTAAACCAACAAACCAACAAACCAACAAACCAACAAACCAACAAACCAACAAACCAACAAACCAACAAGCCAACAAACCAACAAACCAACAAACCAACAAACCAACAAACCAACAAACCAACAAACCAACAAACCAACAAACCAACAAACCAACAAACCAACAAACCAACAAACCAACAAACCAACAATGCAACAAACTAACAAACCAACAAACCAACAAACGAACAAACCAACAAACCAACAAGCCAACAAACCAATAAACGCACAAACCAACAAACCAACAAGTCAACAAGCCAAAAAACCAACAACCCAATAAGCCAACAAGCCAACAAACCAACAAACCAACAAGCCAACAAGCCAACAAACCAATAAACCAACAAGCCAAGAAGCCAACAAACCAACAAACCAACAAACCAACAAACCAACAAACCAACAACCCAACAAACCAACAAACCAACAAACCAACAAGCCAACAAGCCAACAAACCAACAAACCAACAAACCAACAAGCCAACAAGCCAACAAACAAACAAACCAACAAACCAACAAACCAACAAACCAACAAACGAACAAACCAACAAACCAACAAACTAACAAACCAATTAACCAACAAGCCAACAAAGCAACAAACCAACACACCAACAAACGAACAAACAAACAAACCATCAAACCAACAAACCAACAAACCAACAAGCAGACGAACCAACAAACCAACAAGCCAACAAGCCAACAAACCAACAAGCCAACAAGCGAACAAACCAACAAACAAACAAACCAACAAACCAAAAAAACCAATAAACCAACAAACCAACAAACCAACAAACCAACAAACCAACAAGCCAACAAGCCAACAAACGAACAAACCAACAAACCAAAAAGCCAACAAGCCAACAAACCAACAAGCCAACAAACCAAAAACCAACAAACCAACAAGCCAACAAACCAACAAACCAACAAACGAACAAGCCAACAAACCAACAAACCAACAAACCAACAAACCAACAAACCAACAAGCCAACAAACCAACAAACCAACAAACCAACAAACCAACAAGCCAACAAAATAACAAACCAACAACCAAACAAACCAACAAACCAACAAACCAACAAACCAACAAACGAACAAACCAACAAACCAACAAACCAACAAACCAACAAACCAACAAACCAACAAACCAACAAACCAACAAACCAACAAACCAACAAACCAACAAGCCAACAAACCAACAAACCAACAAACCAACAAACCAACAATCCAACAAACCAACAAACCAACAAACCAACAAACGAACAAACCAACAAACAAACAAACCAACAAACCAACAAACCAACAAACAAACAAACCAACAAACCAACAAACCAACAAACCAACGAACCAACAAACCAACAAAAGAACAAACCAACAAACCAACAAGCCAAGAAGCCAACAAACCAACAAGCCAACAATTCAGCAAGCCAACAAACCAACAAACCTACAAACCTACAAACCAACAAACCAACAAACCAATAAACCAACAAGCCAACAAACCAACAAACCAACAAACCAACAAACCAACAAACCAACAAACCAACAAACCAACAAACCAACAAACCAACAAACCAACAAGCCAACAAGCCATTAAACCAACAAACCAACAAACCAACAAACCAACAAACCAACAAACCAACAAACCAACAAACCAACAAACCAACAAACCAACAAACTAACAAACCAACAAGCCAACAAACCAACAAACCAACAAACCAACAAACCAACAAATCAACAAACCAACAAACCAATAAACCAACAAACCAACAAACCAACAAACCAACAAACCAACAAACCAACAAACGAACAAACCAACAATCCAACAAAACAACAAACCAACAAACCAACAAACGAACAAACCAACAAACCAACAAACCAACAAGCCAACAAACCAATAAACCCACAAACCAACAAACCAACAAGCCAACAAGCCAAAAAACCAACAAACCAATAAGCCAACAAGGTAACAAACCAACAAACCAACAAGCCAACAAGCCAACAAACCAATAAACCAACAAGCCAAGAAGCCAACAAACCAACAAACCAACAAACCAACAAACAAATAAACCAACAAACCAACAAACCAACAAACCAACAAACCAACAAACCAACAAACCAACAACCCAACAAACCAACAAACCAACAAACCAACATGCCAACAAGCCAACAAACCAACAAACCAACAAACCAACAAGCCAACAAGCCAACAAACAAACAAACCAACAAACCAACAAACCAACAAACCAACAAACGAACAAACCAACAAACTAACAAACCAATTAACCAACAAGCCAACAAACCAACAAACCAACATACCAACAAACGAACAAACAAACAAACCATCAAACCAACAAACCAACAAACCAACAAGCAAACGAACCAACAAACCAACAAGCCAACAAGCCAACAAACCAACAAGCCAACAAGCGAACAAACCAACAAACAAACAAACCAACAAACCAAAAAACCAATAAACCAACAAGCCAACAAACCAACAAACCAACAAACCAAAAAATCAACAAACTAACAAACGAACAAACCAACAAACCAACAAATCAACAAACGAACAAACCAACAAACCAACAAACCAACAAACCAACAAACCAACAAACCAACAAACCAACAAACAAACAAACCAACAAACCAACAAACCAACAAACGAACAAACGAACAAACGAAGAAACGAACAAACCAACAAACAAACAAACCAACAAACCAACAAACCAACAAGCCAACAAGCCAACAAACCAACAAGCCAACAAGGCAACAAAACAACAAGCCAACAAACGAACAAACCAACAAACCAACAAACCAACAAGCCAACAAACCAACAAACCAACAAACCAACAAGCCAACAAACCAACAAACGAACAAACCAACAAACAAACAAACAAACAAACCAACAAACCAACAAACCAACAAACCAACAAACCAACAAACCAACAAGGCAACAAGCCATCAAACCAACAAACCAACAAACCAACAAACCAACAAACCAACAAACCAACAAACCAACAAACGAACAAACCAACAAACGAACAAACGAACAAACCAACAAACAAACAAACCAACCAACCAACAAACCAACAAGCCAACAAGCCAACAAACCAACAAACCAACAAACCAACAAGTCAACAAGGCAACAAACCAACAAGCCAACAAACGAACAAACCAACAAACCAACAAACCAACAAGCCAACAAACCAACAAACCAACAAACCAACAAACCAACAAACCAACAGGCCAACAAACCAACAAGCGAACAAACCAACAAACAAACAAACCAAAAACCAACAAACCAACAAACCAACAAACCAACAAGCCAACAAGCCAACAAACCAACAAACCAACAAACCTCAAACCACCAAGCCAACAAGCCAACAAACCAACAAACCAATAAACCAACAAACGAAGAAGCCAACAAACCAACAAACCAACAAGCCAACAAACCAAAAAACGAACAAACCAACAAACCAACAAACTAACAAACCAACAAACCAACAAGCCAAAAAACCAACAAACCAACAAACCAACAAACCAACAAACCAACAAACCAACAAACCAACAAACCAACAAGCCAACAAGCCAACAAACGAACAAACCAACAAACCAACAAGCCAACAAGCCAACAAACCAACAAGCCAACAAACCAGAAACCAACAAACCAACAAGCCAACAAACCAACAAACCAACAAACCAACAAACGAACAAGCCAACAAACCAACAAAACAAAAAAACAAACAAACCAACAAACCAACAAACCAACAAGCCAACAAGCCAACAAACCAACAAACAAACAAACCAACAAACGAACAAACCAACAAAACCAACAAACGAACAAACCAACAAACCAACAAACGTACAAACCAACAAACCAACAAGCCAACAAGCCAACAAACCAACAAACCAACAAACCTCAAACCACCAAGCCAACAAGCCAACAAACCAACAAACCAATAAACCAACAAACGAAGAAGCCAACAAACCAACAAACCAACAAGCCAACAAACCAAAAAACGAACAAACCAACAAACTAACAAACTAACAAACAAACAAACCAACAAGCCAACAAGCCAACAAACCAACAAACCAATAAACCAACAAACCAACAAACCAAAAAACCAACAAACCAACAAACCAACAAACCAACAAGCCAACAAGCCAACAAACGAACAAACCTACAAACCAACAAGCCAACAAGCCAACAAACCAACAAGCCAACAAACCAAAAAACCAACAAACCAACAAGCCAACAAACCAACAAACCAACAAACCAACAAACGAACAAGCCAACAAACCAACAAACCAACAAACCAACAAACCAACAAACCAACAAGCCAACAAGCCAACAAACCAACAAACAAACAAACCAACAAACGAACAAACCAACAAAACCAACAAACGAACTAACCAACAAACAAACAAACCAACAAACCAACAAACAAACAAACCAACAAACAATCAAGCCTACAAACCAACAAACCAACAAACCAACAAACCAACAAACCAACAAGCCAACAAACCAACAAACCAACAAACCAACAAGCCAACCAGCCAAAAAAATAACAAACCAACAACCCAACAAACCAACAAACCAACAAACCAACAAACCAGCAAACCAACAAACCAACAAACCAACAAACCAACAAACCAACAAACCAACAAACCAACAAACCAACAAGCCAACAAACCAACAAACCAACAATCCAACAAACCAACAAACCAACAAACCAACAAACGAATAAACCAACAAACAAACAAACCAACAAACAAACAAACCAACAAACCAACAAACCAACAAACCAACAAACCAAGAAACCCACAAACCAACAAGCCAACAAACCAACAAACCAACAAACCAACAAGCCAACAAGCCAACAAAATAACAAACCAACAACCCAACAAACCAACAAACTAACGAACCAACAAACCAACAAACGAACAAACCAACAAACCAACAAGCCAACAAGCCAACAAACCAACAAGCCAACAAGCCAACAAGCCAACAAGCCAACAAACCAACAAACCTACAAACCTACAAACCAACAAACCAACAAACCAATAAACCAATAAACCAACAAGCCAACAAACCAACAAACCAACAAACCAACAAACCAACAAACCAACAAACCAACAAACCAACAAACCAACAAGCCAACAAGCCATTAAACCAACAAACCAACAAACCAACAAACCAACAAACCAACAAACCAACAAACCAACAAACCAACAAACCAACAAACCAACAAACCAACAAACTAACAAACCAACAAGCCAACAAACCAACAAACCAACAAACCAACAAACCAACAAACCAACAAACCAACAAACCAACAAACCAACAAACCAACAAACCAATAAACCAACAAACGAACAAACCAACATTCCAACAAACCAACAAACCAACAAACCAACAAACCAACAAACCAACAAACGAACAAACCAACAAACCAACAAACCAACAAGCCAACAAACCAATAAACGCACAAACCAACAAACCAACAAGCCAACAAGCCAAAAAACCAACAAACCAACAAACCAACAAGCCAACAAGCCAACAAACCAATAAACCAACAAGCCAAGAAGCCAACAAACCAACAAACCAACGAACAAATAAACCAACAAATCAACAAACCAACAAACCAACAAACCAACAAACCAACAACCCAACAAACCAACAAACCAACAAACCAACAAGCCAACAAGCCAACAAACCAACAAACCAACAAACCAACAAGCCAACAAGCCAACAAACAAACAAACCAACAAACCAACAAACCAACAAACCAACAAACGAACAAACCAACAAACCAACAAACTAACAAACCAATTAACCAACAAGCCAACAAACCAACAAACCAACACACCAACAAACGAACAAACAAACAAACCATCAAACCAACAAACCAACAAACCAACAAGCAAACGAACCAACAAACCAACTAGCCAACAAGCCAATAAACCAACAAGCCAACAAGCGAACAAACAAACAAACAAACAAACCAACAAACAAAAAAACCAATAAACCAACAAGCCAACAAACCAACAAACCAACAAACCAACAAACCAAAAAATCAACAAACTAACAAACGAACAAACCAACAAATCAACGAACGAACAAACCAACAAACCAACAAACCAACAAACCAACAAACCAACAAACCAACAAACCAACAAACAAACAAACCAACAAACCAACAAACCAACAAACCAACAAACGAACAAACGAACAAACGAACAAACGAACAAACGAACAAACGAACAAACCAACAAACAAACAAACCAACAAACCAACAAACCAACAAGCCAACAAGCCAACAAGCCAACAAACCAACAAGCCAACAAGGCAACAAAACAACAAGCCAACAAACGAACAAACCAACAAACCAACAAACCAACAAGCCAACAAACCAACAAACCAACAAACCAACAAACCAATAAGCCAACAAACCAACAAACGAACAAACCAACAAACAAACAAACAAACAAACCAACAAACCAACACACCAACAAACCAACAAACCGACAAGGCAACAAGCCATCAAACCAACAAACTAACAAACCAACAAACCAACAAACCAACAAACCAACAAACCAACAAACGAACAAACGAACAAACGAACAAACGAACAAACTAACAAACAAACAAACCAACAAACCAACAAACCAACAAGCCAACAAGCCAACAAACCAACAAACCAACAAACCAACAAGCCAACAAGGCAACAAACCAACAAGCCAACAAACGAACAAACCAACAAACCAACAAACCAACAAGCCAACAAACCAACAAACCAACAAACCAACAAACCAACAGGCCAACAAACCAACAAACGAACAAACCAACAAACAAACAAACCAAAAACCAACAAACCAACAAACCAACAAACCAACAAGCCAACAAGCCAACAAACCAACAAACCTCAAACCACCAAGCCAACAAGCCAACAAACCAACAAACCAATAAACCAACAAACGAAGAAGCCAACAAACCAACAAACCAACAAGCCAACAAACCAAAAAACGAACAAACCAACAAACCAACAAGCCAACAAGCCAACAAACCAACAAGCCAACAAACCAAAAAACCAACAAACCAACAAGCCAACAAACCAACAAACCAACAAACCAACAAACGAACAAGGCAACAAACCAACAAACCAACAAACCAACAAACCAACAAACCAACAAGCCAACAAGCCAACAAACCAACAAACAAACAAACCAACAAAACAACAAACCAACAAACCAACAAACGAACAAACTAACAAACCAACAACCCAACAAGCCAACAAACCAACAAACCAACAAACCAACAAACGAACAAGCCAACAAACCAACAAACCAACAAACCAACAAACCAACAAACCAACAAACCAACAAACCAACAAACCAACAAACCAACAAGCCAACAAGCTAACAAACGAACAAACCAACAAACCAACAAACCAACAAACCAATAAACGAACAAGCCAACAAACCAACAAACCAACAAACCAACAAACCAACAAGCCACCAAGCCAACAAGCCAACAAACGAACAAACCAACAAACCAACAAGCCAACAAACCAACAAGCCAACAAACCAACAAACCAACAAACCAACAAACGAACAAGCCAACAAACCAACAAACCAACAAACCAACAAACCAACAAACAAACAAGCCAACAAGCCAACAAACCAACAAACAAACAAACCAACAAACGAACAAACCAACAACACCAACAAACGAACAAACCAACAAACCAACAAACGTACAAACCAACAAACCAACAAACGAACAAACCAACAAACCAACAAACCAACAAACAAACAAATCAACAAACACACAAACCAACAAACCAACAAGCCAAAAAGCCAACAAACCAACAAGCCAACAAACCAACAAACCGACAAACCAACAAACCAACAAACCAACAAAACAACAAACCAACAAACCAACAAACGAACAAACTAACAAACCAACAACCCAACAAGCCAACAAACCAACAAACCAAGAAACCAACAAACCAACAAACCAACAAACCAACAAACCAACAAACCAACAAACCAACAAACCAACAAACCAACAAACCAACAAACCAACAAACCAACAAACCAACAAACGTACAAACCAACAAACCAACAAACGAACAAACCAACAAACCAACAAACCAACAAACAAACAAATCAACAAACAAACAAACCAACAAGCTAACAAGCCAACAAACCAACAAGCCAACAAACGAACAAACCAACAAACTAACAAACCAACCAACCAACAAACCAACAAACCAACAAACCGACAAACAAACAAACCAACAAACGAACCAACCAATAAACCAACAAACGAACAAACCAACAAAGAAACATACAAACAAACCAACAAACCAACAAACCAACAAACCAACAAACCAACAAACCAACAAACCAACAAACCAACAAACAAACAAACCAACAAACCAACAAACCAACAAACGAACAAACCAACAAACTAACAAACCAACAAACAAACAAACCAACAAATGAACAAACCAACAAACCAACAAACCAAAAAACCAACAAACCTACAAATCATCAAACCAACAAACCAACAAACCAATAAACCAACAAACCAACAAACCATCAAACCAACAAACCAACAAACCAACAAACCAACAAGCCAACAAAACAACAAACCAACAAGCCAACAAACCAACAAACCAACAATCCAACAAACCAACAAACCAACAAACCAACAAACGAGCAAACTAACAAACAAACAAACCAACAAACAAACAAACCAACAAACCAAAAAACCAACAAACCAACAAACCCACAAACCAACAAGCCAAAAAACCAACAAACCAACAAACCAACAAGCCAACAAAAAAACAAACCAACAACCTAACAAACCAACAAACCAACAAACCAACAAACGAACAAACCAACAAACCAACAAGCCAACAAGCCAACAAACCATCTAGCCAACAAGCCAACAAGCCAACAAACCAACAAGCCAACAAACCAACAAACCAATACACCAACAAGCCAACAAACCAACAAACCAACAAACCAACAAACCAACAAACCAGCAAACCAACAAACCAACAAACCAACAAGCCAACAAACTAACAAACCAACAAACTAACAATCCAATAAACCAACAAACCAACAAACCAGCAAACCAACAAACCAACAAACCAACAAGCCAACAAACCAACAAACCAACAAACCAACAAATGAACAAACCAACAAACAAACAAACCAACAAACCAACAAACCAACAAACCAACAAACCAACAATCCAACAAGCCAACAAACCAACAAACCAACAAACCAACAAACCAACAAACCAACAAACCAACAAACCAACAAACCAACAAACCAATAAACCAACAAGCCAACAAACCAACAAACCAACAAACCAACAAACCAACAAACCAACAAACCAACAAACCAACAAACCAACAAACCAACAAACCAATAAGCCAACAAACCAACAAACCAACAAACCAACAAACCAACAAACCAACAAACCAACAAACCAACAAACCAACAAACCAACAAACCAACAAACCAACAAACCAACAAACCAACAAACCAACAAACCAACAAGCCAACAAGCCAACAAACCAACAAACCTCAAACCACCAAGCCAACAAGCCAACAAACCAACAAACCAATAAACCAACAAACGAAGAAGCCAACAAACCAACAAACCAACAAGCCAACAAACCAAAAAACGAACAAACCAACAAACCAACAAGCCAACAAGCCAACAAACCAACAAGCCAACAAACCAAAAAACCAACAAACCAACAAGCCAACAAACCAACAAACCAACAAACCAACAAACGAACAAGGCAACAAACCAACAAACCAACAAACCAACAAACCAACAAACCAACAAGCCAACAAGCCAACAAACCAACAAACAAACAAACCAACAAAACAACAAACCAACAAACCAACAAACGAACAAACTAACAAACCAACAACCCAACAAGCCAACAAACCAACAAACCAACAAACCAACAAACGAACAAGCCAACAAACCAACAAACCAACAAACCAACAAACCAACAAACCAACAAACCAACAAACCAACAAACCAACAAGCCAACAAGCTAACAAACGAACAAACCAACAAACCAACAAACCAACAAACCAATAAACGAACAAGCCAACAAACCAACAAACCAACAAACCAACAAACCAACAAGCCACCAAGCCAACAAGCCAACAAACGAACAAACCAACAAACCAACAAGCCAACAAACCAACAAGCCAACAAACCAACAAACCAACAAACCAACAAACGAACAAGCCAACAAACCAACAAACCAACAAACCAACAAACCAACAAACAAACAAGCCAACAAGCCAACAAACCAACAAACAAACAAACCAACAAACGAACAAACCAACAACACCAACAAACGAACAAACCAACAAACCAACAAACGTACAAACCAACAAACCAACAAACGAACAAACCAACAAACCAACAAACCAACAAACAAACAAATCAACAAACACACAAACCAACAAACCAACAAGCCAAAAAGCCAACAAACCAACAAGCCAACAAACCAACAAACCGACAAACCAACAAACCAACAAACCAACAAAACAACAAACCAACAAACCAACAAACGAACAAACTAACAAACCAACAACCCAACAAGCCAACAAACCAACAAACCAAGAAACCAACAAACCAACAAACCAACAAACCAACAAACCAACAAACCAACAAACCAACAAACCAACAAACCAACAAACCAACAAACCAACAAACCAACAAACCAACAAACGTACAAACCAACAAACCAACAAACGAACAAACCAACAAACCAACAAACCAACAAACAAACAAATCAACAAACAAACAAACCAACAAGCTAACAAGCCAACAAACCAACAAGCCAACAAACGAACAAACCAACAAACTAACAAACCAACCAACCAACAAACCAACAAACCAACAAACCGACAAACAAACAAACCAACAAACGAACCAACCAATAAACCAACAAACGAACAAACCAACAAAGAAACATACAAACAAACCAACAAACCAACAAACCAACAAACCAACAAACCAACAAACCAACAAACCAACAAACCAACAAACAAACAAACCAACAAACCAACAAACCAACAAACGAACAAACCAACAAACTAACAAACCAACAAACAAACAAACCAACAAATGAACAAACCAACAAACCAACAAACCAAAAAACCAACAAACCTACAAATCATCAAACCAACAAACCAACAAACCAATAAACCAACAAACCAACAAACCATCAAACCAACAAACCAACAAACCAACAAACCAACAAGCCAACAAAACAACAAACCAACAAGCCAACAAACCAACAAACCAACAATCCAACAAACCAACAAACCAACAAACCAACAAACGAGCAAACTAACAAACAAACAAACCAACAAACAAACAAACCAACAAACCAAAAAACCAACAAACCAACAAACCCACAAACCAACAAGCCAAAAAACCAACAAACCAACAAACCAACAAGCCAACAAAAAAACAAACCAACAACCTAACAAACCAACAAACCAACAAACCAACAAACGAACAAACCAACAAACCAACAAGCCAACAAGCCAACAAACCATCTAGCCAACAAGCCAACAAGCCAACAAACCAACAAGCCAACAAACCAACAAACCAATACACCAACAAGCCAACAAACCAACAAACCAACAAACCAACAAACCAACAAACCAGCAAACCAACAAACCAACAAACCAACAAGCCAACAAACTAACAAACCAACAAACTAACAATCCAATAAACCAACAAACCAACAAACCAGCAAACCAACAAACCAACAAACCAACAAGCCAACAAACCAACAAACCAACAAACCAGCAAATGAACAAACCAACAAACAAACAAACCAACAAACCAACAAACCAACAAACCAACAAACCAACAATCCAACAAGCCAACAAACCAACAAACCAACAAACCAACAAACCAACAAACCAACAAACCAACAAACCAACAAACCAACAAACCAATAAACCAACAAGCCAACAAACCAACAAACCAACAAACCAACAAACCAACAAACCAACAAACCAACAAACCAACAAACCAACAAACCAACAAACCAATAAGCCAACAAACCAACAAACCAACAAACCAACAAACCAACAAACCAACAAACCAACAAACCAACAAACCAACAAACCAACAAACCAACAAACCAACAAACCAACAAACCAACAAACCAACAAACCAACAAACCAACAAACCAACAAACCAACAAACCAACAAACCAACAAACGAACAAACCAACAAATCAACAAACCAACAAGCCAACCAACCAACAAACCAACAAACCAACAAACTAACAAACCAACAAACCAACAAGCCAACAAACCAACAAACCAATAAGCCAACAAACCAACAAACCAATAAACTAACAAACCAACAAACCAACAAGCCAACAAACCAACAAACCAATAAGCCAACAAGCCAATAAACCAACAAACCAACAAACCAACAAACCAACAAACTAACAAAGCAATAAGCCAACAACCCAACAAACCAACAAACCAACAAACAAACAGACGAACAAACCTACAAACCAACAAACCAACAAACCAACAAACGAACAAACCAACACACCAACAAGCCAACAAACCAACAAACCAACAAGCCAACAAACCAACAAACCAACAAACCAACAAACCAACAAACCAACAAACCAACAAACCAACAAACCAACAAACCAAGAAACCAACAAGCCAACAAACCAACAAACCAACAAACCAACAAACCAACAAACCAACAAACCAACAAACCAACAAGCCAATTAGCCAACAAACGAGCATACGAACAAACCAACAAGCCAACAATCCAGCTAAACAACAAGCCAAGAAACCAAAAAAAAACAAATAAACCAACAAGCCAACAAGCCAACAAACCAACAAACCAACAAACGAACAAACCAACAAACCAACAAACCAAGAAACCAACAAGCCAACAAACAAACAAATGAACAAGCCAACAAGCCAGCAAACCAACATACCAACAAACCAACAAATCAACAAACAAACAAACCAACAAACGAACAAACCAATAAACCAACAAACGAACCAACCAACAAACAAACAAACAAACAAACCAATAAACCAACAAACCAACAAACCAACAAACCAACAAACCAACAAACGAACAAACCGACAAACCAACAAACCAACAAACCAACAAACGAACAAACTAACAAACCAACAAACCAACAAACAAACAAACCAACAAACGAACAAACGAACAAACCAACAAACCAACAAACCAACAAACCAACAAACCAACAAACCAACAAACCAAAAAACCAACAAACCAACAAACCAACAAACCAACAAACCAACAAACCAACAAACCAATAAACCAACAAACCAACAAACCAACAAACCAACAAACCAACAAACCAACAAACCAACAAGCCAACAAACCAACAAACCAATAAGCCAACAAACCAACAAACCAACAATCCAACAAACCAAGAAACCAACAAACCAACAAACGAACAAACCAACAAACAAACAAACCAACAAACAAACAAACCAACAAACCAACAAACCAACAAACCAACAAACCAACAAACCAACAAACCAACAAACCAACAAACCAACAAGCCAACAAGCCAACAAAATAACAAACCAACAACCCAACAAACCAACAAACCAACAAACCAAAAAACCAACAAACCAACAAACCAACAAGCCAACAAGCCAACAAACCAACAAACCAACAAACCAACAAACCAACAAACCAACAAACCAACAAGCCAACAAGCCAACAAACCAACAAACCAACAAACCAACAAACCAACAAACCAACAAACCAACAAGCCAACAAACCAACAAGCCAACTAACCCAAAAACGAACAAACCAACAAACCAACGAACCAACAAACCAACAAGCCAACAAGCCAACAAACCAAAAAACCAACAAACCAAAAAACCAACAAACCAACAAACCAACAAACCAACAAACCAACAAGCCAACAAACCAACAAGCCAACTAACCCAACAACGAACAAACCAACAAACCAACGAACCAACAAACCAACAAGCCAACAAACCAACAAACCAACAAACGAACAAACTAACAAACCAACAAACCAACAAACAAACAAACCAACAAACGAACAAACCAACAAACCAACAAGCCAACAAGCCAACAAACCAACAAACCAACAAACCAACAAACCAACAAACCAACAAACCAACAAACCAACAAGCCAACAAACCAACAAGCCAACTAACCCAAAAACGAACAAACCAACAAACCAACGAACCAACAAACCAACAAGCCAACAAACCAACAAACCAACAAACGAACAAACTAACAAACCAACAAACCAACAAACAAACAAACCAACAAACGAACAAACGAACAAACCAACAAACCAACAAACCAACAAACCAACAAACCAACAAACCAACAAACCAACAAACCAACAAACCAACAAACCAACAAACCAACAAACCAACAAACCAACAAACCAACAAACCAATAAACCAACAAACCAACAAACCAACCAACCAACAAACCAACAAACCAACAAACCAACAAGCCAACAAACCAACAAACCAAAAAAAGAACAAACCAACGAACCAACGAACCAACAAACCAACAAACCAACAAGCCAATAAGCCAATAAGCCAACAAACCAACAAACCAACAAACCAACAAACCAACAAGCCAATTAGCCAACAGACGAGCATACCAACAAACCAACAAGCCAACAATCCAGCTAAACAACAAGCCAAGAAACCAAAAAAAAACAAATAAACCAACAAGCCAACAAGCCAACAAACCAACAAACCAACAAACGAACAAACCAACAAACCAACAAACCAAGAAACCAACAAGCCAACAAACCAACAAATGAACAAGCCAACAAGCCAGCAAACCAACATACCAACAAACCAACAAATCAACAAACAAACAAACCAACAAACGAACAAACCAATAAACCAACAAACGAACCAACCAACAAACAAACAAACAAACAAACCAATAAACCAACAAACCAACAAACCAACAAACCAACAAACCAACAAACCAACAAACGAACAAACCGACAAACCAACAAACCAACAAACCAACAAACGAACAAACTAACAAACCAACAAACCAACAAACAAACAAACCAACAAACGAACAAACGAACAAACCAACAAACCAACAAACCAACAAACCAACAAACCAACAAACCAACAAACCAAAAAACCAACAAACCAACAAACCAACAAACCAACAAACCAACAAACCAACAAACCAATAAACCAACAAACCAACAAACCAACAAACCAACAAACCAACAAACCAACAAACCAACAAACCAACAAGCCAACAAACCAACAAACCAATAAGCCAACAAACCAACAAACCAACAATCCAACAAACCAAGAAACCAACAAACCAACAAACGAACAAACCAACAAACAAACAAACCAACAAACAAACAAACCAACAAACCAACAAACCAACAAACAAACCAACAAACCAACAAACCAACAAACCAACAAACCAACAAACCAACAAGCCAACAAGCCAACAAAATAACAAACCAACAACCCAACAAACCAACAAACCAACAAACCAAAAAACCAACAAACCAACAAACCAACAAGCCAACAAGCCAACAAACCAACAAACCAACAAACCAACAAACCAACAAACCAACAAACCAATAAGCCAACAAGCCAACAAACCAACAAACCAACAAACCAACAAACCAACAAACCAACAAACCAACAAGCCAACAAACCAACAAGCCAACTAACCCAAAAACGAACAAACCAACAAACCAACGAACCAACAAACCAACAAGCCAACAAGCCAACAAACCAAAAAACCAACAAACCAAAAAACCAACAAACCAACAAACCAACAAACCAACAAACCAACAAGCCAACAAACCAACAAGCCAACTAACCCAACAACGAACAAACCAACAAACCAACGAACCAACAAACCAACAAGCCAACAAACCAACAAACCAACAAACGAACAAACTAACAAACCAACAAGCCAACAAACAAACAAACCAACAAACGAACAAACCAACAAACCAACAAGCCAACAAGCCAACAAACCAACAAACCAACAAACCAACAAACCAACAAACCAACAAACCAACAAGCCAACAAACCAACAAGCCAACTAACCCAAAAACGAACAAACCAACAAACCAACGAACCAACAAACCAACAAGCCAACAAACCAACAAACCAACAAACGAACAAACTAACAAACCAACAAACCAACAAACAAACAAACCAACAAACGAACAAACGAACAAACCAACAAACCAACAAACCAACAAACCAACAAACCAACAAACCAACAAACCAACAAACCAACAAACCAACAAACCAACAAACCAACAAACCAACAAACCAACAAACCAATAAACCAACAAACCAACAAACCAACCAACCAACAAACCAACAAACCAACAAACCAACAAGCCAACAAACCAACAAACCAATAAGCCAACAAACCAACAAACCAACAATCCAACAAACCAAGAAACCAACAAACCAACAAACGAACAAACCAACAAACAAACAAACCAACAAACAAACAAACCAACAAACCAACAAACCAACAAACCAACAAACCAAAAACCCACAAACCCACAAGCCAACAAACCAACAAACCAACAAACCAACAAGCCAACAAGCCAACAAAATAACAAACCAACAACCCAACAAACCAACAAACCAACGAACCAACAAACCAACAAACGAACAAACCAACAAACCAACAAGCCAACAAGCCAACAAACCAACAAACCTAAAAACCAACAAACCAATAAACCAACAAGCCAACAAACCAACAAACCAACAAACCAACAAACCAACAAACCAACAAACCAACAAACCAACAAACCAACAAACCAGCAAACCAACAAACCAACAAACCAACAAACCAACAAGCCAACAAACCAACAAACCAACAAATGAACAAAGCAACAAACAAACAAACCAACAAACCAACAAACCAACAAACAAACGAACCAACAAACCAACAAACCAACAAACCAACAAGCCAACAAACCAACAAACCAATAAACCAACAAGCCAACAAACCAACAAACCAACAAACCAACAAACCAACAAACCAACAAACCAAAAAACCAACAAACCACCAAACCAACAAACGAACAAACCAACAAACCAACAAGCCAACAAGCCAACAAACCAACAAGCCAACAAGCCAACAAACCAACAAACCTACAAACCAATACACCGATAAACCAACAAGCCAACAAACCAACAAACCAACAAACCAACAAACCAACAAACCAGCAAACCAACAAACCAACAAACCAACAAGCCAACAAACCAACAAACCAACAAATGAACAAACCAACAAACCAACAAACAAATAAACCAACAAACCAACAAGCCAACAAACCAACAAACCAATAAACCAACAAGCCAACAAGCCAACAAACCAACAAACCAACAAACCAACAAACCAACAAACCAACAAACCAACAAACCAACAAACCAACAAACCAACAAACCAACAAACCAACAAGCCAACAAACCAACAAACGAACAAACCAACAAACGAACAAACCAACAAACCAACAAACCAACAAACCAACAAACGAACAAACCAACACACCAACAAGCCAACAAACCAACAAACCAACAAGCCAACAAACCAACAAACCAACAAACCAACAAATCAACAAGCCAACAAGCCAACAAACCAACAAGCCAACAAACCAACAAACCAACAAACCAACAAACCAACAAACCAACAAACCAACAAACCAACAAGCCAACAAACCAAAAAACGAACAAACCAACAAACCAACAAACCAACAAACCAACAAGCCAATAAGCCAACAAACCAACAAACCAACAAACCAACAAACGAACAAACCCACAAACAAACAAACAAACAAACCAACAAACCAACAAATTAACAAGCTAACAAACCAACAAACCAAAAAACCAACAAACCAAAAAACCAACAAACCAACAAACCAACAAATCAACAAAGGAATAAACCAACAAACAAACAAACCAACAAACAAACAAACCAACAAACCAAAAAACCAACAAACCAACAACCCAACAAGCCAACAAACCAACAAACCAACAAACCAACAAACCAACAAACCAACAAACCAACAAACCAACAAACCAACAAGCCAACAAGCCAACAAACCAACAAACCAACAAACCAACAAACCAACAAACCAACAAACCAACAAACCAACAAACCAACAAGCCAACAAACCAACAAGCCAACTAACCCAAAAACGAACAAACCAACAAACCAACAAACCAACAAACCAACAAGCCAACAAGCCAACAAACCAACAAAGCAACAAACCAACAAGCCAACAAACTAACAAACCAACAAACCAACAAAGCAACAAACCAACAAACCAACAAACCAACAAACGAAGTAGCCAACAAACCAACAAACCAACAAACCAACAAACCAACAAACCAACAAGCCAACAAGCCAACAAACCAACAAACAAACAAACCAACAAACGAACAAACCAACAAAACCAACAAACGAACAAACCAACAAACCAACAAACGTACAAACCAACAAACCAACAAGCCAACAAGCCAACAAGCCAACAAACCAACAAACCAATAAACCAACAAACGAAGAAGCCAACAAACCAACAAACCAACAAGCCAACAAACCAAAAAACGAACAAACCAACAAACCAACAAACTAACAAACCAACAAACCAACAAACCAACAAGCCAACAAGCCAACAAACCAACAAACCAATAAACCAACAAACCAACAAACCAACAAACCAACAAACCAACAAACCAACAAGCCAACAAACCAACAAACGAACAAGCCAACAAACCAACAAAACAACAATCCAACAAACCAACAAACCAACAAGCCAACAAGCCAACAAACCAACAAACAAACAAACCAACAAACGAACAAACCAACAAAACCAACAAACGAACTAACCAACAAACAAACAAACCAACAAACCAACAAACAAACAAACCAACAAACAATCAAGCCAACAAACCAACAAACCAACAAACCAACAAACCAACAAACCAACAAACCAACAAACCAACAAACCAACAAGCCAACAAGCCAACAAAATAACAAACCAACAACCCAACAAACCAACAAACCAACAAACCAACAAACCAACAAACCAACAAACCAACAAACCAACAAACCAACAAGCCAACAAACCAACAAACCAACAATCCAACAAACCAACAAACCAACAAACGAACAAACCAACAAACAAGCAAACCAACAAACAAACAAACCAACAAACCAACAAACCAACAAACCAACAAACCAAGAAACCCACAAACCAACAAGCCAACAAATCAACAAACCAACAAACCAACAAGCCAACAATCCAACAAAATAACAAACCAACCACCCAACAACCCAACAAACCAACAAACCAACGAACCAACAAACCAACAAACGAACAAACCAACAAACCAACAAGCCAACAAGCCAACAAACCAACAAACCAACAAGCCAACAAGCCAACAAGCCAACAAACCAACAAACCAACAAACCTACAAACCAACAAACCAACAAACCAATAAACCAACAAGCCAACAAACCAACAAACCAACAAACCAACAAACCAACAAACCAACAAACCAACAAACCAACAAACCAACAAACCAACAAACCAACAAACCAACAAGCCAACAAGCCATTAAACCAACAAACCAACAAACCAACAAACCAACAAACCAACAAACCAACAAATCAACAAACCAACAAACTAACAAACCAACAAGCCAACAAACCAACAAACCAACAAACCAACAAACCAACAAACCAACAAACCAACAAACCGACAAACCAACAAACCAACAAACCAACAAACCAACAAACCAACAAACGAATAAACCAACAATCCAACAAACCAACAAACCAACAAACGAACAAACCAACAAACCAACAAACCAACAAGCCAACAAACCAATAAACGCACAAACCAACAAACCAACAAGCCAACAAGCCAAAAAACCAACAACCCAATAAGCCAACAAGCCAACAAACCAACAAACCAACAAGCCAACAAGCCAACAAAGCAACACACGAACAAGCCAACAAACCAACAAACCAACAATCCAACAAACCAACAAACCAACAAGCCAACAAGCCAACAAACCAACAAACAAACAAACCAACAAACGAACAAACCAACAAAACCAACAAACGAACTAACCAACAAACAAACAAACCAACAAACCAACAAACAAACAAACCAACAAACAATCAAGCCAACAAACCAACAAACCAACAAACCAACAAACCAACAAACCAACAAGCCAACAAACCAACAAACCAACAAACCAACAAGCCAACAAGCCAACAAAATAACAAACCAACAACCCAACAAACCAACAAACCAACAAACCAACAAACCAACAAGCCAACAAACCAACAAGCCAACAAACCAAAAAACCAACAAACCAACAAACCAACAAACCAACAAACCAACAAACCAACAAACGAACAAGCCAACAAACCAACAAACCAACAATCCAACAAACCAACAAACCAACAAGCCGACAAGCCAACAAACCAACAAACAAACAAACCAACAAACGAACAAACCAACAAAACCAACAAACGAACTAACCAACAAACAAACAAACCAACAAACCAACAAACAAACAAACCAACAAACAATCAAGCCAACAAACCAACAAACCAACAAACCAACAAACCAACAAACCAACAAGCCAACAAACCAACAAACCAACAAACCAACAAGCCAATAAGCCAACAAACCAACAAACCAACAAACCAACAAACGAACAAACCCACAAACAAACAAACAAACAAACCAACAAACCAACAAATTAACAAGCTAACAAACCAACAAACCAAAAAACCAACAAACCAAAAAACCAACAAACCAACAAACCAACAAATCAACAAAGGAATAAACCAACAAACAAACAAACCAACAAACAAACAAACCAACAAACCAAAAAACCAACAAACCAACAAGCCAACAAGCCAACAAACCAACAAACCAACAAACCAACAAACCAACAAACCAACAAACCAACAAACCAACAAACCAACAAGCCAACAAGCCAACAAACCAACAAACCAACAAACCAACAAACCAACAAACCAACAAACCAACAAACCAACAAGCCAACAAACCAACAAGCCAACTAACCCAAAAACGAACAAACCAACAAACCAACAAACCAACAAACCAACAAGCCAACAAGCCAACAAACCAACAAACCAACAAACCAACAAGCCAACAAACTAACAAACCAACAAACCAACAAACCAACAAACCAACAAACCAACAAACCAACAAACGAAGAAGCCAACAAACCAACAAACCAACAAACCAACAAACCAACAAACCAACAAGCCAACAAGCCAACAAACCAACAAACAAACAAACCAACAAACGAACAAACCAACAAAACCAACAAACGAACAAACCAACAAACCAACAAACGTACAAACCAACAAACCAACAAGCCAACAAGCCAACCAACCAACAAACCAACAAACCTCAAACCACCAAGCCAACAAGCCAACAAACCAACAAACCAATAAACCAACAAACGAAGAAGCCAACAAACCAACAAACCAACAAGCCAACAAACCAAAAAACGAACAACCCAACAAACCAACAAACTAACAAACCAACAAACCAACAAGCCAACAAGCCAACAAACCAACAAACCAATAAACCAACAAACCAACAAACCAACAAACCAACAAACCAACAAACCAACAAGCCAACAAACCAACAAACGAACAAGCCAACAAACCAACAAACCAACAATCCAACAAACCAACAAACCAACAAGCCAACAAGCCAACAAACCAACAAACAAACAAACCAACAAACGAACAAACCAACAAAACCAACAAACGAACTAACCAACAAACAAACAAACCAACAAACCAACAAACAAACAAACCAACAAACAATCAAGCCAACAAACCAACAAACCAACAAACCAACAAACCAACAAACCAACAAGCCAACAAACCAACAAACCAACAAACCAACAAACCAACAAGCCAACAAGCCAACAAAATAACAAACCAACAACCCAACAAACCAACAAACCAACAAACCAACAAACCAACAAACCAACAAACCAACAAACCAACAAACCAACAAGCCAACAAACCAACAAACCAACAATCCAACAAACCAACAAACCAACAAACCAACAAACGAACAAACCAACAAACAAACAAACCAACAAACAAACAAACCAACAAACCAACAAACCAACAAACCAACAAACCAAGAAACCCACAAACCAACAAGCCAACAAATCAACAAACCAACAAACCAACAAGCCAACAAGCCAACAAAATAACAAACCAACAACCCAACAACCCAACAAACCAACAAACCAACGAACCAACAAACCAACAAACGAACAAACCAACAAACCAACAAGCCAACAAGCCAACAAACCAACAAAACAACAAGCCAACAAGCCAACAAGCCAACAAACCAACAAACCTACAAACCTACAAACCAACAAACCAACAAACCAATAAAACAACAAGCCAACAAACCAACAAACCAACAAACCAACAAACCATTAAACCAACAAACCAACAAACCAACAAACCAACAAACCAACAAACCAACAAACCAACAAGCCAACAAGCCATTAAACCAACAAACCAACAAACCAACAAACCAACAAACCAACAAACCAACAAACCAACAAACCAACAAACTAACAAACCAACAAGCCAACAAACCAACAAACCAACAAACCAACAAACCAACAAACGAATAAACCAACAATCCAACAAACCAACAAACCAACAAACCAACAAACGAACAAACCAACAAACCAAAAAACCAACAAGCCAACAAACCAATAAACGCACAAACCAACAAACCAACAAGCCAACAAGCCAAAAAACCAACAACCCAATAAGCCAACAGGCCAACAAACCAACAAACCAACAAGCCAACAAGCCAACAAACCAACAAACGAACAAGCCAACAAGCCAACAAACCAACAAACAAACAAACCAACAAACGAACAAACCAACAAAACCAACAAACGAACTAACCAACAAACAAACAAACCAACAAACCAACAAACAAACAAACCAACAAACAATCAAGCCAACAAACCAACAAACCAACAAACCAACAAACCAACAAACCAACAAACCAACAAACCAACAAGCCAACAAACCAACAAACCAACAAACCAACAAGCCAACAAGCCAACAAAATAACAAACCAACAACCCAACAAACCAACAAACCAACAAACCAACAAACCAACAAGCCAACAAACCAACAAGCCAACAAACCAAAAAACCAACAAACCAACAAGCCAACAAACCAACAAACCAACAAACCAACAAACGAACAAGCCAACAAACCAACAAACCAACAATCCAACAAACCAACAAACCAACAAGCCAACAAGCCAACAAACCAACAAACAAACAAACCAACAAACGAACAAACCAACAAAACCAACAAACGAACTAACCAACAAACAAACAAACCAACAAACCAACAAACAAACAAACCAACAAACAATCAAGCCAACAAACCAACAAACCAACAAACCAACAAACCAACAAACCAACAAGCCAACAAACCAACAAACCAACAAACCAACAAGCCAACAAGCCAACAAAATAACAAACCAACAACCCAACAAACCAACAAACCAACAAACCAACAAACCAACAAACCAACAAACCAACAAGCCAACAAACCAACAAACCAACAATCCAACAAAGCAACAAACCAACAAACCAACAAACGAACAAACCAACAAACAAACAAACCAACAAACAAACAAACCAACAAAGCAACAAACCAACAAACCAACAAACCAAGAAACCCACAAACCAACAAGCCAACAAATCAACAAACCAACAAACCAACAAGCCAACATGCCAACAAAATAACAAACCAACAACCCAACAAACCAACAAACCAACGAACCAACAAACCAACACACGAACAAACCAACAAACCAACAAGCCAACAAGCCAACAAACCAACAAACCAACAAGCCAACAAGCCAACAAGACAACAAACCAACAAACCTAAAAACCTACAAACCAACAAACCAACAAACCAATAAACCAACAAGCCAACAAACCAACAAACCAACAAACCAACAAACCAACAAACCAACAAACCAACAAACCAACAAACCAACAAACCAACAAACCAACAAACCAACAAACCAACAAACCAACAAGCCAACAAGCCATTAAACCAACAAACCAACAAACCAACAAACCAACAAAACAACAAACCAACAAACCAACAAACCAACAAACTAACAAACCAACAAGCCAACAAACCAACAAACCAACAAACCAACAAACCAACAAACCAACAAACCAACAAACCGACAAACCAACAAACCAACAAACCAACAAACCAACAAACCAACAAACGAACAAACCAACAATCCAACAAACCAACAAACCAACAAACCAACAAACGAACAAACCAACAAACCAACAAACCAACAAGCCAACAAACCAATAAACGCACAAACCAACAAACCAACAAGCCAACAAGCCAAAAAACCAACAACCCAATAAGCCAACAAGCCAACAAACCAACAAACCAACAAACCAACAAACCAACAAGCCAACAAACCAATAAACCAACAAGCCAAGAAGCCAACAAACCAACAAACCAACAAACCAACAAACAAATAAACCAACAAACCAACAAACCAACAAACCAACAAACCAACAAACCAACAAACCAACAAACCAACAAACCAACAACCCAACAAACCAACAAACCAACAAACCAACAAGCCAACAAGCCAACAAACCAACAAACCAACAAACCAACAAGCCAACAAGCCAACAAACAAACAAACCAACAAACAAACAAACCAACAAACCAACAAACGAACAAAGCAACAAACCAACAAACTAACAAACCAATTAACCAACAAGCCAACAAACCAACAAACCAACACACCAACAAACGAACAAACAAACAAACCATCAAACCAACAAACCAACAAGCAAACGAACCAACAAACCAACAAGCCAACAAGCCAACAAACCAACAAGCCAACAAGCGAACAAACCAACAAACAAACAAACCAACAAATCAAAAAACCAATAAACCAACAAGCCAACAAACCAACAAACCAACAAACCAACAAACCAAAAAATCAACAAACTAACAAACGAACAAACCAGCAAACCAACAAATCAACAAACGAACAAACCAACAAACCAACAAACCAACAAACCAACAAACCAACAAACCAACAAACCAACAAACCAACAAACCAACAAACCAACAAACAAACAAACCAACAAACCAACAAACCAACAAACGAACAAACGAACAAACGATCAAACGAACAAACGAACAAACGAACAAACCAACAAACAAACAAACCAACAAACCAACAAACCAACAAGCCAACAAGCCAACAAACCAACAAGCCAACAAGGCAACAAAACAACAAGCCAACAAACGAACAAACCAACAAACCAACAAACCAACAAGCCAACAAACCAACAAACCAACAAACCAACAAGTCAACAAACCAACAAACGAACAAACCAACAAACAAACAAACAAACAAACCAACAAACCAACAAACCAACAAACCAACAAACCAACAAGGCAACAAGCCATCAAACCAACAAACCAACAAACCAACAAACCAACAAACCAACAAACCAACAAACCAACAAACGAACAAACGAACAAACGAACAAACGAACAAACCAACAAACAAACAAACCAACAAACCAACAAACCAACAAGCCAACAAGCCAACAAACCAACAAACCAACAAACCAACAAGCCAACAAGGCAACAAACCAACAAGCCAACAAACGAACAAACCAACAAACCAAAAAACCAACAAGCCAACAAACCAACAAACCAACAAACCAACAAACCAACAGGCCAACAAACCAACAAACGAACAAACCAACAAACAAACAAACCAAAAACCAACAAACCAACAAACCAACAAACCAACAAGCCAACAAGCCAACAAACCAACATACCAACAAACCTCAAACCACCAAGACAACAAGCCAACAAACCAACAAACCAATAAACCAACAAACGAAGAAGCCAACAAACCAACAAACCAACAAGCCAACAAACCAAAAAACGAACAAACCAACAAACCAACAAACTAACAAACCAACAAACCAACAAGCCAACAAGCCAAAAAACCAACAAACCAACAAACCAACAAACCAACAAACCAACAAACGAACAAGCCAACAAGCCAACAAACGAACAAACCAACAAACCAACAAGCCAACAAGCCAACAAACCAACAAGCCAACAAACCAAAAAACCAACAAACCAACATGCCGACAAACCAACAAACCAACAAACCAACAAACGAACAAGCCAACAAACCAACAAACCAACAAACCAACAAACCAACAAACCAACAAGCCAACAAGCCAACAAACCAACAAACAAACAAACCAACAAACCAACAAACCAACAAGCCAACAAGCCAACAAACCAACAAACAAACAAACCAACAAACGAACAAACCAACAAAACCAACAAACGAACAAACCAACAAACCAACAAACGTACAAACCAACAAACCAACAAACGAACAAACCAACAAACCAACAAACCAACAAACAAACAAATCAACAAACAAACAAACCAACAAACCAACAAGCCAACAAGCCAACAAACCAACAAGCCAACAAACCAACAAACCGACAAACCAACAAACCAACAAACCAACAAAACAACAAACCAACAAACCAACAAACGAACAAACTAACAAACCAATAACTCAACAAGCCAACAAACCAACAAACCAACAAACCAACAAACGAACAAGCCAACAAACCAACAAACCAACAAACCAACAAACCAACAAACCAACAAGCCAACAAGCCAACAAATCAACAAACAAACAAACCAACAAACGAACAAACCAACAAAACCAACAAACGAACAAACCAACAAACAAACAAACTAACAAACCAACAAACCAACAAACCAACAAACCAACAAACCAACAAACCAACAAACGTACAAACCAACAAACCAACAAACGAACAAACCAACAAACCAACAAACCAACAAACAAACAAATCAACAAACAAACAAACCAACAAGCTAACAAGCCAACAAACCAAGAAGCCAACAAACGAACAAACCAACAAACTAACAAACCAACCAACCAACAAACCAACAAACCAACAAACCAACAAACAAACAAACCAACAAACGACCCAACCAATAAACCAACAAAAGAACAAACCAACAAAGAAACATACAAACAAACCAGCAAACCAACAAACGAACAAACCAACAAACTAACAAACCAACAAACAAATAAACCAACAAATGAACAAACCAACAAACCAACAAACCAACAAACCAACAAACCTACAAATCAACAAACCAACAAACCAACAAACCAATAAACCAACAAACCAACAAACCATCAAACCAACAAACCAACAAACCAACAAACCAACAAGCCAACAAAACAACAAACCAACAAGCCAACAAACCAACAAACCAACAATCCAACAAACCAACAAACCAACAAACGAGCAAACCAACAAACAAACAAACCAACAAACAAACAAACCAACAAACCAACAAACCAACAAACCAACAAACCAACAAACCCACAAACCAACAAGCCAAAAAACCAACAAACCAACAAACCAACAAGCCAACAAGCCAACAAAAAAACAAACCAACAACCCAACAACCCAACAAACCAACAAACCAACAAACCAACAAACCAACAAACGAACAAACCAACAAACCAACAAGCCAACAAGCCAACAAACCAACTAGCCAACAAGCCAACAAGCCAACAAACCAACAAGCCAACAAACCAACAAACCAATACACCAACAAGCCAACAAACCAACAAACCAACAAACCAACAAACCAACAAACCAACAAACCAGCAAACCAACAAACCAACAAACCAACAAGCCAACAAACTAACAAACCAACAAACTAACAAGCCAATAAACCAACAAACCAACAAGCCAACAAGCCAACAAACCAACAAACCAACAAACCAACAAATGAACAAACCAACAAACAAACAAACCAACAAACCAACAAACCAACAAACCAACAATCCAACAAGCCAACAAACCAACAAACCAACAAACCAACAAACCAACAAACCAACAAACCAACAAACCAACAAACCAATAAACCAACAAGCCAACAAGCCAACAAACCAACAAACCAACAAACCAACAAACCAACAAACCAACAAACCAACAAACCAACAAACCAACAAACCAACAAACCAACAAGCCAACAAACCAACAAACCAACAAACCAACAAACCAACAAACCAACAAACCAACAAACAAACAAACCAACAAACCAACAAACCAACAAACCAACAAACCAACAAACCAACAAACCAACAAACCAACAAACCAACAAACCAACAAACCAACAAACCAACAAACGAACAAACCAACAAATCAACAAACCAACAAGCCAACCAACCAACAAACCAACAAACCAACAAACTAACAAACCAACAAACCAACAAGCCAACAAACCAACAAACCAATAAGCCAACAAACCAACAAACCAACAAACTAACAGACCAACAAACCAACAAACCAACAAGCCAACAAACCAACAAACCAATAAGCCAACAAGCCAATAAACCAACAAACCAACAAACCAACAAACCAACAAACTAACAAAGCAACAAGCCAACAACCCAACAAACCAACAAACCAACAAACAAACAGACGAACAAACCTACAAACCAACAAACCAACAAACCAACAAACCAACAAACGAACAAACCAACACACCAACAAGCCAACAAACCAACAAACCAACAAGCCAACAAACCAACAAACCAACAAACCAACAAACCAAGAAACCAACAAGCCAACAAACCAACAAACCAACAAACCAACAAACCAAAAAACGAATAAACCAACAAACCAACAAACCCACAAACCAACAAGCCAATAAGCCAATAAGCCAACAAACCAACAAACCAACAAACCAACAAACCAACAAGCCAATTAGCCAACAAACGAGCATACCAACAAACCAACAAGCCAACAATCCAGCTAAACAACAAGCCAAGAAACCAAAAAAAAAACAAATAAACCAACAAGCTAACAAGCCAACAAACCAACAAACCAACAAACGAACAAACCAACAAACCAACAAACCAACAAACCAACAAGCCAACAAACCAACAAATGAACAAGCCAACAAGGCAGCAAACCAACAAACCAACAAACCAACAAATCAACAAACAAACAAACCAACAAACGAACAAACCAATAAACCAACAAACGAACCAACCAACAAACAAACAAACAAACAAACCAATAAACCAGCAAACCAACAAACCAACAAACCAACAAACCAACAAACGAACAAACCGACAAACCAACAAACCAACAAACGAACAAACTAACAAACCAACAAACCAACAAACAAACAAACCAACAAACGAACAAACGAACAAACCAACAAACCAACAAACCAACAAACCAACAAACCAACAAACCAACAAACCAACAAACCAACAACCCAACAAACCAACAAACCAACAAACCAACAAACCAACAAACCAACAAACCAAAAAACCAATAAACCAACAAACCAACAAACCAACAAACCAACAAACCAACAAACCAACAAACCAACAAGCCAACAAACCAACAAACCAATAAGCCGACAAACCAACAAACCAACAATCCAACAAACCAAGAAACCAACAAACCAACAAACGAACAAACCAACAAACAAACAAACCAACAAACAAACAAACCAACAAACCAACAAACCAACAAACCAACAAACCAACAAACCCACAAACCAACAAGCCAACAAACCAACAAACCAACAAGCCAACAAGCCAACAAAATAACAAACCAACAACCCAACAAACCAACAAACCAACGAACCAACAAACCAACAAACGAACAAACCAACAAACCAACAAGCCAACAAGCCAACAAACCAACAAGCCAACAAGCCAACAAGCCAACAAACCAACAAACCAACAAACCAACAAACCAACAAACCAACAAACCAACAAACCAACAAACCAACAAACTAACAAACCAACAAGCCAACAAACCAACAAACCAACAAACCAACAAACCAACAAACCAACAAACCAACAAACCAACAAACCGACAAACCAACAAACCAACAAACCAACAAACCAACAAACCAACAAACGAATAAACCAACAATCCAACAAACCAACAAACCAACAAACCAACAAACGAACAAACCAACAAACCAACAAACCAACAAGCCAACAAACCAATAAACGCACAAACCAACAAACCAACAAGCCAACAAGCCAAAAAACCAACAACCGAATAAGCCAACAAGCCAACAAACCAACAAACCAACAAGCCAACAAGCCAACAAACCAACAAACGAACAAGCCAACAAACCAACAAACCAACAATCCACCAAACCAACAAACCAACAAGCCAACAAGCCAACAAACCAACAAACAAACAAACCAACAAACGAACAAACCAACAAAACCAACAAAGGAACTAACCAACAAACAAGCAAACCAACAAACCAACAAACAAACAAACCAACAAACAATCAAGCCAACAAACCAACAAACCAACAAACCAACAAACCAACAAACCAACAAACCAACAAGCCAACAAACCAACAAACCAACAAACCAACAAGCCAACAAGCCAACAAAATAACAAACCAACAACCCAACAAACCAACAAACCAACAAACCAACAAACCAACAAACCAACAAGCCAACAAACCAACAAGCCAACAAACCAAAAAACCAACAAACCAACAAGCCAACAAACCAACAAACCAACAAACCAACAAACGAACAAGCCAACAAACCAACAAACCAACAATCCAACAAACCAACAAACCAACAAGCCAACAAGCCAACAAACCAACAAACAAACAAACCAACAAACGAACAAACCAACAAAACCAACAAACGAACTAACCAACAAACAAACAAACAAACAAACCAACAAACCAACAAACAAACAAACCAACAAACAATCAAGCCAACAAACCAACAAACCAACAAACCAACAAACCAACAAACCAACAAGCCAACAAACCAACAAACCAACAAACCAACAAGCCAACAAGCCAACAAAATAACAAACCAACAACCCAACAAACCAACAAACCAACAAACCAACAAACCAACAAACCAACAAACCAACAAGCCAACAAACCAACAAGCCAACAAACCAACAAACCAACAATCCAACAAAGCAACAAACCAACAAACCAACAAACGAACAAACCAACAAACAAACAAACCAACAAACAAACAAACCAACAAACCAACAAACCAACAAACCAACAAACCAAGAAACCCACAAACCAACAAGCCAACAAATCAACAAACCAACAAACCAACAAGCCAACAAGCCAACAAAATAACAAACCAACAACCCAACAAACCAACAAACCAGCGAACCAACAAACCAACAAACGAACAAACCAACAAACCAACAAGCCAACAAGCCAACAAACCAACAAACCAACAAGCCAACAAGCCAACAAGCCAACAAACCAACAAACCTACAAACCTACAAGCCAACAAACCAAGAAACCAATAAACCAACAAGCCAACAAACCAACAAACCAACAAACCAACAAACCAACAAACCAACAAACCAACAAACCAACAAACCAACAAACCAACAAACCAACAAACCAACAAACCAACAAACCAACAAGCCAATAAGCCATTAAACCAACAAACCAACAAACCAACAAACCAACAAAACAACAAACCAACAAACCAACAAACCAACAAACTAACAAACCAACAAGCCAACAAACCAACAAACCAACAAACCAACAAACCAACAAACCAACAAACCAACAAACCGACAAACCAACATACCAAGAAACCAACAAACCAACAAACCAACAAACGAACAAACCAACAATCCAACAAACCAACAAACCAACAAACCAACAAACGAACAAATCAACAAACCAACAAACCAACAAGCCAACAAACCAATAAACGCACAAACCAACAAACCAACAAGCCAACAAGCCAAAAAACCAACAACCCAATAAGCCAACAAGCCAACAAACCAACAAACCAACAAACCAACAAACCAACAAGCCAACAAACCAATAAACCAACAAGCCAAGAAGCCAACAAACCAACAAACCAACAAACCAACAAACAAATAAACCAACAAACCAACAAACTAACAAACCAACAAACCAACAAACCAACAAACCAACAAACCAACAACCCAACAAACCAACAAACCAACAAACCAACAAGCCAACAAGCCAACAAACCAACAAACCAACAAACCAACAAGCCAACAAGCCAACAAACAAACAAACCAACAAACAAACAAACCAACAAACCAACAAACGAACAAAGCAACAAACCAACAAACTAACAAACCAATTAACCAACAAGCCAACAAACCAACAAACCAACACACCAACAAACGAACAAACAAACAAACCATCAAACCAACAAACCAACAAGCAAACGAACCAACAAACCAACAAGCCAACAAGCCAACAAACCAACAAGCCAACAAGCGAACAAACCAACAAACAAACAAACCAACAAATCAAAAAACCAATAAACCAACAAGCCAACAAACCAACAAACCAACAAACCAACAAACCAAAAAATCAACAAACTAACAAACGAACAAACCAGCAAACCAACAAATCAACAAACGAACAAACCAACAAACCAACAAACCAACAAACCAACAAACCAACAAACCAACAAACCAACAAACCAACAAACAAACAAACCAACAAACCAACAAACCAACAAACGAACAAACGAACAAACGATCAAACGAACAAACGAACAAACGAACAAACCAACAAACAAACAAACAAACAAACCAACAAACCAACAAACCAACAAGCCAACAAGCCAACAAACCAACAAGCCAACAAGGCAACAAAACAACAAGCCAACAAACGAACAAACCAACAAACCAACAAACCAACAAGCCAACAAACCAACAAACCAACAAACCAACAAGTCAACAAACCAACAAACGAACAAACCAACAAACAAACAAACAAACAAACCAACAAACCAACAAACCAACAAACCAACAAACCAACAAGGCAACAAGCCATCAAACCAACAAACCAACAAACCAACAAACCAACAAACCAACAAACCAACAAACCAACAAACCAACAAACGAACAAACGAACAAACGAACAAACGAACAAACGAACAAACGAACAAACCAACAAACAAACAAACCAACAAACCAACAAACCAACAAGCCAACAAGCCAACAAACCAACAAACCAACAAACCAACAAGCCAACAAGGCAACAAACCAACAAGCCAACAAACGAACAAACCAACAAACCAAAAAACCAACAAGCCAACAAACCAACAAACCAACAAACCAACAAACCAACAGGCCAACAAACCAACAAACGAACAAACCAACAAACAAACAAACCAAAAACCAACAAACCAACAAACCAACAAACCAACAAGCCAACAAGCCAACAAACCAACATACCAACAAACCTCAAACCACCAAGCCAACAAGCCAACAAACCAACAAACCAATAAACCAACAAACGAAGAAGCCAACAAACCAACAAACCAACAAGCCAACAAACCAAAAAACGAACAAACCAACAAACCAACAAACTAACAAACCAACAAACCAACAAGCCAACAAGCCAACAAATCAACAAACCAACAAACCAACAAACGTACAAACCAACAAACCAACAAACGAACAAACCAACAAACCAACAAACCAACAAACCAACAAACAAACAAATCAACAAACAAACAAACCAACAAACCAACAAGCCAACAAGCCAACAAACCAACAAGCCAACAAACCAACAAACCGACAAACCAACAAACCAACAAACCAACAAAACAACAAACCAACAAACGAACAAACCAACAAACAAACAAACTAACAAACCAACAAACCAACAAACCAACAAACCAACAAACCAACAAACCAACAAACGTACAAACCAACAAACCAACAAACGAACAAACCAACAAACCAACAAACCAACAAACAAACAAATCAACAAACAAACAAACCAACAAGCTAACAAGCCAACAAACCAACAAGCCAACAAACGAACAAACCAACAAACTAACAAACCAACCAACCAACAAACCAACAAACCAACAAACCAACAAACAAACAAACCAACAAACGACCCAACCAATAAACCAACAAACGAACAAACCAACAAAGAAACATACAAACAAACCAGCAAACCAGCAAACCAACAAACCAACAAACCAACAAACCAACAAACCAACAAACAAACAAACCAACAAACCAACAAACCAACAAACGAACAAACCAACAAACTAACAAACCAACAAACAAATAAACCAACAAATGAACAAACCAACAAACCAACAAACCAACAAACCAACAAACCTACAAATCAACAAACCAACAAACCAACAAACCAATAAACCAACAAACCAACAAACCATCAAACCAACAAACCAACAAACCAACAAACCAACAAGCCAACAAAACAACAAACCAACAAGCCAACAAACCAACAAACCAACAATCCAACAAACCAACAAACCAACAAACCCACAAACCAACAAGCCAAAAAACCAACAAACCAACAAACCAACAAGCCAACAAGCCAACAAAAAAACAAACCAACAACCCAACAAACCAACAAACCAACAAACCAACAAACCAACAAACGAACAAACCAACAAACCAACAAGCCAACAAGCCAACAAACCAACTAGCCAACAAGCCAACAAGCCAACAAACCAACAAGCCAACAAACCAACAAACCAATACACCAACAAGCCAACAAACCAACAAACCAACAAACCAACAAACCAACAAACCAACAAACCAGCAAACCAACAAACCAACAAACCAACAAGCCAACAAACTAACAAACCAACAAACTAACAAGCCAATAAACCAACAAACCAACAAGCCAACAAGCCAACAAACCAACAAACCAACAAACCAATAAATGAACAAACCAACAAACAAACAAACCAACAAACTAACAAACCAACAAACCAACAATCCAACAAGCCAACAAACCAACAAACCAACAAACCAACAAACCAACAAACCAACAAACCAACAAACCAACAAACCAATAAACCAACAAGCCAACAAACCAACAAACCAACAAACCAACAAACCAACAAACCAACAAACCAACAAACCAACAAACCAACAAACCAACAAACCAACAAGCCAACAAACCAACAAACCAACAAACCAACAAACCAACAAACCAACAAACCAACAAACCAACAAACCAACAAACCAACAAACCAACAAACCAACAAACCAACAAACCAACAAACCCACAAACCAACAAGCCAAAAAACCAACAAACCAACAAACCAACAAGCCAACAAGCCAACAAAAAAACAAACCAACAACCCAACAAACCAACAAACCAACAAACCAACAAACCAACAAACGAACAAACCAACAAACCAACAAGCCAACAAGCCAACAAACCAACTAGCCAACAAGCCAACAAGCCAACAAACCAACAAGCCAACAAACCAACAAACCAATACACCAACAAGCCAACAAACCAACAAACCAACAAACCAACAAACCAACAAACCAACAAACCAGCAAACCAGCAAACCAACAAACCAACAAACCAACAAGCCAACAAACTAACAAACCAACAAACTAACAAGCCAATAAACCAACAAACCAACAAGCCAACAAGCCAACAAACCAACAAACCAACAAACCAACAAACAAACAAACCAACAAACCAACAAACCAACAAACCAACAAACCAACAATCCAACAAGCCAAAAAACCAACAAACCAACAAACCAACAAACCAACAAACCAACAAACCAACAAACCAACAAACCAATAAACCAACAAGCCAACAAACAAACAAACCAACAAACCAACAAACCAACAAACCAACAAACCAACAAACCAACAAACCAACAAACCAACAAACCAACAAACCAACAAGCCAACAAACCAACAAACCAACAAACCAACAAACCAACAAACCAACAAACCAACAAACCAACAAACCAACAAACCAACAAACCAACAAACCAACAAACCAACAAACCAACAAACCAACAAACCAACAAACCAACAAACCAACAAACCAACAAACCAACAAACCAACAAACGAACAAACCAACAAATCAACAAACCAACAAGCCAACCAACCAACAAACCAACAAACCAACAAACTAACAAACCAACAAACCAACAAGCCAACAAACCAACAAACCAATAAGCCAACAAACCAACAAACCAACAAACTAACAGACCAACAAACCAACAAACCAACAAGCCAACAAACCAACAAACCAATAAGCCAACAAGCCAATAAACCAACAAACCAACAAACCAACAAACCAACAAACTAACAAAGCAACAAGCCAACAACCCAACAAACCAGCAAACCAACAAACAAACAGACGAACAAACCTACAAACCAACAAACCAACAAACCAACAAACCAACAAACGAACAAACCAACACACCAACAAGCCAACAAACCAACAAACCAACAAGCCAACAAACCAACAAACCAACAAACCAACAAACCAACAAACCAACAAACCAACAAACCAACAAACCAAGAAACCAACAAGCCAACAAACCAACAAACCAACAAACCAACAAACCAAAAAACGAATAAACCAACAAACCAACAAACCCACAAACCAACAAGTCAATAAGCCAATAAGCCAACAAACCAACAAACCAACAAACCAACAAACCAACAAGCCAATTAGCCAACAAACGAGCATACCAACAAACCAACAAGCCAACAATCCAGCTAAACAACAAACCAATAAACCAACAAACGAACCAACCAACAAACAAACAAACAAACAAACCAATAAACCAACAAACCAACAAACCAACAAACCAACAAACCAACAAACGAACAAACCGACAAACCAACAAACCAACAAACGAACAAACTAACAAACCAACAAACCAACAAACAAACAAACCAACAAACGAACAAACGAACAAACCAACAAACCAACAAACCAACAAACCAACAAACCAACAAACCAACAAACCAACAAACCAACAAACCAACAAACCAAAAAACCAATAAACCAACAAACCAACAAACCAACAAACCAACAAACCAACAAACCAACAAACCAACAAGCCAACAAACCAACAAACCAATAAGCCAACAAACCAACAAACCAACAATCCAACAAACCAAGAAACCAACAAACCAACAAACGAACAAACCAACAAACAAACAAACCAACAAACAAACAAACCAACAAACCAACAAACCAACAAACCAACAAACCAACAAACCCACAAACCAACAAGCCAACAAACCAACAAACCAACAAGCCAACAAGCCAACAAAATAACAAACCAACAACCCAACAAACCAACAAACCAACGAACCAACAAACCAACAAACGAACAAACCAACAAACCAACAAGCCAACAAGCCAACAAACCAACAAGCCAACAAGCCAACAAGCCAACAAACCAACAAACCTAAAAACCAACAAACCAATAAACCAACAAGCCAACAAACCAACAAACCAACAAACCAACAAACCAACAAACCAGCAAACCAACAAACCAACAAACCAACAAGCCAACAAACCAACAAACCAACAAACCAACAAACCAACAAATGAACAAAGCAACAAACAAACAAACCAACAAACCAACAAACCAACAAACAAACAAACCAACTAACCAACAAACCAACAAACCAACAAGCCAAAAACCAACAAACCAATAAACCAACAAGCCAACAAACCAACAAACCAACAAACCAACAAACCAACAAACCAACAAACCAAAAAACCAACAAACCACCAAACCAACAAACGAACAAACCAACAAACCAACAAGCCAACAAGCCAACAAACCAACAAGCCAACAAGCCAACAAGCCAACAAGCCAACAAACCAACAAACCTACAAACCAACAAACCAATAAACTAACAAGCCAACAAACCAACAAACCAACAAACCAACAAACCAACAAACCAGCAAACCGACAAACCAACAAACCAACAAGCCAACAAACCAACAAACCAACAAACCAACAAATGAACAAACCAACAAACAAACAAACCAACAAACCAACAAACAAATAAACCAACAAACCAACAAGCCAACAAACCAACAAACCAATAAACCAACAAGCCAACAAACCAACAAACCAACAAACCAACAAACCAACAAACCAACAAACCAACAAACCAACAAACCAACAAACCAACAAACCAACAAACCAACAAACCAACAAGCCAACAAACCAACAAACCAACAAACCAACAAACGAACAAACCTACAAACCTACAAACCAACAAACCAACAAACCAACAAACGGTCAAACCAACACACCAACAAGCCAACAAACCAACAAACCAACAAGCCAACAAACCTACAAACCAACAAACCAACAAATCAACAAGCCAACAAGCCAACAAACCAACAAGCCAACAAACCAACAAACCAACAAACCAACAAACCAACAAACCAACAAACCAACAAACCAACAAGCCAACAAACCAAAAAACGAACAAACCAACAAACCAACAAACCAACAAACCAACAAGCCAATAAGCCAACAAACCAACAAACCAACAAACCAACAAACGAACAAACCCACAAACAAACAAACAAACAAACCAACAAACCAACAATTAACAAGCTAACAAACCAACAAACCAAAAAACCAACAAACCAAAAAACCAACAAACCAACAAACCAACAAATCAACAAAGGAATAAACCAACAAACAAACAAACCAACAAACAAACAAACCAACAAACCAAAAAACTAACAAACCAACAAGCCAACAAGCCAACAAACTAACAAACCAACAAACCAACAAACCAACAAACCAACAAACCAACAAGCCAACAAGCCAACAAACCAACAAACCAACAAACCAACAAACCAACAAACCAACAAACCAACAAGCCAACAAACCAACAAGCCAACTAACCCAAAAACGAACAAACCAACAAACCAACGAACCAACAAACCAACAAGCCAACAAGCCAACAAACCAACAAACCAATAAACCAACAAGCCAACAAACTAACAAACCAACAAACCAACAAACCAACAAACCAACAAACTAACAAACCAACAAGCCAACAAACGAACAAACCAACAAACCAAGAAGCCCACAAGCCAACAAACCAACAAACCAACAAACCAACAAACCAACAAACCAACAAACCAACAAACCAGCAAGCCAACAAGCCAACAAGCCAACAAGCCAACAAGCCAACAAACCAACAAACCAACAAACCAACAAACCAACAAGCCAACAAACCAACAAGCCAACAAACCAACAAGCCAACAAACCAACAAACGAACAAACCAACAAACCAACAAACCAACAAACCAACAAACCAACAAGCAAACAAGCCAACAAACCAACAAAACAACAAACCAACAAACCAACAAACGAAAAAACTAACAAACCAACAAACCAACAAACCAACAAGCCAACAAACCAACAAACCGACAAACCAACAAACCAACAAACCAACAAGCCAACAAACCAACAAACAAACAAACCAACAAACGAACAAACCAACAAAGCAACAAACCAACAAACAAACAAACCAACAAACCAACAAACCAACAAACCAACAAACCAACAAACCAACAAACCAACAAACCAGCAAGCCAACAAACCAACAAACCAACAAGCCAACAAGCCAACAAACCAGCAAACCAACAAGCCAACAAACCAATGAGCCAACAAGCCAACAAACCAACAAGCCAACAAACCAACAAACCAACAAACCAACAAACCAACAAACCAACAAACCAACAAACCAACAAACCAACAAACCAACAAACCAACAAGCCAACAAACCAACAAACCAACAAACCAACAAGCCAACAAACCAACAAACCAACAAGCCAACAAGCCAACAAACCAACAAACCAACAAACCAACAAATGAACAAACCAACAAACCAACAAACCAACAAACCAACAAACCAACAAACCAACAAGCCAACAAACGAACAAACCAACAAGCCAACAAGCCAACAAGCGAACAAACCAACAAACCAACAAGCCAACAAACCAACAAACAAACAAACCAACAAACGAACAAACCAACAAACCAACAAACCAACAAACCAACAAACCAACAAACCAACAAACCAACAAACCAACAAACCAACAAACCAACAAACCAGCAAGCCAACAAACCAACAAACCAACAAGCCAACAAACCAACAAACCAACAAGCCCACAACCCAACAAACCAACAAACCAACAACCCCAAAAAAAGAACAAACCAACAAACCAACAAACCAACAAACCAACAAACCAACAAACGAACAAACCAACATACAAACAAACCAACAAACCAACAAACCAACAAACCAATAAGCCAACAAACCAACAAACCAACAAACCAACAAACCAACAAACCAACAAACCAACAAACCAACAAACCAACAAACCAACAAGCCAAGAAACCAACAAACCAACAAGCCAACTAACCAAAAAACGAACAAACCAACAAACCAACAAACCAACAAACCAACAAGCCAACAAGCCAACAAACCAACAAACCAACAAACCAACAAGCCAACAATCCAACAAACGAACAAACCAACAAACCGACAAACCAACAAACCAACAAACCGACAATCCAACAATCCAACAAGCCAACAAGCCAACAAACCAACAAACCCACAAACCAACAAACCAACAAACCAACAAGCCAACAAACCAACAAACCAACAAACCAACAAGCCAACAAACCAACAAACCAACAAGCCAACAAGCCAACAAACCAACAAACCAACAAACCAACAAACCAACAAATGAACAAACCAACAAACCAACAAACCAACAAACCAACAAACCAGCAAGCCAACAAACCAACAAACCAACAAGCCAACAAGCCAACAAACCAGCAAACCAACAAGCCAACAAACCAACAAACCAACAAACCAATAAGCCAACAAGCCAACAAACCAACAAGCCAACAAACCAACAAACCAACAAACAAACAAACCAACAAACGAACAAACCAACAAACCAACAAACCAACAAACCAACAAACCAACAAACCAACAAACCAACAAACCAACAAACCAGCAAGCCAACAAACCAACAAACCAACAAGCCAACAAGTCAACAAACCAGCAAACCAACAAGCCAGCAAACCAACAAACCAACAAACCAATAAGCCAACAAGCCAACAAACCAACTAGCCAACAAACCAACAAACCAACAAACCAACAAACCAACAAACCAACAAACCAACGAACCAACAAACCAACAAACCAACAAACAAACAAGCCAACAAACCAACAAACCAACAAACCAACAAATGAACAAACCAACAAACCAACAAACCAACAAACCAACAAACCAACAAGCCAACAAACCAACAAGCCAACAAACCAACAAACCAACAAACCAACAAACCAACAACCCAACAAACCAACAAACCAAAAAACCAACAAGCCAAGAAAGCAACAAACCAACAAGCCAACTAACCAAAAAGCGAACAAACCAACAAACCAACAAACCAACAAACCAACAAGCCAACAAGCCAACAAACCAACAAACCAACAAACCAACAAGCCAACAATCCAACAAACGAACAAACCAACAAACCAACAAACCAACAAACCAACAAACCGACAATCCAACAAGCCAACAAGCCAACAAACCATCAAATTAACAAGCCAACAAGCCAACAAACCAACAAACCAACAAACCATCAAACCAACAAGCCAACAAGCCAACAAACTAAAAAACCAACAAACCAACAAACCAACAAACCAACAAACCAACAAACCAACAAACCAACAAACCAACAAGCCAAGAAACGAACAAACCAAAAAACCAACAAGCCCACAAGCCGACAAACCAACAAACCAACAAACCAACAAACCAACAAACCAACAAGCCAACAAGCCAACAAACCAACAAACCAACAAACCAACAAACCAACAAACCAACAAACCAACAAACCAATAAACCAACAAGCCAACAAACCAACAAGCCAACAAACCAACAAACCAACAAACCAACAAACCCACAAACCAACAAACCAACAAACCAACAAGCCAACAAGCCAACAAACCAACAAACCAACAAATGAACAAACCAACAAACCAACAAACCAACAAGCCAACAAGCCAACAAACCAACAAGCCAACAAACCAACAAACCAACAAGCCAACAAACTAACAAACCAACAAACCAACAAACCAACAAACGAACAAACCAACAAACCAACAAACCAGCAAACCAACAAACCAACAAGCCAACAAACCAACAAACCGACAAACCAACAAACCAAAAAACCAACAAGCCAACAAGCCAACGACCCAATAAACCAACAAACCAACAAACCAACAAACCAACAAACCAACAAGCCAACAAACCAACAAGCCAACAAACCAACAAACCAACAAACCAACAAGCCAACAAGCCAACAAACCCACAAACCAACAAACCAACAAACCAAGAAACCAACAAACCAACAAGCCAACAGACCAACAAACCAACAAGCCAACAAGCCAACAAACCAAAAAACCAACAAGCCAACAAACCAACAAACCAACAAGCCAACAAGCCAACAAACCAACAATTCAACAAACCAACAAACCAGCAAGCCAACAAACCAACAAACCAACAAGCCAACAAGCCAACAAACCAGCAAACCAACAAGCCAACAAACCAACAAACCAACAAACCAACAAGCCAACAAGCCAACAAACCAACAAGCCAACAAACCAACAAACCAATAAAACAACAAACCAACAAACGAACAAACCAACAAGCCAACAAACCAACAAACCAACAAACCAACAAACGAACAAACCAACAAACCAACAAACCAACAAACCAACAAACCAACAAGCCAACAAACCAACAAACCAACATACCAAAAAGCCAATAAACCAACAAACCAACAAACCAACAAACGAACAAACCAACATACAAACAAACCAACAAACCAACAAACCAACAAAGCAACAAGCCAACAAACCAAAAAACCAACAAACCAACAAACCAACAAACCAACAAACCAACAAACCAACAAACCAACAAGCCAACAAACCAACAAACCAACAAGCCAACTAACCAAAAAACGAACAAACCAACAAACCAACAAACCAACAAGCCAACAAGCCAACATACCAACAAACCAACAAACCAACAAGCCAACAATCCAACAAACGAACAAACCAACAAACCAACAAAACAACAAACCAACAAACCAACAAACCAACAATCCAACAAGCCAACAAGCCAACAAACCAACAAACTAAACAAGCCAACAAGCCAACAAACCAACAAACCAACAAACCATCAAACCAACAAGCCAACAAACCAACAAACGAACAAACCAACAAACCAACAAACCAACAAACCAACAAACCAACAAGCAAACAAGCCAACAAACCAACAAAACAACAAACCAACAAACCAACAAACGAAAAAACTAACAAACCAACAAACCAACAAACCAACAAGCCAACAAACCAACAAACCGACAAACCAACAAACCAACAAACCAACAAGCCAACAAACCAACAAACAAACAAACCAACAAACGAACAAACCAACAAACCAACAAACCAGCAAGCCAACAAACCAACAAACCAACAAGCCAACAAGCCAACAAACCAGCAAACCAACAAGCCAACAAACCAATGAGCCAACAAGCCAACAAACCAACAAGCCAACAAACCAACAAACCAACAAACCAACAAACCAACAAACCAACAAACCAACAAACCAACAAACCAACAAGCCAACAAACAAACAAACCAACAAACCAACAAGCCAACAAACCAACAAACCAACAAGCCAACAAGCCAACAAACCAACAAACCAACAAACCAACAAATGAACAAACCAACAAACCAACAAACCAAGAAACCAACAAACCAACAAACCAACAAGCCAACAAACGAACAAACCAACAAGCCAACAAGCCAACAAGCCAACAAACCAACAAACCAACAAGCCAACAAACCAACAAACAAACAAACCAACAAACGAACAAACCGACAAACCAACAAACCAACAAACCAACAAACCAACAAACCAACAAACCAACAAACCAACAAACCAACAAACCAACAAACCAACAAACCAGCAAGCCAACAAAGCAACAAACCAACAAGCCAACAAACCAACAAACCAACAAGCCAAAAACCCAACAAACCAACAAACCAACAACCCCAAAAAAAGAACAAACCAACAAACCAACAAACCAACAAACCAACAAACCAACAAACCAACAAACGAACAAACCAACATACAAACAAACCAACAAACCAACAAACCAACAAACCAATAAGCCAACAAACCAACAAACCAACAAACCAACAAACCAACAAACCAACAAACCAACAAACCAACAAACCAACAAACCAACAAGCCAAGAAACCAACAAACCAACAAGCCAACTAACCAAAAAACGAACAAACCAACAAACCAACAAACCAACAAACCAACAAGCCAACAAGCCAACAAACCAACAAACCAACAAACCAACAAGCCAACAATCCAACAAACGAACAAACCAACAAACCGACAAACCAACAAACCAACAAACCGACAATCCAACAATCCAACAAGCCAACAAGCCAACAAGCCAACAAACCAACAAACCCACAAACCAACAAACCAACAAACCAACAAGCCAACAAACCAACAAACCAACAAACCAACAAGCCAACAAACCAACAAACCAACAAGCCAACAAGCCAACAAACCAACAAACCAACAAACCAACAAACCAACAAATGAACAAACCAACAAACCAACAAACCAACAAACCAACAAACCAGCAAGCCAACAAACCAACAAACCAACAAGCCAACAAGCCAACAAACCAGCAAACCAACAAGCCAACAAACCAACAAACCAACAAACCAATAAGCCAACAAGCCAACAAACCAACAAGCCAACAAACCAACAAACCAACAAACCAACAAACCAGCAAACCAACAAACCAACAAATCAACAAACCAACAAACCAACAAACCAACAAGCCAACAAACCAACAAACAAACAAACCAACAAACGAACAAACCAACAAACCAACAAACCAACAAACCAACAAACCAACAAACCAACAAACCAACAAACCAACAAACCAGCAAGCCAACAAACCAACAAACCAACAAGCCAACAAGTCAACAAACCAGCAAACCAACAAGCCAGCAAACCAACAAACCAACAAACCAATAAGCCAACAAGCCAACAAACCAACTAGCCAACAAACCAACAAACCAACAAACCAACAAACCAACAAACCAACAAACCAACGAACCAACAAACCAACAAACCAACAAACCAACAAGCCAACAAACCAACAAACCAACAAACCAACAAATGAACAAACCAACAAACCAACAAACCAACAAACCAACAAACCAACAAGCCAACAAACCAACAAGCCAACAAACCAACAAACCAACAAACCAACAAACCAACAACCCAACAAACCAACAAACCAAAAAACCAACAAGCCAAGAAAGCAACAAACCAACAAGCCAACTAACCAAAAAGCGAACAAACCAACAAACCAACAAACCAACAAACCAACAAGCCAACAAGCCAACAAACCAACAAACCAACAAACCAACAAGCCAACAATCCAACAAACGAACAAACCAACAAACCAACAAACCAACAAACCAACAAACCGACAATCCAACAAGCCAACAAGCCAACAAACCATCAAATTAACAAGCCAACAAGCCAACAAACCAACAAACCAACAAACCATCAAACCAACAAGCCAACAAGCCAACAAACTAACAAACCAACAAACCAACAAACCAACAAACCAACAAACCAACAAACCAACAAACCAACAAACCAACAAGCCAACAAACGAACAAAACAACAAGCCAACAAGCCAACAAGCCAACAAACCAACAAACCAACAAGCCAACAAACCAACAAACAAACAAACCAACAAACGAACAAACCAACAAACCAACAAACCAACAAACCAACAAACCAACAAACCAACAAACCAACAAACCAACAAACCAACAAACCAACAAACCAACAAACCAGCAAGCCAACAAACCAACAAACCAACAAGCCAAAAAGCCAACAAACCAGCAAACCAACAAGCCAACAAACCAATGAGCCAACAAGCCAACAAACCAACAAGCCAACAAACCAACAAACCAACAAACCAACAAACCAACAAACCAACAAACCAACAAACCAACAAACCAACAAACCAACAAACCAACAAGCCAACAAACAAACAAACCAACAAACCAACAAGCCAACAAACCCACAAACCAACAAGCCAACAAGCCAACAAACCAACAAACCAACAAACCAACAAATGAACAAACCAACAAACCAACAAACCAACAAACCAACAAACCAACAAACCAACAAGCCAACAAACGAACAAACCAACAAGCCAACAAGCCAACAAGCCAACAAACCAACAAACCAACAAGCCAACAAACCAACAAACAAACAAACCAACAAACGAACAAACCAACAAACCAACAAACCAACAAACCAACAAACCAACAAACCAACAAACCAACAAGCCAACAAACCAACAAGCCAACAAACCAACAAACCAACAAACCAACAAACCAACAAACCAACAAACCAACAAACCAACAAACCAATAAACCAACAAGCCAACAAACCAACAAGCCAACAAACCAACAAACCAACAAACCAACAAACCCACAAACCAACAAACCAACAAACCAACAAGCCAACAAGCCAACAAACCAACAAACCAACAAATGAACAAACCAACAAACCAACAAACCAACAAGCCAACAAGCAAACAAACCAACAAGCCAACAAACCAACAAACCAACAAGCCAACAAACTAACAAACCAACAAACCAACAAACCAACAAACGAACAAACCAACAAACCAACAAACCAGCAAACCAACAAACCAACAAACCAAGAAACCAACAAACCAACAAGCCAACAGACCAACAAACCAACAAGCCAACAAGCCAACAAACCAAAAAACCAACAAGCCAACAAACCAACAAACCAACAAACCAACAAGCCAACAAACCAACAAGCCAACAAACCAACAAACCAACAAACCAACAAGCCAACAAGCCAACAAACCCACAAACCAACAAACCAACAAACCAAGAAACCAACAAACCAACAAGCCAACAGACCAACAAACCAACAAGCCAACAAGCCAACAAACCAAAAAACCAACAAGCCAACAAACCAACAAGCCAACAAGCCAACAAGCCAACAAACCAACAATTCAACAAACAAATAAACCAACAAACCAACAAACCAACAAACCATAAACCAAGAAACCAACAAATCAACAAGCCAACAAACCAACAAAACAACAAGCCAACAAGCCAACAAACCAACAAGCCAACAAACGAACAAACCAACAAGCCAACAAGCCAACAAACCAACAAACCAACAAACCAACAAACCAACAAACCAACAAACCAACAAACCAACAAACCAACAAACCAACAAACCAACAAACCAACAAACCAACAAACCAGCAAGCCAACAAACCAACAAACCAACAAGCCAACAAGCCAACAAACCAGCAAACCAACAAGCCAACAAACCAACAAACCAACAAACCAACAAGCCAACAACCCCAAAAAAAGAACAAACCAACAAACCAACAAACCAACAAACCAACAAACCAACAAACCAACAAACGAACAAACCAACATACAAACAAACCAACAAACCAACAAACCAACAAACCAATAAGCCAACAAACCAACAAACCAACAAACCAACAAACCAACAAACCAACAAACCAACAAACCAACAAACCAACAAACCAACAAACCAACAAGCCAAGAAACCAACAAACCAACAAGCCAACTAACCAAAAAACGAACAAACCAACAAACCAACAAACCAACAAACCAACAAGCCAACAAGCCAACAAATCAACAAACCAACAAACCAACAAGCCAACAATCCAACAAACGAACAAACCAACAAACCGACAAACCAACAAACCAACAAACCGACAATCCAACAATCCAACAAGCCAACAAGCCAACAAACCAACAAACCCACAAACCAACAAACCAACAAACCAACAAGCCAACAAACCAACAAACCAACAAGCCAACAAGCCAACAAACCAACAAACCAACAAACCAACAAGCCAACAAGCCAACAAACCCACAAACCAACAAACCAACAAACCAAGAAACCAACAAACCAACAAGCCAACAGACCAACAAACCAACAAGCCAACAAGCCAACAAACCAAAAAACCAACAAGCCAACAAACCAACAAACCAACAAGCCAACAAGCCAACAAACCAACAATTCAACAAACAAATAAACCAACAAACCAACAAACCAACAAACCATAAACCAAGAAACCAACAAATCAACAAGCCAACAAACCAACAAAACAACAAGCCAACAAGCCAACAAACCAACAAGCCAACAAACGAACAAACCAACAAGCCAACAAGCCAACAAACCAACAAACCAACAAACCAACAAACCAACAAACCAACAAACCAACAAACCAACAAACCAACAAACCAACAAACCAACAAACCAACAAACCAACAAACCAACAAACCAGCAAGCCAACAAACCAACAAACCAACAAGCTAACAAGCCAACAAACCAGCAAACCAACAAGCCAACAAACCAACAAACCAACAAACCAACAAGCCAACAACCCCAAAAAAAGAACAAACCAACAAACCAACAAACCAACAAACCAACAAACCAACAAACCAACAAACCAATAAGCCAACAAACCAACAAACCAACAAACCAACAAACCAACAAACCAACAAACCAACAAACCAACAAACCAACAAGCCAAGAAACCAACAAACCAACAAGCCAACTAACCAAAAAACGAACAAACCAACAAACCAACAAACCAACAAACCAACAAGCCAACAAGCCAACAAACCAACAAACCAACAAACCAACAAGCCAACAATCCAACAAACGAACAAACCAACAAACCGACAAACCAACAAACCAACAAACCGACAATCCAACAATCCAACAAGCCAACAAGCCAACAAACCAACAAACCCACAAACCAACAAACCAACAAACCAACAAGCCAACAAACCAACAAACCAACAAACCAACAAGCCAACAAACCAACAAACCAACAAGCCAACAAGCCAACAAACCAACAAACCAACAAACCAACAAACCAACAAATGAACAAACCAACAAACCAACAAACCAACAAACCAACAAACCAGCAAGCCAACAAACCAACAAACCAACAAGCCAACAAGCCAACAAACCAGCAAACCAACAAGCCAACAAACCAACAAACCAACAAACCAATAAGCCAACAAGCCAACAAACCAACAAGCCAACAAACCAACAAACCAACAAACCAACAAACCAACAAACCAACAAGCCAACAAGCCAACAAACCAACAAACCAACAAACCAACAAACCAACAAACCAACAAACCAACAAACCAATAAACCAACAAGCCAACAAACCAACAAGCCAACAAACCAACAAACCAACAAACCAACAAACCCACAAACCAACAAACCAACAAACCAACAAGCCAACAAACCAACAAGCCAACAAGCAAACAAACCAACAAGCCAACAAACCAACAAACCAACAAGCCAACAAACTAACAAACCAACAAACCAACAAACCAACAAACGAACAAACCAACAAGCCAACAAACCAACAAACAAACAAACCAACAAACGAACAAACCAACAAACCAACAAACCAACAAACCAACAAACCAACAAACCAACAAACCAACAAACCAACAAACCAGCAAGCCAACAAACCAACAAACCAACAAGCCAACAAGTCAACAAACCAGCAAACCAACAAGCCAGCAAACCAACAAACCAACAAACCAATAAGCCAACAAGCCAACAAACCAACTAGCCAACAAACCAACAAACCAACAAACCAACAAACCAACAAACCAACAAACCAACGAACCAACAAACCAACAAACCAACAAACCAACAAGCCAACAAACCAACAAACCAACAAACCAACAAATGAACAAACCAACAAACCAACAAACCAACAAACCAACAAGCCAACAAACCAACAAGCCAACAAACCAACAAACCAACAAACCAACAAACCAACAACCCAACAAACCAACAAACCAAAAAACCAACAAGCCAAGAAAGCAACAAACCAACAAGCCAACTAACCAAAAAGCGAACAAACCAACAAACCAACAAACCAACAAACCAACAAGCCAACAAGCCAACAAACCAACAAACCAACAAACCAACAAGCCAACAATCCAACAAACGAACAAACCAACAAACCAACAAACCAACAAACCAACAAACCGACAATCCAACAAGCCAACAAGCCAACAAACCATCAAATTAACAAGCCAACAAGCCAACAAACCAACAAACCAACAAACCATCAAACCAACAAGCCAACAAGCCAACAAACTAACAAACCAACAAACCAACAAACCAACAAACCAACAAACCAACAAACCAACAAACCAACAAACCAACAAACCAACAAGCCAAGAAACGAACAAACCAACAAACCAACAAGCCCACAAGCCGACAAACCAACAAACCAACAAACCAACAAACCAACAAACCAACAAGCCAACAAGCCAACAAACCAACAAACCAACAAACCAACAAACCAACAAACCAACAAACCAACAAACCAATAAACCAACAAGCCAACAAACCAACAAGCCAACAAACCAACAAACCAACAAACCAACAAACCCACAAACCAACAAACCAACAAACCAACAAACCAACAAGCCAACAAACCAACAAACCAACAAATGAACAAACCAACAAACCAACAAACCAACAAGCCAACAAGCAAACAAACCAACAAGCCAACAAACCAACAAACCAACAAGCCAACAAACTAACAAACCAACAAACCAACAAACCAACAAACGAACAAACCAACAAACCAACAAACCAGCAAACCAACAAACCAACAAGCCAACAAACCAACAAACCGACAAACCAACAAACCAACAAACCAACAAGCCAACAAGCCAACGACCCAATAAACCATCAAACCAACAAACCAACAAACCAACAAACCAACAAGCCAACAAACCAACAAGCCAACAAACCAACAAACCAACAAACCAACAAGCCAACAAGCCAACAAACCCACAAACCAACAAACCAACAAACCAAGAAACCAACAAACCAACAAGCCAACAGACCAACAAACCAACAAGCCAACAAGCCAACAAACCAAAAAACCAACAAGCCAACAAACCAACAAACCAACAAGCCCACAAGCCAACAAACCAACAATTCAACAAACAAATAAACCAACAAACCAACAAACCAACAAACCATAAACCAAGAAACCAACAAATCAACAAGCCAACAAACCAACAAAACAACAAGCCAACAAGCCAACAAACCAACAAGCCAACAAACGAACAAACCAACAAGCCAACAAGCCAACAAACCAACAAACCAACAAACCAACAAACCAACAAACCAACAAACCAACAAACCAACAAACCAACAAACCAACAAACCAACAAACCAACAAACCAACAAACCAACAAACCAGCAAGCCAACAAACCAACAAACCAACAAGCCAACAAGCCAACAAACCAGCAAACCAACAAGCCAACAAACCAACAAACCAACAAACCAACAAGCCAACAAGCCAACAAACCAACAAACCAATAAAACAACAAACCAACAAACCAACAAACCTACAAGCCAACAAACCAACAAACCAACAAACCAACAAACGAACAAACCAACAAACCAACAAACCAACAAACCAACAAACCAACAAGCCAACAAACCAACAAACCAACATACCAAAAAGCCAATAAACCAACAAACCAACAAACCAACAAACGAACAAACCAACAAACCAACAAGCCAACTAACCAAAAAACGAACAAACCAACAAACCAACAAACCAACAAGCCAACAAGCCAACATACCAACAAACCAACAAACCAACAAGCCAACAATCCAACAAACGAACAAACCAACAAACCAACAAAACAACAAACCAACAAACCAACAAACCAACAATCCAACAAACCAACAAGCCAACAAACCAACAAACTAAACAAGCCAACAAGCCAACAAACCAACAAACCAACAAACCATCAAACCAACAAGCCAACAAGCCAACAAACTAACAAACCAACAAACCAACAAACCAACAAACCAACAAGCCAAGAAACGAACAAACCAACAAACCAACAAGCCCACAAGCCGACAAACCAACAAACCAACAAACCAACAAACCAACAAACCAACAAATCAACAAGCCAACAAGCCAACAAACCAACAAACCAACAAACCAACAAACCAACAATCCAACAAACCAACCAGCCAACAAACCAACAAGCCAACAAACCAACAAACCAACAAACCAACAAACCAACAAACGAACAAACCAACAAGCCAACAAGCCAACAAACTAACAAACCAACAAACCAACAAATGAACAAAGCAACAAACCAACAAACCAACAAACCAACAAACCAACAAGCCAACAAATCAACAAGCCAACAAACCAACAAGCCAACAATCCAACAAACCAACAAACCAACAAACCAACAAACCAACAAACCAACAAACGAACAAACCAACAAACCAACAAACCAACAAACCAACAAACCAACAAACCAACAAGCCAACAAACCAACAAACCGACAAACCAACAAACCAACAAACCAACCAGCCAACAAGCCAACAAACTAACAAACCAACAAACCAACAAACCAACAAACCAACTAACCAACAAGCCAACAAACCAACAAACCAACAAACCAACAAGCAAACAAACGAACAAACCAACAAACCAACAAGCCCACAAGCCAACAAACCAACAAACCAACAAACCAACAAACCAACAAACCAACAAGCCAAAAAGCCAACAAGCCAACAAACCAACAAACCAACAAACCAACAAACCAAGAAGCCAACAAACCAACAAGCCAACAAACCAATAAGCCAACAAACCAACAAACCAACAAACCAACAAACCAACAAACCATCAAACCAACAAGCCAACAAGCCAACAAACCAACAAACCAACAAACCAACAAATGAACAAACCAACAAACCAACAAGCAAACAAGCCAACAAACCAACAAGCCAACAAACAAACAAGCCAACAAGCAAACAAACCAACAAACCAACAAACCAACAAACCAACAAACCAACAAACGAACAAACCAACAAACCAACAAACCAACAAACCAACAAACCAACAAACCAACAAGCCAACAAACCAACAAGCTAACAAACCAACAAACCAACAAATCAACAAGCCAACAAGCCAACAAATCCACAAACCAACAAACCAACATACCAACAAACAAACAAACCAACAAGCCAACAGACCAACAAACCAACAAACGAACAAACCAACAGGCCAACAAGCCAACAAACCAACAAATCAACAAGCCAACAAACCAACAAAACAACAAGCCAACAAGCCAACAAACCAACAAGCCAACAAACGAACAAACCAACAAGCCAACAAGCCAACAAACCAACAAACCAACAAACCAACAAACCAACAAACCAACAAACCAACAAACCAACAAACCAACAAACCAACAAACCAACAAACCAACAAACCAACAAACCAGCAAGCCAACAAACCAACAAACCAACAAGCCAACAAGCCAACAAACCAGCAAACCAACAAGCCAACAAACCAACAAACCAACAAACCAACAAGCCAACAAGCCAACAAACCAACAAGCCAACAAACCAACAAACCAATAAAACAACAAACCAACAAACCAACAAACCAACAAGCCAACAAACCAACAAACCAACAAACCAACAAACGAACAAACCAACAAACCAACAAACCAACAAACCAACAAACCAACAAGCCAACAAACCAACAAACCAACATACCAAAAAGCCAATAAACCAACAAACCAACAAACCAACAAACGAACAAACCAACATACAAACAAACCAACAAACCAACAAAACAACAAACCAACAAGCCAACAAACCAAAAAACCAACAAACCAACAAACCAACAAACCAACAAACCAACAAACCAACAAGCCAACAAACCAACAAACCAACAAGCCAACTAACCAAAAAACGAACAAACCAACAAACCAACAAACCAACAAGCCAACAAGCCAACATACCAACAAACCAACAAACCAACAAGCCAACAATCCAACAAACGAACAAACCAACAAACCAACAAAACAACAAACCAACAAACCAACAAACCAACAAACCAACAATCCAACAAGCCAACAAGCCAACAAACCAACAAACTAAACAAGCCAACAAGCCAACAAACCAACAAACCAACAAACCATCAAACCAACAAGCCAACAAGCCAACAAACTAACAAACCAACAAACCAACAAACCAACAAACCAACAAGCCAAGAAACGAACAAACCAACAAACCAACAAGCCCACAAGCCCACAAGCCGACAAACCAACAAACCAACAAACCAACAAACCAACAAACCAACAAACCAACAAATCAACAAGCCAACAAGCCAACAAACCAACAAACCAACAAACCAACAAACCAACAAACCAACAAACCAACAATCCAACAAACCAACCAGCCAACAAACCAACAAGCCAACAAACCAACAAACCAACAAACCAACAAACCAACAAACGAACAAACCAACAAGCCAACAAGCCAACAAACTAACAAACCAACAAACCAACAAATGAACAAAACAACAAACCAACAAACCAACAAACCAACAAACCAACAAGCCAACAAATCAACAAGCCAACAAACCAACAAGCCAACAAGCCAACAAACCAACAAACCAACAAACCAACAAACCAACAAACCAACAAACGAACAAACCAACAAACCAACAAACCAACAAACCAACAAACCAACAAACCAACAAACCAACAAACCAACAAACCAACAAGCCAACAAACCAACAAACCGACAAACCAACAAACCAACAAACCAACCAGCCAACAAGCCAACAAACTTACAAACCAACAACCCAACAAACCAACAAACCAACAAACCAACAAGCCAACAAACCAACAAACCAACAAACCAACAAGCAAACAAACGAACAAACCAACAAACCAACAAGCCCACAAGCCAACAAACCAACAAACCAACAAACCAACAAACCAACAAACCAACAAGCCAAAAAGCCAACAAGCCAACAACCCAACAAACCAACAAACCAACAAACCAAGAAGCCAACAAACCAACAAGCCAACAAACCAAGAAGCCAACAAACCAACAAACCAACAAACCAACAAACCAACAAACCATCAAACCAACAAGCCAACAAGCCAACAAACCAACAAACCAACAAACCAACAAACCAACAAATGAACAAACCAACAAACCAACAAGCAAACAAGCCAACAAACCAACAAGCCAACAAACCAACAAGCCAACAAGCAAACAAACCAACAAACCAACAAACCAACAAACCAACAAACCAACAAACCAACAAACGAACAAACCAACAAACCAACAAACCAACAAACCAACAAACCAACAAGCCAACAAACCAACAAACCGACAAACCAACAAACCAACAAACCAACAAGCCAACAAGCCAAAGACCCAATAAACCAACAAACCAACAAACCAACAAACCAACAAACCAACAAGCCAACAAACCAACAAGCTAACAAACCAACAAACCAACAAATCAACAAGCCAACAAGCCAACAAATCCACAAACCAACAAACCAACATACCAACAAACAAACAAACCAACAAGCCAACAGACCAATAAACCAACAAACGAACAAACCAACAGGCCAACAAGCCAACAAACCAACAAACCAACAAGCCAACAAACCAACAAACAAACAAACCAACAAACGAACAAACCAACAAACCAACAAACCAACAAGCCAACAAAACAACAAACCAACAAGCCAACAAGCCAACAAACAAACAATCCAACAAGCAAATAAACCAACAAACTAACAAACCAACAAACCATAAACCAACAAACCAACAAACCAACAAGCCAACAAACCAACAAAACAACAAGCCAACAAGCCAACAAACCAACAAGCCAACAAACGAACAAACCAACAGGCCAACAAGCCAACAAACCAACAAACCAACAAGCCAACAAACCAACACACAAACAAACCAACAAACGAACAAACCAACAAACCAACAAACCAACAAACCAACAAACCAACAAACCAACAAACCAACAAACCAACAAACCAACAAACCAACAAACCAACAAACCAACAAACCAACAAACGAACAAACCAACAAGCCAACAAGCCAACAAACTAACAAACCAACAAACCAACAAATGAACAAAGCAACAAACCAACAAACCAACAAACCAACAAACCAACAAGCCAACAAATCAACAAGCCAACAAACCAACAAGCCAACAAGCCAACAAACCAACAAACCAACAAACCAACAAACCAACAAACCAACAAACGAACAAACCAACAAACCAACAAACCAACAAACCAACAAACCAACAAACCAACAAGCCAACAAACCAACAAACCGACAAACCAACAAACCAACAATCCAACCAGCCAACAAGCCAACAAACTAACAAACCAACAAACCAACAAACCAACAAACCAACAAACCAACAAGCCAACAAACCAACAAACCAACAAACCAACAAGCAAACAAACGAACAAACCAACAAACCAACAAGCCCACAAGCCAACAAACCAACAAACCAACAAACCAACAAACCAACAAACCATCAAACCAACAAGCCAACAAGCCAACAAACTAACAAACCAACAAACCAACAAACCAACAAACCAACAAGCCAAGAAACGAACAAACCAACAAACCAACAAGCCCACAAGCCGACAAACCAACAAACCAACAAACCAACAAACCAACAAACCAACAAATCAACAAGCCAACAAGCCAACAAACCAACAAACCAACAAACCAACAAACCAACAAACCAGCAAACCAACAATCCAACAAACCAACCAGCCAACAAACCAACAAGCCAACAAACCAACAAACCAACAAACCAACAAACCAACAAACGAACAAACCAACAAGCCAACAAGCCAACAAACTAACAAACCAACAAACCAACAAATGAACAAAGCAACAAACCAACAAACCAACAAACCAACAAACCAACAAGCCAACAAATCAACAAGCCAACAAACCAACAAGCCAACAAGCCAACAAACCAACAAACCAACAAACCAACAAACCAACAAACCAACAAACGAACAAACCAACAAACCAACAAACCAACAAACCAACAAACCAACAAACCAACAAGCCAACAAACCAACAAACCGACAAACCAACAAACCAACAAACCAACCAGCCAACAAGCCAACAAACTAACAAACCAACAAACCAACAAACCAACAAACCAACAAACCAACAAGCCAACAAACCAACAAACCAACAAGCCAAAAAGCCAACAAGCCAACAAACCAACAAACCAACAAACCAAGAAGCCAACAAACCAACAAGCCAACAAACCAAGAAGCCAACAAACCAACAGACCAACAAACCAACAAACCAACAAACCATCAAACCAACAAGCCAACAAGCCAACAAACCAACAAACCAACAAACCAACAAATGAACAAACCAACAAACCAACAAGCAAACAAGCCAACAAACCAACAAGCCAACAAACCAACAAGCCAACAAGCAAACAAACCAACAAACCAACAAACCAACAAACCAACAAACCAACAAACGAACAAACGAACAAACCAACAAACCAACAAACCAACAAACCAACAAACCAACAAACCAACAAGCCAACAAACCAACAAACCGACAAACCAACAAACCAACAAACCAACAAGCCAACAAGCCAAAGACCCAATAAACCAACAAACCAACAAACCAACAAACCAACAAACCAACAAACCAACAAGCTAACAAACCAACAAACCAACAAGCCAACAAACCAACAAGCTAACAAACCAACAAACCAACAAATCAACAAGCCAACAAGCCAACAAATCCACAAACCAACAAACCAACATACCAACAAACAAACAAACCAACAAGCTAACAGACCAACAAACCAACAAACGAACAAACCAACAGGCCAACAAGCCAACAAACCAACAAATCAACAAGCCAACAAACCAACAAAACAACAAGCCAACAAGCAAACAAACCAACAAGCCAACAAACGAACAAACCAACAAGCCAACAAGCCAACAAACCAACAAACCAACAAACCAACAAACCAACAAACCAACAAACCAACAAACCAACAAACCAACAAACCAACAAACCAGCAAGCCAACAAACCAACAAACCAACAAGCCAACAAGCCAACAAACCAGCAAACCAACAAGCCAACAAACCAACAAACCAACAAACCAACAAGCCAACAAGCCAACAAACCAATAAGCCAACAAACCAACAAACCAATAAAACAACAAACCAGCAAGCCAACAAACCAACAAACCAACAAGCCAACAAGCCAACAAACCAGCAAACCAACAAGCCAACAAACCAACAAACCAACAAACCAACAAGCCAACAAGCCAACAAACCAACAAGCCAACAAACCAACAAACCAATAAAACAACAAACCAACAAACCAACAAACCAACAAGCCAACAAACCAACAAACCAACAAACCAACAAACCAACAAACCAACAAACCAACAATCCAACAAACCAACCAGCCAACAAACCAACAAGCCAACAAACCAACAAACCAACAAACCAACAAACCAACAAACGAACAAACCAACAAGCCAACAAGCCAACAAACTAACAAACCAACAAACCAACAAATGAACAAAGCAACAAACCAACAAACCAACAAACCAACAAACCAACAAGCCAACAAATCAACAAGCCAACAAACCAACAAGCCAACAAGCCAACAAACCAACAAACCAACAAACCAACAAACCAACAAACCAACAAACGAACAAACCAACAAACCAACAAACCAACAAACCAACAAACCAACAAACCAACAAGCCAACAAACCAACAAACCGACAAACCAACAAACCAACAAACCAACCAGCCAACAAGCCAACAAACTAACAAACCAACAAACCAACAAACCAACAAACCAACAAACCAACAAGCCAACAAACCAACAAACCAACAAGCCAAAAAGCCAATAAGCCAACAAACCAACAAACCAACAAACCAAGAAGCCAACAAACCAACAAGCCAACAAACCAAGAAGCCAACAAACCAACAGACCAACAAACCAACAAACCAACAAACCATCAAACCAACAAGCCAACAAGCCAACAAACCAACAAACCAACAAACCAACAAATGAACAAACCAACAAACCAACAAGCAAACAAGCCAACAAACCAACAAGCCAACAAACCAACAAGCCAACAAGCAAACAAACCAACAAACCAACAAACCAACAAACCAACAAACCAACAAACGAACAAACGAACAAACCAACAAACCAACAAACCAACAAACCAACAAACCAACAAACCAACAAGCCAACAAACCAACAAACCGACAAACCAACAAACCAACAAACCAACAAGCCAACAAGCCAAAGACCCAATAAACCAACAAACCAACAAACCAACAAACCAACAAACCAACAAGCCAACAAACCAACAAGCTAACAAACCAACAAACCAACAAATCAACAAGCCAACAAGCCAACAAATCCACAAACCAACAAACCAACATACCAACAAACAAACAAACCAACAAGCCAACAGACCAACAAACCAACAAACGAACAAACCAACAGGCCAACAAGCCAACAAACCAACAAATCAACAAGCCAACAAACCAACAAAACAACAAGCCAACAAGCAAACAAACCAACAAGCCAACAAACGAACAAACCAACAAGCCAACAAGCCAACAAACCAACAAACCAACAAACCAACAAACCAACAAACCAACAAACCAACAAACCAACAAACCAACAAACCAGCAAGCCAACAAACCAACAAACCAACAAGCCAACAAGCCAACAAACCAGCAAACCAACAAGCCAACAAACCAACAAACCAACAAACCAACAAGCCAACAAGCCAACAAACCAACAAGCCAACAAACCAACAAACCAATAAAACAACAAACCAACAAACCAACAAACCAACAAGCCAACAAACCAACAAACCAACAAACCAACAAACGAACAAACCAACAAACCAACAAACCAACAAACCAACAAACCAACAAGCCAACAAACCAACAAACCAACATACCAAAAAGCCAATAAACCAACAAACCAACAAACCAACAAACGAACAAACCAACATACAAACAAACCAACAAACCAACAAACCAACAAACCAACAAGCCAACAAACCAAAAAACCAACAAACCAACAAACCAACAAACCAACAAACCAACAAACCAACAAACCAACAAGCCAACAAACCAACAAACCAACAAGCCAACTAACCAAAAAACGAACAAACCAACAAACCAACAAACCAACAAGCCAACAAGCCAACATACCAACAAACCAACAAACCAACAAGCCAACAATCCAACAAACGAACAAACCAACAAACCAACAAAACAACAAACCAACAAACCAACAAACCAACAATCCAACAAGCCAACAAGCCAACAAACCAACAAACTAAACAAGCCAACAAGCCAACAAACCAACAAACCAACAAACCATCAAACCAACAAGCCAACAAGCCAACAAACTAACAAACCAACAAACCAACAAACCAACAAACCAACAAGCCAAGAAACGAACAAACCAACAAACCAACAAGCCCACAAGCCCACAAGCCGACAAACCAACAAACCAACAAACCAACAAAACAACAAACCAACAAATCAACAAGCCAACAAGCCAACAAACCAACAAACCAACAAACCAACAAACCAACAAACCAACAAACCAACAATCCAACAAACCAACCAGCCAACAAACCAACAAGCCAACAAACCAACAAACCAACAAACCAACAAACCAACAAACGAACAAACCAACAAGCCAACAAGCCAACAAACTAACAAACCAACAAACCAACAAATGAACAAAACAACAAACCAACAAACCAACAAACCAACAAACCAACAAGCCAACAAATCAACAAGCCAACAAACCAACAAGCCAACAAGCCAACAAACCAACAAACCAACAAACCAACAAACCAATAAACCAACAAACGAACAAACCAACAAACCAACAAACCAACAAACCAACAAACCAACAAACCAACAAGCCAACAAACCAACAAACCGACAAACCAACAAACCAACAAACCAACCAGCCAACAAGCCAACAAACTAACAAACCAACAACCCAACAAACCAACAAGCCAACAAACCAACAAACCGACAAACCAACAAGCCAAAAAGCCAACAAGCCAACAAACCAACAAACCAACAAACCAACAAACCAAGAAGCCAACAAACCAACAAGCCAACAAACCAAGAAGCCAACAAACCAACAAACCAACAAACCAACAAACCAACAAACCATCAAACCAACAAGCCAACAAGCCAACAAACCAACAAACCAACAAACCAACAAATGAACAAACCAACAAACCAACAAGCAAACAAGCCAACAAACCAACAAGCCAACAAACCAACAAGCCAACAAGCAAACAAACCAACAAACCAACAAACCAACAAACCAACAAACCAACAAACGAACAAACCAACAAACCAACAAACCAACAAACCAACAAACCAACAAGCCAACAAACCAACAAACCGACAAACCAACAAACCAACAAACCAACAAGCCAACAAGCCAAAGACCCAATAAACCAACAAACCAACAAACCAACAAACCAACAAACCAACAAGCCAACAAACCAACAAGCTAACAAACCAACAAACCAACAAATCAACAAGCCAACAAGCCAACAAATCCACAAACCAACAAACCAACATACCAACAAACAAACAAACCAACAAGCCAACAGACCAACAAACCAACAAACGAACAAACCAACAGGCCAACAAGCCAACAAACCAACAAACCAACAAGCCAACAAACCAACAAACAAACAAACCAACAAACGAACAAACCAACAAACCAACAAACCAACAAGCCAACAAAACAACAAACCAACAAGCCAACAAGCCAACAAACAAACAATCCAACAAGCAAATAAACCAACAAACTAACAAACCAACAAACCATAAACCAACAAACCAACAAACCAACAAGCCAACAAACCAACAAAACAACAAGCCAACAAGCCAACAAACCAACAAGCCAACAAACGAACAAACCAACAGGCCAACAAGCCAACAAACCAACAAACCAACAAGCCAACAAACCAACAAACAAACAAACCAACAAACGAACAAACCAACAAACCAACAAACCAACAAACCAACAAACCAACAAACCAACAAACCAACAAACCAACAAACCAACAAACCAACAAACCAACAAACCAACAACCCAACAAGCCAGCAAGCCAACAAACCAACAAACCAACAAGCCAACAAGCCAACAAGCCAACAAACCAGCAAACCAACAAGCCAACAAACCAACAAGCCAACAAACCAACAAGCCAACAAGCCAACAAACCAACAAGCCAACAAACCAACAAACCAACAAACCAACAAACCAACAAACCAACAAACCAACAAACCAACAAACCAACAAACCAACAAACCAACAAACCAACAAACCAACAAACCAACAAGCCAACAAACCAACAAACCAACAAACCAACAAGCCAACAAACCAACAAACCAACAAGCCAACAGGCCAACAAACCAACAAACCAATAAACCAACAAATTAACAAACCAACAAACCAACAAACCAACAAACCAACAAACCAACAAACCAACAAACCAACATTTGTAAAAGTTCTTGGTGGCAATCGTTTGTGTTTGACGAGTCTTATTTTCTAGTGTCATTTATATTTTCTAAAATAAATATTAGTAAACATGGTAATTGATTATTTTTATTAACCATTAATTATGCATTAGAATGATTAGATTTTATTTGTTTAACTATGTCAATTATTAAATATGAAAAATGAAATGAAATTAGCTAACCTAGAAAAAATCTTGCTTGCGGTATTTGTTTTTAGGCTGGTGGTAAAGCTGGAAAAGATTCGGGGAAAGCGAAAGCTAAGGCAGTCTCACGATCAGCTCGCGCAGGATTACAGGTAATTATTTATTCCCCCCCCTATAAATGAATGTAGTTTTTAATTTTCGCGCTTTGATTTTGAACAGTATTCCCTGTTCCTCTCACATACATAAGCATATTTTATTATCAACTAATGTATTTGCATACAAACCAACAAATCAACAAACCAACAAACCAACAAACCAACAAACCAACAAACCAACAAGCCAACAATCCAACAAACCAACAAGCCAACTAACCAAAAAACGAACAAACCAACAAACCAACAAACCAACAAACCAACAAACCAACAAGCCAACAAGCCAACAAGCCAACAAACCAACAAACCAACAAACCAACAAGCCAACAATCCAACAAACGAACAAACCAACAAACCAACAAACCAACAAACCAACAATCCAACAAACCAACAAATTAACAAGCCAACAAACCAACAAACCAACAAACCAACAAGCCAACAAGCCAACAAACCCACAAACCAACAAACCAACAAACCAACAAACAAACAAACCAACAAGCCAACAGACCAACAAACCAACAAGCCAACAAGCCAACAAACCAAAAAACCAACAAGCCAACAAACCAACAAACCAACAAGCCAACAAGCCAACAAACAAACAATCCAACAAGCAAATAAACCAACAAACTAACAAACCAACAAACCATAAACCAACAAACCAACAAACCAACAAGCCAACAAACCAACAAAACAACAAGCCAACAAGCCAACAAACCAACAAGCCAACAAACGAACAAACCAACAGGCCAACAAGCCAACAAACCAACAAACCAACAAGCCAACAAACCAACAAACAAACAAACCAACAAACGAACAAACAAACTAACCAACAAACCAACAAACCAACAAACCAACAAACCAACAAACCAACAAACCAACAAACCAACAAACCAACAAACCAACAAACCAACAAACCAACAACCCAACAAGCCAGCAAGCCAACAAGCCAACAAATCAACAAGCCAACAAACCAACAAGCCAACAAGCCAACAAACCAACAAACCAACAAACCAACAAACCAATAAACCAACAAACGAACAAACCAACAAACCAACAAACCAACAAAACAACAAACCAACAAACCAACAAGCCAACAAACCAACAAACCGACAAACCAACAAACCAACAAACCAACCAGCCAACAAGCCAACAAACTAACAAACCAACAACCCAACAAACCAACAAACCAACAAACGAACAAGCCAACAAACCAACAAACCAACAAACCAACAAGCAAACAAACGAACAAACCAACAAACCAACAAACCAACAAGCCCACAAGCCAACAAACCAACAAACCAACAAACCAACAAACCAACAAACCAACAAGCCAAAAAGCCAACAAGCCAACAAACCAACAAACCAACAAACCAACAAACCAAGAAGCCAACAAACCAACAAGCCAACAAACCAAGAAGCCAACAAACCAACAAACCAACAAACCAACAAACCAACAAACCATCAAACCAACAAGCCAACAAGCCAACAAACCAACAAACCAACAAACCAACAAATGAACAAACCAACAAACCAACAAGCAAACAAGCCAACAAACCAACAAGCCAACAAACCAACAAGCCAACAAGCAAACAAACCAACAAACCAACAAACCAACAAACCAACAAACCAACAAACGAACAAACCAACAAACCAACAAACCAACAAACCAACAAACCAACAAGCCAACAAACCAACAAACCGACAAACCAACAAACCAACAAACCAACAAGCCAACAAGCCAAAGACCCAATAAACCAACAAACCAACAAACCAACAAACCAACAAACCAACAAGCCAACAAACCAACAAGCTAACAAACCAACAAACCAACAAATCAACAAGCCAACAAGCCAACAAATCCACAAACCAACAAACCAACATACCAACAAACAAACAAACCAACAAGCCAACAGACCAACAAACCAACAAACGAACAAACCAACAGGCCAACAAGCCAACAAACCAACAAACCAACAAGCCAACAAACCAACAAGCCAACAAACAAACAATCCAACAAGCAAATAAACCAACAAACTAACAAACCAACAAACCATAAACCAACAAACCAACAAACCAACAAGCCAACAAACCAACAAAACAACAAGCCAACAAGCCAACAAACCAACAAGCCAACAAACGAACAAACCAACAGGCCAACAAGCCAACAAACCAACAAACCAACAAGCCAACAAACCAACAAACAAACAAACCAACAAACGAACAAACCAACAAACCAACAAACCAACAAACCAACAAACCAACAAACCAACAAACCAACAAACCAACAAACCAACAAACCAACAAACCAACAAACCAACAACCCAACAAGCCAGCAAGCCAACAAACCAACAAACCAACAAGCCAACAAGCCAACAAGCCAACAAACCAGCAAACCAACAAGCCAACAAACCAACAAGCCAACAAACCAACAAGCCAACAAGCCAACAAACCAACAAGCCAACAAACCAACAAACCAACAAACCAACAAACCAACAAACCAACAAACCAACAAACCAACAAACCAACAAACCAACAAACCAACAAACCAACAAACCAACAAACCAACAAACCAACAAGCCAACAAACCAACAAACCAACAAACCAACAAGCCAACAAACCAACAAACCAACAAGCCAACAGGCCAACAAACCAACAAACCAATAAACCAACAAATTAACAAACCAACAAACCAACAAACCAACAAACCAACAAACCAACAAACCAACAAACCAACAAACGAACAAACCAACATACAAACAAACCAACAAACCAACAAACCAACAAACCAACATTTGTAAAAGTTCTTGGTGGCAATCGTTTGTGTTTGACGAGTCTTATTTTCTAGTGTCATTTATATTTTCTAAAATAAATATTAGTAAACATGGTAATTGATTATTTTTATTAACCATTAATTATGCATTAGAATGATTAGATTTTATTTGTTTAACTATGTCAATTATTAAATATGAAAAATGAAATGAAATTAGCTAACCTAGAAAAAATTCTTGCTTGCGGTATTTGTTTTTAGGCTGGTGGTAAAGCTGGAAAAGATTCGGGGAAAGCGAAAGCTAAGGCAGTCTCACGATCAGCTCGCGCAGGATTACAGGTAATTATTTATTCCCCCCCCTATAAATGAATGTAGTTTTTAATTTTGGCGCTTTGATTTTGAACAGTATTCCCTGTTCCTCTCACATACATAAGCATATTTTATTATCAACTAATGTATTTGCATACAAACCAACAAATCAACAAACCAACAAACCAACAAACCAACAAACCAACAAACCAACAAGCCAACAATCCAACAAACCAACAAGCCAACTAACCAAAAAACGAACAAACCAACAAACCAACAAACCAACAAACCAACAAGCCAACAAGCCAACAAGCCAACAAACCAACAAACCAACAAACCAACAAGCCAACAATCCAACAAACGAACAAACCAACAAACCAACAAACCAACAAACCAACAATCCAACAAACCAACAAATTAACAAGCCAACAAACCAACAAACCAACAAACCAACAAGCCAACAAGCCAACAAACCCACAAACCAACAAACCAACAAACCAACAAACAAACAAACCAACAAGCCAACAGACCAACAAACCAACAAGCCAACAAGCCAACAAACCAAAAAACCAACAAGCCAACAAACCAACAAACCAACAAGCCAACAAGCCAACAAACAAACAATCCAACAAGCAAATAAACCAACAAACCAACAAACCAACAAGCCAACAAACCAACAAAACAACAAGCCAACAAGCCAACAAACCAACAAGCCAACAAACGAACAAACCAACAGGCCAACAAGCCAACAAACCAACAAACCAACAAGCCAACAAACCAACAAACAAACAAACCAACAAACGAACAAACCAACAAACCAACAAACCAACAAACCAACAAACCAACAAACCAACAAACCAACAAACCAACAAACCAACAAACCAACAAACCAACAAACCAACAAACCAACAACCCAACAAGCCAGCAAGCCAACAAACCAACAAACCAACAAGCCAACAAGCCAACAAACCAGCAAACCAACAAGCCAACAAACCAACAAGCTAACAAACCAAGAAGCCAACAAGCCAACAAACCAACAAGCCAACAAACCAACAAACCAACAAACCAACAAACCAACAAACCAACAAACCAACAAACCAACAAACCAATAAACCAACAAGCCAACAAACCAACAAACCAACAAACCAACAAACCAACAAGCCAACAAACCAACAAACCAACAAACCAACAAACCAACAAGCCAACAATCCAACAAACGAACAAACCAACAAACCAACAAACCAACAAACCAACAATCCAACAATCCAACAAACCAACAAATTAACAAGCCAACAAGCCAACAAACCAACAAACCAACAAACCATCAAACCAACAAGCCAAAAAGCCAACAAACTAACAAACCAACAAACCAACAAACCAACAAACCAACAAACCAACAAACCAACAAACCAACAAACCAACAAGCCAAGGAACGAACAAACCAACAAACCATCAAACCAACAAGCCAAAAATCCAACAAACTAACAAACCAACAAACCAACAAACCAACAAACCAACAAACCAACAAACCAACAAACCAACAAACCAACAAACCAACAAGCCAAGAAACGAACAAACCAACAAACCAACAAGCCCACAAGCCGACAGACCAACAAACCAACAAACCAACAAACCAACAAATCAACAAGCCAACAAGCCAACAAACCAACAAACCAACAAACCAACAAACCAACAAACCAACAAACCAACAATCCAACAAACCAACCAGCCAACAAACCAACAAGCCAACAAACACCAAACCAACAAACCAACAAACCAACAAACGAACAAACCAACAAGCCAACAAGCCAACAAACTAACAAACCAACAAATCAACAAATGAACAAAGCAACAAACCAACAAACCAATAAGCCAACAAGCCAACAAATCAACAAGCCAACAAACCAACAAGCCAAAAAGCCAACAAACCAACAAACCAACAAACCAACAAACCAACAAACCAACAAACGAACAAACCAACAAACCAACAAACCAACAAACCAACAAACCAACAAACCAACAAACCAACAAGCCAACAAACCAACAAACCGACAAACCAACAAACCAACAAACCAACCAGCCAACAAGCCAACAAACTAACAAACCAACAAACCAACAAACCAACAAACCAACAAACCAACAAACCAACAAACCAACAAACCAACAAACCAACAAACCAACAAGCCAACAAACGAACAAACCAACCAACCAACAAGCCCACAAGCCAACAAACCAACAAACCAACAAACCAACAAACCAACAAACCAACAAGCCAAAAAGCCAACAAGCCAACAAACCAACAAACCAACAAACCAACAAACCAAGAAGCCAACAAACCAACAAGCCAACAAACCAAGAAGCCAACAAACCAACAAACCAACAAACCAAAAAACCAACAAACCAACAAGCCAACAAGCCAACAAACAACAAACCAACAAACCAACAAATGAAAAAACCAACAAACCAACAAGCAAACAAGCCAACAAACCAACAAGCCAACAAACCAACAAGCCAACAAGCCAACAAACCAACAAATGAACAAACCAACAAACCAACAAACCAACAAACGAACAAACCAACAAACCAACAAACCAACAAACCAACAAACCAACAAGCCAACAAACCAACAAACCGACAAACCAACAAACCAACAAACCAACAAGCCAAAGACCCAATAAACCAACAAACCAACAAACCAACAAACCAACAAACCAACAAGCCAACAAACCAACAAACCAACAAGCCAACAAGCCAACAAACAAACAATCCAACAAGCAAATAAACCAACAAACTAACAAACCAACAAACCATAAACCAACAAACCAACAAACCAACAAGCCAACTAACCAACAAAACAACAAGCCAACAAGCCAACAAACCGACAAGCCAACAAACGAACAAACCAACAGGCCAACAAGCCAACAAACCAACAAACCAACAAGCCAACAAGCCAACAATCCAACAAACGAACAAACCAACAAACCAACAAGCCAACAAACCAACAAACCGACAAGCCAACAGGCCAACAAACCAACAAACCAATAAACCAACAAATGAACAAACCAACAAACCAACAAACCAACAAACCAACAAACCAACAAACCAACAAACGAACAAACCAACATACAAACCAACCAACAAACCAACAAACCAACAAACCAACAAGGCAACAAACCAACAAATCAACAAACCAACAAACCAACAAACCAACAAACCAACAAGCCAACAAACCAACAAACCAACAAGCCAACTAACCAAAAAACGAACAAAACAACAAACCAACAAACTAACAAACCAACAAGCCAACAAGCCAACAAACCAACAAACCAACAAACCAACAAGCCAACAATCCAACAAACGAACAAACCAACAAACCAACAAACCAACAAACCAACAATCCAACAAGCCAACAAACCAACAAATTAACAAGCCAACAAGCCAACAAACCAACAAACCAACAAACCATCGAACCAACAAGCCAAAAAGCCAACAAACTAACAAACCAACAAACCAACAAACCAACAAACCAACAAACCAACAAACCAACAAACCAACAAACCAACAAACCAACAAACCAACAAGCCAAGAAACGAACAAACCAACAAACCATCAAACCAACAAGCCAAAAAGCCAACAAACTAACAAACCAACAAACCAACAAACCAACAAACCAACAAACCAACAAACCAACAAACCAACAAACCAACAAACCAACAAACCAACAAGCCAAGAAACGAACAAACCAACAAACCAACAAGCCCACAAGCCGACAGACCAACAAACCAACAAACCAACAAACCAACAAACCAACAAACTAACAAACCAACAAGCCAACAAGCCAACAAACCAACAAACCAACAAACCAACAAACCAACAAATGAACAAACCAACAAACCAACAAACCAACAAGCCAACAAGCCAACAAACCAACAAGCCAACAAACCAACAAGCCAACAAGCCAAGAAGCCAACAAAACAACAAACCAACAAACCAACAAACCAACAAACCAACAAACCAACAAGCCAATAAACCAACAAACCGACAAACCAACAAACCAACAAACCAACAAGCCAAAGACCCAATAAACCAACACACCAACAAACCAACAAACCAACAAACCAACAAGCCAACAAACCAACAAGCCAACAAACCAACAAACCAACAAGCCAAAAACCAACAAACCCACAAACCAACAAACCAACAAACCAACAAACCAACAAGCCAAGAAACGAACAAACCAACAAACCAACAAGCCCACAAGCCGACAGACGAACAAATCAACAAACCAACAAACCAACAAACCAACAAACTAACAAACCAACAAGCCAACAAGCCAACAAACCAACAAACCAACAAACCAACAAACCAACAAATGAACAAACCAACAAACCAACAAACCAATAAGCCAACAAGCCAACAAACCAACAAGCCAACAAACCAACAAGCCAAGAAGCCAACAAACCTACAAACCAACAAACCAACAAACCAACAAACCAACAAGCCAACAAACCAACAAACCGACAAACCAACAAACCAACGACCCAATAAACCAACAAACCACCCAACCAACAAACCAACAAACCAACAAGCCAACAAACCAACAAGCCAACAAGCCAACATACCAACAAACCAACCAACCAACAAGCCAACAATCCAACAAACGAACAAACCAACAAACTAACAAACCAACAAACCAACAGACCAACAATCCAACAAACCAACAAGCCAACAAACCAACAAATTAACAAGCCGACAAGCCAACAAACCAACAAACCAACAAACCATCAAACCAACAAGCCAACAAGCCAACAAACTAACAAACCAACAAACCAACAAACCAACAAACCAACAAACCAACAAACCAACAAACCAACAAGCCAAGAAACGAACAAACCAACAAAACAACAAGCCCACAATCCGACAAACCAACAAACCAACAAACCACCAAACCAACAAACCAACAAGCCAACAAGCCAACAAACCAACAAACCAACAAACCAACAAACCAACAAACCAACAAGCCAACAAACCAACAAGCCAACAAACCAACAAGCCAACAAACCAACAAACCAACAAACCAACAAACCAACAAACCAACAAACCAACAAACCAACAAACCAACAAACCAACAAGCTAACAAGCCAACAAACCAACAAACCAACAAACCAACAAACCAACAAACCAACAAGCCAAAAAGCCAACAAGCCAACAAACCAACAAGCCAACAAACAAACAAACCAACAAGCCAACAAACCAACAAACCAACAAGCCAACAAGCCAACGACCCAATAAACCAACAAACCAACAAACCAACAAACCAACAAACCAACAAACCAACAAGCCAACAAACCAACAAGCCAACAAACCAACAAACCAACAAACCAACAAGCCAACAAGCCAACAAACCCACAAACCAACTAACCAACAAACCAACAAACCAACAAACCAACAAGCCAACAGACCAACAAACCAACAAGCCAACAAGCCAACAAACCAAAAAACCAACAAGCCAACAAACCAACAAACCAGCAAGCCAACAAGCCAACAAACCAACAATCCAACAAACAAATAAACCAACAAACCAACAAACCAACAAACCATAAACCAACAAACGAACATACCAACAAGCCAACAAACCAACAAAACAACAAGCCAACAAGCCAACAAACCAACAAGCCAACAAACGAACAAACCAACAAGCCAACAAACCAACAAACCAACAAACCAACAAGCCAACAAACCAACAAACAAACAAACCAAAAAACGAACAAACCAACAAACCAACAAACCAACAAACCAACAAACCAACAAACCAACAAACGAACGTAAAAACAAACCAACAAACCAACAAACCAACAAACCAACAAACCAACAAACCACCAAACCAAAAAACCAACAAACCAACAAACCAACAAACCAACAAACCAACAAACCAACAAACCGGCAAGCCAAAAAACCAACAAACCAACAAGCCAACAATCCAACAAACCAGCAAACCAACAAGCCAACAAACCAACAAACCAACAAACCAACAAGCCAACAAGCCAACAAACCAACAAGCCAACAAACCAACAAATCAACAAACCAACAAACCAACAAACCAACAAACCAACAAACCAACAAACCAACAAACCAACAAACCCACAAACCAAGAAGCCAACAAACCAACAAACCAACAAACCAACAAACGAACAAATCAACAAGCCAACAAGCCAACAAACCAACAAACCAACAAACCATCAAACCAACAAGCCAAAAAGCCAACAAACTAACAAACCAACAAACCAACAAACCAACAAACCAACAAACCAACAAACCAACAAACCAACAAGCCAAGAAACGAACAAACCAACAAACCATCAAACCAACAAGCCAAAAAGCCAACAAACTAACAAACCAACAAACCAACAAACCAACAAACCAACAAACCAACAAACCAACAAACAAATAAACCAACAAACCAACAAACCAACAAACCATAAACCAACAAACGAACATACCAACAAGCCAACAAAACAACAAAACAACAAGCCAACAAGCCAACAAACCAACAAGCCAACAAACGAACAAACCAACAAGCCAACAAGCCAACAAACCAATAAACCAACAAGCCAACAAACCAACAAACCAACAAACCATCAAACCAACAAGCCAAAAAGCCAACAAACTAACAAACTAACAAACCAACAAACCAAAAAACCAACAAACCAACAAACCAACAAACCAACAAACCAACAAGCCAAGAAACGAACAAACCAACAAACCATCAAACCAACAAGCCAAAAAGCCAACAAACTAACAAACCAACAAACCAACAAACCAACAAACCAACAAACCAAGAAACGAACAAACCAACAAACCAACAAGCCCACAAGCCGACAGACCAACAAACCAACAAACCAACAAACCAACAAATCAACAAGCCAACAAGCCAACTAACCAACAAACCAACAAACCAACAAACCAACAAACCAACAATCCAACAAACCAACCAGCCAACAAACCAACAAGCCAACAAACCAACAAACCAACAAACCAACAAACCAACAAACGAACAAACCAACAAGCCAACAAGCCAACAAACTAACAAACCAACAAACCAACAAATGAACAAAGCAACAAACCAACAAACCAACAAGCCAACAAGCCAACAAATCAACAAGCCAACAAACCAACAAGCCAACAAGCCAACAAACCAACAAACCAACAAACCAACAAACCAACAAACGAACAAACCAACAAACCAACAAACCAACAAACCAACAAACCAACAAACCAACAAGCCAACAAACCAACAAACCGACAAACCAACAAACCAACAAACCAACCAGCCAACAAGCCAACAAACTAACAAACCAACAAACCAACAAACCAACAAACCAGCAAACCAACAAACCAACAAACCAACAAACCAACAAACCAACAAGCCAACAAACGATCAAACCAACAAACCAACAAGCCCACAAGCCAACAAACCAACAAACCAACAAACCAACAAACCAACAAACCAACAAGCCAAAAAGCAAACAAGCCAACAAACCAACAAACCAACAAACCAAGAAGCCAACAAACCAACAAGCCAACAAACCAAGAAGCCAACAAACCAACAAACCAACAAACCAACAAACCAACAAACCATCAAACCAACAAGCCAACAAGCCAACAAACTAACAAACCAACAAACCAACAAATAAACAAACCAACAAACCAACAAGCAAACAAGCCAACAAACCAACAAGCCAACAAACCAACAAGCCAACAAACCAACAAACCAACAAACCAACAAACCAACAAACGAACATAAAAATAAACCAACAAACCAACAAACCAACAAACCAACAAACCAACAAACCACCAAACCAACAAACCAACAAACCAACAAACCAACAAACCAACAAACCAACAAACCGGCAAGCCAACAAACCAACAAACCAACAAGCCAACAAGCCAACAAACCAGCAAACCAACAAGCCAACAAACCAACAAATCAACAAACCAACAAGCCAACAAGCCAACAAACCAACAAGCCAACAAACCAACAAATCAACAAACCAACAAACCAACAAACCAACAAACCAACAAACCAACAAACCAATAAACCAACAAACCAACAAACCAACAAACCAAGAAGCCAACAAACCAACAAACCAACAAACCAACAAACGAACAAATCAACAAGCCAACAAGCCAACAAACCAACAAACCAACAAACCATCAAACCAACAAGCCAAAAAGCCAACAAACTAACAAACCAACAAACCAACAAACCAACAAACCAACAAACCAACAAACCAACAAACCAACAAACCAACAAACCAACAAGCCAAGAAACGAACAAACCAACAAACCATCAAACCAACAAGCCAAAAAGCCAACAAACTAACAAACCAACAAACCAACAAACCAACAAACCAACAAACCAACAAACCAACAAACCAACAAACCAACAAGCCAAGAAACGAACAAACCAACAAACCAACAAGCCCACAAGCCGACAGACCAACAAACCAACAAACCAACAAACCAACAAATCAACAAGCCAACAAGCCAACTAACCAACAAACCAACAAACCAACAAACCAACAAACCAACAATCCAACAAACCAACCAGCCAACAAACCAACAAGCCAACAAACCAACAAACCAACAAACCAACAAACCAACAAACGAACAAACCAACAAGCCAACAAGCCAACAAACTAACAAACCAACAAACCAACAAATGAACAAAGCAACAAACCAACAAACCAACAAGCCAACAAGCCAACAAATCAACAAGCCAACAAACCAACAAGCCAACAAGCCAACAAACCAACAAACCAACAAACCAACAAACCAACAAACGAACAAACCAACAAACCAACAAACCAACAAACCAACAAACCAACAAACCAACAAGCCAACAAACCAACAAACCGACAAACCAACAAACCAACAAACCAACCAGCCAACAAGCCAACAAACTAACAAACCAACAAACCAACAAACCAACAAACCAACAAACCAACAAACCAACAAACCAACAAACTAACAAACCAACAAACCAACAAGCCAACAAACGATCAAACCAACAAACCAACAAGCCCACAAGCCAACAAACCAACAAACCAACAAACCAACAAACCAACAAACCAACAAGCCAAAAAGCAAACAAGCCAACAAATCAACAAACCAACAAACCAAGAAGCCAACAAACCAACAAGCCAACAAACCAAGAAGCCAACAAACCAACAAACCAACAAACCAACAAACCAACAAACCATCAAACCAACAAGCCAACAAGCCAACAAACCAACAAACCAACAAACCAACAAATGAACAAACCAACAAACCAACAAGCAAACAAGCCAACAAACCAACAAGCCAACAAGCCAACAAACCAACAAACCAACAAACCAACAAACCAACAAACCAACAAACCAACAAACGAACAAACCAACAAACCAACAAACCAACAAACCAACAAACCAACAAGCCAACAAACCAACAAACCGACAAACCAACAAACCAACAAACCAACAAGCCAACAAGCCAAAGACCCAATAAACCAACAAACCAACAAACCACCAAACAAACAAGCCAACAAATCAACAAGCCAACAAACCAACAAACCAACAAACCAACAAACCAACAAGCCAACAAGCCAACAAACCTACAAACCAACAAACCAACAAACCAACAAACAAACAAACCAACAAGCCAACAGACCAACAAACCAACAAGCCAACAAGCCAACAAACCAAAAAACCAACAAGCCAACAAACCAACAAACCAACAAGCCAACAAGCCAACAAACAAACAATCCAACAAGCAAATAAACCAACAAACTAACAAACCAACAAACCATAAACCAACAAACCAACAAACCAACAAACCAACAAGCCAACAAACCAACAAAACAACAAGCCAACAAGCCAACAAACCAACAAGCCAACAAACAAACAAACCAACAGGCCAACAAGCCAACAAACCAACAAACCAACAAGCCAACAAACCAACAAACAAACAAACCAACAAACGAACAAACCAACAAACCAACAAACCAACAAACCAACAAACCAACAAACCAACAAACCAACAAACCAACAAACCAACAAACCAACAAACCAACAAACCAACAAACCAACAACCCAACAAGCCAGCAAGCCAACAAACCAACAAACCAACAAGCCAACAAGCCAACAAACCAGCAAACCAACAAGCCAACAAACCAACAAGCCAACAAACCAACAAGCCAACAAGCCAACAAACCAACAAGCCAACAAACCAACAACCCAACAAACCAACAAACCAACAAGCCAACAGGCCAACAAACCAACAAACCAATAAACCAACAAATGAACAAACCAACAAACCAACAAACCAACAAACCAACAAAATAACAAACCAACAAACGAACAAACCAACATACAAACAAACCAACAAACCAACAAACCAACAAACCAACAAGCCAACAAACCAACAAATCAACAAACCAACAAACCGACAAACTAACAAACCAACAAGCCAACAAACCAACAAACCAACAAGCCAACTAACCAAAAAACGAACAAACCAACAAATGAACAAACCAACAAACCAACAAGCAAACAAGCCAACAAACCAACAAACCAATAAACCAACAAACCAACAAACCAACAAACCAACAAACCAACAAACGAACATAAAAACAAACAAACAAACCAACAAACCAACAAACCAACAAACCAACAAACCACCAAACCAACAAACCAACAAACAAACAAACCAACAAACCAACAAACCAACAAACCAACAAACCGGCAAGCCAACAAACCAACAAACCAACAAGCCAACAAGCCAACAAACCAGCAAACCAACAAGCCAACAAACCAACAAACCAACAAACCAACAAACCAACAAGCCAACAAACCAACAAACCAACAAACCAAGAAACCAACAAACCAACAAACCAACAAACCAACAAACGAACAAATCAACAAGCCAACAAGCCAACAAACCAACAAACCAACAAACCATCAAACCAACAAGCCAAAAAGCCAACAAACTAACAAACCAACAAACCAACAAACCAACAAACCAACAAACCAACAAACCAACAAACCAACAAACCAACAAACCAACAAACCAACAAGCCAAGAAACGAACAAACCAACAAACCATCAAACCAACAAGCCAAAAAGCCAACAAACTAACAAACCAACAAACCAACAAACCAACAAACCAACAAACCAACAAACCAACAAACCAACAAGCCAAGAAACGAACAAACCAACAAACCAACAAGCCCACAAGCGGACAGACCAACAAACCAACAAACCAACAAACCAACAAATCAACAAGCCAACAAGCCAACTAACCAACAAACCAACAAACCAACAAACCAACAAACCAACAATCCAACAAACCAACCAGCCAACAAACCAACAAGCCAACAAACCAACAAACCAACAAACCAACAAACCAACAAGCCAACAAACTAACAAACCAACAAACCAACAAATGAACAAAGCAACAAACCAACAAACCAACAAGCCAACAAATCAACAAGCCAACAAACCAACAAGCCAACAAGCCAACAAAACAACAAACCAACAAACCAACAAACCAACAAACGAACAAACCAACAAACCAACAAACCAACAAACCAACAAACCAACAAACCAACAAACGAACAAACCAACAAGCCAACAAGCCAACAAACCAACAAGCCAACAAACGAACAAACCAACAAACAAACAAACCAACAAACCAACAAACAAATAAATCAACAAACCAACAAACCAACAACCCAACAAACCAACAAACCAACAAACCAACAAACAAACAAACCTCCAAACCAACAAACCAACAAACCAACAAACCAACAAACCGACAAACTAACAAACCAACAAGCCAACAAACCAACAAACCAACAAGCCAACTAACCAAAAAACGAACAAACCAACAAATGAACAAACCAACAAACCAACAAGCAAACAAGCCAACAAACCAACAAACCAATAAACCAACAAACCAACAAACCAACAAACCAACAAACGAACATAAAAACAAACCAACAAACCAACAAACCAACAAACCAACAAACCAACAAACCAACAAACCAACAAACCAACAAACCACCAAACCAACAAACCAACAAACCAACAAACGAACAAACCAACAAGCCAACAAACCAACAAGCCAACAAACGAACAAACCAACAAACAAACAAGCCAACAAACCAACAAACCAACAAACCAACAAGTCTTGGTTTGTTGGTTTGTTGGTTTTTTGGTTTGTTGGCTTGTTGGTTTGTTGGTTTGTTGGTTTGTTGGTTTGTTGGTCTGTTGGTTTGTTGGTTTGTTGGTTTGTTGATTTGTTGGTTTGTTAATTTGTTCGTTTGTTGGCTTGTTGGGTTGTTGGCTTGTTGGCTTGTTGGTTTGTTGGTTTGTTGGTTTGTTGGTTTGTTGGTTTGTTCGTTTGTTCGTTTGTTGGTTTGTTGGTTTGTTTGTTTGTTGGTTTGTTGTTTTGTTGGTTTGTTGGTTTGTTGGTTTGTTGATTTGTTTATTTGTTGGTTTGTTTGTTTGTTGGCTTGTTCGTTTGTTGGTTTGTTCGTTTGTTGGTTTGTTGGTTTGTTGGTTTGTTGGTTTGTTGGTTTGTTGGTTTGTTTGTTTGTTGGTTTGTTCGTTTGTTGGCTTGTTGGTTTGTTGGTTTGTTGGTTTGTTGGTTTGTTGGTTTGTTGATTTGTTGGCTTGTTGGCTTGTTGGTTTGTTGGTTTGTTGGCTTGTTGGCTTGTTGGTTTATTTGTTTGTTGGTTTGTTCGTTTGTTGGTTTTTTGGTTTGTTGGTTTGTTGGTTTGTTTGTTTGTTGGTTTGTTGGCTTGTTGGTTTGTTGGCTTGTTGGTTTGTTGGTTTGTTGGTTTGTTGGTTTGTTCGTTTGTTCGTTTGTGGGCTTGTTGGTTTGTTGGCTTTTTGGCTTGTTGGTTTGTTGGTTTGTTGGTTTGTTGGTTTGTTGATTTGTTGGTTTGTTGGTTTGTTGGTTTGTTGGTTTGTTGGTTTGTATGTTTGTTGGTTTGTTGGTTTGTTGGTTTGTTGGTTTGTTGGTTTGTTGGTTTGTTCGTTTGTTGGTTTGTTGGTTTGTTGGCTTGTTGGCTTTTTGGTTTGTTGGATTTTTGGCTTGTTAGTTTGTTGGTTTGTTGGCTTGTTGGTTTGTTGGTTTGTTGGTTTGTTGGTTTGTTGGTTTGTTGGTTTGTTGGTTTGTTGGTTTGTTCGTTGGTTGGTTTGTTCGTTTGTTGGTTTGTTGGTTTGTTGGTTTGTTGGTTTGTTGGCTTGTTGGTTTGTTGGTTTGTTGGTTTGTTCGTTTGTGGGCTTGTTGGTTTGTTGGCTTTTTGGCTTGTTGGTTTATTGGTTTGTTGGTTTGTTGGTTTGTTGGTTTGTTGGTTTGCTGGTTTGTTGGTTTATTGGTTTGTTGGTTTGTTGGTTTGTTGGTTTGTTGGTTTGTTGGTTTGTTGGTTTGTTGGTTTGTTGGTTTGTTGGTTTGTTGGTTTGTTGGTTTGTTCGTTTGTTCATTTGCTCGTTTGTTGGTTTGTTGGTTTGTTGGTTTGTTGGTTTGTTGGCTTGTTGGTTTTTTGGTTTGTTGGCTTTTTGGCTTGTTGATTTGTTGGTTTGTTGGTTTGTTGGTTTGTTGGTTTGTTGGTTTGTTGGTTTTTTGGCTTGTTGGCTTGTTGGTTTGTTGGTTTATTGGTTTGTTGGCTTGTTGGCTTGTTGGTTTGTTGGTTTGTTGGTTTGTTGGTTTGTTGGTTTGTTCGTTTGTTCGTTTGTTGGTTTGTTGGTTTGTTTGTTTGTTGGTTTGTTGTTTTGTTGGTTTGTTGGTTTGTTGGTTTGTTGGTTTGTTTATTTGTTGGTTTGTTTGTTTGTTGGCTTGTTCGTTTGTTGGTTTGTTCGTTTGTTGGTTTGTTGGTTTGTTGGTTTGTTGGCTTGTTGGTTTGTTGGATTGTTTGTTTGTTGGTTTGTTCGTTTGTTGGCTTGTTGGTTTGTTGGTTTGTTGGTTTGTTGGTTTGTTGGTTTGTTGGTTTGTTGATTTGTTGGCTTGTTGGCTTGTTGGTTTGTTGGTTTGTTGGCTTGTTGGCTTGTTGGTTTATTTGTTTGTTGGTTTGTTCGTTTGTTGGTTTGTTGGTTTGTTGGTTTGTTGATTTGTTTGTTTGTTGGTTTGTTGGCTTGTTGGTTTGCTGGCTTGTTGGTTTGTTGGTTTGTTGGGTTGTTCGTTTGTGGGCTTGTTGGTTTGTTGGCTTTTTGGCTTGTTGGTTTGTTGGTTTGTTGGTTTGTTGGTTTGTTGGTTTGTTGGTTTGTTGGTTTGTTGGTTTGTTGGTTTGTTGGTTTGTTGGTTTGATGGTTTGTTCGTTTGTTGGTTTGTTGGTTTGTTGGCTTGTTGGCTTTTTGGTTTGTTGGATTTTTGGCTTGTTGGTTTGTTGGTTTGTTGGCTTGTTGGTTTGTTGGTTTGTTGGTTTGTTGGTTTGTTGGTTTGTTGGTTTGTTGGTTTGTTCGTTGGTTGGTTTGTTCGTTTGTTGGTTTGTTGGTTTGTTGGTTTGTTGGTTTGTTGGCTTGTTGGTTTGTTGGTTTGTTGGTTTGTTGGTTTGTTGGTTTGTTCGTTTGTGGGCTTGTTGGTTTGTTGGCTTTTTGGCTTGTTGGTTTGTTGGTTTGTTGGCTTGTTGGTTTGTTGGTTTGTTGGTTTGATGGTTTGTTGGTTTGTTGGTTTGTTGGTTTGTTGGTTTGTTGGTTTGCTGGTTTGTTGGTTTGTTGGTTTGTTGGTTTGTTGGTTTGTTGGTTTGTTGGTTTGTTGGTTTGTTGGTTAGTTGGTTTGTTGGTTTGCTGGTTTGTTGGTTTGTTGGTTTGTTGGTTTGTTGGTTTGTTGGTTTGTTGGTTTGTTGGTTTGTTGGTTTGTTGGTTTGTTGGTTTGTTGGTTTGTTGGTTTGTTGGTTTGTTGGTTTGTTCGTTTGTTCATTTGTTCGTTTGTTGGTTTGTTGGTTTGTTGGTTTGTTGGTTTGTTGGTTTGTTGGTTTGTTGGCTTGTTGGTTTTTTGGTTTGTTGGCTTTTTGGCTTGTTGATTTGTTGGTTTGTTGGTTTGTTGGTTTGTTGGTTTGTTGGTTTTTTGGCTTGTTCGTTTGTTGGTTTGTTGGTTTGTTGGTTTCTTGGTTTTTTGGTTTGTTGGCTTGTTGGTTTGTTGGTTTATTGGTTTGTTGGTTTGTTGGTTTGTTGGTTTGTTAGTTGGTTGGTTTGTAGGTTTGTTGGTTTGTTGGTTTGTTCGTTTGTTGGCTTGTTGGTTTGTTGGCTTGTTGGCTTGTTGGTTTGTTGGTTTGTTGGTTTGTTGGTTTGTTGGTTTGTTGGTTTGTTGGTTTGTTGGTTTGTTGGTTTGTTCGTTTGTTCGTTTGTTCGTTTGTTGGTTTGTTGGTTTGTTTGTTTGTTGGTTTGTTGTTTTGTTGGTTTGTTGGTTTGTTGGTTTGCTGGTTTGTTTATTTTTTGGTTTGTTTGTTTGTTGGCTTGTTGGTTTGTTGATTTGTTGGTTTGTTGGTTTGTTCGTTTGTTGGTTTGTTGGTTTGTTCGTTTGTTCGTTTGTTGGTTTGTTGGTTTGTTTGTTTGTTGGTTTGTTGTTTTGTTGGTTTGTTGGTTTGTTGGTTTGTTGGTTTGTTTATTTGTTGGTTTGTTTGTTTGTTGGCTTGTCCGTTTGTTGGTTTGTTCGTTTGTTGGTTTGTTGGTTTGTTGGTTTGTTGGTTTGTTGGCTTGTTGGTTTATTTGTTTGTTGGTTTGTTCGTTTGTTGGTTTGTTGGTTTGTTGGTTTGTTGGTTTGTTGGTTTGTTGGTTTGTTGATTTGTTGGCTTGTTGGCTTGTTGGTTTGTTGGTTTGTTGGCTTGTTGGCTTGTTGGTTTATTTGTTTGTTGGTTTGTTCGTTTGTTGGTTTGTTTGTTTGTTGGTTTGTTGGTTTGTTTGTTTGTTGGTTTGTTGGCTTGTTGGTTTGTTGGCTAGTTGGTTTGTTGGTTTGTTGGTTTGTTGGTTTGTTCGTTTGTGGGCTTGTTGGTTTGTTGGCTTTTTGGCTTGTTGGTTTGTTGGTTTGTTGGTTTGTTGGTTTGTTGGTTTGTTGGTTTGTTGGTTTGTTGGTTTGTTGGTTTGTTGGTTTGTTGGTTTGTTGATTTGTTGGTTTGTTGGTTTGTTGGTTTGTTGGTTTGTTGGTTTGTTGGTTTGTTGGTTTGTTGGTTTGTTGGTTTGTTCGTTTATTGGTTTGTTGGTTTATTGGCTTGTTGGCTTTTTAGTTTGTTGGATTTTTGGCTTGTTGGTTTGTTGGTTTGTTGGCTTGTTGGTTTGTTGGTTTGTTGGTTTGTTGGTTTGTTGGTTTGTTGGTTTGTTGGTTTGTTCGTTGGTTGGTTTGTTCGTTTGTTGGTTTGTTGGTTTGTTGGTTTGTTGGTTTGTTGGCTTGTTGGTGTGTTGGTTTGTTGGTTTGTTGGTTTGTTGGTTTGTTCGTTTGTGGGCTTGTTGGTTTGTTGGCTTTTTGGCTTGTTGGTTTGTTGGTTTGTTGGTTTGTTGGTTTGTTGGTTTGTTGGTTTGTTGGTTTGCTGGTTTGTTGGTTTGTTGGTTTGTTGGTTTGTTGGTTTGTTGGTTTGTCGGTTTGTTGGTTTGTTGGTTTATTGGTTTGTTCGTTTGTTCATTTGTTTGTTTGTTGATTTGTTGGTTTGTTGGTTTGTTGGTTTGTTGGTTTGTTGGTTTGTTGGTTTGTTGGTTTGTTGGTTTGTTGGTTTTTTGGCTTGTTCGTTTGTTGGTTTGTTGGTTTGTTGGTTTGTTGGTTTCTTGGTTTTTTGGTTTGTTGGCTTGTTGGTTTGTTGGTTTATTGGTTTGTTGGTTTGTTTGCTTGTTGGTTTGTTGTTTTGTTGGTTTGTTGGTTTGTTGGTTTGTTGGTTTGTTGGTTTGTTCGTTTGTTGGCTTGTTGGTTTGTTGGCTTGTTGGCTTGTTGGTTTGTTGGTTTGTTGTTTTGTTGGTTTGTTGGTTTGTTGGTTTGTTCGTTTGTTCGTTTGTTGGTTTGTTGGTTTGTTTGTTTGTTGGTTTGTTGTTTTGTTGGTTTGTTGGTTTGTTGGTTTGTTTATTTGTTGGTTTGTTTGTTTGTTGGCTTGTTGGTTTGTTGGTTTGTTCGTTTGTTGGTTTGTTGGTTTGTTGGTTTGTTGGATTGTTGGTTTGTTGGTTTGTTTGTTTCTTGGTTTGTTCGTTTGTTGGCTTGTTGGTTTGTTGGTTTGTTAGTTTGTTGGTTTGTTGGTTTGTTGATTTGTTGGCTTGTTGGCTTGTTGGTTTGTTGGCTTGTTGGCTTGTTGGCTTGTTGGTTTATTGGTTTGTTCGTTTGTTCGTTTGTTGGTTTGTTGGTTTGTTGGTTTGTTGGTTTGTTGGTTGTTTGGTTTGTTGCCTTGTTGGTTTGTTGGCTTGTTGGTTTGTTGGTTTGTTCGTTTGTTGGTTTGTTGGTTTGTTGGTTTGTTGGTTTGTTGGTTTGTTGGTTTGTTGGTTTGTTTGTTTGTTGGTTTGTTCGTTTGTTGGCTTGTTGGTTTGTTGGTTTGTTAGTTTGTTGGTTTGTTGGTTTGTTGATTTGTTGGCTTGTTGGCTTGTTGGTTTGTTGGTTTGTTGGCTTGTTGGCTTGTTGGTTTATTGGTTTGTTGGTTTGTTCGTTTGTTGGTTTGTTGGTTTGTTGGTTTGTTGGTTTGTTGGTTTGTTGGTTTGTTGCCTTGTTGGTTTGTGGGCTTGTTGGTTTGTTGGCTTTTTGGCTTGTTGGTTTGTTGGTTTGTTGGTTTGTTGGTTTGTTGGTTTGTTGGTTTGTTGGTTTGTTGTTTTGTTGGTTTGTTGGTTTGTTGGTTTGTTGGCTTGTTGGTTTTTTGGTTTGTTGGCTTTTTGTCTTGTTGGTTTGTTGGTTTGTTGGTTTGTTGGCTTGTTGGCTTGTTGGCTTGTTGGCTTGTTGGTTTGTTGGTTTGTTGGTTTCTTGGTTTGTTGGTTTGTTGGTTTGTTGGTTTGTTCGTTTGTTCGTTTGTTGGTTTGTTGGTTTGTTGGTTTTTTGGTTTGTTGGCTTGTTGTTTTGTTGGTTTGTTGGTTTGTTGGTTTGTTGGTTTGTTTATTTGTTGGTTTGTTGGTTTGTTGGCTTGTTGGTTTGTTGGTTTGTTCGTTTGTTGGTTTGTTGGTTTGTTGGTTTGTTGGTTTGTTGGTTTGTTGGTTTGTTTGTTTGTTGGTTTGTTCGTTTGTTTGCTTGTTGGTTTGTTGGTTTGTTAGTTTGTTGGTTTGTTGGTTTTTTGATTTGTTGGCTTGTTGGCTTGTTGGTTTGTTGGTTTGTTGGTTTGTTGGCTTGTTGGCTTGTTGGTTTATTGGTTTGTTCGTTTGTTCGTTTGTTGGTTTGTTGGTTTATTGGTTTGTTGGTTTTTTGGTTTTTTGGTTTGTTGGCTTGTTGGTTTGTTGGCTTGTTAGTTTGTTGGTTTGTTCGTTTGTTGGTTTGTTGGTTTGTTGGTTTGTTGGTTTGTTGGTTTGTTGGTTTGTTTGTTTGTTGGTTTGTTCGTTTGTTGGCTTGTTGATTTGTTGGTTTGTTAGTTTGTTGGTTTGTTGGTTTGTTGATTTGTTGGCTTGTTGGCTTGTTGGTTTGTTGTTTTGTTGGCTTGTTGGCTTGTTGGTTTATTGGTTTGTTGGTTTGTTCGTTTGTTGGTTTGTTGGTTTGTTGGTTTGTTGGTTTGTTGGTTTGTTGGTTTGTTGGTTTGTTGGTTTGTTGGTTTGTTGGTTTGTTGGTTTGTTGGCTTATTGGTTTGTGGGATTGTTGGTTTGTTGGCTTTTTGGCTTGTTGGTTTGTTGGTTTGTTGGTTTCTTGGTTTGTTGGTTTGTTGGTTTGTTGTTTTGTTGGTTTGTTGGTTTGTTTGTTTGTTGGCTTGTTGATTTTTTGGTTTGTTGGCTTTTTGTCTTGTTGGTTTGTTGGTTTGTTGGTTTGTTGGCTTGTTGGCTTGTTGGCTTGTTGGCTTGTTGGTTTGTTGGTTTGTTGGTTTGTTGGTTTGTTGGTTTGTTGGTTTGTTGGGTTGTTCGTTTGTTCGTTTGTTGGTTTGTTGGTTTGTTGGTTTTTTTGGTTTGTTGGCTTGTTGGTTTGTTGGTTTGTTGGTTTGTTGGTTTGTTGGTTTGTTGGTTTGTTCGTTTGTTGGTTTGTTGGTTTGTTCGTTTGTTGGTTTGTTGGTTTGTTCGTTTGTTGGTTTGTTCGTTTGTTGGTTTGTTGGCTTGTTGGTTTGTTGGTTTGTTGGTTTTTTGGTTTGTTGGTTTGTTGGCTTGTTGGTTTGTTGGTTTGTTGGCTTGTTGGTTTGTTGGTTTGTTGGTTTGTTGGTTTGTTAGTTTGTTGGTTTGTTGGTTTGTTGATTTGTTGGTTTGTTTATTTGTTCGTTTGTTGGTTTGTTGGTTTGTTGGTTTGTTGGTTTGTTGGTTTGTTGGTTTGTTGGTTTGTTGGTTTGTTGGTTTGTTGGTTTGTTGGTTTGTTGGTTTGTTGGCTTGTTGGCTTGTTCGTTTGTTGGTTTGTTGGTTTGTTGGTTGGTTGGTTTGTTGGTTTGTTCGTTTGTTGTTTTGTTGGTTTGTTGGTTTGTTCGTTTGTTGGTTTGTTAGTTTGTTGGTTTATTGGTTTATTTCTTTGTTGGCTTGTTGGTTTGTTGGCTTGTTGGCTTGTTTGTTTGTTGGTTTGTTGGTTTCTTGGTTTGTTGGTTTGTTGGTTTGTTTGTTTGTTCGTTTGTTGGTTTGTTGGTTTGGTGGTTTGTTGGTTTGTTGGCTTGTTCGTTTGTTGGTTTGTTGGTTTGTTGGTTTGTTGGTTTGTTGGTTTATTGGTTTGTTCGTTTATTGGTTTGTTGGTTTGTTGGTTTGTTCGTTTGTTCGTTTGTTGGCTTGTTGGTTTGTTGGCTTGTTGGTTTGTTGGTTTGTTGGTTTCTTGGTTTGCTGGTTTGTTGGTTTGTTGGTTACTTGGTTTGTTGGTTTGTTGGTTTGTTGGCTTGTTGTTTTTTTGGTTTGTTGGCTTGTTGGTTTGTTGGTTTGTTGGTTTGTTGGTTTGTTGGTTTGTTGGTTTGTTGGTTTGTTGGTTTGTTGGTTTGTTGGTTTGTTGGTTTGTTGGTTTGTTGGTTTGTTGGTTTGTTGGTTTGTTGGTTTGTTGGTTTGTTGGTTTGTTGGTTTGTTGGTTTGTTCGTTTGTTGGTTTGTTGGTTTGTTCGTTTGTTGGTTTGTTCGTTTGTTGGTTTGTTTGCTTGTTGGTTTGTTGGTTTGTTGGTTTTTTGGTTTTTTGGTTTGTTGGCTTGTTGGTTTGTTGGTTTGTTGGTTTGTTGGTTTGTTGGTTTGTTGGTTTGTTGGTTTGTTGGTTTGTTGGTTTGTTGGTTTGTTGGTTTGTTGGTTTGTTTATTTGTTGGTTTGTTGGTTTGTTGGTTTGTTGGTTTGTTGGTTTGTTGGTTTGTTGGTTTTTTGGTTTGTTGGCTTGTTGGCTTGTTCGTTTGTTGGTTTGTTGGTTTGTTGGTTTGTTGGTTTGCTGGTTTGTTCGTTTGTTGTTTTGTTGGTTTGTTGGTTTGTTCGTTTGTTGGTTTGTTAGTTTGTTGGTTTGTTGGTTTATTTCTTTGTTGGCTTGTTGGTTTGTTGGCTTGTTGGCTTGTTTGTTTGTTGGTTTGTTGGTTTCTTGGTTTGTTGGTTTGTTGGTTTGTTGGCTTGTTCGTTTGTTGGTTTGTTGGTGTGTTGGTTTGTTGGTTTGTTGGTTTGTTGGTTTGTTGGTTTGTTCGTTTATTGGTTTGTTGGTTTGTTGGTTTGTTCGTTTGTTCGTTTGTTGGCTTGTTGGTTTGTTGGCTTGTTGGTTTGTTGGTTTGTTGGTTTCTTGGTTTGCTGGTTTGTTGGTTTGTTGGTTACTTGGTTTGTTGGTTTGTTGGTTTGTTGGCTTGTTGTTTTATTGGTTTTTTGGTTTGTTGGCTTGTTGGTTTGTTGGTTTGTTGGTTTGTTGGTTTGTTGATTTGTTGGTTTGTTGGTTTGTTGGTTTGTTGGTTTGTTGGTTTGTTGGTTTGTTGGTTTGTTGGTTTGTTGGTTTGTTGGTTTGTTGGTTTGTTGGTTTGTTGGTTTGTTGGTTTGTTGGCATGTTGGCATGTTGGCTTGGTGGTTTGTTGGTTTGTTGGATTGTTGGTTTGTTGGTTTGTTGGTTTGTCGGTTTGTTGGTTTTTTCGTTTGTTCGTTTATTGGTTTGTTGGTTTGTTGGTTTGTTGGTTTGTTCGTTTGTTTGCTAGTTGGTTTGTTCGTTTGTTGGCTTGTTGGTTTGTTGGCTTGTTGGCTTGTTGGTTTGTTGGTTTGTTGGCTTGTTGGTTTGTTGGTTTGTTGGTTTGTTGGTTTGTTGGTTTGTTGGTTTGTTGGTTTGTTGGTTTGTTGGTTTGTTGGTTACTTAGTTTGTTGGTTTGTTGGTTTCTTGGCTTGATGGTTTGTTGGTTTATTGGTTTTTTGGTTTGTTGGCTTGTTGGTTTGTTGGTTTGTTGGTTTGTTGGTTTGTTGGTTTGTTGGTTTGTTGGTTTGTTGGTTTGTTGGTTTGTTGGTTTGTTGGTTTGTTGGTTTGTTGGCTTGTTGGCTTCTTGGTTTGTTGGTTTGCAGGCTTGTTGGTTTGTTGGTTTGTTTGTTTGTTGGTTTGTTGGTTTGTTGGTTTGTTGGTTTGTTCGTTTGTTTGCTAGTTGGTTTGTTCGTTTGTTGGCTTGTTGGTTTGTTGGCTTGTTGGCTTGTTGGTTTGTTGGTTTGTTGGCTTGTTGGTTTGTTGGTTTGTTGGTTTGTTGGTTTGTTGGTTTGTTGGTTTGTTGGTTTGGTGGTTTGTTGGTTACTTAGTTTGTTGGTTTGTTGGTTTGTTGGCTTGTTGGTTTGTTGGCTTGTTGGTTTGTTGGTTTGTTGGTTTCTTGGTTTGCTGGTTTGTTGGTTTGTTGGTTACTTGGTTTGTTGGTTTGTTGGTTTGTTGGTTTGTTGGCTTGTTGTTTTATTGGTTTTTTGGTTTGTTGGCTTGTTGGTTTGTTGGTTTGTTGGTTTGTTGGTTTGTTGGTTTGTTGATTTGTTGATTTGTTGGTTTGTTGGTTTGTTGGTTTGTTCGTTTGTTCGTTTGTTGGCTTGTTGGTTTGTTGGCTTGTTGGTTTGTTGGTTTGTTGGTTTCTTGGTTTGCTGGTTTGTTGGTTTGTTGGTTACTTGGTTTGTTGGTTTGTTGGTTTGTTGGCTTGTTGTTTTATTGGTTTTTTGGTTTGTTGGCTTGTTGGTTTGTTGGTTTGTTGGTTTGTTGGTTTGTTGATTTGTTGGTTTGTTGGTTTGTTGGTTTGTTGGTTTGTTGGTTTGTTGGTTTGTTGGTTTGTTGGTTTGTTGGTTTGTTGGTTTGTTGGCATGTTGGCATGTTGGCTTGGTGGTTTGTTGGTTTGTTGGATTGTTGGTTTGTTGGTTTGTTGGTTTGTCGGTTTGTTGGTTTTTTCGTTTGTTCGTTTATTGGTTTGTTGGTTTGTTGGTTTGTTGGTTTGTTCGTTTGTTTGCTAGTTGGTTAGTTCGTTTGTTGGCTTGTTGGTTTGTTGGCTTGTTGGCTTGTTGGTTTGTTGGTTTGTTGGCTTGTTGGTTTGTTGGTTTGTTGGTTTGTTGGTTTGTTGGTTTGTTGGTTTGTTGGTTTGTTGGTTTGTTGGTTTGTTGGTTACTTAGTTTGTTGGTTTGTTGGTTTCTTGGCTTGATGGTTTGTTGGTTTATTGGTTTTTTGGTTTGTTGGCTTGTTGGTTTGTTGGTTTGTTGGTTTGTTGGTTTGTTGGTTTGTTGGTTTGTTGGTTTGTTGGTTTGTTGGTTTGTTGGTTTGTTGGTTTGTTGGTTTGTTGGTTTGTTGGTTTATTGGTTTGTTGGTTTGTTGGTTTGTTGGTTTGTTGGCTTGTTGGCTTCTTGGTTTGTTGGTTTGCAGGCTTGTTGGTTTGTTGGTTTGTTTGTTTGTTGGTTTGTTGGGATGTTCGTTTGTTGGTTTGTTGGTTTGTTGGGTTGTTGGTTTGTTGGTTTGTTCGTTTATTGGTTTGTTGGTTTGTTGGTTTGTTGGTTTGTTCGTTTGTTTGCTAGTTGGTTTGTTCGTTTGTTGGCTTGTTGGTTTGTTGGCTTGTTGGCTTGTTGGTTTGTTGGTTTGTTGGCTTGTTGGTTTGTTGGTTTGTTGGTTTGTTGGTTTGTTGGTTTTTTGGTTTGTTGGTTTGTTGGTTTGTTGGTTACTTAGTTTGTTGGTTTGTTGGTTTCTTGGCTTGATGGTTTGTTGGTTTATTGGTTTTTTGGTTTGTTGGCTTGTTGGTTTGTTGGTTTGTTGGTTTGTTGGTTTGTTGGTTTGTTGGTTTGTTGGTTTGTTGGTTTGTTGGTTTGTTGGTTTGTTGGTTTGTTGGTTTGTTGGTTTGTTGGTTTGTTGGTTTGTTGGTTTGTTGGTTTGTTGGTTTGTTGGTTTGTTGGCTTGTTGGCTTCTTGGTTTGTTGGTTTGCAGGCTTGTTGGTTTGTTGGTTTGTTTGTTTGTTGGTTTGTTGGGATGTTGGTTTGTTGGTTTGTTGGTTTGTTGGGATGTTGGTTTGTTGGTTTGTTGGTTTGTTGGGTTGTTGGTTTGTTGGTTTGTTGGTTTGTTGGTTTGTTGGTTTGTTGGTTTGTCGGTTTGTTGGTTTATTGGTTTGTTGGTTTGTTGGTTTGTTGGTTTGTTGGTTTGTTGGTTTGTTGGTTTGTTGGTTTGTTGATTTATTTGTTTGTTGGTTTGTTGGTTTGTTTGTTGGTTGGTTTGTTCGTTTGTTGGCTTGTCGGTCTGTTGGCTTGTTGGCTTGTTGGTTTGTTGGTTTGTTGGTTTCTTGGTTTGTTTGTTTGTTGGTTTGTTGGTTACTTGGTTTGTTGGTTTGTTGGTTTGTTGGCTTGTTGGTTTGTTGGTTTGTTGGTTTTTTGGTTTGTTGGCTTGTTGGTTTGTTGGTTTGTTGGTTTGTTGGTTTGTTGGTTTGTTGGTTTGTTGGTTTGTTGGTTTGTTGGCTTGTTGGCTTCTTGGTTTGTTGGTTTGTAGGCTTGTTGGTTTGTTGGTTTGTTTGTTTGTTGGTTTGTTGGGATGTTTGTTTGTTGGTTTGTTGGTTTGTTGGCTTGTTGGTTTGTTGGTTTTTTGGTTTGTTGGTTTGTTGGTTTGTTGGGATATTGGTTTGTTGGTTTGTTGGTTTGTTGGTTTGTTGGTTTGTTGGTTTGTTGGTTTGTTGGTTTGTTGGTTTGTTGGCTTGTTGGCTTCTTTGTTTGTTGGTTTGTAGGCTTGTTGGTTTGTTGGTTTGGTTGTTTGTTGGTTTGTTGGGATGTTGGTTTGTTGGTTTGTTGGTTTGTTGGCTTGTTGGTTTGTTGGTTTGTTGGTTTGTTGGTTTGTTGGTTTGTTGGTTTGTTGGTTTGTTGGTTTGTTGGTTTGTTGGTTTGTTGGTTTTTTGGTTTGTTGGTTTGTTGGTTTGTTGGTTTGTTGGTTTGTTGGTTTTTGGTTTGTTGGTTTGTTGGTTTGTTGGTTTGTTGGTTTGTTGGTTTGTTGATTTATTTGTTTGTTGATTTATTTGTTTGTTGGTTTGTTGGTTTGTTTGTTGGTTGGTTTGTTCGTCTGTGGCTTGTTGGTCTGTTAGCTTGTTGGCTCGTTGGTTTGTTCGTTTGTTGGTTTGTTGGTTTGTTCGTTTGTTGGTTTGTTGGCTTGTTGGTTTGTTGGTTTGTTGGTTTGTTGGTTTGTTGGTTTGTTGGCTTGTTGGTTTGTTGGCTTGTTGGTTTGTTGGTTTGTTGGTTTGTTGGTTTGTTGGTTTGTTGGTTTGTTGGTTTGTTGGCTTGTTGGCTTCTTGGTTTGTTGGTTTGTAGGCTTGTTGGTTTGTTGGTTTGTTTGTTTGTTGGTTTGTTGGGATGTTGGTTTGTTGGTTTGTTGGTTTGTTGGGTTGTTGGTTTGTTGGTTTGTTGGTTTGTTGGTTTGTTGGTTTTTTGGTTTGTTGGTTTGTCGGTTTGTTGGTTTGTTAGTTTGTTGGTTTGTTGGTTTGTTTGTTTGTTGGTTTGTTGGTTTGTTGGTTTGTTGGTTTGTTGGTTTGTTGATTTATTTGTTTGTTGGTTTGTTGGTTTGTTTGTTGGTTGGTTTGTTCGTTTGTTGGCTTGTTGGTCTGTTGGCTTGTTGGCTTGTTGGTTTGTTGGTTTGTAGGTTTCTTGGTTTGTTTGTTTGTTGGTTTGTTGGTTTGTTGGTTTGTTGGTTTGTTGGTTTGTTGGTTTGTTGGTTTGTTGGTTTGTTGGTTTGTTGGTTTGTTGGTTTGTTGGTTTGTTGGTTTGTTTGTTTGTTGGTTTGTTGGGATGTTCGTTTGTTGGTTTGTTGGTTTGTTGGGTTGTTGGTTTGTTGGTTTGTTCGTTTATTGGTTTGTTGGTTTGTTGGTTTGTTGGTTTGTTCGTTTGTTTGCTAGTTGGTTTGTTCGTTTGTTGGCTTGTTGGTTTGTTGGCTTGTTGGCTTGTTGGTTTGTTGGTTTGTTGGCTTGTTGGTTTGTTGGTTTGTTGGTTTGTTTGTTTGTTGGTTTGTTGGTTTGTTGGTTTGTTGGTTTGTTGGTTTCTTGGCTTGATGGTTTGTTGGTTTATTGGTTTTTTGGTTTGTTGGCTTGTTGGTTTGTTGGTTTGTTGGTTTGTTGGTTTGTTGGTTTGTTGGTTTGTTGGTTTGTTGGTTTGTTGGTTTGTTGGTTTGTTGGTTTGTTGGTTTGTTGGTTTGTTGGTTTGTTGGTTTGTTGGTTTGTTGGTTTGTTGGTTTGTTGGTTTGTTGGTTTGTTGGCTTGTTGGCTTCTTGGTTTGTTGGTTTGCAGGCTTGTTGGTTTGTTTGTTTGTTGGTTTGTTGGGATGTTGGTTTGTTGGTTTGTTGGTTTGTTGGGTTGTTGGTTTGTTGGTTTGTTGGTTTGTTGGTTTGTTGGTTTGTTGGTTTGTCGGTTTGTTGGTTTGTTGGTTTGTTGGTTTGTTGGTTTGTTGGTTTGTTGGTTTGTTGGTTTGTTGGTTTGTTGGTTTGTTGATTTATTTGTTTGTTGGTTTGTTGGTTTGTTTGTTGGTTGGTTTGTTCGTTTGTTGGCTTGTTGGTCTGTTGGCTTGTTGGCTTGTTGGTTTGTTGGTTTGTTTGTTTCTTGGTTTGTTTGTTTGTTGGTTTGTTGGTTACTTGGTTTGTTGGTTTTTTGGTTTGTTGGCTTGTTGGTTTGTTGGTTTGTTGGTTTGTTGGTTTGTTGGTTTGTTGGTTTGTTGGTTTGTTGGTTTGTTGGCTTGTTGGCTTCTTGGTTTGTTGGTTTGTAGGCTTGTTGGTTTGTTGGTTTGTTTGTTTGTTGGTTTCTTGGGATGTTTGTTTGTTGGTTTGTTGGCTTGTTGGTTTGTTGGTTTTTTGGTTTGTTGGTTTGTTGGTTTGTTGGGATATTGGTTTGTTGGTTTGTTGGTTTGTTGGTTTGTTGGTTTGTTGGTTTGTTGGTTTGTTGGTTTGTTGGTTTGTTGGTTTGTTGGCTTGTTGGCTTCTTGGTTTGTTGGTTTGTAGGCTTGTTGGTTTGTTGGTTTGGTTGTTTGTTGGTTTGTTGGGATGTTGGTTTGTTGGTTTGTTGGTTTGTTGGCTTGTTGGTTTGTTGGTTTGTTGGTTTGTTGGTTTGTTGGTTTGTTGGTTTGTTGGTTTGTTGGTTTGTTGGTTTGTTGGTTTGTTGGTTTGTTGGTTTTTTGGTTTGTTGGTTTGTTGGTTTGTTGGTTTGTTGGTTTGTTGGTTTGTTGGTTTGTTGGTTTGTTGGTTTGTTGGTTTGTTGGTTTGTTGGTTTGTTGGTTTGTTGGTTTGTTGATTTATTTGTTTGTTGATTTATTTGTTTGTTGGTTTGTTGGTTTGTTTGTTGGTTGGTTTGTTCGTTTGTGGCTTGTTGGTCTGTTGGCTTGTTAGCTCGTTGGTTTGTTCGTTTGTTGGTTTGTTGGTTTGTTCGTTTGTTGGTTTGTTGGCTTGTTGGTTTGTTGGTTTTTCTTGGTTTGTTGGTTTGTTGGTTTGTTGGCTTGTTGGTTTGTTGGCTTGTTGGTTTGTTGGTTTGTTGGTTTGTTGGTTTGTTGGTTTGTTGGTTTGTTGGTTTGTTGGCTTGTTGGCTTCTTGGTTTGTTGGTTTGTAGGCTTGTTGGTTTGTTGGTTTGTTTGTTTGTTGGTTTGTTGGGATGTTGGTTTGTTGGTTTGTTGGTTTGTTGGGTTGTTGGTTTGTTGGTTTGTTGGTTTGTTGGTTTGTTGGTTTTTTGGTTTGTTGGTTTGTCGGTTTGTTGGTTTGTTAGTTTGTTGGTTTGTTGGTTTGTTGGTTTGTTGGTTTGTTGGTTTGTTGGTTTGTTGGTTTGTTGGTTTGTTGATTTATTTGTTTGTTGGTTTGTTTGTTTGTTTGTTGGTTGGTTTGTTCGTTTGTTGGCTTGTTGGTCTGTTGGCTTGTTGGCTTGTTGGTTTGTTGGTTTGTAGGTTTCTTGGTTTGTTTGTTTGTTGGTTTGTTGGTTACTTGGTTTGTTGGTTTGTTGGTTTGTTGGCTTTTTGGTTTGTTGGGTTGTTGGTTTGTTGGTTTGTTGGTTTGTTGGTTTGTTGGTTTGTTGGTTTGTTGGTTTGTTGGTTTGTTGGTTTGTTGGTTTGTTGGTTTGTTGGTTTGTTGGTTTGTTGGCTTGTTATCTTCTTGGTTTGTTGGTTTGTAGGCTTGTTGGTTTGTTGGTTTGTTTGTTTGTTGGTTTGTTGGTTTGTTGGGATGTTTGTTTGTTGGTTTGTTGGTTTGTTGGTTTGTTGGCTTGTTGGTTTGTTGGTTTGTTGGTTTGTTGGTTTGTTGGTTTGTTGGTTTGTTGGTTTGTTGGTTTGTTGGTATGTTGGTTTGTTGGTTTGTTGGTTTGTTGGTTTGTTGGTTTGTTGGTTTGTTGGTTTGTTGGTTTGTTGGTTTGTTGGTTTGTTGGTTTGTTGGTTTGTTGGTTTGTTGGTTTGTTGGTTTGTTGGTTTGTTGGTTTGTTGGTTTGTTGGTTTGTTGGCTTGTTGGCTTCTTGGTTTGTTGGTTTGTAGGATTGTTGGTTTGTTGGTTTGGTTGTTTGTTGGTTTGTTGGGATGTTGGTTATTTGGTTTGTTGGTTTGTTGGTTTGTTGGTTTGTTGGTTTGTTGGTTTGTTGGTTTGTTGGTTTGTTGGTTTGTTGGTTTGTTGGTTTGTTGGTTTGTTGGTTTGTTGGTTTGTTGGTTTGTTGGTTTGTTGGTTTGTTGGTTTGTTGGTTTTTTGGTTAGTTGGTTTGTTGGTTTGTTGATTTATTTGTTTGTTGGTTTGTTGGTTTGTTGGTTTGTTTGTTGGTTGGTTTGTTCGTTTGTTGGCTTGTTGGTCTGTTGGCTTGTTGGCTCGTTGGTTTGTTCGTTTGTTGGTTTGTTGGTTTGTTCCTTTATTGGTTTGTTGGCTTGTTGGTTTGTTGGTTTGTTGGTTTGTTGGTTTGTTGGTTTGTTGACTTGTTGGTTTGTTGGCTTGTTGGTTTGTTGGTTTATTTGTTTGTTGGTTTCCTGGTTTGTTGGTTTATTTCTTTGTTGGATTTTTGGTTTGTTGGCTTGTTGGCTTGTTTGTTTGTTGGTTTGTTGGTTTCTTGGTTTGTTTGTTTGTTCGTTTGTAGGTTTGTTGGTTTGTTGGTTTGGTGGTTTGTTGATTTATTGGCTTGTTCGTTTGGTGGTTTGTTGGTTTGTTGGTTTGTTGGTTTGTTGGGTTGTTGGTTTTTTCGTTTGTTGGTTTGTTGGCTCGTTGGTTTGTTGGTTTGTTGGTTTGTTGGTTTGTTGGTTTGTTGGTTTGTTGGTTTGTTGGTTTGTTGGTATGTTGGTTTGTTGGTTTGTTGGTTTGTTGGTTTGTTGGTTTGTTGGTTTGTTGGTTTGTTGGTTTGTTGGTTTGTTGGTTTGTTGGTTTGTTGGTTTGTTGGTTTGTTGGTTTGTTGGTTTGTTGGTTTGTTGGTTTGTTGGTTTGTTGGCTTGTTGGCTTCTTGGTTTGTTGGTTTGTAGGATTGTTGGTTTGTTGGTTTGTTGGTTTGTTTTTTTGTTGGTTTGTTGGTTTGTTGGTTTGTTGGTTTGTTGGTTTGTTGGTTTTTTGGTTTGTTGGTTTGTTGGTTTGTTGATTTATTTGTTTGTTGGTTTGTTGCTTTGTTGGTTTGTTTGTTGGTTGGTTTGTTCGTCTGTTGGCTTGTTGGTCTGTTGGCTTGTTGGCTCGTTGGTTTGTTCGTTTGTTGGTTTGTTGGTTTGTTCGTTTATTGGTTTGTTGGCTTGTTGGTTTGTTGGTTTGTTGGTTTGTTGGTTTGTTGGCTTGTTGGTTTGTTGGCTTGTTGGTTTGTTGGTTTATTTGTTTGTTGGTTTGCTGGTTTGTTGGTTTATTTCTTTGTTGGATTTTTGGTTTGTTAGCTTGTTGGCTTGTTTGTTTGTTGGTTTGTTGGTTTCTTGGTTTGTTTGTTTGTTCGTTTGTAGGTTTGTTGGTTTGTTGGTTTGGTGGTTTGTTGGTTTATTGGCTTGTTCGTTTGGTGGTTTGTTGGTTTGTTGGTTTGTTGGTTTGTTGGTTTGTTGGGTTGTTGGTTTTTTCGTTTGTTGGTTTGTTGGCTCGTTGGTTTGTTCGTTTGTTGGTTTGTTGGTTTGTTCGTTTGTTGGTTTGTTGGCTTGTTGGTTTGTTGGTTTGTTGGTTTGTTGGTTTGTTGGTTTGTTGGCTTGTTGGTTTGTTGGCTTGTTGGTTTGTTGGTTTGTTGGTTTGTTGGTTTGTTGGTTTGTTGGTTTGTTAGTTTGTTGGCTTGTTGGTTTGTTGGTTTGTTGGTTTGTTGGTTTGTTGGTTTGTTGGCTTGTTGGTTTGTTGGCTTGTTGGTTTGTTGGTTTATTTGTTTGTTGGTTTGTTGGTTTGTTGGTTTATTTCTTTGTTGGTTTGTTGGGATGTTGGTTTGTTGGGTTGTTGGTTAGTTGGTTTGTTGGTTTGTTTGTTTGTTTGTTTGTAGGTTTGTTGGTTTGTTGGTTTGTTGGTGTGTTGGTTTATTGGCTTGTTCGTTTGTTGGTTTGTTGGTTTGTTGGTTTGTTGGTTTGTTCGTTTGTTGGGTTGTTGGTTTGTTCGTTTGTTGGTTTGTTGGCTCGTTGGTTTGTTCGTTTGTTGGTTTGTTGGTTTGTTCGTTTGTTGATTTGTTGGCTTGTTGGTTTGTTGGTTTGTTGGTTTGTTGGCTTGTTGGTTTGTTGGCTTGTTGGTTTGTTGGTTTGTTGGTTTGTTGGTTTGTTGGTTTGTTGATTTGTTGGTTTGTTGGCTTGTTGGCTTCTTGGTTTGTTGGTTTGTAGGCTTTTTGGTTTGTTGGTTTGTTTGTTTGTTGGTTTGTTGGGATGTTGGTTTGTTGGTTTGTTGGTTTGTTGGGTTTTTGGTTTGTTGGTTTGTTGGTTTCTTCGTTTGTTGGTTTGTAGGCTTATTGGTTTGTTGGTTTGTTTGTTTGTCGGTTTGTTGGGATGTTGGTTTGTTGGTTTGTTGGTTTGTTGGGTTGTTGGTTTGTTGGTTTGTTGGTTTGTTGGTTTGTTGGTTTGTTGATTTGTTGGCTTGTTGGCTTGTTGGCTTCTTGGTTTGTTGGTTTGTAGGCTTGTTGGTTTGTTGGTTTGTTTGTTTGTTGGTTTGTTGGGATGTTGGTTTGTTGGTTTGTTGGTTTGTTGGGTTGTTGGTTTGTTGGTTTGTTGGTTTATTTGTTTGTTGGTTTGCTGGTTTGTTGGTTTATTTCTTTGTTGGATTTTTGGTTTGTTAGCTTGTTGGCTTGTTTGTTTGTTGGTTTGTTGGTTTCTTGGTTTGTTTGTTTGTTCGTTTGTAGGTTTGTTGGTTTGTTGGTTTGGTGGTTTGTTGGTTTATTGGCTTGTTCGTTTGGTGGTTTGTTGGTTTGTTGGTTTGTTGGTTTGTTGGGTTGTTGGTTTTTTCGTTTGTTGGTTTGTTGGCTCGTTGGTTTGTTCGTTTGTTGGTTTGTTGGTTTGTTCGTTTGTTGGTTTGTTGGCTTGTTGGTTTGTTGGTTTGTTGGTTTGTTGGTTTGTTGGTTTGTTGGCTTGTTGGTTTGTTGGCTTGTTGGTTTGTTGGTTTGTTGGTTTGTTGGTTTGTTGGTTTGTTGGTTTGTTGGTTTGTTGGCTTGTTGGTTTGTTGGTTTGTTGGTTTGTTGGTTTGTTGGTTTGTTGGCTTGTTGGTTTGTTGGCTTGTTGGTTTGTTGGTTTATTTGTTTGTTGGTTTGTTGGTTTGTTGGTTTATTTCTTTGTTGGTTTGTTGGGATGTTGGTTTGTTGGTTTGTTGGTTTGTTGGTTTGTTGGTTTGTTTGTTTGTTTGTTTGTAGGTTTGTTGGTTTGTTGGTTTGTTGGTGTGTTGGTTTATTGGCTTGTTCGTTTGTTGGTTTGTTGGTTTGTTGGTTTGTTGGTTTGTTCGTTTGTTGGGTTGTTGGTTTGTTCGTTTGTTGGTTTGTTGGCTCGTTGGTTTGTTCGTTTGTTGGTTTGTTGGTTTGTTCGTTTGTTGATTTGTTGGCTTGTTGGTTTGTTGGTTTGTTGGTTTGTTGGCTTGTTGGTTTGTTGGCTTGTTGGTTTGTTGGTTTGTTGGTTTGTTGGTTTGTTGGTTTGTTGATTTGTTGGTTTGTTGGGATGTTGGTTTGTTGGTTTGTTGGTTTGTTGGGTTTTTGGTTTGTTGGTTTGTTGGTTTCTTCGTTTGTTGGTTTGTAGGCTTATTGGTTTGTTGGTTTGTTTGTTTGTCGGTTTGTTGGGATGTTGGTTTGTTGGTTTGTTGGTTTGTTGGGTTGTTGGTTTGTTGGTTTGTTGGTTTGTTGGTTTGTTGGTTTGTTGATTTGTTGGCTTGTTGGCTTGTTGGCTTCTTGGTTTGTTGGTTTGTAGGCTTGTTGGTTTGTTGGTTTGTTTGTTTGTTGGTTTGTTGGGATGTTGGTTTGTTGGTTTGTTGGTTTGTTGGGTTGTTGGTTTGTTGGTTTGTTGGTTTGTTGGTTTGTTGGTTTGTTGGTTTGTTGGTTTGTTGGTTTGTTCGTTTGTTGGCTTGTTTGTTGGTTGGTTTGTTCGTCTGTTGGCTTGTTGGTCTGTTGGCTTGTTGGCTCGTTGGTTTGTTCGTTTGTTGGTTTGTTGGTTTGTTCGTTTATTGGTTTGTTGGCTTGTTGGTTTGTTGGTTTGTTGGTTTGTTGGTTTGTTGGTTTGTTGGCTTGTTGGTTTGTTGGCTTGTTGGTTTGTTGGTTTATTTGTTTGTTGGTTTGCTGGTTTGTTGGTTTATTTCTTTGTTGGATTTTTGGTTTGTTAGCTTGTTGGCTTGTTTGTTTGTTGGTTTGTTGGTTTCTTGGTTTGTTTGTTTGTTCGTTTGTAGGTTTGTTGGTTTGTTGGTTTGGTGGTTTGTTGGTTTATTGGCTTGTTCGTTTGGTGGTTTGTTGGTTTGTTGGTTTGTTGGTTTGTTGGGTTGTTGGTTTTTTCGTTTGTTGGTTTGTTGGCTCGTTGGTTTGTTCGTTTGTTGGTTTTTTGGTTTGTTCGTTTGTTGGTTTGTTGGCTTGTTGGTTTGTTGGTTTGTTGGTTTGTTGGTTTGTTGGTTTGTTGGTTTGTTGGTTTGTTGGTTTGTTGGTTTGTTGGTTTGTTGGTTTGTTGGTTTGTTGGTTTGTTGGTTTGTTGGGTTGTTGGGTTGTTGGCTTCTTGGTTTGTTGGTTTGTAGGCTTGTTGGTTTGTTGGTTTGGTTGTTTGTTGGTTTGTTGGGATGTTGGTTTGTTGGTTTGTTGGCTTGTTGGTTTGTTGGTTTGTTGGTTTGTTGGTTTGTTGGTTTGTTGGTTTGTTGGTTTGTTGGTTTGTTGGTTTGTTGGTTTGTTGGTTTGTTGGTTTGTTGGTTTGTTGGTTTGTTGGTTTGTTGGTTTGTTGGTTTGTTGGTGTGTTTGGTTTGTTGGTTTGTTGGTTTGTTGGTTTGTTGGTTTGTTGATTTATTTGTTTGTTGGTTTGTTGGTTTGTTGGTTTGTTTGTTGGTTGGTTTGTTCGTTTGTTGGCTTATTGGTGTGTTGGCTTGTTGGCTCGTTGGTTTGTTCGTTTGTTGGTTTGTTGGTTTGTTGGTTTGTTGGTTTGTTGGCTTGTTGGTTTGTTGGTTTGTTGGTTTGTTGGTTTGTTGGTTTGTTGGCTTGTTGGTTTGTTGGCTTGTTGGTTTGTTGGTTTATTTGTTTGTTGGTTTGTTGGTTTGTTGGTTTATTTCTTTGTTGGTTTGTTGGGATGTTGGTTTGTTGGTTTGTTGGTTTGTTGGTTTGTTGGTTTGTTTGTTTGTTTGTTTGTAGGTTTGTTGGTTTGTTGGTTTGTTGGTGTGTTGGTTTATTGGCTTGTTCGTTTGTTGGTTTGTTGGTTTGTTGGTTTGTTGGTTTGTTCGTTTGTTGGGTTGTTGGTTTGTTGGTTTGTTGGTTTGTTGGTTTGTTGGTTTGTTGGTTTGTTGGCTTGTTGGCTTCTTGGTTTGTTGGTTTGTAGGCTTGTTGGTTTGTTGGTTTGTTTGTTTGTTGGTTTGTTGGTTTGTTGGGATGTTTGTTTGTTGGTTTGTTGGTTTGTTGGCTTGTTGGTTTGTTGGTTTGTTGGTTTGTTGGTTTGTTGGTTTGTTGGTTTGTTGGTTTGTTGGTTTGTTGGTATGTTGGTTTGTTGGTTTGTTGGTTTGTTGGTTTGTTGGTTTGTTGGTTTGTTGGTTTGTTGGTTTGTTGGTTTGTTGGTTTGTTGGTTTGTTGGTTTGTTGGTTTGTTGGTTTGTTGGTTTGTTGGTTTGTTGGTTTGTTGGTTTGTTGGTTTGTTGGCTTGTTGGCTTCTTGGTTTGTTGGTTTGTAGGATTGTTGGTTTGTTGGTTTGGTTGTTTGTTGGTTTGTTGGGATGTTGGTTATTTGGTTTGTTGGTTTGTTGGTTTGTTGGTTTGTTGGTTTGTTGGTTTGTTGGTTTGTTGGTTTGTTGGTTTGTTGGTTTGTTGGTTTGTTGGTTTGTTGGTTTGTTGGTTTGTTGGTTTGTTGGTTTGTTGGTTTGTTGGTTTGTTGGTTTGTTGGTTTTTTGGTTAGTTGGTTTGTTGGTTTGTTGATTTATTTGTTTGTTGGTTTGTTGGTTTGTTGGTTTGTTTGTTGGTTGGTTTGTTCGTTTGTTGGCTTGTTGGTCTGTTGGCTTGTTGGCTCGTTGGTTTGTTCGTTTGTTGGTTTGTTGGTTTGTTCCTTTATTGGTTTGTTGGCTTGTTGGTTTGTTGGTTTGTTGGTTTGTTGGTTTGTTGGTTTGTTGACTTGTTGGTTTGTTGGCTTGTTGGTTTGTTGGTTTATTTGTTTGTTGGTTTCCTGGTTTGTTGGTTTATTTCTTTGTTGGATTTTTGGTTTGTTGGCTTGTTGGCTTGTTTGTTTGTTGGTTTGTTGGTTTCTTGGTTTGTTTGTTTGTTCGTTTGTAGGTTTGTTGGTTTGTTGGTTTGGTGGTTTGTTGGTTTATTGGCTTGTTCGTTTGGTGGTTTGTTGGTTTGTTGGTTTGTTGGTTTGTTGGGTTGTTGGTTTTTTCGTTTGTTGGTTTGTTGGCTCGTTGGTTTGTTGGTTTGTTGGTTTGTTGGTTTGTTGGTTTGTTGGTTTGTTGGTTTGTTGGTTTGTTGGTATGTTGGTTTGTTGGTTTGTTGGTTTGTTGGTTTGTTGGTTTGTTGGTTTGTTGGTTTGTTGGTTTGTTGGTTTGTTGGTTTGTTGGTTTGTTGGTTTGTTGGTTTGTTGGTTTGTTGGTTTGTTGGTTTGTTGGTTTGTTGGCTTGTTGGCTTCTTGGTTTGTTGGTTTGTAGGATTGTTGGTTTGTTGGTTTGTTGGTTTGTTTTTTTGTTGGTTTGTTGGTTTGTTGGTTTGTTGGTTTGTTGGTTTGTTGGTTTTTTGGTTTGTTGGTTTGTTGGTTTGTTGATTTATTTGTTTGTTGGTTTGTTGCTTTGTTGGTTTGTTTGTTGGTTGGTTTGTTCGTCTGTTGGCTTGTTGGTCTGTTGGCTTGTTGGCTCGTTGGTTTGTTCGTTTGTTGGTTTGTTGGTTTGTTCGTTTATTGGTTTGTTGGCTTGTTGGTTTGTTGGTTTGTTGGTTTGTTGGTTTGTTGGTTTGTTGGCTTGTTGGTTTGTTGGCTTGTTGGTTTGTTGGTTTATTTGTTTGTTGGTTTGCTGGTTTGTTGGTTTATTTCTTTGTTGGATTTTTGGTTTGTTAGCTTGTTGGCTTGTTTGTTTGTTGGTTTGTTGGTTTCTTGGTTTGTTTGTTTGTTCGTTTGTAGGTTTGTTGGTTTGTTGGTTTGGTGGTTTGTTGGTTTATTGGCTTGTTCGTTTGGTGGTTTGTTGGTTTGTTGGTTTGTTGGTTTGTTGGGTTGTTGGTTTTTTCGTTTGTTGGTTTGTTGGCTCGTTGGTTTGTTCGTTTGTTGGTTTGTTGGTTTGTTCGTTTGTTGGTTTGTTGGCTTGTTGGTTTGTTTGTTTGTTGGTTTGTAGGTTTGTTGGTTTGTTGGTTTGGTGGTTTGTTGGTTTATTGGCTTGTTCGTTTGGTGGTTTGTTGGTTTGTTGGTTTGTTGGTTTGTTGGGTTGTTGGTTTTTTCGTTTGTTGGTTTGTTGGCTCGTTGGTTTGTTCGTTTGTTGGTTTGTTGGTTTGTTCGTTTGTTGGTTTGTTGGCTTGTTGGTTTGTTGGTTTGTTGGTTTGTTGGTTTGTTGGTTTGTTGGCTTGTTGGTTTGTTGGCTTGTTGGTTTGTTGGTTTGTTGGTTTGTTGGTTTGTTGGTTTGTTGGTTTGTTGGTTTGTTGGCTTGTTGGTTTGTTGGTTTGTTGGTTTGTTGGTTTGTTGGTTTGTTGGCTTGTTGGTTTGTTGGCTTGTTGGTTTGTTGGTTTATTTGTTTGTTGGTTTGTTGGTTTGTTGGTTTATTTCTTTGTTGGTTTGTTGGGATGTTGGTTTGTTGGGTTGTTGGTTTGTTGGTTTGTTGGTTTGTTTGTTTGTTTGTTTGTAGGTTTGTTGGTTTGTTGGTTTGTTGGTGTGTTGGTTTATTGGCTTGTTCGTTTGTTGGGTTGTTGGTTTGTTCGTTTGTTGGTTTGTTGGTTTGTTGGTATGTTGGTTTGTTGGTTTGTTGGTTTGTTGGTTTGTTGGTTTGTTGGTTTGTTGGTTTGTTGGTTTGTTGGTTTGTTGGTTTGTTGGTTTGTTGGTTTGTTGGTTTGTTGGTTTGTTGGTTTGTTGGTTTGTTGGTTTGTTGGCTTGTTGGCTTCTTGGTTTGTTGGTTTGTAGGATTGTTGGTTTGTTGGTTTGTTGGTTTGTTTTTTTGTTGGTTTGTTGGTTTGTTGGTTTGTTGGTTTGTTGGTTTGTTGGTTTTTTGGTTTGTTGGTTTGTTGGTTTGTTGATTTATTTGTTTGTTGGTTTGTTGCTTTGTTGGTTTGTTTGTTGGTTGGTTTGTTCGTCTGTTGGCTTGTTGGTCTGTTGGCTTGTTGGCTCGTTGGTTTGTTCGTTTGTTGGTTTGTTGGTTTGTTCGTTTATTGGTTTGTTGGCTTGTTGGTTTGTTGGTTTGTTGGTTTGTTGGTTTGTTGGTTTGTTGGCTTGTTGGTTTGTTGGCTTGTTGGTTTGTTGGTTTATTTGTTTGTTGGTTTGCTGGTTTGTTGGTTTATTTCTTTGTTGGATTTTTGGTTTGTTAGCTTGTTGGCTTGTTTGTTTGTTGGTTTGTTGGTTTCTTGGTTTGTTTGTTTGTTCGTTTGTAGGTTTGTTGGTTTGTTGGTTTGGTGGTTTGTTGGTTTATTGGCTTGTTCGTTTGGTGGTTTGTTGGTTTGTTGGTTTGTTGGTTTGTTGGGTTGTTGGTTTTTTCGTTTGTTGGTTTGTTGGCTCGTTGGTTTGTTCGTTTGTTGGTTTGTTGGTTTGTTCGTTTGTTGGTTTGTTGGCTTGTTGGTTTGTTGGTTTGTTGGTTTGTTGGTTTGTTGGTTTGTTGGCTTGTTGGTTTGTTGGCTTGTTGGTTTGTTGGTTTGTTGGTTTGTTGGTTTGTTGGTTTGTTGGTTTGTTGGTTTGTTGGCTTGTTGGTTTGTTGGTTTGTTGGTTTGTTGGTTTGTTGGTTTGTTGGCTTGTTGGTTTGTTGGCTTGTTGGTTTGTTGGTTTATTTGTTTGTTGGTTTGTTGGTTTGTTGGTTTATTTCTTTGTTGGTTTGTTGGGATGTTGGTTTGTTGGGTTGTTGGTTTGTTGGTTTGTTGGTTTGTTTGTTTGTTTGTTTGTAGGTTTGTTGGTTTGTTGGTTTGTTGGTGTGTTGGTTTATTGGCTTGTTCGTTTGTTGGGTTGTTGGTTTGTTCGTTTGTTGGTTTGTTGGCTCGTTGGTTTGTTCGTTTGTTGGTTTGTTGGTTTGTTCGTTTGTTGATTTGTTGGCTTGTTGGTTTGTTGGTTTGTTGGTTTGTTGGCTTGTTGGTTTGTTGGCTTGTTGGTTTGTTGGTTTGTTGGTTTGTTGGTTTGTTGGTTTGTTGATTTGTTGGTTTGTTGGCTTGTTGGCTTCTTGGTTTGTTGGTTTGTAGGCTTTTTGGTTTGTTGGTTTGTTTGTTTGTTGGTTTGTTGGGATGTTGGTTTGTTGGTTTGTTGGTTTGTTGGGTTTTTGGTTTGTTGGTTTGTTGGTTTCTTCGTTTGTTGGTTTGTAGGCTTATTGGTTTGTTGGTTTGTTTGTTTGTCGGTTTGTTGGGATGTTGGTTTGTTGGTTTGTTGGTTTGTTGGGTTGTTGGTTTGTTGGTTTGTTGGTTTGTTGGTTTGTTGGTTTGTTGATTTGTTGGCTTGTTGGCTTGTTGGCTTCTTGGTTTGTTGGTTTGTAGGCTTGTTGGTTTGTTGGTTTGTTTGTTTGTTGGTTTGTTGGGATGTTGGTTTGTTGGTTTGTTGGTTTGTTGGGTTGTTGGTTTGTTGGTTTGTTGGTTTATTTGTTTGTTGGTTTGCTGGTTTGTTGGTTTATTTCTTTGTTGGATTTTTGGTTTGTTAGCTTGTTGGCTTGTTTGTTTGTTGGTTTGTTGGTTTCTTGGTTTGTTTGTTTGTTCGTTTGTAGGTTTGTTGGTTTGTTGGTTTGGTGGTTTGTTGGTTTATTGGCTTGTTCGTTTGGTGGTTTGTTGGTTTGTTGGTTTGTTGGTTTGTTGGGTTGTTGGTTTTTTCGTTTGTTGGTTTGTTGGCTCGTTGGTTTGTTCGTTTGTTGGTTTGTTGGTTTGTTCGTTTGTTGGTTTGTTGGCTTGTTGGTTTGTTGGTTTGTTGGTTTGTTGGTTTGTTGGTTTGTTGGCTTGTTGGTTTGTTGGCTTGTTGGTTTGTTGGTTTGTTGGTTTGTTGGTTTGTTGGTTTGTTGGTTTGTTGGTTTGTTGGCTTGTTGGTTTGTTGGTTTGTTGGTTTGTTGGTTTGTTGGTTTGTTGGCTTGTTGGTTTGTTGGCTTGTTGTTTTGTTGGTTTATTTGTTTGTTGGTTTGTTGGTTTGTTGGTTTATTTCTTTGTTGGTTTGTTGGGATGTTGGTTTGTTGGTTTGTTGGTTCTTTGGTTTGTTGGTTTGTTTGTTTGTTTGTTTGTAGGTTTGTTGGTTTGTTGGTTTGTTGGTGTGTTGGTTTATTGGCTTGTTCGTTTGTTGGTTTGTTGGTTTGTTGGTTTGTTGGTTTGTTCGTTTGTTGGGTTGTTGGTTTGTTCGTTTGTTGGTTTGTTGGCTCGTTGGTTTGTTCGTTTGTTGGTTTGTTGGTTTGTTCGTTTGTTGATTTGTTGGCTTGTTGGTTTGTTGGTTTGTTGGTTTGTTGGCTTGTTGGTTTGTTGGCTTGTTGGTTTGTTGGTTTGTTGGTTTGTTGGTTTGTTGGTTTGTTGATTTGTTGGTTTGTTGGGATGTTGGTTTGTTGGTTTGTTGGTTTGTTGGGTTTTTGGTTTGTTGGTTTGTTGGTTTCTTCGTTTGTTGGTTTGTAGGCTTATTGGTTTGTTGGTTTGTTTGTTTGTCGGTTTGTTGGGATGTTGGTTTGTTGGTTTGTTGGTTTGTTGGGTTGTTGGTTTGTTGGTTTGTTGGTTTGTTGGTTTGTTGGTTTGTTGATTTGTTGGCTTGTTGGCTTGTTGGCTTCTTGGTTTGTTGGTTTGTAGGCTTGTTGGTTTGTTGGTTTGTTTGTTTGTTGGTTTGTTGGGATGTTGGTTTGTTGGTTTGTTTGTTTGTTGGGTTGTTGGTTTGTTGGTTTGTTGGTTTGTTGGTTTGTTGGTTTGTTGGTTTGTTGGTTTGTTCGTTTGTTGGCTTGTTTGTTGGTTGGTTTGTTCGTCTGTTGGCTTGTTGGTCTGTTGGCTTGTTGGCTCGTTGGTTTGTTCGTTTGTTGGTTTGTTGGTTTGTTCGTTTATTGGTTTGTTGGCTTGTTGGTTTGTTGGTTTGTTGGTTTGTTGGTTTGTTGGTTTGTTGGCTTGTTGGTTTGTTGGCTTGTTGGTTTGTTGGTTTATTTGTTTGTTGGTTTGCTGGTTTGTTGGTTTATTTCTTTGTTGGATTTTTGGTTTGTTAGCTTGTTGGCTTGTTTGTTTGTTGGTTTGTTGGTTTCTTGGTTTGTTTGTTTGTTCGTTTGTAGGTTTGTTGGTTTGTTGGTTTGGTGGTTTGTTGGTTTATTGGCTTGTTCGTTTGGTGGTTTGTTGGTTTGTTGGTTTGTTGGTTTGTTGGGTTGTTGGTTTTTTCGTTTGTTGGTTTGTTGGCTCGTTGGTTTGTTCGTTTGTTGGTTTTTTGGTTTGTTCGTTTGTTGGTTTGTTGGCTTGTTGGTTTGTTGGTTTGTTGGTTTGTTGGTTTGTTGGTTTGTTGGTTTGTTGGTTTGTTGGTTTGTTGGTTTGTTGGTTTGTTGGTTTGTTGGTTTGTTGGTTTGTTGGTTTGTTGGTTTGTTGGTTTGTTGGGTTGTTGGCTTCTTGGTTTGTTGGTTTGTAGGCTTGTTGGTTTGTTGGTTTGGTTGTTTGTTGGTTTGTTGGGATGTTGGTTTGTTGGTTTGTTGGTTTGTTGGCTTGTTGGTTTGTTGGTTTGTTGGTTTGTTGGTTTGTTGGTTTGTTGGTTTGTTGGTTTGTTGGTTTGTTGGTTTGTTGGTTTGTTGGTTTGTTGGTTTGTTGGTTTGTTGGTTTGTTGGTTTGTTGGTTTGTTGGTGTGTTTGGTTTGTTGGTTTGTTGGTTTGTTGGTTTGTTGGTTTGTTGATTTATTTGTTTGTTGGTTTGTTGGTTTGTTGGTTTGTTTGTTGGTTGGTTTGTTCGTTTGTTGGCTTATTGGTGTGTTGGCTTGTTGGCTCGTTGGTTTGTTCGTTTGTTGGTTTGTTGGTTTGTTGGTTTTTTGGTTTGTTGGCTTGTTGGTTTGTTGGTTTGTTGGTTTGTTGGTTTGTTGGTTTGTTGGCTTGTTGGTTTGTTGGCTTGTTGGTTTGTTGGTTTATTTGTTTGTTGGTTTGTTGGTTTGTTGGTTTATTTCTTTGTTGGTTTGTTGGGATGTTGGTTTGTTGGTTTGTTGGTTTGTTGGTTTGTTGGTTTGTTTGTTTGTTTGTTTGTAGGTTTGTTGGTTTGTTGGTTTGTTGGTGTGTTGGTTTATTGGCTTGTTCGTTTGTTGGTTTGTTGGTTTGTTGGTTTGTTGGTTTGTTCGTTTGTTGGGTTGTTGGTTTGTTCGTTTGTTGGTTTGTTGGCTCGTTGGTTTGTTCGTTTGTTGGTTTGTTGGTTTGTTCGTTTGTTGATTTGTTGGCTTGTTGGTTTGTTGGTTTGTTGGTTTGTTGGCTTGTTGGTTTGTTGGCTTGTTGGTTTGTTGGTTTGTTGGTTTGTTGGTTTGTTGGTTTGTTGATTTGTTGGTTTGTTGGCTTGTTGGCTTCTTGGTTTGTTGGTTTGTAGGCTTTTTGGTTTGTTGGTTTGTTTGTTTGTTGGTTTGTTGGAATGTTGTTTTGTTGGTTTGTTGGTTTGTTGGGTTGTTGGTTTGTTGGTTTGTTGGTTTCTTCGTTTGTTGGTTTGTAGGCTTGTTGGTTTGTTGGTTTGTTTGTTTGTTGGTTTGTTGGGATGTTGGTTTGTTGGTTTGTTGGTTTGTTGGGTTGTTGGTTTGTTGGTTTGTTGGTTTGTTGGTTTGTTGGTTTGTTGATTTGTTGGCTTGTTGGCTTGTTGGCTTCTTGGTTTGTTGGTTTGTAGGCTTGTTGGTTTGTTGGTTTGTTTGTTTGTTGGTTTGTTGGGATGTTGGTTTGTTGGTTTGTTGGGTTGTTGGTTTGTTGGTTTGTTGGTTTGTTGGTTTGTTGGTTTGTTGGTTTGTTGGTTTGTTCGTTTGTTGGCTTGTTGGTCTGTTGGCTTGTTGGCTCGTTGGTTTGTTCGTTTGTTGGTTTGTTGGTTTGTTCCTTTATTGGTTTGTTGGCTTGTTGGTTTGTTGGTTTGTTGGTTTGTTGGTTTGTTGGTTTGTTGACTTGTTGGTTTGTTGGCTTGTTGGTTTGTTGGTTTATTTGTTTGTTGGTTTGCTGGTTTGTTGGTTTATTTCTTTGTTGGATTTTTGGTTTGTTGGCTTGTTGGCTTGTTTGTTTGTTGGTTTGTAGGTTTCTTGGTTTGTTTGTTTGTTCGTTTGTTGGTTTGTTGGTTTGGTGGTTTGTTGGCTTATTGGCTTGTTCGTTTGGTGGTTTGTTGGTTTGTTGGTTTGTTGGTTTGTTGGGTTGTTGGTTTTTTCGTTTGTTGGTTTGTTGGCTCGTTGGTTTGTTCGTTTGTTGGTTTGTTGGTTTGTTGGTTTGTTGGTTTGTTGGCTTGTTGGTTTGTTGGTTTGTTGGTTTGTTGGTTTGTTGGTTTGTTGGTTTGTTGGTTTGTTGGTTTGTTGGTTTGTTGGTTTGTTGGTATGTTGGTTTGTTGGTTTGTTGGTTTGTTGGTTTGTTGGTTTGTTGGTTTGTTGGTTTGTTGGTTTGTTGGTTTGTTGGTTTGTTGGTTTGTTGGTTTGTTGGTTTGTTGGTTTGTTGGTTTGTTGGTTTGTTGGTTTGTTGGTTTGTTGGCTTGTTGGCTTCTTGGTTTGTTGGTTTGTAGGATTGTTGGTTTGTTGGTTTGTTGGTTTGTTGGTTTGTTGGTTTGTTGGTTTGTTGGTTTGTTGGTTTGTTGGTTTGTTGGTTTGTTGGTTTTTTGGTTTGTTGGTTTGTTGGTTTGTTGATTTATTTGTTTGTTGGTTTGTTGCTTTGTTGGTTTGTTTGTTGGTTGGTTTGTTCGTCTGTTGGCTTGTTGGTCTGTTGGCTTGTTGGCTCGTTGGTTTGTTCGTTTGTTGGTTTGTTGGTTTGTTCGTTTATTGGTTTGTTGGCTTGTTGGTTTGTTGGTTTGTTGGTTTGTTGGTTTGTTGGTTTGTTGGCTTGTTGGTTTGTTGGCTTGTTGGTTTGTTGGTTTATTTGTTTGTTGGTTTGCTGGTTTGTTGGTTTATTTCTTTGTTGGATTTTTGGTTTGTTAGCTTGTTGGCTTGTTTGTTTGTTGGTTTGTTAGTTTCTTGGTTTGTTTGTTTGTTCGTTTGTAGGTTTGTTGGTTTGTTGGTTTGGTGGTTTGTTGGTTTATTGGCTCTTTCGTTTGGTGGTTTGTTGGTTTGTTGGTTTGTTGGTTTGTTGGGTTGTTGGTTTTTTCGTTTGTTGGTTTGTTGGCTCGTTGGTTTGTTCGTTTGTTGGTTTGTTGGTTTGTTCGTTTGTTGGTTTGTTGGCTTGTTGGTTTGTTGGTTTGTTGGTTTGTTGGTTTGTTGGTTTGTTGGCTTGTTGGTTTGTTGGCTTGTTGGTTTGTTGGTTTGTTGGTTTGTTGGTTTGTTGGTTTGTTGATTTGTTGGTTTGTTGGCTTGTTGGCTTCTTGGTTTGTTGGTTTGTAGGCTTTTTGGTTTGTTAGTTTGTTTGTTTGTTGGTTTGTTGGGATGTTGGTTTGTTGGTTTATTGGTTTGTTGGGTTGTTGGTTTGTTGGTTTGTTGGTTTCTTCGTTTGTTGGTTTGTAGGCTTGTTGGTTTGTTGGTTTGTTTGTTTGTTGGTTTGTTGGGATGTTGGTTTGTTGGTTTGTTGGTTTGTTGGGTTGTTGGTTTGTTGGTTTGTTGGTTTGTTGGTTTGTTGGTTTGTTGATTTGTTGGCTTGTTGGCTTGTTGGCTTCTTGGTTTGTTGGTTTGTAGGCTTGTTGGTTTGTTGGTTTGTTTGTTTGTTGGTTTGTTGGGATGTTGGTTTGTTGGTTTGTTGGTTTGTTGGGTTGTTGGTTTGTTGGTTTGTTGGTTTGTTGGTTTGTTGGTTTGTTGGTTTGTTGGTTTGTTCGTTTGTTGGCTTGTTGGTCTGTTGGCTTGTTGGCTCGTTGGTTTGTTCGTTTGTTGGTTTGTTGGTTTGTTCCTTTATTGGTTTGTTCGTTTGTTGGTTTGTTGGTTTGTTGGTTTGTTGATTTGTTGGTTTGTTGGCTTGTTGGCTTCTTGGTTTGTTGGTTTTTAGGCTTTTTGGTTTGTTAGTTTGTTTGTTTGTTGGTTTGTTGGGATGTTGGTTTGTTGGTTTATTGGTTTGTTGGGTTGTTGGTTTGTTGGTTTGTTGGTTTCTTCGTTTGTTGGTTTGTAGGCTTGTTGGTTTGTTGGTTTGTTTGTTTGTTGGTTTGTTGGGATGTTGGTTTGTTGGTTTGTTGGTTTGTTGGGTTGTTGGTTTGTTGGTTTGTTGGTTTGTTGGTTTGTTGGTTTGTTGATTTGTTAGCTTGTTGGCTTGTTGGCTTCTTGGTTTGTTGGTTTGTAGGCTTGTTGGTTTGTTGGTTTGTTTGTTTGTTGGTTTGTTGGGATGTTGGTTTGTTGGTTTGTTGGGTTGTTGGTTTTTTGGTTTGTTGGTTTGTTGGTTTGTTGGTTTGTTGGTTTGTTGGTTTGTTCGTTTGTTGGCTTGTTGGTCTGTTGGCTTGTTGGCTCGTTGGTTTGTTCGTTTGTTGGTTTGTTGGTTTGTTCCTTTATTGGTTTGTTGGCTTGTTGGTTTGTTGGTTTGTTGGTTTGTTGGTTTGTTGGTTTGTTGACTTGTTGGTTTGTTGGCTTGTTGGTTTGTTGGTTTATTTGTTTGTTGGTTTGCTGGTTTGTTGGTTTATTTCTTTGTTGGATTTTTGGTTTGTTGGCTTGTTGGCTTGTTTGTTTGTTGGTTTGTTGGTTTCTTGGTTTGTTTGTTTGTTCGTTTGTTGGTTTGTTGGTTTGGTGGTTTGTTGGCTTATTGGCTTGTTCGTTTGGTGGTTTGTTGGTTTGTTGGTTTGTTGGTTTGTTGGGTTGTTGGTTTTTTCGTTTGTTGGTTTGTTGGCTCGTTGGTTTGTTCGTTTGTTGGTTTGTTGGTTTGTTGGTTTGTTGGTTTGTTGGCTTGTTGGTTTGTTGGTTTGTTGGTTTGTTGGTTTGTTGGTTTGGTGGTTTGTTGGTTTATTGGCTCTTTCGTTTGGTGGTTTGTTGGTTTGTTGGTTTGTTGGTTTGTTGGGTTGTTGGTTTTTTCGTTTGTTGGTTTGTTGGCTCGTTGGTTTGTTAGCTTGTTGGCTTGTTTGTTTGTTGGTTTGTTAGTTTCTTGGTTTGTTTGTTTGTTCGTTTGTAGGTTTGTTGGTTTGTTGGTTTGGTGGTTTGTTGGTTTATTGGCTCTTTCGTTTGGTGGTTTGTTGGTTTGTTGGTTTGTTGGTTTATTGGGTTGTTGGTTTTTTCGTTTGTTGGTTTGTTGGCTCGTTGGTTTGTTCGTTTGTTGGTTTGTTGGTTTGTTCGTTTGTTGGTTTGTTGGCTTGTTGGTTTGTTGGTTTGTTGGTTTGTTGGTTTGTTGGTTTGTTGGCTTGTTGGTTTGTTGGCTTGTTGGTTTGTTGGTTTGTTGGTTTGTTGGTTTGTTGGTTTGTTGATTTGTTGGTTTGTTGGCTTGTTGGCTTCTTGGTTTGTTGGTTTGTAGGCTTTTTGGTTTGTTAGTTTGTTTGTTTGTTGGTTTGTTGGGATGTTGGTTTGTTGGTTTATTGGTTTGTTGGGTTGTTGGTTTGTTGGTTTGTTGGTTTCTTCGTTTGTTGGTTTGTAGGCTTGTTGGTTTGTTGGTTTGTTTGTTTGTTGGTTTGTTGGGATGTTGGTTTGTTGGTTTGTTGGTTTGTTGGTTTGTTGGGTTGTTGGTTTGTTGGTTTGTTGGTTTGTTGGTTTGTTGGTTTGTTGATTTGTTGGCTTGTTGGCTTGTTGGCTTCTTGGTTTGTTGGTTTGTAGGCTTGTTGGTTTGTTGGTTTGTTTGTTTGTTGGTTTGTTGGGATGTTGGTTTGTAGGTTTGTTGGTTTGTTGGGTTGTTGGTTTGTTGGTTTGTTGGTTTGTTGGTTTGTTGGTTTGTTGGTTTGTTGGTTTGATTGTTTGTTGGCTTGTTGGTCTGTTGGCTTGTTGGCTCGTTGGTTTGTTCGTTTGTTGGTTTGTTGGTTTGTTCCTTTATTGGTTTGTTGGTTTGTTGGTTTGTTGGTTTGTTGATTTGTTGGTTTGTTGGCTTGTTGGCTTCTTGGTTTGTTGGTTTGTAGGCTTTTTGGTTTGTTAGTTTGTTTGTTTGTTGGTTTGTTGGGATGTTGGTTTGTTGGTTTATTGGTTTGTTGGGTTGTTGGTTTGTTGGTTTGTTGGTTTCTTCGTTTGTTGGTTTGTAGGCTTGTTGGTTTGTTGGTTTGTTTGTTTGTTGGTTTGTTGGGATGTTGGTTTGTTGGTTTGTTGGTTTGTTGGGTTGTTGGTTTGTTGGTTTGTTGGTTTGTTGGTTTGTTGGTTTGTTGATTTGTTGGCTTGTTGGCTTGTTGGCTTCTTGGTTTGTTGGTTTGTAGGCTTGTTGGTTTGTTGGTTTGTTTGTTTGTTGGTTTGTTGGGATGTTGGTTTGTTGGTTTGTTGGGTTGTTGGTTTGTTGGTTTGTTGGTTTGTTGGTTTGTTGGTTTGTTGGTTTGTTGGTTTGTTGGTTTGTTCGTTTGTTGGCTTGTTGGTCTGTTGGCTTGTTGGCTCGTTGGTTTGTTCGTTTGTTGGTTTGTTGGTTTGTTCCTTTATTGGTTTGTTGGCTTGTTGGTTTGTTGGTTTGTTGGTTTGTTGGTTTGTTGGTTTGTTGACTTGTTGGTTTGTTGGCTTGTTGGTTTGTTGGTTTATTTGTTTGTTGGTTTGCTGGTTTGTTGGTTTATTTCTTTGTTGGATTTTTGGTTTGTTGGCTTGTTGGCTTGTTTGTTTGTTGGTTTGTTGGTTTCTTGGTTTGTTTGTTTGTTCGTTTGTTGGTTTGTTGGTTTGGTGGTTTGTTGGCTTATTGGCTTGTTCGTTTGGTGGTTTGTTGGTTTGTTGGTTTGTTGGTTTGTTGGGTTGTTGGTTTTTTCGTTTGTTGGTTTGTTGGCTCGTTGGTTTGTTCGTTTGTTGGTTTGTTGGTTTGTTGGTTTGTTGGTTTGTTGGCTTGTTGGTTTGTTGGTTTGTTGGTTTGTTGGTTTGTTGGTTTGTTGGTTTGTTGGTTTGTTGGTTTGTTGGTTTGTTGGTATGTTGGTTTGTTGGTTTGTTGGTTTGTTGGTTTGTTGGTTTGTTGGTTTGTTGGTTTGTTGGTTTGTTGGTTTGTTGGTTTGTTGGTTTGTTGGTTTGTTGGTTTGTTGGTTTGTTGGTTTGTTGGTTTGTTGGTTTGTTGGCTTGTTGGCTTCTTGGTTTGTTGGTTTGTAGGATTGTTGGTTTGTTGGTTTGTTGGTTTGTTGGTTTGTTGGTTTGTTTGTTTGTTGGTTTGTTGGTTTGTTGGTTTGTTGGTTTGTTGGTTTTTTGGTTTGTTGGTTTGTTGGTTTGTTGATTTATTTGTTTGTTGGTTTGTTGCTTTGTTGGTTTGTTTGTTGGTTGGTTTGTTCGTCTGTTGGCTTGTTGGTCTGTTGGCTTGTTGGCTCGTTGGTTTGTTCGTTTGTTGGTTTGTTGGTTTGTTCGTTTATTGGTTTGTTGGCTTGTTGGTTTGTTGGTTTGTTGGTTTGTTGGTTTGTTGGTTTGTTGGCTTGTTGGTTTGTTGGCTTGTTGGTTTGTTGGTTTATTTGTTTGTTGGTTTGCTGGTTTGTTGGTTTATTTCTTTGTTGGATTTTTGGTTTGTTAGCTTGTTGGCTTGTTTGTTTGTTGGTTTGTTAGTTTCTTGGTTTGTTTGTTTGTTCGTTTGTAGGTTTGTTGGTTTCTTGGTTTGGTGGTTTGTTGGTTTATTGGCTCTTTCGTTTGGTGGTTTGTTGGTTTGTTGGTTTGTTGGTTTGTTGGGTTGTTGGTTTTTTCGTTTGTTGGTTTGTTGGCTCGTTGGTTTGTTCGTTTGTTGGTTTGTTGGTTTGTTCGTTTGTTGGTTTGTTGGCTTGTTGGTTTGTTGGTTTGTTGGTTTGTTGGTTTGTTGGTTTGTTGGCTTGTTGGTTTGTTGGCTTGTTGGTTTGTTGGTTTGTTGGTTTGTTGGTTTGTTGGTTTGTTGATTTGTTGGTTTGTTGGCTTGTTGGCTTCTTGGTTTGTTGGTTTGTAGGCTTTTTGGTTTGTTAGTTTGTTTGTTTGTTGGTTTGTTGGGATGTTGGTTTGTTGGTTTATTGGTTTGTTGGGTTGTTGGTTTGTTGGTTTGTTGGTTTCTTCGTTTGTTGGTTTGTAGGCTTGTTGGTTTGTTGGTTTGTTTGTTTGTTGGTTTGTTGGGATGTTGGTTTGTTGGTTTGTTGGGTTGTTGGTTTGTTGGTTTGTTGGTTTGTTGGTTTGTTGGTTTGTTGATTTGTTGGCTTGTTGGATTGTTGGCTTCTTGGTTTGTTGGTTTGTAGGCTTGTTGGTTTGTTGGTTTGTTTGTTTGTTGGTTTGTTGGGATGTTGGTTTGTTGGTTTGTTGGTTTGTTGGGTTGTTGGTTTGTTGGTTTGTTGGTTTGTTGGTTTGTTGGTTTGTTGGTTTGTTGGTTTGTTCGTTTGTTGGCTTGTTGGTCTGTTGGCTTGTTGGCTCGTTGGTTTGTTCGTTTGTTGGTTTGTTGGTTTGTTCCTTTATTGGTTTGTTGGCTTGTTGGTTTGTTGGTTTGTTGGTTTGTTGTTTTGTTGGTTTGTTGACTTGTTGGTTTGTTGGCTTGTTGGTTTGTTGGTTTATTTGTTTGTTGGTTTGCTGGTTTGTTGGTTTATTTCTTTGTTGGATTTTTGGTTTGTTGGCTTGTTGGCTTGTTTGTTTGTTGGTTTGTTGGTTTCTTGGTTTGTTTGTTTGTTCGTTTGTAGGTTTGTTGGTTTGTTGGTTTGGTGGTTTGTTGGTTTATTGGCTTGTTCGTTTGGTGGTTTGTTGGTTTGTTGGTTTGTTGGTTTGTTGGGTTGTTGGTTTTTTCGTTTGTTGGTTTGTTGGCTCGTTGGTTTGTTCGTTTGTTGGTTTGTTGGTTTGTTGGTTTGTTGGTTTGTTGGCTTGTTGGTTTGTTGGTTTGTTGGTTTGTTGGTTTGTTGGTTTGTTGGTTTGTTGGTTTGTTGGTTTGTTGGTATGTTGGTTTGTTGGTTTGTTGGTTTGTTGGTTTGTTGGTTTGTTGGTTTGTTGGTTTGTTGGTTTGCTGGTTTGTTGGTTTGTTGGTTTGTTGGTTTGTTGGTTTGTTGGTTTGTTGGTTTGTTGGTTTGTTGGTTTGTTGGTTTGTTGGTTTGTTGGTTTGTTGGTTTGTTGGCTTGTTGGCTTCTTGGTTTGTTGGTTTGTAGGATTGTTGGTTTGTTGGTTTGTTGGTTTGTTGGTTTGTTGGTTTGTTGGTTTGTTGGTTTGTTGGTTTGTTGGTTTGTTGGTTTGTTGGTTTTTTGGTTTGTTGGTTTGTTGGTTTGTTGATTTATTTGTTTGTTGGTTTGTTGCTTTGTTGGTTTGTTTGTTGGTTGGTTTGTTCGTCTGTTGGCTTGTTGGTCTGTTGGCTTGTTGGCTCGTTGGTTTGTTCGTTTGTTGGTTTGTTGGTTTGTTGGTTTGTTCGTTTATTGGTTTGTTGGCTTGTTGGTTTGTTGGTTTGTTGGTTTGTTGGTTTGTTGGTTTGTTGGCTTGTTGGTTTGTTGGCTTGTTGGTTTGTTGGTTTATTTGTTTGTTGGTTTGCTGGTTTGTTGGTTTATTTCTTTGTTGGATTTTTGGTTTGTTAGCTTGTTGGCTTGTTTGTTTGTTGGTTTGTTGGTTTCTTGGTTTGTTTGTTTGTTTGTTCGTTTGTAGGTTTGTTGGTTTGTTGGTTTGGTGGTTTGTTGGTTTATTGGCTTGTTCGTTTGGTGGTTTGTTGGTTTGTTGGTTTGTTGGTTTGTTGGGTTGTTGGTTTTTTCGTTTGTTGGTTTGTTGGCTCGTTGGTTTGTTCGTTTGTTGGTTTGTTGGTTTGTTCGTTTGTTGGTTTGTTGGCTTGTTGGTTTGTTGGTTTGTTGGTTTGTTGGTTTGTTGGTTTGTTGGCTTGTTGGTTTGTTGGCTTGTTGGTTTGTTGGTTTGTTGGTTTGTTGGTTTGTTGGTTTGTTGGTTTGTTGGTTTGTTGGTTTGTTGGTTTGTTGGTTTGTTGGTTTGTTGGCTTGTTGGCTTCTTGGTTTGTTGGTTTGTAGGCTTGTTGGTTTGTTGGTTTGTTTGTTTGTTGGTTTGTTGGGATGTTGGTTTGTTGGTTTGTTGGTTTGTTGGCTTGTTGGCTGCTTGGTTTGTTGGTTTGTATGCTTGTTGGTTTGTTGGTTTGGTTGTTTGTTGGTTTGTTGGGATGTTGGTTTGTTGGTTTGTTGGTTTGTTGGTTTGTTGGCTTGTTGGTTTGTTGGTTTGTTGGTTTGTTGGTTTGTTGGTTTGTTGGTTTGTTGGTTTGTTGGTTTGTTGGTTTGTTGGTTTGTTGGTTTGTTGGTTTGTTGGTTTGTTGATTTGTTGGTTTGTTGGTGTGTTGGTTTGTTGGTTTGTTGGTTTGTTGGTTTGTTGATTTATTTGTTTGTTGGTTTGTTGGTTTGTTGGTTTGTTTGTTGGTTGGTTTGTTCGTTTGTTGGCTTGTTGGTCTGTTGGCTTGTTGGCTCGTTGGTTTGTTCGTTTGTTGGTTTGTTGGTTTGTTCGTTTGTTGGTTTGTTGGCTTGTTGGTTTGTTGGTTTGTTGGTTTGTTGGTTTGTTGGTTTGTTGGTTTGTTGGTTTGTTGGTTTGTTGGCTTGTTGGCTTCTTGGTTTGTTGGTTTGTAGGCTTGTTGGTTTGTTGGTTTGTTTGTTTGTTGGTTTGTTGAGATGTTGGTTTATTGGTTTGTTGGTTTGTTGGGTTGTTGGTTTGTTGGTTTGTTGGTTTGTTGGTTTGTTGGTTTGTTGGTTTGTTGGTTTGTTGGTTTGTTGGTTTGTTGGTTTGTTGGTTTGTTTGTTTGTCGGTTTGTTGGTTTGTTGGTTTGTTGGTTTGTTGGTTTGTTGGTTTGTTGGTTTGTTGATTTATTTGTTTGTTGGTTTGTTGGTTTGTTTGTTGGTTGGTTTGTTCGTTTGTTGGCTTGTTGGTCTGTTGGCTTGTTGGTTTGTTGGTTTCTTGGTTTCTTGGTTTGTTTGTTTGTTGGTTTGCTGGTTACTTGGTTTGTTGGTTTGTTGGCTTGTTGGCTTGCTGGTTTGTTGGTTTGTTTATTTTTTGGTTTGTTGGCTTGTTGGTTTGTCGGTTTGTTGGTTTGTTGGTTTGTTGGTTTGTTGGTTTGTTGGTTTGTTGGTTTGTTGGTTTGTTGGTTTGTTGGCTTGTTGGCTTCTTGGTTTGTTGGTTTGTAGGCTTGTTGGTTTGTTGGTTTGTTTGTTTGATGGTTTGTTGGGATGTTTGTTTGTTGGTTTGTTGGCTTGTTGGTTTGTTGGTTTGTAGGTTTGTTGGTTTGTTGGTTTCTTGGTTTCTTGGTTTGTTGGTTTGTTGGTTTGTTGGTTTGTTGGTTTGTTGGTTTGTTGGTTTGTTGGTTTGTTGGTTTGTTGGTTTGTTGGTTTGTTGGTTTGTTGGTTTGTTGGTTTGTTGGTTTGTTGGTTTGTTGGTTTGTTGGTTTGTTGGTTTGTTGGGTTGTTGGGTTGTTGGCTTCTTGGTTTGTTGGTTTGTAGGCTTGTTGGTTTGTTGGTTTGGTTGTTTGTTGGTTTGTTGGGATGTTGGTTTGTTGGTTTGTTGGTTTGTTGGCTTGTTGGTTTGTTGGTTTGTTGGTTTGTTGGTTTGTTGGTTTGTTGGTTTGTTGGTTTGTTGGTTTGTTGGTTTGTTGGTTTGTTGGTTTGTTGGTTTGTTGGTTTGTTGGTTTGTTGGTTTGTTGGTTTGTTTGGTTTGTTGGTTTGTTGGTTTGTTGGTTTGTTGGTTTGTTGATTTATTTGTTTGTTGGTTTGTTGGTTTGTTGGTTTGTTTGTTGGTTGGTTTGTTCGTTTGTTGGCTTATTGGTGTGTTGGCTTGTTGGCTCGTTGGTTTGTTCGTTTGTTGGTTTGTTGGTTTGTTGGTTTGTTGGTTTGTTGGTTTGTTGGCTTGTTGGTTTGTTGGTTTGTTGGTTTGTTGGTTTGTTGGTTTGTTGGCTTGTTGGTTTGTTGGCTTGTTGGTTTGTTGGTTTATTTGTTTGTTGGTTTGTTGGTTTGTTGGTTTATTTCTTTGTTGGTTTGTTGGGATGTTGGTTTGTTGGTTTGTTGGTTTGTTGGTTTGTTGGTTTGTTTGTTTGTTTGTTTGTAGGTTTGTTGGTTTGTTGCTTTGTTGGTGTGTTGGTTTATTGGCTTGTTCGTTTGTTGGTTTGTTGGTTTGTTGGTTTGTTGGTTTGTTCGTTTGTTGGGTTGTTGGTTTGTTCGTTTGTTGGTTTGTTGGCTCGTTGGTTTGTTCGTTTGTTGGTTTGTTGGTTTGTTCGTTTGTTGATTTGTTGGCTTGTTGGTTTGTTGGATTGTTGGTTTGTTGGCTTGTTGGTTTGTTGGCTTGTTGGTTTGTTGGTTTGTTGGTTTGTTGGTTTGTTGGTTTGTTGATTTGTTGGTTTGTTGGCTTGTTGGCTTCTTGGTTTGTTGGTTTGTAGGCTTTTTGGTTTGTTGGTTTGTTTGTTTGTTGGTTTGTTGGGATGTTGGTTTGTTGGTTTGTTGGTTTGTTGGGTTGTTGGTTTGTTGGTTTGTTGGTTTCTTCGTTTGTTGGTTTGTAGGCTTGTTGGTTTGTTGGTTTGTTTGTTTGTTGGTTTGTTGGGATGTTGGTTTGTTGGTTTGTTGGTTTGTTGGGTTGTTGGTTTGTTGGTTTGTTGGTTTGTTGGTTTGTTGGTTTGTTGGTTTGTTGATTTGTTGGCTTGTTGGCTTGTTGGCTTCTTGGTTTGTTGGTTTGTAGGCTTGTTGGTTTGTTGGTTTGTTTGTTTGTTGGTTTGTTGGGATGTTGGTTTGTTGGTTTGTTGGTTTGTTGGTTTGTTGGTTTGTTGGTTTGTTGGTTTGTTGGTTTGTTGGTTTGTTGATTTATTTGTTTGTTGGTTTGTTGGTTTGTTTGTTGGTTGGTTTGTTCGTTTGTTGGCTTGTTGGTCTGTTGGCTTGTTGGCTTGTTGGTTTGTTGGTTTGTTGGTTTCTTGGTTTGTTTGTATGTTTGTTTGTTGGTTACTTGGTTTGTTGGTTTGTTGGTTTGTTGGCTTGTTGGTTTGTTGGTTTGTTGGTTTTTTGGTTTGTTGGCTTCTTGGTTTATTGGTTTGTAGGCTTGTTGGTTTGTTGGTTTGTTTGTTTGTTGGTTTGTTGGGATGTTTGTTTGTTGGCTTGTTGGTTTGTTGGTTTGTTGGTTTGTTTGTTTGTTGGTTTGTTGGTTTGTTGGTTTGTTGGTTTGTTGGTTTGTTGGTTTGTTGGTTTGTTGGTTTGTTGGTTTGTTGGTTTGTTGGTTTGTTGGTTTGATGGTTTGTTGGTTTGTTGGTTTGTTGGTTTGTTGGTTTGTTGGTTTGTTGGTTTGTTGGTTTGTTGGTTTGTTGGCTTGTTGGCTTCTTGGTTTGTTGGTTTGTAGACTTGTTGGTTTGTTGGTTTGTTGGGATGTTGGTTTGTTGGTTTGTTGGTTTGTTGGTTTGTTGGCTTGTTGGTTTGTTGGTTTGTTGGTTTGTTGGTTTGTTGGTTTGTTGGTTTGTTGGTTTGTTGGTTTGTTGGTTTGTTGGTTTGTTTGTTTGTTGGTTTGTTGGTTTGTTGGTTTGTTGGTTTGTTGGTTTGTTGGTTTGTTGGTTTGTTGGTTTGTTGGTTTGTTGGTTTGTTGGTTTGTTGGTTTGTTGGTTTGTTGGTTTGTTGATTTATTTGTTTGTTGGTTTGTTTGTTTGTTGGTTTATTTCTTTGTTGGCTTGTTGGTTTGTTGGCTTGCTGGCTTGTTTGTTTGTTGGTTTGTTGGTTTCTTGGTTTGTTTGTTTGTTCGTTTATTGGTTTGTTGGTTTGTTGGTTTGGTGGTTTGTTGGTTTATTGGCTTGTTCGTTTGTTGGTTTGTTGGTTTGTTGGTTTGTTGGTTTGTTGGTTTGTTGGTTTGTTGGTTTGTTGGTTTGTTGGTTTGTTGGTTTGTTGGTTTGTTGATTTATTTGTTTGTTGGTTTGTTGGTTTGCTTGTTGGTTGGTTTGTTCGTTTGTTGGCTTGATGGTCTGTTGGCTTGTTGGCTTGTTGGTTTGTTGGTTTGTTGGTTTCTTGGTTTGTTGGTTTGTTGGTTTGTTGGTTACTTGGTTTGTTGGTTACTTGGTTTGTTGGTTTGTTGGTTTGTTGGCTTGTTGGTTTGTTGGTTTGTTGGTTTGTTGGTTTGTTGATTTATTTGTTTGTTGGTTTGTTGGTTTGTTTGTTGGTTGGTTTGTTCGTTTGTTGGCTTGTTGGTATGTTGGCTTGTTGGCTTGTTGGTTTGTTGGTTTGTTGGTTTCTTGGTTTGTTTGTATGTTGGTTTGTTGGTTACTTGGTTTGTTGGTTTGTTGGTTTGTTGGCTTGTTGGTTTGTTGGTTTGTTGGTTTTTTGGTTTGTTGGTTTGTTGGCTTGTTGGTTTGTTGGTTTGTTGGTTTGTTGGTTTGTTGGTTTGTTGGTTTGTTGGTTTGTTGGGTTGTTGGTTTGTTGGTTTGTTGGCTTGTTGGCTTCTTGGTTTGTTGGTTTGAAGGCTTGTTGGTTTGTTGGTTTGTTTGTTTGTTGGTTTGTTGGGATGTTTGTTTATTGGTTTGTTGGTTTGTTTGCTTGTTGGTTTGTTGGTTTGTTGGTTTGTTGGTTTGTTGGTTTGTTGGTTTGTTTGGTTGTTGGTTTGTTGGTTTGTTGGTTTGTTGGTTTGTTGGTTTGTTGGTTTGTTGGTTTGTTGGTTTGATGGTTTGTTGGTTTGTTGGTTTGTTGGTTTGTTGGTTTGTTGGTTTGTTGGTTTGTTGGTTTGTTGGCTTGTTGGCTTCTTAGTTTGTTGGTTTGTTGGTTTGTAGGCTTGTTGGTTTGTTGGTTTGTTGGTTTTTTGGTTTGTTGGCTTGTTGGTTTGTTGGTTTGTTGGTTTGTTGGTTTGTTGGTTTGTTGGTTTGTTGGTTTGTTGGTTTGTTGGGTTGTTGGTTTGTTGGTTTGTTGACTTGTTGGCTTCTTGGTTTGTTGGTTTGAGGGCTTGTTGGTTTGTTGGTTTGTTTGTTTGTTGGTTTGTTGGGATGTTTGTTTATTGGTTTGTTGGTTTGTTTGCTTGTTGGTTTGTTGGTTTGTTGGTTTGTTGGTTTGTTGGTTTGTTGGTTTGTTGGGTTGTTGGTTTGTTGGTTTGTTGGTTTGTAGGCTTGTTGGTTTGTTGGTTTGGTTGTTTGTTGGTTTGTTGGGATGTTGGTTTGTTGGTTTGTTGGTTTGTTGGTTTTTTGGCTTGTTGGTTTGTTGGTTTGTTGGTTTGTTGGTTTGTTGGTTTATTGGTTTGTTGGTTTGTTGGTTTGTTGGTTTCTTGGTTTGTTTGTTTGTTGGTTTGTTGGGATGTTTGTTTATTGGTTTGTTGGTTTGTTTGCTTGTTGGTTTGTTGGTTTGTTGGTTTGTTGGTTTGTTGGTTTGTTGGTTTGTTGGGTTGTTGGTTTGTTGGTTTGTTGGTTTGTAGGCTTGTTGGTTTGTTGGTTTGGTTGTTTGTTGGTTTGTTGGGATGTTGGTTTGTTGGTTTGTTGGTTTGTTGGTTTTTTGGCTTGTTGGTTTGTTGGTTTGTTGGTTTGTTGGTTTGTTGGTTTATTGGTTTGAGGGCTTGTTGGTTTGTTGGTTTGTTTGTTTGTTGGTTTGTTGGGATGTTTGTTTATTGGTTTGTTGGTTTGTTGGTTTGTTGGTTTGTTGGTTTGTTGGTTTGTTGGTTTGTTGATTTGTTGGTTTGTTGGCTTGTTGGCTTCTTGGTTTGTTGGTTTGTAGGCTTTTTGGTTTGTTGGTTTGTTTGTTTGTTGGTTTGTTGGGATGTTGGTTTGTTGGTTTGTTGGTTTGTTGGGTTGTTGGTTTGTTGGTTTGTTGGTTTCTTCGTTTGTTGGTTTGTAGGCTTGTTGGTTTGTTGGTTTGTTTGTTTGTTGGTTTGTTGGGATGTTGGTTTGTTGGTTTGTTGGTTTGTTGGGTTGTTGGTTTGTTGGTTTGTTGGTTTGTTGGTTTGTTGGTTTGTTGGTTTGTTGATTTGTTGGCTTGTTGGCTTGTTGGCTTCTTGGTTTGTTGGTTTGTAGGCTTGTTGGTTTGTTGGTTTGTTTGTTTGTTGGTTTGTTGGGATGTTGGTTTGTTGGTTTGTTGGTTTGTTGGTTTGTTGGTTTGTTGGTTTGTTGGTTTGTTGGTTTGTTGGTTTGTTGATTTATTTGTTTGTTGGTTTGTTGGTTTGTTTGTTGGTTGGTTTGTTCGTTTGTTGGCTTGTTGGTCTGTTGGCTTGTTGGCTTGTTGGTTTGTTGGTTTGTTGGTTTCTTGGTTTGTTTGTATGTTTGTTTGTTGGTTACTTGGTTTGTTGGTTTGTTGGTTTGTTGGCTTGTTGGTTTGTTGGTTTGTTGGTTTTTTGGTTTGTTGGCTTCTTGGTTTATTGGTTTGTAGGCTTGTTGGTTTGTTGGTTTGTTTGTTTGTTGGTTTGTTGGGATGTTTGTTTGTTGGCTTGTTGGTTTGTTGGTTTGTTGGTTTGTTTGTTTGTTGGTTTGTTGGTTTGTTGGTTTGTTGGTTTGTTGGTTTGTTGGTTTGTTGGTTTGTTGGTTTGTTGGTTTGTTGGTTTGTTGGTTTGTTGGTTTGATGGTTTGTTGGTTTGTTGGTTTGTTGGTTTGTTGGTTTGTTGGTTTGTTGGTTTGTTGGTTTGTTGGTTTGTTGGCTTGTTGGCTTCTTGGTTTGTTGGTTTGTAGACTTGTTGGTTTGTTGGTTTGTTGGGATGTTGGTTTGTTGGTTTGTTGGTTTGTTGGTTTGTTGGCTTGTTGGTTTGTTGGTTTGTTGGTTTGTTGGTTTGTTGGTTTGTTGGTTGGTTGGTTTATTGGTTTGTTGGTTTGTTGGTTTGTTGGTTTGTTTGTTTGTTGGTTTGTTGGTTTGTTGGTTTGTTGGTTTGTTGGTTTGTTGGTTTGTTGGTTTGTTGGTTTGTTGGTTTGTTGGTTTGTTGGTTTGTTGGTTTGTTGGTTTGTTGGTTTGTTGATTTATTTGTTTGTTGGTTTGTTTGTTTGTTGGTTTATTTCTTTGTTGGCTTGTTGGTTTGTTGGCTTGCTGGCTTGTTTGTTTGTTGGTTTGTTGGTTTCTTGGTTTGTTTGTTTGTTCGTTTATTGGTTTGTTGGTTTGTTGGTTTGGTGGTTTGTTGGTTTATTGGCTTGCTCGTTTGTTGGTTTGTTGGTTTGTTGGTTTGTTGGTTTGTTGGTTTGTTGGTTTGTTGGTTTGTTGGTTTGTTGGTTTGTTGGTTTGTTGGTTTGTTGATTTATTTGTTTGTTGGTTTGTTGGTTTGCTTGTTGGTTGATTTGTTCGTTTGTTGGCTTGATGGTCTGTTGGCTTGTTGGCTTGTTGGTTTGTTGGTTTGTTGGTTTCTTGGTTTGTTGGTTTGTTGGTTTGTTGGTTACTTGGTTTGTTGGTTACTTGGTTTGTTGGTTTGTTGGTTTGTTGGCTTGTTGGTTTGTTGGTTTGTTGGTTTGTTGGTTTGTTGATTTATTTGTTTGTTGGTTTGTTGGTTTGTTTGTTGGTTGGTTTGTTCGTTTGTTGGCTTGTTGGTATGTTGGCTTGTTGGCTTGTTGGTTTGTTGGTTTGTTGGTTTCTTGGTTTGTTTGTATGTTGGTTTGTTGGTTACTTGGTTTGTTGGTTTGTTGGTTTGTTGGCTTGTTGGTTTGTTGGTTTGTTGGTTTTTTGGTTTGTTGGTTTGTTGGCTTGTTGGTTTGTTGGTTTGTTGGTTTGTTGGTTTGTTGGTTTGTTGGTTTGTTGGTTTGTTGGGTTGTTGGTTTGTTGGTTTGTTGGCTTGTTGGCTTCTTGGTTTGTTGGTTTGAAGGCTTGTTGGTTTGTTGGTTTGTTTGTTTGTTGGTTTGTTGGGATGTTTGTTTATTGGTTTGTTGGTTTGTTTACTTGTTGGTTTGTTGGTTTGTTGGTTTGTTGGTTTGTTGGTTTGTTGGTTTGTTTGGTTGTTGGTTTGTTGGTTTGTTGGTTTGTTGGTTTGTTGGTTTGTTGGTTTGTTGGTTTGTTGGTTTGATGGTTTGTTGGTTTGTTGGTTTGTTGGTTTGTTGGTTTGTTGGTTTGTTGGTTTGTTGGTTTGTTGGTTTGTTGGCTTGTTGGCTTCTTAGTTTGTTGGTTTGTTGGTTTGTAAGCTTGTTGGTTTGTTGGTTTGTTGGTTTTTTGGTTTGTTGGCTTGTTGGTTTGTTGGTTTGTTGGTTTGTTGGTTTGTTGGTTTGTTGGTTTGTTGGTTTGTTGGGTTGTTGGTTTGTTGGTTTGTTGGCTTGTTGGCTTCTTGGTTTGTTGGTTTGAGGGCTTGTTGGTTTGTTGGTTTGTTTGTTTGTTGGTTTGTTGGGATGTTTGTTTATTGGTTTGTTGGTTTGTTTGCTTGTTGGTTTGTTGGTTTGTTGGTTTGTTGGTTTGTTGGTTTGTTGGTTTGTTGGGTTGTTGGTTTGTTGGTTTGTTGGTTTGTAGGCTTGTTGGTTTGTTGGTTTGGTTGTTTGTTGGTTTGTTGGGATGTTGGTTTGTTGGTTTGTTGGTTTGTTGGTTTTTTGGCTTGTTGGTTTGTTGGTTTGTTGGTTTGTTGGTTTGTTGGTTTATTGGTTTGTTGGTTTGTTGGTTTGTTGGTTTGTTGGTTTGTTCGTTTGTTGGTTTGTTGGCTTGTTGGTTTGTTGGTTTGTTGGTTTGTTGGTTTGTTGGTTTGTTGGCTTGTTGGTTTGTTGGCTTGTTGGTTTGTTGATTTGTTGGTTTGTTGGTTTGATGGTTTGTTGGTTTGTTGGTTTGTTGGTTTGTTGGTTTGTTGGTTTGTTGGTTTGTTGGTTTGTTGGTTTGTTGGTTTGTTGGTTTGTTGGCTTGTTGGCTTCTTGGTTTGTTGGTTTTTTGGTTTGTAGGCTTGTTGGTTTGTTGGTTTGGTTGTTTGTTGGTTTGTTGGTTTGTTGGTTTGTTGGTTTGTTGGTTTGTTGGCTTGTTGGTTTGTTGGTTTGTTGGTTTGTTGGTTTGTTGGTTTGTTGGTTTGTTGGTTTGTTGGTTTTTTGGTTTGTTGGTTTGTTGGTTTGTTGGTTTGTTGGTTTGTTGGTTTGTTGGTTTGTTGGTTTGTTGGTTTGTTGGTTTGTTGGTTTGTTGGTTTGTTGGTTTGTTGGTTTGTTGGTTTGTTGGTTTGTTGGTTTGTTGGTTTGTTGGTTTGTTGGTTTGTTGGTTTGTTGGTTTGTTGGTTTGTTGGTTTATTGATTTATTTGTTTGTTGGTTTGTTGGTTTATTTCTTTGTTGGCATGTTGGTTTGTTGGCTTGTTGACTTGTTTGTTTGTTGGTTTCTTGGTTTCTTGGTTTGTTTGTTTGTTCGTTTGTTGGTTTGTTGGTTTGTTGGTTTGGTGGTCTGTTGGTTTATTGGCTTGTTCGTTTGCTGGTTTGTTGGTTTGCTGGTTTGTTGGTTTCTTGGTTTGTTGGGTTGTTGGTTTGTTCGTTTGTTGGTTTGTTGGTTACTTGGTTTGTTGGTTTGTTGGTTTGTTGGCTTGTTGGTTTGTTGATTTGTTGGATTTTTGGTTTGTTGGCTTGTTGGTTTGTTGGTTTGTTGGTTTGTCGGTTTGTTGGTTTGTTGGTTTGTTGGTTTGTTGGTTTGTTGGTTTGTTGGTTTGTTGGTTTGTTGGTTTGTTGGTTTGTTGGTTTGTTGGTTTGTTGGCTTGTTGGCTTGTTGGCTTGTTCGTTTGTTGGTTTGTTGGTTTGTTGGTTTGTTGGCTAGTTGGCTTCTTGGTTTGTTGGTTTGTAGGCTTGTTGGTTTGTTGGTTTGTTTGTTTGTTGGTTTGTTGGTTTGTTGATTTATTTGTTTGTTGGTTTGTTGGTTTGTTTGTTGGTTGGTTTGTTCGTTTGTTGGCTTGTTGGTCTGTTGGCTTTTTGGTTTGTTGGTTTGTTGGTTTGTTGGTTTGTTGGTTTGTTGGTTTGTTGGTTTGTTGGTTTGTTGGTTTGTTGGTTTGTTGGTTTGTTGGTTTGTTGGTTTGTTGGTTTGTTGATTTATTTGTTTGTTGGTTTGTTGGTTTGTTTGTTGGTTGGTTTGTTCGTTTGTTGGCTTGTTGGTCTGTTGGCTTGTTGGTTTGTTGGTTTGTTGGTTTGTTGGTTTGTTGGTTTGTTGGTTTGTTAGTTTGTTGGTTTGTTAGTTTATTGGTTTGTTGGTTTGTTGGTTTGTTGGTTTATTGATTTATATGTTTGTTGGTTTGTTGGGTTGTTGGTTTATTTCTTTGTTGGGTTGTTGGTTTGTTGGCTTGTTGGCTTGTTTGTTTGTTGGTTTGTTGGTTTCTTGGTTTGTTCGTTTGTTCGTTTGTTGGTTTGTTGGTTTGTTGGTTTGGTGGTTTGTTGGTTTATTGGCTTGTTCGTTTGTTGGTTTGTTGGTTTGCTGGTTTGTTGGTTTGTTGGTTTGTTGGATTGTTGGTTTGTTCATTTGTTGGTTTGTTGGTTACTTGGTTTGTTGGCTTGTTGGCTTCTTGGTTTGTTGGTTTGTAGGCTTGTTGGTTTGTTGATTTGTTTGTTTGTTGGTTTGTTGGTTTGTTGGCTTGTTGGTTTGTTGATTTGTTGGTTTTTTGGTTTGTTGGCTTGTTGGTTTGTTGGTTTGTTGGTTTGTCGGTTTGTTGGTTTGTTGGTTTGTTGGGTTGTTGGTTTGTTGGTTTGTTGGTTTGTTGGTTTGTTGGTTTGTTGGTTTGTTGGTTTGTTGGCTTGTTGGCTTGTTGGTTTGTTGGTTTGTTGGTTTGTTGGTTTGTTGGCTTGTTGGCTTCTTGGTTTGTTGGTTTGTAGGCTTGTTGGTTTGTTGGTTTGTTTGTTTGTTGGTTTGTTGGTTTGTTGATTTATTTGTTTGTTGGTTTGTTGGTTGGTTTGTTGGTTGGTTTGTTCGTTTGTTGGCTGGTTGGTCTGTTGGCTTGTTGGTTTGTTGGTTTGTTGGTTTGTTGGTTTGTTGGTTTGTTGGTTTGTTGGTTTGTTGGTTTGTTGGTTTGTTGGTTTGTTGGTTTGTTGGTTTGTTGGTTTGTTGGTTTGTTGGGATGTTGGTTTGTTGGTTTGTTGATTTATTTGTTTGTTGGTTTGTTGGTTTGTTTGTTGGTTGGTTTGTTCGTTTGTTGGCTTGTTGGTCTGTTGGCTTGTTGGCTTGTTGGTTTGTTGGTTTGTTGGTTTCTTGGTTAGTTGGTTTGTTGGTTTGTTGGTTACTTGGTTTGTTGGTTTGTTGGTTTGTTGGCTTGTTGGTTTGTTGGTTTGTTGTTTTTTTGGTTTGTTGGCTTGTTGGTTAGTTGGTTTGTTGGTTTGTTGGTTTGTTGGTTTGTTGGTTTGTTGGTTTGTTGGTTTGTTGGTTTGTTGGTTTGTTGGTTTGTTGGTTTGTTGGCTTGTTGGCTTGTTGGCTTCTTGGTTTGTTGGTTTGTAGGCTCGTTGGTTTGTTGGTTTGTTTGTTTGTTGGTTTGTTGGGATGTTTGTTTGTTGGTTTGTTGGTTTGTTGGCTTGTTGGTTTGTTGGTTTGTTGGTTTGTTGGTTTGTTGGTTTGTTGGTTTGTTGGTTTGTTGGTTTGTTGGTTTGTTGGTTTGTTGGTTTGTTGGTTTGTTGGTTTGTTGGTTTGTTGGTTTGTTGGTTTGTTGGTTTGTTGGTTTGTTGGCTTGTTGGCTTCTTGGTTTGTTGGTTTGTAGGCTTGTTGGTTTGTTGGTTTGGTTGTTTGTTGGTTTGTTGAGATGTTGGTTTGTTGGTTTGTTGGTTTGTTGGTTTTTTGGCTTGTTGGTTTGTTGGTTTGTTGGTTTGTTGGTTTGTTGGTTTATTGGTTTGTTGGTTTGTTGGTTTGTTGGTTTGTTGGTTTGTTGGTTTGTTGGTTTGTTGGTTTGTTGGTTTGTTGGTTTGTTGGTTTGTTGGTTTGTTGGTTTGTTGGTTTGTTGGTTTGTTGATTTATTTGTTTGTTGGTTTGTTGGTTTGTTTGTTGATTGGTTTGTTCGTTTGTTGGCTTGTTGGTCTGTTGGCTTGTTGGCTTGTTGGTTTGTTGGTTTGTTGGTTTCTTGGTTTGTTTGTATGTTGGTTTGTTGGTTATTTGGTTTGTTGGTTTGTTGGTTTGTTGGCTTTTGGTTTGTTGGTTTGTTGGTTTTTTGGTTTGTTGGCTTGTTGGTTTGTTGGTTTGTTGGTTTGTTGGTTTGTTGGTTTGTTGGTTTGTTTTGTTGTTGGTTTGTTGGTTTGTTGGTTTGTTGGTTTGTTGTTTTGTTGGCTTGTTGGTTTGTTGGTTTGATGGTTTGTTGGTTTGTTGGTTTGTTGGTTTGTTGGTTTGTTTGTTTGTTGGTTTGTTGGGATGTTTGTTTGTTGGTTTGTTGGCTTGTTGGTTTGTTGGTTTGTTGGTTTGTTGGTTTTTTGGTTTGTTGGTTTGTTGGTTTGTTGGTTTGTTGGTTTGTTGGTTTGTTGGTTTGTTGGTTTGTTGGTTTGATGGTTTGATGGTTTGTTGGTTTGTTGGTTTGTTGGTTTGTTAGTTTGTTGGTTTGTTGGTTTGTTGGTTTGTTGGTTTGTTGGTTTGTTGGCTTGTTGGCTTCTTGGTTTGTTGGTTTGTTGGTTTGTAGGCTTGTTGGTTTGTTGGTTTGGTTGTTTGTTAGTTTGTTGGGATGTTGGTTTGTTGGTTTGTTGGTTTGTTGGTTTGTTGGTTTGTTGGCTTGTTGGTTTGTTGGTTTGTTGGTTTGTTGGTTTGTTGGTTTGTTGGTTTGTTGGTTTGTTGGTTTGGTGGTTTGTTGGTTTGTTGGTTTGTTGGTTTGTTGGTTTGTTGGTTTGTTGGTTTGTTGGTTTGTTGGTTTGTTGGTTTGTTGGTTTGTTGGTTTGTTGGTTTGTTGGTTTGTTGGTTTGTTTGTTGATTGGTTTGTTCGTTTGTTGGCTTGTTGGTCTGTTGGCTTGTTGGCTTGTTGGTTTGTTGGTTTGTTGGTTTCTTGGTTTGTTTGTATGTTGGTTTGTTGGTTACTTGGTTTGTTGGTTTGTTGGTTTGTTGGCTTTTGGTTTGTTGGTTTGTTGGTTTTTTGGTTTGTTGGCTTGTTGGTTTGTTGGTTTGTTGGTTTGTTGGTTTGTTGGTTTGTTGGTTTGTTTTGTTGTTGGTTTGTTGGTTTGTTGGTTAGTTGGTTTGTTGTTTTGTTGGCTTGTTGGTTTGTTGGTTTGATGGTTTGTTGGTTTGTTGGTTTGTTGGTTTGTTGGTTTGTTGGTTTGTTTGTTTGTTGGTTTGTTGGGATGTTTGTTTGTTGGTTTTTTGGCTTGTTGGTTTGTTGGTTTGTTGGTTTGTTGGTTTTTTGGTTTGTTGGTTTGTTGGTTTGTTGGTTTGTTGGTTTGTTGGTTTGTTGGTTTGTTGGTTTGTTGGTTTGATGGTTTGTTGGTTTGTTGGTTTGTTGGTTTGTTAGTTTGTTGGTTTGTTGGTTTGTTGGTTTGTTGGTTTGTTGGCTTGTTGGCTTCTTGGTTTGTTGGTTTGTTGGTTTGTAGGCTTGTTGGTTTGTTGGTTTGGTTGTTTGTTAGTTTGTTGGGATGTTGGTTTGTTGGTTTGTTGGTTTGTTGGTTTGTTGGCTTGTTGGTTTGTTGGTTTGTTGGTTTGTTGGTTTGTTGGTTTGTTGGTTTGTTGGTTTGTTGGTTTGTTGGTTTGTTGGTTTGTTGGTTTGGTGGTTTGTTGGTTTGTTGGTTTGTTGGTTTGTTGGTTTGTTGGTTTGTTGGTTTGTTGGTTTGTTGGTTTGTTGGTTTGTTGGTTTGTTGGCTTGTTGGTTTGTTGGTTTGTTGGTTTATTGATTTATTTGTTTGTTGGTTTGTTGGTTCATTTCTTTGTTGGCTTGTTGGTTTGTTGGCTTGTTGGCTTGTTTGTTTGTTGGTTTGTTGGTTTCTTGGTTTGTTTGTTTGTTCGTTTGCTGGTTTGTTGGTTTGTTGGTTTGGTGGTTTATTGGTTTATTGGCTTGTTCGTTTGTTGGTTTGTTGGTTTGTTGGTTTGTTGGTTTGTTGGTTTGTTGGTTTGTTGGTTTGTTGGTTTGTTGGGTTGTTGGTTTGTTCGTTTGTTGGTTTGTTGGTTACTTGGTTTGTTGGTTTGTTGCCTTGTTGGTTTGTTGATTTGTTGGTTTTTTGGTTTGTTGGCTTGTTGGTTTGTTGGTTTGTTGGTTTGTCGGTTTGTTGGTGTGTTGGTTTGTTGGTTTGTTGGTTTGTTGGTTTTTTGGCTTGTTGGTTTGTTGGTTTGTTGGTTTGTTGGTTTGTTGGTTTATTGGTTTGTTCGTTTGTTGGTTTGTTGGTTTGTTGGTTTGTTGGTTTGTTGGTTTGTTGGTTTGTTGGTTTGTTGGTTTGTTGGTTTGTTGATTTATTTGTTTGTTGGTTTGTTGGTTTGTTGGTTTGTTTGTTGGTTGGTTTGTTCGTTTGTTGGCTTGTTGGTCTGTTGTCTTGTTGGCTTGTTGGTTTGTTCGTTTGTTGGTTTGTTGGTTTGTTCGTTTGTTGGTTTGTTGGCTTGTTGGTTTGTTGGTTTGTTGGTTTGTTGGTTTGTTGGTTTGTTGGCTTGTTGGTTTGTTGGCTTGTTGGTTTGTTGGTTTATTTGTTTGTTGGTTTGTTGGTTTGTTGGTTTATTACTTTGTTGGATTGTTGGTTTGTTGGCTGGTTGGCTTGTTTGTTTGTTGGTTTGTTGGTTTCTTGGTTTGTTTGTTTGTTCGTTTGTTGGTTTGTTTGTTTGTTGGTCTGGTGGTTTGTTGGTTTGTTGACTTGTTCGATTGTTGGTTTGTTGGTTTGTTGGTTTGTTGGTTTGTTGGTTTGTTGGGTTGTTGGTTTGTTCGTTTGTTGGTTTGTAGGTTACTTGGTTTGTTGGTTTGTTGGTTTCTTGGCTTGTTGGTTTGTTAGTTTGTTAGTTTTTTGGTTTGTTGGCTTGTTGGTTTGTTGGTTTGTTGGTTTTTCGGTTTGTTGTTTTGTTGGTTTGTTGGTTTGTTGGTTTGTTGGTTTGTTGGTTTGTTGGTTTGTTGGTTTGTTAGTTTGTTGGTTTGTTGGTTTGTTGGTTTGTTGGTTTGTTGGCTTGTTGACTTGTTGGCTTATTGGTTTGTAGGTTTGTTACTTTGTTGGCTTGTTGATTTGTTGGTTTGTTTGTTTGTTGGTTTGTTGGTTTGTAGGTTTGTTGGTTTGTTGGCTTGTTCGTTTGTTGGTTTGTTGGTTGGTTGGTTTGTTAGTTTGTTGGTTTTTTGGTTTGTTGGCTTGTTGGTTTGTTGGTTTGTTGGTTTGTTGGTTTGTTGGTTTGTTGGTTTGTTGGTTTGTTGGTTTGTTGGTTTGTTGGTTTGATGGTTTGTTGGTTTGTTGGTTTGTTGGTTTTTTGGTTTGTTGGTTTGTTGGTTTGTTGGTGTGTTCGTTTCTTGGCTTGTTGGTTTGTTTGCTTGTGGGCTTGTTGGTTTGTTGGTTTGTTGGTTTGTTGGTTTGTTCGTTTGTTCGTTTGTTGGTTTGTTGGTTTGTTGGTTTGTTGGTTTGTTGGTTTGTTGGTTTGTTGGTTTGTTGGTTTGTTGGTTTGTTTGTTTGTTGGTTTGTTTGTTTGTTGGCTTGATGGTTTGTTGGTTTGTTCGTTTGTTGGTTTATTGGTTTGTTGGTTTGTTGGATTGTTGGTTTGTTGGTTTGTTTGTTGGTTGGTTTGTTCGTTTGTTGGCTTGTTGGTCTGTTGGCTTGTTGGCTTGTTGGTTTGTTGGTTTGTTGGTTTCTTGGTTTGTTGGTTTGTTGGTCTGTTGGTTACTTAGTTTGTTGGTTTGTTTGTTTGTTGGCTTGTTGGTTTGTTGGTTTGTTGGTTTTTTGGTTTGTTGGCTTGTTGGTTAGTTGGTTTGTTGGTTTGTTGGTTTGTTAATTTGTTAGTTTGTTGGTTTGTTGGTTTGTTGGTTTGTTGGTTTGTTGGCTTGTTGGCTTCTTGGTTTGTTGGTTTGTAGGCTTGTTGGTTTGTTGGTTTGTTGGGATGTTTGTTTGTTGGTTTGTTGGCTTGTTGGTTTGTTGGTTTGTTGGTTTGTTGGTTTGTTGGTTTGTTGGTTTGTTGGTTTGTTGGTTTGTTGGTTTGTTGGTTTGTTGGTTTGTTGGTTTGTTGGTTTGTTGGTTTGTTGGTTTGTTGGTTTGTTGGTTTGTTGGTTTGTTGGTTTGTTGGTTTGTTGGTTTGTTGGTTTGTTGGCTTGTTGGCTTCTTGGTTTGTTGGTTTGTAGGCTTGTTGGTTTGTTGGTTTGGTTGTTTGTTGGTTTGTTGGGATGTTGGTTTGTTGGTTTGTTGGTTTGTTGGTTTTTTGGCTTGTTGGTTTGTTGTTTTGTTGGTTTGTTGGTTTGTTGGTTTATTGGTTTGTTGGTTTGTTGGTTTGTTGGTTTGTTGGTTTGTTGATTTATTTGTTTGTTGGTTTGTTGGTTTGTTGGTTTGTTTGTTGGTTGGTTTGTTCGTTTGTTGGCTTGTTGGTCTGTTGGCTTGTTGGCTTGTTGGTTTGTTCGTTTGTTGGTTTGTTGGTTTGTTCGTTTGTTGGTTTGTTGGCTTGTTGGTTTGTTGGTTTGTTGATTTGTTGGCTTGTTGGTTTGTTGGCTTGTTGGTTTGTTGGTTTATTTGTTTGTTGGTTTGTTGGTTTGTTGGTTTATTTCTTTGTTGGATTGTTGGTTTGTTGGCTGGTTGGCTTGTTTGTTGGTTTCTTGGTTTGTTTGTTTGTTCGTTTGTTGGTTTGTTGGTTTGTTGGTTTGGTGGTTTGGTGGTTTGTTGGTTTGTTGGCTTGTTCGTTTGTTGGTTTGTTGGTTTGTTGGTTTGTTGGTTTGTTGGTTTGTTGGGTTGTTGGTTTGTTCGTTTGTTGGTTTGTTGGTTACTTGGTTTGTTGGTTTGTTGGTTTGTTGGCTTGTTTGTTTGTTGGTTTGTTAGTTTTTTGGTTTGTTGGCTTGTTGGTTTGTTGGTTTGTTGGTTTTTCGGTTTGTTGGTTTGTTGGTTTGTTGGTTTGTTGGTTTGTTGGTTTGTTGGTTTGTTGGCTTGTTGGTTTGTTGGTTTGTTGGTTTGTTGGCTTGTTGACTTGTTGGCTTATTGGTTTGTTGGTTTGTTACTTTGTTGGCTTGTTGATTTGTTGGTTTGGTTGTTTGTTGGTTTGTTGGTTTGTAGGTTTGTTGGTTTGTTGGCTTGTTCGTTTGTTGGTTTGTTGGTTTGTTGGTTTGTTAGTTTGTTGGTTTTTTGGTTCGTTGGCTTGTTGGTTTGTTGGTTTGTTGGTTTGTTGGTTTGTTTGTTTGTTGGTTTGTTGGTTTGTTGGTTTGTTGTTTTGTTGGTTTTTTGGTTTGTTGGTTTGTTGGTTTGTTGGTGTGTTCGTTTCTTGGCTTGTTGGTTTGTTTGCTTGTGGGCTTCTTGGTTTGTTGGTTTTGGTTTGTTGGTTTGTTCGTTTGTTCGTTTGTTGGTTTGTTGGTTTGTTGGTTTGTTGGTTTGTTGGTTTGTTGGTTTGTTGGTTTGTTGGTTTGTTGGTTTGTTGGTTTGTTTGTTTGTTGGCATGATGGTTTGTTGGTTTGTTCGTTTGTTGGTTTATTGGTTTGTTGGTTTGTTGGATTGTTGGTTTGTTGGTTTGTTGGTTTGTTTGTTTGTTGGTTTGTTAGCTTGTTGGTTTGTTGGTTTGTTGGTTTGTTGGTTTGTTGGTTTCTTGATTTGTTGGTTTGTTGGCTTGTTGGTTTGTTGGTTTGTTGGCTTGTTGGCTTGTTCGTTTGTTGGTTTGTTGGTTTGTTGGTTTATTGGTTTGTTCATTTGTTGGTTTCTTGGTTTCTTGGTTTGTTGGTTTGTTGGTTTGTTGGTTTGTTGGTTTGTTGGTTTGTTGGTTTGTTGGTTTGTTGGTTTGTTGGCTTGTTGGTTTGTTGGCTTGTTGGTTTGTTGGTTTGTTGGTTTTTTCGTTTGTTGCTTGTTGGTTTGTTGGCTTGTTGGCTTGTTGCTTTGTTGGTTTGTTGGTTTGTTGGTTTGTTGGTTTGTTGGTTTGTTGGTTTGTTGGTTTGTTGGTTTGTTGGTTTGTTTATTTGTTCGTTTGTTTGTTCGTTTGTTAGTTGGTTTGCTGGCTTGTTGGTTTTTGGTTTGTTGGCTTGTTGGCTTGTTGGTTTGTTGGCTTGTTGGTTTGTTGGTTTGTTTGTTTGTTGGCTTGTTGGCTTGTTGGTTTGTTGGTTTGTTGGTTTGTTGGTTTGTTCGTTTGTTGATTTGTTGTTTTGTTGGTTTGTTGGTTTGTTGGTTTGTTGGTTTCTTGGTTTGTTGGTTTGTTGGTTTGTTGGCTTGTTGGTTTCTTGGCTTGTTGGTTTGTTGGTTTATTGGTTTGTTGGTTTTTTCGTTTGTTGGCTTGTTGGTTTGTTGACTTGTTGGCTTGTTGGTTTGTTTGTTTTTTGGTTTGTTGGTTTGTTGGTTTGTTGGTTTCTTGGTTTGTTGGTTTGTTGGTTTGTTGGTTTGTTGGTTTGTTTGTTTGTTCGTTTGTTGGTTTAATGGTTAGTTGGTTTGCTGGCTTGTTGGTTTTTTGGTTTGTTGGCTTGTTGGCTTGTTGGTTTGTTGGTTTGTTGGTTTGTTGGTTTGCTGGCTTGTTGATTTGTTGGTTTGTTGGTTTGTCGGTTTGTTGGTTTGTTGGTTTGTTGGTTTTTTGGGTTGTTGGCTTGTTGTTTTGTTGGTTTGTTGGTTTGTTGGTTTGTTGGTTTGTTGGTTTGTTGGTTTGTTGGTTTGTTGGTTTGTTGGTTTGTTCGTTTGTTTGTTTGTTGGTTTGTTGGTTTGTTGGTTTGTTCGTTTGTTGGTTTGTTGGTTTGTTGGTTTGTTGGTTTGTTGGTTTGTTGGCTTGTTGGTTTGTTGGTTTGTTGGTTTTTTGGTTTGTTGGCTTGTTGGTTTGTTGGCTTGTTGGCTTACTAAATTGTTAGTTTGTTGGTTTGTTGGTTTGTTGGTTTGTTGGTTTGTTGGTTTGTTGGTTTGTTGGTTTGTTGGTTAGTTGGTTTGTTGGTTTGTTGGTTTGTTGGTTTGTTGGTTTGTTGGTTTGTTGGTTTGTTGGTTTGTTGGTTTATTTGTTTGTTGGTTTATTGGTTTGTTTGTGTGTTCGTTTGTTGGTTTGTTGGTTTGTTTGTTTGTTGGTTTGTTGGTTTGTTGGCTTGTTGGTTTGTTGGCTTGTTGGTTTGTTGGTTTGTTGGCTTGTTGGTTTGTTGGTTTGTTCGTTTGTTGGCTTGTTGGTTTGTTGGCTTGTTGGCTTGTTGGTTTGTTGGGTTGTTGGTTTGTTGGTTTGTTGGTTTGTTGGTTTGTTGGTTTGTTGGTTTGTTGGTTTGTTGGTTTGTTGGTTAGTTGGTTTGTTGGTTTGTTGGTTTGTTGGTTTGTTGGTTTGTTGGTTTGTTGGTTTGTTGTTTGTTGGTTTGTTGGTTTGTTCGTTTGTTGGTTTGTTGGTTTGTTGGTTTGTTGGCTTGTTGGTTTTTTGGTTTGTTGGCTTGTTGGCTTGTTGGTTTGTTGGTTTGTTGGTTTGTTGGTTTGTTGGCTTGTTGGCTTGTTGGTTTGTTCGTTTGTTGGTTTGTTGGTTTGTTGGTTTGTTCGTTTGTTGGTTTGTTGGTTTGTTGGTTTTTTGGTTTGTTGGCTTGTTGGCTTGTTGGTTTGTTGGTTTATAGGTTTGTTGGTTTGTTGGTTTGTTGGTTTGTTGGTTTGTTCGTTTGTTGGTTTGTTCGTTTGTTGGTTTGTTGGTTTGTTGGTTTGTTGGTTTGTTGGTTTGTTCGTTTGTTGGTTTGTTGGTTTGTTGGTTTGTGGGTTTGTTGGCTTGTTGGTTTGTTGGTTTGTTGGTTTTTTGGTTTGTCGGCTTGGTGGTTTGTTGACTTGTTGGTTTGTTGGTTTGTTGGTTTATTGGTTTTTTGGTTTGTTGGTTTGTTGGTTTGTTGGTTTGTTGGTTTGTTGGTTTGTTGGTTTGTTGGTTTGTTGGTTTGTTGGTTTGTTGGTTTGTTAGTTTGTTGGTTCGTTGGTTTGTTGGTTTGTTGGTTTTTTGGTTTGTTTGTTTGTTGGTTTGTTCGTTTGATGGCTTGTTGGTTTGTTGGCTTGTTGGCTTGTGGTTTGTTGGTTTGTTGGCTTGTTGGTTTGTTGGTTTGTTGGTTTGTTGGTTTGTTGGTTTATTCGTTTGTTGGTTTATTGGTTTGTTGGTTTTTTGGTTTGTTTGCTTGTTGGCTTGTTGGTTTGTTGGTTTGTTGGCTTGTTGGTTTGTTGGTTTGTTGGTTTGTTGGTTTGTTGGTTTGTTGGTTTGTCGGCTTGTTGGCTTGTTGGTTTGTTGGTTTGTTGGCTTGTTGGTTTGTTGGTTTGTTGGTTTGTTGGTTTGTTGGTTTGTTGGTTTGTTGGTTTGTTGCTTTGTTGGTTTATTTGTTTGTTGGTTTGTTGGTTTGTTGGTTTGTTGGTTTGTTGGTTTGTTGGCTTGTGGCTTGTTGGTTTGTTGGTTTATTGGCTTGTTGGTTTGTTGGCTTGTTGGTTTGTTGGTTTGTTGGTTTGTTGGTTTGTTGGTTTGTTGGTTTGTTGGTTTGTTGGTTTGTTGGTTTGTTGGTATGTTGGTTTGCTGTTTGTTTGCTTGTTGGCTTGTTGGTTTGTTGGTTTGTTGGTTTGTTGGTTTGTTCGTTTTTTGGTTTGTTGGTTTATTGGTTTGTTCGTTTGTTTGTTTGTTGACTTGTTGGTTTGTTGGTTTGTTGGTTTGTTGGTTTGTTGGTTTGTTGGTTTGTTGGTTTGTTCGTTTGTTGGTTTGTTGGTTTGCTGGCTTGTTGGTTTGTTGGTTTGTTGGCTTGTTGGCTTTTTGGTTTGTTGGTTTGTTGGTTTGTTGGCTTGTTAAATTGTTGGTTTGTTGGTTTGTTAGTTTGTTGGTTTGTTGGTTTGTTGGTTTGTTGGTTTGTTGGTATGTTGGTTTGTTCGTTTATTGGTATGTTGGTTTGTTGGTTTGTTGGTTTGTTGGTTTGTTGGTTTGTTGGCTTGTTGGTTTGTTGGCTTGTTGGTTTGTTGGTTTGTTGGCTTGTTGGTTTGTTGGTTTGTTGGTTTGTTGGTTTGTTGGTTTTTTGGCTTGTCGGCTTGTTGGTTTGTTGGTTTGTTGGTTTGTTGGTTTGTTAGTTTGTTCGTTCGTTGGGATGTTGGTTTGTTGGTTTGTTGGTTTGTTTGTTTGTTGGTTTGTTCGTTTGATGGCTTGTTGGTTTGTTGGCTTGTTGTGTTGTGGTTTGTTGGTTTGTTGGCTTGTTGGTTTGTTGGTTTGTTGGTTTGTTGGTTTGTTGGTTTATTGGTTTGTTGGTTTTTTGGTTTGTTTGCTTGTTGGCTTATTGGTTTGTTGGTTTGTTGGCTTGTTGGTTTGTTGGTTTGTTGGTTTGTTGGTTTGTTGCTTTGTTGGTTTATTTGTTTGTTGGTTTGTTGGTTTGTTGGTTTTTTGGTTTGTTGGTTTGTTGGTTTGTTGTTTTGTTGGTTTATCTGTTTGTTGGTTTGTTGGTTTGTTGGTTTGCTCGTTTGTTGGCTTGTTGGTTTGTTGGCTTGTTGGCTTGTTGGCTTGTTGGTTTGTTGGTTTGTTGGTTTATTGGCTTGTTGGTTTGTTCGTTTGTTGGTTTGTTGGCTTGTTGGTTTGTTGGCTTGTTGGTTTGTTGATTTGTTCGTTTGTTGGTTTGTTGGTTTGTTGGTTTGTTGGTTTGTTGGCTTGTTGGCTTGTTGGTTTGTTGGTTTGTTGGCTTGTTGGTTTGTTGGTTTGTTGGTTTGTTGGTTTGTTGGTTTGTTGGTTTGTTGGTTTATTGGTTTGTTGGTTTGTTGGTTTGTTATTTTTTTGCTTGTTGGCTTGTTGGTTTGTTGGTTTGTTCGTTTGTTGGTTTGTTGGTTTGTTCGTTTGTTCGTTTGTTGGTTTGTTGGTTTATTGGTTTGTTCGTTTGTTCGTTTGTTGACTTGTTGGTTTGTTGGTTTGTTGTTTTGTTGTTTTGTTGGTTTGTTGGTTTGTTGGTTTGTTGGTTTGTTGGTTTGTTGGTTTGCTGGCTTTTTGGTTTGTTGGTTTGTTGGTTTGTTGGCTTGTTGAATTGTTGGTTTGTTGGTTTGTTGGTCTGTTAGTTTGTTGGTTTGTTGGTTTGTTGGTTTGTTGGTTTGTTGGTATGTTGGTTTGTTTGTTTGTTGGTTTGTTGGTTTGTTGGTTTGTTGGTTTGTTGGTTTGTTGGCTTGTTGGTTTGTTGGCTTGTTGGTTTGTTGGTTTGTTGGCTTGTGGGTTTGTTGGTTTGTTGGTTTGTTGGTTTGTTGGCTTGTTGGTTTGTTGGCTTGTTGGTTTGTTGGTTTGTTGGTTTGTTGGCTTGTTCTTTTGTTGGTTTGTTGGTTTGTTGGTTTGTTGGTTTGTTGGTTTGTTGGCTTGTTGGTTTGTTGGTTTGTTCGTTTGTTGGTTTGTTGGTTTGTTGGTTTGTTAGTTTGTTGGTTTGTTGGTTTGTTGGTTTGTTGGTTTGTTGGTATGTTGGTTTGTTGTTTGTTTGCTTGTTGGCTTGTTGGTTTGTTGGTTTGTTGGTTTGTTGGTTTGTTCGTTTGTTGGTTTGTTGGTTTGTTGGTTTGTTGGTTTGTTCGTTTGTTTGTTTGTTGGCTTGTTGGTTTGTTGGTTTATTGGTTTGTTGGCTTGTTGGTTTGTTGGTTTGATGGTTTGTTGGTTAGTAAGTTTGTTGGTTTGTTGGTTTGTTGGTTTGTTGGTTTGTTGGTTTGTTGGTTTGTTGGTTTGTTGGTTTGTTCGTTTGTTCGTTTGTTCGTTTGTTGGTTTGTTGGTTTGTTGGTTTGGTGGCTTGTTGGCTTGTTGGTTTGTTGGTTTGTTGGTTTGTTGGTTTGTTGTTTTGTTGGCTTGTTGGCTTGTTGGTTTGTTGGTTTGTTGGCTTGTTGGTTTGTGTGTTCTTTGGCTTGTTGGTTTGTTGATTTGTTGGTTTGTTGGTTTGTTGGTTTGTTTGTTTGTTGGTTTGTTGGTTTGTTCGTTTGTTGGTTTGTTGGCTTGTTGGTTTGTTGGTTTTTTGGTTTGTTGGTTTGTTGGTTTGTTGGCTTGTTGGTTTGTTGGCTTGTTGGTTTTTTGGTTTATTTGTTTGTTGGTTTGTTGGTTTGTTGGCTTGTTCGTTTGTTGGTTTGTTGGTTTGTTGGTTTGTTCGTTTGTTGGTTTGTTGGTTTGTTCGTTTGTTCGTTTGTTCGTTTGTTTGTTTGTTGGTTTGTTGGCTTGTTCGTTTGTTAGCTTGTTCGTTTATTGGTTTGTTGGTTTATTGGTTTGTTGGTTTGTTGGCTTGTTCGTTTGTTAGCTTGTTGGTTTGTTGGCTTGTTGGCTTGTTGGTTTGTTGGTTTGTTGGTTTGTTGGTTTGTTGGTTGGTTGGTTTGTTAGTTTGTTGCCTTGTTGGCTTGTTGGTTTGTTTGTTTGTTGGTTTGTTGGTTTGTTCGTTTGTTGGTTTGTTGGTTTGTTTGTTTGTTCGTTTATTGGTTTGTCGGTTTGTTGGTTTGTTGGTTTGTTGGTTTGTTTGCTTGTTGGTTTGTTCGTTTGTTGCCTTGTTGGTTTTTTGGCTTGTTGGCTTGTTGGTTTCTTGGTTTGTTGGCTTGTTGGTTTGTTGGTTTGTTGGTTTGTTGGTTTGTTGGTTTGTTGGTTTGTTGTTTTTTTGGTTTGTTGGCTTGTTGGCTTGTTAGTTTGTTGGTTTGTTGGATTGTTGGTTTGTTGGTTTGTTGGTTTCTTGGTTTGTTGGTTTGTTGGTTTGTTGATTAGTTGGTTTGTTGGTTTGTTGGTTTGTTGGCTTGTTGGTTTGTTGCTTTGTTGGTTTTTTTGTTTGTTGGCTTGTTAGTTTGTTGGTTTGTTGGTTTGTTGGTTTGTTGGTTTGTTGGTTTGTTGGTTTGTTGGTTTGTTGGTTTGTTGGTTTGTTGGTTTGTTGGTTTGTTGGTTTGTTGGTTTGTTGGTTTGTTGGTTTGTTGGTTTTTTGGTTTGTTGGTTTGTTGGTTTGTTGGTTTGTTGGTTTGTTGGCTTGTTGGCTTGTTGGCTTGTTGGTTTGTTGGTTTGTAGGCTTGTTGGTTTGTTGGTTTGTTTGTTTGTTGGTTTGTTGGTTTGTTTGTTTGTTGGTTTGTTGGCTTGTTGGTTTGTTGGCTTGGTGATTTGTTGGTTTGTTGGCTTGTTGGTTTGTTGGTTTGTTGGTTTGTTGGTTTGTTGGTTTGTTGGCTTGTTGGCTTGTTGGTTTGTTGGTTTGTTGGTTTGTTGGCTTGTTCGTTTGTTGGTTTGTTGGTTTCTTGGTTTGTTGGTTTGTTGGTTTGTTGGTTTGTTAGTTTGTTGGTTTGTTTGTTTGTTGGTTTTTTGGTTTGTTGGTATGTTGGTTTGTTCTTTGTTTGCTTGTTGGCTTGTTGGTTTGTTGGCTTGTTGGTTTGTTGGTTTGTTCGTTTGTTAGTTTGTTGGTTTGTTGGTTTGTTCGTTTGTTCGTTTGTTGGCTTGTTGGTTTGTTGGTTTGTTGGTTTGTTGGTTTGTTCGTTTGTTGGTTTGTTGGTTTGCTGGCTTGTTGGCTTTTTGGTTTGTTGGTTTGTTGTTTTGTTGGCTTGTTGGTTTGTTGGTTTGATGGTTTGTTGGTTAGTTAGTTTGTTGGTTTGTTGGTTTGTTGGTTTGTTGGTTTGTTGGCTTGTTTTTTTTTGGTTTGTTCGTTTGTTGGTTTGTTGGTTTGTTGGTTTGTTGGCTTGTTGGCTTGTTGTTTTGTTGGTTTGTTGGTTTGTTGGTTTGTTGGTTTGTAGGTTTGTTGGCTTGTTGGCTTGTTTGTTTTTTGGTTTGTTGGCTTGTTGGTTTGTGTGTTCTTTGGCTTGTTGGTTTATTGGTTTGTTGATTTGTTGGTTTGTTGGTTTGTTGGTTTGTTGGTTTGTTGGTGTGTTCGTTTGTTGGTTTGTTGGCTTGTTGGTTTGTTGGTTTGTTGGTTTGTTGGTTTGTTGGTTTGTTGGCATGTTGGTTTGTTGGCTTGTTGGTTTTTTGGTTTATTTGTTTGTTGGTTTGTTGGTTTGTTGGCTTGTTCGTTTGTTGGTTTGTTGGTTTGTTCGTTTGTTGGTTTGTTGGTTTGTTCGTTTGTTGGATTGTTGGTTTGTTGGTTTGTTGGTTTGTTGGTTTGTTGGTTTGTTGGTTTGTTAGTTTGTTGGTTTGTACGTTTGTTGGTTTGTTTGTTTGTTGGTATGTTGGTTTGTTCGTTTGTTGGTTTGTTGGTTTGTTGGTTTGTTGGTTTGTTGGTTTGTTGGTTTGTTGGTTTGTTGGCTTGTTGGTTTGTTGGTTTGTTGGTTTGTTGGTTTGTTGGTTTGTTGGTTTGTTGGTTTGTTGGCTTGTTGGCTTTTTGGTTTGTTGGTTTATTGGTTTGTTGGTTTGTTGGTTTGTTGGTTTGATGGTTTGTTGGTTAGTAAGTTTGTTGGTTTGTTGGTTTGTTGGTTTGTTGGTTTGTTGGTTTGTTGGTTTGTTGGTTTGTTGGTTTGTTCGTTTGTTCGTTTGTTCGTTTGTTGGTTTGTTGGTTTGTTGGTTTGTTGGCTTGTTGGCTTGTTGGTTTGTTGGTTTGTTGGTTTGTTGGTTTGTTGGTTTGTTGTTTTGTTGGCTTGTTGGCTTGTTGGTTTGTTGGTTTGTTGGCTTGTTGGTTTGTGTGTTCTTTGGCTTGTTGGTTTGTTGGTTTGTTGATTTGTTGGTTTCTTGGTTTGTTGATTTGTTGGTTTGTTGGTTTGTTGGTTTGTTGGTTTGTTCGTTTGTTGGTTTGTTGGCTTGTTGGTTTGTTGGCTTGTTGGTTTTTTGGTTTATTTGTTTGTTGGTTTGTTGGTTTGTTGGCTTGTTCGTTTGTTTGTTTGTTGGTTTGTTAGTTTGTTCGTTTGTTGGTTTGTTGGTTTGTTCGTTTGTTCGGGTGTTCGTTTGTTGGTTTGTTGGTTTGTTGGCTTGTTCGTTTGTAAGCTTGTTGGTTTATTGGTTTGTTGGTTTGTTGGTTTGTTGGCTTGTTCGTTTGTTGGTTTGTTGGCTTATTGGCTTGTTGGCTTGTTGGTTTGTTGGTTTGTTGGTTTGTTGGTTTGTTGGTTTGTTGGTTTGTTGGTTTGTTGAGTTGTTAGTTTGTTGGCTTGTTGGCTTGTTGGTTTGTTTGTTTGTTGGTTTGTTGGTTTGTTCGTTTGTTGGTTTGTTGGTTTGTTTGTTTGTTCGTTTATTGGTTTGTCGGTTTGTTGGTTTGTTGGTTTGTTGGTTTGTTTGCTTGTTGGTTTGTTCGTTTGTTGGCTTGTTGGTTGGTTGGCTTGTTGGCTTGTTGGTTTGTTGGTTTGTTGGCTTGTTGGTTTGTTGGTTTGTTGGTTTGTTGGTTTGTTGGTTTGTTGGTTTGTTATTTTTTTGGTTTGTTGGCTTGTTGGCTTGTTAGTTTGTTGGTTTGTTGGCTTGTTGGTTTGTTGGTTTGTTGATTTCTTGGTTTGTTGGTTTGTTGGTTTGTTGATTACTTGGTTTGTTGGTTTGTTGGTTTGTTGGCTTGTTGGTTTGTTGGTTTGTTGGTTTTTTTGTTTGTTGGCTTGTTGGTTTGTTGGTTTGTTGGTTTGTTGTTTTGTTGGTTTGTTGGTTTGTTGGTTTGTTGGTTTGTTGGTTTGTTGGTTTGTTGGTTTGTTGGTTTGTTGGTTTGTTGGTTTGTTGGTTTGTTGGTTAGTTGGTTTGTTGGTTTGTTGGTTTGTTGGTTTGTTGGTTTGTTGGCTTGTTGGCTTATTGGTTTGTTGGTTTGTAGGCTTGTTGGTTTGTTGGTTTGTTTGTTTGTTGGTTTGTTGGTTTGTTGGGTTGTTGGTTTGTTGGTTTGTTGGTTTGTTGGTTTGTTGGCTTGTTGTTGTGTTGGTTTGTTGGTTTCTTGGTTTGTTTGTTTGTTGGTTTGTTGGTTTGTTGGTTTGTTGCTTTGGTTTGTTGGTTTGTTGGTTTGTTGGTTTGTTGATTTATTTGTTTGTTGGTTTGTTGGTTTGTTGGTTTGTTTGTTTGTTGGTGTGTTCGTTTGTTGGCTTGTTGGTTTGTTGGCTTGTTGGTTTGTTGGTTTGTTGGTTTGTTGGTTTGTTGGTTTGTTGGCTTGTTGGCTTTTTGGTTTGTTGGTTTGTTGGTATGTTGGGTTGTTGAATTGTTGGTTTGTTGGTTTGTTAGTTTATTGGTTTGTTGGTTTGTTGGTTTGTTGGTTTGTTGGTATGTTGATTTGTTCGTTTATTGGTTTGTTGGTTTGTTGGTTTGTTGGTTTGTTGGTTTGTTGGTTTGTTGGTTTGTTGGCTTGTTGGTTTGTTTGCTTGTTGATTTGTTGGTTTGTTGGCTTGTTGGTTTGTTGGTTTGTTGGTTTCTTGGTTTGTTGGTTTATTGGTTTGTTGGCTTGTTGGCTTGTTGGTTTGTTGGTTTGTTGGTTTGTTGGTTTGTTGACTTGTTTGTTTGTTGGTTTGTTGGTTTGTTGGTTTGTTGGTTTGTTGGTTTGTTGGTTTGTTGGTTTGTTGGTTTGTTGGCTTGTTGGTTTGTTGGTTTGTTCGTTTGTTGGTTTGTTGGTTTGTTGGTTTGTTAGTTTGTTGGTTTGTTTGTTTGTTGGTTTGTTGGTTTGATGGTATGTTGGTTTGTTGTCTGTTTGCTTGTTGGCTTGTTTGTTTGTTGGCTTGTTGGTTTGTTGGTTTGTTCGTTTGTTAGTTTGTTGGTTTGTTGGTTTGTTCGTTTGTTCGTTTGTTGGCTTGTTGGTTTGTTGGTTTGTTGGTTTGTTGGGTTGTTCGTTTGTTGGTTTGTTGGTTTGCTGGCTTGTTGGTTTGTTGGTTTGTTGGTTTGATGGTTTGTTGGTTAGTTAGTTTGTTGGTTTGTTAGTTTGTTGGTTTGTTGGTTTGTTGGTTTGTTGGCTTGTTGGTTTTTGGTTTGTTCGTTTGTTGGTTTGTTGGTTTGTTGGTTTGTTGGCTTGTTGGCTTGTTGGTTTGTTGGTTTGTTGGTTTGTTGGTTTGTTGGTTTGTAGGTTTGTTGGCTTGTTGGCTTGTTGGTTTGTTGGTTTGTTGGCTTGTTGGTTTGTGTGTTCTTTGGCTTGTTGGTTTGTTGGTTTGTTGATTTGTTGGTTTGTTGATTTGTTGGTTTGTTGGTTTGTTGGTTTGTTCGTTTGTTGGTTTGTTGGCTTGTTGGTTTGTTGGTTTGTTAATTTGTTGGTTTGTTTGTTTGTTGGCTTGTTGGTTTGTTGGCTTGTTGGTTTTTTGGTTTATTTGTTTGTTGGTTTGTTGGTTTGTTGGCTTGTTCGTTTGTTGGTTTGTTGGTTTGTTGGTTTGTTCGCTTGTTGGTTTGTTGGTTTGTTCGTTTGTTGGTTTTATGGTTTGTTGGTTTGTTCGTTTGTTGGTTTTATGGTTTGTTTGTTTTTTGTTTTGTTGGTTTGTTGGTTTGTTGGTTTGTTGGTTTGTTGGTTTGTTAGTTTGTTGGTTTGTAGGTTTGTTGGTTTGTTTGTTTGTTGGTATGTTGGTTTGTTCGTTTGTTGGTTTGTTGGTTTGTTGGTTTGTTGGTTTGTTGGTTTGTTGGCTTGTTGGTTTGTTGGCTTGTTAGTTTGTTGATTTGTTGGTTTGTTGGTTTGTTGGTTTGTTGGTTTGTTGGTTTGTTGGCTTGTCGGCTTGTTGGTTTGTTTGTATGTTGGTTTGTTGGTTTGTTCGTTTGTTGGTTTGTTGGTTTGTTCGTTTGTTCGTTTATTGGTTTGTTGGTTTGTTGGTTTGTTGGTTTGTTGGTTTGTTCGTTTGTTGGTTTGTTGGTTTGCTGGCTTGTTGGTTTGTTGGTTTGTTGGTTTGTTGGTTTGTTGGTATGTTGGTTTGTTGGTTTGTTGGTTTGTTGGTTTGTTGGTTTGTTGGTTTGTTGGTTTGTTGGTTTGTTGGCTTGTTGGTTTGTTGGTTTGTTGATTTGTTGGTTTGTTGGCTTGTTGGTTTGTTGGTTTGTTCGTTTGTTGGTTTGTTGGTTTGTTGGCTTGTTGGCTTGTTGGTTTGTTGGTTTGTCTGCTTGTTGGTTTGTTGGTTTGTTGGTTTTTTGGTTTGTTGGTTTGTTGGTTTGTTGGTTTTTTGGTTTGTTGGCTTGTTGGCTTGTTGGTTTGTTGGTTTGTTCGCTTGTTGGCTTGTTGGTTTGTTGGTTTGTCGGTTTCTTGGTTTGTTGATTTGTTGGTTTGTTGATTACTTGGTTTGTTGGTTTGTTGGTTTGTTGGCTTGTTGGTTTGTTGGTTTGTTGGTTTGTTGGTTTGTTGGCTTGTGGGTTTGTTGGTTTGTTTGTTTGTTGGTTTGTTGGTTTGTTGGTTTGTTGGTTTGTTGGTTTGTTGGTTTGTTGGTTTGTTGGTTTGTTGGTTTGTTGGTTTGTTGGTTTGTTGGTTTGTTGGTTTGTTGGCTTTTTGGCTTGTTGGCTTGTTAGTTTGATGGTTTGTAGGCTTGTTGGTTTGTTGGTTTGTTGTTTTGTTGGTTTGTTGGTTTGTTGGGTTGTTGGTTTGTTGGTTTGTTGGTTTGTTGGTTTGTTGGCTTGTTGTTTTGTTGGTTTGTTGGTTTCTTGGTTTGTTGGTTTGTTGGTTTGTTGGTTTGTTGGTTTGTTGGTTTGTTGGTTTGTTGGTTTGTTGGTTTGTTGGTTTGTTTGTTTGTTGGTTTGTTGTTTTGTTCGTTTGTTGGTTTGTTGGCTTGTTCGTTTGTTGGCTTGTTGGTTTATTGGCTTGTTGGCTTGTTGGTTTGTTGGTTTGTTGGTTTGTTGGTTTGTTGGTTTGTTGGCTTGTTCGTTTGTTGGTTTGTTTGCTTGTTTGTTTGTTCGTTTATTGGTTTGTTGGTTTGTTGGTTTGTTGGTTTGTTTGCTTGTTGGTTTGTTCGTTTATTGGCTTGTTGGTTTGTTGGCTTGTTGGCTTGTTGATTTGTTGGTTTGTTGGTTTGTTGGTTTGATGGTATGTTGGTTTGTTGTCTGTTTGCTTGTTGGCTTGTTTGTTTGTTGGCTTGTTGGTTTGTTGGTTTGTTCGTTTGTTAGTTTGTTGGTTTGCTGGCTTGTTGGTTTGTTGGTTTGTTGGCTTGTTGGTTTTTGGTTTGTTGGTTTGTTGGTTTGTTGGCTTGTTGGTTTGTTGGTTTGATGGTTTGTTGGTTAGTTAGTTTGTTGGTTTGTTGGTTTGTTGGTTTGTTGGTTTGTTGGTTTGTTGGCACGTTGGTTTTTGGTTTGTTCGTTTGTTGGTTTGTTGGTTTGTTGGTTTGTTGGCTTGTTGGCTTTTTGGTTTGTTGGTTTGTTGGTTTGTTGGTTTGTTGGTTTGTAGGTTTGTTGGGTTGTTGGCTTGTTGGTTTGTTGGTTTGTTGGCTTGTTGGTTTGTGTGTTCTTTGGCTTGTTGGTTTGTTGGTTTGTTGATTTGTTGGTTTGTTGGTTTGTTGGTTTGTTGGTTTGTTCGTTTGTTGGTTTGTTGGCTTGTTGGTTTGTTGGTTTGTTAATTTGTTGGTTTGTTTGTTTGTTGGCTTGTTGGTTTGTCGGCTTGTTGGTTTTTTGGTTTATTTGTTTGTTGGTTTGTTTGTTTGTTGGCTTGTTCGTTTGTTGGTTTGTTGGTTTATTGGTTTGTTCGCTTGTTGGTTTGTTGGTTTGTTCGTTTGTTGGTTTTATGGTTTGTTTGTTTTTTGTTTTGTTGGTTTGTTGGCTTGTTGGTTTGTTGGCTTGTTGGTTTGTTGGTTTGTTGGTTTGTTGGTTTGTTGGTTTGTTGGTTTGTTGGTTTGTTGGTTTGTTGGCTTGTTGGCTTGTTGGTTTGTTTGTATGTTGGTTTGTTGGTTTGTTCGTTTGTTGGTTTGTTGGTTTGTTCGTTTGTTCGTTTATTGGTTTGTTGGTTTGTTGGTTTGTTGGTTTGTTCGTTTGTTGGTTTGTTGGTTTGCTGGCTTGTTGGTTTGTTGGTTTGTTGGTTTGTTGGTTTGTTGGTTTGTTGGTTTGTTCGTTTGTTGGTTTGTTGGTTTGTTGGTTTGTTGGTTTGTTGGTTTGTTGGTTTGTTGGCTTGTTGGTTTGTTGGTTTGTTGATTTGTTGGTTTGTTGGCTTGTTGGTTTGTTGGTTTGTTCGTTTGTTGGTTTGTTGGTTTGTTGGCTTGTTGGCTTGTTGGTTTGTTTTTTTGTCTGCTTGTTGGTTTGTTGGTTTGTTGGTTTTTTGGTTTGTTGGTTTGTTGGTTTGTTGGTTTTTTGGTTTGTTGGCTTGTTGGCTTGTTGGTTTGTTGGTTTGTTGGCTTGTTGGCTTGTTGGTTTGTTGGTTTGTCGGTTTCTTGGTTTGTTGATTTGTTGGTTTGTTGATTACTTGGTTTGTTGGTTTGTTGGTTTGTTGGCTTGTTGGTTTGTTGGTTTGTTGGTTTGTTGGTTTGTTGGCTTGTGGGTTTGTTGGTTTGTTGGTTTGTTGGTTTGTTGGTTTGTTGGTTTGTTTGTTTGTTGGTTTGTTGGTTTGTTGGTTTGTTGGTTTGTTGGTTTGTTGGTGTGTTGGTTTGTTGGTTTGTTGGTTTGTTGGTTTGGTGGTTTGTTGGTTTGTTGGCTTTTTGGCTTGTTGGCTTGTTGGTTTGATGGTTTGTAGGCTTGTTGGTTAGTTGGTTTGTTGGTTTGTTGGTTTGTTGGTTTGTTGGGTTGTTGGTTTGTTGGTTTGTTGGTTTGTTGGTTTGTTGGCTTGTTGTTTTGTTGGTTTGTTGGTTTCTTGGTTTGTTGGTTTGTTGGTTTGTTGGTTTGTTGGTTTGTTGGTTTGTTGGTTTGTTGGTTTGTTTGTTTGTTGGTTTGTTGTTTTGTTCGTTTGTTGGTTTGTTGGCTTGTTCGTTTGTTGGCTTGTTGGTTTATTGGCTTGTTGGGTTGTTGGTTTGTTGGTTTGTTGGTTTGTTGGTTTGTTGGTTTGTTGGCTTGTTCGTTTGTTGGTTTGTTTGTTTGTTTGTTTGTTCGTTTATTGGTTTGTTGGTTTGTTGGTTTGTTTGCTTGTTGGTTTGTTCGTTTATTGGCTTGTTGGTTTGTTGGCTTGTTGGCTTGTTGATTTGTTGGTTTGTTGGCTTGTTGGTTTCTTGGTTTGTTGGTATGTTGGTTTGTTGGTTTGTTGGTTTGTTGGTTTGTTGGCTTGTTGGTTTGTTGGTTTGTTGGTTTCTTGGTTTGTTGGTTTGTTGGTTTGTTGGTTTGTTGGTTTGTTGGTTTGTTGATTACTTGGTTTGTTGGTTTGTTGGTTTGTTGGCTTGTTGGCTTGTTGGTTTGTTGGTTTGTAGGCTTGTTGGTTTGTTGGTTGGTTTGTTTGTTGGTTGGTTGGGTTGTTGGTTTGTTGGTTTGTTGGTTTGTTGGTTTGTTGGCTTGTTGTTTTGTTGGTTTTTTGGTTTCTTGGTTTGTTTGTTTGTTGGTTTGTTGGTTTTTTGGTTTGTTGGTTTGTTGGTTTGTTGGTTTGTTGGTTTGTTGGATTGTTTATTTATTTGTTTGTTGGTTTGTTGGTTTATTTGTTTGTTGGTGTGTTCGTTTGTTGGCTTGTTCGTTTGTTGGCTTGTTGGCTTGTTGGTTTGTTCGTTTGTTGGTTTGTTGGTTTGTTCGTTTGTTGGTTTGGTGGCTTGTTGGTTTGTTGGTTTGTTGGTTTGTTGGTTTGTTGGTTTGTTGGTTTGTTGGTTTGTTGGCTTGTTGGTTTGTTGGCTTGTTGGTTTGTTGGTTTATTTGTTTGTTGGTTTGTTGGTTTGTCGGTTTATTTCTTTGTTGGCTTGTTGGTTTGTTGGCTTGTTGGCTTGTTTGTTTGTTGGTTTGTTGGTTTGTTGGTTTGTTGGCTTGTTGGCTTGTTGGTTTGTTGGTTTGTTGGCTTGTTGGCTTGTTGGTTTGTTGGTTTGTTGGTTTGTTGGTTTGTTGGTTTGTTGGTTTGTTGGTTTGTTGGTTTGTTGGTTTGTTGGTTTGTTGGCTTGTTGGCTTGTTGGTTTGTTTGTTTGTTGGTTTGTTTGTTTGTTCGTTTGTTGGCTTGTTGGTTTGTTCGTTTGTTCGTTTATTGGTTTGTTGGTTTGTTGGTTTGTTAGTTTGTTGGTTTGTTTGCTTGTTGGTTTGTTCGTTTGATGTCTTGTTGGTTTGTTGGCTTGTTAGCTTGTTGGTTTGTTGGTTTGTTGGCTTGTTGGTTTGTTGGTTTATTGGTTTGTTGGTTTGTTGGTTTGTTGGTTTGTTGGTTTTTTGGTTTGTTGGCTTGTTGGCTTGTTGGTTTGTTGGTTTGTTGTCTTGTTGGTTTGTTGGTTTCTTGGTTTCTTGGTTTGTTGGTTTGTTGGTTTGTTGGTTTGTTGGCTTGTTAGCTTGTTGGTTTGTTGGTTTGTTGGCTTGTTGGTTTGTTGGTTTATTGGTTTGTTGGTTTGTTGGTTTGTTGGTTTGTTGTTTTTTTGGTTTGTTGGCTTGTTGGCTTGTTGGTTTGTTGGTTTGTTGGCTTGTTGGTTTGTTTGTTTGTTGGTTTGTTGGTTTGTTCGTTTGTTGGTTTGTTGGTTTGTTGATTTGTTTGTTTGTTCGTTTATTGGTTTGTTGGTTTGTTGGTTTGTTGGTTTGTTGGTTTGTTGGTTTGTTGGTTTGTTTGCATGTTGGTTTGTTCGTTTGTAGGCTTGTTGGTTTGTTGGCTTGTTTGGCTTGTTGGTTTGGTGGTTTGTTGGCTTGTTGGTTTGTTGGTTTGTTGGTTTGTTGGTTTGTTGGCTTGTTGGCTTGTTGGTTTGTTGGTTTGTTGGTTTGTTGGTTTGTTGGCTTGTTGGTTTGTTGGTTTGTTGGTTTGTTGGTTTGTTGGTTTGTTGGTTTGTTGGTTTGTTGGTTTTTTGGTTTTTTGGTTTGTGGGCTTGTTGACTTGTTGGTAGGTTGGTTTGTTGGCTTTTTAGTTTTTGGTTTGTTGGTTTCTTGGTTTGTTGGTTTGTTGGTTTGTTGATTACTTGGTTTGTTGGTTTGTTGGTTTGTTGGCTTGTTGGTTTGTTGGTTTGTTGGTTTGTCGGTTTGTTGGTTTGTTGGTTTGTTGGTTTGTTGGTTTGTTGGTTTGTTGGTTTGTTGGTTTGTTGGTTTGTTGGTTTGTTGGTTTGTCGGCTTGTTGGCTTGTTGGTTTGTTGGTTTGTAGGCTTGTTGGTTTGTTGGTTTGTTTGTTTGTTGGTTTGTTGGGTTGTTGGTTTGTTGGTTTGTTGGCTTGTTGGTTTGTTGGCTTGTTGTTTTGTTGGTTTGTAGGTTTCTTGGTTTGTTTGTTTGTTGGTTTGTTGGCTTGTTGGTTTGTTGGTTTGTTGGTTTGTTGGTTTGTTGGTTTGTTGGTTTGTTGGTTTGTTGGTTTGTTGGTTTGTTGGTTTGTTGGTTTGTTGGTTTGTTTATTTATTTGTTTGTTGGTTTGTTGGTTTGTTGGTTTGTTTGTTTGTTGGTTTGTTCGTTTGTTGCCTTGTTGGTTTGTTGGCTTGTTGGCTTGTAGGTTTGTTCGTTTGTTGGTTTGTTGGTTTATTGGTTTGTTGGCTTGTTGGCTTGTTGGTTTGTTGGTTTGTTGGCTTGTTGGTTTGTTGGTTTGTTGGTTTGTTGGTTTGTTGGTTTGTTGGTTTGTTGGTTTGTTGGTTTTATGGTTTGTTGGCTTGTTGGCTTGTTGGTAGGTTGGTTTGTTGGCTTTTTGGTTCGTTGGTTTGTTGGTTTCTTGGTTTGTTGGTTTGTTGGTTTGTTGATTACTTGGTTTGTTGGTTTGTTGGTTTGTTGGCTTGTTGGTTTGTTGGTTTGTTGGTTTTTTGTTTGTTGGCTAGTTGGTTTGTTGGTTTGTTGGTTTTTGTTTTGTTGGTTTGCTGGTTTGTTGGTTTGTTGGTTTGTTGGTTTGTTGGTTTGTTGGTTTGTTGGTTTGTTGGTTTGTTGGTTTGTTGGTTTGTTGGTTTGTTGGTTTGTTGGTTTGTTGGTTTGTTGGTTTGTTGGTTTGTTGGTTTGTTGGTTTGTTGGCATGTTGGCTTGTTGGCTTGTTGGTTTGTTGGTTTGTAGGCTTGTTGGTTTGTTGGTTTGTTTGTTTGTTGGTTTGTTGGGTTGTTGGTTTGTTGGTTTGTTGGTTTGTTGGTTTGTTGGCTTGTTGTTTTGTTGGTTTGTAGGTTTCTTGGTTTGTTTGTTTGTTGGTTTGTTGGTTTGTTGGTTTGTTGGTTTGTTGGTTTGTTGGTTTGTTGGTTTGTTGGTTTGTTGATTTATTTGTTTGTTGGTTTGTTGGTTTGTTGGTTTGTTTGTTTGTTGGTTTGTTCGTTTGTTGGCTTGTTGGTTTGTTGGCTTGTTGGCTTGTAGGTTTGTTCGTTTGTTGGTTTGTTAGTTTGTTCGTTTGTTGGTTTGTTGGCTTGTTGGTTTGTTGGTTTGTTGGTTTGTTGGTTTGTTGGTTTGTTGGCTTGTTGGTTTGTTGGCTTGTTGGTTTGTTGGTTTATTTGTTTGTTGGTTTGTTGGTTTGTTGGTTTATTTATTTGTTGGCTTGTTGGTTTGTTGGCTTGTTGGATTGTTTGTTTGTTGGTTTGTTGGTTTGTTGGTTTGTTGGTTTGTTGGTATGTTGGCTTGTTAGTTTGTTGGTTTGTTTGTTTGTCGGTTTGTTGGTTTGTTCGTTTGTTGGTTTGTTGGTTTGTTCGTTTGTTTGCTTGTTGGTTTTTTCGTTTGTTGGCTTGTTGGTTTGTTGGCTTGTTAGCTTGTTGGTTTGTTGGTTTGTTGGCTTGTTGGTTTGTTGGTTTATTGGTTTGTTGGTTTGTTGGTTTGTTGGTTTGTTGGTTTTTTGGTTTGTTGGCTTGTTGGTTTGTTGGTTTGTTGGCTTGTTGGTTTGTTGGTTTGTTGGCTTGTTGGTTTGTTGGTTTGTTGGTTTGTTGACTTGTTGGTTTGTTGGCTTGTTGGTTTGTTGGCTTGTTGGTATGGTTGGTTTATTTGTTTGTTGGTTTGTTGGTTTATTTCTTTGTTGGCTTGTTGGTTTGTTGGCTTGTTGGCTTGTTTGTTTGTTTGTTTGTTGGTTTGTTGGTTTGTTGTTTTGTTGGTTTGTTGGCTTGTTGGCTTGTTGGTTTGTTTGTTTGTTGGTTTGTTGGTTTGTTCGTTTGTTGGTTTGTTGGTTTGTTCGTTTGTTCGCTTGTTGGTTTGTTGGTTTGTTCGTTTGTTGGTTTTATGGTTTGTTTGTTTTTTGTTTTGTTGGTTTGTTGGCTTGTTGGTTTGTTGGCTTGTTGGTTTGTTGGTTTGTTGGTTTGTTGGTTTGTTGGTTTGTTGGTTTGTTGGTTTGTTGGTTTGTTGGCTTGTTGGCTTGTTGGTTTGTTTGTATGTTGGTTTGTTGGTTTGTTCGTTTGTTGGTTTGTTGGTTTGTTCGTTTGTTCGTTTATTGGTTTGTTGGTTTGTTGGTTTGTTGGTTTGTTCGTTTGTTGGTTTGTTGGTTTGCTGGCTTGTTGGTTTGTTGGTTTGTTGGTTTGTTGGTTTGTTGGTTTGTTGGTTTGTTCGTTTGTTGGTTTGTTGGTTTGTTGGTTTGTTGGTTTGTTGGTTTGTTGGTTTGTTGGCTTGTTGGTTTGTTGGTTTGTTGATTTGTTGGTTTGTTGGCTTGTTGGTTTGTTGGTTTGTTCGTTTGTTGGTTTGTTGGTTTGTTGGCTTGTTGGCTTGTTGGTTTGTTTTTTTGTCTGCTTGTTGGTTTGTTGGTTTGTTGGTTTTTTGGTTTGTTGGTTTGTTGGTTTGTTGGTTTTTTGGTTTGTTGGCTTGTTGGCTTGTTGGTTTGTTGGTTTGTTGGCTTGTTGGCTTGTTGGTTTGTTGGTTTGTCGGTTTCTTGGTTTGTTGATTTGTTGGTTTGTTGATTACTTGGTTTGTTGGTTTGTTGGTTTGTTGGCTTGTTGGTTTGTTGGTTTGTTGGTTTGTTGGTTTGTTGGCTTGTGGGTTTGTTGGTTTGTTGGTTTGTTGGTTTGTTGGTTTGTTGGTTTGTTTGTTTGTTGGTTTGTTGGTTTGTTGGTTTGTTGGTTTGTTGGTGTGTTGGTTTGTTGGTTTGTTGGTTTGGTGGTTTGTTGGTTTGTTGGCTTTTTGGCTTGTTGGCTTGTTGGTTTGATGGTTTGTAGGCTTGTTGGTTAGTTGGTTTGTTGGTTTGTTGGTTTGTTGGTTTGTTGGGTTGTTGGTTTGTTGGTTTGTTGGTTTGTTGGTTTGTTGGCTTGTTGTTTTGTTGGTTTGTTGGTTTCTTGGTTTGTTGGTTTGTTGGTTTGTTGGTTTGTTGGTTTGTTGGTTTGTTGGTTTGTTGGTTTGTTTGTTTGTTGGTTTGTTGTTTTGTTCGTTTGTTGGTTTGTTGGCTTGTTCGTTTGTTGGCTTGTTGGTTTATTGGCTTGTTGGGTTGTTGGTTTGTTGGTTTGTTGGTTTGTTGGTTTGTTGGTTTGTTGGCTTGTTCGTTTGTTGGTTTGTTTGTTTGTTTGTTTGTTCGTTTATTGGTTTGTTGGTTTGTTGGTTTGTTTGCTTGTTGGTTTGTTCGTTTATTGGCTTGTTGGTTTGTTGGCTTGTTGGCTTGTTGATTTGTTGGTTTGTTGGCTTGTTGGTTTCTTGGTTTGTTGGTTTGTTGGTTTGTTGGTTTGTTGGTTTGTTGGTTTGTTGGCTTGTTGGTTTGTTGGTTTGTTGGTTTCTTGGTTTGTTGGTTTGTTGGTTTGTTGGTTTGTTGGTTTGTTGGTTTGTTGATTACTTGGTTTGTTGGTTTGTTGGTTTGTTGGCTTGTTGGCTTGTTGGTTTGTTGGTTTGTAGGCTTGTTGGTTTGTTGGTTGGTTTGTTTGTTGGTTGGTTGGGTTGTTGGTTTGTTGGTTTGTTGGTTTGTTGGTTTGTTGGCTTGTTGTTTTGTTGGTTTTTTGGTTTCTTGGTTTGTTTGTTTGTTGGTTTGTTGGTTTTTTGGTTTGTTGGTTTGTTGGTTTGTTGGTTTGTTGGTTTGTTGGATTGTTTATTTATTTGTTTGTTGGTTTGTTGGTTTATTTGTTTGTTGGTGTGTTCGTTTGTTGGCTTGTTCGTTTGTTGGCTTGTTGGCTTGTTGGTTTGTTCGTTTGTTGGTTTGTTGGTTTGTTCGTTTGTTGGTTTGGTGGCTTGTTGGTTTGTTGGTTTGTTGGTTTGTTGGTTTGTTGGTTTGTTGGTTTGTTGGTTTGTTGGCTTGTTGGTTTGTTGGCTTGTTGGTTTGTTGGTTTATTTGTTTGTTGGTTTGTTGGTTTGTCGGTTTATTTCTTTGTTGGCTTGTTGGTTTGTTGGCTTGTTGGCTTGTTTGTTTGTTGGTTTGTTGGTTTGTTGGTTTGTTGGCTTGTTGGCTTGTTGGTTTGTTGGTTTGTTGGCTTGTTGGCTTGTTGGTTTGTTGGTTTGTTGGTTTGTTGGTTTGTTGGTTTGTTGGTTTGTTGGTTTGTTGGTTTGTTGGTTTGTTGGTTTGTTGGCTTGTTGGCTTGTTGGTTTGTTTGTTTGTTGGTTTGTTTGTTTGTTCGTTTGTTGGCTTGTTGGTTTGTTCGTTTGTTCGTTTATTGGTTTGTTGGTTTGTTGGTTTGTTAGTTTGTTGGTTTGTTTGCTTGTTGGTTTGTTCGTTTGATGTCTTGTTGGTTTGTTGGCTTGTTAGCTTGTTGGTTTGTTGGTTTGTTGGCTTGTTGGTTTGTTGGTTTATTGGTTTGTTGGTTTGTTGGTTTGTTGGTTTGTTGGTTTTTTGGTTTGTTGGCTTGTTGGCTTGTTGGTTTGTTGGTTTGTTGTCTTGTTGGTTTGTTGGTTTCTTGGTTTCTTGGTTTGTTGGTTTGTTGGTTTGTTGGTTTGTTGGCTTGTTAGCTTGTTGGTTTGTTGGTTTGTTGGCTTGTTGGTTTGTTGGTTTATTGGTTTGTTGGTTTGTTGGTTTGTTGGTTTGTTGTTTTTTTGGTTTGTTGGCTTGTTGGCTTGTTGGTTTGTTGGTTTGTTGGCTTGTTGGTTTGTTTGTTTGTTGGTTTGTTGGTTTGTTCGTTTGTTGGTTTGTTGGTTTGTTGATTTGTTTGTTTGTTCGTTTATTGGTTTGTTGGTTTGTTGGTTTGTTGGTTTGTTGGTTTGTTGGTTTGTTGGTTTGTTTGCATGTTGGTTTGTTCGTTTGTAGGCTTGTTGGTTTGTTGGCTTGTTTGGCTTGTTGGTTTGGTGGTTTGTTGGCTTGTTGGTTTGTTGGTTTGTTGGTTTGTTGGTTTGTTGGCTTGTTGGCTTGTTGGTTTGTTGGTTTGTTGGTTTGTTGGTTTGTTGGCTTGTTGGTTTGTTGGTTTGTTGGTTTGTTGGTTTGTTGGTTTGTTGGTTTGTTGGTTTGTTGGTTTTTTGGTTTTTTGGTTTGTGGGCTTGTTGACTTGTTGGTAGGTTGGTTTGTTGGCTTTTTAGTTTTTGGTTTGTTGGTTTCTTGGTTTGTTGGTTTGTTGGTTTGTTGATTACTTGGTTTGTTGGTTTGTTGGTTTGTTGGCTTGTTGGTTTGTTGGTTTGTTGGTTTGTCGGTTTGTTGGTTTGTTGGTTTGTTGGTTTGTTGGTTTGTTGGTTTGTTGGTTTGTTGGTTTGTTGGTTTGTTGGTTTGTTGGTTTGTCGGCTTGTTGGCTTGTTGGTTTGTTGGTTTGTAGGCTTGTTGGTTTGTTGGTTTGTTTGTTTGTTGGTTTGTTGGGTTGTTGGTTTGTTGGTTTGTTGGCTTGTTGGTTTGTTGGCTTGTTGTTTTGTTGGTTTGTAGGTTTCTTGGTTTGTTTGTTTGTTGGTTTGTTGGCTTGTTGGTTTGTTGGTTTGTTGGTTTGTTGGTTTGTTGGTTTGTTGGTTTGTTGGTTTGTTGGTTTGTTGGTTTGTTGGTTTGTTGGTTTGTTGGTTTGTTTATTTATTTGTTTGTTGGTTTGTTGGTTTGTTGGTTTGTTTGTTTGTTGGTTTGTTCGTTTGTTGCCTTGTTGGTTTGTTGGCTTGTTGGCTTGTAGGTTTGTTCGTTTGTTGGTTTGTTGGTTTATTGGTTTGTTGGCTTGTTGGCTTGTTGGTTTGTTGGTTTGTTGGCTTGTTGGTTTGTTGGTTTGTTGGTTTGTTGGTTTGTTGGTTTGTTGGTTTGTTGGTTTGTTGGTTTTATGGTTTGTTGGCTTGTTGGCTTGTTGGTAGGTTGGTTTGTTGGCTTTTTGGTTCGTTGGTTTGTTGGTTTCTTGGTTTGTTGGTTTGTTGGTTTGTTGATTACTTGGTTTGTTGGTTTGTTGGTTTGTTGGCTTGTTGGTTTGTTGGTTTGTTGGTTTTTTGTTTGTTGGCTAGTTGGTTTGTTGGTTTGTTGGTTTTTGTTTTGTTGGTTTGCTGGTTTGTTGGTTTGTTGGTTTGTTGGTTTGTTGGTTTGTTGGTTTGTTGGTTTGTTGGTTTGTTGGTTTGTTGGTTTGTTGGTTTGTTGGTTTGTTGGTTTGTTGGTTTGTTGGTTTGTTGGTTTGTTGGTTTGTTGGTTTGTTGGCATGTTGGCTTGTTGGCTTGTTGGTTTGTTGGTTTGTAGGCTTGTTGGTTTGTTGGTTTGCTTGTTTGTTGGTTTGTTGGGTTGTTGGTTTGTTGGTTTGTTGGTTTGTTGGTTTGTTGGCTTGTTGTTTTGTTGGTTTGTAGGTTTCTTGGTTTGTTTGTTTGTTGGTTTGTTGGTTTGTTGGTTTGTTGGTTTGTTGGTTTGTTGGTTTGTTGGTTTGTTGGTTTGTTGATTTATTTGTTTGTTGGTTTGTTGGTTTGTTGGTTTGTTTGTTTGTTGGTTTGTTCGTTTGTTGGCTTGTTGGTTTGTTGGCTTGTTGGCTTGTAGGTTTGTTCGTTTGTTGGTTTGTTAGTTTGTTCGTTTGTTGGTTTGTTGGCTTGTTGGTTTGTTGGTTTGTTGGTTTGTTGGTTTGTTGGTTTGTTGGCTTGTTGGTTTGTTGGCTTGTTGGTTTGTTGGTTTATTTGTTTGTTGGTTTGTTGGTTTGTTGGTTTATTTATTTGTTGGCTTGTTGGTTTGTTGGCTTGTTGGATTGTTTGTTTGTTGGTTTGTTGGTTTGTTGGTTTGTTGGTTTGTTGGTATGTTGGCTTGTTAGTTTGTTGGTTTGTTTGTTTGTCGGTTTGTTGGTTTGTTCGTTTGTTGGTTTGTTGGTTTGTTCGTTTGTTTGCTTGTTGGTTTTTTCGTTTGTTGGCTTGTTGGTTTGTTGGCTTGTTAGCTTGTTGGTTTGTTGGTTTGTTGGCTTGTTGGTTTGTTGGTTTATTGGTTTGTTGGTTTGTTGGTTTGTTGGTTTGTTGGTTTTTTGGTTTGTTGGCTTGTTGGTTTGTTGGTTTGTTGGCTTGTTGGTTTGTTGGTTTGTTGGCTTGTTGGTTTGTTGGTTTGTTGGTTTGTTGACTTGTTGGTTTGTTGGCTTGTTGGTTTGTTGGCTTGTTGGTATGGTTGGTTTATTTGTTTGTTGGTTTGTTGGTTTATTTCTTTGTTGGCTTGTTGGTTTGTTGGCTTGTTGGCTTGTTTGTTTGTTTGTTTGTTGGTTTGTTGGTTTGTTGTTTTGTTGGTTTGTTGGCTTGTTGGCTTGTTGGTTTGTTTGTTTGTTGGTTTGTTGGTTTGTTCGTTTGTTGGTTTGTTGGTTTGTTCGTTTGTTCATTTATTGGTTTGTTGGTTTGTTGGTTTGTTGGTTTGTTGGTTTGTTTGCTTGTTGGTTTGTTCGTTTGTTGGCTTGTTGGTTTGTTGGCTTGTTAGCTTGTTGGTTTGTTGGTTTGTTGGCTTGTTGGTTTGTTGGTTAATTGGTTTGTTGGTTTGTTGGTTTGTTGGTTTGTTGGTTTGTTGGTTTGTTGGTTTTTTGGTTTGTTGGCTTGTTGGCTTGTTGGTTTGTTGGTTTGTTGGTTTGTTGGCTTGTTGGCTTGTTGGTTTGTTTGTTTGTTGGTTTGTTGGTTTGTTCGTTTGTTGGTTTGTTGGTTTGTTCGTTTGTTCGTTTATTGGTTTGTTGGTTTGTTGGTTTGTTGGTTTGTTGGTTTGTTTGCATGTAAGTTTGTTCGTTTGTTGGATTGTTGGTTTGTTGGCTTGTTGGCTTGTTGGTTTGGTAGTTTGTTGGCTTGTTGGTTTGTTGGTTTGTTGGTTTGTTGGTTTGTTGGTTTGTTGGTTTGTTGGCTTGTTGGCTTGTTGGTTTGTTGGTTTGTTGGTTTGTTGGCTTGTTGGTTTGTTGGTTTGTTGGTTTCTTGGTTTGTTGGTTTTTTCGTTTGTTGGTTTGTTGGTTTGTTGGTTTTTTGTTTTGTTGGCTTGTTGGCTTGTTGGTTTGCTGGTTTGTTGGCTTGTTGGTTTGTTGGTTTGTTGGTTTCTTGGTTTGTTGGTTCGTTGGTTTGTTGATTACTTGGTTTGTTGGTTTGTTGGTTTGTTGGCTTGTTGGTTTGTTGGTTTGTTGGTTCTCTTGTTTGTTGGCTTGTTGGTTAGTTGGTTTGTTTGTTTGTTGGTTTGTTGGTTTGTTGGTTTGTTGGTTTGTTGGTTTTTTGGTTTGTTGGCTTGTTGGCTTGTTGGTTTGTTGGTTTGTTGGCTTGTTGGTTTGTTGGTTTGTTGGTTTCTTGGTTTGTTGGTTTTTTCGTTTGTTGGTTTGTTGGTTTGTTGGTTTGTTTGCTTGTTGGTTTGTTCGTTTGTTGGCTTGTTGGTTTGTTGGCTTGTTAGCTTGTTGGTTTGTTGGTTTGTTGGCTTGTTGGTTTGTTGGTTTATTGGTTTGTTGGTTTGTTGGTTTGTTGGTTTGTTGGTTTGTTGGTTTGTTGGCTTGTTGGCTTGTTGGTTTGTTTGTTTGTTGGTGTGTTGGTTTGTTGGTTTGTTGGTTTGTTCGTTTGTTCGTTTATTGGTTTATTGGTTTGTTGGTTTGTTGGTTTGTTAGTTTGTTTGCATGTTGGTTTGTTCGTTTGTTGGCTTGTTGGTTTGTTGGCTTGTTGGATTGTTGGTGTGGTGGTTTGTTGGCTTGTTGGTTTGTTGGTTTGTTGGTTTGTTGGTTTTTTGGCTTGTTGGCTTGTTGGTTTGTTGGTTTGTTGGTTTGTTGGCTTGTTGGTTTGTTGGTTTGTTGGTTTTTTGGGTTGTTGGTTTATTGGTTTGTTGGTTTTTTGGTTTGTTGGCTTGTTGGCTTGTTGGTTTGCTGGTTTGTTGGCTTGTTGGTTTGTTGGTTTGTTGGTTTCTTGGTTTGTTGGTTTGTTGGTTTGTTGATTACTTGGTTTGTTGGTTTGTTGGCTTGTTGGTTTGTTGGTTTGTTGGCTTGTTGGCTGGTTGGTTTGTTGGCTTCTTGGCTTGTTGGTTTGCTGGTTTGTTGGCTTGTTGGTTTGTTGGTTTGTTGGTTTCTTGGTTTGTTGGTTTATTGGTTTGTTGATTACTTGGTTTGTTGGTTTCTTGGTTTGTTGGTTTGTTGGTTTGTTGGTTTGTTGGTTTGTTGGTTTGTTGGTTTGTTGGTTTGTTTGTTTGTTGGTTTGTTCGTTTGTTGGCTTGTTGGTTTGTTGGCTTGTTGGCTTGTAGGTTTGTTCGTTTGTTGGTTTGTTAGTTTGTTCGTTTGTTGGTTTGTTGGCTTGTTGGTTTGTTGGTTTGTTGGTTTGTTGGTTTGTTGGTTTGTTGGCTTGTTGGTTTGTTGGCTTGTTGGTTTGTTGCTTTATTTGTTTGTTGGTTTGTTGGTTTGTTGGTTTATTTATTTGTTGGCTTGTTGGTTTGTTGGCTTGTTGGATTGTTTGTTTGTTGGTTTGTTGGTTTGTTGGTTTGTTGGTTTGTTGGTATGTTGGCTTGTTAGTTTGTTGGTTTGTTTGTTTGTCGGTTTGTTGGTTTGTTCGTTTGTTGGTTTGTTGGTTTGTTCGTTTGTTTGCTTGTTGGTTTTTTCGTTTGTTGGCTTGTTGGTTTGTTGGCTTGTTAGCTTGTTGGTTTGTTGGTTTGTTGGCTTGTTGGTTTGTTGGTTTATTGGTTTGTTGGTTTGTTGGTTTGTTGGTTTGTTGGTTTTTTTGTTTTTTGGCTTGTTGGTTTGTTGGTTTGTTGGCTTGTTGGTTTGTTGGTTTGTTGGCTTGTTGGTTTGTTGGTTTGTTGGTTTGTTGACTTGTTGGTTTGTTGGCTTGTTGGTTTGTTGGCTTGTTGGTATGGTTGGTTTATTTGTTTGTTGGTTTGTTGGTTTATTTCTTTGTTGGCTTGTTGGTTTGTTTGCTTGTTGGCTTGTTTGTTTGTTTGTTTGTTGGTTTGTTGGTTTGTTGTTTTGTTGGTTTGTTGGCTTGTTGGCTTGTTGGTTTGTTTGTTTGTTGGTTTGTTGGTTTGTTCGTTTGTTGGTTTGTTGGTTTGTTCGTTTGTTCATTTATTGGTTTGTTGGTTTGTTGGTTTGTTGGTTTGTTGGTTTGTTTGCTTGTTGGTTTGTTCGTTTGTTGGCTTGTTGGTTTGTTGGCTTGTTAGCTTGTTGGTTTGTTGGTTTGTTGGCTTGTTGGTTTGTTGGTTAATTGGTTTGTTGGTTTGTTGGTTTGTTGGTTTGTTGGTTTGTTGGTTTGTTGGTTTTTTGGTTTGTTGGCTTGTTGGCTTGTTGGTTTGTTGGTTTGTTGGTTTGTTGGCTTGTTGGCTTGTTGGTTTGTTTGTTTGTTGGTTTGTTGGTTTGTTCGTTTGTTGGTTTGTTGGTTTGTTCGTTTGTTCGTTTATTGGTTTGTTGGTTTGTTGGTTTGTTGGTTTGTTGGTTTGTTTGCATGTAAGTTTGTTCGTTTGTTGGATTGTTGGTTTGTTGGCTTGTTGGCTTGTTGGTTTGGTAGTTTGTTGGCTTGTTGGTTTGTTGGTTTGTTGGTTTGTTGGTTTGTTGGTTTGTTGGTTTGTTGGCTTGTTGGCTTGTTGGTTTGTTGGTTTGTTGGTTTGTTGGTTTGTTGGTTTGTTGGTTTGTTGGTTTTTTGTTTTGTTGGCTTGTTGGCTTGTTGGTTTGCTGGTTTGTTGGCTTGTTGGTTTGTTGGTTTGTTGGTTTCTTGGTTTGTTGGTTCGTTGGTTTGTTGATTACTTGGTTTGTTGGTTTGTTGGTTTGTTGGCTTGTTGGTTTGTTGGTTTGTTGGTTTTCTTGTTTGTTGGCTTGTTGGTTAGTTGGTTTGTTTGTTTGTTGGTTTGTTGGTTTGTTGGTTTGTTGGTTTGTTGGTTTTTTGGTTTGTTGGCTTGTTGGCTTGTTGGTTTGTTGGTTTGTTGGCTTGTTGGTTTGTTGGTTTGTTGGTTTCTTGGTTTGTTGGTTTTTTCGTTTGTTGGTTTGTTGGTTTGTTGGTTTGTTTGCTTGTTGGTTTGTTCGTTTGTTGGCTTGTTGGTTTGTTGGCTTGTTAGCTTGTTGGTTTGTTGGTTTGTTGGCTTGTTGGTTTGTTGGTTTATTGGTTTGTTGGTTTGTTGGTTTGTTGGTTTGTTGGTTTGTTGGTTTGTTGGCTTGTTGGCTTGTTGGTTTGTTTGTTTGTTGGTTTGTTGGTTTGTTGGTTTGTTGGTTTGTTCGTTTGTTCGTTTATTGGTTTATTGGTTTGTTGGTTTGTTGGTTTGTTAGTTTGTTTGCATGTTGGTTTGTTCGTTTGTTGGCTTGTTGGTTTGTTGGCTTGTTGGCTTGTTGGTGTGGTGGTTTGTTGGCTTGTTGGTTTGTTGGTTTGTTGGTTTGTTGGTTTTTTGGCTTGTTGGCTTGTTGGTTTGTTGGTTTGTTGGTTTGTTGGCTTGTTGGTTTGTTGGTTTGTTGGTTTTTTGGGTTGTTGGTTTATTGGTTTGTTGGTTTTTTGGTTTGTTGGCTTGTTGGCTTGTTGGTTTGCTGGTTTGTTGGCTTGTTGGTTTGTTGGTTTGTTGGTTTCTTGGTTTGTTGGTTTGTTGGTTTGTTGATTACTTGGTTTGTTGGTTTGTTGGCTTGTTGGTTTGTTGGTTTGTTGGCTTGTTGGCTGGTTGGTTTGTTGGCTTCTTGGCTTGTTGGTTTGCTGGTTTGTTGGCTTGTTGGTTTGTTGGTTTGTTGGTTTCTTGGTTTGTTGGTTTATTGGTTTGTTGATTACTTGGTTTGTTGGTTTCTTGGTTTGTTGGTTTGTTGGTTTGTTGGTTTGTTGGTTTGTTGGTTTGTTGGTTTGTTGGTTTGTTGGTTTGTTGGTTTGTTGGTTTGTTGAATTGTTGGTTTGTTGGTTTGTTGGTTTGTTGGTTTGTTGATTTGTTGGTTTGTTGGTTTGTTGGTTTGTTGGTTTGTTGGCTTGTTAGCTTGTTGGTTTGTTGGTTTGTAGGCTTGTTGGTTTGTTGGTTTGTTTGTTTGTTGGTTTGTTGGGTTGTTGGTTTGTTGGGTTGTTGGTTTGTTGGTTTGTTGGTTTGTTGGTTTGTTGGCTTGTTGTTTTGTTGGTTTGTTGGTTTCTTGGTTTGTTTGTTTGTTGGTTAGTTGGTTTGTTGGTTTGTTGGTTTGTTGGTTTGTTGGTTTGTTGGTTTGTTGGTTTGTTGGTTTGTTGGTTTGTTCGTTTGTTGGTTTGTTGGTTTGTTCGTTTGTTGTTTTTTGGCTTGTTCGTTCGTTGGCTTGTTGGTTTATTGGCTTGTTGGTTTGTTGGTTTGTTGGCTTGTTGGTTTGTTGGTTTGTTGGCTTGTTCATTTATTGGTTTGTTGGTTTGTTGGTTTGTTGGTTTGTTTGCTTGTTGGTTTGTTGGTTTGTTGGTTTGTTGGTTTGTTGGTTTGTTGGTTTGTTGGTTTGTTGGTTTGTTGGCTTGTTGGCTTGTTGGTTTGTTTGTTTGTTGGTTTGTTGGTTTGTTGGTTTGTTGGTTTGTTCGTTTGTTCGTTTATTGGTTTATTGGTTTGTTGGTTTGTTGGTTTGTTAGTTTGTTTGCATGTTGGTTTGTTCGTTTGTTGGCTTGTTGGTTTGTTGGCTTGTTGGCTTGTTGGTGGGGTGGTTTGTTGGCTTGTTGGTTTGTTGGTTTGTTGGTTTGTTGGTTTTTTGGCTTGTTGGCTTGTTGGTTTGTTGGTTTGTTGGTTTGTTGGCTTGTTGGTTTGTTGGTTTGTTGGTTTTTTGGGTTGTTGGTTTATTGGTTTGTTGGTTTTTTGGTTTGTTGGCTTGTTGGCTTGTTGGTTTGCTGGTTTGTTGGCTTGTTGGTTTGTTGGTTTGTTGGTTTCTTGGTTTGTTGGTTTGTTGGTTTGTTGATTACTTGGTTTGTTGGTTTGTTGGCTTGTTGGTTTGTTGGTTTGTTGGCTTGTTGGCTTGTTGGTTTGTTGGCTTCTTGGCTTGTTGGTTTGCTGGTTTGTTGGCTTGTTGGTTTGTTGGTTTGTTGGTTTCTTGGTTTGTTGGTTTATTGGTTTGTTGATTACTTGGTTTGTTGGTTTGTTGGTTTGTTGGTTTGTTGGTTTGTTGGTTTGTTGGTTTGTTGGTTTGTTGGTTTGTTGGTTTGTTGGTTTGTTGGTTTGTTGGTTTGTTGAATTGTTGGTTTGTTGGTTTGTTGGTTTGTTGGTTTGTTGATTTGTTGGTTTGTTGGTTTGTTGGTTTGTTGGTTTGTTGGCTTGTTAGCTTGTTGGTTTGTTGGTTTGTAGGCTTGTTGGTTTGTTGGTTTGTTTGTTTGTTGGTTTGTTGGGTTGTTGGTTTGTTGGGTTGTTGGTTTGTTGGTTTGTTGGTTTGTTGGCTTGTTGTTTTGTTGGTTTGTTGGTTTCTTGGTTTGTTTGTTTGTTGGTTAGTTGGTTTGTTGGTTTGTTGGTTTGTTGGTTTGTTGGTTTGTTGGTTTGTTGGTTTGTTCGTTTGTTGGTTTGTTGGTTTGTTCGTTTGTTGTTTTTTGGCTTGTTCGTTCGTTGGCTTGTTGGTTTATTGGCTTGTTGGTTTGTTGGTTTGTTGGCTTGTTGGTTTGTTGGTTTGTTGGCTTGTTCGTTTGTTGGTTTGTTGGTTTGTTTGTTTGTTCATTTATTGGTTTGTTGGTTTGTTGGTTTGTTGGTTTGTTTGCTTGTTGGTTTGTTCGTTTGTTGGCTTGTTGGTTTGTTGGCTTGTTGGCTTGTTGGTTTGTTGGTTTGTTGGCTTGTTGGTTTATTGGTTTGTTGGTTTGTTGGTTTGTTGGTTTGTTGGTTTGCTGATTTTTTGGTTTGTTGGCTTGTTGGCTTGTTGGTTTGTTAGTTTGTTAGCTTGTTGGTTTGTTGGTTTGTTGGTTTCTTGGTTTGTTGGTTTGTTAGTTTTTTTGTTTGTTGGCTTGTTGGTTTGTTGGTTTGTTGGTTTGTTGGTTTGTTGGTTACTTGGTTTGTTGGTTTGTTGGCTTGTTGGTTTGTTGGTTAATTAGTTTTTTTGTTTGTTGGCTTGTTGGTTTGTTGGTTTGTTGGTTTGTTGGTTTGTTGGTTTGTTGGTTTGTTGGTTTGTTGGTTTGTTGGTTTGTTGGTTTGTTGGTTTGTTGGTTTGTTGGTTTGTTGGTTTGTTGGTTTGTTGGTTTGTTGGCTTGTTGGCTTGTTGGTTTGTTGGTTTGTAGGCTTGTTGGTTTGTTGGTTTATTTGTTTGTTGGTTTGTTGGGTTGTTGGTTTGTTGGTTTGTTGGTTTGTTGGTTTGTTGGTTTGTTGGCTTGTTGTTTTGTTGGTTTGTTTGTTTCTTGGTTTGTTGGTTTGTTGGTTTGTTGATTTATTTGTTTGTTGGTTTGTTGGTTTGTTCGTTTGTTGGTTTGGTGGCTTGTTGGTTTGTTGGTTTGTTGGTTTCTTGGGTTGTTGGTTTGTTGATTACTTGGTTTGTTGGTTTGTTGGTTTGTTGGTTTGTTGGCTTGTTGGTTTGTTGGTTTGTTGGTTTTTTTGTTTGTTGGCTTGTTGGTTTGTTGGTTTGTTGGTTTGTTGGTTTGTTGGTTTGTTGGTTTGTTGGTTTGTTGGTTTGTTGGTTTGTTGGTTTGTTGTTTTGTTGGTTTGTTGGTTTGTTGGTTTGTTGGTTTGTTGGTTTATTGGTTTGTTGGTTTGTTGGCTTGTTGGCTTGTTGTTTTGTTGGTTTGTTGGTTTCTTGGTTTGTTGGTTTGTTGGTTTGTTGGTTTGTTGATTTTTTTGTTTGTTGGTTTGTTTATTTGTTGGTGTGTTCGTTTGTTGGCTTGTTGGTTTGTTGGCTTGTTGGCTTGTTGGTTTGTTCGTTTGTTGGTTTGTTGGTTTGTTGGTTTGTTGGCTTGTTGGCTTGTTGGTTTGTTAGTTTGTTGGCTTGTTGGCTTATTGGTTTGTTGGTTTGTTGGTTTGTTGGTTTGTTGGTTTGTTGGTTTGTTGGTTTGTTGGCTTGTTGGCTTGTTGGTTTGTTTGTTTGTTGGTTTGTTGGTTTGTTCGTTTGTTGGTTTGTTGGTTTGTTCGTTTGTTCGTTTATTGGTTTATTGGTTTGTTGGTTTGTTGGTTTGCTGGTTCGTTTGCTTGTTGGTTTGTTCGTTTGATGGCGTGTTGGTTTGTTGGCTTGTTAGCTTGTTGGTTTGTTGGTTTGTTGGCTTGTTGGTTTGTTGGTTTATTGGTTTGTTGGTTTGTTGTTTTGTTGGTTTGTTGGTTTTTTGGTTTTTTGGTTTGTTGGCTTGTTGGCTTGTTGGTTTGTTGGTTTGTTGGCTTGTTGGTTTGTTGGTTTGTTGGTTTGTTGGTTTGTTGGGTTGTTGGCTTGTTGGCTTGTTGGCTTGTTGGCTTGTTGGTTTGTTGGCTTGTTGGTTTGTTGGTTTGTTGGTTTGTTGGTTTGTTGGTTTGTTGGTTTGTTGGTTTGTTGGTTTGTTGGTTTCTTGGTTTGTTGGTTTGTTGGTTTGTTGGTTTGTTGGTTTGTTGGTTTGTTGGTTTGTTGGTTTGTTGGTTTGTTAGTTTGTTGGTTTGTTGGTTTGTTGGTTTGTTGGTTTGTTGGTTTGTTGGTTTGTTGGTTTGTTGGTTTGTTGGTTTGTTGGTTTGTTGGTTTGTTGGTTTGTTGGTTTGTTGGTTTGTTGGCTTGTTAGCTTGTTGGTTTGTTGGTTTGTAGGCTTGTTGGTTTGTTGGTTTGTTTGTTTGTTGGTTTGTTGGGTTGTTGGTTTGTTGGGTTGTTGGTTTGTTGGTTTGTTGGTTTGTTGGTTTGTTGGCTTGTTGTTTTGTTGGTTTGTTGGTTTCTTGGTTTGTTTGTTTGTTGGTTTGTTAGTTTGTTGGTTTGTTGGTTTGTTGGTTTGTTGGTTTCTTGGTTTGTTGGCTTGTTGGTTTGTTGGTTTGTTGGTTTTCTTGTTTGTTGGCTTGTTGGTTTGTTGGTTTGTTGGTTTGTTGGTTTGTTGGTTTGTTGGTTTGTTGGTTTGTTGGTTTGTTGGTTTGTTGGTTTGTTGTTTTGTTGGTTTGTTGGTTTGTTGGTTTGTTGGTTTGTTGGTTTGTTGGTTTGTTGGTTTGTTGGTTTGTTGGTTTGTTGGCTTGTTAGCTTGTTGGTTTGTTGGTTTGTAGGCTTGTTGGTTTGTTGGTTTGTTTGTTTGTTGGTTTGTTGGGTTGTTGGTTTGTTGGGTTGTTGGTTTGTTGGTTTGTTGGTTTGTTGGTTTGTTGGCTTGTTGTTTTGTTGGTTTGTTGGTTTCTTGGTTTGTTTGTTTGTTGGTTTGTTGGTTTGTTGGTTTGTTGGTTTGTTGGTTTGTTGGTGTGTTGGTTTGTTGGTTTGTTGGTTTGTTCGTTTGTTGGTTTGTTGTTTTGTTCGTTTGTTGGTTTGTTGGCTTGTTCGTTCGTTGGCTTGTTGGCTTATTGGCTTGTTGGTTTGTTGGTTTGTTGGTTTTTTTGTTTGTTGGCTTGTTGGTTTGTTGGTTTGTTGGTTTGTTGGTTTGTTGGTTTGTTGGTTTGTTGGTTTGTTGGTTTGTTGGTGTGTTGGTTTGTTGGTTTGTTGGTTTGTTGGTTTGTTAGTTTGTTGGTTTGTTGGTTGGTGGTTTGTTGGTTTGTTGGTTTGTTGGTTTGTTGGCTTGTTGGATTGTTGGTTTGTTGGTTTGTAGGCTTGTTGGTTTGTTGGTTTGTTTGTTTGTTGGTTTGTTGGGTTGTTGGTTTGTTGGTTTGTTGGTTTGTTGGTGTGTTCGTTTGTTGGCTTGTTGGTTTGTTGGCTTGTTGGCTTGTTGGTTTGTTCGTTTGTTGGTTTGTTGGTTTGTTCGTTTGTTGGTTTGGTGGCTTGTTGGTTTGTTGGTTTGTTGGTTTGTTGGTTTGTTGGTTTGTTGGCTTGTTGGTTTGTTGGCTTGTTGGTTTGTTGGTTTATTTGTTTGTTGGTTTGTTGATTTGTTGGTTTACTTCTTTGTTGGCTTGTTGGTTTGTTGGCTTGTTGGCATGTTTGTTTGTTGGTTTGTTGGTTTGTTGGCTTGTTGGCTTGTTGGTTTGTTAGTTTGTTGGCTTGTTGGCTTGTTGGTTTGTTGGTTTGTTGGTTTGTTGGTTTGTTGGTTTGTTGGTTTGTTGGTTTGTTGGTTTGTTGGCTTGTTGGCTTGTTGGTTTGTTTGTTTGTTGGTTTGTTGGTTTGTTCGTTTGTTGGTTTGTTGGTTTGTTCGTGTGTTCGTTTATTGGTTTATTGGTTTGTTGGTTTGTTGGTTTGTTGGTTTGTTTGCTTGTTGGTTTGTTCGTTTGATGGCTTGTTGGTTTGTTGGCTTGTTAGCTTGTTGGTTTGTTGGTTTGTTGGCTTGTTGGTTTGTTGGTTTATTGGTTTGTTGGTTTGTTGGTTTGTTGGTTTGTTGGTTTTTTGGTTTTTTGGTTTGTTGGCTTGTTGGCTTGTTGGTTTGTTGGTTTGTTGGTTTGTTGGTTTGTTGGTTTGTTGGCTTGTTGGATTGTTGGTTTGTTTGTTTGTTGGTTTGTTGGTTTGTTCGTTTGTTGGTTTGTTGGTTTGTTCGTTTGTTCGTTAATTGGTTTGTTGGTTTGTTGGTTTGTTGGTTTGTTGGTTTGTTTGCATGTTGGTTTGTTCGTTTGTTGGCTTGTTGGTTTGTTGGCTTGTTGGCTTGTTGGTTTGGTGGTTTGTTGGCTTGTTGGGTTGTTGGTTTGTTGGTTTGTTGGTTTGTTAGCTTGTTGGCTTGTTGGCTTGTTGGTTTGTTGGTTTGTTGGCTTGTTGGTTTGTTGGCTTGTTGGTTTGTTGGTTTGTTGGTTTGTTGGTTTTTTGGTTTGTTTGCTTGTTGGCTTGTTGGTATGTTAGTTTGTTGGCTTGTTGGTTTGTTGGTTTTTTTGTTTGTTGGCTAGTTGGTTTGTTGGTTTGTTGGTTTGTTGGTTTGTTGGTTTGTTGGTTTGTTGGTTTGTTGGTTTGTTGGTCTGTTGGTTTGTTGGTTTGTTGGTTTGTTGGTTTGTTGGTTTGTTGGTTTGTTGGTTTTTTTGTTTGTTGGCTAGTTGGTTTGTTGGTTTGTTGATTTGTTGGTTTGTTGGTTTGTTGGTTTGTTGGTTTGTTGGTTTGTTGGTTTGTTGGTTTGTTGGTTTGTTGGTTTCTTGGTTTGTTGGTTTGTTGGTTTATTGGTTTGTTGGTTTGTTGGCTTGTTGGCTTGTTGGTTTGTTGGTTTGTTGGTTTGTAGGCTTGTTGGTTTGTTGGGTTGTTTGTTTGTTGGTTTGTTGGGTTGTTGGTTTGTTGTATTGTTGGTTTGTTGGTTTGTTGGTTTGTTGTTTTGTTGGTTTGTAGGTTTCTTGGTTTGTTTGTTTGTTGGTTTGTTCGTTTGTTGGTTTGTTGGTTTGTTGGTTTGTTGGTTTGTTGGTTTGTTGGTTTGTTGGTTTGTGGCTTTGTTGAATTATTTGTTTGTTGGTTTGTTGGTTTGTTGGTTTGTTGGTTTGTTGGTTTGTTGGTTTGTTGGTTTGTTGGTTTGTTGGTTTGTTTGTTTGTTCGTTTGTTCGTTTGTTGGCTTGTTGGTTTGTTGGCTTGTTGGCTTGTTGGTTTGTTCGTTTGTTGGTTTGTTGGCTTGTTGGTTTTTTTGTTTGTTGGCTTGTTGGTTTGTTGGTTTGTTGGTTTGTTGGTTTGTTGGTTTGTTGGATTGTTGGTTTGTTGGTTTGTTGGTTTGTTGGTTTGTTGGTTTGTTGGTTTGTTGGTTTGTTGGTTTGTTGGCTTGTTTGCTTGTTGGTTTGTTGGTTTGTAGGCTTGTTGGTTTGTTGGTTTGTTTGTTTGTTGGTTTGTTGGGTTGTTAGTTTGTTGGTTTGTTAGTTTGTTGTTTTGTTGGCTTGTTGTTTTGTTGGTTTGTTGGTTTCTTGGTTTGTTGGTTTGTTTGTTTGTTGGTGTGTTCGTTTGTTGGCTTGTTGGTTTGTTGGCTTGTTGGTTTGTTGGTTTGTTGGTTTGTTGGTTTGTTGGTTTGTTGGTTTGTTGGTTTGTTGGTTTGTTGCTTTGTTGAATTATTTGTTTGTTGGTTTGTTGGTTTGTTGGTTTTTTGGTTTGTTTGCTTGTTGGCTTGTTGGTATGTTAGTTTGTTGGCTTGTTGGTTTGTTGGTTTTTTTGTTTGTTGGCTAGTTGGTTTGTTGGTTTGTTGGTTTGTTGGTTTGTTGGTTTGTTGGTTTGTTGGTTTGTTGGTTTGTTGGTTTGTTGGTTTGTTGGTTTGTTGGTTTGTTGGTTTGTTGGTTTGTTGGTTTGTTGGTTTGTTGGTTTGTTGGTTTGTTGGTTTGTTGGTTTGTTGGTTTGTTGGTTTGTTGGTTTTTTTGTTTGTTGGCTAGTTGGTTTGTTGGTTTGTTGATTTGTTGGTTTGTTGGTTTGTTGGTTTGTTGGTTTGTTGGTTTGTTGGTTTGTTGGTTTGTTGGTTTGTTGGTTTGTTGGTTTGTTGGTTTCTTGGTTTGTTGGTTTGTTGGTTTGTTGGTTTGTTGGTTTGTTGGCTTGTTGGCTTGTTGGTTTGTTGGTTTGTTGGTTTGTAGGCTTGTTGGTTTGTTGGGTTGTTTGTTTGTTGGTTTGTTGGGTTGTTGGTTTGTTGTATTGTTGGTTTGTTGGTTTGTTGGCTTGTTGTTTTGTTGGTTTGTAGGTTTCTTGGTTTGTTGGTTTGTTCGTTTGTTGGTTTGTTGGTTTGTTGGTTTGTTGGTTTGTTGGTTTGTTGGTTTGTTGCTTTGTTGAATTATTTGTTTGTTGGTTTGTTGGTTTTTTGGTTTGTTGGTTTGTTGGTTTGTTGGTTTGTTGGTTTGTTCGTTTGTTGGTTTGTTGGTTTGTTGGTTTGTTGGTTTGTTGATTTTTTTGTTTGTTGGTTTGTTGGTTTGTTTATTTGTTGGTGTGTTCGTTTGTTGGCTTGTTGGTTTGTTGGCTTGTTGGCTTGTTGGTTTGTTCGTTTGTTGGTTTGTTGGTTTGTTGGTTTGTTGGCTTGTTGGCTTGTTGGTTTGTTAGTTTGTTGGCTTGTTGGCTTATTGGTTTGTTGGTTTGTTGGTTTGTTGGTTTGTTGGTTTGTTGGTTTGTTGGTTTGTTGGCTTGTTGGCTTGTTGGTTTGTTTGTTTGTTGGTTTGTTGGTTTGTTCGTTTGTTGGTTTGTTGGTTTGTTCGTTTGTTCGTTTATTGGTTTATTGGTTTGTTGGTTTGTTGGTTTGCTGGTTCGTTTGCTTGTTGGTTTGTTCGTTTGATGGAGTGTTGGTTTGTTGGCTTGTTAGCTTGTAGGTTTGTTGGTTTGTTGGCTTGTTGGTTTGTTGGTTTATTGGTTTGTTGGTTTGTTGTTTTGTTGGTTTGTTGGTTTTTTGGTTTTTTGGTTTGTTGGCTTGTTGGCTTGTTAGTTTGTTGGTTTGTTGGCTTGTTGGTTTGTTGGTTTGTTGGTTTGTTGGTTTGTTGGTTTGTTGGCTTGTTGGCTTGTTGGCTTGTTGGCTTGTTGGTTTGTTGGCTTGTTGGTTTGTTGGTTTGTAGGTTTGTTGGTTTGTTGGTTTCTTGGTTTGTTGGTTTGTTGGTTTGTTGGTTTGTTGGTTTGTTGGTTTGTTGGTTTGTTGGTTTGTTGGTTTGTTGGTTTGTTGGTTTGTTGGTTTGTTGGTTTGTTGGTTTGTTGGTTTGTTGGTTTGTTGGTTTGTTGGTTTGTTGGTTTGTTGGTTTGTTGGTTTGTTGGTTTGTTGGTTTGTTGGTTTGTTGGCTTGTTAGCTTGTTGGTTTGTTGGTTTGTAGGCTTGTTGGTTTGTTGGTTTGTTTGTTTGTTGGTTTGTTGGGTTGTTGGTTTGTTGGGTTGTTGGTTTGTTGGTTTGTTGGTTTGTTGGTTTGTTGGCTTGTTGTTTTGTTGGTTTGTTGGTTTCTTGGTTTGTTTGTTTGTTGGTTTGTTAGTTTGTTGGTTTGTTGGTTTGTTGGTTTGTTGGTTTCTTGGTTTGTTGGCTTGTTGGTTTGTTGGTTTGTTGGTTTTCTTGTTTGTTGGCTTGTTGGTTTGTTGGTTTGTTGGTTTGTTGGTTTGTTGGTTTGTTGGTTTGTTGGTTTGTTGGTTTGTTGGTTTGTTGGTTTGTTGTTTTGTTGGTTTGTTGGTTTGTTGGTTTGTTGGTTTGTTGGTTTGTTGGTTTGTTGGTTTGTTGGTTTGTTGGCTTGTTAGCTTGTTGGTTTGTTGGTTTGTAGGCTTGTTGGTTTGTTGGTTTGTTTGTTTGTTGGTTTGTTGGGTTGTTGGTTTGTTGGGTTGTTGGTTTGTTGGTTTGTTGGTTTGTTGGTTTGTTGGCTTGTTGTTTTGTTGGTTTGTTGGTTTCTTGGTTTGTTTGTTTGTTGGTTTGTTGGTTTGTTGGTTTGTTGGTTTGTTGGTTTGTTGGTTTGTTGGTTTGTTGGTTTGTTCGTTTGTTGGTTTGTTGTTTTGTTCGTTTGTTGGTTTGTTGGCTTGTTCGTTCGTTGGCTTGTTGGCTTATTGGCTTGTTGGTTTGTTGGTTTGTTGGTTTTTTTGTTTGTTGGCTTGTTGGTTTGTTGGTTTGTTGGTTTGTTGGTTTGTTGGTTTGTTGGTTTGTTGGTTTGTTGGTTTGTTGGTTTGTTGGTTTGTTGGTTTGTTGGTTTGTTGGTTTGTTGGTTTGTTGGTTTGTTGGTTTGTTGGTTGGTGGTTTGTTGGTTTGTTGGTTTGTTGGTTTGTTGGCTTGTTGGATTGTTGGTTTGTTGGTTTGTAGGCTTGTTGGTTTGTTGGTTTGTTTGTTTGTTGGTTTGTTGGGTTGTTGGTTTGTTGGTTTGTTGGTTTGTTGGTGTGTTCGTTTGTTGGCTTGTTGGTTTGTTGGCTTGTTGGCTTGTTGGTTTGTTCGTTTGTTGGTTTGTTGGTTAGTTCGTTTGTTGGTTTGGTGGCTTGTTGGTTTGTTGGTTTGTTGGTTTGTTGGTTTGTTGGTTTGTTGGCTTGTTGGTTTGTTGGCTTGTTGGTTTGTTGGTTTATTTGTTTGTTGGTTTGTTGATTTGTTGGTTTACTTCTTTGTTGGCTTGTTGGTTTGTTGGCTTGTTGGCATGTTTGTTTGTTGGTTTGTTGGTTTGTTGGTTTGTTGGCTTGTTGGATTGTTGGTTTGTTAGTTTGTTGGCTTGTTGGCTTGTTGGTTTGTTGGTTTGTTGGTTTGTTGGTTTGTTGGTTTGTTGGTTTGTTGGTTTGTTGGCTTGTTGGCTGGTTGGTTTGTTTGTTTGTTGGTTTGTTGGTTTGTTCGTTTGTTGGTTTGTTGGTTTGTTGGTGTGTTCGTTTATTGGTTTATTGGTTTGTTGGTTTGTTGGTTTGTTGGTTTGTTTGCTTGTTGGTTTGTTCGTTTGATGGCTTGTTGGTTTGTTGGCTTGTTAGCTTGTTGGTATGTTGGTTTGTTGGCTTGTTGGTTTGTTGGTTTATTGGTTTGTTGGTTTGTTGGTTTGTTGGTTTGTTGGTTTTTTGGTTTTTTGGTTTGTTGGCTTGTTGGCTTGTTGGTTTGTTGGTTTGTTGGTTTGTTGGTTTGTTGGTTTGTTGGCTTGTTGGATTGTTGGTTTGTTTGTTTGTTGGTTTGTTGGTTTGTTCGTTTGTTGGTTTGTTGGTTTGTTCGTTTGTTCGTTAATTGGTTTGTTGGTTTGTTGGTTTGTTGGTTTGTTGGTTTGTTTGCATGTTGGTTTGTTCGTTTGTTGGCTTGTTGGTTTGTTGGCTTGTTGGCTTGTTGGTTTGGTGGTTTGTTGGCTTGTTGGGTTGTTGGTTTGTTGGTTTGTTGGTTTGTTAGCTTGTTGGCTTGTTGGCTTGTTGGTTTGTTGGTTTGTTGGCTTGTTGGTTTGTTGGTTTGTTGGTTTGTTGGTTTGTTGGTTTGTTGGTTTTTTGGTTTGTTTGCTTGTTGGCTTGTTGGTATGTTAGTTTGTTGGCTTGTTGGTTTGTTGGTTTTTTTGTTTGTTGCCTAGTTGGTTTGTTGGTTTGTTGGTTTGTTGGTTTGTTGGTTTGTTGGTTTGTTGGTTTGTTGGTTTGTTGGTTTGTTGGTTTGTTGATTTGTTGGTTTGTTGGTTTTTTTGTTTGTTGGCTAGTTGGTTTGTTGGTTTGTTGATTTGTTGGTTTGTTGGTTTGTTGGTTTGTTGGTTTGTTGGTTTGTTGGTTTGTTGGTTTGTTGGTTTCTTGGTTTGTTGGTTTGTTGGTTTATTGGTTTGTTGGTTTGTTGGCTTGTTGGCTTGTTGGTTTGTTGGTTTGTTGGTTTGTAGGCTTGTTGGTTTGTTGGGTTGTTTGTTTGTTGGTTTGTTGGGTTGTTGGTTTGTTGTATTGTTGGTTTGTTGGTTTGTTGGTTTGTTGTTTTGTTGGTTTGTAGGTTTCTTGGTTTGTTTGTTTGTTGGATTGTTCGTTTGTTGGTTTGTTGGTTTGTTGGTTTGTTGGTTTGTTGGTTTGTTGGTTTGTTGGTTTGTGGCTTTGTTGAATTATTTGTTTGTTGGTTTGTTGGTTTGTTGGTTTGTTGGTTTGTTGGTTTGTTGGTTTGTTGGTTTGTTTGTTTGTTCGTTTGTTCGTTTGTTGGCTTGTTGGTTTGTTGGCTTGTTGGCTTGTTGGTTTGTTCGTTTGTTGGTTTGTTGGCTTGTTGGTTTTTTTGTTTGTTGGCTTGTTGGTTTGTTGGTTTGTTGGTTTGTTGGTTTGTTGGTTTGTTGGTTTGTTGGATTGTTGGTTTGTTGGTTTGTTGGTTTGTTGGTTTGTTGGTTTGTTGGTTTGTTGGTTTGTTGGTTTGTTTGTTTGTTGGTTTGTTGGGTTGTTGGTTTGTTGGTTTGTTGGTTTGTTGGTTTGTTGGTGTGTTCGTTTGTTGGCTTGTTGGTTTGTTGGCTTGTTGGCTTGTTGGTTTGTTCGTTTGTTGGTTTGTTGGTTAGTTCGTTTGTTGGTTTGGTGGCTTGTTGGTTTGTTGGTTTGTTGGTTTGTTGGTTTGTTGGTTTGTTGGCTTGTTGGTTTGTTGGCTTGTTGGTTTGTTGGTTTATTTGTTTGTTGGTTTGTTGATTTGTTGGTTTACTTCTTTGTTGGCTTGTTGGTTTGTTGGCTTGTTGGCATGTTTGTTTGTTGGTTTGTTGGTTTGTTGGTTTGTTGGCTTGTTGGCTTGTTGGTTTGTTAGTTTGTTGGCTTGTTGGCTTGTTGGTTTGTTGGTTTGTTGGTTTGTTGGTTTGTTGGTTTGTTGGTTTGTTGGTTTGTTGGCTTGTTGGCTTGTTGGTTTGTTTGTTTGTTGGTTTGTTGGTTTGTTCGTTTGTTGGTTTGTTGGTTTGTTCGTGTGTTCGTTTATTGGTTTATTGGTTTGTTGGTTTGTTGGTTTGTTGGTTTGTTTGCTTGTTGGTTTGTTCGTTTGATGGCTTGTTGGTTTGTTGGCTTGTTAGCTTGTTGGTTTGTTGGTTTGTTGGCTTGTTGGTTTGTTGGTTTATTGGTTTGTTGGTTTGTTGGTTTGTTGGTTTGTTGGTTTTTTGGTTTTTTGGTTTGTTGGCTTGTTGGCTTGTTGGTTTGTTGGTTTGTTGGTTTGTTGGTTTGTTGGTTTGTTGGCTTGTTGGATTGTTGGTTTGTTTGTTTGTTGGTTTGTTGGTTTGTTCGTTTGTTGGTTTGTTGGTTTGTTCGTTTGTTCGTTAATTGGTTTGTTGGTTTGTTGGTTTGTTGGTTTGTTGGTTTGTTTGCATGTTGGTTTGTTCGTTTGTTGGCTTGTTGGTTTGTTGGCTTGTTGGCTTGTTGGTTTGGTGGTTTGTTGGCTTGTTGGGTTGTTGGTTTGTTGGTTTGTTGGTTTGTTAGCTTGTTGGCTTGTTGGCTTGTTGGTTTGTTGGTTTGTTGGCTTGTTGGTTTGTTGGTTTGTTGGTTTGTTGGTTTGTTGGTTTTTTGGTTTGTTTGCTTGTTGGCTTGTTGGTATGTTAGTTTGTTGGCTTGTTGGTTTGTTGGTTTTTTTGTTTGTTGGCTAGTTGGTTTGTTGGTTTGTTGGTTTGTTGGTTTGTTGGTTTGTTGGTTTGTTGGTTTGTTGGTTTGTTGGTTTATTGGTTTGTTGGTTTGTTGGTTTGTTGGTTTGTTGGTTTGTTGGTTTGTTGGTTTGTTGGTTTGTTGGTTTTTTTGTTTGTTGGCTAGTTGGTTTGTTGGTTTGTTGATTTGTTGGTTTGTTGGTTTGTTGGTTTGTTGGTTTGTTGGTTTGTTGGTTTGTTGGTTTGTTGGTTTGTTGGTTTCTTGGTTTGTTGGTTTGTTGGTTTATTGGTTTGTTGGTTTGTTGGCTTGTTGGCTTGTTGGTTTGTTGGTTTGTTGGTTTGTAGGCTTGTTGGTTTGTTGGGTTGTTTGTTTGTTGGTTTGTTGGGTTGTTGGTTTGTTGTATTGTTGGTTTGTTGGTTTGTTGGTTTGTTGTTTTGTTGGTTTGTAGGTTTCTTGGTTTGTTTGTTTGTTGGTTTGTTCGTTTGTTGGTTTGTTGGTTTGTTGGTTTGTTGGTTTGTTGGTTTGTTGGTTTGTTGGTTTGTGGCTTTGTTGAATTATTTGTTTGTTGGTTTGTTGGTTTGTTGGTTTGTTGGTTTGTTGGTTTGTTGGTTTGTTGGTTTGTTTGTTTGTTCGTTTGTTCGTTTGTTGGCTTGTTGGTTTGTTGGCTTGTTGGCTTGTTGGTTTGTTCGTTTGTTGGTTTGTTGGCTTGTTGGTTTTTTTGTTTGTTGGCTTGTTGGTTTGTTGGTTTGTTGGTTTGTTGGTTTGTTGGTTTGTTGGATTGTTGGTTTGTTGGTTTGTTGGTTTGTTGGTTTGTTGGTTTGTTGGTTTGTTGGTTTGTTGGTTTGTTGGCTTGTTTGCTTGTTGGTTTGTTGGTTTGTAGGCTTGTTGGTTTGTTGGTTTGTTTGTTTGTTGGTTTGTTGGGTTGTTAGTTTGTTGGTTTGTTAGTTTGTTGTTTTGTTGGCTTGTTGTTTTGTTGGTTTGTTGGTTTCTTGGTTTGTTGGTTTGTTTGTTTGTTGGTGTGTTCGTTTGTTGGCTTGTTGGTTTGTTGGCTTGTTGGTTTGTTGGTTTGTTGGTTTGTTGGTTTGTTGGTTTGTTGGTTTGTTGGTTTGTTGCTTTGTTGAATTATTTGTTTGTTGGTTTGTTGGTTTGTTGGTTTTTTGGTTTGTTTGCTTGTTGGCTTGTTGGTATGTTAGTTTGTTGGCTTGTTGGTTTGTTGGTTTTTTTGTTTGTTGGCTAGTTGGTTTGTTGGTTTGTTGGTTTGTTGGTTTGTTGGTTTGTTGGTTTGTTGGTTTGTTGGTTTGTTGGTTTGTTGGTTTGTTGGTTTGTTGGTTTGTTGGTTTGTTGGTTTGTTGGTTTGTTGGTTTGTTGGTTTGTTGGTTTGTTGGTTTGTTGGTTTGTTGGTTTGTTGGTTTGTTGGTTTGTTGGTTTGTTTGTTTGTTGGTTTGTTGGTTTTTTTGTTTGTTGGCTAGTTGGTTTGTTGGTTTGTTGATTTGTTGGTTTGTTGATTTGTTGGTTTGTTGGTTTGTTGGTTTGTTGGTTTGTTGGTTTGTTGGTTTGTTGGTTTGTTGGTTTGTTGGTTTCTTGGTTTGTTGGTTTGTTGGTTTGTTGGTTTGTTGGTTTGTTGGCTTGTTGGCTTGTTGGTTTGTTGGTTTGTTGGTTTGTAGGCTTGTTGGTTTGTTGGGTTGTTTGTTTGTTGGTTTGTTGGGTTGTTGGTTGGTTGTATTGTTGGTTTGTTGGTTTGTTGGCTTGTTGTTTTGTTGGTTTGTAGGTTTCTTGGTTTGTTGGTTTGTTCGTTTGTTGGTTTGTTGGTTTGTTGGTTTGTTGGTTTGTTGGTTTGTTGGTTTGTTGCTTTGTTGAATTATTTGTTTGTTGGTTTGTTGGTTTTTTGGTTTGTTGGTTTGTTGGTTTGTTTGTTTGTTGGTTTGTTCGTTTGTTGGCTTGTTGGTTTGTTGGCTTGTTGGCTTGTTGGTTTGTTCGTTTGTTGGTTTGTTGGCTTGTTGGTTTTTTTGTTTGTTGGCTTGTTGGTTTGTTGGTTTGTTGGTTTGTTGATTTGTTGGTTTATTGGTTTGTTGGTTTGTTGGTTTGTTGGTTTGTTGGTTTGTTGGTTTGTTGGTTTGTTGGTTTGTTGGTTTGTTGGTTTGTTGGTTTGTTGGTTTGTTGGTTTGTTGGCTTGTTGGCTTGTTGGTTTGTTGGTTTGTTGGTTTGTAGGCTTGTTGGTTTGTTGGTTTGTTTGTTTGTTGGTTTGTTGGGTTGTTGGTTTGTTGGTTTGTTGGTTTGTTGTTTTGTTGGCTTGTTGTTTTGTTGGTTTGTTGGTTTCTTGGTTTGTTGGTTTGTTTGTTTGTTGGTGTGTTCGTTTGTTGGCTTGTTGGTTTGTTGGCTTGTTGGCTTGTTGGTTTGTTCGTTTGTTGGTTTGTTGGTTTGTTCGTTTGTTGGTTTGGTGGCTTGTTGGTTTGTTGGTTTGTTGGTTTGTTGGTTTGTTGGTTTGTTGGCTTGTTGGTTTGTTGGCTTGTTGGTTTGTTGGTTTATTTGTTTGTTGGTTTGTTGATTTGTTGGTTTATTTCTTTGTTGGCTTGTTGGTTTGTTGGCTTGTTGGCTTGTTTGTTTGTTGGTTTGTTGGTTTGTTGGTTTGTTGGCTTGTTGGCTTGTTGGTTTGTTAGTTTGTTGGCTTGTTGGCTTGTTGGTTTGTTGGTTTGTTGGTTTGTTGGTTTGTTGGTTTGTTGGTTTGTTGGTTTGTTGGTTTGTTGGTTTGTTGGTTTGTTGGTTTGTTGGCTTGTTGGCTTGTTGGTTTGTTTGCTTGTTGGTTTGTTGGTTTGTTCGTTTGTTGGTTTGTTCGTTTGTTCGTTTGTTCGTTTGTTCGTTTATTGGTTTATTGGTTTGTTGGTTTGTTGGTTTGTTGGTTTGTTTGCTTGTTGGTTTGTTCATTTGATGGCTTGCTGGTTTGTTGGCTTGTTAGCTTGTTGGTTTGTTGGTTTGTTGGCTTGTTGGTTTGTTGGTTTATTGGTTTGTTGGTTTGTTGGTTTGTTGGTTTGTTGGTTTTTTGGTTGTTTGGTTTGTTGTCTTGTTGGCTTGTTGGTTTGTTGGTTTGTTGGCTTGTTGGTTTGTTGGTTTGTAGGTTTGTTGGTTTGTTGGTTTCTTGGTTTGTTGGTTTGTTGGTTTGTTGGTTTGTTGGTTTGTTGGTTTGTTGGTTTGTTGGCTTGTTGGCTTGTTGGTTTGTTTGTTTGTTGGTGTGTTGGTTTGTTCGTTTGTTGGTTTATTGGTTTGTTCGTTTGTTCGTTTATTGGTTTGTTAGTTTGTTGGTTTGTTGGTTTGTTGGTTTGTTTGCATGTTGGTTTGTTCGTTTGTTGGCTTGTTGGTTTGTTGGCTTGTTGGCTTGTTGGTTTGGTGGTTTGTTGGCTTGTTGGTTTGTTGGTTTGTTGGTTTGTTGGTTTGTTAGCTTGTTGGCTGGTTGGCTTGTTGGTTTGTTGGTTTGTTGGTTTGTTGGTTTGTTGGTTTGTTGGTTTGTTGGTTTGTTGGTTTTTTGGTTTGTTTGCTTGTTGGCTTGTTGGTATGTTAGTTTGTTGGCTTGTTGGTTTGTTGGTTTTTTTGTTTGTTGGGTAGTTGGTTTGTTGGTTTGTTGGTTTGTTGGTTTGTTGGTTTGTTGGTTTGTTGGTTTGTTGGTTTGTTGGTTTGTTGGTTTTTTTGTTTGTTGGCTAGTTGGTTTGTTGGTTTGTTGGTTTGTTGGTTTGTTGGTTTGTTGGTTTGTTGGTTTGTTGGTTTGTTGGTTTGTTGGTTTGTTGGTTTGTTGGTTTGTTGGTTTGTTGGTTTGTTGGTTTGTTGGTTTGTTGGTTTGCTGGTTTGTTGGTTTGTTGGCTTGTTGGCTTGTTGGTTTGTTGGTTTGTAGGCTTGTTGGTTTGTTGGTTTGTTTGTTTGTTGGTTTGTTGGTTTGTTGGGTTGTTGGTTTGTTGTATTGTTGGTTTGTTGGTTTGTTGGCTTGTTGTTTTGTTGGTTTGTAGGTTTCTTGGTTTGTTTGTTTGTTGGTTTGTTGGTTTGTTGGTTTGTTGGTTTGCTGGTTTGTTGGTTTGTTGGTTTGTTGGTTTGTTAGTTTGTTGATTTATTTGTTTGTTGGTTTGTTGGTTTGTTGGTTTGTTTGTTTGTTGGTTTGTTCGTTTGTTGGCTTGTTGGTTTGTTGGCTTGTTGGCTTGTTGGTTTGTTCGTTTGTTGGTTTGTTAGCTTGTTGGTTTGTTGGTTTGTTGGTTTTTTTGTTTGTTGGCTTGTTGGTTTGTTGGTTTGTTGGTTTGTTGATTTGTTGGTTTGTTGGTTTGTTGGTTTGTTGGTTTGTTGGTTTGTTGGTTTGTTGGTTTGTTGGTTTGTTGGTTTGTTGGCTTGTTGGCTTGTTGGTTTGTTGGTTTGTAGGCTTGTTGGTTTGTTGGTTTGTTTGTTTGTTGGTTTGTTGGGTTGTTGGTTTGTTGGTTTGTTGGTTTGTTGGTTTGTTGGCTTGTTGTTTTGTAGGTTTGTTGGTTTCTTGGTTTGTTGGTTTGTTGGTTTGTTGGTTTGTTGATTTATTTGTTTGTTGGTTTGTTGGTTTGTTTGTTTGTTGGTGTGTTCGTTTGTTGGCTTTTTGGTTTGTTGGCTTGTTTGGCTTGTTGGTTTGTTCGTTTGTTGGTTTGTTGGTTTGTTCGTTTGTTGGTTTGGTGGCTTGTTGGTTTGTTGGTTTGTTGGTTTGTTGGTTTGTTGGTTTGTTGGCTTGTTGGCTTGTTGGTTTGTTGGCTTGTTGGTTTGTTGGTTTATTGGTTTGTTGGTTTGTTGATTTGTTGGTTTAATTCTTTGTTGGCTTGTTGGTTTGTTGGCCTGTTGGCTTGTTTGTTTGTTGGTTTGTTGGTTTGTTGGTTTGTTGGCTCGTTGGCTTGTTGTTTTGTTAGTTTGTTGGCTTGTTGGCTTGTTGGTTTGTTGGTTTGTTAGTTTGTTCGTTTGTTGGTTTATTGGCTTGTTGGTTTGTTTGTTTGTTGGTTTGTTGGTTTGCTCGTTTGTTGGTTTGTTGGTTTGTTCGTTTGTTCGTTTATTGGTTTATTGGTTTGTTGGTTTGTTGGTTTGTTTGCTTGTTGTTTTGATGGCTTGTTGGTTTGTTGGCTTGTTAGCTTGTTGGTTTGTTGGTTTGTTGGCTTGTTGGTTTGTTGGTTTATTGGTTTGTTGGTTTGTTGGTTTGTTGGTTTGTTGGTTTGTTGGTTTTTTGGTTTTTTGGTTTGTTGGCTTGTTGGCTTGTTGGTTTGTTGGTTTGTTGGCTTGTTGGTTTGTTCGTTTGTTCGTTTGTTGATTTGTTGGTTTGTTGGTTTGTTGGTTTTTTGGTTTGTTGGCTTGTTGGCTTGTTGGTATGTTAGTTTGTTGGCTTGTTGGTTTGTTGGTTTGTTGGTTTTTTTGTTTGTTGGCTAGTTGGTTTGTTGGTTTGTTGGTTTGTTGGTTTGTTGGTTTGTTGGTTTGTTGGTTTTCTTGTTTGTTGGCTTGTTGGTTTGTTGGTTTGTTGGTTTGTTGGTTTGTTGGTTTGTTGGTTTGTTGGTTTGTTGGTTCGTTGGTTTTTTTGTTTGTTGGCTAGTTGGTTTGTTGGTTTGTTGGTTCGTTGGTTTGTTGGTTTGTTGGTTTGTTGGTTTGTTGGTTTGTAGGCTTGTTGGTTTGTTGGTTTGTTTGTTTGTTGGTTTGTTGGGTTGTTAATTTGTTGTATTGTTGATTTGTTGGTTTGTTGGCTTGTTGTTTTGTTAGTTTGTAGGTTTCTTGGTTTGTTTGTTTGTTGGTTTGTTGGTTTGTTGGTTTGTTGGTTTGCTGGTTTGTTGGTTTGATGGTTTGTTGGCTTGTTGATTTATTTGTTTGTTGGTTTGTTGGTTTGTTGGTTTGTTGGTTTGTTTGTTTGTTGGTTTGTTCGTTTGTTGGCTTGTTGGTTTGTTGGCTTGTTGGCTTGTTGGTTTGTTCGTTTGTTGGTTTGTTGGTTTGTTCATTTGTTGGTTTGTTGGCTTGTTGGTTTGTTGGTTTGTTGGTTTGTTGGTTTGTTGGTTTGTTGGTTTGTTGGCTTGTTGGTTTGTTGGCTTGTTGGTTTGTTGGTTCGTTGGTTTTTTTGTTTGTTGGCTAGTTGGTTTGTTGGTTTGTTGGTTCGTTGGTTTGTTGGTTTGTTGGTTTGTTGGTTTGTTGGTTTGTTGGTTTGTTGGTTTGTTGGTTTGTAGGCTTGTTGGTTTGTTGGTTTGTTTGTTTGTTGGTTTGTTGGGTTGTTAATTTGTTGTATTGTTGATTTGTTGGTTTGTTGGCTTGTTGTTTTGTTGGTTTGTAGGTTTCTTGGTTTGTTTGTTTGTTGGTTTGTTGGTTTGTTGGTTTGTTGGTTTGCTGGTTTGTTGGTTTGATGGTTTGTTGGTTTGTTGATTTATTTGTTTGTTGGTTTGTTGGTTTGTTGGTTTGTTGGTTTGTTGGTTTGTTTGTTTGTTGGTTTGTTCGTTTGTTGGTTTGTTGGCTTGTTGGCTTGTTGGTTTGTTCGTTTGTTGGTTTGTTGGCTTGTTGGTTTGTTGGTTTGTTGGTTTTTTTGTTTGTTGGCTTGTTGGTTTGTTGGTTTGTTGGTTTGTTGATTTGTTGGTTTGTTGGTTTGTTGGTTTGTTGGTTTGTTGGTTTGTTGGTTTGTTGGTTTGTTGGTTTGTTGGCTTGTTGGCTTGTTGGTTTGTTGGCTTGTAGGCTTGTTGGTTTGTTGGTTTGTTTGTTTGTTGGTTTGTTGGGTTGTTGGTTTGTTGGTTTGTTGGTTTGTTGGTTTGTTGGCTTGTTGTTTTGTAGGTTTGTTGGTTTCTTGGTTTGTTGGTTTGTTGGTTTGTTGGTTTGTTGATTTATTTGTTTGTTGGTTTGTTGGTTTGTTTGTTTGTTGGTGTGTTCGTTTGTTGGCTTGTTGGTTTGTTGGCTTGTTGGCTTGTTGGTTTGTTCGTTTGTTGGTTTGTTGGTTTGTTCGTTTGTTGGTTTGGTGGCTTGTTGGTTTGTTGGTTTGTTGGTTTGTTGGTTTGTTGGTTTGTTGGTTTGTTGGCTTGTTGGCTTGTTGGTTTGTTGGCTTGTTGGTTTGTTGGTTTATTTGTTTGTTGGTTTGTTGATTTGTTGGTTTAATTCTTTGTTGGCTTGTTGGTTTGTTGGCCTGTTGGCTTGTTTGTTTGTTGGTTTGTTGGTTTGTTGGTTTGTTGGCTTGTTGGCTTGTTGTTTTGTTAGTTTGTTGGCTTGTTGGCTTGTTGGTTTGTTGGTTTGTTAGTTTGTTAGTTTGTTGGTTTATTGGTTTGTTGGTTTGTTGGTTTGTTGGCTTGTTGGCTTGTTGGTTTGTTTGTTTGTTGGTTTGTTGGTTTGCTCGTTTGTTGGTTTGTTGGTTTGTTCGTTTGTTCGTTTATTGGTTTATTGGTTTGTTGGTTTGTTGGTTTGTTTGCTTGTTGTTTTGATGGCTTGTTGGTTTGTCGGCTTGTTAGCTTGTTGGTTTGTTGGTTTGTTGGCTTGTTGGTTTGTTGGTTTATTGGTTTGTTGGTTTGTTGGTTTGTTGGTTTGTTGGTTTGTTGGTTTGTTGGTTTGTTGGTTTTTTGGTTTTTTGGTTTGTTGGCTTGTTGGCTTGTTGGTTTGTTGGTTTGTTGGCTTGTTGGTTTGTTCGTTTGTTGGTTTGTTGGTTTGTTGGTTTGTTGGTTTGTTGGTTTTTTGGTTTGTTGGTTTGTTGGCTTGTTGGCTTGTTGGTATGTTAGTTTGTTGGCTTGTTGGTTTGTTGGTTTGTTGGTTTTTTTGTTTGTTGGCTAGTTGGTTTGTTGGTTTGTTGGTTTGTTGGTTTGTTGGTTTGTTGGTTTGTTGGTTTTCTTGTTTGTTGGCTTGTTGGTTTGTTGGTTTGTTGGTTTGTTGGTTTGTTGGTTGGTTGGTTTGTTGGTTTGTTGGTTCGTTGGTTTTTTTGTTTGTTGGCTAGTTGGTTTGTTGGTTTGTTGGTTCGTTGGTTTGTTGGTTTGTTGGTTTGTTGGTTTGTTGGTTTGTTGGTTTATAGGCTTGTTGGTTTGTTGGTTTGTTTGTTTGTTTGTTTGTTGGGTTGTTAATTTGTTGTATTGTTGATTTGTTGGTTTGTTGGCTTGTTGTTTTGTTGGTTTGTAGGTTTCTTGGTTTGTTTGTTTGTTGGTTTGTTGGTTTGTTGGTTTGCTGGTTTGTTGGTTTGATGGTTTGTTGGTTTGTTGATTTATTTGTTTGTTGGTTTGTTGGTTTGTTGGTTTGTTTGTTTGTTGGTTTGTTCGTTTGTTGGCTTGTTGGTTTGTTGGCTTGTTGGCTTGTTGGTTTGTTCGTTTGTTGGCTTGTTGGTTTGTTCATTTGTTGGTTTGTTGGCTTGTTGGTTTGTTGGTTTGTTGGTTTGTTGGTTTGTTGGTTTGTTGGTTTGTTGGCTTGTTGGTTTGTTGTCTTGTTGGTTTGTTGGTTTATTTGTTTGTTGGTTTGTTGGTTTGTTTGTTTATTTCTTTGTTGGCTTGTTGGTTTGTAAGCTTGTTGGCTTGTTTGTTTGTTGGTTTGTTGGTTTGTTGGTTTGTTGGTTCGTTGGTTTGTTGGTTTGTTGGCTTGTTGTCTTGTAGGTTTGTTTGTTTGTTGGTTTGTTGGTTTGTTCGTTTGTTGGTTTGTTGGTTTGTTGGTTTGTTCGTTTGTTCGTTCATTGGTTTGTTAGTTTGTTGGTTTGTTGGCTTGTTAGCTTGTTGGTTTGTTGGTTTGTTGGCTTGTTGGTTTGTTGGTTTATTGGTTTGTTGGTTTGTTGGTTTGTTGGTTTGTTGGTTTTTTGGTTTGTTGGCTTGTTGGCTTGTTGGTTTGTTGGTTTGTTGGCTGGTTGGTTTGTTGGTTTTTTGGTTTCTTGGTTTGTTGGTTTGTTGGTTTGTTGGTTTGTTGCTTTGTTGGCTGGTTGGCTTGTTGGTTTGTTTGTTTGTTGGTTTGTTGGTTTGGTCGTTTGTTGGTTTGTTGGTTTGTTCGTTTGTTCGTTTGTTCGTTTATTGGTTTGTTGGTTTGTTGGTTTGTTGGTTTGTTGGTTTGTTGGTTTGTTTGCATGTTGGTTTGTTCGTTTGTTGGCTTGTTGGTTTGTTGGCTTGTTGGCTTGTTGGTTTGGTGGTTTGTTGGCTTGTTGGTTTGTTGGTTTGTTGGTTTGTTGGTTTGTTGGCTTGTTGGTTTGTTGGCTTGTTGGTTTGTTGGTTTGTTGGTTTTTGGTTTGTTGGTTTGTTGGTTTGTTGGTTTTTTGGTTTGTTGGCTTGTTGGCTTGTTGGTTTGCTGGTTTGTTGGCTTGTTGGTTTGTTGGTTTGTTGGTTTCTTGGTTTGTTGGTTTATTTGTTTGTTGATTACTAGGTTTGTTGGTTTGTTGGTTTGTTGGCTTGTTGGTTTGTTGGTTTGTTGGTTTTCTTGTTTGTTGGTTTGTTGGTTTGTTGGTTTTCTTGTTTGTTGGCTTGTTGGTTTGTTGGTTTGTTGGTTTGTTGGTTTGTTGGTTTGTTGGTTTGTTGGTTTGTTGGCTTGTTGGCTTGTTGGTTTGTTGGTTTGTAGGCTTGTTGGTTTGTTGGTTTGTTGGGTTGTTGGTTTGTTGGTTTGTTGGTTTGTTGGTTTGTTGGTTTGTTGGCTTGTTGTTTTGTTGGTTTCTTGGTTTCTTGGTTTGTTTGTTTGTTTGTTTGTTGGTTTGTTGGTTTGTTGGTTTGTTGGTTTGTTGGTTTGTTGGTTTGTTGGTTTGTTGGTTTGTTGGTTTGTTGGTTTGTTGGTTTGTTGGTTTGTTGATTTATTTGTTTGTTGGTTTGTTGGTTTGTTGGTTTGTTTGTTTGTTGGTTTGTTCGTTTGTTGGCTTGTTGGTTTGTTGGCTTGTTGGCTTGTTGGTTTGTTCGTTTGTTTGTTTGTTGGTTTGTTCGTTTGTTGGTTTGTTGGTCTGTTGGTTTGTTTGCTTGTTGGCTTGTTGGTTTGTTGGTTTGTTGGCTTGTTCGTTTGTTGGTTTGTTGGTTTGTTGGTTTGTTTGTTTGTTGGTTTGTTGGTTTGTTGGCTTGTTGGCTTGTTGGCTTGTTTGTTTGTTGGTTTGTTGGTCTGTTGGTTTGTTTGCTTGTTGGCTTGTTGGTTTGTTGGTTTGTTGGCTTGTTCGTTTGTTGGTTTGTTGGTTTGTTGGCTTGTTGGCTTGTTGGTTTGTTGGTTTGTTTGTTTGTTGGTTTGTTGGTTTGTTGGTTTGTTGGTTTGTTGGCTTGTTGGCTTGTTGGTTTGTTGGTTTGTTTGTTTGTTAGTTTGTTGGTTTGTTCGTTTGTTGGTTTGTTGGTTTGTTAGGTTGTTCGTTTATTGGTTTGTTGGTTTGTTGGTTTGTTGGTTTGTTGGCTTGTTGGTTTGTTGGTTTGTTGATTTGTTGGTTTGTTGGTTTTTTGGTTTTTTGGTTTGTTGGCTTGTGGCTTGTTGGTTTGTTGGTTTGTTGGCTTGTTGGTTTGTTGGTTTGTTGGTTTCTTGGTTTGTTGGTTTGTTGGTTTGTTGGTTTGTTGGTTTGTTGGTTTGTTGGTTTGTTGGCTTATTGGCTTGTTGGTTTGTTTGTTTGTTGGTTTGTTGGTTTGTTGGTTAGTTCGTTTGTTGGTTTGTTGGTTTGTTCGGTTGTTCGTTTATTGGTTTGTTGGTTTGTTGGTTTGTTGGTTTGTTGGTTTGTTGGCTTGTTGGTTTGTTGGTTTGTTGGTTTGTTGGTTTGTTGGTTTGTTAGTTTGTTGGCTTGTTGGTTTTTTGGTTTGTTGGCTTGTTGGTTTGTTGGTTTGTTGGTTTGTTGGTTTCTTGGTTTATTGGTTTGTTGGTTTGTTGGTTACTTGGTTTATTGGTTTGTTGGTGTGTTGGCTTGTTGGTTTGTAGGTTTGTTGGTTTTTTTGTTTGTTGGTTTGTTGGTTTGTTGGTATGTTGGTATGTTGGTTTGTTGGTTTGTTCGTTTGTTGGTTTGTTGGTTTGTTGGTTTGTAGGTTTGTTGGTTTGTTGGCTTGTTGGCTTGTTGGTTTGGTGGTTTGTAGGCTTGTTGGTTTGTTGGTTTGTTTGTTTGTTGGTTTGTTGGTTTGTTGGTTTGTTGGTTTGTTGGTTTGTTGGTTTGTTGGTTTGTTGGTTTGTTGGTTTGTTGGTTTGTTGGCTTGTTGGCTTGTTGGGTTGTTGGTTTGTAGACTTGTTGGTTTGTTGGTTTGTTTGTTTGTTGGTTTGTTGGGTTGTTGGTTTGTTGGTTTGTTGGTTTGTTGGCTTGTTGTTTTGTTGGTTTGTTGGATTCTTGGTTTGTTTGTTTGTTGGTTTGTTGGTTTGTTGGTTTGTTGGTTTGTTGGTTTGTTGGTTTGTTGGTTTGTTGGTTTGTTGGTTTGTTGGTTTGTTCGTTTGTTGGTTTGTTGGTTTGTTCGTTTGTTAGTTTGTTGGCTTGTTCGTTTGTTGGCTTGTTGGTTTATTGGCGTGTTAGTTTGTTGGTTTGTTGGTTTGTTGGTTTGTTGGCTTGTTCGTTTGTTGGTTTGTTGGTTGTTTGTTTGTTTGTTTGTTCATTTATTGGTTTGTTGGTTTGTTTGCTTGTTGGCTTGTTCGTTTGTTGGCTTGTTGGTTTGTTGGCTTGTTGGCTTGTTGGTTTGTTGGTTTGTTGGCTTGTTGGTTTGTTGGTTTGTTGGTTTGTTGGTTTGTTGGCTTGTTGGCTTGTTGGTTTGTTGGTTTGTAGGCTTGTTGGTTTGTTGGTTTGTTTGTTTGTTGGTTTGCTGGCTTGTTGGCTTGTTGGTTTGTTGGTTTGTTAGCTTGTTGGTTTGTTGGTTTGTTGGTTTGTTGGTTTGTTGGTTTGTTGATTACTTGGTTTGTTGGTTTGTTCGTTTGTTGGCTTGTTGGTTTGTTGGTTTGTTTGTTTGTTGGCTTGTTGGCTTGTTGGTTTGTTGGTTTGTTGGTTTGTTGGTTTGTTGGTTTGTTGGTTTGTTGGTTTGTTGGTTTGTTGGTTTGTTGGTTTGTTGGTTTGTTGGTTTGTTGGTTTGTTGGTTTGTTGGTTTGTTGGTTTGTTGGTTTGTTGGTTTGTTGGTTTGTTGGTTTGTTGGTTTGTTAGTTTGTTGGTTTGTTGGTTTGTTGGTTTGTTGGCTTGTTGTCTTGTTGGTTTGTTGGTTTGTTGGCTTGTAGGCTTGTTGGTTTGTTGGTTTGTTTGTTTGTTGGTTTGTTGGGTTGTTGGTTTGTTGGTTTGTTGGTTTTTTGGGTTGTTGGCTTGTTGTTTTTTTGGTTTGTTGGTTTCTTGGTTTGTTTGTTTGTTGGTTTGTTGGTTTGTTGGTTTGTTGGTTTGTTGGTTTGTTGGTTTGTTGGTTTGTTGGTTTGTTGGTTTGTTGGTTTGATGATTTATTTGTTTGTTGGTTTGTTGGTTTGTTTGTTCGTTGGTGTGTTCGTTTGTTGGCTTGTTGGTTTGTTGGCTTGTTGGCTTGTTGGTTTGTTCGTTTGTTGGTTTGTTGGTTTGTTCGTTTGTTGGTTTGTTGATTTGTTGGTTTATTTCTTTGTTGGCTTGTTGGTTTGTTGGCTTGTTGGCTTGTTTGTTTTTTGGTTTGTTGGTTTGTTGGCTTGTTGGCTTGTTGGTTTGCTAGTTTGTTGGTTTGTTGGCTTGTTGGTTTGTTGGCTTGTTGGTTTGTTGGTTTATTTGTTTGTTGGTTTGTTGATTTGTTGGTTTATTTCTTTGCTGGCTTGTTGGTTTGTTGGCTTGTTGGCTTGTTTGTTTGTTGGTCTGTTGGTTTGTTGGCTTGTTGGCTTGTTGGTTTGCTAGTTTGTTGGCTTGCTGGCTTGTTGGTTTAATGGTTTGTTGGTTTGTTGGTTTGTTGGTTTGTTGGTTTGTTGGTTTGTTGGTTTGTTGGTTTGTTGGCTTGTTGGCTTGTTGGTTTGTTTGTTTGTTAGTTTGTTGGTTTGTTCGTTTGTTGGTTTGTTGGTTTGTTCGTTTGTTCGTTTATTGGTTTGTTGGTTTGTTGGTTTGTTGGTTTGTTAGCTTGTTGGCTTGTTGGTTTGTTGGCTTGTTGGTTTGTTGGTTTGTTGGTTTGTTGGTTTGTTGGCTTGTTGGTTTGTTGGCTTGTTAGCTTGTTGGCTTGTTGGTTTGTTGGCTTGTTGGTTTGTTGGTTTGTTGGTTTGTTGGTTTGTTGGCTTGTGGCTTGTTGGTTTGTTGGTTTGTTGGTTTGTTGGCTTGTTGGTTTGTTGGTTTGTTGGTTTCTTGGTTTGTTGGTTTGTTGGTTTGTTGGTTTGTTGGTTTGTTGGTTTGTTGGTTTGTTGGCTTATTGGCTTGTTGGTTTGTTTGTTTGTTGGTTTGTTGGTTTGTTGGTTAGTTCGTTTGTTGGTTTGTTGGTTTGTTCGGTTGTTCGTTTATTGGTTTGTTGGTTTGTTGGTTTGTTGGTTTGTTGGTTTGTTGGCTTGTTGGTTTGTTGGTTTGTTGGTTTGTTGGTTTGTTGGTTTGTTAGTTTGTTGGCTTGTTGGTTTTTTGGTTTGTTGGCTTGTTGGTTTGTTGGTTTGTTGGTTTGTTGGTTTCTTGGTTTATTGGTTTGTTGGTTTGTTGGTTACTTGGTTTATTGGTTTGTTGGTGTGTTGGCTTGTTGGTTTGTAGGTTTGTTGGTTTTTTTGTTTGTTGGTTTGTTGGTTTGTTGGTTTGTTGGTATGTTGGTTTGTTGGTTTGTTGGTTTGTTCGTTTGTTGGTTTGTTGGTTTGTTGCTTTGTAGGTTTGTTGGTTTGTTGGCTTGTTGGCTTGTTGGTTTGGTGGTTTGTAGGCTTGTTGGTTTGTTGGTTTGTTTGTTTGTTGGTTTGTTGGTTTGTTGGTTTGTTGGTTTGTTGGTTTGTTGGTTTGTTGGTTTGTTGGTTTGTTGGCTTGTTGGCTTGTTGGGTTGTTGGTTTGTAGACTTGTTGGTTTGTTGGTTTGTTTGTTTATTTCTTTGTTGGCTTGTTGGTTTGTAAGCTTGTTGGCTTGTTTGTTTGTTGGTTTGTTGGTTTGTTGGTTTGTTGGTTCGTTGGTTTGTTGGTTTGTTGGCTTGTTGTCTTGTAGGTTTGTTTGTTTGTTGGTTTGTTGGTTTGTTCGTTTGTTGGTTTGTTGGTTTGTTGGTTTGTTCGTTTGTTCGTTCATTGGTTTGTTAGTTTGTTGGTTTGTTGGCTTGTTAGCTTGTTGGTTTGTTGGTTTGTTGGCTTGTTGGTTTGTTGGTTTATTGGTTTGTTGGTTTGTTGGTTTGTTGGTTTGTTGGTTTTTTGGTTTGTTGGCTTGTTGGCTTGTTGGTTTGTTGGTTTGTTGGCTGGTTGGTTTGTTGGTTTTTTGGTTTCTTGGTTTGTTGGTTTGTTGGTTTGTTGGTTTGTTGCTTTGTTGGCTGGTTGGCTTGTTGGTTTGTTTGTTTGTTGGTTTGTTGGTTTGGTCGTTTGTTGGTTTGTTGGTTTGTTCGTTTGTTCGTTTGTTCGTTTATTGGTTTGTTGGTTTGTTGGTTTGTTGGTTTGTTGGTTTGTTGGTTTGTTTGCATGTTGGTTTGTTCGTTTGTTGGCTTAATGGTTTGTTGGCTTGTTGGCTTGTTGGTTTGGTGGTTTGTTGGCTTGTTGGTTTGTTGGTTTGTTGGTTTGTTGGTTTGTTGGCTTGTTGGTTTGTTGGCTTGTTGGTTTGTTGGTTTGTTGGTTTTTGGTTTGTTGGTTTGTTGGTTTGTTGGTTTTTTGGTTTGTTGGCTTGTTGGCTTGTTGGTTTGCTGGTTTGTTGGCTTGTTGGTTTGTTGGTTTGTTGGTTTCTTGGTTTGTTGGTTTATTTGTTTGTTGATTACTAGGTTTGTTGGTTTGTTGGTTTGTTGGCTTGTTGGTTTGTTGGTTTGTTGGTTTTCTTGTTTGTTGGTTTGTTGGTTTGTTGGTTTTCTTGTTTGTTGGCTTGTTAGTTTGTTGGTTTGTTGGTTTGTTGGTTTGTTGGTTTGTTGGTTTGTTGGTTTGTTGGCTTGTTGGCTTGTTGGTTTGTTGGTTTGTAGGCTTGTTGGTTTGTTGGTTTGTTGGGTTGTTGGTTTGTTGGTTTGTTGGTTTGTTGGTTTGTTGGTTTGTTGGCTTGTTGTTTTGTTGGTTTCTTGGTTTCTTGGTTTGTTTGTTTGTTGGTTTGTTGGTTTGTTGGTTTGTTGGTTTGTTGGTTTGTTGGTTTGTTGGTTTGTTGGTTTGTTGGTTTGTTGGTTTGTTGGTTTTTTGGTTTGTTGGTTTGTTGATTTATTTGTTTGTTGGTTTGTTGGTTTGTTGGTTTGTTTGTTTGTTGGTTTGTTCGTTTGTTGGCTTGTTGGTTTGTTGGCTTGTTGGCTTGTTGGTTTGTTCGTTTGTTTGTTTGTTGGTTTGTTCGTTTGTTGGTTTGTTGGTCTGTTGGTTTGTTTGCTTGTTGGCTTGTTGGTTTGTTGGTTTGTTGGCTTGTTCGTTTGTTGGGTTGTTGGTTTGTTGGTTTGTTTGTTTGTTGGTTTGTTGGTTTGTTGGCTTGTTGGTTTGTTGGCTTGTTGGTTTGTTGGTTTATTTGTATGTTGGTTTGATGGTTTGTTGGTTCATTTCTTTGTTGGCTTGTTGGTTTGTTGGCTTGTTGGCTTGTTTGTTTGTTGGTTTGTTGGTCTGTTGGTTTGTTTGCTTGTTGGCTTGTTGGTTTGTTGGTTTGTTGGCTTGTTCGTTTGTTGGTTTGTTGGTTTGTTGGCTTGTTGGCTTGTTGGTTTGTTGGTTTGTTTGTTTGTTGGTTTGTTGGTTTGTTGGTTTGTTGGTTTGTTGGCTTGTTGGCTTGTTGGTTTGTTGGTTTGTTTGTTTGTTAGTTTGTTGGTTTGTTCGTTTGTTGGTTTGTTGGTTTGTTAGGTTGTTCGTTTATTGGTTTGTTGGTTTGTTTGTTTGTTGGTTTGTTGGCTTGTTGGTTTGTTGGTTTGTTGATTTGTTGGTTTGTTGGTTTTTTGGTTTTTTGGTTTGTTGGCTTGTGGCTTGTTGGTTTGTTGGTTTGTTGGCTTGTTGGTTTGTTGGTTTGTTGGTTTCTTGGTTTGTTGGTTTGTTGGTTTGTTGGTTTGTTGGTTTGTTGGTTTGTTGGTTTGTTGGCTTATTGGCTTGTTGGTTTGTTTGTTTGTTGGTTTGTTGGTTTGTTGGTTAGTTCGTTTGTTGGTTTGTTGGTTTGTTCGGTTGTTCGTTTATTGGTTTGTTGGTTTGTTGGTTTGTTGGTTTGTTGGTTTGTTGGCTTGTTGGTTTGTTGGTTTGTTGGTTTGTTGGTTTGTTGGTTTGTTAGTTTGTTGGCTTGTTGGTTTTTTGGTTTGTTGGCTTGTTGGTTTGTTGGTTTGTTGGTTTGTTGGTTTCTTGGTTTATTGGTTTGTTGGTTTGTTGGTTACTTGGTTTATTGGTTTGTTGGTGTGTTGGCTTGTTGGTTTGTAGGTTTGTTGGTTTTTTTGTTTGTTGGTTTGTTGGTTTGTTGGTTTGTTGGTATGTTGGTTTGTTGGTTTGTTGGTTTGTTCGTTTGTTGGTTTGTTGGTTTGTTGGTTTGTAGGTTTGTTGGTTTGTTGGCTTGTTGGCTTGTTGGTTTGGTGGTTTGTAGGCTTGTTGGTTTGTTGGTTTGTTTGTTTGTTGGTTTGTTGGTTTGTTGGTTTGTTGGTTTGTTGGTTTGTTGGTTTGTTGGTTTGTTGGTTTGTTGGTTTGTTGGTTTGTTGGCTTGTTGGCTTGTTGGGTTGTTGGTTTGTAGACTTGTTGGTTTGTTGGTTTGTTTGTTTGTTGGTTTGTTGGGTTGTTGGTTTGTTGGTTTGTTGGTTTGTTGGTTTGTTGGCTTGTTGTTTTGTTGGTTTGTTGGATTCTTGGTTTGTTTGTTTGTTGGTTTGTTGGTTTGTTGGTTTGTTGGTTTGTTGGTTTGTTGGTTTGTTGGTTTGTTGGTTTGTTGGTTTGTTGGTTTGTTGGTTTGTTCGTTTGTTGGTTTGTTGGTTTGTTCGTTTGTTAGTTTGTTGGCTTGTTCGTTTGTTGGCTTGTTGGTTTATTGGCGTGTTAGTTTGTTGGTTTGTTGGTTTGTTGGTTTGTTGGCTTGTTCGTTTGTTGGTTTGTTGGTTGTTTGTTTGTTTGTTTGTTCATTTATTGGTTTGTTGGTTTGTTTGCTTGTTGGCTTGTTCGTTTGTTGGCTTGTTGGTTTGTTGGCTTGTTGGCTTGTTGGTTTGTTGGTTTGTTGGCTTGTTGGTTTGTTGGTTTGTTGGTTTGTTGGTTTGTTGGCTTGTTGGCTTGTTGGTTTGTTGGTTTGTAGGCTTGTTGGTTTGTTGGTTTGTTTGTTTGTTGGTTTGCTGGCTTGTTGGCTTGTTGGTTTGTTGGTTTGTTAGCTTGTTGGTTTGTTGGTTTGTTGGTTTGTTGGTTTGTTGGTTTGTTGATTACTTGGTTTGTTGGTTTGTTCGTTTGTTGGCTTGTTGGTTTGTTGGTTTGTTGGTTTTTTTGTTTGTTGGCTTGTTGGTTTGTTGGTTTGTTGGTTTGTTGGTTTGTTGGTTTGTTGGTTTGTTGGTTTGTTGGTTTGTTGGTTTGTTGGTTTGTTGGTTTGTTGGTTTGTTGGTTTGTTGGTTTGTTGGTTTGTTGGTTTGTTGGTTTGTTAGTTTGTTGGTTTGTTGGTTTGTTGGTTTGTTGGCTTGTTGTCTTGTTGGTTTGTTGGTTTGTTGGCTTGTAGGCTTGTTGGTTTGTTTGTTTGTTGGTTTGTTGGGTTGTTGGTTTGTTGGTTTGTTGGTTTTTTGGGTTGTTGGCTTGTTGTTTTTTTGGTTTGTTGGTTTCTTGGTTTGTTTGTTTGTTGGTTTGTTGGTTTGTTGGTTTGTTGGTTTGTTGGTTTGTTGGTTTGTTGGTTTGTTGGTTTGTTGGTTTGATGATTTATTTGTTTGTTGGTTTGTTGGTTTGTTTGTTCGTTGGTGTGTTCGTTTGTTGGCTTGTTGGTTTGTTGGCTTGTTGGCTTGTTGGTTTGTTCGTTTGTTGGTTTGTTGGTTTGTTCGTTTGTTGGTTTGTTGATTTGTTGGTTTATTTCTTTGTTGGCTTGTTGGTTTGTTGGCTTGTTGGCTTGTTTGTTTGTTGGTTTGTTGGTTTGTTGGCTTGTTGGCTTGTTGGTTTGCTAGTTTGTTGGTTTGTTGGCTTGTTGGTTTGTTGGCTTGTTGGTTTGTTGGTTTATTTGTTTGTTGGTTTGTTGATTTGTTGGTTTATTTCTTTGCTGGCTTGTTGGTTTGTTGGCTTGTTGGCTTGTTTGTTTGTTGGTCTGTTGGTTTGTTGGCTTGTTGGCTTGTTGGTTTGCTAGTTTGTTGGCTTGCTGGCTTGTTGGTTTAATGGTTTGTTGGTTTGTTGGTTTGTTGGTTTGTTGGTTTGTTGGTTTGTTGGTTTGTTGGTTTGTTGGCTTGTTGGCTTGTTGGTTTGTTTGTTTGTTAGTTTGTTGGTTTGTTCGTTTGTTGGTTTGTTGGTTTGTTCGTTTGTTCGTTTATTGGTTTGTTGGTTTGTTGGTTTGTTGGTTTGTTAGCTTGTTGGCTTGTTGGTTTGTTGGCTTGTTGGTTTGTTGGTTTGTTGGTTTGTTGGTTTGTTGGCTTGTTGGTTTGTTGGCTTGTTAGCTTGTTGGCTTGTTGGTTTGTTGGCTTGTTGGTTTGTTGGTTTGTTGGTTTGTTGGTTTGTTGGCTTGTGGCTTGTTGGTTTGTTGGTTTGTTGGCTTGTTGGTTTGTTGGTTTGTTGGTTTCTTGGTTTGTTGCTTTGTTGGTTTGTTGGTTTGTTGGTTTGTTGGTTTGTTGGTTTGTTGGCTTATTGGCTTGTTGGTTTGTTTGTTTGTTGGTTTGTTGGTTTGTTGGTTAGTTCGTTTGTTGGTTTGTTGGTTTGTTCGGTTGTTCGTTTATTGGTTTGTTGGTTTGTTGGTTTGTTGGTTTGTTGGTTTGTTGGCTTGTTGGTTTGTTGGTTTGTTGGTTTGTTGGTTTGTTGGTTTGTTAGTTTGTTGGCTTGTTGGTTTTTTGGTTTGTTGGCTTGTTGGTTTGTTGGTTTGTTGGTTTGTTGGTTTCTTGGTTTATTGGTTTGTTGGTTTGTTGGTTACTTGGTTTATTGGTTTGTTGGTGTGTTGGCTTGTTGGTTTGTAGGTTTGTTGGTTTTTTTGTTTGTTGGTTTGTTGGTTTGTTGGTTTGTTGGTATGTTGGTTTGTTGGTTTGTTGGTTTGTTCGTTTGTTGGTTTGTTGGTTTGTTGGTTTGTAGGTTTGTTGGTTTGTTGGCTTGTTGGCTTGTTGGTTTGGTGGTTTGTAGGCTTGTTGGTTTGTTGGTTTGTTTGTTTGTTGGTTTGTTGGTTTGTTGGTTTGTTGGTTTGTTGGTTTGTTGGTTTGTTGGTTAGTTGGTTTGTTGGTTTGTTGGTTTGTTGGCTTGTTGGCTTGTTGGGTTGTTGGTTTGTAGACTTGTTGGTTTGTTGGTTTGTTTGTTTGTTGGTTTGTTGGGTGTTGGTTTGTTGGTTTGTTGGTTTGTTGGTTTGTTGGCTTGTTGTTTTGTTGGTTTGTTGGATTCTTGGTTTGTTTGTTTGTTGGTTTGTTGGTTTGTTGGTTTGTTGGTTTGTTGGTTTGTTGGTTTGTTGGTTTGTTGGTTTGTTGGTTTGTTGGTTTGTTGGTTTGTTCGTTTGTTGGTTTGTTGGTTTGTTCGTTTGTTAGTTTGTTGGCTTGTTCGTTTGTTGGCTTGTTGGTTTATTGGCGTGTTAGTTTGTTGGTTTGTTGGTTTGTTGGTTTGTTGGCTTGTTCGTTTGTTGGTTTGTTGGTTGTTTGTTTGTTTGTTTGTTTATTTATTGGTTTGTTGGTTTGTTTGCTTGTTGGCTTGTTCGTTTGTTGGCTTGTTGGTTTGTTGGCTTGTTGGCTTGTTGGTTTGTTGGTTTGTTGGCTTGTTGGTTTGTTGGTTTGTTGGTTTGTTGGTTTGTTGGCTTGTTGGCTTGTTGGTTTGTTGGTTTGTAGGCTTGTTGGTTTGTTGGTTTGTTTGTTTGTTGGTTTGCTGGCTTGTTGGCTTGTTGGTTTGTTGGTTTGTTAGCTTGTTGGTTTGTTGGTTTGTTGGTTTGTTGGTTTGTTGGTTTGTTGATTACTTGGTTTGTTGGTTTGTTCGTTTGTTGGCTTGTTGGTTTGTTGGTTTGTTGGTTTTTTTGTTTGTTGGCTTGTTGGTTTGTTGGTTTGTTGGTTTGTTGGTTTGTTGGTTTGTTGGTTTGTTGGTTTGTTGGTTTGTTGGTTTGTTGGTTTGTTGGTTTGTTGGTTTGTTGGTTTGTTGGTTTGTTGGTTTGTTGGTTTGTTGGTTTGTTGGTTTGTTGGTTTGTTAGTTTGTTGGTTTGTTGGTTTGTTGGTTTGTTGGCTTGTTATCTTGTTGGTTTGTTGGTTTGTTGGCTTGTAGGCTTGTTGGTTTGTTGGTTTGTTTGTTTGTTGGTTTGTTGGGTTGTTGGTTTGTTGGTTTGTTGGTTTTTTGGGTTGTTGGCTTGTTGTTTTTTTGGTTTGTTGGTTTCTTGGTTTGTTTGTTTGTTGGTTTGTTGGTTTGTTGGTTTGTTGGTTTGTTGGTTTGTTGGTTTGTTGGTTTGTTGGTTTGTTGGTTTGATGATTTATTTGTTTGTTGGTTTGTTGGTTTGTTTGTTCGTTGGTGTGTTCGTTTGTTGGCTTGTTGGTTTGTTGGCTTGTTGGCTTGTTGGTTTGTTCGTTTGTTGGTTTGTTGGTTTGTTCGTTTGTTGGTTTGTTGATTTGTTGGTTTATTTCTTTGTTGGCTTGTTGGTTTGTTGGCTTGTTGGCTTGTTTGTTTGTTGGTTTGTTGGTTTGTTGGCTTGTTGGCTTGTTGGTTTGTTGGTTTGTTGGTTTGTTCGTTTGTTCGTTTATTGGTTTGTTGGTTTGTTGGTTTGTTGGTTTGTTAGCTTGTTGGCTTGTTGGTTTGTTGGCTTGTTGGTTTGTTGGTTTGTTGGTTTGTTGGTTTGTTGGCTTGTTGGTTTGTTGGCTTGTTAGCTTGTTGGCTTGTTGGTTTGTTGGCTTGTTGGTTTGTTGGTTTGTTGGTTTGTTGGTTTGTTGGTTTGTTGGTTTGTTGGTTTTTTGGTTTGTTGGTTTGTTGGCTTGTTGGTTTGTTGGTTTGTGTGCTTGTTGGTTTGTTGGTTTGTTGGTTTGTTGTTTTGTTGGTTTGTTGGTTTGTTGGTTTGTTGGTTTGTTGGTTTGTTGGCTTGTTGGCTTGTTGGTTTGTTTGTTTGTTGGTTTGTTGGTTTGTTGTTTTGTTGGTTTTTTGGTTAGTTCCTTTGTTGGTTTGTTGGTTTGTTCGTTTGTTCGTTTATTGGTTTGTTGGTTTGTTGGTTTGTTGGTTTGTTGGCTTGTTGGTTTGTTGGTTTGTTGGTTTGTTGGTTTGTTGGTTTGTTGGTTTGTTAGTTTGTTGGTTTGTTGGTTTTTAGGTTTGTTGGCTTGTTGGCTTCTTGGTTTTTTGGTTTGTTGGCTTGTTGGTTTGTTGGTTTGTTGGTTTGTTGGTTTCTTGGTTTATTGGTTTGTTGGTTTGTTGGTTACTTGGTTTATTGGTTTGTTGGTTTGTTGGCTTGTTGGTTTGTTGGTTAGTTGGTTTTTTTGTTTGTTGGTTTGTTGGTTTGTTGGTTTGTTGGTTTGTTGGTTTGTTGGTTTGTTGGTTTGTTGGTTTGTTGGTTTGTTGGTTTGTTCGTTTGTTGGTTTGTTGGTTTGTTGGTTTGTTGGTTTGTAGGTTTGTAGGTTTGTTTGTTTGTTGGCTTGTTGGCTTGTTGGTTTGGTGGTTTGTAAGCTTGTTGGTTTGTTGGTTTGTTTGTTTGTTGGCTTGTTGGTTTGTTGGTTTGTTGGTTTGTTGGTTTGTTGGTTTGTTGATTTATTGGTTTGTTGGCTTGTTGGCTTGTTGGTTTGTTGGTTTGTAGGCTTGTTGGTTTGTTGGTTTGTTTGTTTGTTGGTTTGTTGAGTTGTTGGTTTGTTGGTTTGTTGGTTTGTTGGTTTGTTGGCTTGTTGTTTTGTTGGTTTGTTGGTTTCTTGGTTTGTTTGTTTGTTGGTTTGTTCGTTTGTTGGTTTGTTGGTTTTTTGGTTTGTTGGTTTGTTGGTTTGTTGGTTTGTTCGTTTGTTGGTTTGTTGGTTTGTTCGTTTGTTAGTTTGTTGGCTTGTTCGTTTGTTGGCTTGTTTGTTTATTGGCGTGTTGGTTTGTTGGTTTGTTGGTTTGTTGGTTTGTTGGTTTGTTGGCTTGTTCGTTTGTTGGTTTGTTGGTTTGTTTGTTTGTTTGTTTGTTCATTTATTGGTTTGTTGGTTTGTTGGTTTGTTGGTTTGTTTGCTTGTTGGTTTGTTCGTTTGTTGGCTTGTTGGTTTGTTGGCTTGTTGGCTTGTTGGTTTGTTGGTTTGTTGGCTTGTTGGTTTGTTGGTTTGTTGGTTTGTTGGTTTGTTGGCTTGTTAGCTTGTTGGTTTGTTGGTTTGTAGGCTTGTTGGTTTGTTGGTTTGTTTGTTTGTTGGTTTGCTGGCTTGTTTGCTTGTTGGTTTGTTGGTTTGTTAGCTTGTTGGTTTGTTGGTTTGTTGGTTTCTTGGTTTGTTGGTTTGTTGGTTTGTTGATTACTTGGTTTGTTGGTTTGTTCGTTTGTTGGCTTGTTGGTTTGTTGGTTTGTTGGTTTTTTTGTTTGTTGGCTTGTTGGTTTGTTGGTTTGTTGGTTTGTTGGTTTGTTGGTTTGTTGGTTTGTTGGTTTGTTGGTTTGTTGGTTTGGTGGTTTGTTGGTTTGTTGGTCTGTTGGTTTGTTGGTTTGTTGGTTTGTTGGTTTGTTGGTTTGTTGGTTTGTTGGTTTGTTGGTTTGTTGGCTTGTTGGCTTGTTGGTTTGTTGGTTTGTTGGTTTGTAGGCTTGTTGGTTTGTTGGTTTGTTTGTTTGTTGGTTTGTTGGGTTGTTGGTTTGTTGGTTTGTTGGTTTGTTGGTTTGTTGGTTTGTTGGCTTGTTGTTTTTAGGTTTGTTGGTTTCTTGGTTTGTTTGTTTGTTGGTTTGTTGGTTTGTTGGTTTGTTGGTTTGTTGGTTTGTTGGTTTGTTGGTTTGTTGGTTTGTTGATTTATTTGTTTGTTGGTTTGTTGGTTTGTTGGTTTGTTTGTTTGTTGGTGTGTTCGTTTGTTGGCTTGTTGGTTTGTTGGCTTGTTGGCTTGTTGGTTTGTTCGTTTGTTGGTTTGTTGGTTTGTTCGTTTGTTGGTTTGGTGGCTTGTTGGTTTTTTGGTTTGTTGGTTTGTTGGTTTGTTGGTTTGTTGGCTTGTTGGTTTGTTGGCTTGTTGGTTTGTTGGTTTATTTGTTTGTTGGTTTGTTGATTTGTTGGTTTATTTCTTTGTTGGCTTGTTGGTTTTTTGGCTTGTTGGCTTGTTTGTTTGTTGGTTTGTTGGTTTGTTGGCTTGTTGGCTTGTTGGTTTGCTAGTTTGTTGGCTTGCTGGCTTGTTGGTTTGTTGGTTTGTTGGTTTGTTGGTTTGTTGGTTTGTTGGTTTGTTGGCTTGTTGGCTTGTTGGCTTGTTGGTTTGTTGGTTTGTTTGTTTGTTGGTTTGTTGGTTTGTTCGTTTGTTGGTTTGTTGGTTTGTTCGTTTGTTCGTTTATTGTTTTGTTGGTTTGTTGGTTTGTTGGTTTTTTGGTTTGTTTGCTTGTTGGTTTGTTCGTTTGTTCGTTTATTGGTTTGTTGGTTTGTTGGTTTGTTGGTTTATTGGTTTGTTTGCTTGTTGGTTTGTTCGTTTGATGGCTTGTTGGTTTGTTGGCTTGTTAGCTTGTTGGTTTGTTGGTTTGTTGGCTTGTTGGTTTGTTGGTTTGTTGGCTTGTTGGTTTGTTGGTTTGTTGGTTTTTTGGTTTGTTGGCTTGTTGGCTTGTTGGTTTGTTGGTTTGTTGGCTTGTTGGTTTGTTGGTTTGTTGGTTTCTTGGTTTGTTGGTTTGTTTGTTTGTTGGCTTGTTGGTTTGTTGGTTTGTTGGTTTGTTGGTTTGTTGGTTTGTTGATTTGTTGGTTTGTTGGCTTGTTGGCTTGTTGGTTTGTTGGTTTGTAGGCTTGTTGGTTTGTTGGTTTGTTTGTTTGTTGGTTTGTTGAGTTGTTGGTTTGTTGGTTTGTTGGTTTGTTGGCTTGTTGTTTTGTTGGTTTGTTGGTTTCTTGGTTTGTTTGTTTGTTGGTTTGTTGGTTTGTTGGTTTTTTGGTTTGTTGGTTTGTTGGTTTGTTGGTTTGTTCGTTTGTTGGTTTGTTGGTTTGTTCGTTTGTTAGTTCGTTGGCTTGTTCGTTTGTTGGCTTGTTTGTTTATTGGCGTGTTGGTTTGTTGGTTTGTTGGTTTGTTGGTTTGTTGGTTTGTTGGCTTGTTCGTTTGTTGGTTTGTTGGTTTGTTTGTTTGTTTGTTTGTTCATTTATTGGTTTGTTGGTTTGTTGGTTTGTTGGTTTGTTTGCTTGTTAGTTTTTTCGTTTGTTGGCTTGTTGGTTTGTTGGCTTGTTGGCTTGTTGGTTTGTTGGTTTGTTGGCTTGTTGGTTTGTTGGTTTGTTGGTTTGTTGGTTTGTTGGCTTGTTAGCTTGTTGGTTTGTTGGTTTGTTGGCTTGTTGGTTTGTTGGTTTGTTTGTTTGTTGGTTTGCTGGCTTGTTTGCTTGTTGGTTTGTTGGTTTGTTAGCTTGTTGGATTGTTGGTTTGTTGGTTTCTTGGTTTGTTGGTTTGTTGGTTTGTTGATTACTTGGTTTGTTGGTTTGTTCGTTTGTTGGCTTGTTGGTTTGTTGGTTTGTTGGTTTTTTTGTTTGTTGGCTTGTTGGTTTGTTGGTTTGTTGGTTTGTTGGTTTGTTGGTTTGTTGGTTTGTTGGTTTGTTGGTTTGGTGGTTTGTTGGTTTGTTGGTCTGTTGGTTTGTTGGTTTGTTGGTTTGTTGGTTTGTTGGTTTGTTGGTTTGTTGGTTTGTTGGCTTGTTGGCTTGTTGGTTTGTTGGTTTGTTGGTTTGTAGGCTTGTTGGTTTGTTGGTTTGTTTGTTTGTTGGTTTGTTAGGTTGTTGGTTTGTTGGTTTGTTGGTTTGTTGGTTTGTTGGTTTGTTGGCTTGTTGTTTTTAGGTTTGTTGGTTTCTTGGTTTGTTTGTTTGTTGGTTTTTTTGGTTTGTTGGTTTGTTGGTTTGTTGGTTTGTGGGTTTGTTGGTTTGTTGATTTATTTGTTTGTTGGTTTGTTGGTTTGTAGGTTTGTTTGTTTGTTGGTGTGTTCGTTTGTTGGCTTGTTGGTTTGTTGGCTTGTTGGCTTGTTGGTTTGTTCGTTTGTTGGTTTGTTCGTTTGTTGGTTTGGTGGCTTGTTGGTTTTTTGGTTTGTTGGTTTGTTGGTTTGTTGGTTTGTTGGCTTGTTGGTTTGTTGGCTTGTTGGTTTGTTGGTTTATTTGTTTGTTGGTTTGTTGATTTGTTGGTTTATTTCTTTGTTGGCTTGTTGGTTTGTTGGCTTGTTGGCTTTTTTGTTTGTTGGTTTGTTGGTTTGTTGGCTTGTTGGCTTGTTGGTTTGCTAGTTTGTTGGCTTGCTGGCTTGTTGGTTTGTTGGTTTGTTGGTTTGTTGGTTTGTTGGTTTGTTGGTTTGTTGGCTTGTTGGCTTGTTGGCTTGTTGGTTTGTTGGTTTGTTTGTTTGTTGGTTTGTTGGTTTGTTCGTTTGTTGGTTTGTTGGTTTGTTCGTTTGTTCGTTTATTGTTTTGTTGGTTTGTTGGTTTGTTGGTTTTTTGGTTTGTTTGCTTGTTGGTTTGTTCGTTTGTTCGTTTATTGGTTTGTTGGTTTGTTGGTTTGTTGGTTTATTGGTTTGTTTGCTTGTTGGTTTGTTCGTTTGATGGCTTGTTGGTTTGTTGGCTTGTTAGCTTGTTGGTTTGTTGGTTTGTTGGCTTGTTGGTTTGTTGGTTTATTGGTTTGTTGGTTTGTTGGTTTGTTGGTTTGTTGGTTTGTTGGTTTGTTGGTTTTTTGGTTTGTTGGCTTGTTGGCTTGTTGGTTTGTTAGTTTGTTGGTTTGTTGGTTTGTTGGTTTGTTGGCTTGTTCGTTTGTTGGTTTGTTGGTTGTTTGTTTGTTTGTTTGTTCATTTATTGGTTTGTTGGTTTGTTGGTTTGTTTGCTTGTTGGTTTGTTCGTTTGTTGGCTTGTTGGTTTGTTGGCTTGTTGGCTTGTTGGTTTGTTGGTTTGTTGGCTTGTTGGTTTGTTGGTTTGTTGGTTTGTTGGTTTGTTGGCTTGTTGGCTTGTTGGTTTGTTGGTTTGTAGGCTTGTTGGTTTGTTGGTTTGTTTGTTTGTTGGTTTGCTGGCTTGTTGCCTTGTTGGTTTGTTGGTTTGTTAGCTTGTTGGTTTGTTGGTTTGTTGGTTTGTTGGTTTGTTGGTTTGTTGATTACTTGGTTTGTTGGTTTGTTCGTTTGTTGGCTTGTTGGTTTGTTCGTTTGTTGGTTTTTTTGTTTGTTGGCTTGTTGGTTTGTTGGTTTGTTGGTTTGTTGGTTTGTTGGTTTGTTGGTTTGTTGGTTTGTTGGTTTGTTGGTTTGTTGGTTTGTTGGTTTGTTGGTTTGTTGGTTTGTTGGTTTGTTGGTTTGTTGGTTTGTTGGTTTGTTGGTTTGTTGGTTTGTTAGTTTGTTGGTTTGTTGGTTTGTTGGTTTGTTGGCTTGTTGTCTTGTTGGTTTGTTGGTTTGTTGGCTTGTAGGCTTGTTGGTTTGTTGGTTTGTTTGTTTGTTGGTTTGTTGGGTTGTTGGTTTGTTGGTTTTTTGGTTTGTTGGCTTGTTGTTTTTTTGGTTTGTTGGTTTCTTGGTTTGTTTGTTTGTTGGTTTGTTGGTTTGTTGGTTTGTTGGTTTGTTGGTTTGTTGGTTTGTTGGTTTGTTGGTTTGTTGGTTTGATGATTTATTTGTTTGTTGGTTTGTTGGTTTGTTTGTTTGTTGGTGTGTTCGTTTGTTGGCTTGTTGGTTTGTTGGCTTGTTGGCTTGTTGGTTTGTTCGTTTGTTGGTTTGTTGGTTTGTTCGTTTGTTGGTTTGTTGATTTGTTGGTTTATTTCTTTGTTGGCTTGTTGGTTTGTTGGCTTGTTGGCTTGTTTGTTTGTTGGTTTGTTGGTTTGTTGGCTTGTTGGCTTGTTGGTTTGCTAGTTTGTTGGTTTGTTGGCTTGTTGGTTTGTTGGCTTGTTGGTTTGTTGGTTTATTTGTTTGTTGGTTTGTTGATTTGTTGGTTTATTTCTTTGTTGGCTTGTTGGTTTGTTGGCTTGTTGGCTTGTTTGTTTGTTGGTCTGTTGGTTTGTTGGCTTGTTGGCTTGTTGGTTTGCTAGTTTGTTGGCTTGCTGGCTTGTTGGTTTAATGGTTTGTTGGTTTGTTGGTTTGTTGGTTTGTTGGTTTGTTGGTTTGTTGGTTTGTTGGTTTGTTGGCTTGTTGGCTTGTTGGTTTGTTTGTTTGTTAGTTTGTTGGTTTGTTCGTTTGTTGGTTTGTTGGTTTGTTCATTTGTTCGGTTATTGGTTTGTTGGTTTGTTGGTTTGTTGGTTTGTTAGCTTGTTGGCTTGTTGGTTTGTTGGCTTGTGGGTTTGTTGGTTTGTTGGTTTGTTGGTTTGTTGGTTTGTTGGCTTGTTGGTTTGTTGGCTTGTTAGCTTGTTGGCTTGTTGGTTTGTTGGCTTGTTGGTTTGTTGGTTTGTTGGTTTGTTGGTTTGTTGGTTTGTTGGTTTGTTGGTTTTTTGGTTTGTTGGTTTGTTGGCTTGTTGGTTTGTTGGTTTGTGTGCTTGTTGGTTTGTTGGTTTTTTGGTTTGTTGGTTTGTTGGTTTGTTGGTTTGTTGGTTTGTTGGTTTGTTGGTTTGTTGGCTTGTTGGCTTGTTGGTTTGTTTGTTTGTTGGTTTGTTGGTTTGTTGGTTTGTTGGTTTGTTGGTTAGTTCCTTTGTTGGTTTGTTGGTTTGTTCGTTTGTTCGTTTATTGGTTTGTTGGTTTGTTGGTTTGTTGGTTTGTTGGCTTGTTGGTTTGTTGGTTTGTTGGTTTGTTGGTTTGTTGGTTTGTTGGTTTGTTAGTTTGTTGGTTTGTTGGTTTTTAGGTTTGTTGGCTTGTTGGCTTGTTGGTTTTTTGGTTTGTTGGCTTGTTGGTTTGTTGGTTTGTTGGTTTGTTGGTTTCTTGGTTTATTGGTTTGTTGGTTTGTTGGTTACTTGGTTTATTGGTTTGTTGGTTTGTTGGCTTGTTGGTTTGTTGGTTAGTTGGTTTTTTTGTTTGTTGGTTTGTTGGTTTGTTGGTTTGTTGGTTTGTTGGTTTGTTGGTTTGTTGGTTTGTTGGTTTGTTGGTTTGTTGGTTTGTTCGTTTGTTGGTTTGTTGGTTTGTTGGTTTGTAGGTTTGTAGGTTTGTTGGTTTGTTGGCTTGTTGGCTTGTTGGTTTGGTGGTTCGTAAGCTTGTTGGTTTGTTGGTTTGTTTGTTTGTTGGCTTGTTGGTTTGTTGATTTGTTGGTTTGTTGGTTTGTTGGTTTGTTGATTTATTGGTTTGTTGGCTTGTTGGCTTGTTGGTTTGTTGGTTTGTAGGCTTGTTGGTTTGTTGGTTTGTTTGTTTGTTGGTTTGTTGAGTTGTTGGTTTGTTGGTTTGTTGGTTTGTTGGTTTGTTGGCTTGTTGTTTTGTTGGTTTGTTGGTTTCTTGGTTTGTTTGTTTGTTGGTTTGTTCGTTTGTTGGTTTGTTGGTTTTTTGGTTTGTTGGTTTGTTGGTTTGTTGGTTTGTTCGTTTGTTGGTTTGTTGGTTTGTTCGTTTGTTAGTTTGTTGGCTTGTTCGTTTGTTGGCTTGTTTGTTTATTGGCGTGTTGGTTTGTTGGTTTGTTGGTTTGTTGGTTTGTTGGTTTGTTGGCTTGTTCGTTTGTTGGTTTGTTGGTTTGTTTGTTTCTTTGTTTGTTCATTTATTGGTTTGTTGGTTTGTTGGTTTGTTGGTTTGTTTGCTTGTTGGTTTGTTCGTTTGTTGGCTTGTTGGTTTGTTGGCTTGTTGGCTTGTTGGTTTGTTGGTTTGTTGGCTTGTTGGTATGTTGGTTTGTTGGTTTGTTGGTTTGTTGGCTTGTTAGCTTGTTGGTTTGTTGGTTTGTAGGCTTGTTGGTTTGTTGGTTTGTTTGTTTGTTGGTTTGCTGGCTTGTTGGCTTGTTGGTTTGTTGGTTTGTTAGCTTGTTGGTTTGTTGGTTTGTTGGTTTCTTGGTTTGTTGGTTTGTTGGTTTGTTGATTACTTGGTTTGTTGGTTTTTTCGTTTGTTGGCTTGTTGGTTTGTTGGTTTGTTGGTTTTTTTGTTTGTTGGCTTGTTGGTTTGTTGGTTTGTTGGTTTGTTGGTTTGTTGGTTTGTTGGTTTGTTGGTTTGTTGGTTTGTTGGTTTGGTGGTTTGTTGGTTTGTTGGTCTGTTGGTTTGTTGGTTTGTTGGTTTGTTGGTTTGTTGGTTTGTTGGTTTGTTGGTTTGTTGGTTTGTTGGCTTGTTGGCTTGTTGGTTTGTTGGTTTGTTGGTTTGTAGGCTTGTTGGTTTGTTGGTTTGTTTGTTTGTTGGTTTCTTGGGTTGTTGGTTTGTTGGTTTGTTGGTTTGTTGGTTTGTTGGTTTGTTGGCTTGTTGTTTTTAGGTTTGTTGGTTTCTTGGTTTGTTTGTTTGTTGGTTTGTTGGTTTGTTGGTTTGTTGGTTTGTTGGTTTGTTGGTTTGTTGGTTTGTTGGTTTGTTGATTTATTTGTTTGTTGGTTTGTTGGTTTGTTGGTTTGTTTGTTTGTTGGTGTGTTCGTTTGTTCGCTTGTTGGTTTGTTGGCTTGTTGGCTTGTTGGTTTGTTCGTTTGTTGGTTTGTTGGTTTGTTCGTTTGTTGGTTTGGTGGCTTGTTGGTTTTTTGGTTTGTTGGTTTGTTGGTTTGTTGGTTTGTTGGCTTGTTGGTTTGTTGGCTTGTTGGTTTGTTGGTTTATTTGTTTGTTGGTTTGTTGATTTGTTGGTTTATTTCTTTGTTGGCTTGTTGGTTTGTTGGCTTGTTGGCTTGTTGGCTTGTTGGTTTGTTGGTTTGTTTGTTTGTTGGTTTGTTGGTTTGTTCGTTTGTTGGTTTGTTGGTTTGTTCGTTTGTTCGTTTATTGTTTTGTTGGTTTGTTGGTTTGTTGGTTTTTTGGTTTGTTTGCTTGTTGGTTTGTTCGTTTGTTCGTTTATTGGTTTGTTGGTTTGTTGGTTTGTTGGTTTATTGGTTTGTTTGCTTGTTGGTTTGTTCGTTTGATTGCTTGTTGGTTTGTTGGCTTGTTAGCTTGTTGGTTTGTTGGTTTGTTGGCTTGTTGGTTTGTTGGTTTATTGGTTTATTGGTTTGTTGGTTTGTTGGTTTGTTGGTTTGTTGGTTTTTTGGTTTGTTGGCTTGTTGGCTTGTTGGTTTGTTGGTTTGTTGGCTTGTTGGCTTGTTGGTTTGTTGGTTTGTTGGTTTCTTGGTTTGTTGGTTTGTTTGTTTGTTGGCTTGTTGGTTTGTTGGTTTGTTGGTTTGTTGGTTTGTTGGTTTGTTGATTTGTTGGTTTGTTGGCTTGTTGGCTTGTTGGTTTGTTGGTTTGTAGGCTTGTTGGTTTGTTGGTTTGTTTGTTTGTTGGTTTGTTGAGTTGTTGGTTTGTTGGTTTGTTGGTTTGTTGGCTTGTTGTTTTGTTGGTTTGTTGGTTTCTTGGTTTGTTTGTTTGTTGGTTTGTTGGTTTGTTGGTTTGTTGGTTTTTTGGTTTGTTGGTTTGTTGGTTTGTTGGTTTGTTCGTTTGTTGGTTTGTTGGTTTGTTCGTTTGTTAGTTTGTTGGCTTGTTCGTTTGTTGGCTTGTTTGTTTATTGGCGTGTTGGTTTGTTGGTTTGTTGGTTTGTTGGTTTGTTGGTTTGTTGGCTTGTTCGTTTGTTGGTTTGTTGGTTTGTTTGTTTGTTTGTTTGTTCATTTATTGGTTTGTTGGTTTGTTGGTTTGTTTGCTTGTTGGTTTTTTCGTTTGTTGGCTTGTTGGTTTGTTGGCTTGTTGGCTTGTTGGTTTGTTGGTTTGTTGGCTTGTTGGTTTGTTGGTTTGTTGGTTTGTTGGTTTGTTGGCTTGTTAGCTTGTTGGTTTGTTGGTTTGTAGGCTTGTTGGTTTGTTGGTTTGTTTGTTTGTTGGTTTGCTGGCTTGTTTGCTTGTTGGTTTGTTGGTTTGTTAGCTTGTTGGATTGTTGGTTTGTTGGTTTCTTGGTTTGTTGGTTTGTTGGTTTGTTGATTACTTGGTTTGTTGGTTTGTTCGTTTGTTGGCTTGTTGGTTTGTTGGTTTGTTGGTTTTTTTGTTTGTTGGCTTGTTGGTTTGTTGGTTTGTTGGTTTGTTGGTTTGTTGGTTTGTTGGTTTGTTGGTTTGTTGGTTTGGTGGTTTGTTGGTTTGTTGGTCTGTTGGTTTGTTGGTTTGTTGGTTTGTTGGTTTGTTGGTTTGTTGGTTTGTTGGTTTGTTGGTTTGTTGGCTTGTTGGCTTGTTGGTTTGTTGGTTTGTTGGTTTGTAGGCTTGTTGGTTTGTTGGTTTGTTTGTTTGTTGGTTTGTTGGGTTGTTGGTTTGTTGGTTTGTTGGTTTGTTGGTTTGTTGGTTTGTTGGCTTGTTGTTTTTAGGTTTGTTGGTTTCTTGGTTTGTTTGTTTGTTGGTTTGTTGGTTTGTTGGTTTGTTGGTTTGTTGGTTTGTTGGTTTGTTGATTTATTTGTTTGTTGGTTTGTTGGTTTGTTGGTTTGTTTGTTTGTTGGTGTGTTCGTTTGTTGGCTTGTTGGTTTGTTGGCTTGTTGGCTTGTTGGTTTGTTCGTTTGTTGGTTTGTTCGTTTGTTGGTTTGGTGGCTTGTTGGTTTTTTGGTTTGTTGGTTTGTTGGTTTGTTGGTTTGTTGGCTTGTTGGGTTGTTGGTTTGTTGGTTTGTTGGTTTGTTGGTTTGTTGGTTTGTTGGCTTGTTGTTTTTAGGTTTGTTGGTTTCTTGGTTTGTTTGTTTGTTGGTTTGTTGGTTTGTTGGTTTGTTGGTTTGTTGGTTTGTTGGTTTGTTGATTTATTTGTTTGTTGGTTTGTTGGTTTGTTCGTTTGTTAGTTTGTTGGCTTGTTCGTTTGTTGGCTTGTTTGTTTATTGGCGTGTTGGTTTGTTGGTTTGTTGGTTTGTTGGTTTGTTGGTTTGTTGGCTTGTTCGTTTGTTGGTTTGTTGGTTTGTTTGTTTCTTTGTTTGTTCATTTATTGGTTTGTTGGTTTGTTGGTTTGTTCGTTTGTTTGCTTGTTAGTTTGTTCGTTTGTTGGCTTGTTGGTTTGTTGGCTTGTTGGCTTGTTGGTTTGTTGGTTTGTTGGCTTGTTGGTTTGTTGGTTTGTTGGTTTGTTGGTTTGTTGGCTTGTTAGCTTGTTGGTTTGTTGGTTTGTAGGCTTGTTGGTTTGTTGGTTTGTTTGTTTGTTGGTTTGCTGGCTTGTTGGCTTGTTGGTTTGTTGGTTTGTTAGCTTGTTGGTTTGTTGGTTTGTTGGTTTCTTGGTTTCTTGGTTTGTTGGTTTGTTGATTACTTGGTTTGTTGGTTTTTTCGTTTGTTGGCTTGTCGGTTTGTTGGTTTGTTGGTTTTTTTGTTTGTTGGCTTGTTGGTTTGTTGTTTTGTTGGTTTGTTGGTTTGTTGGTTTGTTGGTTTGTTGGTTTGTTGGTTTGTTGGTTTGGTGGTTTGTTGGTTTGTTGGTCTGTTGGTTTGTTGGTTTGTTGGTTTGTTGGTTTGTTGGTTTGTTGGTTTGTTGGTTTGTTGGTTTGTTGGCTTGTTGGCTTGTTGGTTTGTTGGTTTGTTGGTTTGTAGGCTTGTTGGTTTGTTGGTTTGTTTGTTTGTTGGTTTGTTGGGTTGTTGGTTTGTTGGTTTGTTGGTTTGTTGGTTTGTTGGTTTGTTGGTTTGTTGGCTTGTTGTTTTTAGGTTTGTTGGTTTCTTGGTTTGTTTGTTTGTTGGTTTGTTGGTTTGTTGGTTTGTTGGTTTGTTGGTTTGTTGGTTTGTTGGTTTGTTGGTTTGTTGATTTATTTGTTTGTTGGTTTGTTGGTTTGTTTGTTTGTTGGTGTGTTCGTTTGTTGGCTTGTTGGTTTGTTGGCTTGTTGGCTTGTTGGTTTGTTCGTTTGTTGGTTTGTTGGTTTGTTCGTTTGTTGGTTTGGTGGCTTGTTGGTTTTTTGGTTTGTTGGTTTGTTGGTTTGTTGGTTTGTTGGCTTGTTGGTTTGTTGGCTTGTTGGTTTGTTGGTTTATTTGTTTGTTGGTTTGTTGATTTTTTGTTTTATTTCTTTGTTGGCTTGTTGGTTTGTTGGCTTGTTGGCTTGTTGGCTTGTTGGTTTGTTGGTTTGTTTGTTTGTTGGTTTGTTGGTTTGTTCGTTTGTTGGTTTGTTGGTTTGTTCGTTTGTTCGTTTATTGTTTTGTTGGTTTGTTGGTTTGTTGGTTTTTTGGTTTGTTTGCTTGTTGGTTTGTTCGTTTGTTCGTTTATTGGTTTGTTGGTTTGTTGGTTTGTTGGTTTATTGGTTTGTTTGCTTGTTGGTTTGTTCGTTTGATTGCTTGTTGGTTTGTTGGCTTGTTAGCTTGTTGGTTTGTTGGTTTGTTGGCTTGTTGGTTTGTTGGTTTATTGGTTTATTGGTTTGTTGGTTTGTTGGTTTGTTGGTTTGTTGGTTTGTTGGTTTTTTGGTTTGTTGGCTTGTTGGCTTGTTGGTTTGTTGGTTTGTTGGCTTGTTGGCTTGTTGGCTTGTTGGTTTGTTGGTTTGTTGGTTTCTTGGTTTGTTGGTTTGTTTGTTTGTTGGCTTGTTGGTTTGTTGGTTTGTTGGTTTGTTGGTTTGTTGGTTTGTTGATTTGTTGGTTTGTTGGCTTGTTGGCTTGTTGGTTTGTTGGTTTGTAGGCTTGTTGGTTTGTTGGTTTGTTTGTTTGTTGGTTTGTTGAGTTGTTGGTTTGTTCGTTTGTTGGTTTGTTGGCTTGTTGTTTTGTTGGTTTGTTGGTTTCTTGGTTTGTTTGTTTGTTGGTTTGTTGGTTTGTTGGTTTGTTGGTTTTTTGGTTTGTTGGTTTGTTGGTTTGTTGGTTTGTTCGTTTGTTGGTTTGTTGGTTTGTTCGTTTGTTAGTTTGTTGGCTTGTTCGTTTGTTGGCTTGTTTGTTTATTGGCGTGTTGGTTTGTTGGTTTGTTGGTTTGTTGGTTTGTTGGTTTGTTGGCTTGTTCGTTTGTTGGTTTGTTGGTTTGTTTGTTTGTTTGTTTGTTCATTTATTGGTTTGTTGGTTTGTTGGTTTGTTGGTTTGTTTGCTTGTTGGTTTTTTCGTTTGTTGGCTTGTTGGTTTGTTGGCTTGTTGGCTTGTTGGTTTGTTGGTTTGTTGGCTTGTTGGTTTGTTGGTTTGTTGGTTTGTTGGTTTGTTGGCTTGTTAGCTTGTTGGTTTGTTGGTTTGTAGGCTTGTTGGTTTGTTGGTTTGTTTGTTTGTTGGTTTGCTGGCTTGTTTGCTTGTTGGTTTGTTGGTTTGTTAGCTTGTTGGATTGTTGTTTTGTTGGTTTCTTGGTTTGTTGGTTTGTTGGTTTGTTGATTACTTGGTTTGTTGGTTTGTTCGTTTGTTGGCTTGTTGGTTTGTTGGTTTGTTGGTTTTTTTGTTTGTTGGCTTGTTGGTTTGTTGGTTTGTTGGTTTGTTGGTTTGTTGGTTTGTTGGTTTGTTGGTTTGTTGGTTTGGTGGTTTGTTGGTTTGTTGGTCTGTTGGTTTGTTGGTTTGTTGGTTTGTTGGTTTGTTGGTTTGTTGGTTTGTTGGTTTGTTGGTTTGTTGGCTTGTTGGCTTGTTGGTTTGTTGGTTTGTAGGCTTGTTGGTTTGTTGGTTTGTTTGTTTGTTGGTTTGTTGGGTTGTTGGTTTGTTGGTTTGTTGGTTTGTTGGTTTGTTGGTTTGTTGGCTTGTTGTTTTTAGGTTTGTTGGTTTCTTGGTTTGTTTGTTTGTTGGTTTGTTGGTTTGTTGGTTTGTTGGTTTGTTGGTTTGTTGGTTTGTTGATTTATTTGTTTGTTGGTTTGTTGGTTTGTTGGTTTGTTTGTTTGTTGGTGTGTTCGTTTGTTGGCTTGTTGGTTTGTTGGCTTGTTGGCTTGTTGGTTTGTTCGTTTGTTGGTTTGTTCGTTTGTTGGTTTGGTGGCTTGTTGGTTTTTTGGTTTGTTGGTTTGTTGGTTTGTTGGTTTGTTGGCTTGTTGGTTTGTTGGCTTGTTGGTTTGTTGGTTTATTTATTTGTTGGTTTGTTGATTTGTTGGTTTATTTCTTTGTTGGCTTGTTGGTTTGTTGGCTTGTTGGCTTGTTTGTTTGTTGGTTTGTTGGTTTGTTGGCTTGTTGGCTTGTTGGTTTGCTAGTTTGTTGGCTTGCTGGCTTGTTGGTTTGTTGGTTTGTTGGTTTGTTGGTTTGTTGGTTTGTTGGTTTGTTGGTTTGTTGGCTTGTTGGCTTGTTGGCTTGTTGGTTTGTTGGTTTGTTTGTTTGTTGGTTTGTTGGTTTGTTCGTTTGTTGGTTTGTTGGTTTGTTCGTTTGTTCGTTTATTGTTTTGTTGGTTTGTTGGTTTGTTGGTTTTTTGGTTTGTTTGCTTGTTGGTTTGTTCGTTTGTTCGTTTATTGGTTTGTTGGTTTGTTGGTTTGTTGGTTTATTGGTTTGTTTGCTTGTTGGTTTGTTCGTTTGATGGCTTGTTGGTTTGTTGGCTTGTTAGCTTGTTGGTTTGTTGGTTTGTTGGCTTGTTGGTTTGTTGGTTTATTGGTTTGTTGGTTTGTTGGTTTGTTGGTTTGTTGGTTTGTTGGTTTTTTGGTTTGTTGGCTTGTTGGCTTGTTGGTTTGTTGGTTTGTTGGCTTGTTGGTTTGTTGGTTTGTTGGTTTGTTGGTTTGTTGGTTTGTTGATTTGTTGGTTTGTTGGTTTGTTGGTTTGTTGGCTTGTTGGCTTGTTGGTTTGTTTGTTTGTTGGTTTGGTGGTTTGGTGGTTTGTTCGTTTTTTGGTTTGTTGGTTTGTTCGTTTGTTCGTTTATTGGTTTGTTGGTTTGTTGGTTTGTTAGTTTGCTGGTTTGTTTGCATATTGGTTTGTTCGTTTGTTGGCTTGTTGGTTTGTTGGCTTGTTGGCTTGTTGGTTTGGTGGTTTGTTGGCTTGTTGGTTTGTTGGTTTGTTGGTTTGTTGGTTTGTTGGTTTGTTGGCTTGTTGGCTTGTTGGTTTTTTGGTTTGTTGGCTTGCTGGTTTGTTGGTTTGTTGGTTTGTTGGTTTGTTGGTTTGTTGGTTTGTTGGTTTTTTGGTTTGTTGGCTTGTTGGCTTGTTGGTTTGTTGGTTTGTTGGTTTGTTGGTTTGTTGGTTTGTTGATTTGTTGGTTTGTTGGTTTGTTGGTTTGTTGGCTTGTTGGCTTGTTGGTTTGTTTGTTTGTTGGTTTGGTGGTTTGGTGGTTTGTTGGTTTGTTGGTTTGTTGGTTTGTTGGCTTGTTGGCTTGTTGGTTTGTTTGTTTGTTGGTTTGGTGGTTTGGTGGTTTGTTCGTTTTTTGGTTTGTTGGTTTGTTCGTTTGTTCGTTTATTGGTTTGTTGGTTTGTTGGTTTGTTAGTTTGCTGGTTTGTTTGCATATTGGTTTGTTCGTTTGTTGGCTTGTTGGTTTGTTGGCTTGTTGGCTTGTTGGTTTGGTGGTTTGTTGGCTTGTTGGTTTGTTGGTTTGTTGGTTTGTTGGTTTGTTGGTTTGTTGGCTTGTTGGCTTGTTGGTTTTTTGGTTTGTTGGCTTGCTGGTTTGTTGGTTTGTTGGTTTGTTGGTTTGTTGGTTTGTTGGTTTGTTGGTTTGTTGGTTTGTTGGTTTGGTGGTTTGTTGGTTTGTTGGTCTGTTGGTTTGTTGGTTTGTTGGTTTGTTGGTTTGTTGGTTTGTTGGTTTGTTGGTTTGTTGGTTTGTTGGCTTGTTGGCTTGTTGGTTTGTTGGTTTGTTGGTTTGTAGGCTTGTTGGTTTGTTGGTTTGTTTGTTTGTTGGTTTGTTGGGTTGTTGGTTTGTTGGTTTGTTGGTTTGTTGGTTTGTTGGTTTGTTGGCTTGTTGTTTTTAGGTTTGTTGGTTTCTTGGTTTGTTTGTTTGTTGGTTTGTTGGTTTGTTGGTTTGTTGGTATGTTGGTTTGTTGGTTTGTTGGTTTGTTGGTTTGTTGGTTTGTTGATTTATTTGTTTGTTGGTTTGTTGGTTTGTTGGTTTTTTTGTTTGTTGGTGTGTTCGTTTGTTGGTTTGTTCGTTTGTTGGTTTGGTGGCTTGTTGGTTTTTTGGTTTGTTGGTTTGTTGGTTTGTTGGTTTGTTGGCTTGTTGGTTTGTTGGCTTGTTGGTTTGTTGGTTTATTTGTTTGTTGGTTTGTTGATTTGTTGGTTTATTTCTTTGTTGGCTTGTTGGTTTGTTGGCTTGTTGGCTTGTTTGTTTGTTGGTTTGTTGGTTTGTTGGCTTGTTGGCTTGTTGGTTTGCTAGTTTGTTGGCTTGCTGGCTTGTTGGTTTGTTGGTTTGTTGGTTTGTTGGTTTGTTGGTTTGTTGGTTTGTTGGTTTGTTGGTTTGTTGGCTTGTTGGCTTGTTGGCTTGTTGGTTTGTTGGTTTGTTTGTTTGTTGGTTTGTTGGTTTGTTCGTTTGTTGGTTTGTTGGTTTGTTCGTTTGTTCGTTTATTGTTTTGTTGGTTTTTTGGTTTGTTGGTTTTTTGGTTTGTTTGCTTGTTGGTTTGTTCGTTTGTTCGTTTATTGGTTTGTTGGTTTGTTGGTTTGTTGGTTTATTGGTTTGTTTGCTTGTTGGTTTGTTCGTTTGATGGCTTGTTGGTTTGTTGGCTTGTTAGCTTGTTGGTTTGTTGGTTTGTTGGCTTGTTGGTTTGTTGGTTTATTGGTTTGTTGGTTTGTTGGTTTGTTGGTTTGTTGGTTTGTTGGTTTTTTGGTTTGTTGGCTTGTTGGCTTGTTGGTTTGTTGGTTTGTTGGCTTGTTGGTTTGTTGGTTTGTTGGTTTGTTGGTTTGTTGGTTTGTTGATTTGTTGGTTTGTTGGTTTGTTGGTTTGTTGGCTTGTTGGCTTGTTGGTTTGTTTGTTTGTTGGTTTGGTGGTTTGGTGGTTTGTTCGTTTTTTGGTTTGTTGGTTTGTTCGTTTGTTCGTTTATTGGTTTGTTGGTTTGTTGGTTTGTTAGTTTGCTGGTTTGTTTGCATATTGGTTTGTTCGTTTGTTGGCTTGTTGGTTTGTTGGCTTGTTGGCTTGTTGGTTTGGTGGTTTGTTGGCTTGTTGGTTTGTTGGTTTGTTGGTTTGTTGGTTTGTTGGTTTGTTGGCTTGTTGGCTTGTTGGTTTTTTGGTTTGTTGGCTTGCTGGTTTCTTGGTTTGTTGGTTTGTTGGTTTGTTGGTTTGTTGGTTTGTTGGTTTTTTGGTTTGTTGGCTTGTTGGCTTGTTGGTATGTTGGTTTGTTGGCTTGTTGGTTTGTTGCCTTGTTGGTTTGTTGGTTTGTAGGCTTGTTGGTTTGTTGGTTTGTTTGTTTGTTGGTTTGTTGGGTTGTTGGTTTGTTGTATTGTTGGTTTGTCGGTTTGTAGGCTTGTTGTTTTGTTGGTTTGTAGGTTTCTTGGTTTGTTTGTTTGTTGGTTTGTTGGTTTGTTGGTTTGTTGGTTTGTTGGTTTGTTGGTTTGTTGGTTTGTTGGTTTGTTGGTTTGTTGGTTTGTTGATTTATTTGTTTGTTAGTTTGTTGGTTTGTTGGTTTGTTTGTTTGTTGGTTTGTTCGTTTGTTGGCTTGTTGGTTTGTTGGCTTGTTGGCTTGTTGGTTTGTTGGTTTGTTAGTTTGTTGGTTTAATGGTTTGTTGGTTTGTTGGCTTGTTGGTTTGTTGGTTTGTTGGTTTGTTGGTTTGTTGGGTTATTGGCTTGTTGGTTTGTTGGCTTGTTGGTTTGTTGGTTTATTTGTTTGTTGGTTTGTTGGTTTGTTGGTTTGTTGGTTTATTTCTTTGTTGGCTTGTTGGTTTGTAGGCTTGTTGGCTTGTTTGTTTGTTGGTTTGTTGGTTTGTTGGTTTGTTGGTTTTTTGGTTTGTTGGCTTGTTGGCTTGTTGGTTTGTTTGTTTGTTGGTTTGTTGGTTTGTTGGTTTGTTCGTTTGTTGGTTTGTTGGTTTGTTCGTTTGTTCGTGTATTGGTTTGTTGGTTTGTTGGTTTGTTGGTTTGTTGGTTTGTTGGTTTGTTTGCATGTTGGTTTGTTCGTTTGTTGGCTTGTTGGTTTGTGGGCTTGTTGGCTTGTTGGTTTGGTGGTTTGTTGGCTTGTTGGTTTGTTGGTTTGTTGGTTTGTTGGTTTGTTGGCTTGTTGGCTTGTTAGTTTGTTGGTTTGTTGGCTTGTTGGTTTGTTGGTTCATTGGTTTTTTTGTTTTGTTGGCTTGTTGATTTATTGGTTTTTTGGTTTGTTGGCTTGTTGGCTTGTTGGTTTGCTGGTTTGTTGGCTTGTTAGTTTGTTGGTTTCTTGGTTTCTTGGTTTGTTGGTTTGTTGGTTTGTTGATTACTTGGTTTGTTGGTTTGTTGGTTTGTTGGCTTGCTGGTTTGTTGGTTTGTTGGTTTGTTGGTTTTCTTGTTTGTTGGCTTGTTGGTTTGTTGGTTTGTTGGTTTGTTGGTTTTTTGGTTTGTTGGTTTGTTGGTTTGTTGGTTTGTTGGTTTGTTGGTTTGTTGGTTTGTTGGTTTGTTGGTTTGTTCGTTTGTTGGTTTGTTTGCATATTGGTTTGTTCGTTTGTTGGCTTGTTGGTTTGTTGGCTTGTTGGCTTGTTGGTTTGGTGGTTTGTTAGCTTGGTGGTTTGTTGGTTTGTTGGTTTGTTGGTTTGTTGGTTTGTTGGCTTGTTGGCTTGTTGGTTTTTTGGTTTGTTGGCTTGCTGGTTTGTTGGTTTGTTGGTTTGTTGGTTTGTTGGTTTGTTGGTTTGTTGGTTTTTTGGTTTGTTGGCTTGTTGGCTTGTTGGTATGTTGGTTTGTTGGCTTGTTGGTTTGTTGGGTTTGTTGGTTTGTTGGTTTGTTGGTTTGTTGGTTTGTTGATTACTTGGTTTGTTGGTTTGTTGGTTTGTTGGCGTGTTGGTTTGTTGGTTTGTTGGTTTTTTTGTTTGTTGGCTAGTTGGTTTGTTGGCTTTTTGGTTTGTTGGTTTGTTAGTTTGTTGGTTTGTTGGTTTGTTGGTTTGTTGGTTTGTTGGTTTGTTGGTTTGTTGGTTTGTTGGTTTGTTGGTTTGTTGGTTTGTTGGTTTGTTGGTTTGTTGGTTTGTTGGTTTGTTGGTTTGTTGGCTTGTTGCCTTGTTGGTTTGTTGGTTTGTAGGCTTGTTGGTTTGTTGGTTTGTTTGTTTGTTGGTTTGTTGGGTTGTTGGTTTGTTGTATTGTTGGTTTGTCGGTTTGTTGGCTTGTTGTTTTGTTGGTTTGTAGGTTTCTTGGTTTGTTTGTTTGTTGGTTTGTTGGTTTGTTGGTTTGTTGGTTTGTTGGTTTGTTGGTTTGTTGGTTTGTTGGTTTGTTGATTTATTTGTTTGTTAGTTTGTTGGTTTGTTGGTTTGTTTGTTTGTTGGTTTATTTGTTTGTTGGTTTGTTGGTTTGTTGGTTTATTTCTTTGTTGGCTTGTTGGTTTGTACGCTTGTTGGCTTGTTTGTTTGTTGGTTTGTTGGTTTGTTGGTTTTTTGGTTTGTTGGCTTGTTGGCTTGTTGGTTTGTTTGTTTTTTGGTTTGTTGGTTTGTTCGTTTGTTGGTTTGTTGGTTTGTTCGTTTGTTCGTGTATTGGTTTGTTGGTTTGTTGGTTTGTTGGTTTGTGTGTTTGTTGGTTTGTTGGTTTGTTGGTTTGTTTGCATGTTGGTTTGTTCGTTTGTTGGCTTGTTGGTTTGTTGGCTTGTTGGCTTGTTGGTTTGGTGGTTTGTTGGCTTGTTGGTTTGTTGGTTTGTTGGTTTGTTGGTTTGTTGGCTTGTTGGCTTGTTAGTTTGTTGGTTTGTTGGCTTGTTGGTTTGTTGGTTCGTTGGTTTTTTGTTTTGTTGGCTTGTTGATTTATTGGTTTTTTGGTTTGTTGGCTTGTTGGTTTGCTGGTTTGTTGGCTTGTTGGTTTGTTGGTTTGTTGGTTTCTTGGTTTGTTGGTTTGTTGGTTTGTTGATTACTTGGTTTGTTGGTTTGTTGGTTTGTTGGCTTGCTGGTTTGTTGGTTTGTTGGTTTGTTGGTTTTCTTGTTTGTTGGCTTGTTGGTTTGTTGGTTTGTTGGTTTGTTGGTTTTTTGGTTTGTTGGTTTGTTGGTTTGTTGGTTTGTTGGTTTGTCGGTTTGTTGGTTTGTTGGTTTGTTGGTTTGTTGGTTTGTTGGTTTGTTGCTTTATTTGTTAATTAGTTTGTTGGTTTGTTGGTTTGTTTGTTTGTTGGTTTGTTCGTTTGTTGGCTTGTTGGTTTGTTGGGTTGTTGGCTTGTTGGTTTGTTCGTTTGTTGGTTTGTTGGTTTGTTCGTTTGTTGGTTTGTTGGCTTGTTGGTTTGTTGGTTTGTTGGTTTGTTGGTTTGTTGGTTTGTTGGCTTGTTGGTTGGTTGGCTAGTTGTTTTGTTGGTTTATTTGTTTGTTAGTTTGATGGTTTAGTGGTTCATTTCTTTGTTGGCTTGTTGGTTTGTTGGCTTGTTGGCTTGTTTGTTTGTTGGTTTGTTGGTTTGTTGGTTTGTTGGCTTGTTGGCTTGTTGTTTTGTTGGTTTGGTGGTTTGGTGGTTTGTTCGTTTTTTGGTTTGTTGGTTTGTTCGTTTGTTCGTTTATTGGTTTGTTGGCTTGTTGGTTTGTTGGCTTGTTCGCTTGTTGGTTTGGTGGTTTGTTGGCTTGTTGGTTTGTTGGTTTGTTGGTTTGTTGGCTTGTTGGCTTGTTGGTTTTTTGGTTTGTTGGTTTGCTGGTTTGTTGGTTTGTTGGTTTGTTGGTTTGTTGGTTTGTTGATTACTTGGTTTGTTGGTTTGTTGGTTTGTTGGTTTGTTGGTTTGTTGGTTTGTTGGTTTGTTGGTTTGTTGGTTTGTTGGTTTGTTGGTTTGTTGGTTTGTTGGTTTGTTGGTTTGTTGGTTTGTTGGTTTGTTTGCATATTGGTTTGTTCGTTTGTTGGCTTGTTGGTTTGTTGGCTTGTTGGCTTGTTGGTTTGGTGTTTTGTTAGCTTGTTGGTTTGTTGGTTTGTTGGTTTGTTGGTTTGTTGGTTTGTTGGCTTGTTGGCTTGTTGGTTTTTTGGTTTGTTGGCATGCTGGTTTGTTGGTTTGTTGGTTTGTTGGTTTGTTGGTTTGTTGGTTTGTTGGTTTTTTGGTTTGTTGGCTTGTTGGCTTGTTGGTATGTTGGTTTGTTGGCTTGTTGGTTTGTTGGTTTGTTGGTTTGTTGGTTTGTTGGTTTGTTGGTTTGTTGGTTTGTTGATTATTTGGTTTGTTGGTTTGTTGGTTTGTTGGCTTGTTGGTTTGTTGGTTTGTTGGTTTTTTTGTTTGTTGGCTAGTTGGTTTGTTGGCTTTTTGGTTTGTTGGTTTGTTAGTTTGTTGGTTTGTTGGTTTGTTGGTTTGTTGGTTTGTTGGTTTGTTGGTTTGTTGGTTTGTTGGTTTGTTGGTTTGTTGGTTTGTTGGTTTGTTGGTTTGTTGGTTTGTTGGTTTGTTGGTTTGTTGGTTTGTTGGTTTGTTGGTTTGTTGGTTTGTTGGTTTGTTGGTTTGTTGGTTTGTTGGTTTGTTGGCTTGTTGCCTTGTTGGTTTGTTGGTTTGTAGGCTTGTTGGTTTGTTGGTTTGTTTGTTTGTTGGTTTGTTGGGTTGTTGGTTTGTTGTATTGTTGGTTTGTCGGTTTGTTGGCTTGTTGTTTTGTTGGTTTGTAGGTTTCTTGGTTTGTTTGTTTGTTGGTTTGTTGGTTTGTTGGTTTGTTGGTTTGTTGGTTTGTTGGTTTGTTGGTTTGTTGGTTTGTTGGTTTGTTGGTTTGTTGATTTATTTGTTTGTTAGTTTGTTGGTTTGTTGGTTTGTTTGTTTGTTGGTTTGTTCGTTTGTTGGCTTGTTGGTTTGTTGGCTTGTTGGCTTGTTGGTTTGTTCGTTTGTTAGTTTGTTGGTTTGTTGGTTTGTTGGTTTGTTGGCTTGTTGGTTTGTTGGTTTGTTGGTTTGTTGGTTTGTTGGGTTATTGGCTTGTTGGTTTGTTGGCTTGTTGGTTTGTTGGTTTATTTGTTTGTTGGTTTGTTGGTTTGTTGGTTTATTTCTTTGTTGGCTTGTTGGTTTGTAGGCTTGTTGGCTTGTTTGTTTGTTGGTTTGTTGGTTTGTTGGTTTTTTGGTTTGTTGGCTTGTTGGCTTGTTGGTTTGTTTGTTTGTTGGTTTGTTCGTTTGTTGGTTTGTTGGTTTGTTCGTTTGTTCGTGTATTGGTTTGTTGGTTTGTTGGTTTGTTGGTTTGTTGGTTTGTTGGTTTGTTTGCATGTTGGTTTGTTCGTTTGTTGGCTTGTTGGTTTGTTGGCTTGTTGGCTTGTTGGTTTGGTGGTTTGTTGGCTTGTTGGTTTGTTGGTTTGTTGGTTTGTTGGTTTGTTGGCTTGTTGGCTTGTTAGTTTGTTGGTTTGTTGGCTTGTTGGTTTGTTGGTTCGTTGGTTTTTTGTTTTGTTGGCTTGTTGATTTATTGGTTTTTTGGTTTGTTGGCTTGTTGGCTTGTTGGTTTGCTGGTTTGTTGGCTTGTTGGTTTGTTGGTTTGTTGGTTTCTTGGTTTGTTGGTTTGTTGGTTTGTTGATTACTTGGTTTGTTGGTTTGTTGGTTTGTTGGCTTGCTGGTTTGTTGGTTTGTTGGTTTGTTGGTTTTCTTGTTTGTTGGCTTGTTGGTTTGTTGGTTTGTTGGTTTGTTGGTTTTTTGGTTTGTTGGTTTGTTGGTTTGTTGGTTTGTTGGTTTGTTGGTTTGTTGGTTTGTTGGTTTGTTGGTTTGTTGGTTTGTTGGTTTGTTGGTTTGTTGATTTATTTGTTAATTAGTTTGTTGGTTTGTTGGTTTGTTTGTTTGTTGGTTTGTTCGTTTGTTGGCTTGTTGGTTTGTTGGGTTGTTGGCTTGTTGGTTTGTTCGTTTGTTGGTTTGTTGGTTTGTTCGTTTGTTGGTTTGTTGGCTTGTTGGTTTGTTGGTTTGTTGGTTTGTTGGTTTGTTGGTTTGTTGGCTTGTTGGTTGGTTGGCTTGTTGGTTTGTTGGTTTATTTGTTTGTTAGTTTGATGGTTTGTTGGTTCATATCTTTGTTGGCTTGTTGGTTTGTTGGCTTGTTGGCTTGTTTGTTTGTTGGTTTGTTGGTTTGTTGGTTTGTTGGCTTGTTGGCTTGTTGTTTTGTTGGTTTGGTGGTTTGGTGGTTTGTTCGTTTTTTGGTTTGTTGGTTTGTTCGTTTGTTCGTTTATTGGTTTGTTGGTTTGTTGGTTTGTTGGTTTGCTGGTTTGTTTGCATGTTGGTTTGTTCGGTTGTTGGCTTGTTGGTTTGTTGGCTTGTTCGCTTGTTGGTTTGGTGGTTTGTTGGCTTGTTGGTTTGTTGGTTTGTTGGTTTGTTGGCTTGTTGGCTTGTTGGTTTTTTGGTTTGTTGGTTTGCTGGTTTGTTGGTTTGTTGGTTTGTTGGTTTGTTGGTTTGTTGGTTTGTTGGTTTGTTGGTTTGTTGGTTTTTTGGTTTGTTGGCTTGTTGGCTTGTTGGTATGTTGGTTTGTTGGCTTGTTGGTTTGTTGGTTTCTTGGTTTCTTGGTTTCTTGGTTTGTTGGTTTGTTGGTTTGTTGATTACTTGGTTTGTTGGTTTGTTGGTTTGTTGGCTTGTTGGTTTGTTGGTTTGTTGGTTTTTTTGTTTGTTGGCTAGTTGGTTTGGTGGTTTCTTGGTTTGTTGGTTTGTTGGTTTGTTGGTTTGTTGGTTTGTTGGTTTGTTGGTTTATTGGTTTGTTGGTTTGTTGGTTTGTTGGTTTGTTGGTTTGTTGGTTTGTTGGTTTGTTGGTTTGTTGGTTTGTTGGTTTGTTGGTTTGTTGGTTTTTTGGTTTGTTGGTTTGTTGGCTTGTTGGTTTGTTGGTTTGTAGGCTTGTTGGTTTATTGGTTTGTTTGTTTGTTGGTTTCTTGGGTTGTTGGTTTGTTGTATTGTTGGTTTGTCGGTTTGTTGGCTTGTTGTTTTGTTGGTTTGTAGGTTTCTTGGTTTGTTTGTTTGTTGGTTTGTTGGTTTGTTGGTTTGTTGGTTTGTTGGTTTGTTGGTTTGTTGGTTTGTTGGTTTGTTGGTTTGTTGTTTTATTTGTTTGTTGGTTTGTTGGTTTGTTTGTTTGTTGGTTTGTTCGTTTGTTGGCTTGTTGGTTTGTTGGCTTGTTGGCTTGTTATTTTGTTCGTTTGTTAGTTTGTTGGTTTGTTCGTTTGTTGGTTTGTTGGCTTGTTGGTTTGTTGGTTTGTTGGTTTGTTGGTTTGTTGGGTTATTGGCTTGTTGGTTTGTTGGCTTGTTGGTTTGTTGGATTATTTGTTTGTTGGTTTGTTGGTTTGTTGGTTTATTTCTTTGTTGGCTTGTTGGTTTGTAGGCTTGTTGGCTTGTTTGTTTGTTGGTTTGTTGGTTTGTTGGTTTGTTGGTTTGTTGGTTTGTTGGTTTGTTGGCTTGTTGGCTTGTTGGTTTGTTTGTTTGTTGGTTTGTTGTTTTGTTCGTTTGTTGGTTTGTTGGTTTGTTCGTTTGTTCGTTTATTAGTTTGTTGGTTTGTTGGTTTGTTGGTTTGTTGGTTTGTTTGCATGTTGGTTTGTTCGTTTGTTGGCTTGTTGGTTTGTTGGCTTGTTGGTTTGGTGGTTTGTTGGCTTGTTGGTTTGTTGGTTTGGTGGTTTGTTGGTTTGTTGGCTTGTTGGCTTGTTAGTTTGTTGGTTTGTTGGCTTGTTGGTTTGTTGGTTTGTTGGTTTTTTGTTTTGTTGGCTTGTTGATTTATTGGTTTTTTGGTTTGTTGGATTGTTGGCTTGTTGGTTTGCTGGTTTGTTGGCTTGTTGGTTTGTTGGTTTGTTGGTTTCTTGGTTTGTTGGTTTGTTGGTTTGTTGATTACTTGGTTTGTTGGTTTGTTGGCTTGTTGGTTTGTTGGTTAGTTGGTTTTCTTGTTTGTTGGCTTGTTGGTTTGTTGGTTTGTTGGTTTGTTGGTTTTTTGGTTTGTTGGTTTGTTGGTTTGTTGGTTTGTTGGTTTGTTGGTTTGTTGGTTTGTTGGTTTGTTGGTTTGTTGGTTTGTTGGTTTGTTGGTTTGTTGGTTTGTTGGTTTGTTGGTTTGTTGGTTTGTTGGTTTGTTGGTTTGTTGGTTTGTTGGTTTGTCGGTTTGTTGGTTTGTTGGTTTGTTGATTTATTTGTTTGTTAGTTTGTTGGTTTGTTTGTTTGTTTGTTTGTTGGTTTGTTTTTCGTTTGTTGGCTTGTTGGTTTGTTGGCTTGTTGGCTTGTTGGTTTGTTCGTTTGTTGGTTTGTTGGTTTGTTCGTTTGTTGGTTTGTTGGCTTGTTGGTTTGTTGGTTTGTTGGTTTTTTTGTTTGTTGGCTAGTTGGTTTGTTGGCTTGTTGGTTTGTTGGTTTCTTGGTTTCTTGGTTTGTTGGTTTGTTGGTTTGTTGATTACTTGGTTTGTCGGTTTGTTGGTTTGTTGGCTTGTTGGTTTGTTGGTTTGTTGTTTTTTTGTTTGTTGGCTAGTTGGTTTGTTGGTTTGTTGGTTTGTTGGTTTGTTGGTTTATTGGTTTGTTGGTTTGTTGGTTTGTTGGTTTGTTGGTTTGTTGGTTTGTTGGTTTGTTGGTTTGTTGGTTTGTTGGTTTGTTGGTTTGTTGGTTTTTTGGTTTGTTGGCTTGTTGGCTTGTTGGTTTGTTGGTTTGTAGGCTTGTTGGTTTGTTGGTTGGTTTGTTTGTTGGTTTGTTGGGTTGTTGGTTTGTTGTATTGTTGGTTTGTCGGTTTGTTGGCTTGTTGTTTTGTTGGTTTGGAAGTTTCTTGGTTTGTTTGTTTGTTGGTTTGTTCGTGTATTGGTTTGTTGGTTTGTTGGTTTGTTGGTTTGTTGGTTTGTTGGCTTGTTGGTTGGTTGGCTTGTTGGTTTGTTGGTTTATTTGTTTGTTAGTTTGATGGTTTGTTGGTTCATTTCTTTGTTGGCTTGTTGGTTTGTTGGCTTGTTGGCTTGTTTGTTTGTTGGTTTGTTGGTTTGTTGGTTTGTTGGCTTGTTGGCTTGTTGTTTTGTTGGTTTGGTGGTTTGGTGGTTTGTTCGTTTTTTGGTTTGTTGGTTTGTTCGTTTGTTCGTTTATTGGTTTGTTGGTTTGTTGGTTTGTTGGTTTGCTGGTTTGTTTGCATGTTGGTTTGTTCGTTTGTTGGCTTGTTGGTTTGTTCGTTTGTTGGTTTGTTGGCTTGTTGGTTTGTTGGTTTGTTGGTTTGTTGGTTTGTTGGTTTGTTGGTTTGTTGGCTTGTTGGTTGGTTGGCTTGTTGGTTTGTTGGTTTATTTGTTTGTTAGTTTGATGGTTTGTTGGTTCATTTCTTTGTTGGCTTGTTGGTTTTTTGGCTTGTTGGCTTGTTTGTTTGTTGGTTTGTTGGTTTGTTGGTTTGTTGGCTTGTTGGCTTGTTGTTTTGTTGGTTTGGTGGTTTGGTGGTTTGTTCGTTTTTTGGTTTGTTGGTTTGTTCGTTTGTTCGTTTATTGGTTTGTTGGTTTGTTGGTTTGTTGGTTTGCTGGTTTGTTTGCATGTTGGTTTGTTCGTTTGTTGGCTTGTTGGTTTGTTGGCTTGTTCGCTTGTTGGTTTGGTGGTTTGTTGGCTTGTTGGTTTGTTGGTTTGTTGGTTTGTTGGCTTGTTGGTTTTTTGGTTTGTTGGCTTGCTGGTTTGTTGGTTTGTTGGTTTGTTGGTTTGTTGGTTTGTTGGTTTGTTGGTTTGTTGGTTTGTTGGTTTTTTGGTTTGTTGGCTTGTTGGTTTGTTGGTTTGTTGGTTTGTTGGTTTGTTGATTACTTGGTTTGTTGGTTTGTTGGCTTGTTGGTTTGTTGGTTTGTTGGTTTTCTTGTTTGTTGGTTTGTTGGTTTGTTGGTTTTTTGGTTTGTTGGTTTGTTGGTTTGTTGGTTTGTTGGTTTGTTGGTTTGTTGGTTTGTTGGTTTGTTGGTTTGTTGGTTTGTTGGTTTGTTGGTTTGTTGGTTTGTTGGTTTGTTGGTTTGTTGGTTTGTTGGTTTGTTGGTTTGTTGGTTTGTTGGTTTGTTGGTTTGTTGGTTTGTTGGTTTGTTGGTTTGTTGGTTTGTTGGTTTGTTGGTTTGTTGGTTTGTTGGTTTGTCGGTTTGTTGGTTTGTTGGTTTGTTGGTTTGTTGATTTATTTGTTTGTTAGTTTGTTGGTTTGTTTGTTTGTTTGTTTGTTGGTTTGTTCGTTTGTTGGCTTGTTGGTTTGTTGGCTTGCTGGCTTGTTGGTTTGTTCGTTTGTTGGTTTGTTGGTTTGTTCGTTTGTTGGTTTGTTGGCTTGTTGGTTTGTTGGTTTGTTGGTTTTTTTGTTTGTTGGCTAGTTGGTTTGTTGGCTTGTTGGTTTGTTGGTTTCTTGGTTTCTTGGTTTGTTGGTTTGTTGATTTGTTGATTACTTGGTTTGTCGGTTTGTTGGTTTGTTGGCTTGTTGGTTTGTTGGTTTGTTGGTTTTTTTGTTTGTTGGCTAGTTGGTTTGTTGGTTTGTTGGTTTGTTGGTTTGTTGGTTTGTTGGTTTATTGGTTTGTTGGTTTGTTGGTTTGTTGGTTTGTTGGTTTGTTGGTTTGTTGGTTTGTTGGTTTGTTGGTTTGTTGGTTTGTTGGTTTTTTGGTTTGTTGGCTTGTTGGCTTGTTGGTTTGTTGGTTTGTAGGCTTGTTGGTTTGTTGGTTGGTTTGTTTGTTGGTTTGTTGGGTTGTTGGTTTGTTGTATTGTTGGTTTGTCGGTTTGTTGGCTTGTTGTTTTGTTGGTTTGGAAGTTTCTTGGTTTGTTTGTTTGTTGGTTTGTTCGTGTATTGGTTTGTTGGTTTGTTGGTTTGTTGGTTTGTTGGTTTGTTGGCTTGTTGGTTAATTGGCTTGTTGGTTTGTTGGTTTATTTGTTTGTTAGTTTGATGGTTTGTTGGTTCATTTCTTTGTTGGCTTGTTGGTTTGTTGGCTTGTTGGCTTGTTTGTTTGTTGGTTTGTTGGTTTGTTGGTTTGTTGGCTTGTTGGCTTGTTGTTTTGTTGGTTTGGTGGTTTGGTGGTTTGTTCGTTTTTTGGTTTGTTGGTTTGTTCGTTTGTTCGTTTATTGGTTTGTTGGTTTGTTGGTTTGTTGGTTTGCTGGTTTGTTTGCATGTTGGTTTGTTCGTTTGTTGGCTTGTTGGTTTGTTCGTTTGTTGGTTTGTTGGCTTGTTGGTTTGTTGGTTTGTTGGTTTGTTGGTTTGTTGGTTTGTTGGCTTGTTGGTTGGTTGGCTTGTTGGTTTGTTGGTTTATTTGTTTGTTAGTTTGATGGTTTGTTGGTGCATTTCTTTGTTGGCTTGTTGGTTTTTTGGCTTGTTGGCTTGTTTGTTTGTTAGTTTGTTGGTTTGTTGGTTTGTTGGCTTGTTGGCTTGTTGTTTTGTTGGTTTGGTGGTTTGGTGGTTTGTTCGTTTTTTGGTTTGTTGGTTTGTTGGTTTGTTCGTTTGTTCGTTTATTGGTTTGTTGGTTTGTTGGTTTGTTGGTTTGTTGGTTTGTTGGTTTGTTGGTTTTTTGGTTTGTTGGCTTGTTGGCTTGTTTGCATGTTGGTTTGTTCGTTTGTTGGCTTGTTGGTTTGTTGGCTTGTTCGCTTGTTGGTTTGGTGGTTTGTTGGCTTGTTGGTTTGTTGGTTTGTTGGTTTGTTGGCTTGTTGGTTTTTTGGTTTGTTGGCTTGCTGGTTTGTTGGTTTGTTGGTTTGTTGGTTTGTTGGTTTGTTGGTTTGTTGGTTTGTTGGTTTGTTGGTTTGTTGGTTTGTTGGTTTTTTGGTTTGTTGGCTTGTTGGCTTGTTGGTATGTTGGTTTGTTGGCTTGTTGGTTTGTTGGTTTCTTGGTTTCTTGGTTTCTTGGTTTGTTGGTTTGTTGGTTTGTTGATTACTTGGTTTGTTGGTTTGTTGGTTTGTTGGCTTGTTGGTTTGTTGGTTTGTTGGTTTTTTTGTTTGTTGGCTAGTTCGTTTGTTGGTTTGTTGGTTTGTTGGTTTGTTGGTTTGTTGGTTTGTTGGTTTGTTGGTTTATTGGTTTGTTGGTTTGTTGGTTTGTTGGTTTGTTGGTTTGTTGGTTTGTTGGTTTGTTGGTTTGTTGGTTTGTTGGTTTGTTGGTTTGTTGGTTTGTTGGTTTGTTGGTTTGTTGGTTTTTTGGTTTGTTGGCTTGTTGGCTTGTTGGTTTGTTGGTTTGTAGGCTTGTTGGTTTGTTGGTTTGTTTGTTTGTTGGTTTCTTGGGTTGTTGGTTTGTTGTATTGTTGGTTTGTCGGTTTGTTGGCTTGTTGTTTTGTTGGTTTGTAGGTTTCTTGGTTTGTTTGTTTGTTGGTTTGTTGGTTTGTTGGTTTGTTGGTTTGTTGGTTTGTTGGTTTGTTGGTTTGTTGGTTTGTTGGTTTGTTGATTTATTTGTTTGTTGGTTTGTTGGTTTGTTGGTTTGTTCGTTTGTTGGCTTGTTGGTTTGTTGGCTTGTTGGCTTGTTATTTTGTTCGTTTGTTAGTTTGTTGGTTTGTTCGTTTGTTGGTTTGTTGGCTTGTTGGTTTGTTGGTTTGTTGGTTTGTTGGTTTGTTGGGTTATTGGCTTGTTGGTTTGTTGGCTTGTTGGTTTGTTGGATTATTTGTTTGTTGGTTTGTTGGTTTGTTGGTTTATTTCTTTGTTGGCTTGTTGGTTTGTAGGCTTGTTGGCTTGTTTGTTTGTTGGTTTGTTGGTTTGTTGGTTTGTTGGTTTGTTGGTTTGTTGGTTTGTTGGCTTGTTGGCTTGTTGGTTTGTTTGTTTGTTGGTTTGTTGGTTTGTTCGTTTGTTGGTTTGTTGGTTTGTTCGTTTGTTCGTTTATTGGTTTGTTGGTTTGTTGGTTTGTTGGTTTGTTGGTTTGTTTGCATGTTGGTTTGTTCGTTTGTTGGTTTGTTGGTTTGTTGGTTTGTTGGTTTGTTGGTTTGTTGGTTTGTTGGTTTGTTGGCTTGTTGGCTTGTTGGTTTGTTTGTTTGTTGGTTTGTTGGTTTGTTCATTTGTTGGTTTGTTGGTTTGTTCGGTTGTTCGTTTATTGGTTTGTTGGTTTGTTGGTTTGTTGGTTTGTTGGTTTGTTTGCATGTTGGTTTGTTCGTTTGTTGGCTTGTTGGTTTGTTGGCTTGTTGGCTTGTTGGTTTGGTGGTTTGTTGGCTTGTTGGTTTGTTGGTTTGTTGGTTTTTTGTTTTGTTGGCTTGTTGATTTATTGGTTTTTTGGTTTGTTGGCTTGTTGGCTTGTTGGTTTGCTGGTTTGTTGGCTTGTTGGTTTGTTGGTTTGTTGGTTTCTTGGTTTGTTGGTTTGTTGGTTTGTTGGTTTGTTGATTACTTGGTTTGTTGGTTTGTTGGCTTGTTGGTTTGTTGGTTTGCTGGTTTGTTGGTTTTTTGGTTTGTTGGTTTGTTGGTTTGTTGGTTTGTTGGTTTGTTGGTTTGTTGGTTTGTTGGTTTGTTGGTTTGTTGGTTTGTTGGTTTGTTGGTTTGTTGGTTTGTTCGTTTGTTGGTTTGTTGGTTTGTTGGTTTGTTGGTTTGTTGGTTTGTTGGTTTGTTGGTTTGTTGGTTTGTTGGTTTGTTGGTTTGTTGGTTTGTTGGTTTGTCGGTTTGTTGGTTTGTTGGTTTGTTGGTTTGTTGATTTATTTGTTTGTTAGTTTGTTAGTTTGTTGGTTTGTTGGTTTGTTTGTTGGTTTGTTCGTTTGTTGGCTTGTTGGTTTGTTGGCTTGTTGGCTTGTTGGTTTGTTCGTTTGTTGGTTTGTTGGTTTGTTCGTTTGTTGGTTTGTTGGCTTGTTGGCTTGTTGGTTTGTTGGTTTGTTGGTTTTTTTGTTTGTTGGCTAGTTGGTTTGTTGGCTTGTTGGTTTGTTGGTTTCTTGGTTTCTTGGTTTGTTGGTTTGTTGGTTTGTTGATTACTTGGTTTGTTGGTTTGTTGGTTTGTTGGCTTGTTGGTTTGTTAGTTTGTTGGTTTTTTTGTTTGTTGGCTAGTTGGTTTGTTGGTTTGTTGGTTTGTTGGTTTGTTGGTTTGTTGGTTTATTGGTTTGTTGGTTTGTTGGTTTGTTGGTTTGTTGGTTTGTTGGTTTGTTGGTTTGTTGGTTTGTTGGTTTGTTGGTTTGTTGGTTTTTTGGTTTGTTGCCTTGTTGGCTTGTTGGTTTGTTGGTTTGTAGGCTTGTTGGTTTGTTGGTTTGTTTGTTTGTTGGTTCGTGGGGTTGTTGGTTTGTTGTATTGTTGGTTTGTCGGTTTGTTGGCTAGTTGTTTTGTTGGTTTGTAAGTTTCTTGGTTTGTTTGTTTGTTGGTTTGTTGGTTTGTTGGTTTGTTGGTTTGTTGGTTTGTTGGTTTGTTGGTTTGTTGGTTTGTTGATTTATTTGTTTGTTGGTTTGTTGGTTTGTTTGTTTGTTGGTTTGTTCGTTTGTTGGCTTGTTGGTTTGTTGGTTGTTGGCTTGTTATTTTGTTCGTTTGTTAGTTTGTTGGTTTGTTCGTTTGTTGGTTTGTTGGCTTGTTGGTTTGTTGGTTTGTTGGTTTGTTGGGTTATTGGCTTGTTGGTTTGTTGGCTTGTTGGTTTGTTGGATTATTTGTTTGTTGGTTTGTTGGTTTGTTGGTTTATTTCTTTGTTGGCTTGTTGGTTTGTAGGCTTGTTGGCTTGTTTGTTTGTTGGTTTGTTGGTTTGTTGGTTTGTTGGTTTGTTGGTTTGTTGGTTTGTTGGCTTGTTGGCTTGTTGGCTTGTTGGTTTGTTTGTTTGTTGGTTTGTTGGTTTGTTCGTTTGTTGGTTTGTTGGTTTGTTCGTTTGTTCGTTTATTGGTTTGTTGGTTTGTTGGTTTGTTGGTTTGTTGGTTTGTTTGCATGTTGGTTTGTTTGTTTGTTGGCTTGTTGGTTTGTTGGCTTGTTGGCTTGTTGGTTTGGTGGTTTGTTGGCTTGTTGGTTTGTTGGTTTGTTGGTTTGTTGGTTTGTTGGCTTGTTGGCTTGTTGGCTTGTTAGTTTGTTGGTTTGTTGGCTTGTTGGTTTGTTGGTTTGTTGGTTTTTTGTTTTGTTGGCTTGTTGGTTTGTTGATTACTTGGTTTGTTGGTTTGTTGGTTTGTTGGCTTGTTGGTTTGTTGGTTGGTTGGTTTTCTTGTTTGTTGGCTTGTTGGTTTGTTGGTTTGTTGGTTTGTTAGTTTTTTGGTTTGTTGGTTTGTTGGTTTGTTGGTTTGTTGGTTTGTTGGTTTGTTGGTTTGTTGGTTTGTTGGTTTGTTGGTTTGTTGGTTTGTTGGTTTGTTGGTTTGTTGGTTTGTTGGTTTGTTGGTTTGTTGGTTTGTTGGTTTGTTGGTTTGTTGGTTTGTTGGTTTGTTGGTTTGTTGGTTTGTTGGTTTGTTGGTTTGTTGGTTTGTCGGTTTGTTGGTTTGTTGGTTTGTTGGTTTGTTGATTTATTTGTTTGTTAGTTTGTTGGTTTGTTGGTTTGTTGGTTTGTTCGTTTGTTGGCTTGTTGGTTTGTTGGCTTGTTGGCTTGTTGGTTTGTTCGTTTGTTGGTTTGTTGGTTTGTTCGTTTGTTGGTTTTTTGGCTTGTTGGTTTGTTGGTTTGTTGGTTTTTTTGTTTGTTGGCTAGTTGGTTTGTTGGCTTGTTGGTTTGTTGGTTTCTTGGTTTCTTGGTTTGTTGGTTTGTTGGTTTGTTGATTACTTGGTTTGTTGGTTTGTTGGTTTGTTGGCTTGTTGGTTTGTTGGTTTGTTGGTTTTTTTGTTTGTTGGCTAGTTGGTTTGTTGGTTTGTTGGTTTGTTGGTTTGTTGGTTTGTTGGTTTGGTGGTTTATTGGTTTGTTGGTTTGTTGGTTTGTTGGTTTGTTGGTTTGTTGGTTTGTTGGTTTGTTGGTTTGTTGGTTTGTTGGTTTGTTGGTTTTTTGGTTTGTTGGCTTCTTGGCTTGTTGTTTTGTTGGTTTGTAGGCTTGTTGGTTTGTTGGTTTGTTTGTTTGTTGGTTTGTTGGGTTGTTGGTTTGTTGTATTGTTGGTTTTTCGGTTTGTTGGCTTGTTGTTTTGTTGGTTTGTAAGTTTCTTGGTTTGTTTGTTTATTGGTTTGTTGGTTTGTTGGTTTGTTGATTTGTTGGTTTGTTGGTTTGTTGGTTTGTTGGTTTGTTGGTTTGTTGGTTTGTTGGTTTGTTGGTTTGTTGATTTATTTGTTTGTTGGTTTGTTGGTTTGTTGGTTTGTTTGTTTGTTGGTTTGTTCGTTTGTTGGCTTGTTGGTTTGTTGGCTTGTTGGCTTGTTATTTTGTTCGTTTGTTAGTTTGTTGGTTTGTTCGTTTGTTGGTTTGTTGGCTTGTTGGTTTGTTGGTTTGTTGGTTTGTTGGTTTGTTGGGTTATTGGCTTGTTGGTTTGTTGGCTTGTTGGTTTGTTGGATTATTTGTTTGTTGGTTTGTTGGTTTGTTGGTTTATTTCTTTGTTGGCTTGTTGGTTTGTAGGCTTGTTGGCTTGTTTGTTTGTTGGTTTGTTGGTTTGTTGGTTTGTTGGTTTGTTGGTTTGTTGGCTTGTTGGCTTGTTGGTTTGTTTGTTTGTTGGTTTGTTGGTTTGTTCGTTTGTTGGTTTGTTGGTGTGTTTGTTTGTTCGTTTATTGGTTTGTTGGTTTTTTGGTTTGTTGGTTTGTTGGTTTGTTTGCATGTTGGTTTGTTCGTTTGTTGGCTTGTTGGTTTGTTGGCTTGTTGGCTTGTTGGTTTGGTGGTTTGTTGGCTTGTTGGTTTGTTGGTTTGTTGGTTTGTTGGTTTGTTGGCTTGTTGGCTTGTTAGTTTGTTGGTTTGATGGCTTGTTGGTTTGTTGGTTTGTTGGTTTGTTGGTTTTTTGTTTTGTTGGCTTGTTGATTTATTGGTTTTTTGGTTTGTTGGCTTGTTGGCTTGTTGGTTTGCTGGTTTGTTGGCTTGTTGGTTTGTTGGTTTCTTGGTTTCTTGGTTTATTGGTTTGTTGGTTTGTTGATTACTTGGTTTGTTGGTTTGTTGGTTTGTTGGCTTGTTGGTTTGTTGGTTTGTTGGTTTTCTTGTTTGTTGGCTTGTTGGTTTGTTGGTTTGTTGGTTTTTTGGTTTGTTGGTTTGTTGGTTTGTTGGTTTGTTGGTTTGTTGGTTTGTTGGTTTGTTGGTTTGTTGGTTTGTTGGTTTGTTGGTTTGTTGGTTTGTTGGTTTGTTGGTTTGTTGGTTTGTTGGTTTGTTGGTTTGTTGGTTTGTTGGTTTGTTGGTTTGTTGGTTTGTTGGTTTGTTGGTTTGTTGGTTTGTTGGTTTGTTGGTTTGTTGGTTTGTTGGTTTGTTGGTTTGTTGGTTTGTCGGTTTGTTGGTTTGTTGGTTTGTTGGTTTGTTGATTTATTTGTTTGTTAGTTTGTTGGTTTGTTGGTTTGTTTGTTTGTTGGTTTGTTCGTTTGTTGACTTGTTGGTTTGTTGGCTTGTTGGCTTGTTGGTTTGTTCGTTTGTTGGTTTGTTGGTTTGTTCGTTTGTTGGTTTGTTGGCTTGTTGGTTTGTTGGTTTGTTGGTTTGTTGGTTTGTTGGTTTGTTGGCTTGTTGGTTGGTTGGCTTGTTGGTTTGTTGGTTTATTTGTTTGTTAGTTTGATGGTTCGTTGGTTCATTTCTTTGTTGGCTTGTTGGTTTGTTGGCTTGTTGGCTTGTTTGTTTGTTGGTTTGTTGGTTTGTTGGTTTGTTGGTTTGTTGGCTTGTTGGCTTGTTGTTTTGTTGGTTTGTTGGTTTGTTGGTTTGTTGACTTGTTCGTTTGTTGGCTTGTTGGCTTGTTGGTTTGTTGGTTTGTTTGTTTGTTGGTTTGTTGGTTTGTTCGTTTGTTGGTATGTTGGTTTGTTCGTTTGTTCGTTTATTGGTTTGTTGGTTTGTTGGTTTGTTGGTTTGTTGGTTTGTTTGCTTGTTGGTTTGTTCGTTTGTTGGCTTGTTGGTTTGTTGGCTTGTTAGCTTGTTGGCTTGTTAGTTTGTTGGCTTGTTGGTTTGTTGGTTTGTTGGTTTGTTGGTTTGTTGGTTTGTTGGTTTGTTCGTTTGTTCGTTTATTGGTTTGTTGGTTTGTTGGTTTGTTGGTTTGTTGGTTTGTTTGCTTGTTGGTTTGTTCGTTTGTTGGCTTGTTGGTTTGTTGGTTTGTTGGTTTTCTTGTTTGTTGGCTTGTTGGTTTGTTGGTTTGTTGGTTTGTTAGTTTTTTGGTTTGTTGGTTTGTTGGTTTGTTGGTTTGTTGGTTTGTTGGTTTGTTGGTTTGTTGGTTTGTTGGTTTGTTGGTTTGTTGGTTTGTTGGTTTGTTGGTTTGTTGGTTTGTTGGTTTGTTGGTTTGTTGGTTTGTTGGTTTGTCGGTTTGTTGGTTTGTTGGTTTGTTGGTTTGTTGATTTATTTGTTTGTTAGTTTGTTGGTTTGTTGGTTTGTTGGTTTGTTCGTTTGTTGGCTTGTTGGTTTGTTGGCTTGTTGGCTTGTTGGTTTGTTCGTTTGTTGGTTTGTTGGTTTGTTCGTTTGTTGGTTTGTTGGCTTGTTGGTTTGTTGGTTTGTTGGTTTTTTTGTTTGTTGGCTAGTTGGTTTGTTGGCTTGTTGGTTTGTTGGTTTCTTGGTTTCTTGGTTTGTTGGTTTGTTGGTTTGTTGATTACTTGGTTTGTTGGTTTGTTGGTTTGTTGGCTTGTTGGTTTGTTGGTTTGTTGGTTTTTTTGTTTGTTGGCTAGTTGGTTTGTTGGTTTGTTGGTTTGTTGGTTTGTTGGTTTCTTGGTTTCTTGGTTTGTTGGTTTATTGGTTTGTTGGTTTGTTGGTTTGTTGGTTTGTTGGTTTGTTGGTTTGTTGGTTTGTTGGTTTGTTGGTTTGTTGGTTTGTTGGTTTGTTGGTTTTTTGGTTTGTTGGCTTCTTGGCTTGTTGTTTTGTTGGTTTGTAGGCTTGTTGGTTTGTTGGTTTGTTTGTTTGTTGGTTTCTTGGGTTGTTGGTTTGTTGTATTGTTGGTTTGTCGGTTTGTTGGCTTGTTGTTTTGTTGGTTTGTAAGTTTCTTGGTTTGTTTGTTTATTGGTTTGTTGGTTTGTTGGTTTGTTGATTTGTTGGTTTGTTGGTTTGTTGGTTTGTTGGTTTGTTGGTTTGTTGGTTTGTTGGTTTGTTGATTTATTTGTTTGTTGGTTTGTTGGTTTGTTGGTTTGTTTGTTTGTTGGTTTGTTCGTTTGTTGGCTTGTTGGTTTGTTGGCTTGTTGGCTTGTTATTTTGTTCGTTTGTTAGTTTGTTGGTTTGTTCGTTTGTTGGTTTGTTGGCTTGTTGGTTTGTTGGTTTGTTGGTTTGTTGGTTTGTTGGTTTGTTGGGTTATTGGCTTGTTGGTTTGTTGGCTTGTTGGTTTGTTGGATTATTTGTTTGTTGGTTTGTTGGTTTGTTGGTTTATTTCTTTGTTGGCTTGTTGGTTTGTAGGCTTGTTGGCTTGTTTGTTTGTTGGTTTGTTGGTTTGTTGGTTTGTTGGTTTGTTGGTTTGTTGGTTTGTTGGCTTGTTGGCTTGTTGGTTTGTTTGTTTGTTGGTTTGTTGGTTTGTTCGTTTGTTGGTTTGTTGGTGTGTTTGTTTGTTCGTTTATTGGTTTGTTGGTTTGTTGGTTTGTTGGTTTGTTGGTTTGTTTGCATGTTGGTTTGTTCGTTTGTTGGCTTGTTGGTTTGTTGGCTTGTTGGCTTGTTGGTTTGGTGGTTTGTTGGCTTGTTGGTTTGTTGGTTTGTTGGTTTGTTGGTTTGTTGGCTTGTTGGCTTGTTAGTTTGTTGGTTTGTTGGCTTGTTGGTTTGTTGGTTTGTTGGTTTGTTGGTTTTTTGTTTTGTTGGCTTGTTGATTTATTGGTTTTTTGGTTTGTTGGCTTGTTGGCTTGTTGGTTTGCTGGTTTGTTGGCTTGTTGGTTTGTTGGTTTGTTGGTTTCTTGGTTTGTTGGTTTGTTGGTTTGTTGATTACTTGGTTTGTTGGTTTGTTGGTTTGTTGGCTTGTTGGTTTGTTGGTTTGTTGGTTTTCTTGTTTGTTGGCTTGTTGGTTTGTTGGTTTGTTGGTTTGTTGGTTTTTTGGTTTGTTGGTTTGTTGGTTTGTTGGTTTGTTGGTTTGTTGGTTTGTTGGCTTGTTGGTTTTTTGGTTTGTTGGCTTGTTGGTTTATTGGTTTGTTGGTTTCTTGGTTTGTTGGTTTGTTGGTTTGTTGGTAACTTGGTTTGTTGGTTTGTTGGTTTGTTGGTTTGTTGGCTTGTTGGTTTGTTGGTTTGTTGGTTTTTTTGTTTGTTGGTTTGTTGGTTTGTTGGTTTGTTGGTTTGTTGGTTTGTTGGTTTGTTGGTTTGTTGGTTTGTTGGTTTGTTGGTTTGTTGGTTTGTTGGTTTGTTGGTTTGTTGGTTTGTTGGTTTGTTGGTTTGTTGGTTTGTTGGTTTGTTGGTTTGTTGGCTTGTTGGTTTGTTGGTTTGGTTTGTTGGTTTGTAGGCTTGTTGGTTTGTTGGTTTGTTTGTTTGTTGGTTTGTTGGGTTGTTGGTTTGTTGGTTTGTTGGTTTGTTGGTTTGTTGGTTTGTTGGTTTGTTGGCTTATTGGTTTGTTGGTTTGTTGGTTTCTTGGTTTGTTTGTTTGTAGGTTTGTTGGTTTGTTGGTTTGTTGGTTTGTTGGTTTGTTGGTTTGTTGGTTTGTTGATTTATTTGTTTGTTGGTTTGTTGGTTTGTTTGTTTGTTGGTTTGTTCGTTTGTTGGCTTGTTGGTTTGTTGGGTTGTTGGCTTGTTGGTTTGTTGGTTTGTTGGTTTGTTGGTTTGTTGGCTTGTTGGTTTGTTGGTTTGTTGGTTTGTTAATTTGTTGGTTTGTTGGTTTGTTGGCTTGTTCGTTTGTTGGTTTGTTGGTTTGTTGGTTTGTTTGTTGTGGTTTGTTGTTTTGTTGGGTTGTTGGTTTGTTCGTTTGTTCGTTTGTTGGTTTGTTGGTTTGTTGGTTTGTTGGTTTGTTCGTTTGTTGGCTTGTTGGTTTGTTGGCTTGTTGGTTTGTTAATTTGTTGGTTTCTTGGTTTGTTGGTTTGTTGGTTTGTTGGTTAATTGGTTTGTTGGTTTGTTGGTTTGTTGGTTTGTTGGCTTGTTGGCTTGTTGGTTTGTTGGTTTGTTGGTTTCTTGGTTTGTTGGTTTGTTGGTTTGTTGATTACTTGGTTTGTTGGTTTGTTGGTTTGTTGGCTTGTTGGTTTGTTGGTTTGTTGGTTTTCTTGTTTGTTGGCTTGTTGGTTTGTTGGTTTGTTGGTTTGTTGGTTTGTTGGTTTGTTGGTTTTTTGGTTTGTTGGTTTGTTGGATTGTTGGTTTGTTGGTTTGTTGGTTGTTGGTTTGTTGGTTTGTTGGTTTGTTGGTTTGTTGGTTTGTTGGTTTGTTGGTTTGTTGGTTTGTTGGTTTGTTGGTTTGTTGGTTTGTTGGTTTGTTGGTTTGTTGGTTTGTTGGTTTGTTGGTTTGTTGGTTTGTTGGTTTGTTGGTTTGTTGGTTTGTTGGTTTGTTGGCTTGTTGGTTTGTCGGTTTGTTGGTTTGTTGGTTTGTTGGTTTGATGATTTATTTGTTTGTTAGTTTGTTGGTTTGTTGGTTTGTTTGTTTGTTGGTTTGTTCGTTTGTTGGCTTGTTGGTTTGTTGGCTTGTTGGCTTGTTGGTTTGTTCGTTTGTTGGTTTATTGGTTTGTTCGTTTGTTGGTTTGTTGGCTTGTTGGTTTGTTGGTTTGTTGATTTGTTGGTTTGTTGGTTTGTTGGCTTGTTGGTTGGTTGGCTTGTTGGTTTGTTGGTTTATTTGTTTGTTAGTTTGATGGTTCGTTGGTTCATTTCTTTGTTGGCTTGTTGGTTTGTTGGCTTGTTGGCTTGTTTGTTTGTTGGTTTGTTGGATTGTTGGTTTGTTGGCTTGTTGGCTTGTTGTTTTGTTGGTTTGTTGGTTTGTTGGTTTGTTGGCTTGTTCGTTTGTTGGTTTGTTGGTTTGTTGGCTTGTTGGCTTGTTGGTTTGTTGGTTTGTTTGTTTGTTGGTTTGTTGGTTTGTTGGTTTGTTGGTTTGTTGGTTTGTTGGTTTGTTGGCTTGTTGGCTTGTTGGTTTGTTGGTTTGTTTGTTTGTTGGTTTGTTGGTTTGTTCGTTTGTTGGTATGTTGGTTTGTTCGTTTGTTCGTTTATTGGTTTGTTGGTTTGTTGGTTTGTTGGTTTGTTTGCTTGTTGGTTTGTTCGTTTGTTGGCTTGTTGGTTTGTTGGCTTGTTAGCTTGTTGGCTTGTTGGTTTGTTGGCTTGTTGGTTTGTTGGTTTGTTGGTTTGTTGGTTTGTTGGTTTGTTGGTTTGTTGGTTTGTTGGTTTGTTGGTTTTTTGGTTTGTTGGCTTGTTGGCTTGTTGGTTTGTTGGTTTGTTGGCTTGTTGGTTTGTTGGTTTGTTGGTTTGTTGGTTTCTTGGTTTGTTGGTTTGTTGGTTTGTTGGTTTGTTGGTTTGTTGGTTTGTTGGTTTGTTGGCCTGTTGGTTTGTTTGTTACTTGGTTTGTTGTTTTGTTGGTTTGTTGGTTTGTTTGTTTGTTGGTTTGTTGGTTTGTTCGTTTGTTCTTTTTTTGGTTTGTTGGTTTGTTGGTTTGTTGGTTTGTTGGCTTGTTAGTTTGTTGGTTTGTTGGTTTGTTTGTTTGTTGGTTTGTTGGTTTGTTGGTTTGTTGGTTTTTAGGTTTGTTGGCTTGTTGGCTTGTTGGTTTTTTGGTTTGTTGGCTTGTTGGTTTGTTGGTTTGTTGGTTTCTTGGTTAGTTGGTTTGTTGGTTTGTTGGTAACTTGGTTTGTTGGTTTGTTGGTTTGTTGGTTTGTTGGCTTGTTGGTTTGTTGGTTTGTTGGTTTTTTTGTTTGTTGGTTTGTTGGTTTGTTGGTTTGTTGGTTTGTTGGTTTGTTGGATTGTTGGTTTGTTGGTTTGTTGGTTTGTTGGTTTGTTGGTTTGTTGGTTTGTTGGTTTGTTGGTTTGTTGGTTTGTTGGTTTGTTGGCTTGTTGGCTTGTTGGTTTGTTGGTTTGTAGGGTTGTTGGTTTGTTGGTTTGTTTGTTTGTTGGTTTGTTGGGTTGTTGGTTTGTTGGTTTGTTGGTTTGTTGGTTTGTTGGTTTGTTGGCTTATTGGTTTGTTGGTTTGTTGGTTTCTTGGTTTGTTTGTTTGTAGGTTTGTTGGTTTGTTGGTTTGTTGGTTTGTTGGTTTGTTGGTTTGTTGGTTTGTTGGTTTGTTGGTTTGTTGATTTATTTGTTTGTTAGTTTGTTGGTTTGTTGGTTTGTTTGTTTGTTGGTTTGTTTGTTTGTTGGCTTGTTGGTTTGTTGGCTTGTTGGTTTGTTAGTTTGTTGGTTTGTTGGTTTGTTGGTTTGTTGGCTTGTTGGTTTGTTGGTTTGTTGGTTTGTTAATTTGTTGGTTTGTTGGTTTGTTGGCTTGTTCGTTTGTTGGTTTGTTGGTTTGTTGGTTTGTTTGTTTGTGGTTTGTTGGTTTGTTTGTTTGTTGGTTTGTTGGTTTGTTCGTTTGTTCGTTTGTTGGTTTGTTGGTTTGTTGGTTTGTTCGTTTGTTGGCTTGTTGGTTTGTTGGCTTGTTGGTTTGTTAATTTGTTGGTTTCTTGGTTTGTTGGTTTGTTGGTTTGTTGGTTAATTGGTTTGTTGGTTTGTTGGTTTGTTGGTTTGTTGGCTTGTCGGTTTGTTGGTTTGTTGGTTTCTTGGTTTGTTGGTTTGTTGGTTTGTTGGTTTGCTGGTTACTTGGTTTATTGGTTTGTTGGTTTGTTGGCTTGTTGGTTTGTTGGTTTGTTGGTTTGTTGGTTTTTTTGTTTGTTGGTTTGTTGGTTTGTTGGTTTGTTGGTTTGTTGGTTTGTTCGTTTGTTGGTTTGTTGGTTTGTTGGTTTGTTGGTCTGTTGGTTTGTTGTTTTGTTGGTTTGTTGGTTTGTTGGTTTGTTGGCTTGTTGGCTTGTTGGTTTGTTGGTTTGTAGGCTTGTTGGTTTGTTGGTTTGTTTGTTTGTTGGTTTGTTGGGTTGTTGGTTGGTTGGTTTGTTGGTTTGTTGGTTTGTTGGTTTGTTGGCTTGTTGGTTTGTTGGTTTCTTGTTTTCTTGGTTTGTTTGTTTGTTGGTTAATTGTTTAGTTGGTTTGTTGGTTTGTTGGTTTGTTGACTTGTTGGTTTGTTCGTTTGTTGGTGTGTCGGTTTGTTGGTTTGTTGGTTTGTTGGTTTGTTGGTTTGTTGGTTTGTTGGTTTGTTGGTTTGTTGGTTTGTTGGTTTGTTGGTTTGTTGGTTTGTTGGTTTGTTGGTTTGTTGGCTTGTTGGTTTGTTGGCTTGTTGGTTTGTTGGTTTATTTGTTTGTTGGTTTGTTGGTTTGTTGGTTTGTTGGTTTATTTCTTTGTTGGCTTGTTGGTTTGTTGGCTTGTTGGTTTGTTGGTTTGTTGGTTTGTTGGCTTGTTGGTTTTTTGGTTTGTTGGTTAGTTGGTTAGTTGGTTTGTTGGTTTGTTGGTTTGTTGATTTGTTGGTTTGTTGGTTTGTTGGTTGGTTTGTTTGTTGGTTTGTTGGTTTGTTAGTTTGTTCGTTATGTTGGCTTGTTGGTTTGTTGGCTTGTTGGTTTGTTGGTTTGTTGGTTTCTTGGTTTGTTGGTTTGTTGGTTAATTGGTTTGTTGGTTTGTTGGTTTGCTGGCTTGTTGGTTTTTTGATTTGTTGGTTTTTTGGTTTGTTGGCTTGTTGGTTTGTTGGTTTGTTGGTTTGTTGGTTTGTTGGTTTGTTGGTTTGTTGGTTTGTTGGTTTGTTGGTTTGTTGGTTTGTTGGTTTGTTGGTTTGTTGGTTTGTTGGTTTGTTGGTTTGTTGGTTTGTTGGTTTGTTGGTTTGTTGGTTTGTTGGTTTGTTGGTTTGTTGGTTTGTTGGCTTGTTGGCTTGTTGGCTTGTTGGTTTGTTAGTTTGTTGGCTTGTTGGTTTGTTGGTTTTTTTGTTTGTTGGTTTGTTGGTTTGTTGGTTTGTTGACTTGTTTGTTTGTTGGTTTGTTGGTTTGTTGGTTTGTTGGTTTGTTGGTTTGTTGGTTTGTTGGTTTTTCAGTTTGTTGGCTTGTTGGTTTGTTGGTTTGTTGGTTTGTTGGTTTGTTGGTTTATTGGTTTGTTGGTTTGTTGGTTTGTTTGTTTTTTCGTTTGTTCGTTTGTTGGTTTGTTGGTTTGTTGGTTTGTTGGTTTGTTGGTTTGTTGGTTTGTTGGTTTTTCAGTTTGTTGGCTTGTTGGTTTGTTGGTTTGTTGGTTTGTTGGTTTATTGGTTTGTTGGTTTGTTGGTTTGTTTGTTTTTTCGTTTGTTCGTTTGTTGGTTTGTTGGCTTGTTGGCTTGTTGGTTTGTTGGTTTATTCGCTTGTTGGTTTGTTGGTTTGTTTGTTTGTTGGTTTGTTAGTTTGTTGGTTTGTTGGTTTGTTTGTTTGTTGGTTTGTTCGTTTGTTGGCTTGTTGGTTTGTTGGCTTGTTGGCTTGTTGGTTTGTTCGTTTGTTGGTTTGTTCGTTTGTTCGTTTGTTGGTTTGTTGGCTTGTTGGTTTGTTGGTTTGTTGGTTTGTTGATTTGTTGGTTTGTTGGTTTGTTGGCTTGTTGGTTGGTTGGTTTGTTGGTTTGTTGGTTTATTTGTTTGTTAGTTTGATGGTTCGTTGGTTCATTTCTTTGTTGGCTTGTTGGTTTGTTGGCTTGTTGGCTTGTTTGTTTGTTTGTTGGTTTGTTGGTTTGTTGGTTTGTTGGCTTGTTGGCTTGTTGGCTTGTTGTTTTGTTGGTTTGTTGGTTTATTGGTTTGTTGGCTTGTTCGTTTGTTGGTTTGTTGGTTTGTTGGCTTGTTGGCTTGTTAATTTGTTGGTTTGTTTGTTTGTTGGTTTGTTGGTTTGTTGGTTTGTTGGTTTGTTGGCTTGTTGGCTTGTTGGTTTGTTGGTTTGTTTGTTTGTTGGTTTGTTGGTTTGTTCGTTTGTTGGTATGTTGGTTTGTTCGTTTGTTCGTTTATTGGTTTGTTGGTTTGTTGGTTTGTTGGTTTGTTTGCTTGTTGGTTTGTTCGTTTGTTGGCTTGTTGGTTTGTTGGCTTGTTAGCTTGTTGGCTTGTTGGTTTGTTGGCTTGTTGGTTTGTTGGTTTGTTGGTTTGTTGGTTTGTTGGTTTGTTGGTTTGTTGGTTTGTTGGTTTGTTGGTTTGTTGGTTTGTTGGTTTTTTGGATTGTTGGCTTGTTGGCTTGTTGGTTTGTTGGTTTGTAATCTTGTTGGTTTGTCGGTTTGTTGGTTTCTTGGTTTGTTGGTTTGTTGGTTTGTTGGTTTGTTGGTTTGTTGGTTTGTTGGTTTGTTGGCTTGTTGGTTTGTTTGTTAGTTGGTTTGTTGGTTTGTTGGTTTGTTGGTTTGTTTGTTTGTTGGTTTGTTGGTTTGTTCGTTTGTTCTTTTTTTGGTTTGTTGGTTTGTTGGTTTGTTGGTTTGTTGGCTTGTTAGTTTGTTTGTTTGTTGGTTTGTTGGTTTGTTGGTTTGTTGGTTTGTTGGTTTGTTGGTTTTTAGGTTTGTTGGCTTGTTGGTTTGTTGGTTTTTTGGTTTGTTGGCTTGTTGGTTTGTTGGTTTGTTGGTTTCTTGGTTAGTTGGTTTGTTGGTTTGTTGGTAACTTGGTTTGTTGGTTTGTTGGTTTGTTGGTTTGTTGGCTTGTTGGTTTGTTGGTTTGTTGGTTTTTTTGTTTGTTGGTTTGTTGGTTTGTTGGTTTGTTGGTTTGTTGGTTTGTTGGTTTGTTGGTTTGTTGGTTTGTTGGTTTGTTGGTTTGTTGGTTTGTTGGTTTGTTGGTTTGTTGGTTTGTTGGGTTGTTGGTTTGTTGGTTTGTTGGTTTGTTGGTTTGTTGGTTTGTTGGCTTATTGGTTTGTTGGTTTGTTGGTTTCTTGGTTTGTTTGTTTGTAGGTTTGTTGGTTTGTTGGTTTGTTGGTTTGTTGGTTTGTTGGTTTGTTGGTTTGTTGGTTTGTTGATTTATTTGTTTGTTGGTTTGTTGGTTTGTTTGTTTGTTGGTTTGTTCGTTTGTTGGCTTGTTGGTTTGTTGGGTTGTTGGCTTGTTGGTTTGTTGGTTTGTTGGTTTGTTGGTTTGTTGGTTTGTTGGCTTGTTGGTTTGTTGGTTTGTTGGTTTGTTAATTTGTTGGTTTGTTGGTTTGTTGGCTTGTTCGTTTGTTGGTTTGTTGGTTTGTTGGTTTGTTTGTTTGTGGTTTGTTGGTTTGTTGGTTTGTTGGTTTGTTCGTTTGTTCGTTTGTTGGTTTGTTGTTTTGTTGGTTTGTTCGTTTGTTGGCTTGTTGGTTTGTTGGCTTGTTGGTTTGTTAATTTGTTGGTTTCTTGGTTTGTTGGTTTGTTGGTTTGTTGGTTAATTGGTTTGTTGGTTTGTTGGTTTGTTGGTTTGTTGGCTTGTCGGTTTGTTGGTTTGTTGGTTTCTTGGTTTGTTGGTTTGTTGGTTTGTTGGTTTGTTGGTTACTTGGTTTATTGGTTTGTTGGTTTGTTGCCTTGTTGGTTTGTTGGTTTGTTGGTTTGTTGGTTTTTTTGTTTGTTGGTTTGTTGGTTTGTTGGTTTGTTGGTTTGTTGGTTTGTTCGTTTGTTGGTTTGTTGGTTTGTTGGTTTGTTGGTCTGTTGGTTTGTTGTTTTGTTGGTTTGTTGGTTTGTTAGTTTGTTGGCTTGTTGGCTTGTTGGTTTGTTGGTTTGTAGGCTTGTTGGTTTGTTGGTTTGTTTGTTTGTTGGTTTGTTGGGTTGTTGGTTGGTTGGTTTGTTGGTTTGTTGGTTTGTTGGTTTGTTGGCTTGTTGGCTTGTTGGTTTGTTGGTTTCTTGTTTTCTTGGTTTGTTTGTTTGTTGGTTAATTGTTTTGTTGGTTTGTTGGTTTGTTGGTTTGTTGACTTGTTGGTTTGTTCGTTTGTTGGTGTGTCGGTTTGTTCGCTTGTTGGTTTGTTGGCTTGTTGGTTTGTTGGTTTGTTGGTTTGTTGGTTTGTTGGTTTGTTGGTTTGTTGGTTTGTTGGTTTGTTGGTTTGTTGGTTTGTTGGCTTGTTGGTTTGTTGGCTTGTTGGTTTGTTGGTTTATTTGTTTGTTGGTTTGTTGGTTTGTTGGTTTGTTGGTTTATTTCTTTGTTGGCTTGTTGGTTTGTTGGCTTGTTGGCTTGTTGGCTTGTTTGTTTGTTGGTTTGTTGGTTTCTTGGTTTTTTGGTTTGTTGGTTTGTTTGTTTGTTCGTTTGTTGGTTTGTTGGTTTGTTGGTTTGTTGGTTTGTTGGTTTGTTGGTTTGTTGGCTTGTTCGTTTTTTGGTTTGTTGGTTAGTTGGTTAGTTGGTTTGTTGGTTTGTTGGTTTGTTGATTTGTTGGTTTGTTGGTTTGTTGGTTGGTTTGTTTGTTGGTTTGTTGGTTTGTTAGTTTGTTCGTTATGTTGGCTTGTTGGTTTGTTGGCTTGTTGGTTTGTTGGTTTGTTGGTTTCTTGGTTTGTTGGTTTGTTGGTTAATTGGTTTGTTGGTTTGTTGGTTTGTTGGCTTGTTGGTTTTTTGATTTGTTGGTTTTTTGGTTTGTTGGCTTGTTGGTTTGTTGGTTTGTTGGTTTGTTGGTTTGTTGGTTTGTTGGTTTGTTGGTTTGTTGGTTTGTTGGTTTGTTGGTTTGTTGGTTTGTTGGTTTGTTGGTTTGTTGGTTTGTTGGTTTGTTGGTTTGTTGGTTTGTTGGTTTGTTGGTTTGTTGGTTTGTTGGTTTGTTGGTTTGTTGGCTTGTTGGCTTGTTGGCTTGTTGGTTTGTAGGTTTGTTGGTTTGTTGGTTTGTTGGCTTGTTCGTTTTTTGGTTTGTTGGTTAGTTGGTTAGTTGGTTTGTTGGTTTGTTGGTTTGTTGATTTGTTGGTTTGTTGGTTTGTTGGTTGGTTGGTTTGTTGGTTTGTTGGTTTCTTGGTTTGTTGGTTTGTTGGTTAATTGGTTTGTTGGTTTGTTGGTTTGTTGGCTTGTTGGTTTTTTGATTTGTTGGTTTTTTGGTTTGTTGGCTTGTTGGTTTGTTGGTTTGTTGGTTTGTTGGTTTGTTGGTTTGTTGGTTTGTTGGTTTGTTGGTTTGTTGGTTTGTTGGTTTGTTGGTTTGTTGGTTTGTTGGTTTGTTGGTTTGTTGGTTTGTTGGTTTGTTGGTTTGTTGGTTTGTTGGTTTGTTGGTTTGTTGGTTTGTTGGCTTGTTGGCTTGTTGGCTTGTTGGTTTGTTAGTTTGTTGGCTTGTTGGTTTGTTGGTTTTTTTGTTTGTTGGTTTGTTGGTTTGTTGGTTTATTGGCTTGTTCGTTTGTTGGTTTGTTGGTTTGTTGGTTTGTTGGTTTATTGGTTTTTCGGTTTGTTGGCTTGTTGGTTTGTTGGTTTGTTGGTTTGTTGGTTTATTGGTTTGTTGGTTTGTTGGTTTGTTTGTTTTTTCGTTTGTTCGTTTGTTGGTTTGTTGGTTTGTTGGTTTGTTGGTTTGCTGGTTTATTGGTTTGTTGGTTTGTGGGTTTGTTGGTTTGTTGGCTTGTTGGCTTGTTGGTTTGTTGGTTTATACGCTTGTTGGTTTGTTGGTTTGTTTGTTTGTTGGTTTGTTACTTTTTGGTTTGTTGGTTTGTTGGTGTGTTGGTTTGTTGGTTTGTTGGTTTGTTGGTTTGTTGATTTATTTGTTTGTTGGTTTGTTGGTTTGTTGGTTTGTTTGTTTGTAGGTTTGTTTGTTTGTTGGTTTGTTCGTTTGTTGGCTTATAGGTTTGTTGGCTTGTTGGTTTGTTCGTTTGTGGGTTTGTTGGTTTGTTCGTTTGTTGGTTTGTTGGCTTGTTGGTTTGTTGGTTTGTTGGTTTATTGGTTTGTTGGTTTGTTGGCTTGGTGGTTTGTTGGCTTGTTGGTTTGTTATTTTATTTGTTTGTTGGTTTGTTGGTTTGTTGGTTTATTTCTTTGTTGGCTTGTTGGTTTGTTGGCTTGTTGGCTTGTTTGTTTGTTGGTTTGTTGGTTTCTTGGTTTGTAAGTTTGTTGGTTTGTTTGTTTGTTCGTCTGTTGGTTTGTTGGTTTTTTGGATTGTTGGTTTGTTGGCTTGTTCGTTTGTTGGTTTGTTGGTTTTTTGGTTTGTTGGTTTGTTGGTTTGTTGGTTTGTTGGTTTGTTGGTTTGTTCGTTTGTTCGTTTGTTCGTTTGTTCGTTTGTTGGCTTGTTGGTTTGTTGGCTTGTTGGTTTGTTGGTTTGTTGGTTTCTTGGTTTGTTGGTTTATTGGTTTGTTGGTTACTTGGTTTGTTGGTATGTTGGGTGGTTGGCTTGTTGGTTTGTTGATTTGTTGGTTTGTTTGTTTTTTCGTTTGTTTGTTTGTTGGTTTGTTGGTTTGTTGGTTTGTTAGTTTGTTGGTTTGTTGGTTTGTTGGTTTGTTGGTTTGTTGGTTTGTTGGTTTGTTGGCTTGTTGGCTTGTTGGTTTGTTGGTCTGTAGGCTTGTTGGTTTGTTGGTTTGTTTGTTTGTTGGTTTGTTGGGTTGTTGGTTTGTTGGTTTGTTGGTTTGTTGGATTGTTGGTTTGTTGGTTTCTTGGTTTCTTGGTTTGTTGGTTTGTTGGTTTGTTGGTTTGTTGGTTTGTTGGTTTGTTGGTTTGTTAATTTATTTGTTTGTTAGTTTGTTGGTTTGTTGGTTTGTTTGTTTGTTGGTTTGTTCGTTTGTTAGCATGTTGGTTTTTTGGCTTGTTGGCTTGTTGGTTTGTTCGTTTGTGGGTTTGTTGGTTTGTTCGTTTGTTGGTTTGTTGGCTTGTTGGTTTGTTGGTTTGTTGGTTTGTTGGCTTGTTGGTTTGTTGGCTTGGTGGTTTGTTGGCTTGTTGGTTTGTTAGTTTATTTGTTTGTTGGTTTGTTGGTTTATTTCTTTGTTGGCTTGTCGGTTTGTTGGCTTGTTGGCTTGTGTGTTTGTTGGTTTGTTGGTTTCTTTGTTTGTTGGTTTATTGGTTTGTTTGTTTGTTCGTCTGCTGGTTTGTTGGTTTGTTGGCTTGTTCGTTTGTTGCTTTGTTGGTTTGTTGGTTTGTTGGTTTGTTGGTTTGTTGGTTTGTTGGTTTGTTGGATTGTTGGTTTGTTGGTTTGTTGGTTTGTTCGTTTGTTGGTTTGTTGGTTTGTTGGTTTGTTGGTTTGTTGGTTTGTTGGTTTGTTCGTTTGTTCGTTTGTTCGTTTGTTCGTTTGTTCGTTTGTTGGCTTGTTGGTTTGTTGGCTTGTTGGTTTGTTGGTTTGTTGGTTTCTTGGTTTGTTGGTTTATTGGTTTGTTGGTTACTTGGTTTGTTGGTTTGTTGGCTTGTTAGTTTGTTGATTTGTTGGTTTTTTTGGTTTGTTGGTTTGTTGGTTTGTTGGTTTGTTGGTTTGTTGGTTTGTTGGTTTGTTGGTTTGTTGGTTTGTTGTTTTGTTGGCTTGTTGGGTTGTTGACTTGTTGGTTTGTAAGTTTGTTGGCTTGTTGGTTTGTTGGTTTGTTTGTTTGTTGGTTTGTTGGTTTGTTGGTTTGTTGGTTTGTTGGCTTGTTCGTTTGTTGGTTTGTTGGTTTGTTGGTTTGTTGGTTTTTTGGTTTGTTAGCTTGTTGGTTTGTTGGTTTGTTGGTTTGTTGGTTTGTTGGTTTGTTGGTTTGTTGGTTTGTTGGTTTGTTGGTTTGTTGGTTTGTTGGTTTGTTAGTTTGTTGGTTTGTTGGTTTGTTGGTCTGTTCGTTTGTCGGCTTGTTGGTTTGTTGGCTTGTTGGCTTCTTGGTTTGTTGGTTTCTTTGTTTGTTGGTTTGTTCGTTTGTTCGTTTGTTAGTTTGTTAGTTTGTTGGTTTGTTGGTTTGTTGGTTTGTTGGTTTGTTAGTTTGTTGGTTTGTTGGTTTGTTGGTTTGTTGGTTTGTTTGTTGGTTTGTTTGTTTGTTGGCTTGTTGGTTTGTTCGTTTATTGGTTTGTTGGTTTGTTGGTTTGTTAGTTTGTTTGTTTGTTGTTTTGTTGGTTTGTTGGTTTGTTGGTTTGTTTGTTTGTTGGTTTGTTGGTTTGTTGGCTTGTTGGCTTGTTGGTTTGTTGGTTTGTTGGCTTGTTGGTTTGTTCGTTTGTTGGTTTCTTGGTTTGTTGGTTTATTGGTTTGTTGGTTTCTTGGTTTGTTGGCTTGTTGGCTTGTTGGTTTGTTGATTTGTTGGTTTGTTAGTTTGTTTGTTTGTTGTTTTGTTAGTTTGTTTGTTTGTTGTTTTGTTGGTTTGTTGGTTTGTTGGTTTTTGGTTTGTTGGTTTGTTGGCTTGTTGGCTTGTTGGTTTTTTGGTTTGTTGGCTTGTTGGTTTGTTCGTTTGTTGGTTACTTGGTTTGTTGGTTTATTGGTTTGTTGGTTACTTGGTTTGTTGGCTTGTTGGTTTGTTGGCTTGTTGGCTTCTTGGTTTGTTGGTTTCTTTGTTTGTTGGTTTGTTCGTTTGTTCGTTTGTTAGTTTGTTAGTTTGTTGGTTTGTTAATTTGTTGGTTTGTTAGTTTGTTGGTTTGTTGGTTTGTTGGTTTGTTTGTTGGTTTGTTTGTTTGTTGGCTTGTTGGTTTGTTCGTTTGTTGGTTTGTTGGTTTGTTGGTTTGGTGGTTTGTTGGCTTGTTCGTTTGTTGGTTTGTTGGTTTGTTGGTTTGTTGGTTTGTTGGTTTGTTGGTTTGTTGGTTTGTTGGTTTGTTGGTTTGTTGGTTTGTTGGTTTGTTGGTTTGTTGTTTTGTTGGCTTTTTGGGTTGTTGACTTGTTGGTTTGTAAGTTTGTTGGCTTGTTGGTTTGTTGGTTTGTTTGTTTGTTGGTTTGTTGGTTTGTTGGTTTGTTGGTTTGTTGGCTTGTTCGTTTGTTGGTTTGTTGGTTTGTTGGTTTGTTGGTTTGTTGGTTTTTTGGTTTGTTAGCTTGTTGGTTTGTTGGTTTGTTGGTTTGTTGGTTTGTTGGTTTGTTGGTTTGTTGGTTTGTTGGTTTGTTGGTTTGTTGGTTTGTTGGTTTGTTGGTTTGTTGGTTTGTTGGTTTGTTGGTTTGTTGGTCTGTTCGTTTGTTGGCTTGTTGGTTTGTTGGCTTGTAGGCTTCTTGGCTTGTTGGTTTCTTTGTTTGTTGGTTTGTTCGTTTGTTCGTTTGTTAGTTTGTTAGTTTGTTGGTTTGTTGGTTTGTTGGTTTGTTAGTTTGTTGGTTTGTTGGTTTGTTGGTTTGTTGGTTTGTTTGTTGGTTTGTTTGTTTGTTGGCTTGTTGGTTTGTTCGTTTGTTGGTTTGTTGGTTTGTTGGTTTGTTGGTTTGTTGGTTTGTTTGTTTGTTGGTTTGTTGGTTTGGTGTTTTGTTGGCTTGTTCGTTTGTTGGTTTGTTGGTTTTTTTGTTTGTTGGTTTGTTGGTTTGTTGGTTTGTTGGTTTGTTAGTTTGTTTGTTTGTTGTTTTGTTGGTTTGTTGGTTTGTTGGTTTGTTGGTTTGTTGGTTTGTTGGCTTGTTGGCTTGTTGGTTTGTTGGTTTGTTGGTTTGTTGGTTTGTAGGCTTATTGGTTTGTTGGTTTGTTGGCTTGTTGGTTTGTTGGTTTGTTGGTTTCTTGGTTTGTTGGTTTATTGGTTTGTTGGTTACTTGGTTTGTTGGTTTGTTGGCTTGTTGGTTTGTTGGTTGGTTGGTTTTTTGGTTTGTTTGTTTGTTGGTTTGTTGATTTGTTGGTTCGTTGGTTTGTTGGGTTGTTCGTTTGTTGGTTTGTTGGTTTATTGGTTTTTTGGTTTGTTGTTTTTTTGGTTTGTTAGCTTATTGGTTTGTTGGTTTGTTGGTTTGTTAGTTTGTTGGTTTGTTGGTTTGTTGGTTTGTTGGTTTGTTGGTTTGTTGGTTTGTTGGTTTGTTGGTTTGTTGGTTTGTTGGTTTGTTGGTTTGTTGGTTTGTTTGTTGGTTTGTTTGTTTGTGTGCTTGTTGGTTTGTTGGTTTGTTGATTTGTTCGTTTGTTGGTTTGTTGGTTTGTTGGTTTGTTGGTTTGTTGGTTTGTTTGTTTGTTGGTTTGTTGGTTTGTTGATTTGTTCGTTTGTTGGCTTGTTGGTTTGTTGGCTTGTTGGCTTGTTGGTTTGTTGGTTTGTTTGTTTGTTGGTTTGTTCGTTTGTTCGTTTGTTGGTTTGTTGGTTTGTTGGTTTGTTGGTTTGTTGGTTTGTTGGTTTGTTGGTTTGTTGGTTTGTTGGTTTGTTGGTTTGTTGGTTTGTTGGTTTGTTGGTTTGTTTGTTGGTTTGTTTGTTTGTGTGCTTGTTGGTTTGTTGGTTTGTTGATTTGTTCGTTTGTTGGTTTGTTGGTTTGTTGGTTTGTTGGTTTGTTGGTTTGTTTGTTTGTTGGTTTGTTGGTTTGTTGGTTTGTTGGCTTGTTCATTTGTTGGTTTGTTGGTTTGTTGGTTTGTTGGTTTGTTGGTTTGTTGGTTTGTTGGTTTGTTGGTTTGTTGGTTTGTTCGCTTGTTGGCTTGTTGGTTTGTTGGCTTGTGCGCTTGTTGGTTTGTTGGTTTGTTTGTTTGTTGGTTTGTTCACTTGTTCGTTTGTTGGTTTGTTGGTTTGTTGGTTTGTTGATTTGTTGGTTTGTTGGTGTGTTGATTTGTTGGTTTGTTGGTTTGTTGGTTTGTTCGTTTGTTGGCTTGTTGGTTTGTTGGTTTGTTGGCTTGTTGGTTTGTTCGTTTGTTGGTTTGTTGGTTTGTTGGTTTGTTAGTTTGCTGGTTTGTTGGCTTGTTGGTTTGTTAGTTTGCTGGTTTGTTGGTTTATTTGTTTGTTGGTTTGTTGGTTTGTTGGTTTGTTTGTTTGTTGGCTAGTTGGTTTGTTGGCTTGTTGGCTTGTTGGTTTGTACGTTTGTTGGTTTTTTGGTTTGTTCGTTTGTTGGTTTGTTGGCTTGTTGGTTTGTTGGTTTGTTGGTTTATTTCTTTGTTGGCTTGTTGGTTTGTTGGCTTGTTTGTTTGTTGGTTTGTTGGTTTGTTGGTTTGTTGGTTTGTTGGTTTCTTTGTTTGTTGGTTTATTGGTTTGTTTGTTTGTTCGTCTGCTGGTTTGTTGGTTTGTTGGTTTGTTGGCTTGTTCGTTTGTTGGTTTGTTGGTTTGTTGGTTTGTTGGTTTGTTGGTTTGTTGGATTGTTGGTTTGTTGGTTTATTGGTTTGTTGGTTACTTGGTTTGTTGGTTTGTTGGCTTGTTGGCTTGTTGGTTTGTTGGCTTGTGCGCTTGTTGGTTTGTTGGTTTGTTTGTTTGTTGGTTTGTTCGTTTGTTCTTTTGTTGGTTTGTTGGTTTGTTGGTTTGTTGGTTTGTTGGTTTGTTGGTTTGTTGGTTTGTTGATTTGTTGGTTTGTTGGTTTGTTGGTTTGTTCGTTTGTTTGCTTGTTGGTTTGTTGGTTTGTTGGTTTGTTGGCTTGTTGGCTTGTTGGTTTGTTCGTTTGTTGGTTTGTTGGTTTGTTGGTTTGTTGGTTTGTTCGTTTGCTGGTTTGTTGGCTTGTTGGTTTGTTGGTTTGTTGGTTTGTTGGTTTGTTGGTTTGTTGGTTTGTTGGCTTGTTCGTTTGTTGGTTTGTTGGTTTGTTGGTTTGTTGGTTTGTTGGTTTGTTGGTTTGTTGGTTTGTTGGTTTGTTGGTTTGTTGGTTTGTTGGTTTGTTGGTTTGTTGATTTGTTCGTTTGTTGGCTTGTTGGTTTGTTGGCTTGTTGGCTTGTTGGTTTGTTGGTTTGTTTGTTTGTTGGTTTGTTCGTTTGTTCGTTTGTTGGTTTGTTGGTTTGTTGGTTTGTTGGTTTGTTGGTTTGTTGGTTTGTTGGTTTGTTGGTTTGTTGGTTTGTTGGTTTGTTGGTTTGTTTGTTGGTTTGTTTGTTTGTGTGCTTGTTGGTTTGTTAGTTTGTTGATTTGTTCGTTTGTTGGTTTGTTGGTTTGTTGGTTTGTTGGTTTGTTGGTTTGTTTGTTTGTTGGTTTGTTGGTTTGTTGGCTTGTTCGTTTGTTGGTTTGTTGGTTTGTTGGTTTGTTGGTTTGTTGGTTTGTTGGTTTGTTGGTTTGTTCGCTTGTTGGCTTGTTGGTTTGTTGGCTTGTGCGCTTGTTGGTTTGTTGGTTTGTTTGTTTGTTGGTTTGTTCACTTGTTCGTTTGTTGGTTTGTTGGTTTGTTGGTTTGTTGGTTTGTTGGTTTGTTGGTGTGTTGATTTGTTGGTTTGTTGGTTTGTTGGTTTGTTCGTTTGTTGGCTTGTTGGTTTGTTGGTTTGTTGGCTTGTTGGTTTGTTCGTTTGTTGGTTTGTTGGTTTGTTGGTTTGTTCGTTTGCTGGTTTGTTGGCTTGTTGGTTTGTTAGTTTGCTGGTTTGTTGGTTTATTTGTTTGTTGGTTTGTTGGTTTGTTGGTTTGTTTGTTTGTTGGCTAGTTGGTTTGTTGGCTTGTTGGCTTGTTGGTTTGTACGTTTGTTGGTTTGTTGGTTTATTTCTTTGTTGGCTTGTTGGTTTGTTGGCTTGTTTGTTTGTTGGTTTGTTGGCTTGTTGGTTTGTTGGTTTGTTGGTTTGTTGGTTTCTTTGATTGTTGGTTTGTTGGTTTGTTTGTTTGTTCGTCTGCTGGTTTGTTGGTTTGTTGGTTTGTTGGCTTGTTCGTTTGTTGGTTTGTTGGTTTGTTGGTTTGTTGGTTTGTTGGTTTGTTGGATTGTTGGTTTGTTGGTTTATTGGTTTGTTGGTTACTTGGTTTGTTGGTTTGTTGGCTTGTTGGCTTGTTGGTTTGTTGGCTTGTGCGCTTGTTGGTTTGTTGGTTTGTTTGTTTGTTGGTTTGTTCGTTTGTTCTTTTGTTGGTTTGTTGGTTTGTTGGTTTGTTGGTTTGTTGGTTTGTTGGTTTGTTGGTTTGTTGATTTGTTGGTTTGTTGGTTTGTTGGTTTGTTCGTTTGTTGGCTTGTTGGTTTGTTGGTTTGTTGGCTTGTTGGCTTGTTGGTTTGTTCGTTTGTTGGTTTGTTGGTTTGTTGGTTTGTTGGTTTGTTCGTTTGCTGGTTTGTTGGCTTGTTGGTTTGTTAGTTTGCTGGTTTGTTGGTTTATTTGTTTGTTGGTTTGTTGGTTTGTTGGTTTGTTTGTTTGTTGGTTTGTTCGTTTGTTGGCTTGTTGGTTTGTTGGCTTGTTGGTTTGTTGGTTTGTTGGTTTGTTGATTTGTTGGTTTGTTGGTTTGTTGGTTTGTTCGTTTGTTGGCTTGTTGGTTTGTTGGTTTGTTGGCTTGTTGGTTTGTTCATTTGTTGGTTTGTTGGTTTGTTGGTTTGTTCGTTTGCTGGTTTGTTGGCTTGTTGGTTTGTTAGTTTGCTGGTTTGTTGGTTTATTTGTTTGTTGGTTTGTTGGTTTGTTGGTTTGTTTGTTGGTTTGTTTGTTTGTGTGCTTGTTGGTTTGTTGGTTTGTTGGTTTGTTCGTTTGTTGGTTTGTTGGTTTGTTGGTTTGTTGGTTTGTTTGTTTGTTGGTTTGTTGGTTTGTTGGCTTGTTCGTTTGTTGGTTTGTTGGTTTGTTGGCTTGTGCGCTTGTTGGTTTGTTGGTTTGTTGGTTTGGTCGCTTGTTGGCTTGTTGGTTTGTTGGCTTGTGCGCTTGTTGGTTTGTTGGTTTGTTTGTTTGTTGGTTTGTTCGTTTGTTCGTTTGTTGGTTTGTTGGTTTGTTGGTTTGTTGGTTTGTTGGTTTGTTGGTTTGTTGATTTGTTGGTTTGTTGGTTTGTTGGTTTGTTCGTTTGTTGGCTTGTTGGTTTGTTGGTTTGTTGGCTTGTTGGTTTGTTCGTTTGTTGGTTTGTTGGTTTGTTGGTTTGTTCGTTTGCTGGTTTGTTGGCTTGTTGGTTTGTTAGTTTGCTGGTTTGTTGGTTTATTTGTTTGTTGGTTTGTTGTTTTGTTGGTTTGTTTGTTTGTTGGTTTGTTCGTTTGTTGGCTTGTTGGTTTGTTGGCTTGTTGGCTTGTTGGTTTGTTCGTTTGTTGGTTTTTTGGTTTGTTCGTTTGTTGGTTTGTTGGTTTGTTGGTTTGTTGGTTTGTTGGTTTGTTGGTTTGTTGGTTTGTTGGTTTGTTGGTTTGTTGATTTGTTCGTTTGTTGGATTGTTGGTTTGTTGGCTTGTTGGCTTGTTGGTTTGTTGGTTTGTTTGTTTGTTGGTTTGTTCGTTTGTTCGTTTGTTGGTTTGTTGGGTTGTTGGTTTGTTGGTTTGTTGGTTTGTTGGTTTGTTGGTTTGTTGGTTTGTTGGTTTGTTGGTTTGTTGGTTTGTTGGTTTGTTGGTTTGTTCGCTTGTTGGCTTGTGCGCTTGTTGGTTTGTTGGTTTGTTTGTTTGTTGGTTTGTTCGTTTGTTCGTTTGTTGGTTTGTTGGTTTGTTGGTTTGTTGGTTTGTTGGTTTGTTGATTTGTTGGTTTGTTGGTTTGTTGGTTTGTTCGTTTGTTGGCTTGTTGGTTTGTTGGTTTGTTGGCTTGTTGGTTTGTTCGTTTGTTGGTTTGTTGGTTTGTTGGTTTGTTCTTTGTTGGTTTGTTGGCTTATTGGTTTGTTGGTTTGTTGGCTTGTTGGTTTGTTGGTTTGTTGGTTTCTTGGTTTGTTGGTTTATTGGTTTGTTGGTTACTTGGTTTGTTGGTTTGTTGGCTTGTTGGTTTGTTCGTTGGTTGGTTTTTTGGTTTGTTTGTTTGTTGGTTTGTTGCTTTGTTGGTTTGTTTGTTTGTTGTGTTGTTCGTCTGTTGGTTTGTTGGTTTGTTGGTTTTTTGGTTTGTTGGTTTTTTGGTTTGTTAGCTTATTGGTTTGTTGGTTTGTTGGTTTGTTAGTTTGTTGGTTTGTTGGCTTGTTGGTTTGTTGGTTTGTTGGCTTGTTGGTTTGTTGGTTTGTTGGTTTGTTGGTTTGTTGGTTTGTTGGTTTGTTGGTTTGTTGGTTTGTTGGTTTGTTGGCTTGTTCGTTTGTTGGTTTGTTGGTTTGTTAGTTTGTTGGTTTGTTGGTTTGTTGGTTTGTTGGTTTGTTGGTTTGTTAGTTTGTTGGTTTGTTGGTTTGTTGGTTTGTTGATTTGTTCGTTTGTTGGCTTGTTGGTTTGTTGGCTTGTTGGCTTGTTGGTTTGTTGGTTTGTTTGTTTGTTGGTTTGTTCGTTTGTTCGATTGTTGGTTTGTTGGTTTGTTGGTTTGTTGGTTTGTTGGTTTGTTGGTTTGTTGGTTTGTTGGTTTGTTGGTTTGTTGGTTTGTTGGTTTGTTTGTTGGTTTGTTTGTTTGTGTGCTTGTTGGTTTGTTGGTTTGTTGGTTTGTTCGTTTGTTGGTTTGTTGGTTTGTTGGTTTGTTGGTTTGTTGGTTTGTTGGTTTGTTTGTTTGTTGGTTTGTTGGTTTGTTGGCTTGCTCATTTGTTGGTTTGTTGGTTTGTTGGTTTGTTGGTTTGTTGGTTTGTTGGTTTGTTGGTTTGGTCGCTTGTTGGCTTGTTAGTTTGTTGGCTTGTGCGCTTGTTGGTTTGTTGGTTTGTTTGTTGGTTGGTTTGTTCGTTTGTTGGTTTGTTGGTTTGTTGGTTTGTTGGTTTGTTGATATGTTGGTTTGTTGGTTTGTTGGTTTGTTCGTTTGTTGGCTTGTTGGTTTGTTGGTTTGTTGGCTTGTTGGTTTGTTCGTTTGTTGGTTTCTTGGTTTGTTGGTTTATTGGTTTGTTGGTTACTTGGTTTGTTGGTTTGTTGGCTTGTTGGTTTGTTGATTTGTTTTTTTTTTTGGTTTGTTGGCTTGTTGGTTTGTTGGTTTGTTTGTTTGTTGGTTTGTTGGTTTGTTGGTTTGTTGGTTTGTTGGTTTGTTGGCTTGTTCGTATGTTGGTTTGTTGGTTTGTTGGTTTGTTGGCTTTTTGGTTTGTTAGCTTGTTGGTTTGTTGGTTTGTTGGTTTGTTGGTTTGTTGGTTGGTTGGTTTGTTGGTTTGTTGGTTTGTTGGTTTGTTGGTTTGCTGGTTTGTTGGTTTGTTGGTTTGTTGGTTTGTTGGTTTGTTGGTTTGTTGGTTTGTTGGTTTGTTGGTTTGTTGGTTTGTTGGTCTGTTCGTTTGTTGGCTTGTTGGTTTGTTGGCTTGTAGGCTTCTTGGTTTGTTGGTTTCTTTGTTTGTTGGTTTGTTCGTTTGTTCGTTTGTTAGTTTGTTAGTTTGTTGGTTTGTTGGTTTGTTGGTTTGTTAGTTTGTTGGTTTGTTGGTTTGTTGGTTTGTTGGTTTGTTTGTTGGTTTGTTTGTTTGTTGGCTTGTTGGTTTGTTCGTTTGTTGGTTTGTTGGTTTGTTGGTTTGTTGGTTTGTTGGTTTGTTGGTTTGTTTGTTTGTTGGTTTGTTGGTTTGGTGGTTTGTTGGCTTGTTCGTTTGTTGGTTTGTTGGTGTTTTTGTTTGTTGGTTTGTTGGTTTGTTGGTTTGTTGGTTTGTTAGTTTGTTTGTTTGTTGTTTTGTTGGTTTGTTGGTTTGTTGGTTTGTTGGTTTGTTGGTTTGTTGGTTTGTTGGCTTGTTGGCTTGTTGGTTTGTTGGTTTATTGGTTTGTTGGTTTGTAGGCTTATTGGTTTGTTGGTTTGTTGGCTTGTTGGTTTGTTGGTTTGTTGGTTTCTTGGTTTGTTGGTTTGTTGGTTTATTGGTTTGTTGGTTACTTGGTTTGTTGGTTTGTTGGCTTGTTGGTTTGTTGGTTGGTTGGTTTTTTGGTTTGTTTGTTTGTTGGTTTGTTGCTTTGTTGGTTTGTTGGTTTGTTGGATTGTTCGTTTGTTGGTTTGTTGGTTTGTTGGTTTTTTGGTTTGTTGGTTTTTTGGTTTGTTAGCTTATTGGTTTGTTGGTTTGTTGGTTTGTTAGTTTGTTGGTTTGTTGGTTTGTTGGCTTGTTGGTTTGTTGGTTTTTTGGTTTGTTGGTTTGTTGGTTTGTTGGTTTGTTGGTTTGTTGGTTTGTTGGCTTGTTCGTTTGTTGGTTTGTTGGTTTGTTGGTTTGTTGGTTTGTTGGTTTGTTGGTTTGTTGGTTTGTTGGTTTGTTGGTTTGTTGGTTTGTTGGTTTGTTGGTTTGTTGGTTTGTTGGTTTGTTGATTTGTTCGTTTCTTGGATTGTTGGTTTGTTGGCTTGTTGGCTTGTTGGTTAGTTGGTTTGTTTGTTTGTTGGTTTGTTGGTTTGTTGGCTTGTTGGTTTGTTTGTTTGTGTGCTTGTTGGTTTGTTGGTTTGTTGGTTTGTTCGTTTGTTGGTTTGTTGGTTTGTTGGTTTGTTGGTTTGTTTGTTTGTTGGTTTGTTGGTTTGTTGGCTTGTTCGTTTGTTGGTTTGTTGGTTTGTTGGTTTGTTGGTTTGTTGGTTTGTTGGTTTGTTCGCTTGTTGGCTTGTTGGTTTGTTGGCTTGTGCGCTTGTTGGTTTGTTTGTTTGTGGGTTTGTTCGTTTGTTCGTTTGTTGGTTTGTTGGTTTGTTGGTTTGTTGGTTTGTTGGTTTGTTGGTTTGTTGATTTGTTGGTTTGTTGGTTTGTTGGTTTGTTCGTTTGTTGGCTTGTTGGTTTGTTGGTTTGTTGGCTTGTTGGTTTGTTCGTTTGTTGGTTTGTTGGTTTGTTGGTTTGTTCGTTTGCTGGTTTGTTTGCTTGTTGGTTTGTTAGTTTCCTGGTTTATTTGTTTGTTGGTTTGTTGGTTTGTTTGTTTGTTGGTTTGTTCGTTTGTTGGCTTGTTGGTTTGTTGGCTTGTTGGCTTGTTGGTTTGTTCGTTTGTTGGTTTTTTGGTTTGTTCGTTTGTTGGTTTGTTGGCTTGTTGGTTTGTTGGTTTGTTGGTTTATTTCTTTGTTGGCTTGTTGGTTTGTTGGCTTGTTTGTTTGTTGGTTTGTTGGTTTGTTGGTTTTTTGGTTTGTTGGTTTTTTGGTTTGTTAGCTTATTGGTTTGTTGGTTTGTTGGTTTGTTAGTTTGTTGGTTTGTTGGTTTGTTGGCTTGTTGGTTTGTTGATTTGTTGGTTTGTTGGTTTGTTGGTTTGTTGGTTTGTTGGTTTGTTGGTTTGTTGGTTTGTTGGTTTGTTGGTTTGTTGGTTTGTTGGTTTGTTGGCTTGTTCGTTTGTTGGTTTGTTGGTTTGTTGGTTTGTTGGTTTGTTGGTTTGTTGGTTTGTTGGTTTGTTGGTTTGTTGGTTTGTTGGTTTGTTGGTTTGTTGGTTTGTTGGTTTGTTGGTTTGTTGGTTTGTTGGTTTGTTGATTTGTTCGTTTCTTGGATTGTTGGTTTGTTGGCTTGTTGGCTTGTTGGTTAGTTGGTTTGTTTGTTTGTTGGTTTGTTCGTTTGTTCGTTTGTTGTTTTGTTGGTTTGTTGGTTTGTTGGTTTGTTGATTTGTTGGTTTGTTGGTTTGTTGGTTTGTTGGTTTGTTGGTTTGTTTGTTGGTTTGTTTGTTTGTGTGCTTGTTGGTTTGTTGGTTTGTTGGTTTGTTCGTTTGTTGGTTTATTGGTTTGTTGGTTTGTTGGTTTGTTGGTTTGTTTGTTTGTTGGTTTGTTGGTTTGTTGGCTTGTTCGTTTGTTGGTTTGTTGGTTTGTTGGTTTGTTGGTTTGTTGGTTTGTTGGTTTGTTCGCTTGTTGGCTTGTTGGTTTGTTGGTTTGTTGGTTTGTTGGTTTATTTCTTTGTTGGCTTGTTGGTTTGTTGGCTTGTTTGTTTGTTGGTTTGTTGGTTTGTTCGTTTGCTGGTTTGTTTGCTTGTTGGTTTGTTAGTTTCCTGGTTTATTTGTTTGTTGGTTTGTTGGTTTGCTGGTTTGTTTGTTTGTTGGTTTGTTCGTTTGTTGGCTTGTTGGTTTGTTGGCCTGTTGGCTTGTTGGTTTGTTCGTTTGTTGGTTTTTTGGTTTGTTTGTTTGTTGGTTTGTTGGCTTGTTGGTTTGTTGGTTTGTTGGTTTATTTCGTTGTTGGCTTGTTGGTTTGTTGGCTTGTTTGTTTGTTGGTTTGTTGGCTTGTTGGCTTGTTGGTTTGTTGGTTTGTTGGTTTCTTTGTTTATTGGTTTATTGGTTTGTTTGTTTGTTCGTCTGCTGGTTTGTTGGATTGTTCGTTTGTTGGTTTGTTGGTTTGTTGGTTTGTTGGTTTGTTGGTTTGTTGGTTTGTTGGATTATTGGTTTGTTGGTTTATTGGTTTGTTGGTTACTTGGTTTGATGGTTTGTTGGCTTGTTGGCTTGTTGGTTTGTTGGTTTGTTGGTTTCTTTGTTTGTTGGTTTGTTGGTTTGTTGGTTTGTTCGTTTGTTCGTTTGTTTGTTTGTTCGTTTGTTCGTTTGTTGGCTTGTTGGTTTGTTGGTTTGTTGGTTTGTTGGTTTGTTGGTTTGTTGGTTTGTTGTTTTGTTGGCTTGTTGGGTTGTTGACTTATTGGTTTGCAAGTTTGTTGGCTTGTTGGTTTGTTGGTTTGTTTGTTTGTTGGTTTGTTGGTTTGTTGGTTTGCTGGTTTGTTGGCTTGTTCGTTTGTTGGTTTGTTGGTTTGCTGGTTTGTTGGTTTTTTGGTTTGTTAGCTTGTTGGTTTGTTGGTTTGTTGGTTTGTTGGTTTGTTGGTTTGTTGGTTTGTTGGTTTGTTGGTGTGTTGGTTGGTTGGTTAGTTGGTTTGTTGGTTTGTTGGTTTGTTGGTTTGTTGGTTTGTTGGTTTGTTGGTTTGTTCGTTTGTTGGCTTGTTGGTTTGTTGGCTTGTTGGCTTCTTGGTTTGTTGGTTTCTTTGTTTGTTGGTTTGTTAGTTTGTTCATTTGTTAGTTTGTTAGTTTGTTGGTTTGTTGGTTTGTTGGTTTGTTAGTTTGTTGGTTTGTTGATTTGTTGTTTTGTTGGTTTGTTTGTTGGTTTGTTTGTTTGTTGGCTTGTTGGTTTGTTGGTTTGTTGGTTTATTGGTTTGTTTGTTTGTTGGTTTGTTGGTTTGGTGGTTTGTTGGCTTGTTCGTTTGTTGGTTTGTTGGTTTTTTTGTTTGTTGGTTTGTTGGTTTGTTGGTTTGTTAGTTTGTTTGTTTGTTGTTTTGTTGGTTTGTTGGTTTGTTGGTTTGTTGGTTTGTTGGTTTGTTGGTTTGTTGGTTTGTTGGCTTGTTGGCTTGTTTGTTTGTTGGTTTATTGGTTTGTTGGTTTGTAGGCTTATTGGTTTGTTGGCTTGTTGGTTTGTTGGTTTGTTGGTTTGTTGGTTTGTTGGTTTGTTAGTTTATTGGTTTGTTGGTTACTTGGTTTGTTGGTTTGTTGGCTTATTGGTTTGTTGGTTGGTTGGTTTTTTGGTTTGCTTGTTTGTTGGTTTGTTGCTTTGTTGGTTTGTTGGTTTGTTGGATTGTTCGTTTGTTGGTTTGTTGGTTTGTTGGTTTTTTGGTTTGTTGGTTTCTTGGTTTGTTACCTTATTGGTTTGTTGGTTTGTTGGTTTGTTGGTTTGTTAGTTTGTTGGTTTGTTGGTTTGCTGGCTTGTTGGTTTGTTGGTTTGTTGGTTTGTTGGTTTGTTGGATTGTTGGTTTGTTGGTTTGTTGGTTTGTTGGTTTGTTGGTTTGTTGGTTTGTTGGCTTGTTCGTTTGCTGGTTTGTTGGTTTGTTGGTTTGTTGGTTTGTTGGTTTGTTGGTTTGTTGGTTTGTTGGTTTGTTGGTTTGTTGGTTTGTTGGTTTGTTGGTTTGTTGGTTTGTTGGTTTGTTGATTTGTTCGTTTGTTGGATTGTTGGTTTGTTGGCTTGTTGGCTTGTTGGTTAGTTGGTTTGTTGGTTTGTTTGTTGGTTTGTTTGTTTGTGTGCTTGTTGGTTTGTTGGTTTGTTGGTTTGTTCGTTTGTTGGTTTGTTGGTTTGTTGGTTTGTTGGTTTGTTGGTTTGTTTGTTTGTTGGTTTGTTGGTTTGTTGGCTTGTTCGTTTGTTGGTTTGTTGGTTTGTTGGTTTGTTGGTTTGTTGGTTTGTTGGCTTGTTGGTTTGTTGGCTTGTTGGCTTGTTGGTTTGTTGGTTTGTTTGTTTGTTGGTTTGTTCGTTTGTTCGTTTGTTCGTTTGTTCGTTTGTTGGTTTGTTGGTTTGTTGGTTTTAGGTTTGTTGGTTTGTTGGTTTGTTGGTTTGTTGGTTTGTTGGTTTGTTGGTTTGTTGGTTTGTTGGTTTGTTGGTTTGTTGGTTTGTTTGTTGGTTTGTTTGTTTGTGTGCTTGTTGGTTTGTTGGTTTGTTGGTTTATTCGTTTGTTGGTTTGTTGGTTTGTTGGTTTGTTGGTTTGTTGGTTTGTTGGTTTGTTGGTTTGTTTGTTTGTTGGTTTGTTGGTTTGTTGGCTTGCTCGTTTGTTGGTTTGTTGGTTTGTTGGTTTGTTGGTTTGTTGGTTTGTTGGTTTGTTGGTTTGTTGGTTTGTTGGTTTGTTGGTTTGTTGGTTTGTTCGCTTGTTGGCTTGTTAGTGTGTTGGCTTGTGCGCTTCTTGGTTTGTTGGTTTGTTTGTTGGTTGGTTTGTTCGTTGGTTCGTTTGTTGGTTTGTTGGTTTGTTGGTTTGTTGGTTTGTTGGTTTGTTGGTTTGTTGGTTTGTTGGTTTGTTGATATGTTGGTTTGTTGGTTTGTTGGTTTGTTCGTTTGTTGGCTTGTTGGTTTGTTGGTTTGTTGGCTTGTTGGTTTGTTCGTTTGTTGGTTTCTTGGTTTGTTGGTTTATTGGTTTGTTGGTTACTTGGTTTGTTGGTTTGTTGGCTTGTTGGTTTGTTGATTTGTTTTTTTTTTTTGGTTTGTTGGTTTGTTGGTTTGTTGGTTTGTTGGTTTGTTGGTTTGTTTGTTTGTTGGTTTGTTGTTTTGTTGGCTTGTTGGGTTGTTGACTTGTTGGTTTGTAAGTTTGTTGGCTTGTTGGTTTGTTGGTTTGTTTGTTTGTTGGTTTGTTGGTTTGTTGGTTTGTTGGTTTGTTGGTTTGTTGGCTTGTTCGTATGTTGGTTTGTTGGTTTGTTGGTTTGTTGGTTTTTTGGTTTGTTAGCTTGTTGGTTTGTTGGTTTGTTGGTTTGTTGGTTTGTTGGTTGGTTGGTTTGTTGGTTTGTTGGTTTGTTGGTTTGTTGGTTTGCTGGTTTGTTGGTTTGTTGGTTTGTTGGTTTGTTGGTTTGTTGGTTTTTTGGTTTGTTGGTTTGTTGGTCTGTTCGTTTGTTGGCTTGTTGGTTTGTTGGCTTGTAGGCTTCTTGGTTTGTTGGTTTCTTTGTTTGTTGGTTTGTTCGTTTGTTCGTTTGTTAGTTTGTTAGTTTGTTGGTTTGTTGGTTTGTTGGTTTTTAGTTTGTTGGTTTGTTGGTTTGTTGGTTTGTTGGTTTGTTTGTTGGTTTGTTTGTTTGTTGGCTTGTTGGTTTGTTCGTTTGTTGGTTTGTTGGTTTGTTGGTTTGTTGGTTTGTTGGTTTGTTGGTTTGTTGGTTTGTTGGTTTGTTGTTTTGTTGGCTTGTTGGGTTATTGACTTGTTGGTTTGTAAGTTTGTTGGCTTGTTGGTTTGTTGGTTTGTTTGTTTGTTGGTTTGTTGGTTTGTTGGTTTGTTTGTTTGTTGGTTTGTTCGTTTGTTCGTTTGTTGGTTTGTTGGTTTGTTGGTTTGTTGGTTTGTTGGTTTGTTGGTTTGTTGGTTTGTTGGTTTGTTGGTTTGTTGGTTTGTTGGTTTGTTGGTTTGTTGGTTTGTTGGTTTGTTGGTTTGTTGGTTTGTTGGTTTGTTGGTTTGTTGGTTTGTTTGTTGGTTTGTTTGTTTGTGTGCTTGTTGGTTTGTTGGTTTGTTGGTTTGTTCGTTTGTTGGTGTGTTGGTTTGTTGGTTTGTTGGTTTGTTGGTTTGTTGGTTTGTTGGTTTGTTTGTTTGTTGGTTTGTTGGTTTGTTGGCTTGCTCGTTTGTTGGTTTGTTGGTTTGTTGGTTTGTTGGTTTGTTGGTTTGTTGGTTTGTTGGTTTGTTGGTTTGTTGGTTTGTTCGCTTGTTGGCTTGTTAGTTTGTTGGCTTGTGCGCTTGTTGGTTTGTTGGTTTGTTTGTTGGTTGGTTTGTTCGTTTGTTGGTTTGTTGGTTTGTTGGTTTGTTGGTTTGTTGGTTTGTTGGTTTGTTGGTTTGTTGATATGTTGGTTTGTTGGTTTGTTGGTTTGTTCGTTTGTTGGCTTGTTGGTTTGTTGGTTTGTTGGCTTGTTGGTTTGTTCGTTTGTTGGTTTCTTGGTTTGTTGGTTTATTGGTTTGTTGGTTACTTGGTTTGTTGGTTTGTTGGCTTGTTGGTTTGTTGATTTGTTTTTTTTTTTTTTTGTTGGTTTGTTGGTTTGTTGGTTTGTTGGTTTGTTGGTTTGTTGGTTTGTTGTTTTGTTGGTTTGTTGGGTTAATGACTTGTTGGTTTGTAAGTTTGTTGGCTTGTTGGTTTGTTGGTTTGTTTGTTTGTTGGTTTGTTGGTTTGTTGGTTTGTTGGTTTGTTGGTTTGTTGGCTTGTTCGTATGTTGGTTTGTTGGTTTGTTGGTTTGTTGGTTTTTTGGTTTGTTAGCTTGTTGGTTTGTTGGTTTGTTGGTTTGTTGGTTTGTTGGTTGGATGGTTTGTTGGTTTGTTGGTTTGGTGGTTTGTTGGTTTGTTGGTTTGTTGGGTTGTTTGTTTGTTGTTTTGTTGGTTTGTTGGTTTGTTGGTTTGTTGGTTTGTTGGTTTGTTGGTTTGTTGGCTTGTTGGCTTGTTGGTTTGTTGGTTTATTGGTTTGTTGGTTTGTAGGCTTATTGGTTTGTTGGTTTGTTGGCTTGTTGGTTTGTTGGTTTGTTGGTTTCTTGGTTTGTTGGTTTATTGGTTTGTTGGTTACTTGGTTTGTTGGTTTGTTGGCTTGTTTGTTTGTTGGTTGGTTGGTTTTTTGGTTTGTTTGTTTGTTGGTTTGTTGCTTTGTTGGTTTGTTGGTTTGTTGGATTGTTCGTTTGTTGGTTTGTTGGTTTGTTGGTTTTTTGGTTTGTTGGTTTTTTGGTTTGTTAGCTTATTAGTTTTGTTGGTTTGTTAGTTTGTTGGTTTGTTGGTTTGTTGGCTTGTTGGTTTGTTGGTTTGTCGGTTTGTTGATTTGTTGGTTTGTTGGTTTGTTGGTTTGTTGGTTTGTTGGTTTGTTGGTTTGTTGGTTTGTTGGTTTGTTGGCTTGTTCGTTTGTTGGTTTGTTGGTTTGTTGGTTTGTTGGTTTGTTGGTTTGTTGGTTTGTTGGTTTGTTGGTTTGTTGGTTTGTTGGTTTGTTGGTTTGTTGGTTTGTTGATTTGTTCGTTTGTTGGATTGTTGGTTTGTTGGCTTGTTGGCTTGTTGGTTAGTTGGTTTGTTTGTTTGTTGGTTTGTTCGTTTGTTCGTTTGTTGGTTTGTTGGTTTGTTGGTTTGTTGGTTTGTTGGTTTGTTGGTTTGTTGGTTTTGTTGGTTTGTTTGTTGGTTTGTTTGTTTGTGTGCTTGTTGGTTTGTTGGTTTGTTGGTTTTGTTCGTTTGTTGGTTTGTTGGTTTGTTGGTTTGTTGGTTTGTTGGTTTGTTTGTTTGTTGGTTTGTTGGTTTGTTGGCTTGTTCGTTTGTTGGTTTGTTGGTTTGTTGGTTGTTGGTTTGTTGGTTTGTTGGTTTGTTGGTTTGTTCGCTTGTTGGCTTGTTGGTTTGTTGGCTTGTGCGCTTGTTGGTTTGTTGGTTTGTTTGTTTGTTGGTTTGTTCGTTTGTTCGTTTGTTGGTTGTGGTTTGTTGGTTTGTTGGTTTGTTGGTTTGTTGGTTTGTTGTTTGTGTTTGTTGGTTTGTTGTTTGTTGGTTTTGTTGTGCTTGTTGGTTTGTTGGTTGTTTGTTGGCTTGTTGGTTTGTTCGCTTGTTGGCTTGTTGGTTTGTTGGCTTGTGCGCTTGTTGGGTTTGTTGGTTTGTTCGTTTGTTTCGTTTGTTCGTTTGTTAGTTGTTAGTTTGTTGGTTTGTTGGTTTGTTGGTTTGTTAGTTTGTTGTTTTGTTGGTTTGTTGGTTTGTTGGTTTGTTTGTTGGTTTGTTTGTTTGTTGGCTTGTTGGTTTGTTCGTTTGTTGGTTTGTTGGTTTGTTGGTTTGTTGGTTTGTTGGTTTGTTGGTTTGTTGGTTTGTTGGTTTGTTTGTTTGTTTGGTTTGTTGGTTTGGTGGTTTGTTGGCTTGTTCGTTTGTTGGTTTTTTTGTTTGTTGGTTTGTTGGTTTGTTGGTTTGTTGGTTTGTTGGTTTGTTGGCTTGTTGGCTTGTTGGCTTGTTGGCTTTTGTTGGTTTATTGGTTTGTTGGTTTGTAGGCTTATTGGTTTGTTGGTTTGTTGGCTTGTTGGTTTGTTGGTTTGTTGGTTTCTTGGTTTGTTGGTTTATTGGTTTGTTGGTTACTTGGTTTGTTGGTTTGTTGGCTTGTTGGTTTGTTGGTTTGTTGGTTTCTTGGTTTGTTGGTTTATTGGTTTGTTGGTTTCTTTGTTTGTTGGTTTATTGGTTTGTTTGTTTGTTCGTCTGCTGGTTTGTTGGTTTGTTGGCTTGTTCGTTTGTTGGTTTGTTGGTTTGTTGGTTTGTTGGTTTGTTGGTTTGTTGGTTTGATGGATTGTTGGTTTGTTGGTTTATTGGTTTGTTGGTTACTTGGTTTGTTGGTTTGTTGGCTTGTTGGCTTGTTGGTTTGTTGGTTTGTTGGTTTCTTTGTTTGTTGGTTTATTGGTTTGTTTGTTTGTTCGTCTGATGGTTTGTTGGTTTGTTGGCTTGTTCGTTTGTTGGTTTGTTGGTTTGTTGGTTTGTTCGTTTGTTCGTTTGTTCGTTTGTTCGTTTGTTGGCTTGTTGGTTTGTTGGCTTGTTGGTTTGTTGGATTGTTGGTTTGTTGGTTTGTTGGTTTGTTGTTTTGTTGGCTTGTTGGGTTGTTGACTTGTTGGTTTGTAAGTTTGTTGGCTTGTTGGTTTGTTGGTTTCTTTGTTTGTTGGTTTCTTTGTTTGTTGGTTTGTTGGTTTGTTGGTTTGTTGGTTTGTTGGTTTGCTGGTTTGTTGGCTTGTTCGTTTGTTGGTTTGTTGGTTTTTTGGTTTGTTAGCTTGTTGGTTTGTTGGTTTGTTGGTTTGTTGGTTTGTTGGTTTGTTGGTTTGTTGGTTTGTTGGTTTGTTGGTTTGTTGGTTTGTTGGTTTGTTGGTTTGTTGGTTTGTCGGTTTGTTGGTTTGCTGGTTTGTTGGTTTGTTCGTTTGTTGGCTTGTTGGTTTGTTGGCTTGTTGGCTTCTTGGTTTGTTGGTTTCTTTGTTTGTTGGTTTGTTCGTTTGTTCATTTGTTAGTTTGTTAGTTTGTTGGTTTGTTGGTTTGTTGGTTTGTTAGTTTGTTGGTTTGTTGGTTTGTTGGTTTGTTGGTTTGTTTGTTGGTTTGTTTGTTTGTTGGCTTGTTGGTTTGTTCGCTTGTTGGTTTTGTTGGTTTGTTGGTTTGTTGGTTTATTGGTTTGTTTGTTTGTTGGTTTGTTGGTTTGGTGTTTTGTTGGCTTGTTCGTTTGTTGGTTTATTGGTTTTTTTGTTTGTTGGTTTGTTGGTTTGTTGGTTTGTTGGTTTGTTAGTTTGTTTGTTTGTTGTTTTGTTGGTTTGTTTGTTTGTTGGTTTGTTGGTTTGTTGGTTTGTTGGTTTGTTGGCTTGTTGGCTTGTTGGTTTGTTGGTTTGTTGGTTTGTTGGTTTGTAGGCTTATTTGTTTGTTGGTTTGTTGGCTTGTTGGTTTGTTGGTTTGTTGGTTTCTTGGTTTGTTGGTTTATTGGTTTGTTGGTTACATGGTTTGTTGGTTTGTTGGCTTGTTGGTTTGTTGGTTGGTTGGTTTTTTGGTTTGTTTGTTTGCTGGTTTGTTGCTTTGTTGGTTTGTTGGTTTCTTGGTTTGTTCGTTTGTTGGTTTGTTGGTTTGTTGGTTTGTTGGTTTTTTGGTTTGTTAGCTTATTGGTTTGTTGGTTTGTTGGTTTGTTGGTTTGTTAGTTTGTTGGTTTGTTGGCTTGTTGGTTTGTTGGTTTGTTGGCTTGTTGGTTTGTTGGTTTGTTGGTTTGTTGGTTTGTTGGTTTGTTGGTTTGATGGTTTGTTGGTTTGTTGGCTTGTTCGTTTGTTGGTTTGTTGGTTTGTTGGTTTGTTGGTTTGTTGGTTTGTTGGTTTGTTGGTTTGTTGGTTTGTTGGTTTGTTGGTTTGTTGGTTTGTTCGTTTGTTGGCTTGTTGGTTTGTTGGCTTGTTGGCTTGTTGGTTTGTTGGTTTGTTGGTTTGTTTGTTTGTTGGTTTGTTCGTTTGTTGGTTTGTTTGTTTGTTGGTTTGTTGGTTTGTTCGTTTGTTGGTTTGTTGGTTTCTTCGTTCGTTAGTTCGTTTATTGGTTTGTTGGTTTGTTGGTTTGTCGGTTTGTTGGTTTGTTTGCTTGTTGGTTTGTTCATTTGTTGGCTTATTGGTTTGTTGGCTTGTTGGCTTGTTGGCTTGTTGGTTTGTTGGTTTGTTGGCTTGTTGGTTTGTTGGTTTGTTGGTTTGCTGGTTTGTTGGTTTGTTCGTTTTTTGGTTTTTTGGTTTGTTGGCTTGTTGGCTTGTTGGTTTGTTGGTTTGTTGGCTTGTTGGTTTGTTGGTTTGTTGGTTTCTTGGTTTGTTGGTTTGTTGGTTTGTTGTTTTGTTGGTTTATTGGTTTGTTGGCTTGTTGGTTTGTTGGTTTGTTTGTTTGTTGGTTTGTTCGTTTGTTCGTTTGTTGGTTTGTTGGTTTGTTGGTTTGTTGGTTTGTTGGTTTGTTGGTTTGTTGGTTTGTTGGTTTGTTGATTTGTTGGTTTGTTGGTTTGTTGGTTTGTTCGTTTGTTGGCTTGTTGGTTTGTGGTTTGTTGGCTTGTTGGTTTGTTCGTTTGTTGGTTTGTTGGTTTGTTGGTTTGTTCGTTTGCTGGTTTGTTAACTTGTTGGTTTGTTAGTTTGCTGGTTTGCTGGTTTATTTGTTTGTTGGTTTGTTGGTTTGTTGGTTTGTTTGTTTGTTGGTTTGTTCGTTTGTTGGCTTGTTGGTTTGTTGGCTTGTTGGCTTGTTGGTTTGTTCGTTTGTTGGTTTTTTGGTTTGTTCGTTTGTTGGCTTGTTGGTTTGTTGGTTTGTTGGTTTATTTCTTTGTTGGCTTGTTGGTTTGTTGGCTTGTTTGTTTGTTAGTTTGTTGGTTTGTTGGCTTGTTGGCTTGTTGGTTTGTTGGTTTGTTCGTTTGTTGGTTTGTTGGTTTGTTGGCTTGTTCGTTTGTTGGCTTGTTGGTTTGTTGGCTTCTTGTTTTGTTGGTTTGTTGGTTTGTTGGTTTGCTGGTTTGTTGGCTTGTTGGCTTGTTGGTTTGTTTGTTTGTTGGTTTGTTGGTTTGTTCGTTTGTTGGTTTGTTGGTTTCTTCGTTCGTTCGTTCGTTTATTGGTTTGTTGGTTTGTTGGTTTGTCGGTTTGTTGGTTTGTTTGCTTGTTGGTTTGTTCATTTGTTGGCTTATTGGTTTGTTGGCTTGTTGGCTTGTTGGCTTGTTGGTTTGTTGGTTTGTTGGCTTGTTGGTTTGTTGGTTTGTTGGTTTGCTGGTTTGTTGGTTTGTTCGTTTTTTGGTTTTTTGGTTTGTTGGCTTGTTGGCTTGTTGGTTTGTTGGTTTGTTGGCTTGTTGGTTTGTTGGTTTGTTGGTTTCTTGGTTTGTTGGTTTGTTGGTTTGTTGTTTTGTTGGTTTATTGGTTTGTTGGCTTGTTGGCTTGTTGGCTTGTTGGTTTGTTTGTTTGTTGGTTTGTTGGTTTGTTCGTTTGTTGGTTTGTTTGTTTGTTCGTTTGTTCGTTTATTGGTTTGTTGGTTTGTTGGTTTGTTAGTTTGTTGGTTTGTTTGCTTGTTGGTTTGTTCGTTTGTTGGCTTGTTGGTTTGTTGGCTTGTTGGCTTGTTGGTTTGTTGGTTTGTTGGCTTGTTGGTTTGTTGGTTTGTTGGTTTGTTGGTTTGCTGGTTTGTTGGTTTTTAGGTTTGTTGGTTTGTTGGTTTGTTGGATTGTTGGTTTGTTGGTTTGTTGGTTTGTTGGTTTGTTGGTTTGTTGGTTTGTTGGTTTGTTGGTTTGTTGGTTTGTTGATTTATTTGTTTGGTGGTTTGTTGGTTTGTTGGTTTGTTTGTTTGTTGGTTTGTTCGTTTGTTGGCTTGTTGGTTTGTTGGCTTGTTGGCTTGTTGGTTTGTTCGTTTGTTGGCTTGTTGGCTTGTCGGTTTGTTGGTTTGTAGGCTTGTTGGTTTGTTGGTTTGTTGGTTTTTGGTTTGTTTGTTTGTTGGTTTGTTGGTTTGTTGGTTTATTGGTTTGTTGGTTTGTTGGTTTGTTGGTTTGTTGGTTTGTTGGTTTGTTGGTTTGTTGATTTATTTGTTTGGTGGTTTGTTGGTTTGTTGGTTTGTTTGTTTGTTGGTTTGTTCGTTTGTTGGCTTGTTGGTTTGTTGGCTTGTTGGCTTGTTGGTTTGTTCGTTTGTTGGTTTGTTGGTTTGTTCGTTTGTTGGTTTGTTGGCTTGTTGGTTTTTTAGTTTGTTGGTTTGTTGGTTAGTTGGTTTGTTGGCTTGTCGGTTTGTGGGCTTGTTGGTTTATTTCTTTGTTGGCTTGTTGGTTTGTTGGCTTGTTGGCTTGTTTGTTTGTTGGTTTGTTGGTTTCTTGGTTTGTTGGTTTGTTGGTTTGTTTGTTTGTTCGTTTGTTCGTTTGTTCGTTTGTTGGTTTGTTGGTTTGTTGGTTTGTTGGTTTGTTGGCTTGTTGGCTTGTTCGTTTGTTGGTTTGTTGGTTTGTTGGTTTGTTGGTTTGTTGGTTTGTTGGTTTGTTGGTTTGTTGGTTTGTTGGTTTATTGATTTATTTGTTTGTTGGTTTGTTGGTTTGTTAGTTTATTTGTTTGTTGGTTTGTTCGTTTGTTGGCTTGTTGGTTTGTTGGATTGTTGGCTTGCTGGTTTGTTCGTTTGTGAGTTTGTTGGTTTGTTCGTTTGTTGGTTTGTTGGCTTGTTGGTTTGTTGGTTTGTTGGTTTGTTGGTTTGTTGGTTTGTTGGCTTGGTGGTTTGTTGGCTTGTTGGTTTGTTGGTTTATCTGTTTGGTTATTTGTTGGTTTGTTGGTTTATTTCTTTGTTGGCTTGTCGGTTTGTTGGCTTGTTGGCTTGTTTGTTTGTTGGTTTGTTGGTTTCTTGGTTTGTTGGTTTGTTGGTTTGTTCGTTTGTTCGTCTGTTGGTTTGTTGGTTGGTTGGTTTGTTGGTTTGTTGGCTTGTTCGATTGTTGGTTTCTTGGTTTGTTGGTGTGTTGGTTTTTTGGTTTGTTGGTTTGTTCGTTTGTTGGTTTGTTGGTTTGTTCGTTTGTTCGTTTGTTCGTTTGTTCGTTTCTTGGCTTGTTGGTTTGTTGGCTTGTTGGTTTGTTGGTTTGTTGGTTTTTTGGTTTGTTGGTTTATTAGTTTGTTGGTTACTTGGTTTGTTGGTTTGTTGGCTTGTTGGTTTGTTGATTTGTTGGTTTTTTGGTTGGTTTGCTTTTTGGTTTGTTGGTTTGTTGGTTTGTTGGTTTGTTTGTTTGTTACTTTGTTGGTTTGTTGGTTTGTTGGTTTGTTGGTTTGTTGGTTTGTTGGTTTGTTGGTTTGTTGGTTTGTTTGCTTGTTGGGTTGTTGACTTGTTGGTTTCTTGGTTTGTTGGTTTGTTGGTTTGTTGGTTTGTTGGTTTGTTGGTTTGTTGGTTTGTTGGCTTGTTGGGTTGTTGACTTGTTGGTTTGTTAGTTTGTTGGCTTGTTGGTTTGTTGGTTTGTTAGCTTGCTGGTTTGTTGGTTTGTTGGTTTGTTGGTTTGTTGGGTTGTTGGTTTGTTGGTTTGTTGGTTTGTTGGTTTGTTGGTTTATTGGTTTGTTCGTTTGTTGGCTTGTTGGTTTGTTGGCTTGCTGGCTTGTTGGTTTGTTGGTTTGTTTGTTTGTTGGTATGTTCGTTTGTTCGTTTGTTGGTTTGTTGGTTTGTTGGTTTGTTGGTTTGTTGGTTTGTTGGTTTGTTGGTTTGTTGGTTTGTTGGTTTGTTGGTTTGTTTGTTTGTTGGTTTGTTGGTTTGCTGGTTTGTTTGTTGGTTAGTTTTTCTGTTGGCTTGTTGGTTTGTTGGTTTGTTCGTTTGTTGGTTTGTTGGTTTGTTGGTTTGTTCGTTTGTTGGTTTGTTTGTTTGTTGGTTTGTTGGTATGTTGGTTTGTTGGTTTGTTGGCTTGTTCGTTTGTTGGTTTGTTGGTTTGTTGGTCTGTTGGTTTGTTGGTTTGTTGGTTTGTTGGTTTGTTGGTTTGTTGGTTTGTTGGTTTGTTGGTTTGTTGGTTTGTTGGTTTGTTGGTTTGTTGGTTTGTTGGTTTGTTGGTTTGTTCGTTTGTTGGCTTGTTGGTTTGCTGGCTTGTTGGCTTGTTAGCTTGTTGGTTTGTTTGTTTGTTGGATTGTTCGTTTGTTCGTTTGTTGGCTTGTTGGTTTGTTGGCTTGTTGGCTTGTTGGTTTGTTCGTTTGTTGGTTTGTTGGTTTGTTCGTTTGTTGGTTTGTTGGCGTCTTGGTTTGTTGGTTTGTTGGGTTGTTGGTTTTTTGGTTTATTTCTTTGTTGGCTTGTTGGTTTGTTGGCTTGTTGGCTTATTTGTTTGTTGGTTTGTTGGCTTGTTGGCTTGTTGGTTTGTTGGTTTGTTGGTTTGTTGGTTTGTTGGCTTGTTCGTTTGTTGGCTTGTTGGTTTGTTGGCTTGTTGTCTTGTTGGTTTGTTGGTTTGTTGGTTTGTTGGTTTGTTGGCTTGTTGGCTTGTTTGTTTGTTTGTTTGTTGGTTTGTTGGTTTGTTCGTTTGTTGGTTTGTTGGTTTGTTCGTTTGTTCGTTTATTGGTTTGTTGGTTTGTTGGTTTGTTGGTTTGTTGGTTTGTTGGTTTGTTGGTTTGTTTGCTTGTTGGTTTGTTCGTTTGTTGGCTTATTGGTTTGTTGGCTTGTTGGCTTGTTGGTTTGTTGGTTTGTTGGCTTGTTGGTTTGTTGGTTTGTTGGGTTGTTGGTTTGTTGGTTTGTTGGTTTGTTGGTTTGTTGGTTTATTGGTTTGTTCGTTTGTTGGCTTGTTGGTTTGTTGGCTTGCTGGCTTGTTGGTTTGTTGGTTTGTTTGTTTGTTGGTATGTTCGTTTGTTCGTTTGTTGGTTTGTTGGTTTGTTGGTTTGTTGGTTTGTTGGTTTGTTGGTTTGTTGGTTTGTTGGTTTGTTGGTTTGTTGGTTTGTTTGTTTGTTGGTTTGTTGGTTTGCTGGTTTGTTGGTTGGTTAGTTTTTCTGTTGGCTTGTTGGTTTGTTGGTTTGTTCGTTTGTTGGTTTGTTGGTTTGTTGGTTTGTTCGTTTGTTGGTTTGTTTGTTTGTTGGTTTGTTGGTATGTTGGTTTGTTGGTTTGTTGGCTTGTTCGTTTGTTGGTTTGTTGGTTTGTTGGTCTGTTGGTTTGTTGGTTTGTTGGTTTGTTGGTTTGTTGGTTTGTTGGTTTGTTGGTTTGTTGGTTTGTTGGTTTGTTGGTTTGTTGGTTTGTTGGTTTGTTGGTTTGTTGGTTTGTTGGTTTGTTGGTTTGTTCGTTTGTTGGCTTGTTGGTTTGCTGGCTTGTTGGCTTGTTAGCTTGTTGGTTTGTTTGTTTGTTGGATTGTTCGTTTGTTCGTTTGTTGGCTTGTTGGTTTGTTGGCTTGTTGGCTTGTTGGTTTGTTGGTTTGTTCGTTTGTTGGTTTGTTGGTTTGTTCGTTTGTTGGTTTGTTGGCGTCTTGGTTTGTTGGTTTGTTGGGTTGTTGGTTTTTTGGTTTATTTCTTTGTTGGCTTGTTGGTTTGTTGGCTTGTTGGCTTATTTGTTTGTTGGTTTGTTGGCTTGTTGGCTTGTTGGTTTGTTGGTTTGTTGGTTTGTTGGTTTGTTGGCTTGTTCGTTTGTTGGCTTGTTGGTTTGTTGGCTTGTTGTCTTGTTGGTTTGTTGGTTTGTTGGTTTGTTGGTTTGTTGGCTTGTTGGCTTGTTGGTTTGTTTGTTTGTTGGTTTGTTGGTTTGTTCGTTTGTTGGTTTGTTGGTTTGTTCGTTTGTTCGTTTATTGGTTTGTTGGTTTGTTGGTTTGTTGGTTTGTTGGTTTGTTGGTTTGTTGGTTTGTTTGCTTGTTGGTTTGTTCGTTTGTTGGCTTATTGGTTTGTTGGCTTGTTGGCTTGTTGGTTTGTTGGTTTGTTGGCTTGTTGGTTTGTTGGTTTGTTGGTTTGTTGGTTTGTTGGTTTGTTGGTTTGTTGGTTTGTTGGTTTTTTGGTTTGTTGGCTTATTGGCTTGTTGGTTTGTTGGTTTGTTGGCTTGTTGGTTTGTTGGTTTGTTGGTTTCTTGGTTTGTTGGTTTGTTGGTTTGTTGGTTTGTTGGTTTGTTGGTTTGTTGGCTTGTTGGCTTGTTGGTTTGTTTGTTTGTTGGTTTGTTGGTTTGTTCGTTTGTTGGTTTGTTGGTTTGTTTGTTTGTTTGTTTGTTCGTTTATTGGTTTGTTGGTTTGTTGGTTTGTTGGTTTCTTGGTTTGTTTGCTTGTTGGTTTGTTCGTTTGTTGGCTTGTTGGTTTGTTGGCTTGTTGGCTTGTTGGTTTTTTGGTTTTTAGGTTTTTTGGCTTGCTGGCTTGTTGGTTTGTTGGTTTGTTGGCTTGTTGGTTTGTTGGTTTGTTGGTTTCTTGGTTTGTTGGTTTGTTGGTTTGTTGGTTACTTGGTTTGTGGGTTTGTTGGTTTGTTGGCTTGTTGGTTTGTTGATTTGTTGGTTTTTTTGTTTGTTGGTTTGTTGGTTTGTTGGTTTGTTGGTTTGTTTGTTTGTTGGTTTGTTGGTTTGATGGTTTGTTGGTTTGTTGGTTTGTTGGTTTGTTGGTTTGTTGGCTTGTTGGCTTGTTGGTTTGTTGGTTTGTAGGCTTGTTGGTTTGTTGGTTTGTTTGTTTGTTGGTTTGTTGGTTTGTTGGGTTGTTGGTTTGTTGGTTTGTTGGTTTGTTGGTTTGTTTGTTTGTTACTTTGTTGGTTTGTTGGTTTGTTGGTTTGTTGGTTTGTTGGTTTGTTGGTTTGTTTGCTTGTTGGTTTGTTGATTTGTTGGTTTTTTGGTTGGTTTGCTTTTTGGTTTGTTGGTTTGTTGGTTTGTTGGTTTGTTTGTTTGTTACTTTGTTGGTTTGTTGGTTTGTTGGTTTGTTGGTTTGTTGGTTTGTTGGTTTGTTTGCTTGTTGGGTTGTTGACTTGTTGGTTTGTTAGTTTGTTGGTTTGTTGGTTTGTTGGTTTGTTAGTTTGTTGCTTGTTGGGTTGTTGACTTGTTGGTTTGTTAGTTTGTTGGCTTGTTGGTTTGTTGGTTTGTTTGTTTGTTGGTTTGTTGGTTTCTTGGTTTGTTGGTTTGTTGGCTTGTTGGTTTGTTGGTTTGTTAGCTTGCTGGTTTGTTGGTTTGTTGGTTTGTTGGTTTGTTGGGTTGTTGGTTTGTTGGTTTGTTGGTTTGTTGGTTTGTTGGTTTATTGGTTTGTTCGTTTGTTGGCTTGTTGGTTTGTTGGCTTGCTGTCTTGTTGGTTTGTTGGTTTGTTTGTTTGTTGGTATGTTCGTTTGTTCGTTTGTTGGTTTGTTGGTTTGTTGGTTTGTTGGTTTGTTGGTTTGTTGGTTTGTTGGTTTGTTGGTTTGTTGGTTTGTTGGTTTGTTTGTTTGTTGGTTTGTTGGTTTGCTGGTTTGTTTGTTGGTTAGTTTTTCTGTTGGCTTGTTGGTTTGTTGGTTTGTTCGTTTGTTGGTTTGTTGGTTTGTTGGTTTGTTCGTTTGTTGGTTTGTTTGTTTGTTGGTTTGTTGGTATGTTGGTTTGTTGGTTTGTTGGCTTGTTCGTTTGTTGGTTTGTTGGTTTGTTGGTTTGTTGGTTTGTTGGTTTGTTGGTTTGTTGGTTTGTTGGTTTGTTGGTTTGTTGGTTTGTTGGTTTGTTCGTTTGTTGGCTTGTTGGTTTGCTGGCTTGTTGGCTTGTTAGCTTGTTGGTTTGTTTGTTTGTTGGATTGTTCGTTTGTTCGTTTGTTGGCTTGTTGGTTTGTTGGCTTGTTGGCTTGTTGGTTTGTTCGTTTGTTGGTTTGTTGGTTTGTTCGTTTGTTGGATTGTTGGCTTGTTGGTTTGTTGGTTTGTTGGTTTGTTGGTTTATTTGTTTGTTGTTTTGTTGGTTTGTTGGTTTGTTTGTTTGTTGGTTTGTTCGTTTGTTGGCTTGTTGGTTTGTTGGCTTGTTGGCTTGTTGGTTTGTTCGTTTGTTGGTTTGTTGGTTTGTTCGTTTGTTGGTTTGTTGGCGTCTTGGTTTGTTGGTTTGTTGGGTTGTTGGTTTTTTGGTTTATTTCTTTGTTGGCTTGTTGGTTTGTTGGCTTGTTGGCTTATTTGTTTGTTGGTTTGTTGGCTTGTTGGCTTTTTGGTTTGTTGGTTTGTTGGTTTGTTGGTTTGTTGGCTTGTTCGTTTGTTGGCTTGTTGGTTTGTTGGCTTGTTGTCTTGTTGGTTTGTTGGTTTGTTGGTTTGTTGGTTTGTTGGCTTGTTGGCTTGTTGGTTTGTTTGTTTGTTGGTTTGTTGGTTTGTTCGTTTGTTGGTTTGTTGGTTTGTTCGTTTGTTCGTTTATTGGTTTGTTGGTTTGTTGGTTTGTTGGTTTGTTGGTTTGTTGGTTTGTTGGTTTGTTTGCTTGTTGGTTTGTTCGTTTGTTGGCTTATTGGTTTGTTGGCTTGTTGGCTTGTTGGTTTGTTGGTTTGTTGGCTTGTTGGTTTGTTGGTTTGTTGGTTTGTTGGTTTGTTGGTTTGTTGGTTTGTTGGTTTGTTGGTTTTTTGGTTTGTTGGCTTATTGGCTTGTTGGTTTGTTGGTTTGTTGGCTTGTTGGTTTGTTGGTTTGTTGGTTTCTTGGTTTGTTGGTTTGTTGGTTTGTTGGTTTGTTGGTTTGTTGGTTTGTTGGCTTGTTGGCTTGTTGGTTTGTTTGTTTGTTGGTTTGTTGGTTTGTTCGTTTGTTGGTTTGTTGGTTTGTTTGTTTGTTTGTTTGTTCGTTTATTGGTTTGTTGGTTTGTTGGTTTGTTGGTTTGTTGGTTTGTTTGCTTGTTGGTTTGTTCGTTTGTTGGCTTGTTGGTTTGTTGGCTTGTTGGCTTGTTGGTTTGTTGGTTTTATTGGCTTTTTGGTTTGTTGGTTTGTTGGTTTGTTGGTTTGTTGGTTTGTTAGTTTGTTGGTTTTTTGGTTTTTAGGTTTTTTGAATTGCTGGCTTGTTGGTTTGTTGGTTTGTTGGCTTGTTGGTTTGTTGGTTTGTTGGTTTCTTGGTTTGTTGGTTTGTTGGTTTGTTGGTTTGTTGGTTACTTGGTTTGTTGGTTTGTTGGTTTGTTGGCTTGTTGGTTTGTTGATTTGTTGGTTTTTTTGTTTGTTGGTTTGTTGGTTTGTTGGTTTGTTGGTTTGTTGGTTTGTTGGTTTGATGGTTTGTTGGTTTGTTGGTTTGTTGGTTTGTTGGTTTGTTGGCTTGTTGGCTTGTTGGTTTGTTGGTTTGTAGGCTTGTTGGTTTGTTGGTTTGTTTGTTTGTTGGTTTGTTGGTTTGTTGGGTTGTTGGTTTGTTGGTTTGTTGGTTTGTTGGTTTGTTGGCTTGTTGGTTTGTTGGTTTGTTGGTTTTTGGTTTGTTTGTTTGTTGATTTGTTGGTTTGTTTGTTTGTTGGTTTGTTCGTTTGTTGGCTTGTTGGTTTGTTGGCTTGTTGGCTTGTTGGTTTGTTCGTTTGTTTGTTTGTTGGTTTGTTCGTTTGTTTGTTTGTTGGCTTCTTGGTTTGTTGTTTGTTGGTTTGTTGATTTGTTGGTTTTTTGGTTGGTTTGCTTTTTGGTTTGTTGGTTTGTTGGTTTGTTGGTTTGTTGGTTTGTTGGTTTGTTGGTTTGTTGGTTTGTTGGTTTGTTGGTTTGTTGGTTTGTTGGTTTGTTGGTTTGTTGGTTTGTTGGTTTGTTGGTTTGTTGGTTTCTTGGTTTGTTGGTTTGTTGGTTTGTTGTTATGTTGGTTTGTTTGCTTGTTTGCTTGTTGGGTTCTTGACTTGTTGGTTTGTTAGTTTGTTGGCTTGTTGGTTTGTTGGTTTGTTGGTTTGTTGGGTTGTTGACTTGTTGGTTTGTTAGTTTGATGGCTTGTTGGTTGTTGGTTTGTTTGTTTGTTGGTTTGTTGGTTTGTTGGTTTGTTAATTTGTTGGTTTGTTGGTTTGTTGGTTTGTTGGTTTGTTGGTTTGTTGGTTTGTTGGTTTGTTGGCTTCTTGGGTTGTTGACTTGTTGGTTTGTTAGTTTGTTGGCTTGTTGGTTTGTTGGTTTGTTTGTTTTGTTGGTTTGTTGGTTTGTTGGTTTGTTGGTTTGTTGGTTTGTTGGTTTGTTGGCTTGTTGGTTTGTTGGTTTGTTGGTTTGTTGGTTTGTTGGTTTGTTGGTTTGTTGGTTTGTTGGTTTTTTGGTTTGTTGGCTTATTGGCTTGTTGGTTTGTTGGTTTGTTGGCTTGTTGGTTTGTTGGTTTGTTGGTTTCTTGGTTTGTTGGTTTGTTGGTTTGTTGGTTTGTTGGTTTGTTGGTTTGTTGGCTTGTTGGCTTGTTGGTTTGTTTGTTTGTTGGTTTGTTGGTTTGTTCGTTTGTTGGTTTGTTGGTTTGTTTGTTTGTTTGTTTGTTCGTTTATTGGTTTGTTGGTTTGTTGGTTTGTTGGTTTGTTGGTTTGTTTGCTTGTTGGTTTGTTCGTTTGTTGGCTTGTTGGTTTGTTGGCTTGTTGGCTTGTTGGTTTGTTGGTTTTATTGGCTTTTTGGTTTGTTGGTTTGTTGGTTTGTTGGTTTGTTGGTTTGTTAGTTTGTTGGTTTTTTGGTTTTTAGGTTTTTTGAATTGCTGGCTTGTTGGTTTGTTGGTTTGTTGGCTTGTTGGTTTGTTGGTTTGTTGGTTTCTTGGTTTGTTGGTTTGTTGGTTTGTTGGTTACTTGGTTTGTTGGTTTGTTGGTTTGTTGGCTTGTTGGTTTGTTGATTTGTTGGTTTTTTTGTTTGTTGGTTTGTTGGTTTGTTGGTTTGTTGGTTTGTTGGTTTGTTGGTTTGATGGTTTGTTGGTTTGTTGGTTTGTTGGTTTGTTGGTTTGTTGGCTTGTTGGCTTGTTGGCTTGTTGGTTTGTTGGTTTGTAGGCTTGTTGGTTTGTTGGTTTGTTTGTTTGTTGGTTTGTTGGTTTGTTGGGTTGTTGGTTTGTTGGTTTGTTGGTTTGTTGGTTTGTTGGCTTGTTGGTTTGTTGGTTTGTTGGTTTTTGGTTTGTTTGTTTGTTGATTTGTTGGTTTGTTTGTTTGTTGGTTTGTTCGTTTGTTGGCTTGTTGGTTTGTTGGCTTGTTGGCTTGTTGGTTTGTTCGTTTGTTTGTTTGTTGGTTTGTTCGTTTGTTTGTTTGTTGGCTTCTTGGTTTGTTGTTTGTTGGTTTGTTGATTTGTTGGTTTTTTGGTTGGTTTGCTTTTTGGTTTGTTGGTTTGTTGGTTTGTTGGTTTGTTGGTTTGTTGGTTTGTTGGTTTGTTGGTTTGTTGGTTTGTTGGTTTGTTGGTTTGTTGGTTTGTTGGTTTGTTGGTTTGTTGGTTTGTTGGTTTGTTGGTTTGTTGGTTTCTTGGTTTGTTGGTTTGTTGGTTTGTTGTTATGTTGGTTTGTTTGCTTGTTTGCTTGTTGGGTTCTTGACTTGTTGGTTTGTTAGTTTGTTGGCTTGTTGGTTTGTTGGTTTGTTGGTTTGTTGGGTTGTTGACTTGTTGGTTTGTTAGTTTGATGGCTTGTTGGTTGTTGGTTTGTTTGTTTGTTGGTTTGTTGGTTTGTTGGTTTGTTAATTTGTTGGTTTGTTGGTTTGTTGGTTTGTTGGTTTGTTGGTTTGTTGGTTTGTTGGTTTGTTGGCTTCTTGGGTTGTTGACTTGTTGGTTTGTTAGTTTGTTGGCTTGTTGGTTTGTTGGTTTGTTTGTTTTGTTGGTTTGTTGGTTTGTTGGTTTGTTGGTTTGTTGGTTTGTTGGTTTGTTGGTTTGTTGGTTTTTTGGTTTGTTTTTGGTTTTTAGGTTTTTTGAATTGCTGGCTTGTTGGTTTGTTGGTTTGTTGGCTTGTTGGTTTGTTGGTTTGTTGGTTTCTTGGTTTGTTGGTTTGTTGGTTTGTTGGTTACTTGGTTTGTTGGTTTGTTGGTTTGTTGGCTTGTTGGTTTGTTGATTTGTTGGTTTTTTTGTTTGTTGGTTTGTTGGTTTGTTGGTTTGTTGGTTTGTTGGTTTGTTGGTTTGATGGTTTGTTGGTTTGTTGGTTTGTTGGTTTGTTGGTTTGTTGGCTTGTTGGCTTGTTGGCTTGTTGGTTTGTTGGTTTGTAGGCTTGTTGGTTTGTTGGTTTGTTTGTTTGTTGGTTTGTTGGTTTGTTGGGTTGTTGGTTTGTTGGTTTGTTGGTTTGTTGGTTTGTTGGCTTGTTGGTTTGTTGGTTTGTTGGTTTTTGGTTTGTTTGTTTGTTGATTTGTTGGTTTGTTTGTTTGTTGGTTTGTTCGTTTGTTGGCTTGTTGGTTTGTTGGCTTGTTGGCTTGTTGGTTTGTTCGTTTGTTTGTTTGTTGGTTTGTTCGTTTGTTTGTTTGTTGGCTTCTTGGTTTGTTGTTTGTTGGTTTGTTGATTTGTTGGTTTTTTGGTTGGTTTGCTTTTTGGTTTGTTGGTTTGTTGGTTTGTTGGTTTGTTGGTTTGTTGGTTTGTTGGTTTGTTGGTTTGTTGGTTTGTTGGTTTGTTGGTTTGTTGGTTTGTTGGTTTGTTGGTTTGTTGGTTTGTTGGTTTGTTGGTTTGTTGGTTTCTTGGTTTGTTGGTTTGTTGGTTTGTTGTTATGTTGGTTTGTTTGCTTGTTTGCTTGTTGGGTTCTTGACTTGTTGGTTTGTTAGTTTGTTGGCTTGTTGGTTTGTTGGTTTGTTGGTTTGTTGGGTTGTTGACTTGTTGGTTTGTTAGTTTGATGGCTTGTTGGTTGTTGGTTTGTTTGTTTGTTGGTTTGTTGGTTTGTTGGTTTGTTAATTTGTTGGTTTGTTGGTTTGTTGGTTTGTTGGTTTGTTGGTTTGTTGGTTTGTTGGTTTGTTGGCTTCTTGGGTTGTTGACTTGTTGGTTTGTTAGTTTGTTGGCTTGTTGGTTTGTTGGTTTGTTTGTTTTGTTGGTTTGTTGGTTTGTTGGTTTGTTGGTTTGTTGGTTTGTTGGTTTGTTGGTTTGTTGGTTTTTTGGTTTGTTAGCTTGCTGGTTTGTTGGTTTGTTGGTTTGTTGGTTTCTTGGTTTGTTGGTTTGTTGGTTTGTTGGTTTGTTGGTTTGTTGGTTTGTTGGTTTGTTGGTTTGTTGGTTTGTTGGTTTGTTGGTTTGTTGGTTTGTTGGTTTGTTGGTTTGTTGGTTTGTTGGTTTGTTGGTTTGTTGGTTTGTTCGTTTGTTGGCTTGTTGGTTTGTTGGCTTGTTGGCTTGTTGGTTTATTGGTTTGTTTGTTTCTTGATTTGTTCGTTTGCTGGTTTGTTGGTTTGTTGCTTTGTTGGTTTGTTGGTTTGTTGGTTTGTTAATTTGTTGGTTTGTTGGTTTGTTAGTTTGTTGGTTTGTTGGTTTGTTTGTTGGTTTGTTTGTTTGTTGGCTTGTTGGTTTGTTGGTTTGTTCGTTTGTTGGTTTGTTGGTTTGTTGGTTTGTTGGTTTGTTGGTTTGTTTGTTTGTTGGTTTGTTGGTTTGTTGGTTTGTTGGTTTGTTGGTTTGTTGGCTTGTTCGTTTGTTGGTTTATTGGTTTGTTGGTTTGTTGGTTTGTTGGTTTGTTTGTTTGTTGGTTTGTTGGTTTGTTGGTTTGTTGGTTTGTTGGTTTGTTGGCTTGTTCGTTTGTTGGTTTGTTGGTTTGTGGTTTGTTGGTTTGTTGGTTTGTTGGTTTGTTGGTTTGTTGGTTTGTTGGTTTGTTGGTTTGTTGGTTTGTTGGTTTGTTGGTTTGTTGGTTTGTTGGTTTGTTGGTTTGTTGGTTTGTTGGTTTGTTGGTTTGTTGGTTTGTTGGTTTGTTGATTTGCTCGTTTGTTGGATTGTTGGTTTGTTGGCTTGTTGGCTTGTTGGTTTGTTGGTTTGTTTGTTTGTTGGTTTGTTCGTTTGTTCGTTTGTTGGTTTGTTGGTTTGTTGGTTTGTTGATTTGTTCGTTTGTTGGCTTGTTGGTTTGTTGGCTTGTTGGCTTGTTGGTTTGTTGGTTTGTTTGTTTGTTGGTTTGTTCGTTTGTTGGTTTGTTGGTTTGTTGGTTTGTTGGTTTGTTGGTTTGTTGGTTTGTTGGTTTGTTGGTTTGTTGGTTTGTTGGTTTGTTGGTTTGTTTGTTGGTTTGTTTGTTTGTGTGCTTGTTGGTTTGTTGGTTTGTTGGTTTGTTCGTTTGTTGGTTTGTTGGTTTGTTGGTTTGTTGGTTTGTTGGTTTGTTGGTTTGTTGGTTTGTTGGTTTGTTTGTTTGTTGGTTTGTTGGTTTGTTGGCTTGTTCGTTTGTTGGTTTGTTGGTTTGTTGGTTTGTTGGTTTGTTGGTTTGTTGGTTTGTTGGTTTGTTGGTTTGTTCGCTTGTTGGCTTGTTGGTTTGTTGGCTTGTGCGCTTGTTGGTTTGTTGGTTTGTTTGTTGGTTGGTTTGTTCGTTTGTTGGTTTGTTGGTTTGTTGGTTTGTTGGTTTGTTGGTTTGTTGGTTTGTTGATATGTTGGTTTGTTGGTTTGTTGGTTTGTTCGTTTGTTGGCTTGTTGGTTTGTTGGTTTGTTGGCTTGTTGGTTTGTTCGTTTGTTGGTTTCTTGGTTTGTTGGTTTATTGGTTTGTTGGTTACTTGGTTTGTTGGTTTGTTGGCTTGTTGGTTTGTTGATTTGTTTTTTTTTTTGGTTTGTTGGTTTGTTGGTTTGTTGGTTTGTTGGTTTGTTGGTTTGTTGGTTTGTTGGTTTGTTGTTTTGTTGGCTTGTTGGGTTGTTGACTTGTTGGTTTGTAAGTTTGTTGGCTTGTTGGTTTGTTGGTTTGTTTGTTTGTTAGTTTGTTGGTTTGTTGGTTTGTTGGTTTGTTGGTTTGTTGGTTTGTTGGCTTGTTCGTATGTTGGTTTGTTGGTTTGTTGGTTTGTTGGTTTGTTGGTTTTTTGGTTTGTTAGCTTGTTGGTTTGTTGGTTTGTTGGTTTGTTGGTTGGTTGGTTTGTTGGTTTGTTGGTTTGTTGGTTTGTTGGTTTGTTGGTTTGTTGGTTTGTTGGTTTGTTGGTTTGTTGGTTTGTTGGTTTGTTGGTTTGTTGGTTTGTTGGTTTGTTGGTTTGTTGGTTTGTTGGTTTGTTGGTTTGTTGGTTTGTTCGTTTGTTGGTCTGTTCGTTTGTTGGCTTGTTGGTTTGTTGGCTTGTAGGCTTCTTGGTTTGTTGGTTTCTTTGTTTGTTGGTTTGTTCGTTTGTTTGTTTGTTAGTTTGTTAGTTTGTTGGTTTGTTGGTTTGTTGGTTTGTTAGTTTGTTGGTTTGTTGGTTTGTTGGTTTGTTGGTTTGTTTGTTGGTTTGTTTGTTTGAGGCTTGTTGGTTTGTTGGTTTGTTGGTTTGTTGGTTTGTTGGTTTGTTGGTTTGTTGGTTTGTTTGTTTGTTGGTTTGTTAGTTTGGTGGTTTGTTGGCTTGTTCGTTTGTTGGTTTGTTGGTTTTTTTGTTTGTTGGTTTGTTGGTTTGTTGGTTTGTTAGTTTGTTTGTTTGTTGTTTTGTTGGTTTGTTGGTTTGTTGGTTTGTTGGTTTGTTGGTTTGTTGGTTTGTTGGTTTGTTGGTTTGTTGGCTTGTTGGCTTGTTAGTTTGTTGGTTTATTGGTTTGTTGGTTTGTAGGCTTATTGGTTTGTTGGTTTGTTGGCTTGTTGGTTTGTTGGTTTGTTGGTTTCTTGGTTTGTTGGTTTATTGGTTTGTTGGTTACTTGGTTTGTTGGTTTGTTGGCTTGTTGGTTTGTTGGTTGGTTGGTTTTTTGGTTTGTTTGTTTGTTGGTTTGTTGCTTTGTTGGTTTGTTGGTTTGTTGGATTGTTCGTTTGTTGGTTTGTTGGTTTGTTGGTTTTTTGGTTTGTTGGTTTTTTGGTTTGTTAGCTTATTGGTTTGTTGGTTTGTTGGTTTGTTGGTTTGTTAGTTTGTTGGTTTGTTGGTTTGTTGGCTTGTTGGTTTGTTGGTTTGTTGGTTTGTTGGTTTGTTGGTTTGTTGGGTTGTTGGTTTCTTGGTTTGTTGGTTTGTTGGCTTGTTCGTTTGTTGGTTTGTTGGTTTGTTGGTTTGTTGGTTTGTTGGTTTGTTGGTTTGTTGGTTTGTTGGTTTGTTGGTCTGTTCGTTTGTTGGCTTGTTGGTTTGTTGGCTTGTAGGCTTCTTGGTTTGTTGGTTTCTTTGTTTGTTGGTTTGTTCGTTTGTTCGTTTGTTAGTTTGTTAGTTTGTTGGTTTGTTGGTTTGTTGGTTTGTTAGTTTGTTGGTTTGTTGGTTTGTTGGTTTGTTGGTTTGTTTGTTGGTTTGTTTGTTTGAGGCTTGTTGGTTTGTTCGTTTGTTGGTTTGTTGGTTTGTTGGTTTGTTGGTTTGTTGGTTTGTTGGTTTGTTGGTTTGTTGGTTTGTTTGTTTGTTGGTTTGTTAGTTTGGTGGTTTGTTGGCTTGTTCGTTTGTTGGTTTGTTGGTTTTTTTGTTTGTTGGTTTGTTGGTTTGTTGGTTTGTTAGTTTGTTTGTTTGTTGTTTTGTTGGTTTGTTGGTTTGTTGGTTTGTTGGTTTGTTGGTTTGTTGGTTTGTTGGCTTGTTGGCTTGTTAGTTTGTTGGTTTATTGGTTTGTTGGTTTGTAGGCTTATTGGTTTGTTGGTTTGTTGGCTTGTTGGTTTGTTGGTTTGTTGGTTTCTTGATTTGTTGTTTTATTGGTTTGTTGGTTACTTGGTTTGTTGGTTTGTTGGCTTGTTGGTTTGTTGGTTGGTTGGTTTTTTGGTTTGTTTGTTTGTTGGTTTGTTGCTTTGTTGGTTTGTTGGTTTGTTGGATTGTTCGTTTGTTGGTTTGTTGGTTTGTTGGTTTTTTGGTTTGTTGGTTTTTTGGTTTGTTAGCTTATTGGTTTGTTGGTTTGTTGGTTTGTTAGTTTGTTGGTTTGTTGGTTTGTTGGCTTGTTGGTTTGTTGGTTTGTTGGTTTGTTGGTTTGTTGGGTTGTTGGTTTGTTGGTTTGTTGATTTGTTGGCTTGTTCGTTTGTTGGTTTGTTGGTTTGTTGGTTTGTTGGTTTGTTGGTTTGTTGGTTTGTTGGTTTGTTGGTTTGTTGGTTTGTTGGTTTGTTGGTTTGTTGGTTTGTTGGTTTGTTGGTTTGTTGGTTTGTTGGTTTGTTGATTTGTTCGTTTGTTGGATTGTTGGTTTGTTGGCTTGTTGGCTTGTTGGTTTGTTGGTTTGTTTGTTTGTTGGTTTGTTTGTTGGTTTGTTGGTTTGTTGGTTTGTTCGTTTGTTGGTTTGTTGGTTTGTTGGTTTGTTGGTTTGTTGGTTTGTTGGTTTGTTTGTTTGTTGGTTTGTTGGTTTGTTGGCTTGTTCGTTTGTTGGTTTGTTGGTTTGTTGGTTTGTTGGTTTGTTGGTTTGTTGGTTTGTTGGTTTGTTGGTTTGTTGGTTTGTTGGTTTGTTCGCTTGTTGGCTTGTTGGTTTGTTGGCTTGTGCGCTTATTGGTTTGTTGGTTTGTTTGTTTGTTGGTTTGTTCGTTTGTTCGTTTGTTGGTTTGTTGGTTTGTTGGTTTGTTGGTTTGTTGGTTTGTTGGTTTGTTGGTTTGTTGATTTGTTGATTTGTTGGTTTGTTGGTTTGTTGGTTTGTTCGTTTGTTGGCTTGTTGGTTTGTTGGTTTGTTGGCTTGTTGGTTTGTTCGTTTGTTGGTTTGTTGGTTTGTTGGTTTGTTCGTTTGCTGGTTTGTTTGCTTGTTGGTTTGTTAGTTTCCTGGTTTGTTGGTTTATTTGTTTGTTGGTTTGTTGGTTTGTTGGTTTGTTTGTTTGTTGGTTTGTTCGTTTGTTGGCTTGTTGGTTTGTTGGCTTGTTGGCTTGTTGGTTTGTTCGTTTGTTGGTTTTTTGGTTTGTTCGTTTGTTGGTTTGTTGGCTTGTTGGTTTGTTGGTTTGTTGGTTTATTTCTTTGTTGGCTTGTTTGTTTGTTGGTTTGTTGGTTTGTTGGCTTGTTGGCTTGTTGGTTTGTTGCTTTGTTGGTTTCTTTGTTTGTTGGTTTATTGGTTTGTTTGTTTGTTCGTCTGCTGGTTTGTTGGTTTGTTGGCTTGTTCGTTTGTTGGTTTGTTGGTTTGTTGGTTTGTTGGTTTGTTGGTTTGTTGGTTTGTTGGATTGTTGGTTTGTTGGTTTATTGGTTTGTTGGTTACTTGGTTTGTTGGTTTGTTGGCTTGTTGGCTTGTTGGTTTGTTGGTTTGTTGGTTTCTTTGTTTGTTGGTTTATTGGTTTGTTTGTTTGTTCGTCTGCTGGTTTGTTGGTTTGTTGGCTTGTTCGTTTGTTGGTTTGTTGGTTTGTTCGTTTGTTCGTTTGTTCGTTTGTTCGTTTGTTGGCGTGTCGGTTTGTTGGCTTGTTGGTTTGTTGGTTTGTTGGTTTGTTAGTTTCTTTGTTTGTTGGTTTATTGGTTTGTTTGTTTGTTCGTCTGCTGGTTTGTTGGTTTGTTGGCTTGTTCGTTTGTTGGTTTGTTGGTTTGTTCGTTTGTTCGTTTGTTCGTTTGTTCGTTTGTTGGCTTGTTGGTTTGTTGGCTTGTTGGTTTGTTGGTTTGTTGGTTTGTTGGTTTGTTGGTTTGTTGGTTTGTTGTTTTGTTGGCTTGTTGGGTTGTTGACTTGTTGGTTTGTAAGTTTGTTGGCTTGTTGGTTTGTTGGTTTGTTTGTTTGTTGGTTTGTTGGTTTGTTGGTTTGCTGGTTTGTTGGCTTGTTCGTTTGTTGGTTTGTTGGTTTGTTGGTTTTTTGGTTTGTTAGCTTGTTGGTTTGTTGGTTTGTTGGTTTGTTGGTTTGTTGGTTTGTTGGTTTGTTGGTTTGTTGGTTTGTTGGTTTGTTGGTTTGTTGGTTTGTTGGTTTGTTGGTTTGTTGGTTTGTTGGTTTGTTGGTTTGTTGTTTTGTTGGTTTGTTGGTTTGTTCGTTTGTTGGCTTGTTGGTTTGTTGGCTTGTTGGCTTCTTGGTTTGTTGGTTTCTTTGTTTGTTGGTTTGTTCGTTTGTTCATTTGTTAGTTTGTTAGTTTGTTGGTTTGTTGGTTTGTTGGTTTGTTTGTTGGTTTGTTTGTTTGTTGGCTTGTTGGTTTGTTCGCTTGTTGGTTTTGTTGGTTTGTTGGTTTGTTGGTTTGTTGGTTTATTGGTTTGTTTGTTTGTTGGTTTGTTGGTTTGGTGGTTTGTTGGCTTGTTCGTTTGTTGGTTTGTTGGTTTTTTTGTTTGTTGGTTTGTTGGTTTGTTGGTTTGTTTGTTTGTTTGTTTGTTGTTTTGTTGGTTTGTTGGTTTGTTGGTTTGTTGGTTTGTTGGTTTGTTGGTTTGTTGGCTTGTTGGCTTGTTGGTTTGTTGGTTTGTTGGTTTGTTGGTTTGTTGGTTTGTAGGCTTATTGGTTTGTTGGTTTGTTGGCTTGTTGGTTTGTTGGTTTCTTGGTTTCTTGGTTTGTTGGTTTATTGGTTTGTTGGTTAGTTGGTTTGTTGGTTTGTTGGCTTGTTGGTTTGTTGGTTGGTTGGTTATTTGGTTTGTTTGTTTGTTGGTTTGTTGCTTTGTTGGTTTGTTGGTTTCTTGGTTTGTTCGTTTGTTGGTTTGTTGGTTTGTTGGTTTGTTGGTTTTTTGGTTTGTTAGCTTATTGGTTTGTTGGTTTGTTGGTTTGTTGGTTTGTTGGTTTGTTAGTTTATTGGTTTGTTGGCTTGTTGGTTTGTTGGTTTGTTGGCTTGTTGGTTTGTTGGTTTGTTGGTTTGTTGGTTTGTTGGTTTGTTGGTTTGTTTGTTTGTTCGTTTGTTCGTTTATTGGTTTGTTGGTTTGTTGGTTTGTTTGCTTGTTGGTTTGTTCGTTTGTTGGCTTGTTGGTTTGTTGGCTTGTTGGCTTGTTGGTTTGTTAGTTTGTTGGCTTGTTGGTTTGTTGGTTTGTTGGTTTGTTGGTTTGCTGGTTTGTTGGTTTTTAGGTTTGTTGGCTTGTTGGCTTGTTGGTTTGTTGGTTTGTTGGTTTGTTGGCTTGTTGGTTTGTTGGTTTGTTGGTTTGTTGGTTTTTTGGTTTGTTGGTTTGTTGGTTTGTTGGTTTGTTGGTTTGTTGGTTACTTGGTTTGTTGGTTTCTTGGTTTGTTGGCTTGTTGGTTTGTTGAGTTGTTGGTTTTTTTGTTTGTTGGTTTGTTGGTTTGTTGGTTTGTTGGTTTATTGGTTTGTTGGTTTGTTGGATTGTTGGTTTGTTGGTTTGTTGGTTTGTTGGTTTGTTGGTTTGTTGGTTTGTTGGTTTGTAGGCTTGTTGGTTTGTTGGTTTGTTGGTTTTTGGTTTGTTTGTTTGTTGGTTTGTTGGTTTGTTGGTTTGTTGGTTTGTTGGTTTGTTGGTTTGTTGGTTTGTTGGTTTGTTGGTTTGTTGGTTTGTTGATTTATTTGTTTGGTGGTTTGTTGGTTTGTTGGTTTGTTTGTTTGTTTGTTTGTTCGTTTGTTGGCTTGTTGGTTTGTTGGCTTGTTTGCTTGTTGGTTTGTTCGTTTGTTGGTTTGTTGGTTTGTTCGTTTGTTGGTTTGTTAGTTTGTTGGCTTGTTGGTTTTTTAGTTTGTTGGTTTGTTGGTTAGTTGGTTTGTTGGCTTGTCGGTTTGTGGGCTTGTTGGTTTATTTCTTTGTTGGCTTGTTGGTTTGTTGGCTTGTTGGCTTGTTTGTTTGTTGGTTTGTTGGTTTCTTGGTTTGTTGGTTTGTTGGTTTGTTGGTTTGTTTGTTTGTTCGTTTGTTCGTTTGTTGGTTTGTTGGTTTGTTGGTTTGTTGGTTTGTTGGTTTGTTGGCTTGTTGGCTTGTTCGTTTGTTGGTTTGTTGGTTTGTTGGTTTGTTGGTTTGTTGGTTTGTTGGTTTGTTGGTTTGTTGGTTTATTGATTTATTTGTTTGTTGGTTTGTTGGTTTGTTAGTTTATTTGTTTGTTGGTTTGTTCGTTTGTTGGCTTGTTGGTTTGTTGGATTGTTGGCTTGCTGGTTTGTTCGTTTGTGAGTTTGTTGGTTTGTTCGTTTGTTGGTTTGTTGGCTTGTTGGTTTGTTGGTTTGTTGGTTTGTTGGTTTGTTGGTTTGTTGGCTTGGTGGTTTGTTGGCTTGTTGGTTTGTTGGTTTATTTGTTTGGTTATTTGTTGGTTTGGTGGTTTATTTCTTTGTTGGCTTGTCGGTTTGTTGGCTTGTTGGCTTGTTTGTTTGTTGGTTTGTTGGTTTCTTGGTTTGTTGGTTTGTTGGTTTGTTCGTTTGTTCGTCTGTTGGTTTGTTGGTTTGCTGGTTTGTTGGTTTGTTGGCTTGTTCGATTGTTGGTTTCTTGGTTTGTTGGTGTGTTGGTTTTTTGGTTTGTTGGTTTGTTGGTTTGTTGGTTTGTCGGTTTGTTCGTTTGTTGGTTTGTTGGTTTGTTCGTTTGTTCGTTTGTTCGTTTGTTCGTTTCTTGGCTTGTTGGTTTGTTGGCTTGTTGGTTTGTTGGTTTGTTGGTTTCTTGGTTTGTTGGTTTATTAGTTTGTTGGTTACTTGGTTTGTTGGTTTGTTGGCTTGTTGGTTTGTTGATTTGTTGGTTTTTTGGTTGGTTTGCTTTTTGGTTTGTTGGTTTGTTGGTTTGCTGGTTTGTTTGTTTGTTGCTTTGTTGGTTTGTTGGTTTGTTGGTTTCTTGGTTTGTTGGTTTGTTTGCTTGTTGGGTTGTTGACTTGTTGGTTTGTTAGTTTGTTGGTTTGTTGGTTTGTTGGTTTGTTAGTTTGTTGCTTGTTGGGTTGTTGACTTGTTGGTTTGTTAGTTTGTTGGCTTGTTGGTTTGTTGGTTTGTTTGTTTGTTGGTTTGTTGGTTTCTTGGTTTGTTGGTTTGTTGGTTTGTTGGTTTGTTGGTTTGTTGGTTTGTTGGTTTGTTGGTTTGTTGGCTTGTTGGGTTGTTGACTTGTTGGTTTGTTAGTTTGTTGGCTTGTTGGTTTGTTGGTTTGTTAGCTTGCTGGTTTGTTGGTTTGTTGGTTTGTTGGGTTGTTGGGTTGTTGGTTTGTTGGTTTGTTGGTTTGTTGGTTTGTTGGTTTATTGGTTTGTTCGTTTGTTGGCTTGTTGGTTTGTTGGCTTGCTGGCTTGTTGGTTTGTTGGTTTGTTTGTTTGTTGGTTTGTTCGTTTGTTCGTTTGTTGGTTTGTTGGTTTGTTGGTTTGTTGGTTTGTTGGTTTGTTGGTTTGTTTGTTTGTTGGTTTGTTGGTTTGCTGGTTTGTTTGTTGGTTAGTTTTTTTGTTGGCTTGTTGGTTTGTTGGTTTGTTCGTTTGTTGGTTTGTTGGTTTGTTGGTTTGTTTGTTTGTTGGTTTGTTGGTTTGTTGGTTTGTTGGTTTGTTGGTTTGTTGGCTTGTTCGTTTGTTGGTTTGTTGGTTTGTTGGTTTGTTGGTTTGTTGGTTTGTTGGTTTGTTGGTTTGTTGGTTTGTTGGTTTGTTGGCTTGTTGGTTTGTTGGTTTGTTGGTTTGCTGGTTTGTTGGTTTGTTCGTTTTTTGGTTTTTTGGTTTGTTGGCTTGTTGGCTTGTTGGTTTGTTGGTTTGTTGGCTTGTTGGTTTGTTGGTTTGTTGGTTTCTTGGTTTGTTGGTTTGTTGGTTTGTTGTTTTGTTGGTTCATTGGTTTGTTGGCTTGTTGGCTTGTTGGCTTGTTGGTTTGTTTGTTTGTTGGTTTGTTGGTTTGTTCGTTTGTTGGTTTGTTTGTTTGTTCGTTTTTTCGTTTATTGGCTTGTTGGTTTGTTGGTTTGTTAGTTTGTTGGTTTGTTTGCTTGTTGGTTTGTTCGTTTGTTTGCTTGTTGGTTTGTTGGCTTGTTGGCTTGTTGGTTTGTTGGTTTGTTGGCTTGTTGGTTTGTTGGTTTGTTGGTTTGTTGGTTTGCTGGTTTGTTGGTTTTTAGGTTTGTTGGCTTGTTGGCTTGTTGGTTTGTTGGTTTGTTGGTTACTTGGTTTGTTGGTTTCTTGGTTTGTTGGCTTGTTGGTTTATTGAGTTGTTGGTTTTTTTGTTTTTTGGTTTGTTGGTTTGTTGGTTTGTTGGTTTATTGGTTTGTTGGTTTGTTGGATTGTTGGTTTGTTGGTTTGTTGGTTTGTTGGTTTGTTGGTTTGTTGGTTTTTTGGTTTGTTGTTTGTTGTTTTGTTGGCTTGTTGGCTTGTCGGTTTGTTGGTTTGTAGGCTTGTTGGTTTGTTGGTTTGTTGGTTTTTGGTTTGTTTGTTTGTTGGTTTGTTGGTTTGTTGGTTTGTTGGTTTGTTGGTTTGTTGGTTTGTTGGTTTGTTGGTTTGTTGATTTATTTGTTTGGTGGTTTGTTGGTTTGTTGGTTTGTTTGTTTGTTGGTTTGTTCGTTTGTTGGCTTGTTGGTTTGTTGGCTTGTTTGCTTGTTGGTTTGTTCGTTTGTTGGTTTGTTGGTTTGTTCGTTTGTTGGTTTGTTGGCTTGTTGGTTTTTTAGTTTGTTGGTTTGTTGGTTAGTTGGTTTGTTGGCTTGTCGGTTTGTGGGCTTGTTGGTTTTTTTCTTTGTTGGCTTGTTGGTTTGTTGGCTTGTTGGCTTGTTTGTTTGTTGGTTTGTTGGTTTCTTGGTTTGTTGGTTTGTTGGTTTGTTGGTTTGTTTGTTTGTTCGTTTGTTCGTTTGTTCGTTTGTTGGTTTGTTGGTTTGTTGGTTTGTTGGTTTGTTGGTTTGTTGGCTTGTTGGCTTGTTCGTTTGTTGGTTTGTTGGTTTGTTGGTTTGTTGGTTTGTTGGTTTGTTGGTTTGTTGGTTTGTTGGTTTGTTGGTTTGTTGGTTTGTTGGTTTATTGATTTATTTGTTTGTTGGTTTGTTGGTTTGTTAGTTTATTTGTTTGTTGGTTTGTTCGTTTGTTGGCTTGTTGGTTTGTTGGATTGTTGGCTTGCTGGTTTGTTCGTTTGTGAGTTTGTTGGTTTGTTGGTTTGTTGGCTTGTTGGTTTGTTGGTTTGTTGGTTTGTTGGTTTGTTGGTTTGTTGGTTTGTTGGCTTAGTGGTTTGTTGGCTTGTTGGTTTGTTGGTTTATTTGTTTGGTTATTTGTTGGTTTGGTGGTTTATTTCTTTGTTGGCTTGTCGGTTTGTTGGCTTGTTGGCTTGTTTGTTTGTTGGTTTGTTGGTTTCTTGGTTTGTTGGTTTGTTGGTTTGTTCGTTTGTTCGTCTGTTGGTTTGTTGGTTTGTTGGTTTGTTGGTTTGTTGGCTTGTTCGATTGTTGGTTTCTTGGTTTGTTGGTGTGTTGGTTTTTTGGTTTGTTGGTTTGTTGGTTTGTTCGTTTGTTGGTTTGTTGGTTTGTTCGTTTGTTCGTTTGTTCGTTTGTTCGTTTCTTGGCTTGTTGGTTTGTTGGCTTGTTGGTTTGTTGGTTTGTTGGTTTCTTGGTTTGTTGGTTTATTAGTTTGTTGGTTACTTGGTTTGTTGGTTTGTTGGCTTGTTGGTTTGTTGATTTGTTGGTTTTTTGGTTGGTTTGCTTTTTGGTTTGTTGGTTTGTTGGTTTGTTGGTTTGTTTGTTTGTTGCTTTGTTGGTTTGTTGGTTTGTTGGTTTGTTGGTTTGTTGGTTTGTTGGTTTGTTTGCTTGTTGGGTTGTTGACTTGTTTTTTTGTTAGTTTGTTGGTTTGTTGGTTTGTTGGTTTGTTAGTTTGTTGCTTGTTGGGTTGTTGACTTGTTGGTTTGTTAGTTTGTTGGCTTGTTGGTTTGTTGGTTTGTTTGTTTGTTGGTTTGTTGGATTCTTGGTTTGTTGGTTTGTTGGTTTGTTGGTTAATTGGTTTGTTGGTTTGTTGGTTTGTTGGCTTGTTGGGTTGTTGACTTGTTGGTTTGTTAGTTTGTTGGCTTGTTGGTTTGTTGGTTTGTTAGCTTGCTGGTTTGTTGGTTTGTTGGTTTGTTGGTTTGTTGGGTTGTTGGCTTGTTGGTTTGTTGGCTTGCTGGCTTGTTGGTTTGTTGGTTTGTTTGTTTGTTGGTTTGTTCGTTTGTTCGTTTGTTGGTTTGTTGGTTTGTTGGTTTGTTGGTTTGTTGGTTTGTTGGTTTGTTTGTTTGTTGGTTTGTTGGTTTGCTGGTTTGTTTGTTGGTTAGTTTTTTTGTTGGCTTGTTGGTTTGTTGGTTTGTTCGTTTGTTGGTTTGTTGGTTTGTTGGTTTGTTGGTTTGTTGGTTTGTTTGTTTGTTGGTTTGTTGGTTTGTTGGTTTGTTGGTTTGTTGGTTTGTTGGCTTGTTCGTTTGTTGGTTTGTTGGTTTGTTGGTTTGTTGGTTTGTTGGTTTGTTGGTTTGTTGGTTTGTTGGTTTGTTGGTTTGTTGGTTTGTTGGTTTGTTGGTTTGTTGGTTTGTTGGTTTGTTCTTTTGTTCGTTTGTTGGCTTGTTGGTTTGTTGGCTTGTTGGCTTGTTAGTTTGTTGGTTTGTTTGTTTGTTGGTTTGTTCGTTTGTTTGTTTGTTGGCTTGTTGGTTTGTTGGCTTGTTGGTTTCTTGGTTTGTTCGTTTGTTGGTTTGTTGGTTTGTTCGTTTGTTGGATTGTTGGCTTGTTGGTTCGTTGGTTTGTTGGTTTGTTGGTTTATTTGTTTGTTGGTTTGTTGGTTTGTTGGTTTGTTTGTTTGTTGGTTTGTTCGTTTGTTGGCTTGTTGGTTTGTTGGCTTGTTGGCTTGTTGGTTTGTTCGTTTTTTGGTTTGTTGGTTTGTTCGTTTGTTGGTTTGTTGGCTTCTTGGTTTGTTGGTTTGTTGGGTTGTTGGTTTGTTGGTTTATTACTTTGTTGGCTTGTTGGTTTGTTGGCTTGTTGGCTTATTTGTTTGTTGGTTTGTTGGCTTGTTGGCTTGTTGGTTTGTTGGTTTGTTGGTTTGTTGGTTTGTTGGCTTGTTCGTTTGTTGGCTTGTTGGTTTGTTGGCTTGTTGTCTTGTTGGTTTGTTGGTCTGTTGGTTTGTTGGTTTGTTGGCTTGTTGGCTTGTTGGTTTGTTTGTTTGTTGGTTTGTTGGTTTGTTCGTTTGTTGGTTTGTTGGTTTGTTCGTTTGTTCGTTTATTGGTTTGTTGGTTTGTTGGTTTGTTGGTTTGTTGGTTTGTTGGTTTGTTTGCTTGTTGGTTTGTTCGTTTGTTGGCTTATTGGTTTGTTGGCTTGTTGGTTTGTTGGTTTGTTGGCTTGTTGGTTTGTTGGTTTGTTGGTTTGTTGGTTTGTTGGTTTGTTGGTTTGTTGGTTTTTTGGTTTGTTGGCTTATTGGCTTGTTGGTTTGTTGGTTTGTTGGCTTGTTGGTTTGTTGGTTTGTTGGTTTCTTGGTTTGTTGGTTTGTTGGTTTGTTGGTTTGTTGGTTTGTTGGTTTGTTGGTTTGTTGGCTTGTTGGCTTGTTGGTTTGTTTGTTTGTTGGTTTGTTGGTTTGTTCGTTTGTTGGTTTGTTGGTTTGTTTGTTTGTTCGTTTGTTCGTTTATTGGTTTGTTGGTTTGTTAGTTTGTTGGTTTGTTTGCTTGTTGGTTTGTTCGTTTGTTGGCTTGTTGGTTTGTTGGCTTGTTGGCTTGTTGGCTTGTTGGTTTGTTGGTTTGTTGGCTTGTTGGTTTGTTAGTTTGTTGGTTTGTTGGTTTGTTAGTTTGTTGGTTTTTTGGTTTTTAGGTTTTTTGGCTTGTTGGCTTGTTGGTTTGTTGGTTTGTTGGCTTGTTGGTTTCTTGGTTTGTTGGTTTCTTGGTTTGCTGGTTTGTTGGTTTGTCGGTTACTTGGTTTGTTGGTTTGTTGGTTTGTTGGCTTGTTGGTTTGTTGATTTGTTGGTTTTTTTGTTTGTTGGTTTGTTGGTTTGTTGGTTTGTTGGTTTGTTGGTTTGTTGGTTTGTTGGTTTGTTGGCTTGTTGGCTTGTTGGTTTGTTGGTATGTAGGCTTGTTGGTTTGTTGGTTTGTTTGTTTGTTGGTTTGTTGGTTTGTTGGGTTGTTGGTTTGTTGGTTTGTTGGTTTGTTGGTTTGTTGGCTTGTTGGTTTGTTGGTTTGTTGGTTTTTGGTTTGTTTGTTTGTTGATTTGTTGGTTTGTTTGTTTGTTGGTTTGTTCGTTTGTTGGCTTGTTGGTTTGTTGGCTTGTTGACTTGTTGGTTTGTTCGTTTGTTTGTTTGTTGGTTTGTTCGTTTGTTTGTTTGTTGGCTTCTTGGTTTGTTGTTTGTTGGTTTGCTGGTTTGTTTGTTGGTTAGTTTTTTTGTTGGCTTGTTGGTTTGTTGGTTTGTTCGTTTGTTGGTTTGTTGGTTTGTTGGTTTGTTTGTTTGTTGGTTTGTTGGTTTGTTGGTTTGTTGGTTTGTTGGTTTGTTGGCTTGTTCGTTTGTTGGTTTGTTGGTTTGTTGGTTTGTTGGTTTGTTGGTTTGTTGGTTTGTTGGTTTGTTGGTTTGTTGGTTTGTTGGCTTGTTGGTTTGTTGGTTTGTTGGTTTGCTGGTTTGTTGGTTTGTTCGTTTTTTGGTTTTTTGGTTTGTTGGCTTGTTGGCTTGTTGGTTTGTTGGTTTGTTGGCTTGTTGGTTTGTTGGTTTGTTGGTTTCTTGGTTTGTTGGTTTGTTGGTTTGTTGTTTTGTTGGTTCATTGGTTTGTTGGCTTGTTGGCTTGTTGGCTTGTTGGTTTGTTTGTTTGTTGGTTTGTTGGTTTGTTCGTTTGTTGGTTTGTTTGTTTGTTCGTTTTTTCGTTTATTGGCTTGTTGGTTTGTTGGTTTGTTAGTTTGTTGGTTTGTTTGCTTGTTGGTTTGTTCGTTTGTTTGCTTGTTGGTTTGTTGGCTTGTTGGCTTGTTGGTTTGTTGGTTTGTTGGCTTGTTGGTTTGTTGGTTTGTTGGTTTGTTGGTTTGCTGGTTTGTTGGTTTTTAGGTTTGTTGGCTTGTTGGCTTGTTGGTTTGTTGGTTTGTTGGTTACTTGGTTTGTTGGTTTCTTGGTTTGTTGGCTTGTTGGTTTATTGAGTTGTTGGTTTTTTTGTTTTTTGGTTTGTTGGTTTGTTGGTTTGTTGGTTTATTGGTTTGTTGGTTTGTTGGATTGTTGGTTTGTTGGTTTGTTGGTTTGTTGGTTTGTTGGTTTGTTGGTTTTTTGGTTTGTTGTTTGTTGTTTTGTTGGCTTGTTGGCTTGTCGGTTTGTTGGTTTGTAGGCTTGTTGGTTTGTTGGTTTGTTGGTTTTTGGTTTGTTTGTTTGTTGGTTTGTTGGTTTGTTGGTTTGTTGGTTTGTTGGTTTGTTGGTTTGTTGGTTTGTTGGTTTGTTGATTTATTTGTTTGGTGGTTTGTTGGTTTGTTGGTTTGTTTGTTTGTTGGTTTGTTCGTTTGTTGGCTTGTTGGTTTGTTGGCTTGTTTGCTTGTTGGTTTGTTCGTTTGTTGGTTTGTTGGTTTGTTCGTTTGTTGGTTTGTTGGCTTGTTGGTTTTTTAGTTTGTTGGTTTGTTGGTTAGTTGGTTTGTTGGCTTGTCGGTTTGTGGGCTTGTTGGTTTTTTTCTTTGTTGGCTTGTTGGTTTGTTGGCTTGTTGGCTTGTTTGTTTGTTGGTTTGTTGGTTTCTTGGTTTGTTGGTTTGTTGGTTTGTTGGTTTGTTTGTTTGTTCGTTTGTTCGTTTGTTCGTTTGTTGGTTTGTTGGTTTGTTGGTTTGTTGGTTTGTTGGTTTGTTGGCTTGTTGGCTTGTTCGTTTGTTGGTTTGTTGGTTTGTTGGTTTGTTGGTTTGTTGGTTTGTTGGTTTGTTGGTTTGTTGGTTTGTTGGTTTGTTGGTTTGTTGGTTTGTTGGTTTATTGATTTATTTGTTTGTTGGTTTGTTGGTTTGTTAGTTTATTTGTTTGTTGGTTTGTTCGTTTGTTGGCTTGTTGGTTTGTTGGATTGTTGGCTTGCTGGTTTGTTCGTTTGTGAGTTTGTTGGTTTGTTCGTTTGTTGGTTTGTTGGCTTGTTGGTTTGTTGGTTTGTTGGTTTGTTGGTTTGTTGGTTTGTTGGTTTGTTGGCTTAGTGGTTTGTTGGCTTGTTGGTTTGTTGGTTTATTTGTTTGGTTATTTGTTGGTTTGGTGGTTTATTTCTTTGTTGGCTTGTCGGTTTGTTGGCTTGTTGGCTTGTTTGTTTGTTGGTTTGTTGGTTTCTTGGTTTGTTGGTTTGTTGGTTTGTTCGTTTGTTCGTCTGTTGGTTTGTTGGTTTGTTGGTTTGTTGGTTTGTTGGCTTGTTCGATTGTTGGTTTCTTGGTTTGTTGGTGTGTTGGTTTTTTGGTTTGTTGGTTTGTTGGTTTGTTGGTTTGTTCGTTTGTTGGTTTGTTGGTTTGTTCGTTTGTTCGTTTGTTCGTTTGTTCGTTTCTTGGCTTGTTGGTTTGTTGGCTTGTTGGTTTGTTGGTTTGTTGGTTTCTTGGTTTGTTGGTTTATTAGTTTGTTGGTTACTTGGTTTGTTGGTTTGTTGGCTTGTTGGTTTGTTGATTTGTTGGTTTTTTGGTTGGTTTGCTTTTTGGTTTGTTGGTTTGTTGGTTTGTTGGTTTGTTTGTTTGTTGCTTTGTTGGTTTGTTGGTTTGTTGGTTTGTTGGTTTGTTGGTTTGTTGGTTTGTTTGCTTGTTGGGTTGTTGACTTGTTTTTTTGTTAGTTTGTTGGTTTGTTGGTTTGTTGGTTTGTTAGTTTGTTGCTTGTTGGGTTGTTGACTTGTTGGTTTGTTAGTTTGTTGGCTTGTTGGTTTGTTGGTTTGTTTGTTTGTTGGTTTGTTGGATTCTTGGTTTGTTGGTTTGTTGGTTTGTTGGTTAATTGGTTTGTTGGTTTGTTGGTTTGTTGGCTTGTTGGGTTGTTGACTTGTTGGTTTGTTAGTTTGTTGGCTTGTTGGTTTGTTGGTTTGTTAGCTTGCTGGTTTGTTGGTTTGTTGGTTTGTTGGTTTGTTGGGTTGTTGGCTTGTTGGTTTGTTGGCTTGCTGGCTTGTTGGTTTGTTGGTTTGTTTGTTTGTTGGTTTGTTCGTTTGTTCGTTTGTTGGTTTGTTGGTTTGTTGGTTTGTTGGTTTGTTGGTTTGTTGGTTTGTTTGTTTGTTGGTTTGTTGGTTTGCTGGTTTGTTTGTTGGTTAGTTTTTTTGTTGGCTTGTTGGTTTGTTGGTTTGTTCGTTTGTTGGTTTGTTGGTTTGTTGGTTTGTTGGTTTGTTGGTTTGTTTGTTTGTTGGTTTGTTGGTTTGTTGGTTTGTTGGTTTGTTGGTTTGTTGGCTTGTTCGTTTGTTGGTTTGTTGGTTTGTTGGTTTGTTGGTTTGTTGGTTTGTTGGTTTGTTGGTTTGTTGGTTTGTTGGTTTGTTGGTTTGTTGGTTTGTTGGTTTGTTGGTTTGTTGGTTTGTTCTTTTGTTCGTTTGTTGGCTTGTTGGTTTGTTGGCTTGTTGGCTTGTTAGTTTGTTGGTTTGTTTGTTTGTTGGTTTGTTCGTTTGTTTGTTTGTTGGCTTGTTGGTTTGTTGGCTTGTTGGTTTCTTGGTTTGTTCGTTTGTTGGTTTGTTGGTTTGTTCGTTTGTTGGATTGTTGGCTTGTTGGTTCGTTGGTTTGTTGGTTTGTTGGTTTATTTGTTTGTTGGTTTGTTGGTTTGTTGGTTTGTTTGTTTGTTGGTTTGTTCGTTTGTTGGCTTGTTGGTTTGTTGGCTTGTTGGCTTGTTGGTTTGTTCGTTTTTTGGTTTGTTGGTTTGTTCGTTTGTTGGTTTGTTGGCTTCTTGGTTTGTTGGTTTGTTGGGTTGTTGGTTTGTTGGTTTATTACTTTGTTGGCTTGTTGGTTTGTTGGCTTGTTGGCTTATTTGTTTGTTGGTTTGTTGGCTTGTTGGCTTGTTGGTTTGTTGGTTTGTTGGTTTGTTGGTTTGTTGGCTTGTTCGTTTGTTGGCTTGTTGGTTTGTTGGCTTGTTGTCTTGTTGGTTTGTTGGTCTGTTGGTTTGTTGGTTTGTTGGCTTGTTGGCTTGTTGGTTTGTTTGTTTGTTGGTTTGTTGGTTTGTTCGTTTGTTGGTTTGTTGGTTTGTTCGTTTGTTCGTTTATTGGTTTGTTGGTTTGTTGGTTTGTTGGTTTGTTGGTTTGTTGGTTTGTTTGCTTGTTGGTTTGTTCGTTTGTTGGCTTATTGGTTTGTTGGCTTGTTGGTTTGTTGGTTTGTTGGCTTGTTGGTTTGTTGGTTTGTTGGTTTGTTGGTTTGTTGGTTTGTTGGTTTGTTGGTTTTTTGGTTTGTTGGCTTATTGGCTTGTTGGTTTGTTGGTTTGTTGGCTTGTTGGTTTGTTGGTTTGTTGGTTTCTTGGTTTGTTGGTTTGTTGGTTTGTTGGTTTGTTGGTTTGTTGGTTTGTTGGTTTGTTGGCTTGTTGGCTTGTTGGTTTGTTTGTTTGTTGGTTTGTTGGTTTGTTCGTTTGTTGGTTTGTTGGTTTGTTTGTTTGTTCGTTTGTTCGTTTATTGGTTTGTTGGTTTGTTAGTTTGTTGGTTTGTTTGCTTGTTGGTTTGTTCGTTTGTTGGCTTGTTGGTTTGTTGGCTTGTTGGCTTGTTGGCTTGTTGGTTTGTTGGTTTGTTGGCTTGTTGGTTTGTTAGTTTGTTGGTTTGTTGGTTTGTTAGTTTGTTGGTTTTTTGGTTTTTAGGTTTTTTGGCTTGTTGGCTTGTTGGTTTGTTGGTTTGTTGGCTTGTTGGTTTCTTGGTTTGTTGGTTTCTTGGTTTGTTGGTTTGTTGGTTTGTCGGTTACTTGGTTTGTTGGTTTGTTGGTTTGTTGGCTTGTTGGTTTGTTGATTTGTTGGTTTTTTTGTTTGTTGGTTTGTTGGTTTGTTGGTTTGTTGGTTTGTTGGTTTGTTGGTTTGTTGGTTTGTTGGTTTGTTGGCTTGTTGGCTTGTTGGTTTGTTGGTATGTAGGCTTGTTGGTTTGTTGGTTTGTTTGTTTGTTGGTTTGTTGGTTTGTTGGGTTGTTGGTTTGTTGGTTTGTTGGTTTGTTGGTTTGTTGGCTTGTTGGTTTGTTGGTTTGTTGGTTTTTGGTTTGTTTGTTTGTTGATTTGTTGGTTTGTTTGTTTGTTGGTTTGTTCGTTTGTTGGCTTGTTGGTTTGTTGGCTTGTTGACTTGTTGGTTTGTTCGTTTGTTTGTTTGTTGGTTTGTTCGTTTGTTTGTTTGTTGGCTTCTTGGTTTGTTGTTTGTTGGTTTGTTGATTTGTTCGTTTTTTGGTTGGTTTCCTTTTTTTATGTTGGTTTGTTGGTTTGTTGGTTTGTTGGTTTGTTGGTTTGTTGGTTTGTTGGTTTGTTGGTTTGTTGGTTTGTTGGTTTGTTGGTTTGTTGTGATGTTGGTTTGTTGGTTTGTTTGCTTGTGGGGTTCTTGACTTGTTGGTTTGTTAGTTTGTTGGCTTGTTGGTTTGTTGGTTTGTTGGCTTGTTGGGTTGTTGACTTGTTGGTTTGTTAGTTTGATGGCTTGTTGGTTTGTTGGTTTGTTTGTTTGTTGGTTTGTTGGTTTGTTGGTTTGTTAATTTGTTGGTTTGTTGGTTTGTTGGTTTGTTGGTTTGTTGGTTTGTTGGTTTGTTGGTTTGTTAGTTTGTTGGCTTCTTGGGTTGTTGACTTGTTGGTTTGTTAGTTTGTTGGCTTGTTGGTTTGTTGGTTTGTTTGTTTGTTGGTTTGTTGGTTTGTTGGTTTGTTGGTTTGTTGGTTTGTTGGTTTGTTGGTTTGTTGGTTTGTTGGTTTGTTGGTTTTTTGGTTTGTTAGCTTTCTGGTTTGTTGGTTTGTTGGTTTGTTGGTTTCTTGGTTTGTTGGTTTGTCGGTTTGTTGGTTTGTTGGTTTGTTGGTTTGTTGGTTTGTTGGTTTGTTGGTTTGTTGGTTTGTTGGTTTGTTCGTTTGTTGCTTTGTTGCTTTGTTGGTTGTTGGTTTGTTGGTTTGTTAGTTTGTTGGTTTGTTGGTTTGTTGGTTTGTTGGTTTGTTGGTTTGTTTGTTGGTTTGTTTGTTTGTTCGTTTGTTGGTTTGTTGGTTTGTTCGTTTGTTGGTTTGTTGGTTTGTTGGTTTGTTGGTTTGTTGGTTTGTTTGTTTGTTGGTTTGTTGGTTTGTTGGTTTGTTGGTTTGTTGGTTTGTTGGCTTGTTCGTTTGTTGGTTTGTTGGTTTGTTGGTTTGTTGGTTTGTTGGTTTGTTTGTTTGTTTGTTTGTTGGTTTGTTGGTTTGTTGGTTTGTTGGTTTGTTGGCTTGTTCGTTTGTTGGTTTGTTGGTTTGTTGGTTTGTTGGTTTGTGGGTTTTTTTGTTTTGTTAGCTTGCTGGTTTGTTGGCTTGTTGGCTTGTTGGTTTGTTGGTTTGTTGGCTTGTTGGTTTGTTGGTTTGTTGGTTTGTTGGTTTGTTACTTTGTTGGTTTTTTGGTTTTTAGGTTTTTTGGCTTGTTGGCTTGTTGGTTTGTTGGTTTGTTGGCTTGTTGGCTTGTTGGTTTGTTGGTTTGTTGGTTTCTTGGTTTGTTGGTTTGTTGGTTTGTTGGTTACTTGGTTTGTTGGCTTGTTGGTTTGTTGGCTTGTTGGTTTGTTGATTTGTTGGTTTTTTTGTTTGTTGGTTTGTTGGTTTGTTGGTTTGATGGTTTGTTGGTTTGTTGGTTTGTTGGTTTGTTGGCTTGTTGGCTTGTTGGTTTGTTGGTTTGTAGGCTTGTTGGTTTGTTGGTTTGTTGGTTTTTGGTTTGTTTGTTTGTTGATTTGTTGGTTTGTTTGTTTGTTGGTTTGTTCGTTTGTTGGCTTGTTGGTTTGTTGGCTTGTTGACTTGTTGGTTTGTTCGTTTGTTTGTTTGTTGGTTTGTTCGTTTGTTTGTTTGTTGGCTTCTTGGTTTGTTGTTTGTTGGTTTGTTGATTTGTTCGTTTTTTGGTTGGTTTCCTTTTTTTATGTTGGTTTGTTGGTTTGTTGGTTTGTTGGTTTGTTGGTTTGTTGGTTTGTTGGTTTGTTGGTTTGTTGGTTTGTTGGTTTGTTGGTTTGTTGTGATGTTGGTTTGTTGGTTTGTTTGCTTGTGGGGTTCTTGACTTGTTGGTTTGTTAGTTTGTTGGCTTGTTGGTTTGTTGGTTTGTTGGCTTGTTGGGTTGTTGACTTGTTGGTTTGTTAGTTTGATGGCTTGTTGGTTTGTTGGTTTGTTTGTTTGTTGGTTTGTTGGTTTGTTGGTTTGTTAATTTGTTGGTTTGTTGGTTTGTTGGTTTGTTGGTTTGTTGGTTTGTTGGTTTGTTGGTTTGTTAGTTTGTTGGCTTCTTGGGTTGTTGACTTGTTGGTTTGTTAGTTTGTTGGCTTGTTGGTTTGTTGGTTTGTTTGTTTGTTGGTTTGTTGGTTTGTTGGTTTGTTGGTTTGTTGGTTTGTTGGTTTGTTGGTTTGTTGGTTTGTTGGTTTGTTGGTTTTTTGGTTTGTTAGCTTTCTGGTTTGTTGGTTTGTTGGTTTGTTGGTTTCTTGGTTTGTTGGTTTGTCGGTTTGTTGGTTTGTTGGTTTGTTGGTTTGTTGGTTTGTTGGTTTGTTGGTTTGTTGGTTTGTTGGTTTGTTCGTTTGTTGCTTTGTTGCTTTGTTGGTTGTTGGTTTGTTGGTTTGTTAGTTTGTTGGTTTGTTGGTTTGTTGGTTTGTTGGTTTGTTGGTTTGTTTGTTGGTTTGTTTGTTTGTTCGTTTGTTGGTTTGTTGGTTTGTTCGTTTGTTGGTTTGTTGGTTTGTTGGTTTGTTGGTTTGTTGGTTTGTTTGTTTGTTGGTTTGTTGGTTTGTTGGTTTGTTGGTTTGTTGGTTTGTTGGCTTGTTCGTTTGTTGGTTTGTTGGTTTGTTGGTTTGTTGGTTTGTTGGTTTGTTTGTTTGTTTGTTTGTTGGTTTGTTGGTTTGTTGGTTTGTTGGTTTGTTGGCTTGTTCGTTTGTTGGTTTGTTGGTTTGTTGGTTTGTTGGTTTGTGGGTTTTTTTGTTTTGTTAGCTTGCTGGTTTGTTGGCTTGTTGGCTTGTTGGTTTGTTGGTTTGTTGGCTTGTTGGTTTGTTGGTTTGTTGGTTTGTTGGTTTGTTACTTTGTTGGTTTTTTGGTTTTTAGGTTTTTTGGCTTGTTGGCTTGTTGGTTTGTTGGTTTGTTGGCTTGTTGGCTTGTTGGTTTGTTGGTTTGTTGGTTTCTTGGTTTGTTGGTTTGTTGGTTTGTTGGTTACTTGGTTTGTTGGCTTGTTGGTTTGTTGGCTTGTTGGTTTGTTGATTTGTTGGTTTTTTTGTTTGTTGGTTTGTTGGTTTGTTGGTTTGATGGTTTGTTGGTTTGTTGGTTTGTTGGTTTGTTGGCTTGTTGGCTTGTTGGTTTGTTGGTTTGTAGGCTTGTTGGTTTGTTGGTTTGTTTGTTTGTTGGTTTGTTGGTTTGTTGGGTTGTTGGTTTGTTGGTTTGTGGGTTTGTTGGCTTGTTGGTTTGTTGGTTTGTTGGTTTTTGGTTTGTTTGTTTGTTGATTTGTTGGTTTGTTTGTTTGTTGGTTTGTTCGTTTGTTGGCTTGTTGGTTTGTTGGCTTGTTGGCTTGTTGGTTTGTTCGTTTGTTTGTTTGTTGGTTTGTTCGTTTGTTTGTTTGTTGGCTTCTTGGTTTGTTGTTTGTTGGTTTGTTAATTTGTTGGTTTTTTGGTTGGTTTGGTTTTTGGTTTGTTGGTTTGTTGGTTTGTTGGTTTGTTGGTTTGTTGGTTTGTTGGTTTGTTGGTTTGTTGGTTTGTTGGTTTGTTGGTTTGTTGGTTTGTTGGTTTGTTTGTTGGTTTGTTTGTTTGTTGTTATGTTGGTTTGTTGGTTTGTTCGTTTGTTGGTTTGTTGGTTTGTTGGTTTGTTGGTTTGTTGGTTTGTTTGTTGGTTGGTTTGTTGGTTTGTTGGTTTGTTGGTTTGTTGGTTTGTTGGCTTGTTCGTTTGTTGGTTTGTTGGTTTGTTTGTTTGTTGGTTTGTTGGTTTGTTTGTTTGTTTGTTTGTTGGTTTGTTGGTTTGTTGGTTTGTTGGTTTGTTGGCTTGTTCGTTTGTTGGTTTGTTGGTTTGTTGGTTTGTTGGTTTGTGGGTTTTTTTGTTTTGTTAGCTTGCTGGTTTGTTGGCTTGTTGGCTTGTTGGTTTGTTGGTTTGTTGGCTTGTTGGTTTGTTGGTTTGTTGGTTTGTTGGTTTGTTACTTTGTTGGTTTTTTGGTTTTTAGGTTTTTTGGCTTGTTGGCTTGTTGGTTTGTTGGTTTGTTGGCTTGTTGGCTTGTTGGTTTGTTGGTTTGTTGGTTTCTTTGTTTGTTGGTTTGTTAGTTTGTTGGTTACTTGGTTTGTTGGTTTGTTGGTTTGTTGGCTTGTTGGTTTGTTGATTTGTTGGTTTTTTTGTTTGTTGGTTTGTTGGTTTGTTGGTTTGTTGGTTTGTTGGTTTGACGGTTTGTTGGTTTGTTGGTTTGTTGGTTTGTTGGCTTGTTGGCTTGTTGGTTTGTTGGTTTGTAGGCTTGTTGGTTTGTTGGTTTGTTTGTTTGTTGGTTTGTTGGTTTGTTGGGTTGTTGGTTTGTTGGTTTGTTGGTTTGTTGGCTTGTTGGTTTGTTGGTTTGTTGGTTTTTGGTTTGTTTGTTTGTTGATTTGTTGGTTTGTTTGTTTGTTGGTTTGTTCGTTTGTTGGCTTGTTGGTTTGTTGGCTTGTTGGCTTGTTGGTTTGTTCGTTTGTTTGTTTGTTGGTTTGTTCGTTTGTTTGTTTGTTGGCTTCTTGGTTTGTTGTTTGTTGGTTTGTTGATTTGTTGGTTTTTTGGTTGGTTTGCTTTTTGGTTTGTTGGTTTGTTGGTTTGTTGGTTTGTTGGTTTGTTGGTTTGTTGGTTTGTTGGTTTGTTGGTTTGTTGGTTTGTTGGTTTGTTGGTTTGTTGGTTTGTTGGTTTGTTGTTATGTTGGTTTGTTGGTTTGTTTGCTTGTTGGGTTCTTGACTTGTTGGTTTGTTAGTTTGTTGGCTTGTTGGTTTGTTGATTTGTTGGTTTGTTGGCTTGTTGGGTTGTTGACTTGTTGGTTTGTTAGTTTGATGGCTTGTTGGTTTGTTGGTTTGTTTGTTTGTTGGTTTGTTGGTTTGTTGGTTTGTTAATTTGTTGGTTTGTTGGTTTGTTGGTTTGTTGGTTTGTTGGTTTGTTGGTTTGTTGGTTTGTTGGTTTGTTGGTTTGTTGGCTTCTTGGGTTGTTGACTTGTTGGTTTGTTAGTTTGTTGGCTTGTTGGTTTGTTGGTTTGTTTGTTTGTTGGTTTGTTGGTTTGTTGGTTTGTTGGTTTGTTGCTTTGTTGGTTTGCTGGTTTGTTGGTTTTTTGGTTTGTTAGCTTGCTGGTTTGTTGGTTTGTTGGTTTGTTGGTTTGTTGGTTTGTTGGTTTGTTGGTTTGTTGGTTTGTTGGTTTGTTGGTTTGTTGGTTTGTTGGTTTGTTGGTTTGTTGGTTTGTTGGTTTGTTGGTTTGTTGGTTTGTTCGTTTGTTGGCTTGTTGGTTTGTTGGCTTGTTGGCTTGTTGGTTTGTTGGTTTGTTTGTTTCTTGATTTGTTCGTTTGCTGGTTTGTTGCTTTGTTGGTTTGTTGGTTTGTTGGTTTGTTAGTTTGTTCGTTTGGTGGTTTGTTGGTTTGTTGGTTTGTTGGTTTGTTTGTTGGTTTGTTTGTTTATTGGCTTGTTGGTTTGTTGGTTTGTTCGTTTGTTGGTTTGTTGGTTTGTTGGTTTGTTGGTTTGTTGGTTTGTTTGTTTGTTGGTTTGTTGGTTTGTTGGTTTGTTGGTTTGTTGGCTTGTTGGTTTGTTGGTTTGTTTGTTTGTTGGTTTGTTGGTTTGTTGGTTTGTTGGTTTGTTGGCTTGTTCGTTTGTTGGTTTGTTGGTTTGTTGGTTTGTTGGTTTATGGGTTTTTTGGTTTGTTAGCTTGCTGGTTTGTTGGTTTGTTGGTTTGTTGGTTTGTTGGTTTGTTGGTTTGTTGGTTTATGGGTTTTTTGGTTTGTTAGCTTGCTGGTTTGTTGGTTTGTTGGTTTGTTGGTTTGTTGGTTTGTTGGTTTGTTGGTTTGTTGGTTTGTTGGTTTGTTGGTTTGTTGGTTTGCTGGTTTGTTGGTTTGTTGGTTTGTTGGTTTGTTGGTTTGTTGGTTTGTTGGTTTGTTGGTTTGTTGGTTTGTTCGTTTGTTGGCTTATTGGTTTGTTGGCTTGTTGGCTTGTTGGCTTGTTGGCTTGTTGGTTTGTTGGTTTGTTTGTTTGTTGGTTTGTTCGTTTGTTGGTTTGTTGGTTTGTTGGTTTGTTGGTTTGTTGGTTTGTTGGTTTGTTGGTTTGTTAGTTTGTTGGTTTGTTGGTTTGTTGGTTTGTTGGTTTGTTGGTTTTTTTGTTGGTTTGTTGTTTGTTGGCTTTTTGGTTTGTTGGTTGGTTCGTTTGTTGGATTGTTGGTTTGTTGGTTTGTTGGTTTGTTGGTTTGTTGGTTTGTTTGTTTGTTGGTTTGTTGGTTTGTTTGTTTGTTGGTTCGTTGGTTTGTTGGCTTGTTCGTTTGTTGGTTTGTTGGTTTGTTGGTTTGTTGGTTTGTTGGTTTGTTGGTTTGTTGGTTTGTTCGTTTGTTGGCTTGTTGGTTTGTTGGCTTGTTGGGTTGTTGGTTTGTTGGTTTGTTTGTTTGTGTGTTTGTTTGTTTGTTCGTTTGTTGGCTTGTTGGTTTGTTGGCTTGTTGGCTTGTTGGCTTCTTGGTTTGTTCGTTTTTTGGTTTGTTGGTTTATTCGTTTGTTGGATTGTTGGCTTGTTGGTTTGTTGGTTTGTTGGTTTGTTGGTTTATTTGTTTGTTGGTTTGTTGGTTTGTTGGTTTGTTGGTTTGTTGGTTTGTTTGTTTGTTGGTTTGCTCGTTTGTTGGCTTGTTGGTTTGTTGGCTTGATGGCTTGTTGGTTTGTTCGTTTGTTGGTTTGTTGGTTTGTTGGCTTGTTGGTTTGTTGGTTTGGTGGTTTGCTGGTTTGTTGGTATATTCCTTTGTTGGCTTGTTGGTTTGTTGGCTTGTTGGCTTTCTTGTTTGTTGGTTTGTTGGTTTGTTGGTTTGTTGGCTTGTTGGCTTGTTGGTTTGTTGGTTTGTTGGTTTGTTGGTTGGTTGGCTTGTTCGTTTGTTGGCTTGTTGGTTTGTTGGCTTGTTGTCTTGTTGGTTTGTTGGTTTGTTGGTTTGTTGGTTTGTTGGTTTGTTGGCTTGTTGGCTTGTTGGTTTGTTTGTTTGTTGGTTTGTTGGTTTGTTCGTTTGTTGGTTTGTTGGTTTGTTCGTTTGTTCGTTAATTGGTTTGTTGGTTTGTTGGTTTGTTGGTTTGTTGGTTTGTTTGCTTGTTTGTTTGTTCGTTTGTTGGCTTATTGGTTTATGTGCTTGTTGTCTTGTTGGTTTGTTGGTTTGTTGGCTTGTTGGTTTGTTGGCTTGTTGGTTTGTTGGTTTGTTGGTTTGTTGGTTTGTTGGTTTGTTGGTTTGTTGGTTTGTTGGTTTGTTGGTTTTTTGGTTTGTTGGCTTGTTGGCTTGTTGGTTGGTTGGTTTGTTAGCTTGTTGGTTTGTTGGTTTGTTGGTTTGTTGGTTTCTTGGTTTGTTGTTTTGTTGGTTTGTTGGTTTGTTGGTTTGTTGGCTTGTTGGTTTGTTTGTTTGTTGGTTTGTTGGTTTGTTCGTTTGTTGGTTTGTTTGTTTGTTCGTTTGTTCGTTTATTGGTTTGTTGGTTTGTTGGTTTGTTGGTTTGTTGGTTTGTTTGCTTGTTGGTTTGTTCGTTTGTTGGCTTGTTGGTTTGTTGGCTTGTTGGCTTGTTGGTTTGTTGGTTTGTTGGCTTGTTGGCTTGTTGGTTTTTTGGTTTGTTGGTTTGTTGGTTTGTTGGTTTGTTGGTTTTTAGGTTTTTTGGCTTGTTGGCTTGTTGGTTTGTTGGTTTGTTGGCTTGTTGGTTTGTTGGTTTGTTGGTTTGTTGGTTTGTTGGTTTGTTGGTTTGTTGGTTACTTGGTTTGTTGGTTTATTGGCTTGTTGGTTTGTTGGCTTGTTGGCTTGTTGGTTTGTTGGTTAGTTGGATTGTTGGCTTGTTAGTTTGTTGGCTTGTCGGTTTGTTGGTTTATTTGTTTGTTGGTTTGTTGGTTTGTTGGTTTATTTCTTAGTTGGCTTGTTGGTTTGTTGGCTTGTTGGCTTGTTTGTTTGTTGGTTTGTTGGTTTCTTGGTTTGTTGGTTTGTTGGTTTGTTTGTTTGTTCGTTTGTTGGTTTGTAGGTTTGTTGGTTTGTTGGTTTGTTGGTTTGGCGGCTTGTTCGTTTGTTGGTTTGTTGGTTTGTTGGTTTGTTGGTTTGTTGGTTTGTTGGTTTGTTGGTTTGTTGGTTTGCTGATTTGTTGATTTGTTGATTTATTTGTTTGTTGGTTTGTTGGTTTGTTGGTTTGTTTGTTTGTTGGTTTGTTCGTTTGATGGCTTGTTGGTTTGTTGGCTTGTTGGTTTGTTGGTTTGTTGGTTTGTTGGTTTGTTGGTTTGTTGGTTTGTTGGTTTGTTGGTTTGTTGGTTTGTTAGTTTGTTTGTTTGTTGGTTTGTTGGTTTGTTTGTTTGTTGGCTTGTCGGCTTGTTGGTTTGTTGGTTTGTTTTTTTGTTGGTTTGTTCGTTTATTGGTTTGTTGGTTTGTTGGTTTGTTGGTTTGTTGGTTTGTTGGTTTGTTGGTTTTTTGGTTTGTTGGTTTGTTGGTTTGTTGGTTTGTTGGTTTGTTGGTTTGTTGGTTTGTTGGTTTGTTTGTTGGTTCGTTTGTTTGTTGGCTTTTTGGTTTGTTGGTTTGTTCGTTTGTTGGTTTGTTGGTTTGTTGGTTTGTTGGTTTGTTGGTTTGTTTGTTTGTTGGTTTGTTCGTTTGTTGGCTTGTTGGTTTGTTGGCTTGTTGGTTTGTTGGTTTGTTGGTTTGTTGGTTTGTTGGTTTGTTGGTTTGTTGGTTTGTTGGTTTGTTGGTTTGTTGGTTTGTTGGTTTGTTGGTTTGTTGGTTTGTTGGCTTGTTGGTTTGTTGACTTGTTGGTTTGTTAGTTTGTTGGTTTGTTGGTTTGTTGGTTTGTTGGTTTGTTGGTTTGTTGGTTTGTTGGCTTGTTGGTTTGTTGACTTGTTGGTTTGTTAGTTTGTTGGTTTGTTGGTTTGTTGGTTTGTTTGTTTGTTGGTTTTTTGGTTTGTTGGTTTTTTTGGTTTGTTGGTTTGTTGGTTTGTTGGCTTGTTGGCTTGTTGGCTTGTTGGTTTGTTGGTTTGTAGGCTTGTTGGTTGGTTGGTTTATTTGTTTGTTGGTTTGTTGGTTTGTTGGCTTGTTGGTTTGTTGGTTTGTTGGTTTTTGGTTTGTTTGTTTGTTGGTTTGTTGGTTTGTTGGTTTGTTGGTTTGTTGGTTTGTTGGTTTGTTGGTTTGTTGGTTGGTTGGTTTGTGATTTATTTGTTTGTTGGTTTGTTGGTTTGTTTGTTTGTTGGTTTGTTCGTTTATTCGCTTCTTGGTTTGTTGGCTTGTTGGCTTCTTGGTTTGTTCGTTTGTTGGTTTGTTGGTTTGTTCGTTTTTTGGTTTGTTGGTTTGTTGGTTTGTTGGTTTGTTGGTTTGTTTATTTGTTGGTTTGTTTGTTTGTTGGGTTGTTGACTTGTTGGTTTGTTAGTTTGTTGGTTTGTTGGTTTGTTGGTTTGTTGGTTTGTTTATTTGTTGGTTTGTTGGTTTGTTGTTTTGTTGGTTTGTTGGCTTGTTCGTTTGTTGGTTTGTTGGTTTGTTGGTTTGTTAGTTTTTTGGTTTGTTAGCTTGTTGGTTTGTTGGTTTGTTGGTTTGTTGGTTTGTTGGTTTGTTGGTTTGTTGGTTTGTTGGTTTGTTGGTTTGTGGGTTTGTTGGTTTGTTGGTTTGTTGGTTTGTTGGTTTGTTGGTTTGTTGGTTTGTTGGTTTGTTGGTTTGTTGGTTTGTTGGTTTGTTGGTTTGTTGGTTTGTTGGTTTGTTGGTTTGTTGGTTTATGGGTTTGTTCGTTTGTTGGCTTGTTGGTTTGTTGGCTTGTTGATTTGTTGGTTTGTTAGTTTGTTTGTTTGTTGGTTTGTTCATTTTTTCGTTTGTTGGTTTGTTGGTTTGTTGGTTTGTTGGTTTGTTGGTTTGTTGGTTTGTTGGTTTGTTGGTTTGTTGGTTTGTTGGTTTGTTGGTTTGTTGTATTGTTGGTTTGTTTGTTGATTTGTTTGTTTGTTGGCTTGTTGGTTTGTTGGTTTGTTCGTTTGTTGGTTTGTTGGTTTGTTGGTTTGTTGGTTTGTTGGTTTGTTTGTTTGTTAGTTTGTTGGTTTGTTGGCTTGTTCGGTTGCTCGTTTGTTGGTTTGTTGGTTTATTGGTTTGTTGGTTTTTTGGTTTGTTAGCTTGTTGGTTTGTTGGTTTGTTGGTTTGTTGGTTTGTTGGTTTGTTGGTTTGTTGGTTTGTTGGTTTGTTGGTTTGTTTGTTTGTTGGTTTGTTGGTTTGTTGGTTTGTTCGTTTGTTGGCTTGTTGGTTTGTTGGCTTGTTGGCTTATCGGCTTTGTTGTTTGTTGGTTTGTTGGCTTGTTGGCTTGTTGGCTTGTTGGCTTGTTGGCTTGTTGGTTTGTTCGTTTTTTGGCTTGTAGGTTTATTCGTTTGTTGGATTGTTGGCTTGTTGGTTTGTTGGTTTGTTGGTTTGTTGGTTTATTTGTTTGTTGGTTTGTTGGTTTGTTGGTTTGTTGGTTTGTTTGTTTGTTGGTTTGTTCGTTTGTTGGCTTGTTGGTTTGTTGGCTTGATGGCTTGTTGGTTTGTTCGTTTGTTGGTTTGTTGGTTTGTTGGCTTGATGGTTTGTTGGTTTGTTGGTTTGTTGGTTTGTTGGTATATTTCTTTGTTGGCTTGTTGGTTTGTTGGCTTGTTGGCTTGTTTGTTTGTTGGTTTGTTGGTTTGTTGGTTTGTTGGCTTGTTGGCTTGTTGGTTTGTTGGTTTGTTGGTTTGTTGGTTGGTTGGCTTGTTCGTTTGTTGGCTTGTTGGTTTGTTAGCTTGTTGTCTTGTTGGTTTGTTGGTTTGTTGGTTTGTTGGTTTGTTGGCTTGTTGGCTTGCTGGTTTGTTTGTTTGTTGGTTTGTTCGCTTGTTGGTTTGTTGGTTTGTTCGTTTGTTCGTTTATTGGTTTGTTGGTTTGTTGGTTTGTTGGGTTGTTTGCGTGTTTGTTTGTTCGTTTGTTGGCTTTTTGGTTTGTTTGCTTGTTGTCTTGTTGGTTTGTTGGTTTGTTGGTTTGTTGGTTTGTTGGTTTGTTGGTTTGTTGGTTTGTTGGTTTTTTGGTTTGTTGGCTTGTTGGCTTGTTGGTTGGTTGGTTTGTTGGCTTGTTGGTTTGTTGGTTTGTTGGTTTCTTGGTTTGTTGCTTTGTTGGTTTGTTGGTTTGTTGGTTTGTTGGTTTGTTGGTTTGTTGGCTTGTTGGCTTGTTGGCTTGTTGGTTTGTTTGTTTGTTGGTTTGTTGGTTTGTTCGTTTGTTGGTTTGTTTGTTTGTTCGTTTGTTCGTTTATTGGTTTGTTGGTTTGTTGGTTTGTTGGTTTGTTTGCTTGTTGGTTTGTTCGTTTGTTGGCTTGTTGGTTTGTTGGCTTGTTGGCTTGTTGGATTGTTGGTTTGTTGGCTTGTTGGCTTGTTGGTTTGTTGGTTTGTTGGTTTGTTGGTTTGTTGGTTTGTTGGTTTTTAGGTTTTTTGGCTTGTTGGCTTGTTGGTTTGTTGGTTTGTTGGCTTGTTGGTTAGTTGGTTTGTTGGTTTCTTGGTTTGTTGGTTTGTTGGTTTGTTGGTTACTTGGTTTGTTGGTTTGTTGGTTTGTTGACTTGTTGGTGTGTTGATTTGTTGGTTTTTTTGTTTGTTGGTTTGTTGGTTCGTGGGTTTGTTGGTTTGTTGGTTTGTTGGTTTGTTGGTTTGTTGGTTTGTTGGTTTGTTGGCTTGTTGGCTTGTTGGCTTGTTGGTTTGTTGGTTTGTAGGCTTGTTGGTTTGTTGGTTTGTTTGTTTGTTGGTTTGTTGGTTTGTTGGCTTGTTGGTTTGTTGGTGTATTTGTTTTTGGTTTGTTTGTTTGTTGGTTTGTTGGATTGTTGGTTTGTTGGTTTGTTGGTTTGTTGGTTTGTTGATTTATTTGTTTGGTAGTTTGTTGGTTTGTTGGTTTGTTTGTTTGTTGGTTTGTTCGTTTATTGGCTTGTTGGTTTGTTGGCTTGTTGGCTTGTTGGTTTGTTCGTTTGTTGGTTTGTTGGTTTGTTCGTTTGTTGGTTTGTTGGCTTGTTGGTTTGTTGGTTGTTGGTTTGTTGGTTAGTTGGTGTGTTGGCTTCTTGGTTTGTTGGCTTGTCGGTTTGTTGGTTTATTTGTTTGTTGGTTTGTTGGTTTGTTGGTTTATTTCTTTGTTGGCTTGTTGGTTTGTTGGCTTGTTGGCTTGTTTGTTTGTTGGTTTGTTGGTTTCTTGGTTTGTTGGTTTGTTGGTTTGTTTGTTTGTTCGTTTGTTGGTTTGTAGGTTTGTTGGTTTGTTGGTTTGTTGGTTTGGTGGCTTGTTCGTTTGTTGGTTTGTTGGTTTGTTGGTTTGTTGGTTTGTTGGTTTGTTGGTTTGTTGGTTTGTTGGTTTGTTGGTTTGTTGGTTTGTTGATTTGTTGATTTATTTGTTTGTTGGTTTGTTTGTTTGTTCGTTTGTTCGTTTGATGGCTTGTTGGTTTGTTGGCTTGTTGGTGTGTTGGCTTCTTGGTTTGTTGGCTTGTCAGTTTGTTGGTTTATTTGTTTGTTGGTTTGTTGGTTTGTTGGTTTATTTCTTTGTTGGCTTGTTGGTTTGTTGGCTTGTTGGCTTGTTTGTTTGTTGGTTTGTTGGTTTCTTGGTTTGTTGGTTTGTTGGTTTGTTTGTTTGTTCGTTTGTTGGTTTTAGGTTTGTTGGTTTGTTGGTTTGTTGGTTTGGTGGCTTGTTCGTTTGTTGGTTTGTTGGTTTGTTGGTTTGTTGGTTTGTTGGTTTGTTGGTTTGTTGGTTTGTTGGTTTGTTGGTTTGTTGGTTTGTTGATTTGTTGATTTATTTGTTTGTTGGTTTGTTGGTTTGTTTGTTTGTTCGTTTGTTCGGTTGATGGCTTGTTGGTTTGTTGGCTTGTTGGTTTGTTGGTTTGTTGGTTTGTTGGTTTGTTGGTTTGTTGGTTTGTTGGTTTATTGGTTTGTTTATTGGTTTGTTTGTTTGTTGGCTTTTTGGTTTGTTGGTTTGTTCGTTTGTTGGTTTGTTGGTTTGTTGGTTTGTTGGTTTGTTGGTTTGTTGGTTTGTTTGTTTGTTGGTTTGTTCGTTTGTTGGCTTGTTGGTTTGTTGGCTTGTTGGTTTGTTGGTTTGTTGGTTTGTTGGTTTGTTGGTTTGTTGGTTTGTTGGTTTGTTGGTTTGTTGGTTTGTTGGTTTGTTGGTTTGTTGGTTTGTTGGTTTGTTGGTTTGTTGGCTTGTTGGTTTGTTGACTTGAAGGTTTGTTAGTTTGTTGGTTTGTTGGTTTGTTTGTTTGTTGGTTTGTTGGTTTCTTGGTTTGTTGGTTTGTTGGTTTGTTCGTTTGTTGGTTTGTTGGTTTGTTGGTTTTTTGGTTTGTTGGTTTTTTGGTTTTTTGGTTTGTTGGTTTGTTGGCTTGTTGGCTTGTTGGTTTGTTGGTTTGTAGGCTTGTTGGTTTGTTGGTTTATTTGTTTGTTGGTTTGTTGGTTTGTTGGCTTGTTGGTTTGTTGGTTTGTTGGTTTTTGGTTTGTTTGTTTGTTGGTTTGTTGGTTTGTTGGTTTGTTGGTTTGTTGGTTTGTTGGTTTGTTGATTTATTTGTTTGGTGGTTTGTTGGTTTGTTTGTTTGTTGGTTTGTTCGTTTTATGGCTTCTTGGTTTGTTGGCTTGTTGGCTTCTTGGTTTGTTCGTTTGTTGGTTTGTTGGTTTGTTGGTTTGTTGGTTTGTTGGTTTGTTGGTTTGTTGGTTTGTTGGTTTGTTTATTTGTTGGTTTGTTTGTTTGTTGGGTTGTTGACTTGTTGGTTTGTAAGTTTGTTGGCTTGTTGGTTTGTTGGTTTGTTTATTTGTTGGCTTGTTTGTTTGTTGGTTTGTTGGTTTCTTGGTTTGTTGGTTTGTTGGTTTGTTTGTTTGTTCGTTTGTTGGTTTTAGGTTTGTTGGTTTGTTGGTTTGTTGGTTTGGTGGCTTGTTCGTTTGTTGGTTTGTTGGTTTGTTGGTTTGTTGGTTTGTTGGTTTGTTGGTTTGTTGGTTTGTTGGTTTGTTGGTTTGTTGGTTTGTTGGTTTGTTGGTTTGTTGATTTGTTGATTTATTTGTTTGTTGGTTTGTTGGTTTGTTTGTTTGTTCGTTTGTTCGTTTGATGGCTTGTTGGTTTGTTGGCTTGTTGGTTTGTTGGTTTGTTGGTTTGTTGGTTTGTTGGTTTGTTGGTTTGTTGGTTTATTGGTTTGTTTATTGGTTTGTTTGTTTGTTGGCTTTTTGGTTTGTTGGTTTGTTCGTTTGTTGGTTTGTTGGTTTGTTGGTTTGTTGGTTTGTAGGTTTGTTGGTTTGTTTGTTTGTTGGTTTGTTCGTTTGTTGGCTTGTTGGTTTGTTGGCTTGTTGGTTTGTTGGTTTGTTGGTTTGTTGGTTTGTTGGTTTGTTGGTTTGTTGGTTTGTTGGTTTGTTGGTTTGTTGGTTTGTTGGTTTGTTGGTTTGTTGGTTTGTTGGTTTGTTGGTTTGTTGGCTTGTTGGTTTGTTGACTTGTTGGTTTGTTAGTTTGTTGGTTTGTTGGTTTGTTGGTTTGTTTGTTTGTTGGTTTCTTGGTTTCTTGGTTTGTTGGTTTGTTGGTTTGTTCGTTTGTTGGTTTGTTGGTTTGTTGGTTTTTTGGTTTGTTGGTTTTTCGGTTTGTTGGTTTGTTGGTTTGTTGGCTTGTTGGCTTGTTGGTTTGTTGGTTTGTAGGCTTGTTGGTTTGTTGGTTTATTTGTTTGTTGGTTTGTTGGTTTGTTGGCTTGTTGGTTTGTTGGTTTGTTGGTTTTTGGTTTGTTTGTTTGTTGGTTTGTTGGTTTGTTGGTTTGTTGGTTTGTTGGTTTGTTGGTTTGTTGATTTATTTGTTTGGTGGTTTGTTGGTTTGTTTGTTTGTTGGTTTGTTCGTTTTATGGCTTCTTGGTTTGTTGGCTTGTTGGCTTCTTGGTTTGTTCGTTTGTTGGTTTGTTGGTTTGTTGGTTTGTTGGTTTGTTGGTTTGTTGGTTTGTTGGTTTGTTGGTTTGTTTATTTGTTGGTTTGTTTGTTTGTTGGGTTGTTGACTTGTTGGTTTGTTAGTTTGTTGGCTTGTTGGTTTGTTGGTTTGTTTATTTGTTGGTTTGTTGGTTTGTTGGTTTGTTGGTTTGTTGGTTTGTTGGCTTGTTCGTTTGTTAGTTTGTTGGTTTGTTGGTTTGTTGGTTTTTTGGTTTGTTAGCTTGTTGGTTTGTTGGTTTGTTGGTTTGTTGGTTTGTTGGTTTGTTGGTTTGTTGGTTTGTTGGTTTGTTGGTTTGTTGGTGTGTTGGTTTGTTGGTTTGTTGGATTGTTGGTTTGTTGGTTTGTTGGTTTGTTGGTTTGTTGGTTTGTTGGTTTGTTGGTTTGTGTGTTTGTTCGTTTGTTGGCTTGTTGGTTTGTTGGCTTGTTGATTTGTTGGTTTGTTAGTTTGTTTGTTTGTTGGTTTGTTCATTTTTTCGTTTGTTGGTTTGTTGGTTTGTTGGTTTGTTGGTTTGTTGGTTTGTTGGTTTGTTGGTTTGTTTGTTGATTTGTTTGTTTGTTGGCTTGTTGGTTTGTTGGTTTGTTCGTTTGTTGGTTTGTTGGTTTGTTGGTTTGTTGGTTTGTTGGTTTGTTGGTTTGTTGGTTTGTTGGTTTGTTGGTTTGTTGGTTTGTTGGTTTGTTGGTTTGTTTGTTTGTTAGTTTGTTGGTTTGTTGGCTTGTTCGTTTGTTTGTTTGTTGGTTTGTTGGTTTATTGGTTTGTTGGTTTTTTGGTTTGTTAGCTTGTTGGTTTGTTGGTTTGTTGGTTTGTTGGTTTGTTGGTTTGTTGGTTTGTTGGTTTGTTGGTTTGTTGGTTTGTTGGTTTGTTGGTTTGTTGGTTTGTTGGTTTGTTGGTTTGTTGGTTTGTTGGTTTGTTCGTTTGTTGGCTTGTTGGCTTGTTGGCTTGTTGGCTTATCGGCCTTTTGGTTTGTTGGTTTGTTTGTTTGTCGGTTTGTTCGTTTGTTCGTTTATTGGTTTGTTGGTTTGTTGGTTTGTTGGTTTGTTGGTTTGTTGGTTTGTTGGTTTGTTGGTTTGTTGGTTTGTTGGTTTGTTGGTTTGTTTGTTTGTTGGTTTGTTGGTTTGTTTGTTGGTTTGTTTGTTTGTTGGCTTTTTGGTTTGTTGGTTTGTTGGTTTGTTGGTTTGTAGGTTTGTTTGTTTGTTGGATTCTTGGTTTGTTGGTTTGTTGGTTTGTTGATTTATTTGTTTGGTAGTTTGTTGGTTTGTTGGTTTGTTTGTTTGTTGGTTTGTTCGTTTAATGGCTTGTTGGTTTGTTGGCTTGTTGGCTTGTTGGTTTGTTCGTTTGTTGGTTTGTTGGTTTGTTCGTTTGTTGGTTTGTTGGCTTGTTGGTTTGTTAGTTGTTGGTTTGTTGGTTAGTTGGTGTGTTGGCTTCTTGGTTTGTTGGCTTGTCGGTTTGTTGGTTTATTTGTTTGTTGGTTTGTTGGTTTGTTGGTTTATTTATTTGTTGGCTTGTTGGTTTGTTGGCTTGTTGGCTTGTTTGTTTGTTGGTTTGTTGGTTTCTTGGTTTGTTGGTTTGTTGGTTTGTTTGTTTGTTCGTTTGTTGGCTTGTAGGTTTGTTGGTTTGTTGGTTTGTTGGTTTGGTGGCTTGTTCGTTTGTTGGTTTGTTGGTTTGTTGGTTTGTTGGTTTGTTGGTTTGTTGGTTTGTTGGTTTGTTGGTTTGTTGGTTTGTTGGTTTGTTGGTTTGTTGGTTTGTTGGTTTGTTATTTGTTGATTTATTTGTTTGTTGGTTTGTTGGTTTGTTTGTTTGTTCGTTTGTTCGTTTGATGGCTTGCTGGTTTGTTGGCTTGTTGGTGTGTTGGCTTCTTGGTTTGTTGGCTTGTCGGTTTGTTGGTTTATTTGTTTGTTGGTTTGTTGGTTTGTTGGTTTATTTCTTTGTTGGCTTGTTGGTTTGTTGGCTTGCTGGCTTGTTTGTTTGTTGGTTTGTTGGTATGTTGGTTTGTTGGTTTGTTGGTTTGTTGGTTTGTTGGTTTGTTGGTTTGTTGGTTTGTTGGTTTGTTGATTTGTTGATTTATTTGTTTGTTGGTTTGTTGGTTTGTTTGTTTGTTCGTTTGTTCGTTTGATGGCTTGTTGGTTTGTTGGCTTGTTGGTTTGTTGGTTTGTTGGTTTGTTGGTTTGTTGGTTTGTTGGTTTGTTGGTTTATTGATTTGTTTATTGGTTTGTTTGTTTGTTGGCTTTTTGGTTTGTTGGTTTGTTCGTTTGTTGGTTTGTTGGTTTGTTGGTTTGTTGGTTTGTTGGTTTGTTTGTTTGTTTGTTTGTTGGTTTGTTCGTTTGTTGGCTTGTTGGTTTGTTGGCTTGTTGGTTTGTTGGTTTGTTGGTTTGTTGGTTTGTTGGTTTGTTGGTTTGTTGGTTTGTTGGTTTGTTGGTTTGTTGGTTTGTTGGTTTGTTGGTTTGTTGGTTTGTTGGCTTGTTGGTTTGTTGACTTGTTGGTTTGTTAGTTTGTTGGTTTGTTGGTTTGTTGGTTTGTTGGTTTGTTGGTTTGTTGGTTTGTTTGTTTGTTGGTTTGTTGGTTTGTTGGTTTGTTGGTTTGTTGGTTTGTTCGTTTGTTGGTTTGTTGGTTTGTTGGTTTGTTGGTTTTTTGGTTTGTTGGTTTTTTGGTTTGTTGGTTTGTTGGTTTGTTGGCTTGTTGGCTTGTTGGTTTGTTGGTTTGTAGGCTTGTTGGTTTGTTGGTTTATTTGTTTGTTGGTTTGTTGGTTTGTTGGCTTGTTGGTTTGTTGGTTTGTTGGTTTTTGGTTTGTTTGTTTGTTGGTTTGTTGGTTTGTTGGTTTGTTGGTTTGTTGGTTTGTTGATTTATTTGTTTGGTGGTTTGTTGGTTTGTTTGTTTGTTGGTTTGTTCGTTTTATGGCTTCTTGGTTTGTTGGCTTGTTGGCTTCTTGGTTTGTTCGTTTGTTGGTTTGTTGGTTTGTTGGTTTGTTGGTTTGTTGGTTTGTTGGTTTGTTTATTTGTTGGTTTGTTTGTTTGTTGGGTTGTTGACTTGTTGGTTTGTTAGTTTGTTGGCTTGTTGGTTTGTTGGTTTGTTCATTTGTTGGTTTGTTGGTTTGTTGGTTTGTTGGTTTGTTGGTTTGTTGGCTTGTTCGTTTGTTGGTTTGTTGGTTTGTTGGTTTGTTGGTTTTTTGGTTTGTTAGCTTGTTGGTTTGTTGGTTTGTTGGTTTGTTGGTTTGTTGGTTTGTTTATTTGTTGGTTTGTTTGTTTGTTGGGTTGTTGACTTGTTGGTTTGTAAGTTTGTTGGCTTGTTGGTTTGTTGGTTTGTTTATTTGTTGGCTTGTTTGTTTGTTGGTTTGTTGGTTTCTTGGTTTGTTGGTTTGTTGGTTTGTTTGTTTGTTCGTTTGTTGGTTTTAGGTTTGTTGGTTTGTTGGTTTGTTGGTTTGGTGGCTTGTTCGTTTGTTGGTTTGTTGGTTTGTTGGTTTGTTGGTTTGTTGGTTTGTTGGTTTGTTGGTTTGTTGGTTTGTTGGTTTGTTGGTTTGTTGGTTTGTTGATTTGTTGATTTATTTGTTTGTTGGTTTGTTGGTTTGTTTGTTTGTTCGTTTGTTCGTTTGATGGCTTGTTGGTTTGTTGGCTTGTTGGTTTGTTGGTTTGTTGGTTTGTTGGTTTGTTGGTTTGTTGGTTTGTTGGTTTATTGGTTTGTTTATTGGTTTGTTTGTTTGTTGGCTTTTTGGTTTGTTGGTTTGTTCGTTTGTTGGTTTGTTGGTTTGTTGGTTTGTTGGTTTGTAGGTTTGTTGGTTTGTTTGTTTGTTGGTTTGTTCGTTTGTTGGCTTGTTGGTTTGTTGGCTTGTTGGTTTGTTGGTTTGTTGGTTTGTTGGTTTGTTGGTTTGTTGGTTTGTTGGTTTGTTGGTTTGTTGGTTTGTTGGTTTGTTGGTTTGTTGGTTTGTTGGTTTGTTGGTTTGTTGGCTTGTTGGTTTGTTGACTTGTTGGTTTGTTAGTTTGTTGGTTTGTTGGTTTGTTGGTTTGTTTGTTTGTTGGTTTCTTGGTTTCTTGGTTTGTTGGTTTGTTGGTTTGTTCGTTTGTTGGTTTGTTGGTTTGTTGGTTTTTTGGTTTGTTGGTTTTTTGGTTTGTTGGTTTGTTGGTTTGTTGGCTTGTTGGCTTGTTGGTTTGTTGGTTTGTAGGCTTGTTGGTTTGTTGGTTTATTTGTTTGTTGGTTTGTTGGTTTGTTGGCTTGTTGGTTTGTTGGTTTGTTGGTTTTTGGTTTGTTTGTTTGTTGGTTTGTTGGTTTGTTGGTTTGTTGGTTTGTTGGTTTGTTGGTTTGTTGATTTATTTGTTTGGTGGTTTGTTGGTTTGTTTGTTTGTTGGTTTGTTCGTTTTATGGCTTCTTGGTTTGTTGGCTTGTTGGCTTCTTGGTTTGTTCGTTTGTTGGTTTGTTGGTTTGTTGGTTTGTTGGTTTGTTGGTTTGTTGGTTTGTTGGTTTGTTGGTTTGTTTATTTGTTGGTTTGTTTGTTTGTTGGGTTGTTGACTTGTTGGTTTGTTAGTTTGTTGGCTTGTTGGTTTGTTGGTTTGTTTATTTGTTGGTTTGTTGGTTTGTTGGTTTGTTGGTTTGTTGGTTTGTTGGCTTGTTCGTTTGTTAGTTTGTTGGTTTGTTGGTTTGTTGGTTTTTTGGTTTGTTAGCTTGTTGGTTTGTTGGTTTGTTGGTTTGTTGGTTTGTTGGTTTGTTGGTTTGTTGGTTTGTTGGTTTGTTGGTTTGTTGGTTTGTTGGTGTGTTGGTTTGTTGGTTTGTTGGATTGTTGGTTTGTTGGTTTGTTGGTTTGTTGGTTTGTTGGTTTGTTGGTTTGTTGGTTTGTGTGTTTGTTCGTTTGTTGGCTTGTTGGTTTGTTGGCTTGTTGATTTGTTGGTTTGTTAGTTTGTTTGTTTGTTGGTTTGTTCATTTTTTCGTTTGTTGGTTTGTTGGTTTGTTGGTTTGTTGGTTTGTTGGTTTGTTGGTTTGTTGGTTTGTTTGTTGATTTGTTTGTTTGTTGGCTTGTTGGTTTGTTGGTTTGTTCGTTTGTTGGTTTGTTGGTTTGTTGGTTTGTTGGTTTGTTGGTTTGTTGGTTTGTTGGTTTGTTGGTTTGTTGGTTTGTTGGTTTGTTGGTTTGTTGGTTTGTTTGTTTGTTAGTTTGTTGGTTTGTTGGCTTGTTCGTTTGTTTGTTTGTTGGTTTGTTGGTTTATTGGTTTGTTGGTTTTTTGGTTTGTTAGCTTGTTGGTTTGTTGGTTTGTTGGTTTGTTGGTTTGTTGGTTTGTTGGTTTGTTGGTTTGTTGGTTTGTTGGTTTGTTGGTTTGTTGGTTTGTTGGTTTGTTGGTTTGTTGGTTTGTTGGTTTGTTCGTTTGTTGGCTTGTTGGCTTGTTGGCTTGTTGGCTTATCGGCCTTTTGGTTTGTTGGTTTGTTTGTTTGTCGGTTTGTTCGTTTGTTCGTTTATTGGTTTGTTGGTTTGTTGGTTTGTTGGTTTGTTGGTTTGTTGGTTTGTTGGTTTGTTGGTTTGTTGGTTTGTTGGTTTGTTGGTTTGTTTGTTTGTTGGTTTGTTGGTTTGTTTGTTGGTTTGTTTGTTTGTTGGCTTTTTGGTTTGTTGGTTTGTTGGTTTGTTGGTTTGTAGGTTTGTTTGTTTGTTGGATTCTTGGTTTGTTGGTTTGTTGGTTTGTTGATTTATTTGTTTGGTAGTTTGTTGGTTTGTTGGTTTGTTTGTTTGTTGGTTTGTTCGTTTAATGGCTTGTTGGTTTGTTGGCTTGTTGGCTTGTTGGTTTGTTCGTTTGTTGGTTTGTTGGTTTGTTCGTTTGTTGGTTTGTTGGCTTGTTGGTTTGTTAGTTGTTGGTTTGTTGGTTAGTTGGTGTGTTGGCTTCTTGGTTTGTTGGCTTGTCGGTTTGTTGGTTTATTTGTTTGTTGGTTTGTTGGTTTGTTGGTTTATTTATTTGTTGGCTTGTTGGTTTGTTGGCTTGTTGGCTTGTTTGTTTGTTGGTTTGTTGGTTTCTTGGTTTGTTGGTTTGTTGGTTTGTTTGTTTGTTCGTTTGTTGGCTTGTAGGTTTGTTGGTTTGTTGGTTTGTTGGTTTGGTGGCTTGTTCGTTTGTTGGTTTGTTGGTTTGTTGGTTTGTTGGTTTGTTGGTTTGTTGGTTTGTTGGTTTGTTGGTTTGTTGGTTTGTTGGTTTGTTGGTTTGTTGGTTTGTTGGTTTGTTGGTTTGTTATTTGTTGATTTATTTGTTTGTTGGTTTGTTGGTTTGTTTGTTTGTTCGTTTGTTCGTTTGATGGCTTGCTGGTTTGTTGGCTTGTTGGTGTGTTGGCTTCTTGGTTTGTTGGCTTGTCGGTTTGTTGGTTTATTTGTTTGTTGGTTTGTTGGTTTGTTGGTTTATTTCTTTGTTGGCTTGTTGGTTTGTTGGCTTGCTGGCTTGTTTGTTTGTTGGTTTGTTGGTATGTTGGTTTGTTGGTTTGTTGGTTTGTTGGTTTGTTGGTTTGTTGGTTTGTTGGTTTGTTGGTTTGTTGATTTGTTGATTTATTTGTTTGTTGGTTTGTTGGTTTGTTTGTTTGTTCGTTTGTTCGTTTGATGGCTTGTTGGTTTGTTGGCTTGTTGGTTTGTTGGTTTGTTGGTTTGTTGGTTTGTTGGTTTGTTGGTTTGTTGGTTTATTGATTTGTTTATTGGTTTGTTTGTTTGTTGGCTTTTTGGTTTGTTGGTTTGTTCGTTTGTTGGTTTGTTGGTTTGTTGGTTTGTTGGTTTGTTGGTTTGTTTGTTTGTTTGTTTGTTGGTTTGTTCGTTTGTTGGCTTGTTGGTTTGTTGGCTTGTTGGTTTGGTGGTTTGTTGGTTTGTTGGTTTGTTGGTTTGTTGGTTTGTTGGTTTGTTGGTTTGTTGGTTTGTTGGTTTGTTGGTTTGTTGGTTTGTTGGTTTGTTGGCTTGTTGGCTTGTTGACTTGTTGGTTTGTTAGTTTGTTGGTTTGTTGGTTTGTTGGTTTGTTGGTTTGTTGGTTTGTTGGTTTGTTTGTTTGTTGGTTTGTTGGTTTGTTGGTTTGTTGGTTTGTTGGTTTGTTCGTTTGTTGGTTTGTTGGTTTGTTGGTTTGTTGGTTTTTTGGTTTGTTGGTTTTTTGGTTTGTTGGTTTGTTGGTTTGTTGGCTTGTTGGCTTGTTGGTTTGTTGGTTTGTAGGCTTGTTGGTTTGTTGGTTTATTTGTTTGTTGGTTTGTTGGTTTGTTGGCTTGTTGGTTTGTTGGTTTGTTGGTTTTTGGTTTGTTTGTTTGTTGGTTTGTTGGTTTGTTGGTTTGTTGGTTTGTTGGTTTGTTGATTTATTTGTTTGGTGGTTTGTTGGTTTGTTTGTTTGTTGGTTTGTTCGTTTTATGGCTTCTTGGTTTGTTGGCTTGTTGGCTTCTTGGTTTGTTCGTTTGTTGGTTTGTTGGTTTGTTGGTTTGTTGGTTTGTTGGTTTGTTGGTTTGTTTATTTGTTGGTTTGTTTGTTTGTTGGGTTGTTGACTTGTTGGTTTGTTAGTTTGTTGGCTTGTTGGTTTGTTGGTTTGTTCATTTGTTGGTTTGTTGGTTTGTTGGTTTGTTGGTTTGTTGGTTTGTTGGCTTGTTCGTTTGTTGGTTTGTTGGTTTGTTGGTTTGTTGGTTTTTTGGTTTGTTAGCTTGTTGGTTTGTTGGTTTGTTGGTTTGTTGGTTTGTTGGTTTGTTGGTTTGTTGGTTTGTTGGTGTGTTGGTTTGTTGGTTTGTTGGTTTGTTGGTTTGTTGGTTTGTTGGTTTGTTGGTTTGTTGGTTTGTTGGTTTGTTGGTTTGTTGGTTTGTTGGTTTGTGTGTTTGTTCGTTTGTTGGCTTGTTGGTTTGTTGGCTTGTTGATTTGTTGGTTTGTTAGTTTGTTTGTTTGTTGGTTTGTTCATTTTTTCATGATGGTTTGTTTGTTGGTTTGTTGGTTTGTTTGTTGATTTGTTTGTTTGTTGGCTTGTTGGTTTGTTGGTTTGTTCGTTTGTTGGTTTGTTGGTTTGTTGGTTTGTTGGTTTGTTGGTTTGTTGGTTTGTTGGTTTGTTGGTTTATTGGTTTGTTGGTTTGTTTGTTTGTTAGTTTGTTGGTTTGTTGGCTTGTTCGTTTGTTTGTTTGTTGGTTTGTTGGTTTATTGGTTTGTTGGTTTTTTGGTTTGTTAGCTTGTTGGTTTGTTGGTTTGTTGGTTTGTTGGTTTGTTGGTTTGTTGGTTTGTTGGTTTGTTGGTTTGTTGGTTTGTTGGTTTGTTCGTTTGTTGGCTTGTTGGCTTGTTGGCTTGTTGGCTTATCGGCTTTTTGGTTTGTTGGTTTGTTTGTTTGTCGGTTTGTTCGTTTGTTCGTTTATTGGTTTGTTGGTTTGTTGGTTTGTTGGTTTGTTGGTTTGTTGGTTTGTTGGTTTGTTGGTTTGTTGGTTTGTTGGTTTGTTGGTTTGTTGGTTTGTTGGTTTGTTGGTTTGTTGGTTTGTTTGTTGGTTTGTTTGTTTGTTGGCTTTTTGGTTTGTTGGTTTGTTGGTTTGTTGGTTTGTTGGTTTGTAGGTTTGTTTGTTTGTTGGCTTTTTGGTTTGTTGGTTTGTTCGTTTGTTGGTTTGTTCGCGTGTTGGCTTGTTGGTTTGTTGGCTTGTTGGTTTGTTGGTCTGTTGGTTTGTTGGTTTGTAGGTTTGTTTGTTTGTTGGCTTTTTGGTTTGTTGGTTTGTTCGTTTGTTGGCTTGTTGGTTTGTTGGTTTGTTGGTTTGTTGGTTTGTTGGTTTGTTGGTTTGTTGGTTTGTTGGTTTGTTGGTTTGTTGGTTTGTTGGTTTGTTGGTTTGTTGGTTTGTTGGTTTGTTGGCTTGTTGGTTTGTTGACTTGTTGGTTTGTTAGTTTGTTGGTTTGTTGGTTTGTTGGTTTGTTTGTTTGTTGGTTTGTTGGTTTGTTGGTTTGTTGGTTTGTTGGCTTGTTCGTTTGTTGGTTTGTTGGTTTGTTGGGTTTTTGGTTTGTTGGTTTTTTGGTTTGTTGGTTTATTGGTTTTTTGGCTTGTTGGCTTGTTGGCTTGTTGGCTTGTTGGTTTGTTGGTTTGTAGGCTTGTTGGTTTGTTGGTTTATTTGTTTGTTGGTTTGTTGGTTTGTTGGCTTGTTGGTTTGTTGGTTTGTTGGTTTTTGGTTTGTTTGTTTGTTGGTTTGTTGGTTTGTTAGTTTGTTGGTTTGTTGGTTTGTTGGTTTGTTGATTTATTTGTTTGGTGGTTTGTTGGTTTGTTCGTTTATTGGCTTCTTGGTTTGTTGGCTTGTTGGCTTCTTGGTTTGTTCGTTTGTTGGTTTGCTGGTTTTTCGTTTGTTGGTTTGTTGGTTTGTTGGTTTGTTGGTTTGTTTATTTGTTGGTTTGTTTGTTTGTTGGGTTGTTGACTTGTTGGTTTGTTAGTTTGTTGGCTTGTTGGTTTATTGGTTTGTTTATTTGTTGGTTTGTTGGTTTGTTGGTTTGTTGGCTTGTTCGTTTGTTGGCTTGTTGGTTTGTTGGTTTGTTGGTTTTTTGGTTTGTTAGCTTGTTGGTTTGTTGGTTTGTTGGTTTGTTGGTTTGTTGGTTTGTTGGTTTGTTGGTTTGTTGGTTTGTTGGTTTGTTGGTTTGTTGGTTTGTTGGTTTGTTGGTTTGTTGGTTTGTTGGTTTGTTGGTTTGTTGGTTTGTTGGTTTGTTGGTTTGTTGGTTTGTTGGTTTGTTGGTTTGTTCGTTTGTTGGCTTGTTGGTTTGTTGGCTTGTTGATTTGTTGGTCTGTTAGTTTGTTTGTTTGTTGGTTTGTTCATTTTTTCGTTTGTTGGTTTGTTGGTTTGTTTGTTTGTTGGTTTGTTCGTTTATTGGCTTCTTGGTTTGTTGGCTTGTTGGCTTCTTGGTTTGTTCGTTTGTTGGTTTGTTGGTTTGTTCGTTTGTTGGTTTGTTGGTTTGTTGGTTTGTTGGTTTGTTTATTTGTTGGTTTGTTTGTTTGTTGGGTTGTTGACTTGTTGGTTTGTTAGTTTGTTGGCTTGTTGGTTTGTTGGTTTGTTTATTTGTTGGTTTGTTGGTTTGTTGGTTTGTTGGTTTGTTGGCTTGTTCGTTTGTTGGTTTGTTGGTTTGTTGGTTTGTTGGTTTTTTGGTTTGTTAGCTTGTTGGTTTGTTGATTTGTTGGTTTGTTGGTTTGTTGGTTTGTTGGTTTGTTGGTTTGTTGGTTTGTTGGTGTGTTGGTTTGTTGGTTTGTTGGTTTGTTGGTTTGTTGGTTTGTTGGTTTGTTGGTTTGTTGGTGTGTTGGTTTGTTGGTTTGTTGGCTTGTTGATTTATTGGTTTGTTAGTTTGTTTGTTTGTTGGTTTGTTCATTTTTTCGTTTGTTGGTTTGTTGGTTTGTTGGTTTGTTGGTTTGTTGGTTTGTTGGTTTGTTGGTTTGTTGGTTTGTTGGTTTGTTGGTTTGTTGGTTTGTTGGTTTGTTGGTTTGTTTGTTGATTTGTTTGTTTGTTGGCTTGTTGGTTTGTTGGTTTGTTCGTTTGTTGGTTTGTTGGTTTGTTGGTTTGTTGGTTTGTTGGTTTGTGGGTTTGTTGGTTTGTTGGTTTGTTGGTTTGTTGGTTTGTTTGTTTGTTTGTTTGTTAGTTTGTTGGTTTGTTGGCTTGTTCGTTTGTTCGTTTGTTGGTTTGTTGGTTTATTGGTTTGTTGGTTTTTTGGTTTGTTAGCTTGTTGGTTTGTTGGTTTGTTGGTTTGTTGGTTTGTTGGTTTGTTGGTTTGTTGGTTTGTTGGTTTGTTGGTTTGTTGGTTTGTTCGTTTGTTGGCTTGTTGGTTTGTTGGCTTGTTGGCTTATCGGCTTTTTGGTTTGTTGGTTTGTTTGTTTGTTGGTTTGTTCGTTTGTTCGTTTATTGGTTTGTTGGTTTGTTGGTTTGTTGGTTTGTTGGTTTGTTGGTTTGTTGGTTTGTTGGTTTGTTGGTTTGTTGGTTTGTTGGTTTGTTGGCTTGTTGGTTTGTTTGTTGGTTTGTTTGTTTGTTGGCTTTTTGGTTTGTTAGTTTGTTGGTTTGTTGGTTTGTAGGTTTGTTTGTTTGTTGGCTTTTTGGTTTGTTGGTTTGTTCGTTTGTTGGTTTGTTCGTTTGTTGGCTTGTTGGTTTGTTGGCTTGTTGGTTTGTTGGTTTGTTGGTTTGTTGGTTTGTAGGTTTGTTTGTTTGTTGGCTTTTTGGTTTGTTGGTTTGTTCGTTTGTTGGCTTGTTGGTTTGTTGGTTTGTTGGTTTGTTGGTTTGTTGGTTTGTTGGTTTGTTGGTTTGTTGGCTTGTTGGTTTGTTGGTTTGTTGGTTTGTTGGTTTGTTGGTTTGTTGGTTTGTTGGTTTGTTGGTTTGTTGGCTTGTTGGTTTGTTGACTTGTTGGTTTGTTAGTTTGTTGGTTTGTTGGTTTGTTGGTTTGTTGGTTTGTTTGTTTGTTGGTTTGTTGGTTTGTTGGTTTGTTGGTTTGTTGGCTTTTTCGTTTGTTGGTTTGTTGGTTTGTTGGGTTTTTGGTTTGTTGGTTTTTTGGTTTGTTGGTTTGTTGATTTGTTGGTTTGTTGGCTTGTTGGCTTGTTGGTTTGTTGGTTTTTAGGCTTGTTGGTTTGTTGGTTTATTTGTTTGTTGGTTTGTTGGTTTGTTGGCTTGTTGGTTTATTGGTTTTTGGTTTGTTTGTTTGTTGGTTTGTTAGTTTGTTGGTTTGTTGGTTTGTTGGTTTGTTGATTTATTTGTTTGGTGGTTTGTTGGTTTGTTCGTTTATTGGCTTCTTGGTTTGTTGGCTTGTTGGCTTCTTGGTTTGTTCGTTTGTTGGTTTGTTGGTTTTTCGTTTGTTGGTTTGTTGGTTTGTTGGTTTGTTGGTTTGTTTATTTGTTGGTTTGTTTGTTTGTTGGGTTGTTGACTTGTTGGTTTGTTAGTTTGTTGGCTTGTTGGTTTGTTGGTTTGTTTATTTGTTGGTTTGTTGGTTTGTTGGTTTGTTGGTTTGTTGGCTTGTTCGTTTGTTGGTTTGTTGGTTTGTTGGTTTGTTGGTTTTTTGGTTTGTTAGCTTGTTGGTTTGTTGGTTTGTTGGTTTGTTGGTTTGTTGGTTTGTTGGTTTGTTGGTTTGTTGGTTTGTTGGTTTGTTGGTTTGTTGGTTTGTTGGTTTGTTGGTTTGTTGGTTTGTTGGTTTGTTGGTTTGTTGGTTTGTTGGTTTGTTCGTTTTTTGGCTTGTTGGTTTGTTGGCTTGTTGGCTTATCGGCTTTTTGGTTTGTTGGTTTGTCTGTTTGTTGGTTTGTTCGTTTGTTCGTTTATTGGTTTGTTGGTTTGTTGGTTTGTTGGTTTGTTGGTTTGTTGGTTTGTTGGTTTGTTGGTTTGTTGGTTTGTTGGTTTGTTTGTTGATTTGTTTGTTTGTTGGCTTGTTGGTTTGTTCGTTTGTTCGTTTGTTGGTTTGTTGGTTTGTTGGTTTGTTGGTTTGTTGGTTTGTTGGGTTGTTGGTTTGTTGGTTTGTTGGTTTGTTGGTTTGTTGGTTTGTTGGTTTGTTGGTTTGTTGGTTTGTTGGTTTGTTGGTTTGTTGGTTTGTTCGTTTGTTGGCTTGTTGGTTTGTTGGCTTGTTGATTTGTTGGTTTGTTAGTTTGTTTGTTTGTTGGTTTGTTCATTTTTTCGTTTGTTGGTTTGTTGGTTTGTTTGTTTGTTGGTTTGTACGTTTATTGGCTTCTTGGTTTGTTGGCTTGTTGGCTTCTTGGTTTGTTCGTTTGTTGGTTTGTTCGTTTGTTGGTTTGTTGGTTTGTTGGTTTGTTGGTTTGTTTATTTGTTGGTTTGTTTGTTTGTTGGGTTGTTGACTTGTTGGTTTGTTAGTTTGTTGGCTTGTTGGTTTGTTGGTTTGTTTATTTGTTGGTTTGTTGGTTTGTTGGTTTGTTGGTTTGTTGGCTTGTTCGTTTGTTGGTTTGTTGGTTTGTTGGTTTGTTGGTTTTTTGGTTTGATAGCTTGTTGGTTTGTTGGTTTGTTGGTTTGTTGGTTTGTTGGTTTGTTGGTTTGTTGGTTTGTTGGTTTGTTGGTGTGTTGGTTTGTTGGTTTGTTGGCTTGTTGGTTTGTTGGCTTGTTGGTTTGTTGGTTTGTTGGTTTGTTGGTTTGTGTGTTTGTTCGTTTGTTGGTTTGTTGGTTTGTTGGCTTGTTGATTTGTTGGTTTGTTAGTTTGTTTGTTTGTTGGTTTGTTCATTTTTTCGTTTGTTGGTTTGTTGGTTTGTTGGTTTGTTGGTTTGTTGGTTTGTTGGTTTGTGGGTTTGTTGGTTTGTTGGTTTGTTGGTTTGTTCGTTTGTTGGTTTGTTGGTTTGTTTGTTGATTTGTTTGTTTGTTGGCTTGTTGGTTTGTTGGTTTGTTCGTTTGTTGGTTTGTTGGTTTGTTGGTTTGTTGGTTTGTTGGTTTGTTGGTTTGTTGGTTTGTTGGTTTGTTTGTTTGTTTGTATGTTAGTTTGTTGGTTTGTTGGCTTGTTCGTTTGTTCGTTTGTTGGTTTGTTGGTTTATTGGTTTGTTGGTTTTTTGGTTTGTTAGCTTCTTGGTTTGTTGGTTTGTTGGTTTGTTGGTTTGTCGGTTTGTTGGTTTGTTGGTTTGTTGGTTTGTTGGTTTGTTCGTTTGTTGGCTTGTTGGTTTGTTGGCTTGTTGGCTTATCGGCTTGTTGGTTTGTTTATTTGTTGGTTTGTTTGTTTGTTTGGTTGTTGACTTGTTGGTTTGCTAGTTTGTTGGCTTGTTGGTTTGTTGGTTTGTTTATTTGTTGGTTTGTTGGTTTGTTGGTTTGTTGGTTTGTTGGCTTGTTCGTTTGTTGGTTTGTTGGTTTCTTGGTTTGTTTGTTTTTTGGTTTGTTAGCTTGTTGGTTTGTTGGTTTGTTGGTTTGTTGGTTTGTTGGTTTGTTGGTTTGTTGGTTTGTTGGTTTGTTGGTTTGTTGGTTTGTTGGTTTGTTGGTTTGTTGGTTTGTTGGTTTGCTGGTTTGTTGGTTTGTTGGTTTGTTGGTTTGTTGGTTTGTTGGTTTGTTGGTTTGTTGGTTTGTTGGTTTGTTCGTTTGTTGGCTTGTTGGTTTGTTGGCTTGTTGATTTGTTGGTTTGTTAGTTTGTTTGTTTGTTGGTTTGTTCATTTTTTCGTTTGTTCGTTTGTTGGTTTGTTGGTTTGTTGGTTTGTTGGTTTGTTGGTTTGTTGGTTTGTTGGTTTGTTGGCTTGTTGGTTTGTTGATTTGTTGGTTTTTGGTTTGTTTGTTTGTTGGTTTGTTGGTTTGTTGGTTTGTTGGTTTGTTGGTTTGTTGGTTTGTTGATTTATTTGTTTGGTGGTTTGTTGGTTTGTTTGTTTGTTGGTTTGTTCGTTTATTGGCTTCTTGGTTTGTTGGCTTGTTGGCTTCTTGGTTTGTTCGTTTGTTGGTTTGTTGGTTTGTTCGTTTGTTGGTTTGTTGGTTTGTTGTTTGTTGGTTTGTTTATTTGTTGGTTTGTTTGTTTGTTGGGTTGTTGACTTGTTGGTTTGTTAGTTTGTTGGCTTGTTGGTTTGTTGGTTTGTTTATTTGTTGGTTTGTTGGTTTGTTGGTTTGTTGGTTTGTTGGCTTGTTCGTTTGTTGGTTTGTTGGTTTGTTGGTTTGTTGGTTTTTTGGTTTGTTAGCTTGTTGGTTTGTTGGTTTGTTGGTTTGTTGGTTTGTTGGTTTGTTGGTTTGTTGGTGTGTTGGTTTGTTGGTTGTTGGTTTGTTGGTTTGTTGGTTTGTTGGTTTGTTGGTTTGTTGGTTTGTTGGTTTGTTGGTTTGTGTGTTTGTTCGTTTGTTGGCTTGTTGGTTTGTTGGCTTGTTGATTTGTTGGTTTGTTAGTTTGTTTGTTTGTTGGTTTGTTCATTTTTTCGTTTGTTGGTTTGTTGGTTTGTTGGTTTGTTGGTTTGTTGGTTTGTTGGTTTGTTGGTTTGTTGGTTTGTTTGTTGATTTGTTTGTTTGTTGGCTTGTTGATTTGTTGGTTTGTTCGTTTGTTGGTTTGTTGGTTTGTTGGTTTGTTGGTTTGTTGGTTTGTTGGTTTGTTGGTTTGTTGGTTTGTTGGTTTGTTGGTTTGTTGGTTTGTTTGTTTGTTAGTTTGTTGGTTTGTTGGCTTGTTCGTTTGTTCGTTTGTTGGTTTGTTGGTTTATTGGTTTGTTGGTTTTTTGGTTTGTTAGCTTGTTGGTTTGTTGGTTTGTTGGTTTGTTGGTTTGTTGGTTTGTTGGTTTGTTGGTTTGTTGGTTTGTTGGTTTGTTGGTTTGTTGGTTTGTTCGTTTGTTGGCTTGTTGGTTTGTTGGCTTGTTGGCTTATCGGCTTTTTGGTTTGTTGGTTTGTTTGTTTGTTGGTTTGTTCGTTTGTTCGTTTATTGGTTTGTTGGTTTGTTGGTTTGTTGGTTTGTTGGTTTGTTGGTTTGTTGGTTTGTTGGTTTGTTGGTTTGTTGGTTTGTTGGTTTGTTGGTTTGTTGGTTTGTTGGTTTGTTGGTTTGTTTGTTGGTTTGTTTGTTTGTTAGCTTTTTGGTTTGTTGGTTTGTTGGTTTGTTGGTTTGTAGGTTTGTTTGTTTGTTGGCTTTTTGGTTTGTTGGTTTGTTCGTTTGTTAACTTGTTGGTTTGTTGGTTTGTTGGTTTGTTGGTTTGTTGGTTTGTTGGTTTGTTGGTTTGTTGGTTTGTTGGTTTGTTGGTTTGTTGGTTTGTTGGTTTGTTGGTTTGTTGGTTTGTTGGTTTGTTGGCTTGTTGGTTTGTTGACTTGTTGGTTTGTTAGTGTGTTGGTTTGTTGGTTTGTTGGTTTGTTTGTTTGTTGGTTTATTGGTTTGTTGGTTTGTTGGTTTGTTGGCTTGTTCGTTTGTTGGTTTGTTGGTTTGTTGGGTTTTTGGTTTGTTGGTTTTTTGGTTTGTTGGTTTGTTGGTTTGTTTATTTGTTGGTTTGTTGGTTTGTTGGTTTGTTGGTTTGTTGGCTTGTTCGTTTGTTGGTTTGTTGGTTTCTTGGTTTGTTTGTTTTTTGGTTTGTTAGCTTGTTGGTTTGTTGGTTTGTTGGTTTGTTGGTTTGTTGGTTTGTTGGTTTGTTGGTTTGTTGGTTTGTTGGTTTGTTGGTTTGTTGGTTTGTTGGTTTGTTGGTTTGTTGGTTTGCTGGTTTGTTGGTTTGTTGGTTTGTTGGTTTGTTGGTTTGTTGGTTTGTTGGTTTGTTGGTTTGTTGGTTTGTTCGTTTGTTGGCTTGTTGGTTTGTTGGCTTGTTGATTTGTTGGTTTGTTAGTTTGTTTGTTTGTTGGTTTGTTCATTTTTTCGTTTGTTCGTTTGTTGGTTTGTTGGTTTGTTGGTTTGTTGGTTTGTTGGTTTGTTGGTTTGTTGGTTTGTTGGCTTGTTGGTTTGTTGATTTGTTGGTTTTTGGTTTGTTTGTTTGTTGGTTTGTTGGTTTGTTGGTTTGTTGGTTTGTTGGTTTGTTGGTTTGTTGATTTATTTGTTTGGTGGTTTGTTGGTTTGTTTGTTTGTTGGTTTGTTCGTTTATTGGCTTCTTGGTTTGTTGGCTTGTTGGCTTCTTGGTTTGTTCGTTTGTTGGTTTGTTGGTTTGTTCGTTTGTTGGTTTGTTGGTTTGTTGGTTTGTTGGTTTGTTTATTTGTTGGTTTGTTTGTTTGTTGGGTTGTTGACTTGTTGGTTTGTTAGTTTGTTGGCTTGTTGGTTTGTTGGTTTGTTTATTTGTTGGTTTGTTGGTTTGTTGGTTTGTTGGTTTGTTGGTTTGTTGGTTTGTTGGCTTGTTCGTTTGTTGGTTTGTTGGTTTGTTGGTTTGTTGGTTTTTTGGTTTGTTAGCTTGTTGGTTTGTTGGTTTGTTGGTTTGTTGGTTTGTTGGTTTGTTGGTTTGTTGGTGTGTTGGTTTGTTGGTTTGTTGGTTTGTTGGTTTGTTGGTTTGTTGGTTTGTTGGTTTGTTGGTTTGTTGGTTTGTTGGTTTGTTGGTTTGTGTGTTTGTTCGTTTGTTGGCTTGTTGGTTTGTTGGCTTGTTGATTTGTTGGTTTGTTAGTTTGTTTGTTTGTTGGTTTGTTCATTTTTTCGTTTGTTGGTTTGTTGGTTTGTTGGTTTGTTGGTTTGTTGGTTTGTTGGTTTGTTGGTTTGTTGGTTTGTTGGTTTGTTGGTTTGTTTGTTGATTTGTTTGTTTGTTGGCTTGTTGATTTGTTGGTTTGTTCGTTTGTTGGTTTGTTGGTTTGTTGGTTTGTTGGTTTGTTGGTTTGTTGGTTTGTTGGTTTGTTGGTTTGTTGGTTTGTTGGTTTGTTGGTTTGTTTGTTTGTTAGTTTGTTGGTTTGTTGGCTTGTTCGTTTGTTCGTTTGTTGGTTTGTTGGTTTATTGGTTTGTTGGTTTTTTGGTTTGTTAGCTTGTTGGTTTGTTGGTTTGTTGGTTTGTTGGTTTGTTGGTTTGTTGGTTTGTTGGTTTGTTGGTTTGTTGGTTTGTTGGTTTGTTCGTTTGTTGGCTTGTTGGTTTGTTGGCTTGTTGGCTTATCGGCTTTTTGGTTTGTTGGTTTGTTTGTTTGTTGGTTTGTTCGTTTGTTCGTTTATTGGTTTGTTGGTTTGTTGGTTTGTTGGTTTGTTGGTTTGTTGGTTTGTTGGTTTGTTGGTTTGTTGGTTTGTTGGTTTGTTGGTTTGTTGGTTTGTTGGTTTGTTGGTTTGTTTGTTGGTTTGTTTGTTTGTTAGCTTTTTGGTTTGTTGGTTTGTTGGTTTGTTGGTTTGTAGGTTTGTTTGTTTGTTGGCTTTTTGGTTTGTTGGTTTGTTCGTTTGTTAACTTGTTGGTTTGTTGGTTTGTTGGTTTGTTGGTTTGTTGGTTTGTTGGTTTGTTGGTTTGTTGGTTTGTTGGTTTGTTGGTTTGTTGGTTTGTTGGTTTGTTGGTTTGTTGGTTTGTTGGTTTGTTGGCTTGTTGGTTTGTTGACTTGTTGGTTTGTTAGTGTGTTGGTTTGTTGGTTTGTTGGTTTGTTTGTTTGTTGGTTTACTGGTTTGTTGGTTTGTTGGTTTGTTGGCTTGTTCGTTTGTTGGTTTGTTGGTTTGTTGGGTTTTTGGTTTGTTGGTTTTTTGGTTTGTTGGTTTGTTGGTTTGTTGGCTTGTTGGCTTGTTGGCTTGTTGGTTTGTTGGTTTGTAGGCTTGTTGGTTTGTTGGTTTATTTGTTTGTTGGTTTGTTGGTTTGTTGGCTTGTTGGTTTGTTGGTTTGTTGGTTTTTGGTTTGTTTGTTTGTTGGTTTGTTGGTTTGTTAGTTTGTTGGTTTGTTGGTTTGTTGGTTTGTTGATTTATTTGTTTGGTGGTTTGTTGGTTTGTTCGTTTATTGGCTTCTTGGTTTGTTGGCTTGTTGGCTTCTTGGTTTGTTCGTTTGTTGGTTTGTTGGTTTTTCGTTTGTTGGTTTGTTCGTTTGTTGGTTTGTTGGTTTGTTTATTTGTTGGTTTGTTTGTTTGTTGGGTTGTTGACTTGTTGGTTTGTTAGTTTGTTGGCTTGTTGGTTTGTAGGTTTGTTTATTTGTTGGTTTGTTGGTTTGTTGGTTTGTTGGTTTGTTGGCTTGTTCGTTTGTTGGTTTGTTGGTTTGTTGGTTTGTTGGTTTTTTGGTTTGTTAGCTTGTTGGTTTGTTGGTTTGTTGGTTTGTTGGTTTGTTGGTTTGTTGGTTTGTTGGTTTGTTGGTTTGTTGGTTTGTTGGTTTGTTGGTTTGTTGGTTTGTTGGTTTGTTGGTTTGTTGGTTTGTTGGTTTGTTGGTTTGTTGGTTTGTTGGTTTGTTCGTTTGTTGGCTTGTTGGTTTGTTGGCTTGTTGATTTGTTGCTTTGTTAGTTTGTTTGTTTGTTGGTTTGTTCATTTTTTCGTTTGTTGGTTTGTTGATTTGTTGGTTAGTTGGTTTGTTGGTTTGTTGGTTTGTTGGTTTGTTGGTTTGTTGGTTTGTTGGTTTGTTGGTTTGTTGGTTTGTTGGTTTGTTGGTTTGTTGGTTTGTTTGTTGATTTGTTTGTTTGTTGGCTTGTTGGTTTGTTGGTTTGTTCGTTTGTTGGTTTGTTGGTTTGTTGGTTTGTTGGTTTGTTGGTTTGTTGGTTTGTTGGTTTGTTGGTTTGTTGGTTTGTTGGTTTGTTGGTTTGTTGGTTTGTTTGTTTGTTAGTTTGTTGGTTTGTTGGCTTGTTCGTTTGTTCGTTTGTTCGTTTGTTGATTAGTTGGTTTGTTGGTTTGTTGGTTTGTTGGTTTGTTGGTTTGTTGGTTTGTTGGTTTGTTGGTTTGTTGGTTTGTTGGTTTGTTGGTTTGTTGGTTTGTTGGTTTGTTTGTTGATTTGTTTGTTTGTTGGCTTGTTGGTTTGTTGGTTTGTTCGTTTGTTGGTTTGTTGGTTTGTTGGTTTGTTGGTTTGTTGGTTTGTTGGTTTGTTGGTTTGTTGGTTTGTTGGTTTGTTGGTTTGTTGGTTTGTTGGTTTGTTGGTTTGTTTGTTTGTTAGTTTGTTGGTTTGTTGGCTTGTTCGTTTGTTCGTTTGTTGGTTTGTTGGTTTGTTGGTTTGTTGGTTTTTTGGTTTGTTAGCTTGTTGGTTTGTTGGTTTGTTGGTTTGTTGGTTTGTTGGTTTGTTGGTTTGTTGATTTGTTGGTTTGTTGGTTTGTTCGTTTGTTGGCTTGTTGGTTTGTTGGCTTGTTGGCTTGTCGGCTTTTTGGTTTGTTGGTTTATTTGTTTGTTGGTTTGTTCGTTTGTTCGTTTATTGGTTTGTTGGTTTGTTGGTTTGTTGGTTTGTTGGTTTGTTGGTTAGTTGGTTTATTGGTTTGTTGGTTTGTTGGTTTTTTTGTTTGTTGGTTTGTTGGTTTGTTTGTTGGTTTGTTGGTTTGTTGGTTTGTTGGCTTGTTGGCTTGTTGGCTTGTTGGCTTGTTGGCTTGTTGGCTTGTTGGCTTGTTGGTTTGTTGGTTTGTAGGCTTTTTGGTTTGTTGGTTTATTTGTTTGTTGGTTTGTTGGATTGTTGGCTTGTTGGTTTGTTGGTTTGTTGGTTTTTGGTTTGTTTGTTTGTTGGTTTGTTGGTTTGTTGGTTTGTTGGTTTGTTGGTTTGTTGGTTTGTTGGTTTGTTGATTTATTTGTTTGGTGGTTTGTTGGTTTGTTGGTTTGTTTGTTTGTTGGTTTGTTCGTTTATTGGCTTCTTGGTTTGTTGGCTTGTTGGCTTCTTGGTTTGTTCGTTTGTTGGTTTGTTGGTTTGTTCGTTTGTTGGTTTGTTGGCTTGTTGGTTTGTTGGTTGTTGGTTTATTGGTTAGTTGGTTTGTTGGCTTGTTGGTTTGTTGGCTTGTTGGTTTGTTGGTTTATTTGTTTGTTGGTTTGTTGGTTTGTTGGTTTATTTCTTTGTTGGCTTGTTGGTTTGTTGGCTTGTTGGCTTGTTTGTTTGTTGGTTTGTTGGTTTCTTGGTTTGTTGGTTTGTTGGTTTGTTTGTTTGTTCGTTTGTTGTTTTGTAGGTTTGTTGGTTTGTTGGTTTGTTGGTTTGTTGGCTTGTTCGTTTGTTGGTTTGTTGGTTTGTTGGTTTGTTGGTTTGTTGGTTTGTTGATTTATTTGTTTGTTGGTTTGTTGGTTTGTTGGTTTGTTTGTTTGTTGGTTTGTTCGTTTGATGGCTTGTTGGTTTGTTGGCTTTTTGGCTTGTTGGTTTGTTCGTTTGTGGGTTTTTTGGTTTGTTCGTGTGTCGGTTTGTTGGCTTGTTGGTTTGTTGGTTTGTTGGTTTGTTGGTTTGTTGGTTTGTTGGCTTGGTGGTTTGTTGGCTTGTTGGTTTGTTGGTTTATTTGTTTGGTGGTTTGTTGGTTTGTTGGTTTATTTCTTTGTTGGCTTGTTGGCTTGTTTGTTTGTTGGTTTGTTGGTTTGTTGGTTTGTTGGTTTGTTGGTTTGTTGTTTTGTTGGTTTGTTCGTTTGTTGGTTTGTTGGTTTGTTTGTTTGTTCGTTTGTTCGTTTGTTGGCTTGTTGGTTTATTGGATTGTTGGTTTGTTGATTTTTTGGTGGCTTGGTTTGTTGGTTTATTGGTTTGTTGGTTACTTGGTTTGTTGGTTTGTTGGCTTGTTGGTTTGTTGATTTGTTTTTTTTTTTTTGTTGGCTTGTTGGTTTGTTGGTTTGTTGGTTTGTTGGTTTGTTGGTTTGTTGGTTTGTTGGTTTGTTGGTTTGTTGGTTTGTTGGTTTGTTGGTTTGTTGGTTTGTTGGTTTGTTGGTTTGTTGGTTTGTTTGCTTGTTGGGTTGTTGACTTGTTGGTTTGTTAGTTTGTTGGCTTGTTGGTTTGTTGGTTTGTTTATTTGTTGGTTTGTTGGCTTGTTGGTTTGTTGGTTTGTTGGCTTGTTCGTTTGTTGGTTTGTTGGTTTGTTGGTTTGTTGGTTTTTTGGTTTGTTATCTTGTTGGTTTGTTGGTTTGTTGGTTTGTTGGTTTGTTGGTTTGTTGGTTTGTTGGTTTGTTGGTTTGTTGGTTTGTTGGTTTGTTGGTTTGTTGGTTTGTTGGTTTGTTGGTTAGTTGGTTTGTTGGTTTGTTGGTTTGTTGGTTTGTTGGTTTGTTGGTTTGTTGGTTTGTTGGTTTGTTGGTTTGTTGGTTTGTTGGTTTGTTGGTTTGTTGGTTTGTTGGTTTGTTGGTTTGTTCGTTTGTTGGCTTGTTGGTTTGCTGGCTTGTTGATTTGTTGGTTTGTTAGTTTGTTTGTTTGTTGGTTTGTTCATTTGTTCGTTTATTGGTTTGTTGGTTTGTTGGTTTGTTGGTTTGTTGGTTTGTTGGTTTGTTGGTTTGTTAGTTTGTTGGTTTGTTGGTTTGTTGGTTTGTTGGTTTGTTGGTTTGTTTGTTGATTTGTTTGTTTGTTGGCTTGTTGGTTTGTTGGTTTGTTCGCTTGTTGGTTTGTTGGTTTGTTGGTTTGTTGGTTTGTTGGGTTGTTTGTTTGTTGGCTTGTTGGTTTGTTGGTTTGTTCGTTTGTTGGTTTGTTGGTTTTTTGGTTTGTTGGTTTGTTGGTTTGTTGGTTTGTTGGTTTGTTCGTTTGTTGGCTTGTTGGTTAGTTGGCTTGTTGGCTTGTCGGCTTGTTGGTTCGTTGGTTTGTTTGTTTGTTGGTTTGTTCGTTTGTTCGTTTATTTGTTTGTTGGTTTGTTGGTTCGTTGGTTTGTTGGTTTGTTGGTTTGTTGGTTTGTTGGTTTGTTGGTTTGTTGGTTTGTTGGTTTGTTGGTTTGTTGGTTTGTTGGTTTGTTGGTTTGTTGGTTTGTTGGTTTGTTGGTTTGTTGGTTTGTTGGTTTGTTGGTTTGTTGGTTTGTTTGTTGGTTTGTTTGTTTGTTGGCTTTTTGGTTTGTTGACTTGTTGGTTTGTTAGTTTGTTGGTTTGTTGGTTTGTTTGTTTGTTGGTTTGTTAGTTTGTTGGTTTGTTGGTTTGTTGGTTTGTTGGTTTGTTGGTTTGTTGGTTTGTTGGTTTGTTGGTTTGTTGGTTTGTTGGTTTGTTGGTTTGTTGGTTTGTTGGTTTGTTTGTTTGTTGGTTTGTTTGTTTGTTCGATTGTTGGCTTGTTGGTTCGTTGGCTTGTTGGCTTGTTGGTTTGTTTGTTTGTTTGTTTGTTTGTTTGTTCGTTTGTCCGTTTGTTGGTTTGTTGATTTGTTGGTTTGTTGGTTTGTTGGTTTGTTGGTTTGTTGGTTTGTTGGTTTGTTGGTTTGTTGGTTTGTTGATTTGTTGGTTCGTTTGTTGGTTTGTTTGTTTGTTGGCTTGTTGGTTTGTTGGTTTGTTCGTTTGTTGGTTTGTTGGTTTGTTGGTTTGTTGTTTTGTTGGTTTGTTGGTTTGTTTATTTGTTTATTTGTTCGTTTGTTGGCTTGTTGGTTTGTTGGTTTGTTGGTTTGTTGGTTTGTTGGTTTATTGGTTTGTTAATTTGTTGGCTTGTTGGCTTGTTGGTTTGTTGGTTTGTTGGTTTGTTGGTTTGTTGGTTTGTTGGTTTGTTTGTTGGTTTGTTTGTTTGTTGGCTTTTTGGTTTGTTGACTTGTTGGTTTGTTAGTTTGTTGGTTTGTTGGTTTGTTGGTTTGTTTGTTTGTTGGTTTGTTGGTTTGTTGGTTTGTTGGTTTGTTGGTTTGTTGGCTTGTTCGTTTGTTGGTTTGTTGGTTTGTTGGTTTTTTGGTTTGTTGGTTTTTTGGTTTGTTAGCTTGTTGGTTTGTTGGTTTGTTGGTTTGTTGGTTTGTTGGTTTCTTGGTTTGTTGGTTTGTTGGTTTGTTGGTTTGTTGGTTTGTTGGTTTGTTGGTTTGTTTGTTTGTTCGATTGTTGGCTTGTTGGTTCATTGGTTTGTTGGTTTGTTGGTTTGTTGGTTTGTTGATTTGTTGGTTCGTTTGTTGGTTTGTTTGTTTGTTGGCTTGTTGGTTTGTTGGTTTGTTGGTTTGTTGGTTTGTTGGTTTGTTGGTTTGTTGGTTTGTTGGTTTGTTGGTTTGTTGGTTTGTTGGCTTGTTCGTTTGTTGGTTTGTTGGTTTGTTGGTTTGTTGGCTTGTTGGTTTTTTGGTTTGTTGGCTTGTTGGCTTGTTGGTTTGTTCGTTTGTTGGTTTGTAGGCTTGTTGGCTTGTTGGTTTGTTCGTTTGTTGGTTTGTTGGTTGGTTGGTTTGTTGGTTTGTTGGTGTGTTGGTTTGTTGGTTTGTTCGTTTGTCGGTTTGTTCGTTTGTTCGTTTGTTGGTTTGTTGGTTTGTTGGTTTGTTGGTTTGTTGGTTTGTTGGTTTGTTGGTTTGTTGGTTTGTTGGTTTGTTGGTTTGTTGGTTTGTTGGTTTGTTGGTTTGTTGGTTTGTTGGTTTGTTGGTTTGTTGGTTTGTTGGTTTGTTGGTTTGTTGGTTTGTTCGTTTGTTGGCTTGTTGGTTTGTTGGCTTGTTGGCTTGTTGGTTTGTTGGTTTGTTTGTTTGTTGGTTTGTTCGTTTGTTCGTTTGTTGGTTTGTTGGTTTGTTGGTTTGTTGGTTTGTTGATTTGTTGGTTTGTTGGTTTGTTGGTTTGTTGGTTTGTTGGTTTGTTGGTTTGTTGGTTTGTCGGTTTGTTGGTTTGTTGGTTTGGTGGTTTGTTTGTTGGTTTGTTTGTTTGTTGGCTTTTTGGTTTGTTTGTTTGTTCGTTTGTTGGTTTGTTGGTTTGTTGGTTTGTTGGTTTGTTGGTTTGTTGGTTTGTTTGTTTGTTGGTTTGTTCGTTTGTTGGCTTGTTGGTTTGTTGGCTTGTTGGTTTGTTGGTTTGTTGGTTTGTTGGTTTATTGGTTTATTGGTTTGTTGGTTTGTTGGTTTGTTGGTTTGTTGGTTTGTTGGTTTGTTTATTTGTTGGTTTGTTGGTTTGTTGGCTTGTTGGGTAGTTGACTTGTTGGTTTGTTAGTTTGTTTGCTTGTTGGTTTGTTGGTTTGTTTGTTTGTTGGTTTGTTGGTTTGTTGGTTTGTTGGTTTGTTGGCTTGTTCGTTTGTTGGTTTGTTGGTTTGTTGGTTTTTTGGTTTGTTGGTTTTTTGGTTTGTTAGCTTGTTGGTTTGTTGGTTTGTTGGTTTGTTGGTTTGTTGGTTTGTTGGTTTGTTGGCTTGTTGGTTTGTTGGCTTGTTGGCTTGTTGGTTTGTTGGTTTGTTTGTTTGTTTGTTTGTTCGTTTGTTCGTTTGTTCGTTTGTTCGTTTGTTCGTTTGTTCGTTTGTTAGTTTGTTGGTTTGTTGGTTTGTTGGTTTGTTGGTTTGTTGGTTTGTTGGTTTGTTGGTTTGTTGGTTTGTTGGTTTGTTGGTTCGTTTGTTGGTTTGTTTGTTTGTTGGCTTATTGGTTTGTTCGTTTGTTGGTTTGTTGGTTTGTTGGTTTGTTGGTTTGTTGGTTTGTTGGTTTGTTGGTTTGTTGGTTTGTTTATTTGTTGGTTTGTTCGTTTGTTCGTTTGTTGGCTTGTTGGTTTGTTGGTTTGTTGGTTTGTTGGTTTGTTGGTTTGTTGGTTTGTTGGTTTGTTGATTTGTTGGCTTGTTGGCTTGTTGGTTTGTTGGTTCGTTGGTTGGTTGGTTTGTTGGTTCGTTTGTTGGTTTGTTTGTTTGTTGGCTTGTTGGTTTGTTGGTTTGTTCGTTTGTTGCTTTGTTGGTTTGTTCGTTTGTTGGTTTGTTGGTTTGTTGGTTTGTTGGTTTATTGGTTTGTTGGTTTGTTGGTTTGTTGGCTTGTTGGTTTGTTGGCTTGTTGGTTTGTTGGTTTGTTGGTTTGTTGGTTTGTTCGTTTGTTGGTTTGTTCGTTTGTTGGTTTGTTGGTTTGTTGGTTTGTTGGCTTGTTGGTTTTTTGGTTTGTTGGCTTGTTGGCTTGTTGGTTTGTTCGTTTGTTGGTTTGTTGGCTTGTTGGCTTGTTGGTTTGTTGGTTTGTTGGTTTGTTGGTTTGTTGGTTTGTTGGTTTTTTGGTTTGTTGGCTTGTTAGTTTGTTGGTTTGTTGGTTTGTTGGTTTGTTGGTTTGTTGGTTTGTTCGTTTGTTGGTTTGTTTGTTTGTTGGTTTGTTGGTTTGTTGGTTTGTTGGTTTGTTCGTTTGTTTATTTGTAGGTTTGCTGGTTTGTTGGTTTGTTGGCTTGTTGGTTTGTTCGTTTTTTGGTTTGTTGGCTTGTTGGTTTGTTGGCTTGTTGGCTTGTTGGTTTGTTGGTTTGTTGGTTTGTTGGTTTGTTGGTTTGTTGGTTTGTTGGTTTGTTGGTTTGTTGGTTTGTTGGTTTGTTGGTTTGTTGGTTTGTTGGTTTGTTGGTTTGTTGGTTTGTTGGTTTGTTGGTTTGTTGGTTTGTTGGTTTGTTGGTTTGTTGGTTTGTTGGTTTGTTGGTTCGTTGGTTTGTTGGTTTGTTGGTTTGTTGTTTTGTTGGTTTGTTGGTTTGTTGGTTTGTTGGTTTGTTGGTTTGTTGGTTTGTTGGTTTGTTGTTTTGTTGGTTTGTTGGTTTGTTGGTTTGTTGGTTTGTTGGTTTGTTGGTTTGTAGGTTTATTTGTTTGTTGGTTTATTGGTTTGTTGGTTTGTTCGTTTGTTGGTTTGTTGGTTTGTTGGTTTGTTGGTTTGTTGGTTTGTTGGCTTGTTGGTTTGTTGGCTTGTTGGCTTGTGGGCTTGTTGGTTTGTTGGTTTGTTCGTTTGTTGGTTTGTTGGTTTGTTGGTTTGTTGGTTTGTTGGTTTGTTGGTTTGTTGGTTTGTTGGCTTGTTCGTTTGTTGGTTTTTTGGTTTGTTGGTTTGTTGGCTTGTTGGTTTTTTGGTTTGTTGGCTTGTTGGCTTGTTGGTTTGTTGGTTTGTTGGTTTGTTGGTTTGTTGGTTTGTTGGTTTGTTCGTTTGTTGGCTTGTTGGTTTGTTGGCTTGTTGGCTTGTTGGTTTGTTGGTTTGTTTGTTTGTTGGTTTGTTCGTTTGTTCGTTTGTTGGTTTGTTGGTTTGTTGGTTTGTTGGTTTGTTGGTTTGTTGGCTTGTTGGTTTGTTGGTTTGTTGGTTTGTTGGTTTGTTGGTTTGTTGGTTTGTTGGTTTGTCGGTTTGTTGGTTTGTTGGTTTGGTGGTTTGATTGTTGGTTTGTTTGTTTGTTGGCTTTTTGGTTTGTTTGTTTGTTCGTTTGTTGGTTTGTTGGCTTGTTGGTTTTTTGGTTTGTTGGCTTGTTGGCTTGTTGGTTTGTTCGTTTGTTGGTTTGTAGGCTTGTTGGCTTGTTGGTTTGTTCGTTTGTTGGTTTGTTGGTTGGTTGGTTTGTTGGTTTGTTGGTGTGTTGGTTTGTTGGTTTGTTCGTTTGTCGGTTTGTTCGTTTGTTCTTTTGTTGGTTTGTTGGTTTGTTGGTTTGTTGGTTTGTTGGTTTGTTGGTTTGTTGGTTTGTTGGTTTGTTGGTTTGTTGGTTTGTTGGTTTGTTGGTTTGTTGGTTTGTTGGTTTGTTGGTTTGTTGGTTTGTTGGTTTGTTGGTTTGTTGGTTTGTTGGTTTGTTGGTTTGTTGGTTTGTTGGTTTGTTGGTTTGTTGGTTTGTTCGTTTGTTGGCTTGTTGGTTTGTTGGCTTGTTGTCTTGTTGGTTTGTTGGTTTGTTTGTTTGTTGGTTTGTTCGTTTGTTCGTTTGTTGGTTTGCTGGTTTGTTGGTTTGTTGGTTTGTTGGTTTGTTGGTTTGTTGGTTTGTTGGTTTGTTGGTTTGTTGGTTTGTTGGTTTGTTGGTTTGTTGGTTTGTCGGTTTGTTGGTTTGTTGGTTTGGTGGTTTGTTTGTTGGTTTGTTTGTTTGTTGGCTTTTTGGTTTGTTTGTTTGTTCGTTTGTTGGTTTGTTGGTTTGTTGGTTTGTTGGTTTGTTGGTTTGTTTGTTTTTTGGTTTGTTCGTTTGTTGGCTTGTTGGTTTGTTGGCTTGTTGGTTTGTTGGTTTGTTGGTTTGTTGGTTTGTTGGTTTATTGGTTTATTGGTTTGTTGGTTTGTTGGTTTGTTGGTTTGTTGGTTTGTTGGTTTGTTTATTTGTTGGTTTGTTGGTTTGTTGGCTTGTTGGGTAGTTGACTTGTTGGTTTGTTAGTTTGTTTGCTTGTTGGTTTGTTGGTTTGTTTGTTTGTTGGTTTGTTGGTTTGTTGGTTTGTTGGTTTGTTGGTTTGTTGGCTTGTTCGTTTGTTGGTTTGTTGGTTTGTTGGTTTTTTGGTTTGTTGGTTTTTTGGTTTGTTAGCTTGTTGGTTTGCTGGTTTGTTGGTTTGTTGGTTTGTTGGTTTGTTGGTTTGTTGGCTTGTTGGTTTGTTGGCTTGTTGGCTTGTTGGTTTGTTGGTTTGTTTGTTTGTTTGTTTGTTCGTTTGTTCGTTTGTTCGTTTGTTCGTTTGTTAGTTTGTTAGTTTGTTGGTTTGTTGGTTTGTTGGTTTGTTGGTTTGTTGGTTTGTTGGTTTGTTGGTTTGTTGGTTCGTTTGTTGGTTTGTTTGTTTGTTGGCTTATTGGTTTGTTGGTTTGTTCGTTTGTTGGTTTGTTGGTTTGTTGGTTTGTTGGTTTGTTGGTTTGTTGGTTTGTTGGTTTGTTTATTTGTTGGTTTGTTCGTTTGTTGGCTTGTTGGTTTGTTGGTTTGTTGGTTTGTTGGTTTGTTGGTTTGTTGGTTTGTTGATTTGTTGGCTTGTTGGCTTGTTGGTTTGTTGGCTTGTTCGTTTGTTGGTTTGTTGGTTTGTTCGTTTGTTGGTTTGTTGGTTTGTTGGTTTGTTGGTTTATTGGTTTGTTGGTTTGTTGGTTTGTTGGCTTGTTGGTTTGTTGGCTTGTTGGTTTGTTGGTTTGTTGGTTTGTTGGTTTGTTCGTTTGTTGGTTTGTTCGTTTGTTTATTTGTTGGTTTTTTGGTTTGTTAGCTTGTTGGTTTGTTGGTTTGTTGGTTTGTTGGTTTGTTGGTTGGTTCGTTTGTTGGTTTGTTTGTTTGTTGGCTTGTTGGTTTGTTGGTTTGTTCGTTTGTTGGTTTGTTGGTTTGTTCGTTTGTTGGTTTGTTGGTTTGTTGGTTTGTTGGTTTATTGGTTTGTTGGTTTGTTGGTTTGTTGGCTTGTTGGTTTGTTGGCTTGTTGGTTTGTTGGTTTGTTGGTTTGTTGGTTTGTTCGTTTGTTGGTTTGTTCGTTTGTTGGTTTGTTGGTTTGTTGGTTTGTTGGCTTGTTGGCTTGTTGGTTTTTTGGTTTGTTGGCTTGTTGGCTTGTTGGTTTGTTCGTTTGTTGGTTTGTTGGCTTGTTGGCTTGTTGGTTTGTTGGTTTGTTGGTTTGTTGGTTTGTTGGTTTGTTGGTTTGTTGGTTTTTTGGTTTGTTGGCTTGTTAGTTTGTTGGTTTGTTGGTTTGTTGGTTTGTTGGTTTGTTGGTTTGTTCGTTTGTTGGTTTGTTTGTTTGTTGGTTTGTTGGTTTGTTGGTTTGTTGGTTTGTGCGTTTGTTTATTTGTAGGTTTGCTGGTTTGTTGGTTTGTTGGCTTGTTGGTTTGTTCGTTTTTTGGTTTGTTGGCTTGTTGGTTTGTTGGCTTGTTGGCTTGTTGGTTTGTTGGTTTGTTGGTTTGTTGGTTTGTTGGTTTGTTGGTTTGTTGGTTTGTTGGTTTGTTGGTTTGTTGGTTTGTTGGTTTGTTGGTTTGTTGGTTTGTTTGTTTGTTGGTTTGTTGGTTTGTTGGTTTGTTGGTTTGTTGGTTTGTTGGTTTGTTGGTTCGTTGGTTTGTTGGTTTGTTGGTTTGTTGTTTTGTTGGTTTGTTGGTTTGTTGGTTTGTTGGTTTGTTGGTTTGTTGGTTTGTTGTTTTGTTGGTTTGTTGGTTTGTTGGTTTGTTGGTTTGTTGGTTTGTTGGTTTGTAGGTTTATTTGTTTGTTGGTTTATTGGTTTGTTGGTTTGTTCGTTTGTTGGTTTGTTGGTTTGTTGGTTTGTTGGTTTGTTGGTTTGTTGGTTTGTTGGCTTGTTGGTTTGTTGGCTTGTTGGCTTGTGGGCTTGTTGGTTTGTTGGTTTGTTCGTTTGTTGGTTTGTTGGTTTGTTGGTTTGTTGGTTTGTTGGTTTGTTGGTTTGTTGGTTTGTTGGCTTGTTCGTTTGTTGGTTTTTTGGTTTGTTGGTTTGTTGGCTTGTTGGTTTTTTGGTTTGTTGGCTTGTTGGCTTTTTGGTTTGTTCGTTTGTTGGTTTGTAGGCTTGTTGGCTTGTTGGTTTGTTGGTTTGTTCGTTTGTTGGTTTGTTGGTTGGTTGGTTTGTTGGTTTGTTGGTGTGTTGGTTTGTTGGTTTATTCGTTTGTTGGCTTGTTGGTTTGTTGGTTTGTTTGTTTGTTGGTTTGTTCGTTTGTTCGTTTGTTGGTTTGTTGGTTTGTTGGTTTGTTAGTTTGTTGGTTTGTTGGTTTGTTGGTTTGTTGGTTTGTTGGTTTGTTGGTTTGTTGGTTTGTTGGTTTGTTGGTTTGTTGGTTTGTTGGTTTGTTGGTTTGTTTGTTGGTTTGTTTGTTTGTTGGCTTTTTGGTTTGTTGGTTTGTTCGTTTGTTGATTTGTTCGTTTGTTGGCTTGTTGGTTTGTTGGCTTGTTGGTTTATTGGTTTGTTGGTTTGTTGGTTTGTTGGTTTGTTGGTTTGTTGGTTTGTTGGTTTGTTGGTTTGTTAATTTGTTGGTTTGTTGGTTTGTTGGTTTGTTGGTTTGTTGGTTTGTTGGTTTGTTGGTTTGTTGGTTTGTTGGGTTGTTGACTTGTTCGTTTGTTGGTTTGGTGGTTTGTTGGTTTTTTGGTTTGTTGGTTTTTTGGTTTGTTAGCTTGTTGGTTTGTTGATTTGTTGGTTTGTTGGTTTGTTGGTTTGTTGGTTTGTTGGTTTGTTGGTTTGTTGGTTTGTTGGTTTGTTGCTTTGTTGCTTTGTTGGTTTGTTCGATTGTTGGCTTGTTGGTTTGTTGGCTTTTTGGCTTGTTGGTTTGTTGATTTGTTTGTTTGTTTGTTTGTTTGTTTGTTCGTTTGTTGGTTTGTTGGTTTGTTGGTTTGTTGGTTTGTTGGTTTGTTGGTTTGTTGGTTTGTTGGTTCGTTTGTTGGTTTGTTTGTTTGTTGGCTTGTTGGTTTGTTGGTTTGTTCGTTTGTTGGTTTGTTGGTTTGTTGGTTTGTTGGTTTGTTAGTTTGTTGGTTTGTTGGTTTGTTGGTTTGATGGTTTGTTTATTTGTTGGTTTGTTCGTTTGTTGGCTTGTTGGTTTGTTGGTTTGTTGGTTTGTTGGTTTGTTGGTTTGTTAGTTTGTTGGTTTGTTGATTTGTTGGCTTGTTGGCTTGTTGGCTTGTTGGTTCGTTGGTTTGTTGGTTTGTTGGTTCGTTTGTTGGTTTGTTTGTTTGTTGGCTTGTTGGTTTGTTGGTTTGTTCGTTTGTTGGTTTGTTGGTTTGTTCGTTTGTTGGTTTGTTGGTTTGTTGGTTTGTTGGTTTGTTGGTTTCTTGGTTTGTTGGTTTGTTGGTTTGTTGGCTTATTGGTTTGTTGGCTTGTTGGTTTGTGGGTTTGTTGGTTTGTTGGTTTGTTGGTTTGTTCGTTTGTTAGTTTGTTCGTTTGTTGGTTTGTTGGTTTAATGGTTTGTTGGCTTGTTGGTTTTTTGGTTTGTTGGCTTGTTGGCTTGTTGGCTTGTTGGTTTGTTGGTTTGTTGGTTTGTTGGTTTGTTGGTTTGTTGGTTTGTTGGTTTGTTGGCTTGTTGGTTTGTTGGCTTGTTGGCTTGTGGGCTTGTTGGTTTGTTGGTTTGTTCGTTTGTTGGTTTGTTGATTTGTTGGTTTGTTGGTTTGTTGGTTTGTTGGTTTGTTGGTTTGTTGGTTTGTTGGTTTGTTGGTTTGTTGGTTTGTTGGTTTGTTGGTTTGTTGGTTTGTTGGTTTGTTGGTTTGTTGGTTTGTTGGTTTGTTGGTTTGTTGGTTTGTTGGTTTGTTGGTTTGTTGGTTTGTTGGTTTGTTGGTTTGTTGGTTTGTTGGTTTGTTGGTTTGTTGGTTTGTTGGTTTGTTGGTTTGTTGGTTTGTTGGCTTGTTCGTTTGTTGGTTTTTTGGTTTGTTGGTTTGTTGGCTTGTTGGTTTTTTGGTTTGTTGGCTTGTTGGCTTGTTGGTTTGTTCGTTTGTTGGTTTGTAGGCTTGTTGACTTGTTGGTTTGTTGGTTTGTTCGTTTGTTGGTTTGTTGGTTGGTTGGTTTGTTGGTTTGTTGGTGTGTTGGTTTGTTGGTTTGTTCGTTTGTTGGTTTTTGTTTGTTCGTTTGTTGGTTTGTTGGTTTGTTGGTTTGTTGGTTTGTTGGTTTGTTGGTTTGTTGGTTTGTTGGTTTGTTGGTTTGTTGGTTTGTTGGTTTGTTGGTTTGTTGGTTTGTTGGTTTGTTGGTTTGTTGGTTTGTTGGTTTGTTGGTTTGTTGGTTTGTTGGTTTGTTGGTTTGTTCGTTTGTTGGCTTGTTGGTTTGTTGGCTTGTTGGTTTGTTGGTTTGTTGGTTTGTTGGTTTGTTGGTTTGTTGGTTTGTTGGTTTGTTGGTTTGTTGGTTTGTTGGTTTGTTGGTTTGTTGGTTTGTTGGTTTGTTGGTTGATTGGTTTGTTGGTTTGTTCGTTTGTTGGTTTGTTGGTTTGTTGGTTTGTTGGTTTGTTGGTTTGTTGGTTTGTTGGCTTGTTCGTTTGTTGGTTTTTTGGTTTGTTGGTTTGTTGGCTTGTTGGTTTTTTGGTTTGTTGGCTTGTTGGCTTGTTGGTTTGTTCGTTTGTTGGTTTGTAGGCTTGTTGACTTGTTGGTTTGTTGGTTTGTTCGTTTGTTGGTTTGTTGGTTGGTTGGTTTGTTGGTTTGTTGGTGTGTTGGTTTGTTGGTTTGTTCGTTTGTTGGTTTTTGTTTGTTCGTTTGTTGGTTTGTTGGTTTGTTGGTTTGTTGGTTTGTTGGTTTGTTGGTTTGTTCGTTTGTTGGCTTGTTGGTTTGTTGGCTTGTTGGTTTGTTGGTTTGTTGGTTTTTTGGTTTGTTGGCTTGTTGGCTTGTTGGTTTGTTCGTTTGTTGGTTTGTAGGCTTGTTGACTTGTTGGTTTGTTGGTTTGTTCGTTTGTTGGTTTGTTGGTTGGTTGGTTTGTTGGTTTGTTGGTGTGTTCGTTTGTTGGTTTTTGTTTGTTCGTTTGTTGGTTTGTTGGTTTGTTGGTTTGTTGGTTTGTTGGTTTGTTGGTTTGTTGGTTTGTTGGTTTGTTGGTTTGTTGGTTGGTTGGTTTGTTGGTTTGTTGGTGTGTTGGTTTGTTGGTTTGTTCGTTTGTTGGTTTTTGTTTGTTCGTTTGTTGGTTTGTTGGTTTGTTGGTTTGTTGGTTTGTTGGTTTGTTGGTTTGTTGGTTTGTTGGTTTGTTGGTTTGTTGGTTTGTTGGTTTGTTGGTTTGTTGGTTTGTTGGTTTGTTGGTTTGTTGGTTTGTTGGTTTGTTGGTTTGTTGGTTTGTTGGTTTGTTGGTTTGTTCGTTTGTTGGCTTGTTGGTTTGTTGGCTTGTTGGTTTGTTGGTTTGTTGGTTTGTTGGTTTGTTGGTTTGTTGGTTTGTTGGTTTGTTGGTTTGTTGGTTTGTTGGTTTGTTGGTTTGTTGGTTTGTTGGTTTGTTGGTTGATTGGTTTGTTGGTTTGTTCGTTTGTTGGTTTGTTGGTTTGTTGGTTTGTTGGTTTGTTGGTTTGTTGGTTTGTTGGCTTGTTCGTTTGTTGGTTTTTTGGTTTGTTGGTTTGTTGGCTTGTTGGTTTTTTGGTTTGTTGGCTTGTTGGCTTGTTGGTTTGTTCGTTTGTTGGTTTGTAGGCTTGTTGACTTGTTGGTTTGTTGGTTTGTTCGTTTGTTGGTTTGTTGGTTGGTTGGTTTGTTGGTTTGTTGGTGTGTTGGTTTGTTGGTTTGTTCGTTTGTTGGTTTTTGTTTGTTCGTTTGTTGGTTTGTTGGTTTGTTGGTTTGTTGGTTTGTTGGTTTGTTGGTTTGTTGGTTTGTTGGTTTGTTGGTTTGTTGGTTTGTTGGTTTGTTGGTTTGTTGGTTTGTTGGTTTGTTGGTTTGTTCGTTTGTTGGTTTGTTGGTTTGTTGGTTTGTTGGTTTGTTGGTTTGTTGGTTTGTTGGTTTGTTGGTTTGTTCGTTTGTTGGCTTGTTGGTTTGTTGGCTTGTTGGCTTGTTGGTTTGTTGGTTTGTTGGTTTGTTTGTTTGTTGGTTTGTTCGTTTGTTCGTTTGTTGGTTTGTTGGTTTGTTGGTTTGTTGGTTTGTTGGTTTGTTGATTTGTTGATTTGTTGGTTTGTTGGTTTGTTGGTTTGTTGGTTTGTTGGTTTGTTGGTTAGTTGGTTTGTTGGTTTGTTGGTTTGTTGGCTTGTTCGTTTGTTGGTTTTTTGGTTTGTTGGTTTGTTGGCTTGTTGGTTTTTTGGTTTGTTGGCTTGTTGGCTTGTTGGTTTGTTCGTTTGTTGGTTTGTAGGCTTGTTGACTTGTTGGTTTGTTGGTTTGTTCGTTTGTTGGTTTGTTGGTTGGTTGGTTTGTTGGTTTGTTGGTGTGTTGGTTTGTTGGTTTGTTCGTTTGTTGGTTTTTGTTTGTTCGTTTGTTGGTTTGTTGGTTTGTTGGTTTGTTGGTTTGTTGGTTTGTTGGTTTGTTGGTTTGTTGGTTTGTTGGTTTGTTGGTTTGTTGGTTTGTTGGTTTGTTGGTTTGTTGGTTTGTTGGTTTGTTGGTTTGTTGGTTTGTTGGTTTGTTGGTTTGTTGGTTTGTTGGTTTGTTGGTTTGTTGGTTTGTTGGTTTGTTGGTTTGTTGGTTTGTTCGTTTGTTGGCTTGTTGGTTTGTTGGCTTGTTGGTTTGTTGGTTTGTTGGTTTGTTGGTTTGTTGGTTTGTTGGTTTGTTGGTTTGTTGGTTTGTTGGTTTGTTGGTTTGTTGGTTTGTTGGTTTGTTGGTTGATTGGTTTGTTGGTTTGTTCGTTTGTTGGTTTGTTGGTTTGTTGGTTTGTTGGTTTGTTGGTTTGTTGGTTTGTTGGCTTGTTCGTTTGTTGGTTTGTTGGTTTGTTGGTTTGTTGGTTTGTTCGTTTGTTGGTTTGTAGGCTTGTTGACTTGTTGGTTTGTTGGTTTGTTCGTTTGTTGGTTTGTTGGTTGGTTGGTTTGTTGGTTTGTTGGTGTGTTGGTTTGTTGGTTTGTTCGTTTGTTGGTTTTTGTTTGTTCGTTTGTTGGTTTGTTGGTTTGTTGGTTTGTTGGTTTGTTGGTTTGTTGGTTTGTTGGTTTGTTGGTTTGTTGGTTTGTTGGTTTGTTGGTTTGTTGGTTTGTTGGTTTGTTGGTTTGTTGGTTTGTTCGTTTGTTGGTTTGTTGGTTTGTTGGTTTGTTGGTTTGTTGGTTTGTTGGTTTGTTGGTTTGTTGGTTTGTTCGTTTGTTGGCTTGTTGGTTTGTTGGCTTGTTGGCTTGTTGGTTTGTTGGTTTGTTGGTTTGTTTGTTTGTTGGTTTGTTCGTTTGTTCGTTTGTTGGTTTGTTGGTTTGTTGGTTTGTTGGTTTGTTGGTTTGTTGATTTGTTGGTTTGTTGGTTTGTTGGTTTGTTGGTTTGTTGGTTTGTTGGTTTGTTGGTTTGTTGGTTTGTTGGTTTGTTGGCTTGTTCGTTTGTTGGTTTTTTGGTTTGTTGGTTTGTTGGCTTGTTGGTTTTTTGGTTTGTTGGCTTGTTGGCTTGTTGGTTTGTTCGTTTGTTGGTTTGTAGGCTTGTTGACTTGTTGGTTTGTTGGTTTGTTCGTTTGTTGGTTTGTTGGTTGGTTGGTTTGTTGGTTTGTTGGTGTGTTGGTTTGTTGGTTTGTTCGTTTGTTGGTTTTTGTTTGTTCGTTTGTTGGTTTGTTGGTTTGTTGGTTTGTTGGTTTGTTGGTTTGTTGGTTTGTTGGTTTGTTGGTTTGTTGGTTTGTTGGTTTGTTGGTTTGTTGGTTTGTTGGTTTGTTGGTTTGTTGGTTTGTTGGTTTGTTGGTTTGTTGGTTTGTTGGTTTGTTGGTTTGTTGGTTTGTTGGTTTGTTGGTTTGTTGGTTTGTTCGTTTGTTGGCTTGTTGGTTTGTTGGCTTGTTGGCTTGTTGGTTTGTTGGTTTGTTGGTTTGTTTGTTTGTTGGTTTGTTGGTTTGTTGGTTTGTTGGTTTGTTGGTTTGTTGGTTTGTTGGTTTGTTGATTTGTTGGTTTGTTGGTTTGTTGGTTTGTTGGTTTGTTGGCTTGTTGGGTTGTTGACTTGTTGGTTTGTTAGTTTGTTTGCTTGTTGGTTTGTTTGTTCGTTTGTTTGTTGGTTTGTTGGTTTGTTGGTTTGTTGGTTTGTTGGCTTGTTCGTTTGTTGGTTTGTTGGTTTGTTGGTTTTTTGGTTTGTTGGTTTTTTGGTTTGTTAGCTTGTTGGTTTGTTGGTTTGTTGATTTGTTGGTTTGTTGGTTTGTTGGTTTGTTGGTTTGTTGGTTTGTTGGTTTGTTGGTTTGTTGGTTCGTTTGTTGGTTTGTTTGTTTGTTGGCTTGTTGGTTTGTTGGTTTGTTCGTTTGTTGGTTTGTTGGTTTGTTGGTTTGTTGGTTTGTTGGTTTGTTGGTTTGTTGGTTTGTTTATTTGTTTGTTTGTTCGTTTGTTCGTTTGTTGGCTTGTTGGTTTGTTGGTTTGTTGTTTTGTTGGTTTGTTGATTTGTTGGCTTGTTGGCTTGTTGGTTTGTTGGTTCGTTGGTTTGTTGGTTTGTTGGTTCGTTTGTTGGTTTGTTTGTTTGTTGGCTTGTTGGTTTGTTGGTTTGTTCGTTTGTTGGTTTGTTGGTTTGTTTGTTTGTTGGTTTGTTGGTTTGTTGGTTTCTTGGTTTCTTGGTTTCTTGGTTTGTTGGTTTGTTGGTTTGTTGGCTTGTTGGTTTGTTGGTTTGTTGGATTGTTGGTTCGTTGGTTTGTTGGTTTGTTGGTTTGTTCGTTTGTTGGTTTGTTGGTTTGATGGTCTGTTGGTTTGTTGGTTTGTTGGCTTGTTGGTTTTTTGGTTTGTTGGCTTGTTGGCTTGTTGGTTTGTTCGTTTGTTGGTTTGTTGGTTTGTTGGTTTGTTGGTTTGTTGGTTTGTTGGTTTGTTGGCTTGTTGGTTTGTTGGCTTGTTGGCTTGTGGGCTTGTTGGTTTGTTGGTTTGTTCGTTTGTTGGTTTGTTGGTTTGTTGGTTTGTTGGTTTGTTGGTTTGTTGGTTTGTTGGTTTGTTGGTTTGTTGGTTTGTTGGTTTGTTGGTTTGTTGGTTTGTTGGTTTGTTGGTTTGTTGGTTTGTTGGTTTGTTGGTTTGTTGGTTTGTTGGTTTGTTGGTTTGTTGGTTTGTTATTTTGTTGGTTTGTTGGTTTGTGGTTTGTTGATTTGTTGGTTTGTTGGTTTGTTGGTTTGGTGGTTTGTTGGTTTGTTGGTTTGTTGGTTTGTTGGTTTGTTGGTTTGTTGGTTTGTTGGTTTGTTGGTTTGTTGGTTTGTTGGTTTGTTGGTTTGTTGGTTTGTAGGTTTATTTGTTTGTTGGTTTATTGGTTTGTTGGTTTGTTCGTTTGTTGGTTTGTTGGTTTGTTGGTTTGTTGGTTTGTTGGTTTGTTGGTTTGTTGGTTTGTTGGTTTGTTGGTTTGTTGGCTTGTTGGCTTGTTCGTTTGTTGGTTTTTTGGTTTGTTGGTTTGTTGGCTTGTTGGTTTTTTGGTTTGTTGGCTTGTTGGCTTGTTGGTTTGTTCGTTTGTTGGTTTGTAGGCTTGTTGGCTTGTTGGTTTGTTGGTTTGTTCGTTTGTTGGTTTGTTGGTTGGTTGGTTTGTTGGTTTGTTGGTGTGTTGGTTTGTTGGTTTGTTCGTTTGTTGGTTTTTGTTATTTCGTTTGTTGGTTTGTTGGTTTGTTGGTTTGTTGGTTTGTTGGTTTGTTGGTTTGTTGGCTTGTTGGTTTGTTGGCTTGTTGGTTTGTTGGTTTGTTGGTTTGTTGGTTTGTTCGTTTGTTGGTTTGTTGGTTTGTTGGTTTGTTGGTTTGTTGGTTTGTTGGTTTGTTGGTTTGTTGGCTTGTTGGCTTGTTGGTTTGTTGGCTTGTTGGCTTGTGGGCTTGTTGGTTTGTTGGTTTGTTCGTTTGTTGGTTTGTTGGTTTGTTGGTTTGTTGGTTTGTTGGTTTGTTGGTTTGTTGGTTTGTTGGTTTGTTGGTTTGTTGGTTTGTTGGTTTGTTGGTTTGTTGGTTTGTTGGTTTGTTGGTTTGTTGGTTTGTTGGTTTGTTGGTTTATTGGTTTGTTGGTTTGTTGGTTTGTTGGTTTGTTGGTTTGTTGGTTTGTTGGTTTGTTGGTTTGTTGGTTTGTTGGTTTGTTGGTTTGTTGGTTTGGTGGTTTGTTGGTTTGTTGGTTTGTTGGTTTATTGGTTTGTTGGTTTGTTCGTTTGTTGGTTTGTTCGTTTGTTGGTTTGTTGGTTTGTTGGTTTGTTGGTTTGTTGGTTTGTTGGCTTGTTCGTTTGTTGGTTTTTTGGTTTGTTGGTTTGTTGGCTTGTTGGTTTTTTGGTTTGTTGGCTTGTGGGCTTGTTGGTTTGTTCGTTTGTTGGTTTGTAGGCTTGTTGGCTTGTTGGTTTGTTGGTTTGTTCGTTTGTTGGTTTGTTGGTTGGTTGGTTTGTTGGTTTGTTGGTGTGTTGGTTTGTTGGTTTGTTCGTTTGTCGGTTTTTGTTTGTTCGTTTGTTGGTTTGTTGGTTTGTTGGTTTGTTGGTTTGTTGGTTTGTTTGTTTGTTGGTTTGTTGGTTTGTTGGTTTGTTGGTTTGTTGGTTTGTTGGTTTGTTGGTTTGTTGGTTTGTTGGTTTGTTGGCTTGTAGGTTTATTTGTTTGTTGGTTTATTGGTTTGTTGGTTTGTTCGTTTGTTGGTTTGTTGGTTTGTTGGTTTGTTGGTTTGTTGGTTTGTTGGCTTGTTCGTTTGTTGGTTTTTTGGTTTGTTGGTTTGTTGGCTTGTTGGTTTTTTGGTTTGTTGGCTTGTTGGCTTGTTGGTTTGTTCGTTTGTTGGTTTGTAGGCTTGTTGGCTTGTTGGTTTGTTGGTTTGTTCGTTTGTTGGTTTGTTGGTTGGTTGGTTTGTTGGGTTGTTGGTGTGTTGGTTTGTTGGTTTGTTCGTTTGTTGGTTTTTGTTTGTTCGTTTGTTGGTTTGTTGGTTTGTTGGTTTGTTGGTTTGTTGGTTTGTTGGTTTGTTGGTTTGTTGGTTTGTTGGCTTGCTGGTTTGTTGGCTTGTTGGTTTGTTGGTTTGTTGGTTTGTTCGTTTGTTGGTTTGTTCGTTTGTTGGTTTGTTGGTTTGTTGGTTTGTTGGCTTGTTGGTTTTTTGGTTTGTTGGCTTGTTGGCTTGTTGGTTTGTTCGTTTGTTGGTTTGTTGGTTTTTTGGTTTGTTGGTTTGTTGGTTTGTTGGTTTGTTGGCTTGTTGATTTGTTGGCTTGTTGGCTTGTGGGCTTGTTGGTTTGTTGGTTTGTTCGTTTGTTGGTTTGTTGGTTTGTTGGTTTGTTGGTTTGTTGTTTTGTTGGTTTGTTGGTTTGTTGGTTTGTTGGTTTGTTGGTTTGTTGGTTTGTTGGTTTGTTGGTTTGTTGGTTTGTTGGTTTGTTGGTTTGTTGGTTTGTTGGTTTGTTGGTTTGTTGGTTTGTTGGTTTGTTGGTTTGTTGGTTTGTTGGTTTGTTGGTTTGTTGGTTTGTTGGTTTATTGGTTTGTTGGTTTGTTCGTTTGTTGGTTTGTTGGTTTGTTGGTTTGTTGGTTTGTTGGTTTGTTGGTTTGTTGGTTTGTTGGCTTATTCGTTTGTTGGTTTTTTGGTTTGTTGGTTTGTTGGCTTGTTGGTTTGTAGGCTTGTTGGCTTGTTGGTTTGTTGGTTTGTTCGTTTGTTGGTTTGTTGGTTGGTTGGTTTGTTGGTTTGTTGGTGTGTTGGTTTGTTGGTTTGTTCGTTTGTTGGTTTTTGTTTGTTCGTTTGTTGGTTTGTTGGTTTGTTGGTTTGTTGGTTTGTTGGTTTGTTGGTTTGTTGGTTTGTTGGTTTGTTGGTTTGTTGGTTTGTTGGTTTGTTGGTTTGTTGGTTTGTTGGTTTGTTGGTTTGTTAGTTTGTTGGTTTGTTGGTTTGTTGGTTTGTTGGTTTGTTGGTTTGTTGGTTTGTTCGTTTGTTGGCTTGTTGGTTTGTTGGCTTGTTGGCTTGTTGGTTTGTTGGTTTGTTTGTTTGTTGGTTTGTTCGTTTGTTGGTTTGTTGGTTTGTTGGTTTGTTGGTTTGTTGGTTTGTTGGTTTGTTGGTTTGTTGGTTTGTTGGTTTGTTGGTTTGTTGGTTTGTTTGTTGGTTTGTTTGTTTGTTGGCTTTTTGGTTTGTTGGTTGGTTCGTTTGTTGGTTTGTTGGTTTGTTGGTTTGTTGGTTTGTTGGTTTGTTTGTTTGTTCGTTTGTTCGTTTGTTGGCTTGTTGGTTTGTTGGCTTGTTGGTTTGTTGGTTTGTTGGTTTGTTGGTTTGTTGGTTGGTTGGTTTGTTGGTTTGTTGGTTTGTTGGTTTGTTGGTTTGTTGGTTTGTTGTTTTGTTGGCTTGTTGGGTTGTTGACTTGTTGGTTTGTTAGTTTGTTTGCTTGTTGGTTTGTTGGTTTGTTTGTTTGTTGGTTTGTTGGTTTGTTGGTTTGTTGGTTTGTTGGTTTGTTGGCTTGTTCGTTTGTTCGTTTGTTGGTTTGTTGGTTTGTTAGTTTTTTGGTTTGTTGGTTTTTTGGTTTGTTAGCTTGTTGGTTTGTTGGTTTGTTGGTTTGTTGGTTTGTTGGTTTGTTGGTTTGTTGGTTTGTTGGTTTGTTGGTTCGTTTGTTGGTTTGTTTGTTTGTTGGCTTGTTGGTTTGTTGGTTTGTTCGTTTGTTGGTTTGTTCGTTTGTTGGTTTGTTGGTTTGTTGGTTTGTTGGTTTGTTTATTTGTTGGTTTGTTCGTTTGTTGGCTTGTTGGTTTGTTGGTTTGTTGGTTTGTTGGTTTGTTGGTTTGTTGAATTGTTGGCTTGTTGGCTTGTTGGTTTGTTGGTTCGTTGGTTTGTTGGTTTGTTGGTTCGTTTGTTGGTTTGTTTGCTTGTTGGCTTGTTGGTTTGTTGGTTTGTTCGTTTGTTGGTTTGTTGGTTTGTTCGTTTGTTGGTTTGTTGGTTTGTTGGTTTCTTGGTTTCTTGGTTTGTTGGTTTGTTGGTTTGTTGGCTTGTTGGTTTGTTGGCTTGTTGGTTTGTTGGTTTGTTGGTTTGTTCGTTTGTTGGTTTGTTGGTTTGTTGGTTTGTTGGTTTGTTGGTTTGTTGGTTTGTTGGTTTGTTGGCTTGTTGGTTTTTTGGTTTGTTGGCTTGTTGGCTTGTTGGTTTGTTCGTTTGTTGGTTTGTTGGTTTGTTGGTTTGTTGGTTTGTTGGTTTGTTGGTTTGTTGGTTTGTTGGTTTGTTGGCTTGTTGGCTTGTTGGCTTGTGGGCTTGTTGGTTTGTTGGTTTGTTCGTTTGTTGGTTTGTTGGTTTGTTGGTTTGTTGGTTTGTTGGTTTGTTGGTTTGTTGGTTTGTTGGTTTGTTGGTTTGTTGGTTTGTTGGTTTGTTGGTTTGTTGGTTTGTTGGTTTGTTGGTTTGTTGATTTGTTGGTTTGTTGGTTTGTTGGTTTGTTAGTTTGTTGGTTTGTTGGTTTGTTGGTTTGTTGGTTTGTTGGTTTGTTGGTTTGTTGGTTTGTTGGTTTGTTGGTTTGCTGGTTTGTTATTTTGTTGGTTTGTTGGTTTGTTGGTTTGTTGGTTTGTTGGTTTGTTGGTTTGTTGGTTTGTTGGTTTGTTGGTTTGTTGGTTTGTTGGTTTGTTGGTTTGTTGGTTTGTTGGTTTGTTGGTTTGTTGGTTTGTTTGTTTGTTGGTTTAAAGGTTTATTTGTTTGTTGGTTTATTGGTTTGTTGGTTTGTTCGTTTGTTGGTTTGTTGGTTTGTTGGTTTGTTGGTTTGTTGGTTTGTTGGTTTGTTGGTTTGTTGGCTTGTTCGTTTGTTGGTTTTTTGGTTTGTTGGTTTGTTGGCTTATTGGTTTTTTGGTTTGTTGGCTTGTTGGCTTGTTGGTTTGTTCGTTTGTTGGTTTGTAGGCTTGTTGGCTTGTTGGTTTGTTGGTTTGTTCGTTTGTTGGTTTGTTGGTTGGTTGGTTTGTTGGTTTGTTGGTGTGCTGGTTTGTTGGTTTGTTCGTTTGTTGGTTTTTGTTTGTTCGTTTGTTGGTTTGTTGGTTTGTTGGTTTGTTGGTTTGTTGGTTTGTTGGTTTGTTGGTTTGTTGGTTTGTTGGTTTGTTGGTTTGTTGGTTTGTTGGTTTGTTGGTTTGTTGGTTTGTTGGTTTGTTGGTTTGTTGGTTTGTTGGTTTGTTGGTTTGTTGGTTTGTTGGTTTGTTGGTTTGTTGGTTTGTTGGTTTGTTGGTTTGTTCGTTTGTTGGCTTGTTGGTTTGTTGGCTTGTTGGCTTGTTGGTTTGTTGGTTTGTTCGTTTGTTCGTTTGTTCGTTTGTTGGTTTGTTGGTTTGTTGGTTTGTTGGTTTGTTGGTTTGTTGGTTTGTTGGTTTGTTGGTTTGTTGGTTTGTTGGTTTGTTGGTTTGTTGGTTTGTTCGTTTGTTGGTTTGTTTGTTTTGTTGGTTTGTTGGTTTGTTGGTTTGTTGGTTTGTTGGTTTGTTGGTTTGTTGGCTTGTTGGCTTGTGGGCTTGTTGGTTTGTTGGTTTGTTCGTTTGTTGGTTTGTTGGTTTGTTGGTTTGTTGGTTTGTTGGTTTGTTGGTTTGTTGGTTTGTTGGTTTGTTGGTTTGTTGGTTTGTTGGTTTGTTGGTTTGTTGGTTTGTTGGTTTGTTGGTTTGTTGGTTTGTTGGTTTGTTGGTTTGTTGGTTTGTTGGTTTGTTGGTTTGTTGGTTTGTTGGTTTGTTGGTTTGTTGGTTTGTTGGTTTGTCGGTTTGTTGGTTTGCTGGTTTGTTATTTTGTTGGTTTGTTGGTTTGTTGGTTTGTTGGTTTGTTGGTTTGTTGGCTTGTTGGCTTGTTGGTTTGTTCGTTTGTTGGTTTGTAGGCTTGTTGGCTTGTTGGTTTGTTGGTTTGTTCGTTTGTTGGTTTGTTGGTTGGTTGGTTTGTTGGTTTGTTGGTGTGCTGGTTTGTTGGTTTGTTCGTTTGTTGGTTTTTGTTTGTTCGTTTGTTGGTTTGTTGGTTTGTTGGTTTGTTGGTTTGTTGGTTTGTTGGTTTGTTGGTTTGTTGGTTTGTTGGTTTGTTGGTTTGTTGGTTTGTTGGTTTGTTGGTTTGTTGGTTTGTTGGTTTGTTGGTTTGTTGGTTTGTTGGTTTGTTGGTTTGTTGGTTTGTTGGTTTGTTGGTTTGTTGGTTTGTTGGTTTGTTGGTTTGTTCGTTTGTTGGCTTGTTGGTTTGTTGGCTTGTTGGCTTGTTGGTTTGTTGGTTTGTTCGTTTGTTCGTTTGTTCGTTTGTTGGTTTGTTGGTTTGTTGGTTTGTTGGTTTGTTGGTTTGTTGGTTTGTTGGTTTGTTGGTTTGTTGGTTTGTTGGTTTGTTGGTTTGTTGGTTTGTTCGTTTGTTGGTTTGTTTGTTTTGTTGGTTTGTTGGTTTGTTGGTTTGTTGGTTTGTTGGTTTGTTGGCTTGTTGGCTTGTGGGCTTGTTGGTTTGTTGGTTTGTTCGTTTGTTGGTTTGTTGGTTTGTTGGTTTGTTGGTTTGTTGGTTTGTTGGTTTGTTGGTTTGTTGGTTTGTTGGTTTGTTGGTTTGTTGGTTTGTTGGTTTGTTGGTTTGTTGGTTTGTTGGTTTGTTGGTTTGTTGGTTTGTTGGTTTGTTGGTTTGTTGGTTTGTTGGTTTGTTGGTTTGTTGGTTTGTTGGTTTGTTGGTTTGTTGGTTTGTCGGTTTGTTGGTTTGCTGGTTTGTTATTTTGTTGGTTTGTTGGTTTGTTGGTTTGTTGGTTTGTTGGTTTGTTGGTTTGTTGGTTTGTTGGTTTGTTGGTTTGTTGGTTTGTTGGTTTGTTGGTTTGTTGGTTTGTTGGTTTGTTGGTTTGTAGGTTTATTTGTTTGTTGGTTTATTGGTTTGTTGGTTTGTTCGTTTGTTGGTTTGTTGGTTTGTTGGTTTGTTGGTTTGTTGGTTTGTTGGTTTGTTGGGTTGTTGGTTTTTTGGTTAATTGGTTTGTTGGCTTGTTGGTTTTTTGGTTTGTTGGCTTGTTGGCTTGTTGGTTTGTTCGTTTGTTGGTTTGTAGGCTTGTTGGCTTGTTGGTTTGTTGGTTTGTTCGTTTGTTGGTTTGTTGGTTGGTTGGTTTGTTGGTTTGTTGGTGTGTTGGTTTGTTGGTTTGTTCGTTTGTTGGTTTTTGTTTGTTCGTTTGTTGGTTTGTTAGTTTGTTGGTTTGTTGGTTTGTTGGTTTGTTGGTTTGTTGGTTTGTTGGTTTGTTGGTTTGTTGGTTTGTTGGTTTGTTGGTTTGTTGGTTTGTTGGTTTGTTGGTTTGTTTGTTGTTTTGTTTGTTTGTTGGCTTTTTGGTTTGTTGGTTTGTTCGTTTGTTGGTTTGTTGGTTTGTTGGTTTGTTGGTTTGTGTGTTTGTTTGTTTGATGGTTTGTTCGTTTGTTGGCTTGTTGGTTTGTTGGCTTGTTGGTTTGTTGGTTTGTTGGTTTGTTGGGTTGTTGGTTTGTTGGTTTGTTGGTTTGTTGGTTTGCTGGTTTGTTGGTTTGTTGGTTTGTTGGCTTGTTGGGTTGTTGACTTGTTGGTTTGTTAGTTTGTTTGCTTGTTGGTTTGTTGGTTTGTTTGTTTGTTGGTTTGTTGGTTTGTTGGTTTGTTGGTTTGTTGGCTTGTTCGTTTGTTGGTTTGTTGGTTTTTTGGTTTGTTGGTTTTTTGGTTTGTTAGCTTGTTGGTTTGTTGGTTTGTTGGTTTGTTGGTTTGTTGGTTTGTTGGTTTGTTGCTTTGTTGCTTTGTTGGTTTGTTCGATTGTTGGCTTGTTGGTTTGTTGGCTTGTTGGCTTGTTGGTTAGTTGGTTTGTTTGTTTGTTTGTTTGTTCGTTTGTTCGTTTGTTGGTTTGTTGGTTTGTTGGTTTGTTGGTTTGTTGGTTTGTTGGTTTGTTGGTTTGTTGGTTTGTTGGTTTGTTGGTTTGTTGGTTTGTTGGTTCGTTGGTTCGTTTGTTGGTTTGTTTGTTTGTTGGCTTGTTGGTTTGTTGGTTTGTTCTTTTGTTGGTTTGTTGGTTTGTTGGTTTGTTGGTTTGTTGGTTTGTTGGTTTGTTTATTTGTTGGTTTGTTCGTTTGTTGGCTTGTTGGTTTGTTGGTTTGTTGGTTTGTTGATTTGTTAGCTTGTTGGCTTGTGGGCTTGTTGGTTTGTTGGTTTGTTGGTTTGTTGGTTTGTTGGTTTGTTGCTTTGTTGATTTATTCGATTGTTGGCTTGTTGGTTTGTTGGCTTGTTGGCTTGTTGGTTTGTTGGTTTGTTTGTTTGTTTGTTTGTTCGTTTGTTCGTTTGTTCGTTTGTTGGTTTGTTGGTTTGTTGGTTTGTTGGTTTGTTGGTTTGTTGGTTTGTTGGTTTGTTGGTTTGTTGGTTTGTTGGTTTGTTGGTTTGTTGGTTTGTTGGTTTGTTTATTTGTTGGTTTGTTCGTTTGTTGGCTTGTTGGTTTGTTGGTTTGTTCGTTTGTTGGTTTGTTGGTTTGTTGGTTTGTTGGTTTGTTGGTTTGTTGGTTTGTTGGTTTGTTTATTTGTTGGTTTGTTCGTTTGTTGGCTTGTTGGTTTGTTGGTTTGTTGGTTCGTTGGTTTGTTGGTTTGTTAGTTCGTTTGTTGGTTTGTTTGTTTGTTGGCTTGTTGGTTTGTTGGTTTGTTCGTTTGTTGGTTTGTTGGTTTGTTCGTTTGTTGGTTTGTTGGTTTGTTGGTTTGTTGGTTTCTTGGTGTGTTGGTTTGTTGGTTTGTTGGCTTGTTGGTTTGTTGGCTTGTTGGTTTGTTGGTTTGTTGGTTTGTTGGTTTGTTCGTTTGTTGGTTTGTTCGTTTGTTGGTTTGTTGGTTTGTTGGTTTGTTGGCTTGTTGGTTTTTTGGTTTGTTGGCTTGTTGGCTTGTTGGTTTGTTCGTTTGTTGGTTTGTTGGCTTGTTGGCTTGTTGGTTTGTTGGTTTGTTGGTTTGTTGGCTTGTTGGTTTTTTGGTTTGTTGGCTTGTTAGCTTGTTGGTTTGTTCGTTTGTTGGTTTGTTGGTTTGTTGGTTTGTTGGTTTGTTGGTTTGTTGGCTTGTTGGTTTGTTGGCTTGTTGGCTTGTGGGCTTGTTGGTTTGTTGGTTTGTTGGTTTGCTGGTTTGTTGGTTTGTTGGTTTGTTGGTTTGTTGGTTTGTTGGTTTGTTGGTTTGTTGATTTGTTGGTTTGTTGGTTTGTTGGTTTGTTGGTTTGTTGGTTTGTTGGTTTGTTGGTTTGTTGGTTTGTTGGTTTGTTGGTTTGTTGGTTTGTTGGTTTGTTGGTTTGTTGGTTTGTTGGTTTGTTGGTTTGTTGGTTTGTTGGTTTGTTGGTTTGTTGGTTTGTTGGTTTGTTGGTTTGTTGGTTTGTTGGTTTGTTGGTTTGTTGGTTTGTTGGTTTGTTGGTTTGGTGGTTTGTTGGTTTGTTGGTTTGTTGGTTTGTTGGTTTGTTGGTTTGTTGGTTTGTTGGTTTGTTGGTTTGTTGGTTTGTTGGTTTGTAGGTTTATTTGTTTGTTGGTTTATTGGTTTGTTGGTTTGTTCGTTTGTTGGTTTGTTGGTTTGTTGGTTTGTTGGTTTGTTGGTTTGTTGGTTTGTTGGCTTGTTCGTTTGTTGGTTTTTTGGTTTGTTGGTTTGTTGGCTTGTTGGTTTTTTGGTTTGTTGGCTTGTTGGCTTGTTGGTTTGTTCGTTTGTTGGTTTGTAGGCTTGTTGGCTTGTTGGTTTGTTGGTTTGTTCGTTTGTTGGTTTGTTGGTTTGTTGGTTTGTTGGTTTGTTGGTTTGTTGGTTTGTTTATTTGTTGGTTTGTTCGTTTGTTGGCTTGTTGGTTTGTTGGTTTGTTGGTTTGTTGGTTTGTTGGTTTGTTGAATTGTTGGCTTGTTGGCTTGTTGGTTTGTTGGTTCGTTGGTTTGTTGGTTTGTTGGTTCGTTTGTTGGTTTGTTTGCTTGTTGGCTTGTTGGTTTGTTGGTTTGTTCGTTTGTTGGTTTGTTGGTTTGTTCGTTTGTTGGTTTGTTGGTTTGTTGGTTTGTTGGTTTCTTGGTTTGTTGGTTTGTTGGTTTGTTGGCTTGTTATTTTGTTGGCTTATTGGTTTGTTGGTTTGTTGGTTTGTTGGTTTGTTCGTTTGTTGGTTTGTTGGTTTGTTGGTTTGTTGGTTTGTTGGTTTGTTGGTTTGTTGGCTTGTTGGTTTTTTGGTTTGTTGGCTTGTTGGCTTGTTGGTTTCTTCGTTTGTTGGTTTGTTGGTTTGTTGGTTTGTTGGTTTGTTGGTTTGTTGGTTTGTTGGTTTGTTGGCTTGTTGGCTTGTGGGCTTGTTGGTTTGTTGGTTTGTTCGTTTGTTGGTTTGTTGGTTTGTTGGTTTGTTGGTTTGTTGGTTTGTTGGTTTGATGGTTTGTTGGTTTGTTGGTTTGTTGGTTTGTTGGTTTGATGGTTTGTTGGTTTGTTGGTTTGTTGGTTTGTTGGTTTGTTGGTTTGTTGGTTTGTTGGTTTGTTGGTTTGTTGGTTTGTTGGTTTGTTGGTTTGTTGGTTTGTTGGTTTGTTGGTTTGTTGGTTTGTTGGTTTGTTGGTTTGTTGGTTTGCTGGTTTGTTATTTTGTTGGTTTGTTGGTTTGTTGGTTTGTTGGTTTGTTGGTTTGTTGGTTTGTTGGTTTGTTGGTTTGTTGGTTTGTTGGTTTGTTGGTTTGTTGGTTTGTTGGTTTGTTGGTTTGTAGGTTTAATTGTTTGTTGGTTTATTGGTTTGTTGGTTTGTTCGTTTGTTGGTTTGTTGGTTTGTTGGTTTGTTGGTTTGTTGGTTTGTTGGTTTGTTGGCTTGTTCGTTTGTTGGTTTTTTGGTTTGTTGGTTTGTTGGCTTGTTGGTTTTTTGGTTTGTTGGCTTGTTGGCTTGTTGGTTTGTTCGTTTGTTGGTTTGTAGGCTTGTTGGCTTGTTGGTTTGTTGGTTTGTTCGTTTGTTGGTTTGTTCGTTTGTTGGTTTTTGTTTGTTCGTTTGTTGGTTTGTTGGTTTGTTGGTTTGTTGGTTTGTTGGTTTGTTGGTTTGTTGGTTTGTTGGTTTGTTGGTTTGTTGGTTTGTTGGTTTGTTGGTTTGTTGGTTTGTTGGTTTGTTGGTTTGTTGGTTTGTTGGTTTGTTGGTTTGTTGGTTTGTTGGTTTGTTGGTTTGTTGGTTTGTTGGTTTGTTCGTTTGTTGGTTTGTTGGTTTGTTGGTTTGTTGGTTTGTTGGTTTGTTGGTTTGTTGGCTTGTTGGCTTGTGCGCTTGTTGGTTTGTTGGTTTGTTCGTTTGTTGGTTTGTTGGTTTGTGGGTTTGTTGGTTTGTTGGTTTGTTGGTTTGTTGGTTTGTTGGTTTGTTGGTTTGTTGGTTTGTTGGTTTGTTGGTTTGTTGGTTTGTTGGTTTGTTGGTTTGTTGGCTTGTTGGTTTGTTGGTTTGTTGGTTTGTTGGTTTGTTGGTTTGTTGGTTTGTTGGTTTGTTGGTTTGTTGGTTTGTTGGTTTGTTGGTTTGCTGGTTTGTTATTTTGTTGGTTTGTTGGTTTGTTGGTTTGTTGGTTTGTTGGTTTGTTGGTTTGTTGGTTTGTTGGTTTGTTGGTTTGTTGGTTTGTTGGTTTGTTGGTTTGTTGGTTTGTTGGTTTGTAGGTTTATTTGTTTGTTGGTTTATTGGTTTGTTGGTTTGTTCGTTTGTTGGTTTGTTGGTTTGTTGGTTTGTTGGTTTGTTGGTTTGTTGGTTTGTTGGCTTGTTCGTTTGTTGGTTTTTTGGTTTGTTGGTTTGTTGGCTTGTTGGTTTTTTGGTTTGTTGGCTTGTTGGCTTGTTGGTTTGTTCGTTTGTTGGTTTGTAAGCTTGTTGGCTTGTTGGTTTGTTGGTTTGTTCGTTTGTTGGTTTGTTGGTTGGTTGGTTTGTTGGTTTGTTGGTGTGTTGGTTTGTTGGTTTGTTCGTTTGTTGGTTTTTGTTTGTTCGTTTGTTGGTTTGTTGGTTTGTTGGTTTGTTGGTTTGTTGGTTTGTTGGTTTGTTGGTTTGTTGGTTTGTTGGTTTGTTGGTTTGTTGGTTTGTTGGTTTGTTGGTTTGTTGGTTTGTTGGTTTGTTGGTTTGTTGGTTTGTTGGTTTGTTCGTTTGTTGGCTTGTTGGTTTGTTGGCTTGTTGGCTTGTTGGTTTGTTGGTTTGTTTGTTTGTTGGTTTGTTCGTTTGTTCGTTTGTTGGTTTGTTGGTTTGTTGGTTTGTTGGTTTGTTGGTTTGTTGGTTTGTTGGTTTGTTGGTTTGTTGGTTTGTTGGTTTGTTGGTTTGTTGGTTTGTTGGTTTGTTGGTTTGTTTGTTGGTTTGTTTGTTTGTTGGCTTTTTGGTTTGTTGGTTTGTTCGTTTGTTGGTTTGTTGGTTTGTTGGTTTGTTGGTTTGTTGGTTTGTTGGTTTGTTGGTTTGTTTGTTTGTTGGTTTGTTCGTTTGTTGGCTTGTTGGTTTGTTGGCTTGTTGGTTTGTTGGTTTGTTGGTTTGTTGGGTTGTTGGTTTTTTGGTTTGTTGGTTTGTTGGTTTGTTGGTTTGTTGGTTTGTTGGTTTGTTGGTTTGTTGGCTTGTTGGGTTGTTGACTTGTTGGTTTGTTAGTTTGTTTGCTTGTTGGTTTGTTGGTTTGTTTGTTTGTTGGTTTGTTGGTTTGTTGGTTTGTTGGTTTGTAGGCTTGTTCGTTTGTTGGTTTGTTGGTTTTTTGGTTTGTTGGTTTTTTGGTTTGTTAGCTTGTTGGTTTGTTGGTTCGTTGGTTTGTTGGTTTGTTGGTTTGTTGGTTTGTTGGTTTGTTGGTTTGTTGGTTTGTTGCTTTGCTGGTTTGTTCGATTGTTGGCTTGTTGGTTTGTTGGCTTGTTGGCTTGTTGGTTTGTTGGTTTGTTTGTTTGTTTGTTTGTTCGTTTGTTCGTTTGTTGGTTTGTTGGTTTGTTGGTTTGTTGGTTTGTTGGTTTGTTGGTTTGTTGGTTTGTTGGTTTGTTGGTTTGTTGGTTTGTTGGTTCGTTTGTTGGTTTGTTTGTTTGTTGGCTTGTTGGTTTGTTGGTTTGTTCGTTTGTTGGTTTGTTGGTTTGTTGGTTTGTTGGTTTGTTGGTTTGTTGGTTTGTTGGTTTGTTTATTTGTTGGTTTGTTCGTTTGTTGGCTTGTTGGTTTGTTGGTTTGTTGGTTTGTTGGTTTGTTGATTTGTTAGCTTGTTGGCTTGTTGGTTTGTTGGTTCGTTGGTTTGTTGGTTTGTTAGTTCGTTTGTTTGTTTGTTTGTTTGTTTGTTTGTTGGCTTGTTGGTTTGTTGGTTTGTTCGTTTGTTGGTTTGTTGGTTTGTTCGTTTGTTGGTTTGTTGGTTTGTTGGTTTGTTGGTTTCTTGGTTTGTTGGTTTGTTGGCTTGTTGGTTTGTTGGCTTGTTGGTTTGTTGGTTTGTTGGTTTGTTGGTTTGTTCGTTTGTTGGTTTGTTCGTTTGTTGGTTTGTTGGTTTGTTGGTTTGTTGGCTTGTTGGTTTTTTGGTTTGTTGGCTTGTTGGCTTGTTGGTTTGTTCGTTTGTTGGTTTGTTGGCTTGTTGGCTTGTTTGTTTGTTGGTTTGTTGGTTTGTTGGTTTGTTGGCTTGTTGGTTTTCTGGTTTGTTGGCTTGTTAGCTTGTTGGTTTGTTCGTTTGTTGGTTTGTTGGTTTGTTGGTTTGTTGGTTTGTTGGCTTGTTGGTTTGTTGGCTTGTTGGCTTGTGGGCTTGTTGGTTTATTGGTTTGTTGGTTTGTTGGTTTGTTGGTTTGTTGGTTTGTTGGTTTGTTGGTTTGTAGGTTTGTTGGTTTGTTGGTTTGTTGGTTTGTTCGTTTGTTGGTTTTTGTTTGTTCGTTTGTTGGTTTGTTGGTTTGTTGGTTTGTTGGTTTGTTGGTTTGTTGGTTTGTTGGTTTGTTGGTTTGTTGGTTTGTTGGTTTGTTGGTTTGTTGGTTTGTTGGTTTGTTGGTTTGTTGGTTTGTTGGTTTGTTCGTTTGTTGGCTTGTTGGTTTGTTGGCTTGTTGGCTTGTTGGTTTGTTGGTTTGTTTGTTTGTTGGTTTGTTCGTTTGTTCGTTTGTTGGTTTGTTGGTTTGTTGGTTTGTTGGTTTGTTGGTTTGTTGGTTTGTTGGTTTGTTGGTTTGTTGGTTTGTTGGTTTGTTGGTTTGTTGGTTTGTTGGTTTGTTGGTTTGTTGGTTTGTTTGTTGGTTTGTTTGTTTGTTGGCTTTTTGGTTTGTTGGTTTGTTCGTTTGTTGGTTTGTTGGTTTGTTAGTTTGTTGGTTTGTTGGTTTGTTGGTTTGTTGGTTTGTTGGTTTGTTGGTTTGTTGCTTTGTTGGTTTGTTCGATTGTTGGCTTGTTGGTTTGTTGGCTTGTTGGCTTGTTGGTTTGTTGGTTTGTTTGTTTGTTTGTTTGTTCGTTTGTTCGTTTGTTGGTTTGTTGGTTTGTTGGTTTGTTGGTTTGTTGGTTTGTTGGTTTGTTGGTTTGTTGGTTTGTTGGTTTGTTGGTTTGTTGGTTCGTTTGTTGGTTTGTTTGTTTGTTGGCTTGTTGGTATGTTGGTTTGTTCGTTTGTTGGTTTGTTGGTTTGTTGGTTTGTTTGTTTGTTGGTTTGTTCGTTTGTTCGTTTGTTGGTTTGTTGGTTTGTTGGTTTGTTGGTTTGTTGGTTTGTTGGTTTGTTGGTTTGTTGGTTTGTTGGTTTGTTGGTTTGTTGGTTTGTTGGTTTGTTGGTTTGTTGGTTTGTTGGTTTGTTTGTTGGTTTGTTTGTTTGTTGGCTTTTTGGTTTGTTGGTTTGTTCGTTTGTTGGTTTGTTGGTTTGTTGGTTTGTTGGTTTGTTGGTTTGTTTGTTTGTTGGTTTGTTCGTTTGTTGGCTTGTTGGTTTGTTGGCTTGTTGGTTTGTTGGTTTGTTGGTTTGTTGGGTTGTTGGTTTGTTGGTTTGTTGGTTTGTTGGTTTGTTGGTTTGTTGGTTTGTTGGTTTGTTGGCTTGTTGGGTTGTTGACTTGTTGGTTTGTTAGTTTGTTTGCTTGTTGGTTTGTTGGTTTGTTTGTTTGTTGGTTTGTTGGTTTGTTGGTTTGTTGGTTTGTTGGCTTGTTCGTTTGTTGGTTTGTTGGTTTTTTGGTTTGTTGGTTTTTTGGTTTGTTAGCTTGTTGGTTTGTTGGTTCGTTGGTTTGTTGGTTTGTTGGTTTGTTGGTTTGTTGGTTTGTTGGTTTGTTGGTTTGTTGCTTTGTTGGTTTGTTCGATTGTTGGCTTGTTGGTTTGTTGGCTTGTTGGCTTGTTGGTTTGTTGGTTTGTTTGTTTGTTTGTTTGTTCGTTTGTTCGTTTGTTGGTTTGTTGGTTTGTTGGTTTGTTGGTTTGTTGGTTTGTTGGTTTGTTGGTTTGTTGGTTTGTTGGTTTGTTGGTTTGTTGGTTTGTTGGTTTGTTGGTTTGTTGGTTCGTTTGTTGGTTTGTTTGTTTGTTGGCTTGTTGGTTTGTTGGTTTGTTCGTTTGTTGGTTTGTTGGTTTGTTGGTTTGTTGGTTTGTTGGTTTGTTGGTTTGTTTATTTGTTGGTTTGTTCGTTTGTTGGCTTGTTGGTTTGTTGGTTTGTTGGTTTGTTGGTTTGTTGGTTTGTTGGTTTGTTGATTTGTTAGCTTGTTGGCTTGTTGGTTTGTTGGTTCGTTGGTTTGTTGGTTTGTTAGTTCGTTTGTTTGTTTGTTTGTTTGTTTATTTGTTGGCTTGTTGGTTTGTTGGTTTGTTCGTTTGTTGGTTTGTTGGTTTGTTCGTTTGTTGGTTTGTTGGTTTGTTGGTTTGTTGGTTTCTTGGTTTGTTGGTTTGTTGGTTTGTTGGCTTGTTGGTTTGTTGGCTTGTTGGTTTGTTGGTTTGTTGGTTTGTTGGTTTGTTCGTTTGTTGGTTTGTTCGTTTGTTGGTTTGTTGGTTTGTTGGTTTGTTGGCTTGTTGGTTTTTTGCTTTGTTGGCTTGTTGGCTTGTTGGTTTGTTCGTTTGTTGGTTTGTTGGCTTGTTGGCTTGTTGGTTTGTTGGTTTGTTGGTTTGTTGGCTTGTTGGTTTTCTGGTTTGTTGGCTTGTTAGCTTGTTGGTTTGTTCGTTTGTTGGTTTGTTGGTTTGTTGGTTTGTTGGTTTGTTGGCTTGTTGGTTTGTTGGCTTGTTGGCTTGTGGGCTTGTTGGTTTATTGGTTTGTTGGTTTGTTGGTTTGTTGGTTTGTTGGTTTGTTGGTTTGTTGGTTTGTTGGTTTGTAGGTTTGTTGGTTTGTTGGTTTGTTGGTTTGTTGGTTTGTTGGTTTGTTGGTTTGTTGGTTTGTTGGTTTGTTGGTTTGTTGGTTTGTTGGTTTGTTGGTTTGTTGGTTTGTTGGTTTGTTGGTTTGTTGGTTTGTTGGTTTGTTGGTTTGTTGGTTTCTTGGTTTGTTGGTTTGTTGGTTTGTTGGCTTGTTGGTTTGTTGGCTTGTTGGTTTGTTGGTTTGTTGGTTTGTTGGTTTGTTCGTTTGTTGGTTTGTTCGTTTGTTGGTTTGTTGGTTTGTTGGTTTGTTGGCTTGTTGGTTTTTTGGTTTGTTGGCTTGTTGGCTTGTTGGTTTGTTCGTTTGTTGGTTTGTTGGCTTGTTGGCTTGTTGGTTTGTTGGTTTGTTGGTTTGTTGGATTGTTGGTTTTCTGGTTTGTTGGCTTGTTAGCTTGTTGGTTTGTTCGTTTGTTGGTTTGTTGGTTTGTTGGTTTGTTGGTTTGTTGGCTTGTTGGTTTGTTGGCTTGTTGGCTTGTGGGCTTGTTGGTTTATTGGTTTGTTGGTTTGTTGGTTTGTTGGTTTGTTGGTTTGTTGGTTTGTTGGTTTGTTGGTTTGTTGGTTTGTAGGTTTGTTGGTTTGTTGGTTTGTTGGTTTGTTGGTTTGTTGGTTTGTTGGTTTGTTGGTTTGTTGGTTTGTTGGTTTGTTGGTTTGTTGGTTTGTTGGTTTGTTGGTTTGTTGGTTTGTTGGTTTGTTGGTTTGTTGGTTTGTTGGTTTGTTGGTTTGTTGGTTTGTTGGTTTGTTGGTTTGTTGGTTTGTTGGTTTGTTGGTTTGGTGGTTTGTTGGTTTGTTGGTTTGTTGGTTTGTTGGTTTGTTGGTTTGTTGGTTTGTTGGTTTGTTGGTTTGTTGGTTTGTTGGTTTGTTGGTTTGTTGGTTTGTTGGTTTGTTGGTTTCTAGGTTTATTTGTTTGTTGGTTAATTGGTTTGTTGGTTTGTTCGTTTGTTGGTTTGTTGGTTTGTTGGTTTGTTGGTTTGTTGGTTTGTTGGTTTGTTGGCTTGTTCGTTTGTTGGTTTTTTGGTTTGTTGGTTTGTTGGCTTGTTGGTTTTTTGGTTTGTTGGCTTGTTGGCTTGTTGGTTTGTTCGTTTGTTGGTTTGTAGGTTTGTTGGCTTGTTGGTTTGTTGGTTTGTTCGTTTGTTGGTTTGTTGGTTGGTTGGTTTGTTGGTTTGTTGGTGTGTTGGTTTGTTGGTTTGTTCGTTTGTTGGTTTTTGTTTGTTCGTTTGTTGGTTTGTTGGTTTGTTGGTTTGTTGGTTTGTTGGTTTGTTGGTTTGTTGGTTTGTTGGTTTGTTGGTTTGTTGGTTTGTTGGTTTGTTGGTTTGTTGGTTTGTTGGTTTGTTGGTTTGTTGGTTTGTTGGTTTGTTGGTTTGTTGGTTTGTTGGTTTGTTGGTTTGTTGGGTTGTTCGTTTGTTGGCTTGTTGGTTTGTTGGCTTGTTGGCTTGTTGGTTTGTTGGTTTGTTTGTTTGTTGGTTTGTTCGTTTGTTCGTTTGTTGGTTTGTTGGTTTGTTGGTTTGTTGGTTTGTTGGTTTGTTGGTTTGTTGGTTTGTTGGTTTGTTGGTTTGTTGGTTTGTTGGTTTGTTGGTTTGTTGGTTTGTTGGTTTGTTTGTTGGTTTGTTTGTTTGTTGGCTTTTTGGTTTGTTCGTTTGTTGGTTTGTTGGTTTGTTGGTTTGTTGGTTTGTTGGTTTGTTTGTTTGTTGGTTTGTTCGTTTGTTGGCTTGTTGGTTTGTTGGCTTGTTGGTTTGTTGGTTTGTTGGTTTGTTGGTTTGTTGGTTTGTTGGTTTGTTGGTTTGTTGGTTTGTTGGTTTGTTGGTTTGTTGGTTTGTTGGTTTGTTGGTTTGTTGGTTTGTTGGTTTGTTTGTTGGTTTGTTTGTTTGTTGGCTTTTTGGTTTGTTCGTTTGTTGGTTTGTTGGTTTGTTGGTTTGTTGGTTTGTTGGTTTGTTTGTTTGTTGGTTTGTTCGTTTGTTGGCTTGTTGGTTTGTTGGCTTGTTGGTTTGTTGGTTTGTTGGTTTGTTGGTTTGTTGGTTTGTTGGTTTGTTGGTTTGTTGGTTTGTTGGTTTGTTGGTTTGTTGGTTTGTTGGTTTGTTGGTTTGTTGGTTTGTTGGCTTGTTGGGTTGTTGACTTGTTGGTTTGTTAGTTTGTTTGCTTGTTGGTTTGTTGGTTTGTTTGTTTGTTTGTATGTTGGTTTGTTGGTTTGTTGGTTTGTTGGTTTGTTGGCTTGTTCGTTTGTTGGTTTGTTGGTTTTTTGGTTTGTTGGTTTTTTGGTTTGTTAGCTTGTTGGTTTGTTGGTTTGTTGGTTTGTTGGTTAGTTTGTTTGTTGGCTTGTTGGTTTGTTGGTTTGTTGGTTTGTTGGTTTGTTGGTTTGTTGGTTTGTTGGTTTGTTGGTTTGTTGGTTTGTTTATTTGCTGGTTTGTTCGTTTGTTGGCTTGTTGGTTTGTTGGTTTGTTGGTTTGTTGGTTTGTTGGTTTGTTGATTTGTAAGCTTGTTGGCTTGTTGGTTTGTTGGTTCGTTGGTTTGTTGGTTTGTTAGTTCGTTTGTTGGTTTGTTTGTTTGTTGGCTTGTTGGTTTCTTGGTTTGTTCGTTTGTTGGTTTGTTGGTTTGTTCGTTTGTTGGTTTGTTGGTTTGTTGGTTTGTTGGTTTCTTGGTTTGTTGGTTTGTTGGTTTGTTGGCTTGTTGGTTTGTTGGCTTGTTGGTTTGTTGGTTTGTTGGTTTGTTGGTTTGTTCGTTTGTTGGTTTGTTCGTTTGTTGGTTTGTTGGTTTGTTGGTTTGTTGGCTTGTTGGTTTTTTGGTTTGTTTGCTTGTTGGCTTGTTGGTTTGTTCGTTTGTTGGTTTGTTGGCTTGTTTGCTTGTTGGTTTGTTGGTTTGTTGGTTTGTTGGCTTGTTGGTTTTTTGGTTTGTTGGCTTGTTGGCTTGTTGGGTTGTTCGTTTGTTGGTTTGTTGGTTTGTTGGTTTGTTGGTTTGTTGGTTTGTTGGTTTGTTGGTTTGTTGGTTTGTTGGTTTGTTGGTTTGTTGGTTTGTTGGTTTGTTGGTTTGTTGGTTTGTTGGTTTGTTGGTTTGTTGGTTTGTTGGTTTGGTGGTTTGTTGGTTTGTTGGTTTGTTGGTTTGTTGGTTTGTTGGTTTGTTGGTTTGTTGGTTTGTTGGTTTGTTGGTTTGTTGGTTTGTTGGTTTGTTGGTTTGTTGGTTTGTTGGCTTGTTCGTTTGTTGGTTTTTTGGTTTGTTGGTTTGTTGGTTTTTTGGTTTGTTGGCTTGTTGGCTTGTTGGTTTGTTCGTTTGTTGGTTTGTAGGCTTGTTGGCTTGTTGGTTTGTTGCTTTGTTCGTTTGTTGGTTTGTTGGTTGGTTGGTTTGTTGGTTTGTTGGTGTGTTGGTTTGTTGGTTTGTTCGTTTGTTGGTTTTTGTTTGTTGGTTTGTTGGTTTGTTGGTTTGTTGGTTTGTTGGTTTGTTGGTTTGTTGGTTTGTTGGTTTGTTGGTTTGTTGGTTTGTTGGTTTGTTGGTTTGTTGGTTTGTTGGTTTGTTGGATTGTTGGTTTGTTGGTTTGTTGGTTTGCTGGTTTGTTGGTTTGTTGGTTTGTTGGTTTGTTGGTTTGTTCGTTTGTTGGCTTGTTGGTTTGTTGGCTTGTTGGCTTGTTGGTTTGTTGGTTTGTTTGTTTGTTGGTTTGTTCGTTTGTTCGTTTGTTGGTTTGTTGGTTTGTTGGTTTGTTGGTTTGTTGGTTTGTTGGTTTGTTGGTTTGTTGGTTTGTTGGTTTGTTGGTTTGTTGGTTTGTTGGTTTGTTGGTTTGTTGGTTTGTTGGTTTGTTGGTTTGTTTGTTGGTTTGTTTGTTTGTTTGTTTGTTGGCTTTTTGGTTTGTTGGTTTGTTCGTTTGTTGGTTTGTTGGCTTGTTGGTTTGTTGGTTTGTTGGTTTGTTTGTTTGTTGGTTTGTTTGTTTGTTGGCTTGTTGGTTTGTTGGCTTGTTGGTTTGTTGGTTTGTTGGTTTGTTGGGTTGTTGGTTTGTTGGTTTGTTGGTTTGTTGGTTTGTTGGTTTGTTGGTTTGTTGGTTTGTTGGCTTGTTGGGTTGTTGACTTGTTGGTTTGTTAGTTTGTTTGCTTGTTAGTTTGTTGGTTTGTTGGTTTGTTTGTTTGTTTGTTTGTTGGTTTGTTGGTTTGTTGGTTTGTTGGTTTGTTGGCTTGTTCGTTTGTTGGTTTGTTGGTTTTTTGGTTTGTTGGTTTTTTGGTTTGTTAGCTTGTTGGTTTGCTGGTTTGTTGGTTTGTTGGTTTGTTGGTTTGTTGGTTTGTTGGTTTGTTGGTTTGTTGGTTTGTTGGTTTGTTGCTTTGTTGGTTTGTTCGATTGTTGGCTTGTTGGTTTGTTGGCTTTTTGGCTTGTTGGTTTGTTGGTTTGTTTGTTTGTTTGTTTGTTCGTTTGTTCGTTTGTTGGTTTGTTGGTTTGTTGGTTTGTTGGTTTGTTGGTTTGTTGGTTTGTTGGTTTGTTGGTTTGTTGGTTTGTTGGTTTGTTGGTTCGTTTGTTGGTTTGTTTGTTTGTTGGCTTGTTGGTTTGTTGGTTTGTTCGTTTGTTGGTTTGTTGGTTTGTTGGTTTGTTGGTTTGTTGGTTTGTTGGTTTGTTGGTTTGTTTATTTGTTGGTTTGTTCGTTTGTTGGCTTGTTGGTTTGTTGGTTTGTTGGTTTGTTGGTTTGTTGGTTTGTTGATTTCTTAGCTTGTTGGCTTGTTGGTTTGTTGGTTCGTTGGTTTGTTGGTTTATTAGTTCGTTTGTTGGTTTGTTTGTTTGTTGGCTTGTTGGTTTCTTGGTTTGTTCGTTTGTTGGTTTGTTGGTTTGTTCGTTTGTTGGTTTGTTGGTTTGTTCGTTTGTTGGCTTGTTGGTTTTTTGGTTTGTTGGCTTGTTGGCTTGTTGGTTTGTTCGTTTGTTGGTTTGTTGGCTTGTTGGCTTGTTGGTTTGTTGGTTTGTTGGTTTGTTGGCTTGTTGGTTTTTTGGTTTGTTGGCTTGTTGGCTTGTTGGGTTGTTCGTTTGTTGGTTTGTTGGTTTGTTGGTTTGTTGGCTTGTTGGTTTGTTGGCTTGTTGGCTTGTGGGCTTGTTGGTTTGTTGGTTTGTTGGTTTGTTGGTTTGTTGGTTTGTTGGTTTGTTGGTTTATTGGTTTGTTGGTTTGTTGGTTTGTTGGTTTGTTGGTTTGTTGGTTTGTTGGTTTGTTGGTTTGTTGGTTTGTTGGTTTGTTGGTTTGTTGGTTTGTTGGTTTGTTGGTTTGTTGGTTTGTTGGTTTGTTGGTTTGTTGGTTTGTTGGTTTGTTGGTTTGTTGGTTTGTTGGTTTGTTGGTTTGTTGGTTTGTTGGTTTGTTGGTTTGTTGGTTTGGTGGTTTGTTGGTTTGTTGGTTTGTTGGTTTGTTGGTTTGTTGGTTTGTTGGTTTGTTGGTTTGTTGGTTTGTAGGTTTATTTGTTTGTTGGTTTATTGGTTTGTTGGTTTGTTCGTTTGTTGGTTTGTTGGTTTGTTGGTTTGTTGGTTTGTTGGTTTGTTGGGTTGTTGGCTTGTTCGTTTGTTGGTTTTTTGGTTTGTTGGTTTGTTGGCTTGTTGGTTTTTTGGTTTTTTGGCTTGTTGGCTTGTTGGTTTGTTCGTTTGTTGGTTTGTAGGCTTGTTGGCTTGTTGGTTTGTTGGTTTGTTCGTTTGTTGGTTTGTTGGTTGGTTGGTTTGTTGGTTTGTTGGTGTGTTGGTTTGTTGGTTTGTTCGTTTGTTGGTTTTTGATTGTTCGTTTGTTGGTTTGTTGGTTTGTTGGTTTGTTGGTTTGTTGGTTTGTTGGTTTGTGGGTTTGTTGGTTTGTTGGTTTGTTGGTTTGTTGGTTTGTTGGTTTGTTGGTTTGTTGGTTTGTTGGTTTGTTTGTTTGTTTGTTTGTTGGTTTGTTGGTTTGTTGGTTTGTTGGTTTGTTGGCTTGTTCGTTTGTTGGTTTGTTGGTTTTTTGGTTTGTTGGTTTTTTGGTTTGTTAGCTTGTTGGTTTGTTGGTTTGTTGGTTTGTTGGTTTGTTGGTTTGTTGGTTTGTTGGTTTGTTGGTTTGTTGGTTTGTTGGTTTGTTGCTTTGTTGGTTTGTTCGATTGTTGGCTTGTTGGTTTGTTGGCTTGTTGGCTTGTTGGTTTGTTGGTTTGTTTGTTTGTTTGTTTGTTCGTTTGTTCGTTTGTTGGTTTGTTGGTTTGTTGGTTTGTTGGTTTGTTGGTTTGTTGGTTTGTTGGTTTGTTGGTTTGTTGGTTTGTTGGTTTGTTGGTTCGTTTGTTGGTTTGTTTGTTTGTTGGCTTGTTGGTTTGTTGGTTTGTTCGTTTGTTGGTTTGTTGGTTTGTTGGTTTGTTGGTTTGTTGGTTTGTTGGTTTGTTGGTTTGTTGGTTTGTTGGTTTGTTTATTTGTTGGTTTGTTCGTTTGTTGGCTTGTTGGTTTGTTGGTTTGTTGGTTTGTTGGTTTGTTGATTTGTTAGCTTGTTGGCTTGTTGGTTTGTTGGTTCGTTGGTTTGTTGGTTTGTTAGTTCGTTTGTTGGTTTGTTTGTTTGTTGGCTTGTTGGTTTCTTGGTTTGTTCGTTTGTTGGTTTGTTAGTTTGTTCGTTTGTTGGTTTGTTGGTTTGTTGGTTTGTTGGTTTCTTGGTTTGTTGGTTTGTTGGTTTGTTGGCTTGTTGGTTTGTTGGTTTGTTGGTTTGTTCGTTTGTTGGTTTGTTCGTTTGTTGGTTTGTTGGTTTGTTGGTTTGTTGGCTTGTTGGTTTTTTGGTTTGTTGGCTTGTTGGTTTGTTGGTTTGTTCGTTTGTTGGTTTGTTGGCTTGTTGGCTTGTTGGTTTGTTGGTTTGTTGGTTTGTTGGCTTGTTGGTTTGTTGGTTTGTTGGTTTGTTCGTTTGTTGGTTTGTTCGTTTGTTGGTTTGTTGGTTTGTTGGTTTGTTGGCTTGTTGGTTTTTTGGTTTGTTGGCTTGTTGGTTTGTTGGTTTGTTCGTTTGTTCGTTTGTTGGTTTGTTGGTTTGTTGGTTTGTTGGCTTGTTGGTTTGTTGGCTTGTTGGCTTGTGGGCTTGTTGGTTTGTTGGTTTGTTGGTTTGTTGGTTTGTTGGTTTGTTGGTTTGTTGGTTTGTTGGTTTGTTGGTTTGTTGGTTTGTTGGTTTGTTGGTTTGTTGGTTTGTTGGTTTGTTGGTTTGTTGGTTTGTTGGTTTGTTGGTTTGTTGGTTTGTTGGTTTGTTGGTTTGTTGGTTTGTTGGTTTGTTGGTTTGTTGGTTTGTTGGTTTGTTGGTTTGTTGGTTTGTTGGTTTGTTGCTTTGTTGGTTTGTTGGTTTGTTGGTTTGTTGGTTTGTTGGTTTGTTGGTTTGTTGGTTTGTTGGTTTGGTGGTTTGTTGGTTTGTTGGTTTGTTGGTTTGTTGGTTTGTTGGTTTGTTGGTTTGTTGGTTTGTTGGTTTGTTGGTTTGTTGGTTTGTAGGTTTATTTGTTTGTTGGTTTATTGGTTTGTTGGTTTGTTCGTTTGTTGGATTGTTGGTTTGTTGGTTTGTTGGTTTGTTGGTTTGTTGGGTTGTTGGCTTGTTCGTTTGTTGGTTTTTTGGTTTGTTGGTTTGTTGGCTTGTTGTTTTTTTTGGTTTTTTGGCTTGTTGGCTTGTTGGTTTGTTCGATTGTTGGTTTGTAGGCTTGTTGGCTTGTTGGTTTGTTGGTTTGTTCGTTTGTTGGTTTGTTGGTTGGTTGGTTTGTTGGTTTGTTGGTGTGTTGGTTTGTTGGTTTGTTCGTTTGTTGGTTTTTGATTGTTCGTTTGTTGGTTTGTTGGTTTGTTGGTTTGTTGGTTTGTTGGTTTGTTGGTTTGTTGGTTTGTTGGTTTGTTGGTTTGTTGGTTTGTTGGTTTGTTGGTTTGTTGGTTTGTTGGTTTGTTGGTTTGTTGGTTTGTTGGTTTGTTGGTTTGTTGGTTTGTTGGTTTGTTGGTTTGTTGGTTTGTTGGTTTGTTGGTTTGTTGGTTTGTTGGTTTGTTCGTTTGTTGGCTTGTTGGTTTGTTGGCTTGTTGGCTTGTTGGTTTGTTGGTTTGTTTGTTTGTTGGTTTGTTCGTTTGTTCATTTGTTGTTGTTGGTTTGTTGGTTTGTTGGTTTGTTGGTTTGTTGGTTTGTTGGTTTGTTGGTTTGTTGGTTTGTTGGTTTGTTGGTTTGTTGGTTTCTTGGTTTGTTGGTTTGTTGGTTTGTTGGTTTGTTTGTTGGTTTGTTTGTTTGTTGGCTTTCTGGTTTGTTGGTTTGTTCGTTTGTTGGTTTGTTGGTTTGTTGGTTTGTTGGTTTGTTGGTTTGTTGGTTTGTTGGTTTGTTTGTTTGTTGGTTTGTTCGTTAGTTGGCTTGTTGGTTTGTTGGCTTGTTGGGTTGTTGCTTTGTTGGTTTGTTCGATTGTTGGCTTGTTCGTTTGTTGGTTTGTTGGTTTGTTGGTTTTTTGGTTTGTTGGTTTTTTGGTTTGTTAGCTTGTCGGTTTGTTCGTTTGTTGGTTTGTTGGTTTGTTGGTTTGTTGTTTTGTTGGTTTGTTGCTTTGTTGGTTTGTTCGATTGTTGGCTTGTTGGTTAGTTGGCTTGTTGGCTTGTTGGTTTGTTGGTTTGTTTGTTTGTTTGTTTGTTTGTTCGTTTGTTCGTTTGTTGGTTTGTTGGTTTGTTGGTTTGTTGGTTTGTTGGTTTGTTGGTTTTTTGGTTTGTTGGTTTGTTGGTTTGTTGGTTTGTTGGTTTGTTGGTTCGTTTGTTGGTTTGTTTGTTTGTTGGCTTGTTGGTTTGTTGGTTTGTTCGTTTGTTGGTTTGTTGGTTTGTTAGTTTGTTGGTTTGTTGGTTTGTTGGTTTGTTGGTTTGTTGGTTTGTTTATTTGTTGGTTTGTTCGTTTGTTGGCTTATTGGTTTGTTGGTTTGTTGGTTTGTTGGTTTGTTGATTTGTTGGCTTGTTGGCTTGTTGGTTTGTTGGTTCGTTGGTTTGTTGGTTTGTTGGTTCGTTTATTGGTTTGTTTGTTTGTTGGCTTGTTGGTTTGTTGGTTTGTTCGTTTGTTGGTTTGTTGGTTTGTTCGTTTGTTGGTTTGTTGGTTTGTTGGTTTCTTGGTTTCTTGGTTTGTTGGTTTGTTGGTTTGTTGGCTTGTTGGTTTGTTGGCTTGTTGGTTTGTTGGTTTGTTGGTTTGTTGGTTTGTTCGTTTGTTTGTTTGTTCGTTTGTTGGTTTGTTGGTTTGTTGGTTTGTTGGCTTGTTGTTTTTTTGGTTTGTTGGCTTGTTGGTTTCTTAGTTTGTTCGTTTGTTGGTTTGTTGGTTTGTTCGTTTGTTTGTTTGTTGGTTTGTTGGTTTGTTGGTTTCTTGGTTTGTTGGTTTGTTGGTTTGTTGGCTTGTTGGTTTGTTGGCTTGTTGGTTTGTTGGTTTGTTGGTTTGTTTGTTTGTTCGTTTGTTGGTTTGTTCGTTTGTTGGTTTGTTAGTTTGTTGGTTTGTTGGCTTGTTGGTTTTTTGGTTTGTTGGCTTGTTGGCTTGTTGGTTTGTTGGTTTGTTGGTTTGTTGGCTTGTTGGTTTTTTGGTTTGTTGGCTTGTTGGCTTGTTGGGTTGTTCGTTTGTTGGTTTGTTGGTTTGTTGGTTTGTTGGCTTGTTGGTTTGTTGGCTTGTTGGCTTGTGGGCTTGTTGGTTTGTTGGTTTGTTGGTTTGTTGGTTTGTTGGTTTGTTGGTTTGTTGGTTTGTTGGTTTGTTGGTTTGTTAGTTTGTTGGTTTGTTGGTTTGTTGGTTTGTTGGTTTGTTGGTTTGTTGGTTTGTTGGTTTGTTGGTTTGTTGGTTTGTTGGTTTGTTGGTTTGTTGGTTTGTTGGTTTGTTGGTTTGTTGGTTTGTTGGTTTGTTGGTTTGTTGGTTTGTTGGTTTGTTGGTTTGTTGGTTTGTTGGTTTGTTGGTTTGTTGGTTTGTTGATTTGGTGGTTTGTTGGTTTGTTGGTTTGTTGGTTTGTTGGTTTGTTGGTTTGTAGGTTTATTTGTTTGTTGGTTTATTGGTTTGTTGGTTTGTTCGTTTGCTGGTTTGTTGGTTTGTTGGTTTGTTGGTTTGTTGGTTTGTTGGTTTGTTGGGTTGTTGGCTTGTTCGTTTGTTGGTTTTTTGGTTTGTTGGTTTGTTGGCTTGTTGGTTTTTTGGTTTTTTGGCTTGTTGGCTTGTTGGTTTGTTCGTTTGTTGGTTTGTAGGCTTGTTGGCTTGTTGGTTTGTTCGTTTATTGGTTTGTTGGTTGGCTGGTTTGTTGGTTTGTTGGTGTGTTGGTTTGTTTGTTTGTTCGTTTGTTGGTTTTTGTTTGTTCGTTTGTTGGTTTGTTGGTTTGTTGGTTTGTTGGTTTGTTGGTTTGTTGGTTTGTTGGTTTGTTGGTTTGTTGGTTTGTTGGTTTGTTGGTTTGTTGGTTTGTTGGTTTGTTGGTTTGTTGGTTTGTTGGTTTGTTGGTTTGTTGGTTTGTTGGTTTGTTGGTTTGTTGGTTTGTTGGTTAGTTGGTTTGTTGGTTTGTTGGTTTGTTGGTTTGTTGGTTTGTTGGTTTGTTGGTTTGTTGGTTTGTTGGTTTGCTCGTTTGTTGGCTTGTTGGTTTGTTGGCTTGTTGGCTTGTTGGTTTGTTGGTTTGTTTGTTTGTTGGTTTGTTCGTTTGTTGGTTTGTTGGTTTGTTGGTTTGTTGGTTTGTTGGTTTGTTGGTTTGTTGGTTTGTTGGTTTGTTGGTTTGTTGGTTTGTTGGTTTGTTGGTTTGTTGGTTTGTTGGTTTGTTGGTTTGTTTGTTGGTTTGTTTGTTTGTTGGCTTTCTGGTTTGTTGGTTTGTTCGTTTGTTGGTTTGTTGGTTTGTTGGTTTGTTGGTTTGTTTGTTTGTTGGTTTGTTCGTTAGTTGGCTTGTTGGTTTGTTGGCTTGTTGGGTTGTTGCTTTGTTGGTTTGTTCGATTGTTGGCTTGTTCGTTTGTTGGTTTGTTGGTTTGCTGGTTTTTTGGTTTGTTGGTTTTTTGGTTTGTTAGCTTGTCGGTTTGTTGGTTTGTTGGTTTGTTGGTTTGTTGGTTTGTTGTTTTGTTGGTTTGTTGCTTTAGTTGGCTTGTTGGCTTGTTGGTTTGTTGGTTTGTTTGTTTGTTTGTTTGTTTGTTCGTTTGTTCGTTTGTTGGTTTGTTGGTTTGTTGGTTTGTTGGTTTGTTGGTTTGTTGGTTTGTTGGTTTGTTGGTTTGTTGGTTTGTTGGTTCGTTTGTTGGTTTGTTTGTTTGTTGGCTTGTTGGTTTGTTGGTTTGTTCGTTTGTTGGTTTGTTGGTTTGTTGGTTTGTTGGTTTCTTGGTTTGTTGGTTTGTTGGTTTGTTGGTTTGTTGGTTTGTTTATTTGTTGGTTTGTTCGTTTGTTGGCTTATTGGTTTGTTGGTTTGTTGGTTTGTTGGTTTGTTGATTTGTTGGCTTGTTGGCTTGTTGGTTTGTTGGTTCGTTGGTTTGTTGGTTTGTTGGTTCGTTTATTGGTTTGTTTGTTTGTTGGCTTGTTGGTTTGTTGGTTTGTTCGTTTGTTGGTTTGTTGGTTTGTTCGTTTGTTGGTTTGTTGGTTTGTTGGTTTGTTGGTTTGTTGGTTTCTTGGTTTGTTGGTTTGTTGGCTTGTTGGTTTGTTGGCTTGTTGGTTTGTTGGTTTGTTGGTTTGTTGGTTTGTTGGTTTGTTCGTTTGTTTGTTTGTTCGTTTGTTGGTTTGTTGGTTTGTTGGTTTGTTGGCTTGTTGGTTTTTTGGTTTGTTGGCTTGTTGGCTTGTTGGTTTGTTCGTTTGTTGGTTTGTTGGCTTGTTGGCTTGTTGGTTTGTTGGTTTGTTGGTTTGTTGGTTTGTTGGTTTGTTGGTTTGTTGGTTTGTTGGTTTGTTCGTTTGTTGGTTTGTTGGTTTTTTGGTTTGTTGGTTTTTTGGTTTGTTGGCTTGTTAGTTTGTTGGTTTGTTGGTTTGTTGGTTTGTTGGCTTGTTGGTTTGTTGGTTTGTTGGTTTGTTCGTTTGTTCGTTTGTTGGTTTGTTGGTTTGTTGGTTTGTTCGTTTGTTGGTTTGTTGGTTTGTTCGTTTGTTTATTTGTAGGTTTGTTGGTTTGTTGGTTTGTTGGCTTGTTGGTTTGTTCGTTTTTTGGTTTGTTGGCTTGTTGGTTTGTTGGATTGTTGGCTTGTTGGTTTGTTGGTTTGTTGGTTTGTTGGTTTGTTGGTTTGTTGGGTTGTTGGTTTGATGGTTTGTTGGTTTGTTGGGTTAGTGGTTTGTTGGTTTGTTGGTTTGTTGGTTTGTTGGTTTGTTGGTTTGTTGGTTTGTTGGTTTGTTGGTTTGTTGGTTTGTTGGTTTGTTGGGTTGTTGGTTTGTTGGTTTGTTGGTTTGTTGGTTTGTTGGTTTGTTGGTTTGTTGGTTTGTTGGTTTGTAGGTTTATTTGTTTGTTGGTTTATTGGTTTGTTGGTTTGTTCGTTTGTTGGTTTGTTGGTTTGTTGGTTTGTTGGTTTGTTGGTTTGTTGGTTTGTTGGCTTGTTGGCTTGTTGGCTTGTTGGTTTGTTGGCTTGTTGGCTTGTTGGTTTGTTGGTTTGTTTGTTTGTTTGTTTGTTCGTTTGTTCGTTTGTTCGTTTGTTCGTTTGTTCGTTTGTTGGTTTGTTGGTTTGTTGGTTTGTTGGTTTGTTGGTTTGTTGGTTTGTTGGTTTGTTGGTTTGTTGGTTCGTTTGTTGGTTTGTTTGTTTGTTGGCTTGTTGGTTTGTTGGTTTGTTCGTTTGTTCGTTTGTTGGTTTGTTGGTTTGTTGGTTTGTTGGTTTGTTGGTTTGTTGGTTTGTTGGTTTGTTGGTTTGTTGGTTCGTTTGTTAATTTGTTTGTTTGTTGGCTTGTTGGTTTGTTGGTTTGTTCGTTTGTTGGTTTGTTGGTTTGTTGGTTTGTTGGTTTTTTGGTTTGTTGGCTTGTTAGTTTGTTGGTTTGTTGATTTGTTGGTTTGTTGGTTTGTTGGTTTGTTGGTTTGTTGGTTTATTCGTTTGTTGCTTTGTTCATTTGTTGGTTTGTTGGTTTGTTGGTTTGTTGGTTCGTTTGTTGGTTTGTTTGTTTGTTGGCTTGTTGGTTTGTTGGTTTGTTCGTTTGTTGGTTTGTTGGTTTGTTGGTTTGTTGGTTTGTTGGTTTGTTGGTTTGTTGGTTTGTTGGTTTGTTTATTTGTTGGTTTGTTCGTTTGTTGGCTTGTTGGTTTCTTGGTTTGTAGGGTTGTTGGTTTGTTGATTTGTTGGCTTGTTGGCTTGTTGGTTTGTTGGTTCGTTGGTTTGTTGGTTTGTTAGTTCGTTTGTTGGTTTGTTTGTTTGTTGGCTTGTTGGTTTGTTGGTTTGTTCGTTTGTTGGTTTGTTGGTTTGTTCGTTTGTTGGTTTGTTGGTTTGTTGGTTTGTTGGTTTCTTGGTTTGTTGGTTTGTTGGTTTGTTGGCTTGTTGGTTTGTTGGCTTGTTGGTTTGTTGGTTTGTTGGTTTGTTGGTTTGTTCGTTTGTTGGTTTGTTCATTTGTTGGTTTGTTGGTTTGTTGGCTTGTTGGTTTTTTGGTTTGTTGGCTTGTTGGCTTGTTGGTTTGTTCGTTTGTTGGTTTGTTGGCTTGTTGGCTTGTTGGATTGTTGGTTTGTTGGTTTGTTGGCTTGTTGGTTTTTTGGTTTGTTGGCTTGTTGGCTTGTTGGTTTGTTCGTTTGTTGGTTTGTTGGTTTGTTGGTTTGTTGGCTTGTTGGTTTGTTGGCTTGTTGGCTTGTGGGCTTGTTGGTTTGTTCGTTTGTTGGTTTGTTGGTTTGTTGGTTTGTTGGTTTGTTGGTTTGTTGGTTTGTTGGTTTGTTCGTTTGTTGGTTTGTTGGTTTGTTGGTTTGTTGGTTTGTTGGTTTGTTGGTTTGTTGGTTTGTTGGTTTGTTGGTTTGTTGGTTTGTTGGTTTGTTGGTTTGTTGGTTTGTTGGTTTGTTGGTTTGTTGGTTTGTTGGTTTGTTGGTTTGTTGGTTTGTTGGTTTGTTGGTTTGTTGGTTTGTTGGTTTGTTGGTTGTTGGTTTGTTGGTTTGTTGGTTTGTTGATTTGTTGGTTTGTTGGTTTGTTGGTTTGTTGGTTTGTTGGTTTGTTGGTTTGTTGGTTTGTTGGTTTGTTGGTTTGTTGGTTTTTTGGTTTGTAGGTTTATTTGTTTGTTGGTTTATTGGTTTGTTGGTTTGTTGGTTTGTTGGTTTGTTGGTTTGTTGGTTTGTTGGTTCGTTTGTTAATTTGTTTGTTTGTTGGCTTGTTGGTTTGTTGGTTTGTTCGTTTGTTGGTTTGTTGGTTTGTTGGTTTGTTGGTTTTTTGGTTTGTTGGCTTGTTAGTTTGTTGGTTTGTTGATTTGTTGGTTTGTTGGTTTGTTGGTTTGTTGGTTTGTTGGTTTATTCGTTTGTTGCTTTGTTCATTTGTTGGTTTGTTGGTTTGTTGGTTTGTTGGTTCGTTTGTTGGTTTGTTTGTTTGTTGGCTTGTTGGTTTGTTGGTTTGTTCGTTTGTTGGTTTGTTGGTTTGTTGGTTTGTTGGTTTGTTGGTTTGTTGGTTTGTTGGTTTGTTTATTTGTTGGTTTGTTCGTTTGTTGGCTTGTTGGTTTGTTGGTTTGTTGGGTTGTTGGTTTGTTGATTTGTTGGCTTGTTGGCTTGTTGGTTTGTTGGTTCGTTGGTTTGTTGGTTTGTTAGTTCGTTTGTTGGTTTGTTTGTTTGTTGGCTTGTTGGTTTGTTGGTTTGTTCGTTTGTTGGTTTGTTGGTTTGTTCGTTTGTTGGTTTGTTGGTTTGTTGGTTTGTTGTTTTCTTGGTTTGTTGGTTTGTTGGTTTGTTGGCTTGTTGGTTTGTTGGCTTGTTGGTTTGTTGGTTTGTTGGTTTGTTGGTTTGTTCGTTTGTTGGTTTGTTCATTTGTTGGTTTGTTGGTTTGTTGGCTTGTTGGTTTTTTGGTTTGTTGGCTTGTTGGCTTGTTGGTTTGTTCGTTTGTTGGTTTGTTGGCTTGTTGGCTTGTTGGATTGTTGGTTTGTTGGTTTGTTGGCTTGTTGGTTTTTTGGTTTGTTGGCTTGTTGGCTTGTTGGTTTGTTCGTTTGTTGGTTTGTTGGTTTGTTGGTTTGTTGGCTTGTTGGTTTGTTGGCTTGTTGGCTTGTGGGCTTGTTGGTTTGTTCGTTTGTTGGTTTGTTGGTTTGTTGGTTTGTTGGTTTGTTGGTTTGTTGGTTTGTTGGTTTGTTCGTTTGTTGGTTTGTTGGTTTGTTGGTTTGTTGGTTTGTTGGTTTGTTGGTTTGTTGGTTTGTTGGTTTGTTGGTTTGTTGGTTTGTTGGTTTGTTGGTTTGGTGGTTTGTTGGTTTGTTGGTTTGTTGGTTTGTTGGTTTGTTGGTTTGTTGGTTTGTTGGTTTGTTGGTTTGTTGGTTTGTTGGTTTGTTGGTTGTTGGTTTGTTGGTTTGTTGGTTTGTTGATTTGTTGGTTTGTTGGTTTGTTGGTTTGTTGGTTTGTTGGTTTGTTGGTTTGTTGGTTTGTTGGTTTGTTGGTTTGTTGGTTTGTTGGTTTTTTGGTTTGTAGGTTTATTTGTTTGTTGGTTTATTGGTTTGTTGGTTTGTTGGTTTGTTGGTTTGTTGGTTTGTTGGTTTGTTGGTTTGTTGGTTTGTTCGTTTGTTGGTTTGTTGGTTTTTTGGTTTGTTGGTTTTTTGGTTTGTTGGCTTGTTAGTTTGTTGGTTGGTTGGTTTGTTGGTTTGTTGGCTTGTTGGTTTGTTGGTTTGTTGGTTTGTTGGTTTGTTTGTTTGTTGGTTTGTTCGTTAGTTGGCTTGTTTGTTTGTTGGTTTGTTCGTTAGTTGGCTTGTTGGTTTGTTGGCTTGTTGGGTTGTTGCTTTGTTGGTTTGTTCGATTGTTGGCTTGTTCGTTTGTTGGTTTGTTGGTTTGTTGGTTTTTTGGTTTGTTGGTTTTTTGGTTTGTTAGCTTGTCGGTTTGTTGGTTTGTTGGTTTGTTGGTTTGTTGGTTTGTTGGTTTGTTGGTTTGTTGGTTTGTTGGTTTGTTGGTTTGTTTGTTTGTTGGTTTGTTCGTTAGTTGGCTTGTTGGTTTGTTGGCTTGTTGGGTTGTTGCTTTGTTGGTTTGTTCGATTGTTGGCTTGTTCGTTTGTTGGTTTGTTGGTTTGTTGGTTTTTTGGTTTGTTGGTTTTTTGGTTTGTTAGCTTGTCGGTTTGTTGGTTTGTTGGTTTGTTGGTTTGTTGGTTTGTTGTTTTGTTGGTTTGTTGCTTTGTTGGTTTGATCGATTGTTGGCTTGTAAGTTAGTTGGCTTGTTGGCTTGTTGGTTTGTTGGTTTGTTTGTTTGTTTGTTTGTTCGTTTGTTCGTTTGTTGGTTTGTTGGTTTGTTGGTTTGTTGGTTTGTTGGTTTGTTGGTTTGTTGGTTTGTTGGTTTGTTGGTTTGTTGGTTCGTTTGTTGGTTTGTTTGTTTGTTGGCTTGTTGGTTTGTTGGTTTGTTCGTTTGTTGGTTTGTTGGTTTGTTGGTTTGTTGGTTTGTTGGTTTGTTGGTTTGTTGGTTTGTTTATTTGTTGGTTTGTTCGTTTGTTGGCTTATTGGTTTGTTGGTTTGTTGGTTTGTTGGTTTGTTGATTTGTTGGCTTGTTGGCTTGTTGGTTTGTTGGTTCGTTGGTTTGTTGGTTTGTTGGTTCGTTTATTGGTTTATTTGTTTGTTGGCTTGTTGGTTTGTTGGTTTGTTCGTTTATTGGTTTGTTGGTTTGTTCGTTTGTTGGTTTGTTGGTTTGTTGGTTTGTTGGTTTCTTGGTTTGTTGGTTTGTTGGTTTGTTGGCTTGTTGGTTTGTTGGCTTGTTGGTTTGTTGGTTTGTTGGTTTGTTGGTTTGTTCGTTTGTTTGTTCGTTCGTTTGTTGGTTTGTTGGTTTGTTGGTTTGTTGGCTTGTTGGTTTTTTGGTTTGTTGGCTTGTTGGCTTGTTGGTTTGTTCGTTTGTTGGTTTGTTGGTTTGTTGGTTTGTTCGTTTGTTCGTTTGTTGGTTTGTTGGTTTTTTGGTTTGTTGGTTTTTTGGTTTGTTGGCTTGTTAGTTTGTTGGTTTGTTGGTTTGTTGGTTTGTTGGCTTATTGGTTTGTTGGTTTGTTGGTTTGTTCGTTTGTTGGTTTGTTGGTTTGTTGGTTTGTTCGTTTGTTGGTTTGTTGGTTTGTTCGTTTGTTGGTTTGTTGGTTTGTTGGTTTGTTGGTTTCTTGGTTTGTTGGTTTGTTGGCTTGTTGGTTTGTTGGCTTGTTGGTTTGTTGGTTTGTTGGTTTGTTGGTTTGTTCGTTTGTTTGTTTGTTCGTTTGTTGGTTTGTTGGTTTGTTGGTTTGTTGGCTTGTTGGTTTTTTGGTTTGTTGGCTTGTTGGCTTGTTGATTTGTTCGTTTGTTGGTTTGTTGGCTTGTTGGCTTGTTGGTTTGTTGGTTTGTTGGTTTGTTGGTTTGTTGGTTTGTTGGTTTGTTGGTTTGTTGGTTTGTTGGTTTGTTGGTTTGTTGGTTTGTTCGTTTGTTGGTTTGTTGGTTTTTTGGTTTGTTGGTTTTTTGGTTTGTTGGCTTGTTAGTTTGTTGGTTTGTTGGTTTGTTGGTTTGTTGGCTTGTTGGTTTGTTGGTTTGTTGGTTTGTTCGTTTGTTGGTTTGTTGGTTTGTTGGTTTGTTCGTTTGTTGGTTTGTTGGTTTGTTCGTTTGTTTATTTGTAGGTTTGTTGGTTTGTTGGTTTGTTGGCTTGTTGGTTTGTTCGTTTTTTGGTTTGTTGGCTTGTTGGTTTGTTGGATTGTTGGCTTGTTGGTTTGTTGGTTTGTTGGTTTGTTGGTTTGTTGGTTTGTTGGGTTGTTGGTTTGTTGGTTTGTTGGTTTGTTGGGTTGGTGGTTTGTTGGTTTGTTGGTTTGTTGGTTTGTTGGTTTGTTGGTTTGTTGGTTTGTTGGTTTGTTGGTTTGTTGGTTTGTAGGTTTATTTGTTTGTTGGTTTATTGGTTTGTTGGTTTGTTCGTTTGTTGGTTTGTTGGTTTGTTGGTTTGTTGGTTTGTTGGTTTGTTGGTTTGTTGGTTTGTTGGCTTGTTGGCTTGTTGGCTTGTTGGTTTGTTGGCTTGTTGGCTTGTTGGTTTGTTGGTTTGTTTGTTTGTTTGTTTGTTCGTTTGTTCGTTTGTTCGTTTGTTCGTTTGTTGGTTTGTTGGTTTGTTGGTTTGTTGGTTTGTTGGTTTGTTGGTTTGTTGGTTTGTTGGTTTGTTGGTTTGTTGGTTCGTTTGTTGGTTTGTTTGTTTGTTGGCTTGTTGGTTTGTTGGTTTGTTCGTTTGTTCGTTTGTTGGTTTGTTGGTTTGTTGGTTTGTTGGTTTGTTGGTTTGTTGGTTTGTTGGTTTGTTGGTTTGTTGGTTCGTTTGTTAATTTGTTTGTTTGTTGGCTTGTTGGTTTGTTGGTTTGTTCGTTTGTTGGTTTGTTGGTTTGTTGGTTTGTTGGTTTTTTGGTTTGTTGGCTTGTTAGTTTGTTGGTTTGTTGATTTGTTGGTTTGTTGGTTTGTTGGTTTGTTGGTTTGTTGGTTTATTCGTTTGTTCCTTTGTTCATTTGTTGGTTTGTTGGTTTGTTGGTTTGTTGGTTCGTTTGTTGGTTTGTTTGTTTGTTGGCTTGTTGGTTTGTTGGTTTGTTCGTTTGTTGGTTTGTTGGTTTGTTGGTTTGTTGGTTTGTTGGTTTGTTGGTTTGTTGGTTTGTTTATTTGTTGGTTTGTTGGTTTGTTCGTTTATTGGCTTGTTGGTTTGTTGGTTTGTTGGTTTGTTGGGTTGTTGGTTTGTTGATTTGTTGGCTTGTTGGCTTGTTGGTTTGTTGGTTCGTTGGTTTGTTGGTTTGTTAGTTCGTTTGTTGGTTTGTTTGTTTGTTGGCTTGTTGGTTTGTTGGTTTGTTCGTTTGTTGGTTTGTTAATTTGTTCGTTTGTTGGTTTGTTGGTTTGTTGGTTTGTTGGTTTCTTGGTTTGTTGGTTTGTTGGCTTGTTGGTTTGTTGGCTTGTTGGTTTGTTGGTTTGTTGGTTTGTTGGTTTGTTCGTTTGTTGGTTTGTGCATTTGTTGGTTTGTTGGTTTGTTGGTTTGTTGGCTTGTTGGTTTTTTGGTTTGTTGGCTTGTTGGCTTGTTGGTTTGTTCGTTTGTTGGTTTGTTGGCTTGTTGGCTTGTTGGATTGTTGGTTTGTTGGTTTGTTGGCTTGTTGGTTTTTTGGTTTGTTGGCTTGTTGGTTTGTTGGTTTGTTCGTTTGTTGGTTTGTTGGTTTGTTGGCTTGTTGGTTTGTTGGCTTGTTGGCTTGTGGGCTCGTTGGTTTGTTCGTTTGTTGGTTTGTTGGTTTGTTGGTTTGTTGGTTTGTTGGTTTGTTGGTTTGTTGGTTTGTTCGTTTGTTGGTTTGTTGGTTTGTTGGTTTGTTGGTTTGTTGGTTTGTTGGTTTGTTGGTTTGTTGGTTTGTTGGTTTGTTGGTTTGTTAGTTTGTTGGTTTGTTGGTTTGTTGGTTTGTTGGTTTTTTGGTTTGTTGGTTTGTTGGTTTGTTGGTTTGTTGGTTTGTTGGTTTGTTGGTTTGTTGGTTTGTTGGTTAGTTGGTTTGTTGGTTTGTTGGTTTGTTGGTTTGTTGGTTTGTTCGTTTGTTGGTTTGTTGGCTTTTTGGTTTGTTGGTTTTTTGGTTTGTTGGCTTGTTAGTTTGTTGGTTTGTTGGTTTGTTGGTTTGTTGGCTTGTTGGTTTGTTGGTTTGTTGGTTTGTTGGTTTGTTTGTTTGTTGGTTTGTTCGTTAGTTGGCTTGTTTGTTTGTTGGTTTGTTCGTTAGTTGGCTTGTTGGTTTGTTGGCTTGTTGGGTTGTTGCTTTGTTGGTTTGTTCGATTGTTGGCTTGTTCGTTTGTTGGTTTGTTGGTTTGTTGGTTTTTTGGTTTGTTGGTTTTTTGGTTTGTTAGCTTGTCGGTTTGTTGGGTTGTTGGTTTGTTGTTTTGTTGGTTTGTTGGTTTGTCGGTTTGTTGGTTTGTTGGTTTGTTGGTTTGTTGGTTTGTTTGTTTGTTGGTTTGTTGGTTAGTTGGCTTGTTGGTTTGTTGGCTTGTTGGGTTGTTGCTTTGTTGGTTTGTTCGATTGTTGGCTTGTTCGTTTGTTGGTTTGTTGGTTTGTTGGTTTTTTGGTTTGTTGGTTTTTTGGTTTGTTAGCTTGTCGGTTTGTTGGTTTGTTGGTTTGTTGGTTTGTTGGTTTGTTGGTTTGTTGTTTTGTTGGTTTGTTGCTTTGTTGGTTTGATCGATTGTTGGCTTGTAAGTTAGTTGGCTTGTTGGCTTGTTGGTTTGTTGGTTTGTTTGTTTGTTTGTTTGTTCGTTTGTTCGTTTGTTCGTTTGTTCGTTTGTTGGTTTGTTGGTTTGTTGGTTTGTTTATTTGTTGGTTTGTTCGTTTGTTGGCTTATTGGTTTGTTGGTTTGTTGGTTTGTTGGTTTGTTGATTTGTTGGCTTGTTGGCTTGTTGGTTTGTTGGTTCGTTGGTTTGTTGGTTTGTTGGTTCGTTTATTGGTTTGTTTGTTTGTTGGCTTGTTGGTTTGTTGGTTTGTTCGTTTGTTGGTTTGTTGGTTTGTTCGTTTGTTGGTTTGTTGGTTTGTTGGTTTGTTGGTTTCTTGGTTTGTTGATTTGTTGGTTTGTTGGCTTGTTGGTTTGTTGGCTTGTTGGTTTGTTGGTTTGTTGGTTTGTTGGTTTGTTCGTTTGTTTGTTTGTTCGTTTGTTGGTTTGTTGGTTTGTTGGTTTGTTGGCTTGTTGGTTTTTTGGTTTGTTGGATTTTTGGCCTGTTGGTTTGTTCGTTTGTTGGTTTGTTGGCTTGTTGGCTTGTTGGTTTGTTGGTTTGTTGGTTTGTTGGTTTGTTGGTTTGTTGGTTTGTTCGTTTGTTGGTTTGTTGGTTTTTTGGTTTGTTGGTTTTTTGGTTTGTTGGCTTGTTAGTTTGTTGGTTTGTTGGTTTGTTGGTTTGTTGGCTTGTTGGTTTGTTGGTTTGTTGGTTTGTTCGTTTGTTGGTTTGTTGGTTTGTTGGTTTGTTCGTTTGTTGGTTTGTTGGTTTGTTCGTTTGTTTATTTGTAGGTTTGTTGGTATGTTGGTTTGTTGGCTTGTTGGTTTGTTCGTTTTTTGGTTTGTTGGCTTGTTGGTTTGTTGGATTGTTGGCTTGTTGGTTTGTTGGTTTGTTGGTTTGTTGGTTTGTTGGTTTGTTGGGTTGTTGGTTTGTTGGTTTGTTGGTTTGTTGGGTTGGTGGTTTGTTGGTTTGTTGGTTTGTTGGTTTGTTGGTTTGTTGGTTTGTTGGTTTGTTGGTTTGTTGGTTTGTTGCTTTGTTGGGTTGTTGGTTTGTTGGTTTGTTGGTTTGTTGGTTTGTTGGTTTGTTGGTTTGTTGGTTTGTTGGTTTGTTGGTTTGTAGGTTTATTTGTTTGTTGGTTTATTGGTTTGTTGGTTTGTTCGTTTGTTGGTTTGTTGGTTTGTTGGTTTGTTGGTTTGTTGGTTTGTTGGTTTGTTGGCTTGTTGGCTTGTTGGCTTGTTGATTTGTTGGCTTGTTGGTTTGTTGGTTTGTTTGTTTGTTCGTTTGTTCGTTTGTTCGTTTGTTCGTTTGTTGGTTTGTTGGTTTGTTGGTTTGTTGGTTTGTTGGTTTGTTGGTTTGTTGGTTTGTTGGTTTGTTGGTTTGTTGGTTTGTTGGTTTGTTGGTTCGTTTGTTGGTTTGTTTGTTTGTTGGCTTGTTGGTTTGTTGGTTTGTTCGTTTGTTCGTTTGTTGGTTTGTTGGTTTGTTGGTTTGTTGGTTTGTTGGTTTGTTGGTTTGTTGGTTTGTTGGTTTGTTGGTTCGTTTGTTAATTTGTTTGTTTGTTGGCTTGTTGGTTTGTTGGTTTGTTCGTTTGTTGGTTTGTTGGTTTGTTGGTTTGTTGGTTTTTTGGTTTGTTGGCTTGTTAGTTTGTTGGTTTGTTGATTTGTTGGTTTGTTTATTTGTAGGTTTGTTGGTATGTTGGTTTGTTGGCTTGTTGGTTTGTTCGTTTTTTGGTTTGTTGGCTTGTTGGTTTGTTGGATTGTTGGCTTGTTGGTTTGTTGGTTTGTTGGTTTGTTGGTTTGTTGGTTTGTTGGGTTGTTGGTTTGTTGGTTTGTTGGTTTGTTGGGTTGGTGGTTTGTTGGTTTGTTGGTTTGTTGGTTTGTTGGTTTGTTGGTTTGTTGGTTTGTTGGTTTGTTGGTTTGTTGGTTTGTTAGTTTGTTGCTTTGTTGGGTTGTTGGTTTGTTGGTTTGTTGGTTTGTTGGTTTGTTGGTTTGTTGGTTTGTTGGTTTGTTGGTTTGTTGGTTTGTTGATTTGTTGGCTTGTTGGCTTGTTGGTTTGTTGGTTCGTTGGTTTGTTGGTTTGTTGGTTCGTTTATTGGTTTGTTTGTTTGTTGGCTTGTTGGTTTGTTGGTTTGTTCGTTTGTTGGTTTGTTGGTTTGTTCGTTTGTTGGTTTGTTGGTTTGTTGGTTTGTTGGTTTCTTGGTTTGTTGGTTTGTTGGTTTGTTGGCTTGTTGGTTTGTTGGCTTGTTGGTTTGTTGGTTTGTTGGTTTGTTGGTTTGTTCGTTTGTTTGTTTGTTCGTTTGTTGGTTTGTTGGTTTGTTGGTTTGTTGGCTTGTTGGTTTTTTGGTTTGTTGGATTGTTGGCTTGTTGGTTTGTTCGTTTGTTGGTTTGTTGGCTTGTTGGCTTGTTGGTTTGTTGGTTTGTTGGTTTGTTGGTTTGTTGGTTTGTTCGTTTGTTGGTTTGTTGGTTTTTTGGTTTGTTGGTTTTTTGGTTTGTTGGCTTGTTAGTTTGTTGGTTTGTTGGTTTGTTGGTTTGTTGGCTTGTTGGTTTGTTGGTTTGTTGGTTTGTTCGTTTGTTGGTTTGTTGGTTTGTTGGTTTGTTCGTTTGTTGGTTTGTTGGTTTGTTCGTTTGTTTATTTGTAGGTTTGTTGGTATGTTGGTTTGTTGGCTTGTTGGTTTGTTCGTTTTTTGGTTTGTTGGCTTGTTGGTTTGTTGGATTGTTGGCTTGTTGGTTTGTTGGTTTGTTGGTTTGTTGGTTTGTTGGTTTGTTGGGTTGTTGGTTTGTTGGTTTGTTGGTTTGTTGGGTTGGTGGTTTGTTGGTTTGTTGGTTTGTTGGTTTGTTGGTTTGTTGGTTTGTTGGTTTGTTGGTTTGTTGGTTTGTTGGTTTGTTGGTTTGTTGGTTTGTTGCTTTGTTGGGTTGTTGGTTTGTTGGTTTGTTGGTTTGTTGGTTTGTTGGTTTGTTGGTTTGTTGGTTTGTAGGTTTATTTGTTTGTTGGTTTATTGGTTTGTTGGTTTGTTCGTTTGTTGGTTTGTTGGTTTGTTGGTTTGTTGGTTTGTTGGTTTGTTGGCTTGTTGGCTTGTTGGCTTGTTGATTTGTTGGCTTGTTGGCTTGTTGGTTTGTTGGTTTGTTTGTTTGTTTGTTTGTTCGTTTGTTCGTTTGTTCGTTTGTTCGTTTGTTCGTTTGTTGGTTTGTTGGTTTGTTGGTTTGTTGGTTTGTTGGTTTGTTGGTTTGTTGGTTTGTTGGTTTGTTGGTTTGTTGGTTTGTTGGTTTGTTGGTTCGATTGTTGGTTTGTTTGTTTGTTGGCTTGTTGGTTTGTTGGTTTGTTCGTTTGTTCGTTTGTTGGTTTGTTGGTTTGTTGGTTTGTTGGTTTGTTGGCTTGTTGGTTTTTTGGTTTGTTGGATTGTTGGCTTGTTGGTTTGTTCGTTTGTTGGTTTGTTGGCTTGTTGGCTTGTTGGTTTGTTGGTTTGTTGGTTTGTTGGTTTGTTGGTTTGTTCGTTTGTTGGTTTGTTGGTTTTTTGGTTTGTTGGTTTTTTGGTTTGTTGGCTTGTTAGTTTGTTGGTTTGTTGGTTTGTTGGTTTGTTGGCTTGTTGGTTTGTTGGTTTGTTGGTTTGTTCGTTTGTTGGTTTGTTGGTTTGTTGGTTTGTTCGTTTGTTGGTTTGTTGGTTTGTTCGTTTGTTTATTTGTAGGTTTGTTGGTATGTTGGTTTGTTGGCTTGTTGGTTTGTTCGTTTTTTGGTTTGTTGGCTTGTTGGTTTGTTGGATTGTTGGCTTGTTGGTTTGTTGGTTTGTTGGTTTGTTGGTTTGTTGGTTTGTTGGGTTGTTGGTTTGTTGGTTTGTTGGTTTGTTGGGTTGGTGGTTTGTTGGTTTGTTGGTTTGTTGGTTTGTTGGTTTGTTGGTTTGTTGGTTTGTTGGTTTGTTGGTTTGTTGGTTTGTTGCTTTGTTGGGTTGTTGGTTTGTTGGTTTGTTGGTTTGTTGGTTTGTTGGTTTGTTGGTTTGTTGGTTTGTAGGTTTATTTGTTTGTTGGTTTATTGGTTTGTTGGTTTGTTCGTTTGTTGGTTTGTTGGTTTGTTGGTTTGTTGGGTTGTTGGTTTGTTGGCTTGTTGGCTTGTTGATTTGTTGGCTTGTTGGCTTGTTGGTTTGTTGGTTTGTTTGTTTGTTTGTTTGTTCGTTTGTTCGTTTGTTCGTTTGTTCGTTTGTTCGTTTGTTGGTTTGTTGGTTTGTTGGTTTGTTGGTTTGTTGGTTTGTTGGTTTGTTGGTTTGTTGGTTTGTTGGTTTGTTGGTTTGTTGGTTTGTTGGTTCGATTGTTGGTTTGTTTGTTTGTTGGCTTGTTGGTTTGTTGGTTTGTTCGTTTGTTCGTTTGTTGGTTTGTTGGTTTGTTGGTTTGTTGGTTTGTTGGTTTGTTGGTTTGTTGGTTTGTTGGTTTGTTGGTTCGTTTGTTATTTTGTTTGTTTGTTGGCTTGTTGGTTTGTTGGTTTGTTCGTTTGTTGGTTTGTTGGTTTGTTGGTTTGTTGGTTTGTTGGTTTGTTGGTTTGTTGGTTTGTTGGGTTGGTGGTTTGTTGGTTTGTTGGTTTGTTGGTTTGTTGGTTTGTTGGTTTGTTGGTTTGTTGGTTTGTTGGTTTGTTGGTTTGTTGCTTTGTTGGGTTGTTGGTTTGTTGGTTTGTTGGTTTGTTGGTTTGTTGGTTTGTTGGTTTGTTGGCTTGTTGGTTTGTTGGTTTGTAGGTTTATTTGTTTGTTGGTTTATTGGTTTGTTGGTTTGTTCGTTTGTTGGTTTGTTGGTTTGTTGGTTTGTTGGTTTGTTGGTTTGTTGGTTTGTTGGCTTGTTGGCTTGTTGGCTTGTTGATTTGTTGGCTTGTTGGTTTGTTGGTTTGTTTGTTTGTTTGTTTGTTCGTTTGTTCGTTTGTTCGTTTGTTCGTTTGTTGGTTTGTTGGTTTGTTGGTTTGTTGGTTTGTTGGTTTGTTGGTTTGTTGGTTTGTTGGTTTGTTGGTTTGTTGGTTTGTTGGTTTGTTGGTTCGTTTGTTGGTTTGTTTGTTTGTTGGCTTGTTGGTTTGTTGGTTTGTTCGTTTGTTCGTTTGTTGGTTTGTTGGTTTGTTGGTTTGTTGGTTTGTTGGTTTGTTGGTTTGTTGGTTTGTTGGTTTGTTGGTTCGTTTGTTAATTTGTTTGTTTGTTGGCTTGTTGGTTTGTTGGTTTGTTCGTTTGTTGGTTTGTTGGTTTGTTGGTTTGTTGGTTTTTTGGTTTGTTGGCTTGTTAGTTTGTTGGTTTGTTGATTTGTTGGTTTGTTTATTTGTAGGTTTGTTGGTATGTTGGTTTGTTGGCTTGTTGGTTTGTTCGTTTTTTGGTTTGTTGGCTTGTTGGTTTGTTGGATTGTTGGCTTGTTGGTTTGTTGGTTTGTTGGTTTGTTGGTTTGTTGGTTTGTGGGGTTGTTGGTTTGTTGGTTTGTTGGTTTGTTGGGTTGGTGGTTTGTTGGTTTGTTGGTTTGTTGGTTTGTTGGTTTGTTGGTTTGTTGGTTTGTTGGTTTGTTGGTTTGTTGGTTTGTTGCTTTGTTGGGTTGTTGGTTTGTTGGTTTGTTGGTTTGTTGGTTTGTTGGTTTGTTGGTTTGTTGGTTTGTTGGTTTGTTGGTTTGTTGATTTGTTGGCTTGTTGGCTTGTTGGTTTGTTGGTTCGTTGGTTTGTTGGTTTGTTGGTTCGTTTATTGGTTTGTTTGTTTGTTGGCTTGTTGGTTTGTTGGTTTGTTCGTTTGTTGGTTTGTTGGTTTGTTCGTTTGTTGGTTTGTTGGTTTGTTGGTTTGTTGGTTTCTTGGTTTGTTGGTTTGTTGGTTTGTTGGCTTGTTGGTTTGTTGGCTTGTTGGTTTGTTGGTTTGTTGGTTTGTTGGTTTGTTCGTTTGTTTGTTTGTTCGTTTGTTGGTTTGTTGGTTTGTTGGTTTGTTGGCTTGTTGGTTTTTTGGTTTGTTGGATTGTTGGCTTGTTGGTTTGTTCGTTTGTTGGTTTGTTGGCTTGTTGGCTTGTTGGTTTGTTGGTTTGTTGGTTTGTTGGTTTGTTGGTTTGTTGGTTTGTTGGTTTGTTCGTTTGTTGGTTTGTTGGTTTTTTGGTTTGTTGGTTTTTTGGTTTGTTGGCTTGTTAGTTTGTTGGTTTGTTGGTTTGTTGGTTTGTTGGCTTGTTGGTTTGTTGGTTTGTTGGTTTGTTCGTTTGTTGGTTTGTTGGTTTGTTGGTTATTTCGTTTGTTGGTTTGTTGGTTTGTTCGTTTGTTTATTTGTAGGTTTGTTGGTATGTTGGTTTGTTGGCTTGTTGGTTTGTTCGTTTTTTGGTTTGTTGGCTTGTTGGTTTGTTGGATTGTTGGCTTGTTGGTTTGTTGGTTTGTTGGTTTGTTGGTTTGTTGGTTTGTTGGGTTGTTGGTTTGTTGGTTTGTTGGTTTGTTGGGTTGGTGGTTTGTTGGTTTGTTGGTTTGTTGGTTTGTTGGTTTGTTGGTTTGTTGGTTTGTTGGTTTGTTGGTTTGTTGCTTTGTTGGGTTGTTGGTTTGTTGGTTTGTTGGTTTGTTGGTTTGTTGGTTTGTTGGTTTGTTGGTTTGTAGGTTTATTTGTTTGTTGGTTTATTGGTTTGTTGGTTTGTTCGTTTGTTGGTTTGTTGGTTTGTTGGTTTGTTGGTTTGTAGGTTTGTTGGCTTGTTGGCTTGTTGGCTTGTTGATTTGTTGGCTTGTTGGCTTGTTGGTTTGTTGGTTTGTTTGTTTGTTTGTTTGTTCGTTTGTTCGTTTGTTCGTTTGTTCGTTTGTTCGTTTGTTGGTTTGTTGGTTTGTTGGTTTGTTGGTTTGTTGGTTTGTTGGTTTGTTGGTTTGTTGGTTTGTTGGTTTGTTGGTTTGTTGGCTTGTTGGTTTGTTGGTTTGTTCGTTTGTTCGTTTGTTGGTTTGTTGGTTTGTTGGTTTGTTGGTTTGTTGGTTTGTTGGTTTGTTGGTTTGTTGGTTTGTTGGTTCGTTTGTTATTTTGTTTGTTTGTTGGCTTGTTGGTTTGTTGGTTTGTTCGTTTGTTGGTTTGTTGGTTTGTTGGTTTGTTGGTTTTTTGGTTTGTTGGCTTGTTAGTTTGTTGGTTTGTTGATTTGTTGGTTTGTTGGTTTGTTGGTTTGTTGGTTTGTTGGTTTGTTGGTTTATTCGTTTGTTGCTTTGTTCGTTTGTTGGTTTGTTGGTTTGTTGGTTCGTTTGTTGGTTTGTTTGTTTGTTGGCTTGTTGGTTTGTTGGTTTGTTCGTTTGTTGGTTTGTTGGTTTGTTGGTTTGTTGGTTTGTTGGTTTGTTGGTTTGTTGGTTTGTTGGTTTGTTGGTTTGTTTATTTGTTGGTTTGTTCGTTTGTTGGCTTGTTGGTTTGTTGGTTTGTTGGTTTGTTGGTTTGTTGGTTTGTTGGTTTGTTGATTTGTTGGCTTGTTGGCTTGTTGGTTTGTTGGTTCGTTGGTTTGTTGGTTTGTTAGTTCGTTTGTTGGTTTGTTTGTTTGTTGGCTTGTTGGTTTGTTGGTTTGTTCGTTTGTTGGTTTGTTGGTTTGTTCGTTTGTTGGTTTGTTGGTTTGTTGGTTTGTTGGTTTCTTGGTTTCTTGGTTTGTTGGTTTGTTGGCTTATTGGTTTGTTGGCTTGTTGGTTTGTTGGTTTGTTGGTTTGTTGGTTTGTTCGTTTGTTGGTTTGTTCATTTGTTGGTTTGTTGGTTTGTTGGTTTGTTGGCTTGTTGGTTTTTTGGTTTGTTGGCTTGTTGGCTTGTTGGTTTGTTCGTTTGTTGGTTTGTTGGCTTGTTGGCTTGTTGGATTGTTGGTTTGTTGGCTTGTTGGTTTTTTGGTTTGTTGGCTTGTTGGCTTGTTGGTTTGTTCGTTTGTTGGTTTGTTGGTTTGTTGGTTTGTTGGCTTGTTGGTTTGTTGGCTTGTTGGCTTGTGGGCTTGTTGGTTTGTTCGTTTGTTGGTTTGTTGGTTTGTTGGTTTGTTGGTTTGTTGGTTTGTTCGTTTGTTGGTTTGTTGGTTTGTTGGTTTGTTGGTTTGTTGGTTTGTTGGTTTGTTGGTTTGTTGGTTTGTTGGTTTGTTGGTTTGTTGGTTTGTTGGTTTGTTGGTTTGTTGGTTTGTTGGTTTGTTGGTTTGTTGGTTTGTTGGTTTGTTGGTTTGTTGGTTTGTTGGTTTGTTGGTTTGTTGGTTTGTTGGTTTGTTGGTTTTTTGGTTTGTAGGTTTATTTGTTTGTTGGTTTATTAGTTTGTTGGTTTGTTCGTTTGTTGGTTTGTTGGTTTGTTGGTTTGTTGGTTTGTTGGTTTGCTGGTTTGTTGGCTTGTTCGTTTGTTGGTTTTTTGGTTTGTTGGTTTGTTGGCTTGTTGGTTTTTTGGTTTGTTGGCTTGTTGGCTTGTTGGTTTGTTCGTTTGTTGGTTTGTAGGCTTGTTGGCTTGTTGGTTTGTTGGTTTGTTCGTTTGTAGGTTTGTGGGTTGGTTGAGTTGTTGGTTTGTTGGTGTGTTGGTTTGTTGGTTTGTTCGTTTGTTGGTTTTTGTTTGTTCGTTTGTTGGTTTGTTGGTTTGTTGGTTTGTTGGTTTGTTGGTTTGTTGGTTTGTTGGTTTGTTGGTTTGTTGGTTTGTTGGTTTGTTGGTTTGTTGGTTTGTTGGTTTGTTGGTTTGTTGGTTTGTTGGTTTGTTGGTTTGTTGGTTTGTTGGTTTGTTGGTTTGTTGGTTTGTTGGTTTGTTGGTTTATTCGTTTGTTGCTTTGTTCGTTTGTTGGTTTGTTGGTTTGTTGGTTTGTTGGTTCGTTTGTTGGTTTGTTTGTTTGTTGGCTTGTTGGTTTGTTGGTTTGTTCGTTTGTTGGTTTGTTGGTTTGTTGGTTTGTTGGTTTGTTGGTTTGTTGGTTTGTTGGTTTGTTGGTTTGTTGGTTTGTTTATTTGTTGGTTTGTTCGTTTGTTGGCTTGTTGGTTTGTTGGTTTGTTGGTTTGTTGGTTTGTTGGTTTGTTGGTTTGTTGATTTGTTGGCTTGTTGGCTTGTTGGTTTGTTGGTTCGTTGGTTTGTTGGTTTGTTAGTTCGTTTGTTGGTTTGTTTGTTTGTTGGCTTGTTGGTTTGTTGGTTTGTTCGTTTGTTGGTTTGTTGGTTTGTTCGTTTGTTGGTTTGTTGGTTTGTTGGTTTGTTGGTTTCTTGGTTTGTTGGTTTGTTGGTTTGTTGGCTTATTGGTTTGTTGGCTTGTTGGTTTGTTGGTTTGTTGGTTTGTTGGTTTGTTGGTTTGTTCGTTTGTTGGTTTGTTCATTTGTTGGTTTGTTGGTTTGTTGGTTTGTTGGCTTGTTGGTTTTTTGGTTTGTTGGCTTGTTGGCTTGTTGGTTTGTTCGTTTGTTGGTTTGTTGGCTTGTTGGCTTGTTGGATTGTTGGTTTGTTGGCTTGTTGGTTTTTTGGTTTGTTGGCTTGTTGGCTTGTTGGTTTGTTCGTTTGTTGGTTTGTTGGTTTGTTGGTTTGTTGGCTTGTTGGTTTGTTGGCTTGTTGGCTTGTGGGCTTGTTGGTTTGTTCGTTTGTTGGTTTGTTGGTTTGTTGGTTTGTTGGTTTGTTGGTTTGTTGGTTTGTTCGTTTGTTGGTTTGTTGGTTTGTTGGTTTGTTGGTTTGTTGGTTTGTTGGTTTGTTGGTTTGTTGGTTTGTTGGTTTGTTGGTTTGTTGGTTTGTTGGTTTGTTGGTTTGTTGGTTTGTTGGTTTGTTGGTTTGTTGGTTTGTTGGTTTGTTGGTTTGTTGGTTTGTTGGTTTGTTGGTTTGTTGGTTTGTTGGTTTGTTGGTTTGTTGGTTTGTTGGTTTGTTGGTTTGTTGGTTTGTTGGTTTGTTGGTTTGTTGGTTTGTTGGTTTGTTGGTTTGTTGGTTTGTTGGTTTGTTGGTTTGTTGGTTTGTTGGTTTGTTGGTTTGTTGGTTTGTTGGTTTGTTGGTTTGTTGGTTTGTTGGTTTGTTGGTTTGTTGGTTTGTTGGTTTGTTGGTTTTTTGGTTTGTAGGTTTATTTGTTTGTTGGTTTATTAGTTTGTTGGTTTGTTCGTTTGTTGGTTTGTTGGTTTGTTGGTTTGTTGGTTTGTTGGTTTGCTGGTTTGTTGGCTTGTTCGTTTGTTGGTTTTTTGGTTTGTTGGTTTGTTGGCTTGTTGGTTTTTTGGTTTGTTGGCTTGTTGGCTTGTTGGTTTGTTCGTTTGTTGGTTTGTAGCTTTGTTGGCTTGTTGGTTTGTTGGTTTGTTCGTTTGTAGGTTTGTGGGTTGGTTGAGTTGTTGGTTTGTTGGTGTGTTGGTTTGTTGGTTTGTTCGTTTGTTGGTTTTTGTTTGTTCGTTTGTTGGTTTGTTGGTTTGTTGGTTTGTTGGTTTGTTGGTTTGTTGGTTTGTTGGTTTGTTGGTTTGTTGGTTTGTTGGTTTGTTGGTTTGTTGGTTTGTTGGTTTGTTGGTTTGTTGGTTTGTTGGTTTGTTGGTTTGTTGGTTTGTTGGTTTGTTGGTTTGTTGGTTTGTTGGTTTGTTGGTTTGTTGGTTTGTTGGTTTGTTGGTTTGTTGGTTTGTTGGTTTGTTGGTTTGTTGGTTTGTTCGTTTGTTGGCTTGTTGGTTTGTTGGCTTGTTGGCTTGTTAGTTTGTTGGTTTGTTTGTTTGTTGGTTTGTTCGTTTGTTCGTTTGTTAGTTTGTTGGTTTGTTGGTTTGTTGGTTTGTTGGTTTGTTGGTTTGTTGGTTTGTTGGTTTCTTGGTTTGTTGGTTTGTTGGTTTGTTGGTTTGTTTGTTGGTTTGTTTGTTTGTTGACTTTTTGGTTTGTTGGTTTGTTCGTTTGTTGGTTTGTTGGTTTGTTGGTTTGTTGGTTTGTTGGTTTGTTTGTTTGTTGGTTTGTTCGTTTGTTGGCTTGTTGGTTTGTTGGCTTGTTGGGTTGTTGATTTGTTGGTTTGTTCGATTGTTGGCTTGTTCGTTTGTTGGTTTGTTGGTTTGTTGGTTTTTTGGTTTATTGGTTTTTTGGTTTGTTAGCTTGTTGGTTTGTTGGTTTGTTTGTTTGTTGGTTTGTTGGTTTGTTGGTTTGTTGGTTTGTTGCTTTGTTGGTTTGTTCGATTGTTGGCTTGTTGGTTTGTTGGCTTGTTGGCTTGTTGGTTTGTTGGTTTGTTTGTTTGTTTGGTTGTTCGTTTGTTCGTTTGTTCGTTTGTTGGTTTGTTGGTTTGTTGGTTTGTTGGTTTGTTGGTTTGTTGGTTTGTTGGTTTGTTGGTTTGTTGGTTTGTTGGTTTGTTGGTTCGTTTGTTGGTTTGTTTGTTTGTTGGCTTGTTGGTTTGTTGGTTTGTTCGTTTGTTGGTTTGCTGGTTTGTTGGTTTGTTGGTTTGTTGGTTTGTTGGTTTGTTTATTTGTTAGTTTGTTCGTTTGTTGGCTTGTTGGTTTGTTGGTTTGTTGGTTTGTTGGTTTGTTGGTTTGTTGATTTGTTGGCTTGTTGGCTTGTTGGTTTGTTGGTTCGTTGGTTTGTTGGTTTGTTAGTTCGTTTCTTGGTTTGTTTGTTTGTTGGCTTGTTGGTTTGTTGGTTTGTTCGTTTGTTGGTTTGCTGGTTTGTTCGTTTGTTGGTTTGTTGGTTTGTTGGTTTTTTTGGTTTCTTGGTTTGTTGGTTTGTTGGTTTGTTGGTTTGTTGGTTTGTTGGTTTATTCGTTTGTTGCTTTGTTCGTTTGTTGGTTTGTTGGTTTGTTGGTTTGTTGGTTCGTTTGTTGGTTTGTTTGTTTGTTGGCTTGTTGGTTTGTTGGTTTGTTCGTTTGTTGGTTTGTTGGTTTGTTGGTTTGTTGGTTTGTTGGTTTGTTGGTTTGTTGGTTTGTTGGTTTGTTGGTTTGTTGGTTTGTTGGTTTGTTGGTTTGTTGGTTTATTCGTTTGTTGCTTTGTTCGTTTGTTGGTTTGTTGGTTTGTTGGTTTGTTGGTTCGTTTGTTGGTTTGTTTGTTTGTTGGCTTGATGGTTTGTTGTTTTGTTCGTTTGTTGGTTTGTTGGTTTGTTGGTTTGTTGGCTTGTTAGTTTGTTGGTTTGTTGATTTGTTGGTTTGTTGGTTTGTTGGTTTGTTGGTTTATTCGTTTGTTGCTTTGTTCGTTTGTTGGTTTGTTGGTTTGTTGGTTTGTTGGTTCGTTTGTTGGTTTGTTTGTTTGTTGGTTTGTTGGTTTGTTCGTTTGTTGGTTTGTTGGTTTGTTGGTTTGTTGGTTTGTTGGTTTGTTGGTTTGTTGGTTTGTTTATTTGTTGGTTTGTTCGCTTGTTGGCTTGTTGGTTTGTTGGTTTGTTGGTTTGTTGGTTTGTTGGTTTGTTGATTTGTTGGCTTGTTGGCTTGTTGGTTTGTTGGTTCGTTGGTTTGTTGGTTTGTTAGTTCGTTTGTTGGTTTGTTTGTTTGTTGGCTTGTTGGTTTGTTGGTTTGTTCGTTTGTTGGTTTGTTGGTTTGTTCGTTTGTTGGTTTGTTGGTTTGTTGGTTTGTTGGTTTGTTGGTTTGTTGGTTTGTTGGCTTGTTGGTTTGTTGGCTTGTTGGTTTGTTGGTTTGTTGGTTTGTTGGTTTGTTCGTTTGTTGGTTTGTTCATTTGTTGGTTTGTTGGTTTGTTGGTTTGTTGGTTTGTTGGCTTGTTGGTTTTTTGGTTTGTTGGCTTGTTGGCTTGTTGGTTTGTTCGTTTGTTGGTTTGTTGGCTTGTTGGCTTGTTGGATTGTTGGTTTGTTGGTTTGTTGGCTTGTTGGTTTTTTGGTTTGTTGGCTTGTTGGCTTGTTGGTTTGTTCGTTTGTTGGTTTGTTGGTTTGTTGGTTTGTTGGCTTGTTGGTTTGTTGGCTTGTTGGCTTGTGGGCTTGTTGGTTTGTTCGTTTGTTGGTTTGTTGGTTTGTTGGTGAGTTGGTTTGTTGGTTTGTTGGTTTGTTGGTTTGTTGGTTTGTTGGTTTGTTCGTTTGTTGGTTTGTTGGTTTGTTGGTTTGTTGGTTTGTTGGTTTGTTGGTTTGTTGGTTTGTTGGTTTGTTGGTTTGTTGGTTTGTTGGTTTGTTGGTTTGTTGGTTTATTGGTTTGTTGGTTTGTTGGTTTGTTGGTTTGTTGGTTTGTTGGTTTGTTGGTTTGTTGGTTTGTTGGTTTGTTGGTTTGTTGGTTTGTTGGTTTGTTGGTTTGTTGGTTTGTTGGTTTGTTGGTTTGTTGGTTTGTTGGTTTGTTGGTTTGTTGGTTTGTTGGTTTGTTGGTTTTTTGGTTTGTTGGTTTGTTGGTTTGTTGGTTTGCTGGTTTGTTGGTTTGTTCGTTTGTTGGTTTTTTGGTTTGTTGGTTTGTTGGCTTGTTGGTTTTTTGGTTTGTTGGCTTGTTGGCTTGTTGGTTTGTTCGTTTGTTGGTTTGTTTGTTTGTTGGCTTGTTGGGTTGTTGGTTTGTTCGTTTGTTGGTTTGTTGGTTTGTTGGTTTGTTGGTTTCTTGGTTTGTTGGTTTGTTGGTTTGTTGGTTTGTTTATTTGTTGGTTTGTTCGTTTGTTGGCTTATTGGTTTGTTGGTTTGTTGGTTTGTTGGTTTGTTGGTTTGTTGATTTGTTGGCTTGTTGGCTTGTTGGTTTGTTGGTTCGTTGGTTTGTTGGTTTGTTGGTTCGTTTATTGGTTTGTTTGTTTGTTGGCTTGTTGGTTTGTTGGTTTGTTCGTTTGTTGGTTTGTTGGTTTGTTCGTTTGTTGGTTTGTTGGTTTGTTGGTTTGTTGGTTTCTTGGTTTGTTGGTTTGTTGGTTTGTTGGCTTGTTGGTTTGTTGGCTTGTTGGTTTGTTGGTTTGTTGGTTTGTTGGTTTGTTCGTTTGTTTGTTTGTTCGTTTGTTGGTTTGTTGGTTTGTTGGTTTGTTGGCTTGTTGGTTTTTTGGTTTGTTGGCTTGTTGGCTTGTTGGTTTGTTCGTTTGTTGGTTTGTTGGCTTGTTGGCTTGTTGGTTTGTTGGTTTGTTGGTTTGTTGGTTTGTTGGTTTGTTGGTTTGTTGGTTTGTTGGTTTGTTCGTTTGTTGGTTTGTTGGTTTTTTGGTTTGTTGGTTTTTTGGTTTGTTGGCTTGTTAGTTTGTTGGTTTGTTGGTTTGTTGGTTTGTTGGCTTGTTGGTTTGTTGGTTTGTTGGTTTGTTCGTTTGTTGGTTTGTTGGTTTGTTGGTTTGTTCGTTTGTTGGTTTGTTGGTTTGTTCGTTTGTTTATTTGTTGGTTTGTTGGGTTGTTGGTTTGTTGGTTTGTTGGTTTGTTGGGTTAGTGGTTTGTTGGTTTGTTGGTTTGTTGGTTTGTTGGTTTGTTGGTTTGTTGGTTTGTTGGTTTGTTGGTTTGTTGGTTTGTTGGGTTGTTGGTTTGTTGGTTTGTTGGTTTGTTGGTTTGTTGGTTTGTTGGTTTGTTGGTTTGTAGGTTTATTTGTTTGTTGGTTTATTGGTTTGTTGGTTTGTTCGTTTGTTGGTTTGTTGGTTTGTTGGTTTGTTGGTTTGTTGGTTTGTTGGTTTGTTGGCTTGTTGGCTTATTGGCTTGTTGGTCTGTTGGCTTGTTGGCTTGTTGGCTTGTTGGTTTGTTGGTTTGTTTGTTTGTTTGTTTGTTCGTTTGTTCGTTTGTTCGTTTGTTGGTTTGTTGGTTTGTTGGTTTGTTTGTTTGTTGGTTTGTTGGTTTGTTGGTTTGTTGGTTTGTTGGTTCGTTTGTTGGTTTGTTTGTTTGTTGGCTTGTTGGTTTGTTGGTTTGTTCGTTTGTTCGTTTGTTGGTTTGTTGGTTTGTTGGTTTGTTGGTTTGTTGATTTGTTGGTTTGTTGGTTTGTTGGTTTGTTGGTTTATTGGTTCGTTTGTTAATTTGTTTGTTTGTTGGCTTGTTGGTTTGTTGGTTTGTTGGTTTGTTGGTTTGTTGGTTTGTTGGTTTGTTGGTTTGTTCGTTTGTTGGTTTGTTGGTTTGTTGGTTTGTTGGTTTGTTGGTTTGTTGGTTTGTTGGTTTGTTGGTTTGTTGGTTTGTTGGTTTGTTGGTTTGTTGGTTTGTTGGTTTGTTGGTTTGTTGGTTTGTTGGTTTGTTGGTTTGTTGGTTTGTTGATTTGTTGGTTTGTTGGTTTGTTGGTTTGTTGGTTTGTTGGTTTGTTGGTTTGTTGGTTTGTTGGTTTGTTGGTTTGTTGGTTTGTTGGTTTGTTGGTTTGTTGGTTTGTTGGTTTGTTGGTTTGTTGGTTTGTTGGTTTGTTGGTTTGTTGGTTTGTTGGTTTGTTGGTTTTTTGGTTTGTTGGTTTGTTGGTTTGTTGGTTTGCTGGTTTGTTGGTTTGTTCGTTTGTTGGTTTTTTGGTTTGTTGGTTTGTTGGCTTGTTGGTTTTTTGGTTTGTTGGCTTGTTGGCTTGTTGGTTTGTTCGTTTGTTGGTTTGTTTGTTTGTTGGCTTGTTGGTTTGTTGGTTTGTTCGTTTGTTGGCTTGTTGGTTTGTTGGTTTGTTCGTTTGTTGGTTTGTTGGTTTGTTCGTTTGTTGGTTTGTTGGTTTGTTGGTTTGTTGGTTTGTTGGTTTCTTGGTTTGTTGGTTTGTTGGTTTGTTGGCTTGTTGGTTTGTTGGCTTGTTGGTTTGTTGGTTTGTTGGTTTGTTGGTTTGTTCGTTTGTTTGTTTGTTCGTTTGTTGGTTTGTTGGTTTGTTGGTTTGTTGGCTTGTTGGTTTTTTGGTTTGTTGGCTTGTTGGCTTGTTGGTTTGTTCGTTTGTTGGTTTGTTGGCTTGTTGGCTTGTTGGTTTGTTGGTTTGTTGGTTTGTTGGTTTGTTGGTTTGTTGGTTTGTTGGTTTGTTGGTTTGTTGGTTTGTTCGTTTGTTGGTTTGTTGGTTTTTTGGTTTGTTGGTTTTTTGGTTTGTTGGCTTGTTAGTTTGTTGGTTTGTTGGTTTGTTGGTTTGTTGGCTTGTTGGTTTGTTGGTTTGTTGGTTTGTTGGTTTGTTCGTTTGTTGGTTTGTTGGTTTGTTGGTTTGTTCGTTTGTTGGTTTGTTGGTTTGTTCGTTTGTTTATTTGTTGGTTTGTTGGGTTGTTGGTTTGTTGGTTTGTTGGTTTGTTGGGTTAGTGGTTTGTTGGTTTGTTGGTTTGTTGGTTTGTTGGTTTGTTGGTTTGTTGGTTTGTTGGTTTGTTGGTTTGTTGGTTTGTTGGTTTGTTGGGTTGTTGGTTTGTTGGTTTGTTGGTTTGTTGGTTTGTTGGTTTGTTGGTTTGTTGGTTTGTAGGTTTATTTGTTTGTTGGTTTATTGGTTTGTTGGTTTGTTCGTTTGTGGGTTTGTTGGTTTGTTGGTTTGTTGGTTTGTTGGTTTGTTGGTTTGTTGGCTTGTTGGCTTGTTGGCTTGTTGGTTTGTTGGCTTGTTGGCTTGTTGGCTTGTTGGTTTGTTGGTTTGTTTGTTTGTTTGTTTGTTCGTTTGTTCGTTTGTTCGTTTGTTGGTTTGTTGGTTTGTTGGTTTGTTTGTTTGTTGGTTTGTTGGTTTGTTGGTTTGTTGGTTTGTTGGTTCGTTTGTTGGTTTGTTTGTTTGTTGGCTTGTTGGTTTGTTGGTTTGTTCGTTTGTTCGTTTGTTGGTTTGTTGGTTTGTTGGTTTGTTGGTTTGTTGGTTTGTTGGTTTGTTGGTTTGTTGGTTTGTTGGTTTGTTGGTTTGTTGGTTTGTTGGTTTGTTGGTTCGTTTGTTAATTTGTTTGTTTGTTGGCTTGTTGGTTTGTTGGTTTGTTCGTTTGTTGGTTTGTTGGTTTGTTGGTTTGTTGGTTTTTTGGTTTGTTGGCTTGTTAGTTTGTTGGTTTGTTGATTTGTTGGTTTGTTGGTTTGTTGGTTTGTTGGTTTATTCGTTTGTTGCTTTGTTCATTTGTTGGTTTGTTGGTTTGTTGGTTTGTTGGTTCGTTTGTTGGTTTGTTTGTTTGTTGGCTTGTTGGTTTGTTGGTTTGTTCGTTTGTTGGTTTGTTGGTTTGTTGGTTTGTTGGTTTGTTGGTTTGTTGGTTTGTTGGTTTGTTTATTTGTTGGTTTGTTCGTTTGTTGGCTTGTTGGTTTGTTGGTTTGTTGGTTTGTTGTGTTGTTGGTTTGTTGATTTGTTGGCTTGTTGGCTTGTTGGTTTGTTGGTTCGTTGGTTTGTTGGTTTGTTAGTTCGTTTGTTGGTTTGTTTGTTTGTTGGCTTGTTGGTTTGTTGGTTTGTTCGTTTGTTGGTTTGTTGGTTTGTTCGTTTGTTGGTTTGTTGGTTTGTTGGTTTGTTGGTTTCTTGGTTTGTTGGTTTGTTGGTTTGTTGGCTTGTTGGTTTGTTGGCTTGTTGGTTTGTTGGTTTGTTGGTTTGTTGGTTTGTTCGTTTGTTGGTTTGTTCATTTGTTGGTTTGTTGGTTTGTTGGCTTGTTGGTTTTTTGGTTTGTTGGCTTGTTGGCTTGTTGGTTTGTTCGTTTGTTGGTTTGTTGGCTTGTTGGCTTGTTGGATTGTTGGTTTGTTGGTTTGTTGGCTTGTTGGTTTTTTGGTTTGTTGGCTTGTTGGCTTGTTGGTTTGTTCGTTTGTTGGTTTGTTGGTTTGTTGGTTTGTTCGCTTGTTGGTTTGTTGGCTTGTTGGCTTGTGGGCTTGTTGGTTTGTTCGTTTGTTGGTTTGTTGGTTTGTTGGTTTGTTGGTTTGTTGGTTTGTTGGTTTGTTCGTTTGTTGGTTTGTTGGTTTGTTGGTTTAATGGTTTGTTGGTTTGTTGGTTTGTTGGTTTGTTGGTTTGTTGGTTTGTTGGTTTGTTGGTTTGTTGGTTTGTTGGTTTGTTGGTTTGTTGGTTTGTTGGTTTGTTGGTTTGTTGGTTTGTTGGTTTGTTGGTTTGTTGGTTTGTTGGTTTGTTGGTTTGTTGGTTTGTTGGATTGTTGGTTTGTTGGTTTGTTGGTTTGTTGGTTTGTTGGTTTGTTGGTTTGTTGGTTTGTTAGTTTGTTGGTTTGTTGGTTTGTTGGTTTGTTGGTTTGTTGGTTTTTTGGTTTGTAGGTTTATTTGTTTGTTGGTTTATTGGTTTGTTGGTTTGTTGGTTTGTTGGTTTGTTGGTTTGTTGGTTTGATCGTTTGTTGGTTTGTTGGTTTTTTGGTTTGTTGGTTTTTTGGTTTGTTGGCTTGTTAGTTTGTTGGTTTGTTGGTTTGTTGGTTTATTGGCTTGTTGGTTTGTTGGTTTGTTGGTTTGTTGGTTTGTTGGTTTGTTGGTTTGTTTGTTTGTTGGTTTGTTCGTTAGTTGGCTTGTTTGTTTGTTGGTTTGTTCGTTAGTTGGCTTGTTGGTTTGTTGGCTTGTTGGGTTGTTGCTTTGTTGGTTTGTTCGATTGTTGGCTTGTTCGTTTGTTGGTTTGTTGGTTTGTTGGTTTTTTGGTTTGTTGGTTTTTTGGTTTGTTAGCTTGTCGGTTTGTTGGTTTGTTGGTTTGTTGGTTTGTTGGTTTGTTGGTTTGTTGGTTTGTTGGTTTGTTGGTTTGTTGGTTTGTTGGTTTGTTTGTTTGTTGGTTTGTTCGTTAGTTGGCTTGTTGGTTTGTTGGCTTGTTGGGATGTTGCTTTGTTGGTTTGTTCGATTGTTGGCTTGTTCGTTTGTTGGTTTGTTGGTTTGTTGGTTTTTTGGTTTGTTGGTTTTTTGGTTTGTTAGCTTGTCGGTTTGTTGGTTTGTTGGTTTGTTGGTTTGTTGGTTTGTTGTTTTGTTGGTTTGTTGCTTTGTTGGTTTGATCGATTGTTGGCTTGTAAGTTAGTTGGCTTGTTGGCTTGTTGGTTTGTTGGTTTGTTTGTTTGTTTGTTTGTTCGTTTGTTCGTTTGTTGGTTTGTTGGTTTGTTGGTTTGTTGGTTTGTTGGTTTGTTGGTTTGTTGGTTTGTTGGTTTGTTGGTTTGTTGGTTTGTTGGTTCGTTTGTTGGTTTGTTTGTTTGTTGGCTTGTTGGTTTGTTGGTTTGTTCGTTTGTTGGTTTGTTGGTTTGTTGGTTTGTTGGTTTGTTGGTTTGTTGGTTTGTTGGTTTGTTTATTTGTTGGTTTGTTCGTTTGTTGGCTTATTGGTTTGTTGGTTTGTTGGTTTGTTGGTTTGTTGATTTGTTGGCTTGTTGGCTTGTTGGTTTGTTGGTTCGTTGGTTTGTTGGTTTGTTGGTTCGTTTATTGGTTTGTTGGTTTCTTGGTTTGTTGGTTTGTTGGTTTGTTGGCTTGTTGGTTTGTTGGCTTGTTGGTTTGTTGGTTTGTTGGTTTGTTGGTTTGTTCGTTTGTTTGTTTGTTCGTTTGTTGGTTTGTTGGTTTGTTGGTTTGTTGGCTTGTTGGTTTTTTGGTTTGTTGGCTTGTTGGCTTGTTGGTTTGTTCGTTTGTTGGTTTGTTGGCTTGTTGGCTTGTTGGTTTGTTGGTTTGTTGGTTTGTTGGTTTGTTGGTTTGTTGGTTTGTTGGTTTGTTGGTTTGTTCGTTTGTTGGTTTGTTGGTTTTTTGGTTTGTTGGTTTTTTGGTTTGTTGGCTTGTTAGTTTGTTGGTTTGTTGGTTTGTTGGTTTGTTGGCTTGTTGGTTTGTTGGTTTGTTGGTTTGTTCGTTTGTTGGTTTGTTGGTTTGTTGGTTTGTTCGTTTGTTGGTTTGTTGGTTTGTTCGTTTGTTGGTTTGTTGGTTTGTTGGTTTGTTGGTTTCTTGGTTTGTTGGTTTGTTGGCTTGTTGGTTTGTTGGCTTGTTGGTTTGTTGGTTTGTTGGTTTGTTGGTTTGTTCGTTTGTTTGTTTGTTCGTTTGTTGGTTTGTTGGTTTGTTGGTTTGTTGGTTTGTTGGCTTGTTGGTTTTTTGGTTTGTTGGCTTGTTGGCTTGTTGGTTTGTTCGTTTGTTGGTTTGTTGGCTTGTTGGCTTGTTGGTTTGTTGGTTTGTTGGTTTGTTGGTTTGTTGGTTTGTTGGTTTGTTGGTTTGTTGGTTTGTTGGTTTGTTCGTTTGTTGGTTTGTTGGTTTTTTGGTTTGTTGGTTTTTTGGTTTGTTGGCTTGTTAGTTTGTTGGTTTGTTGGTTTGTTGGTTTGTTGGCTTGTTGGTTTGTTTGTTTGTTGGTTTGTTCGTTTGTTGGTTTGTTGGTTTGTTGGTTTGTTCGTTTGTTGGTTTGTTGGTTTGTTCGTTTGTTTATTTGTAGGTTTGTTGGTTTGTTGGTTTGTTGGCTTGTTAGTTTGTTCGTTTTTTGGTTTGTTGGCTTGTTGGTTTGTTGGATTGTTGGCTTGTTGGTTTGTTGGTTTGTTGGTTTGTTGGTTTGTTGGTTTGTTGGGTTGTTGGTTTGTTGGTTTGTTGGTTTGTTGGTTTGTTGGTTTGTTGGTTTGTTGGTTTGTTGGTTTGTTGGTTTGTTGGCTTGTTGGCTTGTTGGCTTGTTGGGTTGGTGGTTTGTTGGTTTGTTGGTTTGTTGGTTTGTTGGTTTGTTGGTTTGTTGGTTTGTTGGTTTGTTGGTTTGTTGGTTTGTTGGGTTGTTGGTTTGTTGGTTTGTTGGTTTGTTGGTTTGTTGGTTTGTTGGTTTCTTGGTTTGTAGGTTTATTTGTTTGTTGGTTTATTGGTTTATTTGTTTGTTGGTTTATTGGTTTGTTGGTTTGTTCGTTTGTTGGTTTGTTGGTTTGTTGGTTTGTTGGTTTGTTGGTTTGTTGGTTTGTTGGTTTGTTGGCTTGTTGGCTTGTTGGCTTGTTGGTTTGTTGGCTTGTTGGCTTGTTGGTTTGTTGGTTTGTTTGTTTGTTTGTTTGTTCGTTTGTTCGTTTGTTCGTTTGTTGGTTTGTTGGTTTGTTGGTTTGTTGGTTTGTTGGTTTGTTGGTTTGTTGGTTTGTTGGTTTGTTGGTTTGTTGGTTTGTTGGTTTGTTGGTTTGTTGGTTTGTTGGTTTGTTGGTTCGTTTGTTGGTTTGTTTGTTTGTTGGCTTGTAGGTTTGTTGGTTTGTTCGTTTGTTTGTTTGTTGGTTTGTTGGTTTGTTGGTTTGTTGGTTTGTTGGTTTGTTGGTTTGTTGGTTTGTTGGTTCGTTTGTTAATTTGTTTGTTTGTTGGCTTGTTGGTTTGTTGGTTTGTTCGTTTGTTGGTTTGTTGGTTTGTTGGTTTGTTGGTTTTTTGGTTTGTTGGCTTGTTAGTTTGTTGGTTTGTTGATTTGTTGGTTTGTTGGTTTGTTGGTTTGTTGGTTTATTCGTTTGTTGCTTTGTTCATTTGTTGGTTTGTTGGTTTGTTGGTTTGTTGGTTCGTTTGTTGGTTTGTTTGTTTGTTGGCTTGTTGGTTTGTTGGCTTGTTGGTTTGTTGGTTTGTTCGTTTGTTGGTTTGTTGGTTTGTTGGTTTGTTGGTTTGTTGGTTTGTTGGTTTGTTTATTTGTTGGTTTGTTCGTTTATTGGCTTGTTGGTTTGTTGGTTTGTTGGTTTGTTGGGTTGTTGGTTTGTTGATTTGTTGGCTTGTTGACTTGTTGGTTTGTTGGTTCGTTGGTTTGTTGGTTTGTTAGTTCGTTTGTTGGTTTGTTTGTTTGTTGGCTTGTTGGTTTGTTGGTTTGTTCGTTTGTTGGTTTGTTGGTTTGTTCGTTTGTTGGTTTGTTGGTTTGTTGGTTTGTTGGTTTCTTGGTTTGTTGGTTTGTTGGCTTGTTGGTTTGTTGGCTTGTTGGTTTGTTGGTTTGTTGGTTTGTTGGTTTGTTCGTTTGTTGGTTTGTTCATTTGTTGGTTTGTTGGTTTGTTGGTTTGTTGGCTTGTTGGTTTTTTGGTTTGTTGGCTTGTTGGCTTGTTGGTTTGTTCGTTTGTTGGTTTGTTGGCTTGTTGGCTTGTTGGATTGTTGGTTTGTTGGTTTGTTGGCTTGTTGATTTTTTGGTTTGTTGGCTTGTTGGCTTGTTGGTTTGTTCGTTTGTTGGTATGTTGGTTTGTTGGTTTGTTGGCTTGTTGGTTTGTTGGCTTGTTGGCTTGTGGGCTTGTTGGTTTGTTCGTTTGTTGGTTTGTTGGTTTGTTGGTTTGTTGGTTTGTTGGTTTGTTGGTTTGTTCGTTTGTTGGTTTGTTGGTTTGTTGGTTTGTTGGTTTGTTGGTTTGTTGGTTTGTTGGTTTGTTGGTTTGTTGGTTTGTTGGTTTGTTGGTTTGTTGGTTTGTTGGTTTGTTGGTTTTTTGGTTTGTTGGTTTGTTGGTTTGTTGGTTTGTTGGTTTGTTGGTTTGTTGGTTTGTTGGTTTGTTGGTTTGTTGGTTTGTTGGTTTGTTGGTTAGTTGGTTTGTTGGTTTGTTGGTTTGTTGGTTTGTTGGTTTGTTGGTTTGTTGGTTTTTTGGTTTGTAGGTTTATTTGTTTGTTGGTTTATTGGCTTGTTGGTTTGTTGGTTTGTTGGTTTGTTGGTTTGTTGGTTTGTTCGTTTGTTGGTTTGTTGGTTTTTTGGTTTGTTGGTTTTTTGGTTTGTTGGCTTGTTAGTTTGTTGGTTTGTTGGTTTGTTGGTTTATTGGCTTGTTGGTTTGTTGGTTTGTTGGTTTGTTGGTTTGTTGGTTTGTTGGTTTGTTTGTTTGTTGGTTTGTTCGTTAGTTGGCTTGTTTGTTTGTTGGTTTGTTCGTTAGTTGGCTTGTTGGTTTGTTGGCTTGTTGGGTTGTTGCTTTGTTGGTTTGTTCGATTGTTGGCTTGTTCGTTTGTTGGTTTGTTGGTTTGTTGGTTTTTTGGTTTGTTGGTTTTTTGGTTTGTTACCTTGTCGGTTTGTTGGTTTGTTGGTTTGTTGGTTTGTTGGTTTGTTGGTTTGTTGGTTTGTTGGTTTGTTGGTTTGTTGGTTTGTTGGTTTGTTTGTTTGTTGGTTTGTTCGTTAGTTGGCTTGTTGGTTTGTTGGCTTGTTGGGTTGTTGCTTTGTTGGTTTGTTCGATTGTTGGCTTGTTCGTTTGTTGGTTTGTTGGTTTGTTGGTTTTTTGGTTTGTTGGTTTTTTGGTTTGTTAGCTTGTCGGTTTGTTGGTTTGTTGGTTTGTTGGTTTGTTGGTTTGTTGTTTTGTTGGTTTGTTGCTTTGTTGGTTTGATCGATTGTTGGCTTGTAAGTTAGTTGGCTTGTTGGCTTGTTGGTTTGTTGGTTTGTTTGTTTGTTTGTTTGTTCGTTTGTTCATTTGTTGGTTTGTTGGTTTGTTGGTTTGTTGGTTTGTTGGTTTGTTGGTTTGTTGGTTTGTTGGTTTGTTGGTTTGTTGGTTTGTTGGTTTGTTGGTTCGTTTGTTGGTTTGTTTGTTTGTTGGCTTGTTGGTTTGTTGGTTTGTTCGTTTGTTGGTTTGTTGGTTTGTTGGTTTGTTGGTTTTTTGGTTTGTTGGTTTGTTGGTTTGTTTATTTGTTGGTTTGTTCGTTTGTTGGCTTATTGGTTTGTTGGTTTGTTGGTTTGTTGGTTTGTTGATTTGTTGGCTTGTTGGCTTGTTGGTTTGTTGGTTCGTTGGTTTGTTGGTTTGTTGGTTCGTTTATTGGTTTGTTGGTTTCTTGGTTTGTTGGTTTGTTGGTTTGTTGGCTTGTTGGTTTGTTGGCTTGTTGGTTTGTTGGTTTGTTGGTTTGTTGGTTTGTTCGTTTGTTTGTTTGTTCGTTTGTTGGTTTGTTGGTTTGTTGGTTTGTTGGCTTGTTGGTTTTTTGGTTTGTTGGCTTGTTGGCTTGTTGGTTTGTTCGTTTGTTGGTTTGTTGGCTTGTTGGCTTGTTGGTTTGTTGGTTTGTTGGTTTGTTGGTTTGTTGGTTTGTTGGTTTGTTGGTTTGTTGGTTTGTTCGTTTGTTGGTTTGTTGGTTTTTTGGTTTGTTGGTTTTTTGGTTTGTTGGCTTGTTAGTTTGTTGGTTTGTTGGTTTGTTGGTTTGTTGGCTTGTTGGTTTGTTGGTTTGTTGGTTTGTTCGTTTGTTGGTTTGTTGGTTTGTTGGTTTGTTCGTTTGTTGGTTTGTTGGTTTGTTCGTTTGTTGGTTTGTTGGTTTGTTGGTTTGTTGGTTTCTTGGTTTGTTGGTTTGTTGGCTTGTTGGTTTGTTGGCTTGTTGGTTTGTTGGTTTGTTGGTTTGTTGGTTTGTTCGTTTGTTTGTTTGTTCGTTTGTTGGTTTGTTGGTTTGTTGGTTTGTTGGTTTGTTGGCTTGTTGGTTTTTTGGTTTGTTGGCTTGTTGGCTTGTTGGTTTGTTCGTTTGTTGGTTTGTTGGCTTGTTGGCTTGTTGGTTTGTTGGTTTGTTGGTTTGTTGGTTTGTTGGTTTGTTGGTTTGTTGGTTTGTTGGTTTGTTGGTTTGTTGGTTTGTTCGTTTGTTGGTTTGTTGGTTTTTTGGTTTGTTGGTTTTTTGGTTTGTTGGCTTGTTAGTTTGTTGGTTTGTTGGTTTGTTGGTTTGTTGGCTTGTTGGTTTGTTGGTTTGTTGGTTTGTTCGTTTGTTGGTTTGTTGGTTTGTTGGTTTGTTCGTTTGTTGGTTTGTTGGTTTGTTCGTTTGTTTATTTGTAGGTTTGTTGGTTTGTTGGTTTGTTGGCTTGTTGGTTTGTTCGTTTTTTGGTTTGTTGGCTTGTTGGTTTGTTGGATTGTTGGCTTGTTGGTTTGTTGGTTTGTTGGTTTGTTGGTTTGTTGGTTTGTTGGGTTGTTGGTTTGTTGGTTTGTTGGTTTGTTGGTTTGTTGGTTTGTTGGTTTGTTGGTTTGTTGGTTTGTTGGCTTGTTGGCTTGTTGGCTTGTTGGGTTGGTGGTTTGTTGGTTTGTTGGTTTGTTGGTTTGTTGGTTTGTTGGTTTGTTGGTTTGTTGGTTTGTTGGTTTGTTGGTTTGTTGGGTTGTTTGTTTGTTGGTTTGTTGGTTTGTTGGTTTGTTGGTTTGTTGGTTTGTTGGTTTGTAGGTTTATTTGTTTGTTGGTTTATTGGTTTATTTGTTTGTTGGTTTATTGGTTTGTTGGTTTGTTCGTTTGTTGGTTTGTTGGTTTGTTGGTTTGTTGGTTTGTTGGTTTGTTGGTTTGTTGGTTTGTTGGCTTGTTGGCTTGTTGGCTTGTTGGCTTGTTGGTTTGTTGGTTTGTTTGTTTGTTTGTTTGTTCGTTTGTTCGTTTGTTCGTTTGTTGGTTTGTTGGTTTGTTGGTTTGTTGGTTTGTTGGTTTGTTGGTTTGTTGGTTTGTTGGTTTGTTGGTTTGTTGGTTCGTTGGTTTGTTGGTTTGTTGGTTCGTTTGTTGGTTTGTTTGTTTGTTGGCTTGTAGGTTTGTTGGTTTGTTCGTTTGTTTGTTTGTTGGTTTGTTGGTTTGTTGGTTTGTTGGTTTGTTGGTTTGTTGGTTTGTTGGTTTGTTGGTTTGTTGGTTCGTTTGTTAATTTGTTTGTTTGTTGGCTTGTTGGTTTGTTGGTTTGTTCGTTTGTTGGTTTGTTGGTTTGTTGGTTTGTTGGTTTTTTGGTTTGTTGGCTTGTTAGTTTGTTGGTTTGTTGATTTGTTGGTTTGTTGGTTTGTTGGTTTGTTGGTTTATTCGTTTGTTGCTTTGTTCATTTGTTGGTTTGTTGGTTTGTTGGTTTGTTGGTTCGTTTGTTGGTTTGTTTGTTTGTTGGCTTGTTGGTTTGTTGGCTTGTTGGTTTGTTGGTTTGTTCGTTTGTTGGTTTGTTGGTTTGTTGGTTTGTTGGTTTGTTGGTTTGTTGGTTTGTTTATTTGTTGGTTTGTTCGTTTATTGGCTTGTTGGTTTGTTGGTTTGTTGGTTTGTTGGTTTGTTGGTTTGTTGGGTTGTTGGTTTGTTGATTTGTTGGCTTGTTGGCTTGTTGGTTTGTTGGTTCGTTGGTTTGTTGGTTTGTTAGTTCGTTTGTTGGTTTGTTTGTTTGTTGGCTTGTTGGTTTGTTGGTTTGTTCGTTTGTTCGTTTGTTGGTTTGTTGGTTTGTTGGTTTGTTGGTTTCTTGGTTTGTTGGTTTGTTGGCTTGTTGGTTTGTTGGCTTGTTGGTTTGTTGGTTTGTTGGTTTGTTGGTTTGTTCGTTTGTTGGTTTGTTCATTTGTTGGTTTGTTGGTTTGTTGGTTTGTTGGCTTGTTGGTTTTTTGGTTTGTTGGCTTGTTGGCTTGTTGGTTTGTTCGTTTGTTGGTTTGTTGGCTTGTTGGCTTGTTGGATTGTTGGTTTGTTGGTTTGTTGGCTTGTTGATTTTTTGGTTTGTTGGCTTGTTGGCTTGTTGGTTTGTTCGTTTGTTGGTATGTTGGTTTGTTGGTTTGTTGGCTTGTTGGTTTGTCGGCTTGCTGGCTTGTGGGCTTGTTGGTTTGTTCGTTTGTTGGTTTGTTGGTTTGTTGGTTTGTTGGTTTGTTGGTTTGTTGGTTTGTTCGTTTGTTGGTTTGTTGGTTTGTTGGTTTGTTGGTTTGTTGGTTTGTTGGTTTGTTGGTTTGTTGGTTTGTTGGTTTGTTGGTTTGTTGGTTTGTTGGTTTGTTGGTTTGTTGGTTTGTTGGTTTGTTGGCTTGTTGGTTTGTTGGTTTGTTGGTTTGTTGGTTTGTTCGTTTGTTGGTTTGTTCATTTGTTGGTTTGTTGGTTTGTTGGTTTGTTGGCTTGTTGGTTTTTTGGTTTGTTGGCTTGTTGGCTTGTTGGTTTGTTCGTTTGTTGGTTTGTTGGCTTGTTGGCTTGTTGGATTGTTGGTTTGTTGGTTTGTTGGCTTGTTGATTTTTTGGTTTGTTGGCTTGTTGGCTTGTTGGTTTGTTCGTTTGTTGGTATGTTGGTTTGTTGGTTTGTTGGCTTGTTGGTTTGTTGGCTTGCTGGCTTGTGGGCTTGTTGGTTTGTTCGTTTGTTGGTTTGTTGGTTTGTTGGTTTGTTGGTTTGTTGGTTTGTTGGTTTGTTCGTTTGTTGGTTTGTTGGTTTGTTGGTTTGTTGGTTTGTTGGTTTGTTGGTTTGTTGGTTTTTTGGTTTGTAGGTTTATTTGTTTGTTGGTTTATTGGTTTGTTGGTTTGTTGGTTTGTTGGTTTGTTGGTTTGTTCGTTTGTTGGTTTGTTGGTTTGTTGGTTTTTTGGTTTGTTGGTTTTTTGGTTTGTTGGCTTGTTAGTTTGTTGGTTTGTTGGTTTGTTGGTTTGTTGGCTTGTTGGTTTGTTGGTTTGTTGGTTTGTTGGTTTGTTTGTTTGTTGGTTTGTTCGTTAGTTGGCTTGTTTGTTTGTTGGTTTGTTCGTTAGTTGGCTTGTTGGTTTGTTGGCTTGTTGGGTTGTTGCTTTGTTGGTTTGTTCGATTGTTGGCTTGTTCGTTTGTTGGTTTGTTGGTTTGTTGGTTTTTTGGTTTGTTGGTTTTTTGGTTTGTTAGCTTGTCGGTTTGTTGGTTTGTTGGTTTGTTGGTTTGTTGGTTTGTTGGTTTGTTGGTTTGTTGGTTTGTTGGTTTGTTGGTTTGTTGGTTTGTTGGTTTGTTGGTTTATTGGTTTATTGGTTTGTTTGTTTGTTGGTTTGTTCGTTAGTTGGCTTGTTGGTTTGTTGGCTTGTTGGGTTGTTGCTTTGTTGGTTTGTTCGATTGTTGGCTTGTTCGTTTGTTGGTTTGTTGGTTTGTTGGTTTTTTGGTTTGTTGGTTTTTTGGTTTGTTAGCTTGTCGGTTTGTTGGTTTGTTGGTTTGTTGGTTTGTTGGTTTGTTGTTTTGTTGGTTTGTTGCTTTGTTGGTTTGATCGATTGTTGGCTTGTAAGTTAGTTGGCTTGTTGGCTTGTTGGTTTGTTGGTTTGTTTGTTTGTTTGTTTGTTCGTTTGTTCGTTTGTTGGTTTGTTGGTTTGTTGGTTTGTTGGTTTGTTGGTTTGTTGGTTTGTTGGTTTGTTGGTTTGTTGGTTTGTTGGTTCGTTTGTTGGTTTGTTTGTTTGTTGGCTTGTTGGTTTGTTGGTTTGTTCGTTTGTTGGTTTGTTGGTTTGTTGGTTTGTTGGTTTGTTGGTTTGTTGGTTTGTTGGTTTGTTTATTTGTTGGTTTGTTCGTTTGTTGGCTTATTGGTTTGTTGGTTTGTTGGTTTGTTGGTTTGTTGATTTGTTGGCTTGTTGGCTTGTTGGTTTGTTGGTTCGTTGGTTTGTTGGTTTGTTGGTTCGTTTATTGGTTTGTTTGTTTGTTGGCTTGTTGGTTTGTTGGTTTGTTCGTTTGTTGGTTTGTTGGTTTGTTCGTTTGTTGGTTTGTTGGTTTGTTGGTTTGTTGGTTTCTTGGTTTGTTGGTTTGTTGGTTTGTTGGCTTGTTGGTTTGTTGGCTTGTTGGTTTGTTGGTTTGTTGGTTTGTTGGTTTGTTCGTTTGTTTGTTTGTTCGTTTGTTGGTTTGTTGGTTTGTTGGTTTGTTGGCTTGTTGGTTTTTTGGTTTGTTGGACTGTTGGCTTGTTGGTTTGTTCGTTTGTTGGTTTGTTGGCTTGTTGGCTTGTTGGTTTGTTGGTTTGTTGGTTTGTTGGTTTGTTGGTTTGTTCGTTTGTTGGTTTGTTGGTTTTTTGGTTTCTTGGTTTTTTGGTTTGTTGGCTTGTTAGTTTGTTGGTTTGTTGGTTTGTTGGTTTGTTGGTTTGTTGGCTTGTTGGTTTGTTGGTTTGTTGGTTTGTTCGTTTGTTGGTTTGTTGGTTTGTTGGTTTGTTCGTTTGTTGGTTTGTTGGTTTGTTCGTTTGTTTATTTGTAGGTTTGTTGGTATGTTGGTTTGTTGGCTTGTTGGTTTGTTCGTTTTTTGGTTTGTTGGCTTGTTGGTTTGTTGGATTGTTGGCTTGTTGGTTTGTTGGTTTGTTGGTTTGTTGGTTTGTTGGTTTGTTGGGTTGTTGGTTTGTTGGTTTGTTGGTTTTTTGGGTTGGTGGTTTGTTGGTTTGTTGGTTTGTTGGTTTGTTGGTTTGTTGGTTTCTTGGTTTGTTGGTTTGTTGGTTTGTTGGTTTGTTGCTTTGTTGGGTTGTTGGTTTGTTGGTTTGTTGGTTTGTTGGTTTGTTGGTTTGTTGGTTTGTTGGTTTGTTGGTTTGTAGGTTTATTTGTTTGTTGGTTTATTGGTTTGTTGGTTTGTTCGTTTGTTGGTTTGTTGGTTTGTTGGTTTGTTGGTTTGTTGGTTTGTTGGTTTGTTGGTTTGTTGGCTTGTTGGCATGTTGGCTTGTTGATTTGTTGGCTTGTTGGCTTGTTGGTTTGTTGGTTTGTTTGTTTGTTTGTTTGTTCGTTTTTTCGTTTGTTCGTTTGTTCGTTTGTTGGTTTGTTGGTTTGTTGGTTTGTTGGTTTGTTGGTTTGTTGGTTTGTTGGTTTGTTGGTTTGTTGGTTTGTTGGTTTGTTGGTTTGTTGGTTTGTTGGTTCGTTTGTTGGTTTGTTTGTTTGTTGGCTTGTTGGTTTGTTGGTTTGTTCGTTTGTTCGTTTGTTAGTTTGTTGGTTTGTTGGTTTGTTGGTTTGTTGGTTTGTTGGTTTGTTGGTTTGTTGGTTTGTTGGTTCGTTTGTTAATTTGTTTGTTTGTTGGCTTGTTGATTTGTTGGTTTGTTCGTTTGTTGGTTTGTTGGTTTGTTAGTTTGTTGGTTTTTTGGTTTGTTGGCTTGTTAGTTTGTTGGTTTGTTGATTTGTTGGTTTGTTGGTTTGTTGGTTTGTTGGTTTGTTGGTTTGTTGGTTTATTCGTTTGTTGCTTTGTTCGTTTGTTGGTTTGTTGGTTTGTTGGTTTGTTGGTTCGTTTGTTGGTTTGTTTGTTTGTTGGCTTGTTGGTTTGTTGGTTTGTTCGTTTGTTGGTTTGTTGGTTTGTTGGTTTGTTGGTTTGTTGGTTTGTTGGTTTGTTGGTTTGTTTATTTGTTGGTTTGTTCGTTTGTTGGCTTGTTGGTTTGTTGGTTTGTTGGTTTGTTGGTTTGTTGGTTTGTTGGTTTGTTGGTTTGTTGATTTGTTGGCTTGTTGGCTTGTTGGTTTGTTGGTTCGTTGGTTTGTTGGTTTGTTAGTTCGTTTGTTGGTTTGTTTGTTTGTTGGCTTGTTGGTTTGTTGGTTTGTTCGTTTGTTGGTTTGTTGGTTTGTTCGTTTGTTGGTTTGTTGGTTTGTTGGTTTGTTGGTTTCTTGGTTTGTTGGTTTGTTGGTTTGTTGGCTTATTGGTTTGTTGGCTTGTTGGTTTGTTGGTTTGTTGGTTTGTTGGTTTGTTCGTTTGTTGGTTTGTTCATTTGTTGGTTTGTTGGTTTGTTGGTTTGTTGGTTTGTTGGTTTGTTGGCTTGTTGGTTTTTTGGTTTGTTGGCTTGTTGGCTTGTTGGTTTGTTCGTTTGTTGGTTTGTTGGCTTGTTGGCTTGTTGGATTGTTGGTTTGTTGGTTTGTTGGCTTGTTGGTTTTTTGGTTTGTTGGCTTGTTGGCTTGTTGGTTTGTTCGTTTGTTGGTTTGTTGGTTTGTTGGTTTGTTGGCTTGTTGGTTTGTTGGCTTGTTGGCTTGTGGGCTTGTTGGTTTGTTCGTTTGTTGGTTTGTTGGTTTGTTGGTTTGTTGGTTTGTTGGTTTGTTGGTTTGTTGGTTTGTTCGTTTGTTGGTTTGTTGGTTTGTTGGTTTGTTGGTTTGTTGGTTTGTTGGTTTGTTGGTTTGTTGGTTTGTTGGTTTGTTGGTTTTTTGGTTTGTTGGTTTGTTGGTTTGTTGGTTTGTTGGTTTGTTGGTTTGTTGGTTTGTTGGTTTGTTGGTTTGTTGGTTTGTTGGTTTGTTGGTTTGTTGGTTTGTTGGTTTGTTGGTTTGTTGGTTTGTTGGTTTGTTGGTTTGTTGGTTTGTTGGTTTGTTGGTTTGTTGGTTTGTTGGTTTGTTGGTTTGTTGGTTTGTTGGTTTGTTGGTTTGTTGGTTTGTTGGTTTGTTGGTTTGTTGGTTTGTTGGTTTGTTGGTTTGTTGGTTTTTTGGTTTTTTGGTTTGTAGGTTTTTTTGTTTGTTGGTTTATTGGTTTGTTGGTTTGTTCGTTTGTTGGTTTGTTGGTTTGTTGGTTTGTTGGTTTGTTGGTTTGCTGGTTTGTTGGCTTGTTCGTTTGTTGGTTTTTTGGTTTGTTGGTTTGTTGGCTTGTTGGTTTTTTGGTTTGTTGGCTTTTTGGCTTGTTGGTTTGTTCGTTTGTTGGTTTGTAGGCTTGTTGGCTTGTTGGTTTGTTGGTTTGTTCGTTTGTAGGTTCGTGGGTTGGTTGAGTTGTTGGTTTGTTGGTGTGTTGGTTTGTTGGTTTGTTCGTTTGTTGGTTTTTGTTTGTTCGTTTGTTGGTTTGTTGGTTTGTTGGTTTGTTGGTTTGTTGGTTTGTTGGTTTGTTGGTTTGTTGGTTTGTTGGTTTCTTGGTTTGTTGGTTTGTTGGTTTGTTGGTTTGTTGGTTTGTTGGTTTGTTGGTTTGTTGGTTTGTTGGTTTGTTGGTTTGTTGGTTTGTTGGTTTGTTGGTTTGTTGGTTTGTTGGTTTGTTGGTTTGTTGGTTTGTTGGTTTGTTGGTTTGTTGGTTTGTTGGTTTGTTCGTTTGTTGGCTTGTTGGTTTGTTGGCTTGTTGGCTTGTTAGTTTGTTGGTTTGTTTGTTTGTTGGTTTGTTCGTTTGTTCGTTTGTTGGTTTGTTGGTTTGTTGGTTTGTTGGTTTGTTGGTTTGTTGGTTTGTTGGTTTGTTGGTTTGTTGGTTTGTTGGTTTGTTGGTTTGTTGGTTTGTTTGTTGGTTTGTTTGTTTGTTGACTTTTTGGTTTGTTGGTTTGTTCGTTTGTTGGTTTGTTGGTTTGTTGGTTTGTTGGTTTGTTGGTTTGTTTGTTTGTTGGTTTGTTCGTTTGTTGGCTTGTTGGTTTGTTGGCTTGTTGGGTTGTTGATTTGTTGGTTTGTTCGATTGTTGGCTTGTTCGTTTGTTGGTTTGTTGGTTTTTTGGTTTATTGGTTTTTTGGTTTGTTAGCTTGTTGGTTTGTTGGTTTGTTTGTTTGTTGGTTTGTTGGTTTGTTGGTTTGTTGGTTTGTTGGTTTGTTGCTTTGTTGGTTTGTTTGATTGTTGGCTTGTTGGTTTGTTGGCTTGTTGGCTTGTTGGTTTGTTGGTTTGTTTGTTTGTTTGTTTGTTCGTTTGTTCGTTTGTTCGTTTGTTGGTTTGTTGGTTTGTTGGTTTGTTGGTTTGTTGGTTTGTTGGTTTGTTGGTTTGTTGGTTTGTTGGTTTGTTGGTTTGTTGGTTTGTTGGTTCGTTTGTTGGTTTGTTTGTTTGTTGGCTTGTTGGTTTGTTGGTTTGTTCGTTTGTTGGTTTGTTGGTTTGTTGGTTTGTTGGTTTGTTGGTTTGTTGGTTTGTTTATTTGTTAGTTTGTTCGTTTGTTGGCTTGTTGGTTTGTTGGTTTGTTGGTTTGTTGGTTTGTTGGTTTGTTGGTTTGTTGGTTTGTTGATTTGTTGGCTTGTTGGCTTGTTGGTTTGTTGGTTCGTTGGTTTGTTGGTTTGTTAGTTCGTTTGTTGGTTTGTTTGTTTGTTGGCTTGTTGGTTTGTTGGTTTGTTCGTTTGTTGGTTTGTTGGTTTGTTCGTTTGTTGGTTTGTTGGTTTGTTGGATTGTTGGTTTCTTGGTTTGTTGGTTTGTTGGTTTGTTGGTTTGTTGGTTTGTTGGTTTATTCGTTTGTTGCTTTGTTCGTTTGTTGGTTTGTTGGTTTGTTGGTTTGTTGGTTCGTTTGTTGGTTTGTTTGTTTGTTGGCTTGTTGGTTTGTTGGTTTGTTCGTTTGTTGGTTTGTTGGTTTGTTGGTTTGTTGGTTTGTTGGTTTGTTGGTTTGTTGGTTTGTTGGTTTGTTGGTTTGTTGGTTTGTTGGTTTATTCGTTTGTTGCTTTGTTCGTTTGTTGGTTTGTTGGTTTGTTGGTTTGTTGGTTCGTTTGTTGGTTTGTTTGTTTGTTGGCTTGTTGGTTTGTTGGTTTGTTCATTTGTTGGTTTGTTGGTTTGTTGGTTTGTTGGTTTATTCGTTTGTTGCTTTGTTCGTTTGTTGGTTTGTTGGTTTGTTGGTTTGTTGGTTTGTTGGTTCGTTTGTTGGTTTGTTTGTTTGTTGGCTTGTTGGTCTGTTAGTTTGTTCGTTTGTTGGTTTGTTGGTTTTTTGGTTTGTTGGCTTGTTAGTTTGTTGGTTTGTTGATTTGTTGGTTTGTTGGTTTGTTGGTTTATTCGTTTGTTGCTTTGTTCGTTTGTTGGTTTGTTGGTTTGTTGGTTTGTTGGTTCGTTTGTTGGTTTGTTTGTTTGTTGGTTTGTTGGTTTGTTCGTTTGTTGGTTTGTTGGTTTGTTGGTTTGTTGGTTTGTTGGTTTGTTGGTTTGTTTATTTGTTTGTTTGTTCGCTTGTTGGCTTGTTGGTATGTTGGTTTGTTGGTTTGTTGGTTTGTTGGTTTGTTGATTTGTTGGCTTGTTGGCTTGTTGGTTTGTTGGTTCGTTGGTTTGTTGGTTTGTTAGTTCGTTTGTTGGTTTGTTTGTTTGTTGGCTTGTTGGTTTGTTAGTTTGTTCGTTTGTTGGTTTGTTGGTTTGTTCGTTTGTTGGTTTGTTGGTTTGTTGGTTTGTTGGTTTGTTGGTTTGTTGGTTTGTTGGTTTGTTGGCTTGTTGGTTTGTTGGTTTGTTGGTTTGTTGGTTTGTTGGTTTGTTGGTTTGTTCGTTTGTTGGTTTGTTCATTTGTTGGTTTGTTGGTTTGTTGGTTTGTTGGTTTCTTGGTTTGTTGGTTTGTTGGTTTGTTGGCTTGTTGGTTTGTTGGCTTGTTGGTTTGTTGGTTTGTTGGTTTGTTGGTTTGTTCGTTTGTTTGTTTGTTCGTTTGTTGGTTTGTTGGTTTGTTGGTTTGTTGGCTTGTTGGTTTTTTGGTTTGTTGGATTGTTGGCTTGTTGGTTTGTTCGTTTGTTGGTTTGTTGGCTTGTTGGCTTGTTGGTTTGTTGGTTTGTTGGTTTGTTGGTTTGTTGGTTTGTTCGTTTGTTGGTTTGTTGGTTTTTTGGTTTGTTGGTTTTTTGGTTTGTTGGCTTGTTAGTTTGTTGGTTTGTTGGTTTGTTGGTTTGTTGGTTTGTTGGCTTGTTGGTTTGTTGGTTTGTTGGTTTGTTCGTTTGTTGGTTTGTTGGTTTGTTGGTTTGTTCGTTTGTTGTTTGTTGGTTTGTTCGTTTGTTTATTTGTAGGTTTGTTGGTATGTTGGTTTGTTGGCTTGTTGGTTTGTTCGTTTTTTGGTTTGTTGGCTTGTTGGTTTGTTGGATTGTTGGCTTGTTGGTTTGTTGGTTTGTTGGTTTGTTGGTTTGTTGGTTTGTTGGGTTGTTGGTTTGTTGGTTTGTTGGTTTTTTGGGTTGGTGGTTTGTTGGTTTGTTGGTTTGTTGGTTTGTTGGTTTGTTGGTTTGTTGGTTTGTTGGTTTGTTGGTTTGTTGGTTTGTTGCTTTGTTGGGTTGTTGGTTTGTTGGTTTGTTGGTTTGTTGGTTTGTTGGTTTGTTGGTTTGTTGGTTTGTTGGTTTGTTGGTTTGTAGGTTTATTTGTTTGTTGGTTTATTGGTTTGTTGGTTTGTTCGTTTGTTGGTTTGTTGGTTTGTTGGTTTGTTGGTTTGTTGGTTTGTTGGTTTGTTGGCTTGTTGGCTTGTTGGCTTGTTGATTTGTTGGCTTGTTGGCTTGTTGGTTTGTTGGTTTGTTTGTTTGTTTGTTTGTTCGTTTGTTCGTTTGTTCGTTTGTTCGTTTGTTGGTTTGTTGGTTTGTTGGTTTGTTGGTTTGTTGGTTTGTTGGTTTGTTGGTTTGTTGGTTTGTTGGTTTGTTGGTTTGTTGGTTTATTGGTTCGTTTGTTGGTTTGTTTGTTTGTTGGCTTGTTGGTTTGTTGGTTTGTTCGTTTGTTCGTTTGTTGGTTTGTTGGTTTGTTGGTTTGTTGGTTTGTTGGTTTGTTGGTTTGTTGGTTTGTTGGTTTGTTGGTTTGTTGGTTCGTTTGTTAATTTGTTTGTTTGTTGGCTTGTTGATTTGTTGGTTTGTTCGTTTGTTGGTTTGTTGGTTTGTTGGTTTGTTGGTTTTTTGGTTTTTTGGCTTGTTAGTTTGTTGGTTTGTTGATTTGTTGGTTTGTTAGTTTGTTGGTTTGTTGGTTTGTTGGTTTGTTGGTTTATTCGTTTGTTGCTTTGTTCGTTTGTTGGTTTGTTGGTTTGTTGGTTTGTTGGTTCGTTTGTTGGTTTGTTTGTTTGTTGGCTTGTTGGTTTGTTGGTTTGTTCGTTTGTTGGTTTGTTGGTTTGTTGGTTTGTTGGTTTGTTGGTTTGTTGGTTTGTTTATTTGTTGGTTTGTTCGTTTGTTGGCTTGTTGGTTTGTTGGTTTGTTGGTTTGTTGGTTTGTTGGTTTGTTGGTTTGTTGGTTTGTTGATTTGTTGGCTTGTTGGCTTGTTGGTTTGTTGGTTCGTTGGTTTGTTGGTTTGTTAGTTCGTTCGTTGGTTTGTTGGTTTGTTAGTTCGTTTGTTGGTTTGTTGGTTTGTTAGTTCGTTTGTTGGTTTGTTTGTTTGTTGGCTTGTTGGTTTGTTGGTTTGTTCGTTTGTTGGTTTGTTGGTTTGTTGGTTTGTTGGTTTCTTGGTTTGTTGGTTTGTTGGTTTGTTGGCTTATTGGTTTGTTGGCTTGTTGGTTTGTTGGTTTGTTGGTTTGTTGGTTTGTTCGTTTGTTGGTTTGTTCATTTGTTGGTTTGTTGGTTTGTTGGTTTGTTGGCTTGTTGGTTTTTTGGTTTGTTGGCTTGTTGGCTTGTTGGTTTGTTCGTTTGTTGGTTTGTTGGCTTGTTGGCTTGTTGGATTGTTGGCTTGTTGGATTGTTGGTTTGTTGGTTTGTTGGCTTGTTGGTTTTTTGGTTTGTTGGCTTGTTGGCTTGTTGGTTTGTTCGTTTGTTGGTTTGTTGGTTTGTTGGTTTGTTGGCTTGTTGGTTTGTTGGCTTGTTGGCTTGTGGGCTTGTTGGTTTGTTCGTTTGTTGGTTTGTTGGTTTGTTGGTTTGTTGGTTTGTTGGTTTGTTGGTTTGTTCGTTTGTTGGTTTGTTGGTTTGTTGGTTTGTTGGTTTGTTGGTTTGTTGGTTTGTTGGTTTGTTGGTTTGTTGGTTTGTTGGTTTTTTGGTTTGTTGGTTTGTTGGTTTGTTGGTTTGTTGGTTTGTTGGTTTGTTGGTTTGTTGGTTTGTTGGTTTGTTGGTTTGTTGGTTTGTTGGTTTGTTGGTTTGTTGGTTTGTTGGTTTGTTGGTTTGTTGGTTTGTTGGTTTGTTGGTTTGTTGGTTTGTTGGTTTGTTGGTTTGTTGGTTTGTTGGTTTGTTGGTTTGTTGGTTTGTTGGTTTGTTGGTTTGTTGGTTTGTTGGTTTGTTGGTTTGTTGGTTTGTTGGTTTTTTGGTTTTTTGGTTTGTAGGTTTTTTTGTTTGTTGGTTTATTGGTTTGTTGGTTTGTTCGTTTGTTGGTTTGTTGGTTTGTTGGTTTGTTGGTTTGTTGGTTTGCTGGTTTGTTGGCTTGTTCGTTTGTTGGTTTTTTGGTTTGTTGGTTTGTTGGCTTGTTGGTTTTTTGGTTTGTTGGCTTTTTGGCTTGTTGGTTTGTTCGTTTGTTGGTTTGTAGGCTTGTTGGCTTGTTGGTTTGTTGGTTTGTTCGTTTGTAGGTTTGTGGGTTGGTTGAGTTGTTGGTTTGTTGGTGTGTTGGTTTGTTGGTTTGTTTGTTTGTTGGTTTGTTCGTTTGTTGGCTTGTTGGTTTGTTGGCTTGTTGGGTTGTTGATTTGTTGGTTTGTTCGATTGTTGGCTTGTTCGTTTGTTGGTTTGTTGGTTTTTTGGTTTATTGGTTTTTTGGTTTGTTAGCTTGTTCGTTTGTTGGTTTGTTGGTTTTTTGGTTTATTGGTTTTTTGGTTTGTTAGCTTGTTGGTTTGTTGGTTTGTTTGTTTGTTGGTTTGTTGGTTTGTTGGTTTGTTGGTTTGTTGGTTTGTTGCTTTGTTGGTTTGTTTGATTGTTGGCTTGTTGGTTTGTTGGCTTGTTGGCTTGTTGGTTTGTTGGTTTGTTTGTTTGTTTGTTTGTTCGTTTGTTCGTTTGTTCGTTTGTTAGTTTGTTGGTTTGTTGGTTTGTTGGTTTGTTGGTTTGTTGGTTTGTTGGTTTGTTGGTTTGTTGGTTTGTTGGTTTGTTGGTTTGTTGGTTCGTTTGTTGGTTTGTTTGTTTGTTGGCTTGTTGGTTTGTTGGTTTGTTCGTTTGTTGGTTTGTTGGTTTGTTGGTTTGTTGGTTTGTTGGTTTGTTGGTTTGTTTATTTGTTAGTTTGTTCGTTTGTTGGCTTGTTGGTTTGTTGGTTTGTTGGTTTGTTGGTTTGTTGGTTTGTTGGTTTGTTGATTTGTTGGCTTGTTGGCTTGTTGGTTTGTTGGTTCGTTGGTTTGTTGGTTTGTTTGTTCGTTTGTTGGTTTGTTGGTTTGTTGGTTTGTTGGTTTGTTGGTTTCTTGGTTTGTTGGTTTGTTGGTTTGTTGGCTTATTGGTTTGTTGGCTTGTTGGTTTGTTGGTTTGTTGGTTTGTTGGTTTGTTCGTTTGTTGGTTTGTTCATTTGTTGGTTTGTTGGTTTGTTGGTTTGTTGGCTTGTTGGTTTTTTGGTTTGTTGGCTTGTTGGCTTGTTGGTTTGTTCGTTTGTTGGTTTGTTGGCTTGTTGGCTTGTTGGATTGTTGGTTTGTTGGTTTGTTGGCTTGTTGGTTTTTTGGTTTGTTGGCTTGTTGGCTTGTTGGTTTGTTCGTTTGTTGGTTTGTTGGTTTGTTGGTTTGTTGGCTTGTTGGTTTGTTGGCTTGTTGGCTTGTGGGCTTGTTGGTTTGTTCGTTTGTTGGTTTGTTGGTTTGTTGGTTTGTTGGTTTGTTGGTTTGTTGGTTTGTTCGTTTGTTGGTTTGTTGGTTTGTTGGTTTGTTGGTTTGTTGGTTTGTTGGTTTGTTGGTTTGTTGGTTTGTTGGTTTGTTGGTTTTTTGGTTTGTTGGTTTGTTGGTTTGTTGGTTTGTTGGTTTGTTGGTTTGTTGGTTTGTTGGTTTGTTGGTTTGTTGGTTTGTTGGTTTGTTGGTTTGTTGGTTTGTTGGTTTGTTGGTTTGTTGGTTTGTTGGTTTGTTGGTTTGTTGGTTTGTTGGTTTGTTGGTTTGTTGGTTTGTTGGTTTGTTGGTTTGTTGGTTTGTTGGTTTGTTGGTTTGTTGGTTTGTTGGTTTGTTGGTTTGTTGGTTTGTTGGTTTGTTGGTTTTTTGGTTTTTTGGTTTGTAGGTTTTTTTGTTTGTTGGTTTATTGGTTTGTTGGTTTGTTCGTTTGTTGGTTTGTTGGTTTGTTGGTTTGTTGGTTTGTTGGTTTGCTGGTTTGTTGGCTTGTTCGTTTGTTGGTTTTTTGGTTTGTTGGTTTGTTGGCTTGTTGGTTTTTTGGTTTGTTGGCTTTTTGGCTTGTTGGTTTGTTCGTTTGTTGGTTTGTAGGCTTGTTGGCTTGTTGGTTTGTTGGTTTGTTCGTTTGTAGGTTTGTGGGTTGGTTGAGTTGTTGGTTTGTTGGTGTGTTGGTTTGTTGGTTTGTTTGTTTGTTGGTTTGTTCGTTTGTTGGCTTGTTGGTTTGTTGGCTTGTTGGGTTGTTGATTTGTTGGTTTGTTCGATTGTTGGCTTGTTCGTTTGTTGGTTTGTTGGTTTTTTGGTTTATTGGTTTTTTGGTTTGTTAGCTTGTTCGTTTGTTGGTTTGTTGGTTTTTTTGGTTTATTGGTTTTTTGGTTTGTTAGCTTGTTGGTTTGTTGGTTTGTTTGTTTGTTGGTTTGTTGGTTTGTTGGTTTGTTGGTTTGTTGGTTTGTTGCTTTGTTGGTTTGTTTGATTGTTGGCTTGTTGGTTTGTTGGCTTGTTGGCTTGTTGGTTTGTTGGTTTGTTTGTTTGTTTGTTTGTTTGTTTGTTCGTTTGTTCGTTTGTTCGTTTGTTAGTTTGTTGGTTTGTTGGTTTGTTGGTTTGTTGGTTTGTTGGTTTGTTGGTTTGTTGGTTTGTTGGTTTGTTGGTTTGTTGGTTTGTTGGTTCGTTTGTTGGTTTGTTTGTTTGTTGGCTTGTTGGTTTGTTGGTTTGTTCGTTTGTTGGTTTGTTGGTTTGTTGGTTTGTTGGTTTGTTGGTTTGTTGGTTTGTTTATTTGTTAGTTTGTTCGTTTGTTGGCTTGTTGGTTTGTTGGTTTGTTGGTTTGTTGGTTTGTTGGTTTGTTGGTTTGTTGATTTGTTGGCTTGTTGGCTTGTTGGTTTGTTGGTTCGTTGGTTTGTTGGTTTGTTAGTTCGTTTGTTGGTTTGTTTGTTTGTTGGCTTGTTGGTTTGTTGGTTTGTTCGTTTGTTGGTTTGTTGGTTTGTTCGTTTGTTGGTTTGTTGGTTTGTTGGATTGTTGGTTTCTTGGTTTGTTGGTTTGTTGGTTTGTTGGTTTGTTGGTTTGTTGGTTTATTCGTTTGTTGCTTTGTTCGTTTGTTGGTTTGTTGGTTTGTTGGTTTGTTGGTTCGTTTGTTGGTTTGTTTGTTTGTTGGCTTGTTGGTTTGTTGGTTTGTTCGTTTGTTGGTTTGTTGGTTTGTTGGTTTGTTGGTTTGTTGGTTTGTTGGTTTGTTGGTTTGTTGGTTTGTTGGTTTGTTGGTTTGTTGGTTTATTCGTTTGTTGCTTTGTTCGTTTGTTGGTTTGTTGGTTTGTTGGTTTGTTGGTTCGTTTGTTGGTTTGTTTGTTTGTTGGCTTGTTGGTTTGTTGGTTTGTTCGTTTGTTGGTTTGTTGGTTTGTTGGTTTGTTGGTTTATTCGTTTGTTGCTTTGTTCGTTTGTTGGTTTGTTGGTTTGTTGGTTTGTTGGTTTGTTGGTTTGTTGGTTCGTTTGTTGGTTTGTTTGTTTGTTGGCTTGTTGGTTTGTTAGTTTGTTCGTTTGTTGGTTTGTTGGTTTTTTGGTTTGTTGGCTTGTTAGTTTGTTGGTTTGTTGATTTGTTGGTTTGTTGGTTTGTTGGTTTATTCGTTTGTTGCGTTGTTCGTTTGTTGGTTTGTTGGTTTGTTGGTTTGTTGGTTCGTTTGTTGGTTTGTTTGTTTGTTGGTTTGTTGGTTTGTTCGTTTGTTGGTTTGTTGGTTTGTTGGTTTGTTGGTTTGTTGGTTTGTTGGTTTGTTTATTTGTTGGTTTGTTCGCTTGTTGGCTTGTTGGTATGTTGGTTTGTTGGTTTGTTGGTTTGTTGGTTTGTTGATTTGTTGGCTTGTTGGCTTGTTGGTTTGTTGGTTCGTTGGTTTGTTGGTTTGTTAGTTCGTTTGTTGGTTTGTTTGTTTGTTGGCTTGTTGGTTTGTTAGTTTGTTCGTTTGTTGGTTTGTTGGTTTGTTCGTTTGTTGGTTTGTTGGTTTGTTGGTTTGTTGGTTTGTTGGTTTGTTGGTTTGTTGGTTTGTTGGCTTGTTGGTTTGTTGGTTTGTTGGTTTGTTGGTTTGTTGGTTTGTTGGTTTGTTCGTTTGTTGGTTTGTTCATTTGTTGGTTTGTTGGTTTGTTGGTTTGTTGGCTTGTTGGTTTTTTGGTTTGTTGGCTTGTTGGCTTGTTGGTTTGTTCGTTTGTTGGTTTGTTGGCTTGTTGGCTTGTTGGATTGTTGGTTTGTTGGTTTGTTGGCTTGTTGGTTTTTTGGTTTGTTGGCTTGTTGGCTTGTTGGTTTGTTCGTTTGTTGGTTTGTTGGTTTGTTGGTTTGTTGGCTTGTTGGTTTGTTGGCTTGTTGGCTTGTGGGCTTGTTGGTTTGTTCGTTTGTTGGTTTGTTGGTTTGTTGGTTTGTTGGTTTGTTGGTTTGTTGGTTTGTTGGTTTGTTGGTTTGTTGGTTTGTTCGTTTGTTGGTTTGTTGGTTTGTTGGTTTGTTGGTTTGTTGGTTTGTTGGTTTGTTGGTTTGTTGGTTTGTTGGTTTGTTGGTTTGTTGGTTTGTTGGTTTGTTGGTTTGTTGGTTTGTTGGTTTGTTGGTTTGTTGGTTTGTTGGTTTGTTGGTTTGTTGGTTTGTTGGTTTGTTGGTTTGTTGGTTTGTTGGTTTGTTGGTTTGTTGGTTTGTTGGTTTGTTGGTTTGTTGGTTTGTTGGTTTGTTGGTTTGTTGGTTTGTTGGTTTGTTGGTTTGTTGGTTTGTTGGTTTGTTGGTTTGTTGGTTTTTTGGTTTGTTGGTTTGTTGGTTTGTTGGTTTGCTGGTTTGTTGGTTTGTTCGTTTGTTGGTTTTTTGGTTTGTTGGTTTGTTGGCTTGTTGGTTTTTTGGTTTGTTGGCTTGTTGGCTTGTTGGTTTGTTCATTTGTTGGTTTGTAGGCTTGTTGGCTTGTTGGTTTATTGGTTTGTTCGTTTGTAGGTTTGTGGGTTGGTTGAGTTGTTGGTTTGTTGGTGTGTTGGTTTGTTGGTTTGTTCGTTTGTTGGTTTTTGTTTGTTCGTTTGTTGGTTTGTTGGTTTGTTGGTTTGTTGGTTGGGTGGGTTTGGGTTGGTTGGGGGTTGGGGGGTGGTGGGGTGGGTGGTTTGTTGGTTTGTGGGTTGGGTGGTTGGGGTTGTTGGGTTGTGGGTGTGGTGGGTGGGGGTTTGGTGGGTTTGGTTGGGTTGTTGGTTGGGTTTGTTGGGGGTTGGTTGGGGGGTGGCGTGTGAGGTTGTGGTGGGGGTGGTTGGGGTTGGTGTGGTGGTTGTTCGTTGGGGTTGGCTTGTTGGTTGGGGGTGGGGGGTGGGGGCTGGTGCTGGTGGGGGGAGGGGGGGTGGTTTTGTTTTGTGGGTGTTGTTTCGTTTGTTTCGTTTTGTTTTGTTTGTTTTGTCTATTTGTTATTGTTTGTTGGTTTGTTGGTTTGTTGGTTTGTTGGTTTCTTGGTTTGTTGGTTTGTTGGTTTGTTGGTTTGTTTGTTGGTTTGTTTGTTGGTTTGTTTGTTTGTTGACTTTTTGTTTGTTGGTTTGTTCGTTTGTTGGTTTGTTGGTTTGTTGGTTTGTTGGTTTGTTGGTTTGTTTGTTTGTTGGTTTGTTCGTTTGTTGGCTTGTTGGTTTGTTGGCTTGTTGGGTTGTTGATTTGTTGGTTTGTTGGTTTGTTGGTTTGTTGGTTTGTTGGTTTGTTGGTTTGTTGGTTTGTTGGTTTGTTGGTTTGTTGGTTTGTTGGTTTGTTGGTTTGTTGGTTTGTTGGTTTGTTGGTTTGTTGGTTTGTTGGTTTGTTGGTTTGTTCGTTGTTGGCTTGTTCGTTTGTTGGCTTGTTGGCTTGTTAGTTTGTTGGTTTGTTTGTTTGTTGGTTTGTTCGTTTGTTCGTTTGTTGGTTTGTTGGTTTGTTGGTTTGTTGGTTTGTTGGTTTGTTGGTTTGTTGGTTTGTTGGTTTCTTGGTTTGTTGGTTTGTTGGTTTGTTGGTTTGTTTGTTGGTTTGTTTGTTGGTTTGTTGGCTTGTTGGCTTGTTGGATTGTTGGTTTGTTGGTTTGTTGGCTTGTTGGTTTTTTGGTTTGTTGGCTTGTTGGCTTGTTGGTTTGTTCGTTTGTTGGTTTGTTGGTTTGTTGGTTTGTTGGCTTGTTGGTTTGTTGGCTTGTTGGCTTGTGGGCTTGTTGGTTTGTTCGTTTGTTGGTTTGTTGGTTTGTTGGTTTGTTGTTTTGTTGGTTTGTTGGTTTGTTGGTTTGTTCGTTTGTTGGTTTGTTGGTTTGTTGGTTTGTTGGTTTGTTGGTTTGTTGGTTTGTTGGTTTGTTGGTTTGTTGGTTTGTTGGTTTGTTGGTTCGTTGGTTTGTTGGTTTGTTGGTTTGTTGGTTTGTTGATTTGTTGGTTTGTTGGTTTGTTGGTTTGTTGGTTTGTTGGTTTGTTGGTTTGTTGGTTTGTTGGTTTGTTGGTTTGTTGGTTTGTTGGTTTGTTGGTTTGTTGGTTTGTTGGTTTGTTGGTTTGTTGGTTTGTTGGTTTGTTGGTTTGTTGGTTTGTTGGTTTGTTGGTTTGTTGGTTTGTTGGTTTGTTGGTTTTTGGTTTGTAGGTTTATTTATTTGTTGGTTTATTGGTTTGTTGGTTTGTTCGTTTGTTGGTTTGTTGGTTTGTTGGTTTGCTGGTTTGTTGGTTTGTTCGTTTGTTGGTTTTTTGGTTTGTTGGTTTGTTGGTTTGTTGGTTTTTTGGTTTGTTGGCTTGTTGGCTTGTTGGTTTGTTCGTTTGTTGGTTTGTAGGCTTGTTGGCTTGTTGGTTTGTTGGTTTGTTCGTTTGTAGGTTTGTGGGTTGGTTGAGTTGTTGGTTTGTTGGTGTGTTGGTTTGTTGGTTTGTTCGTTTGTTGGTTTTTGTTTGTTCGTTTGTTGGTTTGTTGGTTTGTTGGTTTGTTGGTTTGTTGGTTTGTTGGTTTGTTGGTTTGTTGGTTTGTTGGTTTGTTGGTTTGTTGGTTTGTTGGTTTGTTGGTTTGTTGGTTTGTTGATTTGTTGGTTTGTTGGTTTGTTGGTTTGTTGGTTTGTTGGTTTGTTGGTTTGTTGGTTTGTTGGTTTGTTGGTTTGTTGGTTTGTTGGTTTGTTGGTTTGTTGGTTTGTTGGTTTGTTGGTTTGTTCGTTTGTTGGCTTGTTGGTTTGTTGGCTTGTTGGCTTGTTAGTTTGTTGGTTTGTTTGTTTGTTGGTTTGTTCGTTTGTTCGTTTGTTGGTTTGTTGGTTTGTTGGTTTGTTGGTTTGTTGGTTTGTTGGTTTGTTGGTTTGTTGGTTTCTTGGTTTGTTGGTTTGTTGGTTTGTTGGTTTGTTTGTTGGTTTGTTTGTTTGTTGACTTTTTGTTTGTTGGTTTGTTCGTTTGTTGGTTTGTTGGTTTGTTGGTTTGTTGGTTTGTTGGTTTGTTGGTTTGTTTGTTTGTTGGTTTGTTCGTTTGTTGGCTTGTTGGTTTGTTGGCTTGTTGGGTTGTTGATTTGTTGGTTTGTTCGATTGTTGGCTTGTTCGTTTGTTGGTTTGTTGGTTTATTGGTTTTTTTTGGTTTATTGGTTTTTTGGTTTGTTAGCTTGTTGGTTTGTTGGTTTGTTTGTTTGTTGGTTTGTTGGTTTGTTGGTTTGTTGGTTTGTTGCTTTGTTCGTTTGTTCGATTGTTGGCTTGTTGGTTTGTTGGCTTGTTGGCTTGTTGGTTTGTTGGTTTGTTTGTTTGTTTGTTTGTTCGTTTGTTGGTTTGTTGGTTTGTTGGTTTGTTGGTTTGTTGGTTTGTTGGTTTGTTGGTTTGTTGGTTTGTTGGTTTGTTGGTTTTTTGGTTTGTTGGTTTGTTGGTTTGTTGGTTTGCTGGTTTGTTGGTTTGTTCGTTTGTTGGTTTTTTGGTTTGTTGGTTTGTTGGCTTGTTGGTTTTTTGGTTTGTTGGCTTGTTGGCTTGTTGGTTTGTTCATTTGTTGGTTTGTAGGCTTGTTGGCTTGTTGGTTTGTTGGTTTGTTCGTTTGTAGGTTTGTGGGTTGGTTGAGTTGTTGGTTTGTTGGTGTGTTGGTTTGTTGGTTTGTTCGTTTGTTGGTTTTTGTTTGTTCGTTTGTTGGTTTGTTGGTTTGTTGGTTTGTTGGTTTGTTGGTTTGTTGGTTTGTTGGTTTGTTGGTTTGTTGGTTTGTTGGTTTGTTGGTTTGTTGGTTTGTTGGTTTGTTGGTTTGTTGGTTTGTTGGTTTGTTGGTTTGTTGGTTTGTTGGTTTGTTGGTTTGTTGGTTTGTTGGTTTGTTCGTTTTTTGGCTTGTTGGTTTGTTGGCTTGTTGGCTTGTTAGTTTGTTGGTTTGTTTGTTTGTTGGTTTGTTCGTTTGTTCGTTTGTTGGTTTGTTGGTTTGTTGGTTTGTTAGTTTGTTGGTTTGTTGGTTTGTTGGTTTGTTGGTTTCTTGGTTTGTTGGTTTGTTGGTTTGTTGGTTTGTTTGTTGGTTTGTTTGTTGGTTTGTTTGTTTGTTGACTTTTTGTTTGTTGGTTTGTTCGTTTGTTGGTTTGTTGGTTTGTTGGTTTGTTGGTTTGTTGGTTTGTTTGTTTGTTGGTTTGTTCGTTTGTTGGCTTGTTGGTTTGTTGGCTTGTTGGGTTGTTGATTTGTTGGTTTGTTGGTTTGTTGGTTTGTTGGTTTGTTGGTTTGTTGGTTTGTTGGTTTGTTGGTTTGTTGGTTTGTTGGTTTGTTGGTTTGTTGGTTTGTTGGTTTGTTGGTTTGTTGGTTTGTTGGTTTGTTGGTTTGTTGGTTTGTTGGTTTGTTGGTTTGTTGGTTTGTTGGTTTGTTGGTTCGTTGGTTTGTTGGTTTGTTGGTTTGTTGGTTTTTTGGTTTGTTGGCTTGTTGGCTTGTTGGTTTGTTCGTTTGTTGGTTTGTTGGTTTGTTGGTTTGTTGGCTTGTTGGTTTGTTGGCTTGTTGGCTTGTGGGCTTGTTGGTTTGTTCGTTTGTTGGTTTGTTGGTTTGTTGGTTTGTTGTTTTGTTGGTTTGTTGGTTTGTTGGTTTGTTCGTTTGTTGGTTTGTTGGTTTGTTGGTTTGTTGGTTTGTTGGTTTGTTGGTTTGTTGGTTTGTTGGTTTGTTGGTTTGTTGGTTCGTTGGTTTGTTGGTTTGTTGGTTTGTTGGTTTGTTGATTTGTTGGTTTGTTGGTTTGTTGGTTTGTTGGTTTGTTGGTTTGTTGGTTTGTTGGTTTGTTGGTTTGTTGGTTTGTTGGTTTGTTGGTTTGTTGGTTTGTTGGTTTGTTGGTTTGTTGGTTTGTTGGTTTGTTGGTTTGTTGGTTTGTTGGTTTGTTGGTTTGTTGGTTTGTTGGTTTGTTGGTTTGTTGGTTTGTTGGTTTGTTGGTTTTTGGTTTGTAGGTTTATTTATTTGTTGGTTTATTGGTTTGTTGGTTTGTTCGTTTGTTGGTTTGTTGGTTTGTTGGTTTGCTGGTTTGTTGGTTTGTTCGTTTGTTGGTTTTTTGGTTTGTTGGTTTGTTGGTTTGTTGGTTTTTTGGTTTGTTGGCTTGTTGGCTTGTTGGTTTGTTCGTTTGTTGGTTTGTAGGCTTGTTGGCTTGTTGGTTTGTTGGTTTGTTCGTTTGTAGGTTTGTGGGTTGGTTGAGTTGTTGGTTTGTTGGTGTGTTGGTTTGTTGGTTTGTTCGTTTGTTGGTTTTTGTTTGTTCGTTTGTTGGTTTGTTGGTTTGTTGGTTTGTTGGTTTGTTGGTTTGTTGGTTTGTTGGTTTGTTGGTTTGTTGGTTTGTTGGTTTGTTGGTTTGTTGGTTTGTTGGTTTGTTGATTTGTTGGTTTGTTGGTTTGTTGGTTTGTTGGTTTGTTGGTTTGTTGGTTTGTTGGTTTGTTGGTTTGTTGGTTTGTTGGTTTGTTGGTTTGTTGGTTTGTTGGTTTGTTGGTTTGTTCGTTTGTTGGCTTGTTGGTTTGTTGGCTTGTTGGCTTGTTAGTTTGTTGGTTTGTTTGTTTGTTGGTTTGTTCGTTTGTTCGTTTGTTGGTTTGTTGGTTTGTTGGTTTGTTGGTTTGTTGGTTTGTTGGTTTGTTGGTTTGTTGGTTTCTTGGTTTGTTGGTTTGTTGGTTTGTTGGTTTGTTTGTTGGTTTGTTTGTTTGTTGACTTTTTGTTTGTTGGTTTGTTCGTTTGTTGGTTTGTTGGTTTGTTGGTTTGTTGGTTTGTTGGTTTGTTTGTTTGTTGGTTTGTTCGTTTGTTGGCTTGTTGGTTTGTTGGCTTGTTGGGTTGTTGATTTGTTGGTTTGTTCGATTGTTGGCTTGTTCGTTTGTTGGTTTGTTGGTTTATTGGTTTTTTTTGGTTTATTGGTTTTTTGGTTTGTTAGCTTGTTGGTTTGTTGGTTTGTTTGTTTGTTGGTTTGTTGGTTTGTTGGTTTGTTGGTTTGTTGCTTTGTTCGTTTGTTCGATTGTTGGCTTGTTGGTTTGTTGGCTTGTTGGCTTGTTTGTTTGTTGGTTTGTTTGTTTGTTTGTTTGTTTGTTCGTTTGTTCGTTTGTTCGTTTGTTCGTTTGTTGGTTTGTTGGTTTGTCGGTTTGTTGGTTTGTTGGTTTGTTGGTTTGTTGGTTTGTTGGTTTGTTGGTTCGTTTTTTGGTTTGTTTGTTTGTTGGCTTGTTGGTTTGTTGGTTTGTTCGTTTGTTGGTTTGTTGGTTTGTTGGTTTGTTGGTTTGTTGGTTTGTTGGTTTGTTGGTTTGTTTATTTGTTGGTTTGTACGTTTGTTGGCTTAATGGTTTGTTGGTTTTTTGGTCTGTTGGTTTGTTGGTTTGTTGATTTGTTGGCTTGTTGGTTTGTTGGTTCGTTGGTTTGTTGGTTTGTTGGTTCGTTTATTGGTTTGTTTGTTTGTTGGCTTGTTGGTTTGTTGGTTTGTTCGTTTGTTGGTTTGTTGGTTTGTTCGTTTGTTGGTTTGTTGGTTTGTTGGTTTGTTGGTTTCTTGGTTTGTTGGTTTGTTGGTTTGTTGGCTTATTGGTTTGTTGGCTTATTGGTTTGTTGGCTTGTTGGTTTGTTGATTTGTTAGTTTGTTGGTTTGTTCGTTTGTTGGTTTGTTCGTTTGTTGGTTTGTTGGTTTGTTGGTTTGTTGGCTTGTTGGTTTTTTGGTTTGTTGGCTTGTTGGCTTGTTGGTTTCTTCGTTTGTTGGTTTGTTGGCTTGTTGGCTTGTTGGTTTGTTGGTTTGTTGGTTTGTTGGTTTGTTGGTTTGTTGGTTTGTTGGTTTGTTGGTTTGTTGGTTTGTTGGTTTGTTGGTTTGTTGGTTTGTTGGTTTGTTGGTTTGTTGGTTTGTTCGTTTGTTGGCTTGTTGGTTTGTTGGCTTGTTGGCTTGTTGGTTTGTTGGTTTGTTGGTTTGTTTGTTTGTTGGTTTGTTCGTTTGTTCGTTTGTTCGTTTGTTGGTTTGTTGGTTTGTTGGTTTGTTGGTTTGTTGGTTTGTTGGTTTGTTGGTTTGTTGGTTTGTTGGTTTCTTGGTTTGTTGGTTTGTTGGTTTGTTGGTTTGTTTGTTGATTTGTTTGTTTGTTGGCTTTTTGGTTTGTTGGTTTGTTCGTTTGTTGGTTTGTTGGTTTGTTGGTTTGTTGGTTTGTTGGTTTGTTGGTTTGTTTGTTTGTTGGTTTGTTCGTTTGTTGGCTTGTTGGTTTGTTGGCTTGTTGGGTTGTTGCTTTGTTGGTTTGTTCGATTGTTGGCTTGTTCGTTTGTTGGTTTGTTGGTTTGTTGGTTTTTTGGTTTGTTGGTTTTTTGGTTTGTTAGCTTGTTGGTTTGTTGGTTTGTTGGTTTTTTGGTTTGTTTGTTTGTTTGTTTGTTTGTTTGTTCGTTTGTTCGTTTGTTGGTTTGTTGGTTTGTTGGTTTGTTGGTTTGTCGGTTTGTTGGTTTGTTGGTTTGTTGGTTCGTTTGTTGGTTTGTTTGTTTGTTGGCTTGTTGGTTTGTTGGTTTGTTCGTTTGTTGGTTTGTTGGTTTGTTGGTTTGTTGGTTTGTTGGTTTCTTGGTTTGTTTATTTGTTGGTTTGTACGTTTGTTGGCTTATTGGTTTGTTGGTTTGCTGGTTTGTTGGTTTGTTGGTTTGTTGATTTGTTGGCTTGTTGGCTTGTTGGTTTGTTGGTTCGTTGGTTTGTTGGTTTGTTGGTTCGTTTATTGGTTTGTTTGTTTGTTGGCTTGTTGGTTTGTTGGTTTGTTCGTTTGTTGGTTTGTTGGTTTGTTCGTTTGTTGGTTTGTTGGTTTGTTGGTTTTTTGGTTTGTTGGTTTGTTGGTTTGTTGGTTTGTTGGCTTGTTGGTTTGTTGGAATGTTGGTTTGTTGGTTTGTTGGTTTGTTGGTTTGCCCGTTTGTTGGTTTGTTCGTTTGTTGGTTTGTTGGTTTGTTGGTTTGTTGGCTTGTTGGTTTTTTGGTTTGTTGGCTTGTTGGTTTGTTGGAATGTTGGTTTGTTGGTTTGTTGGTTTGTTGGTTTGCCCGTTTGTTGGTTTGTTCGTTTGTTCGTTTGTTGGTTTGTTGGCTTGTTGGCTTGTTGGTTTGTTGGTTTGTTGGTTTGTTGGTTTGTTGGTTTGTTGGTTTGTTGGTTTGTTGGTTTGTTGGTTTGTTCGTTTGTTGGTTTGTTGGTTTGTTGGTTTGTTGGTTTTTTGGTTTGTTGGCTTGTTAGTTTGTTGGTTTGTTGGTTTGTTGGCTTGTTGGTTTGTTGGTTTGTTGGTTTGTTCGTTTGTTGGTTTGTTGGTTTGTTGGTTTGTTGGTTTGTCGGTTTGTTGGTTTGTTGGTTTGTTCGTTTGTTTATTTGTAGGTTTGTTGGTTTGTTTGTTTGTTGGCTTGTTGGTTTGTTCGTTTTTTGGTTTGTTGGCTTGTTGGTTTGTTGGCTTGTTGGCTTGTTGGTTTGTTGGTTTGTTGGTTTGTTGGTTTGATGGTTTGTTGGGTTGTTGGTTTGTTGGTTTGTTGGTTTGTTGGTTTGTTGGTTTGTTGGTTTGTTGGTTTGTTGGTTTGTTGGTTTGTTGGTTTGTTGGTTTGTTGGTTTGTTGGTTTGTTGGTTTGTTGGTTTGTTGGTTTGTTGGATTGTTGGTTTGTTGGTTTGTTGGTTTGTTGGTTTGTTGGTTTGTAGGTTTATTTGTTTGTTGGTTTATTGGTTTGTTGGTTTGTTCGTTTGTTGGTTTGTTAGTTTGTTGGTTTGTTGGTTTGTTGGTTTGTTGGTTTGTTGGCTTGTTGGTTTGTTGGCTTGTTGGCTTGTTGGTTTGTTGGTTTGTTTGTTTGTTTGTTTGTGCGTTTGTTCGTTTGTTCGTTTGTCCGTTTGTTCGTTTGTTGGTTTGTTGGTTTGTTGGTTTGTTGGTTTGTTGGTTTGTTGGTTTGTTGGTTTGTTGGTTTGTTGGTTTGTTGGTTCGTTTGTTGGTTTGTTTGTTTGTTGGCTTGTTGGTTTGTTGGTTTGTTCGTTTGTTGGTTTGTTGGTTTGTTGGTTTGCTTGTTTGTTGGCTTGTTGGCTTGTTGGTTTGTTGGTTTGTTCGTTTGTTGGTTTGTTGGTTTGTTGGTTTGTTGGTTTGTTGGTTTGTTGGTTTGTTGGTTTGTTGGTTTGTTGGTTTGTTGGTTTGTTTATTTGTTGGTTTGTTCGTTTGTTGGCTTGTTGGTTTGTTGTTTTGTTGGTTTGTTGGTTTGTTGGTTTGTTGATTTGTTGGCTTGTTGGCTTGTTGGTTTGTTGGTTCGTTGGTTTGTTGGTTTGTTGATTCGTTTGTTGGTTTGTTTGTTTGTTGGCTTGTTGGTTTGTTGGTTTGTTCGTTTGTTGGTTTGTTGGTTTGTTCGTTTGTTGGTTTGTTGGTTTGTTGGTTTGTTGGTTTCTTGGTTTGTTGGTTTGTTGGTTTGTTGGCTTGTTGGTTTGTTGGCTTGTTGGTTTGTTGGTTTGTTGGTTTGTTGGTTTGTTCGTTTGTTGGTTTGTTCGTTTGTTGGTTTGTTGGTTTGTTGGTTTGTTGGTTTGTTGGTTTGTTGGTTTGTTGGTTTGTTGGTTTGTTGGTTTGTTGCTTTGTTGGTTTTTTGGTTTGTTGGCTTGTTAGTTTGTTGGTTTGTTGGTTTGTTGGTTTGTTGGTTTGTTGGTTTGTTGGTTTGTTCGTTTGTTGGTTTGTTCGTTTGTTGGTTTGTTGGTTTGTTGGTTTGTTGGTTTGTTGGTTTGTTCGTTTGTTATTTGTTGGTTTGTTGGTTTGTTGGCTTGTTGGTTTGTTCGTTTTTTGGTTTGTTGGCTTGTTGGTTTGTTGGCTTGTTGGCTTGTTGGTTTGTTGGTTTGTTGGTTTGTTGGTTTGTGGTTTGTTGGTTTGTTGGTTTGTTGGTTTGTTGGTTTGTTGGTTTGTTGGTTTGTTGGTTTGTTGGCTTGTTGGCTTGTTGGTTTGTTGGTTTGTTCGTTTGTTGGTTTGTTGGTTTTTTCGTTTGTTGGTTTGTTCGTTTGTTGGTTTGTTGGTTTGTTGGTTTGTTGGCTTGTTGGTTTGTTCGTTTTTTGGTTTGTTGGCTTGTTGGTTTGTTGGCTTGTTGGCTTGTTGGTTTGTTGGTTTGTTGGTTTGTTGGTTTGATGGTTTGTTGGGTTGTTGGTTTGTTGGTTTGTTGGTTTGTTGGTTTGTTGGTTTGTTGGTTTGTTGGTTTGTTGGTTTGTTGGTTTGTTGGTTTGTTGGTTTGTTGGTTTGTTGGTTTGTTGGTTTGTTGGTTTGTTGGTTTGTTGGATTGTTGGTTTGTTGGTTTGTTGGTTTGTTGGTTTGTTGGTTTGTAGGTTTATTTGTTTGTTGGTTTATTGGTTTGTTGGTTTGTTCGTTTGTTGGTTTGTTAGTTTGTTGGTTTGTTGGTTTGTTGGTTTGTTGGTTTGTTGGCTTGTTGGTTTGTTGGCTTGTTGGCTTGTTGGTTTGTTGGTTTGTTTGTTTGTTTGTTTGTGCGTTTGTTCGTTTGTTCGTTTGTCCGTTTGTTCGTTTGTTGGTTTGTTGGTTTGTTGGTTTGTTGGTTTGTTGGTTTGTTGGTTTGTTGGTTTGTTGGTTTGTTGGTTTGTTGGTTCGTTTGTTGGTTTGTTTGTTTGTTGGCTTGTTGGTTTGTTGGTTTGTTCGTTTGTTGGTTTGTTGGTTTGTTGGTTTGCTTGTTTGTTGGCTTGTTGGCTTGTTGGTTTGTTGGTTTGTTCGTTTGTTGGTTTGTTGGTTTGTTGGTTTGTTGGTTTGTTGGTTTGTTGGTTTGTTGGTTTGTTGGTTTGTTGGTTTGTTGGTTTGTTTATTTGTTGGTTTGTTCGTTTGTTGGCTTGTTGGTTTGTTGTTTTGTTGGTTTGTTGGTTTGTTGGTTTGTTGATTTGTTGGCTTGTTGGCTTGTTGGTTTGTTGGTTCGTTGGTTTGTTGGTTTGTTGATTCGTTTGTTGGTTTGTTTGTTTGTTGGCTTGTTGGTTTGTTGGTTTGTTCGTTTGTTGGTTTGTTGGTTTGTTCGTTTGTTGGTTTGTTGGTTTGTTGGTTTGTTGGTTTCTTGGTTTGTTGGTTTGTTGGTTTGTTGGCTTGTTGGTTTGTTGGCTTGTTGGTTTGTTGGTTTGTTGGTTTGTTGGTTTGTTCGTTTGTTGGTTTGTTCGTTTGTTGGTTTGTTGGTTTGTTGGTTTGTTGGTTTGTTGGTTTGTTGGTTTGTTGGTTTGTTGGTTTGTTGGTTTGTTGCTTTGTTGGTTTTTTGGTTTGTTGGCTTGTTAGTTTGTTGGTTTGTTGGTTTGTTGGTTTGTTGGTTTGTTGGTTTGTTGGTTTGTTCGTTTGTTGGTTTGTTCGTTTGTTGGTTTGTTGGTTTGTTGGTTTGTTGGTTTGTTGGTTTGTTCGTTTGTTATTTGTTGGTTTGTTGGTTTGTTGGCTTGTTGGTTTGTTCGTTTTTTGGTTTGTTGGCTTGTTGGTTTGTTGGCTTGTTGGCTTGTTGGTTTGTTGGTTTGTTGGTTTGTTGGTTTGTGGTTTGTTGGTTTGTTGGTTTGTTGGTTTGTTGGTTTGTTGGTTTGTTGGTTTGTTGGTTTGTTGGCTTGTTGGCTTGTTGGTTTGTTGGTTTGTTCGTTTGTTGGTTTGTTGGTTTTTTCGTTTGTTGGTTTGTTCGTTTGTTGGTTTGTTGGTTTGTTGGTTTGTTGGCTTGTTGGCTTCTTGGTTTGTTGGTTTGTTCGTTTGTTGGTTTGTTCGTTTGTTGGTTTGTTCGTTTGTTGGTTTGTTGGTTTGTTGGTTTGTTGGTTTGTTGGTTTGTTCGTTTGTTTATTTATTGGTTTGTTGGTTTGTTGGTTTGTTGGCTTTTTGGTTTGTTCGTTTGTTGGTTTGTTGGTTTGTTGGTTTGTTGGTTTGTTGGTTTGTTCGTTTGTTGGTTTGTTGGTTTGTTGGTTTGTTGGTTTTTTGGTTTGTTGGCTTGTTAGTTTGTTGGTTTGTTGGTTTGTTGGTTTGTTGGTTTGTTGGTTTGTTGGTTTATTCGTTTGTTGGTTTGTTCGTTTGTTGGTTTGTTGGTTTGTTGGTTTGTTGGTTTGTTCGTTTGTTTATTTGTTGGTTTGTTGGTTTGCTGGTTTGTTGGCTTGTTGGTTTGTTCGTTTTTTGGTTTGTTGGCTTGTTGGTTTGTTGGCTTGTTGGCTTGTTGGTTTGTTGGTTTGTTGGTTTGTTGGTTTGTTGGTTTGTTGGTTTGTTGGTTTGTTGGTTTGTTGGTTTGTTAGTTTGTTGGTTTGTTGGTTTGTTGGCTTGTTGGCTTGTTGGTTTGTTGGTTTGTTGGTTTGTTGGTTTGTTGGTTTGTTGGTTTGTTGGTTTGTTGGTTTGTTGGTTTGTTCGTTTGTTGGTTTGTTGGTTTGTTGGTTTGTTGGTTTTTTGGTTTTTTGGTTTGTTGGCTTGTTAGTTTGTTGGTTTGTTGGTTTGTTGGTTTGTTGGTTTGTTGGTTTGTTGGTTTGTTGGTTTGTTGGTTTGTTGGTTTGTTCGTCTGTTGGTTTGTTCGTTTGGTGGTTTGTAGGTTTGTTGGTTTGTTGGTTTGTTCGTTTGTTTATTTGTAGGTTTGTTGGTTTTTTGGTTTGTTGGCTTGTTGGTTTGTTCGTTTTTTGGTTTGTTGGCTTGTTGGTTTGTTGGCTTGTTGGCTTGTTGGTTTGTTGGTTTGTTGGTTTGTTGGTTTGTTGGTTTGTTAAGTTGTTGGTTTGTTGGTTTGTTGGTTTGTTGGTTTGTTGGTTTGTTGGTTTGTTGGTTTGTAGGTTTATTTGTTTGTTGGTTTATTAGTTTGTTGGTTTGTTCGTTTGTTGGTTTGTTGGTTTGTTGGTTTGTTGGTCTGTTGGTTTGTTGGTTTGTTTGTTTGTTTGTTTGTTCGTTTGTTCGTTTGTTGGTTTGTTGGTTTGTTGGTTTGTTGGTTTGTTGGTTTGTTTGTTTGTTGGTTTGTTGGTTTGTTGGTTTGTTGGTTTGTTGGTTCGTTTGTTGGTTTGTTTGTTTGTTGGCTTGTTGGCTTGTTGGTTTGTTCGTTTTTTGGTTTGTTGGCTTGTTGGTTTGTTGGCTTGTTGGCTTGTTGGTTTGTTGGTTTGTTGGTTTGTTGGTTTGTTGGTTTGTTGGTTTGTTGGTTTGTTGGTTTGTTGGTTTGTTGGTTTGTTCGTTTGTTGGTTTGTTGGTTTGTTGGTTTGTTGGTTTGTTGGTTTTTTGGTTTGTTGGCTTGTTAGTTTGTTGGTTTGTTGGTTTGTTGGTTTGTTTGTTTGTTGGTTTGTTGGCTTGTTGGTTTGTTGGTTTGTTGGTTTGTTGGTTTCTTGGTTTGTTGGTTTGTTATATTGTTGGCTTGTTGGTTTGTTGGCTTGTTGGTTTGTTGGTTTGTTGGTTTGTTGGTTTGTTCGTTTGTTGGTTTGTTCGTTTGTTGGCTTGTTGGTTTGTTGATTTGTTGGTTTGTTGGTTTGTTGATTTGTTGGTTTGTTCGTTTGTGGGTTTGTTGGTTTGGTGGTTTGTTGGTTTTTTGGTTTGTTGGCTTGTTAGTTTGTTGGTTTGTTGGTTTGTCGGTTTGTTGGTTTGTTGGTTTGTTGGTTTGTTAGTTTGTTAGTTTGTTGGTTTGTTCGTTTGTTGGTTTGTTCGTTTGTTGGTTTGTTGGTTTGTTCGTTTGTTTATTTGTTGGTTTGTTGGTTTGTTGGCTTGTTGGTTTGTTCGTTTTTTGGTTTGTTGGCTTGTTGGTTTGTTGGCTTGTTGGTTTGTTGGTTTGTTGGTTTATTGGTTTGTTGGTTTGTTGGTTTGTTGGTTTGTTGGTTTGTTGGTTTGTTGGTTTGTTGGTTTGTTGGTTTGTTGGTTTGTTGGTTTGGTGGTTTGTTGGTTTGTTGGTTTGTTGGTTTGTTGGTTTGTTGGTTTGTTGGTTTGTTGGTTTGTTGGTTTGTTGGTTTGTTGGTTTGTTGGTTTGTTGGTTTGTTGGTTTGTTGGTTTGTTCGATTGTTGGCTTGTTGGTTTGTTGGCTTATTGGCTTGTTGGTTTGTTGGTTTGTTTGTTTGTTTGTTTGTTCGTTTGTTCGTTTTTTGGTTTGTTGGTTTGTTGGTTTGTTGGTTTGTTGGTTTGTTGATTTGTTGGTTTGTTGGTTTGTTGCTTTGTTGGTTTGTTGGTTTGTTGGTTTGTTGGTTTGTTCGTTTGTTGGTTTGTTGGTTTGTTGGTTTGTTCGATTATTGGCTTGTTGGTTTGTTGGCTTATTGGCTTGTTGGTTTGTTGGTTTGTTTGTTTGTTTGTTTGTTCGTTTGTTCCTTTGTTGGTTTGTTGGTTTGTTGGTTTGTTGGTTTGTTGGTTTGTTGGTTTGTTGGTTTGTTGGTTTGTTGGTTTGTTGGTTTGTTGGTTCGTTTGTTGGTTTGTTTGTTTGTTGGCTTGTTGGTTTGTTGGTTTGTTCGTTTGTTGGTTTGTTGGTTTGTTGGTTTGTTGGTTTGTTGGTTTGTTGGTTTGTTGGTTTGTTTATTTGTTGGTTTGTTCGTTTGTTGGCTTGTTGGTTTGTTGGTTTGTTGGTTTGTTGGTTTGTTGGTTTGTTGATTTGTTGGCTTGTTGGCTTGTTGGTTTGTTGGTTCGTTGGTTTGTTGGTTTGTTGGTTCGTTTGTTGGTTTGTTTGTTTGTTGGCTTGTTGGTTTGTTGGTTTGTTCGTTTGTTGGTTTGTTGGTTTGTTCGTTTGTTGGTTTGTTGGTTTGTTGGTTTGTTGGTTTTTTGGTTTGTTGGTTTATTGGTTTGTTGGCTTGTTGGTTTGTTGGCTTGCTGGTTTATTGGTTTGTTGGTTTGTTGGTTTGTTGGTTTGTTCGTTTGTTGGTTTGTTCGTTTGTTGGTTTGTTGGTTTGTTGGTTTGTTGGCTTGTTGGTTTTTTGGTTTGTTGGCTTGTTGGCTTGTTGGTTTGTTCGTTTGTTCGTTTTTTGGTTTGTTGGCTTGTTGGTTTGTTGGCTTGTTGGTTTGTTGGTTTGTTGGTTTGTTGGTTTGTTGGTTTGTTGGTTTGTTGGTTTGTTGGTTTGTTGGTTTGTTGGTTTGTTGGTTTGTTGGTTTGTTGGTTTGTTGGTTTGTTGGTTTGTTGGTTTGTTAGTTTGTTGGTTTGTTGGTTTGTTGGTTTGTTGGTTTGTTGGTTTGTTGGTTTGTTGGTTTGTTGGTTTGTTGGTTTGTTGGTTTGTTGGTTTGTTGGTTTGTTGGTTTGTTGGTTTGTTGGTTTGTTGGTTTGTTGGTTTGTTGGTTTGTTGGTTTGTTGGTTTGTAGGTTTATTTGTTTGTTGGTTTATTGGTCTGTTGGTTTGTTCGTTTGTTGGTTTGGTGGTTTGTTGGTTTGTTGGTTTGTTGGTTTGTTGGTTTGTTGGTTTGTTGGCTTGTTGGTTTGTTGGCTTGTTGGCTTGTGGGCTTGTTGGTTTGTTGGTTTGTTCGTTTGTTGGCTTGTTGGTTTGTTAGCTTGTTGGCTTGTTGGTTTGTTGGTTTGTTGGTTTGTTGGTTTGTTGGTTTTTTTGGTTTGTTCGTTTGTTGGCTTGTTGGTTTGTTGGCTTGTTGGCTTGTTGGTTTGTTGGTTTGTTGGTTTGTTGGTTTGTTGGTTTGTTGGTTTGTTGGTTTGTTGGTTTGTTGGTTTGTTGGTTTGTTGGTTTGTTGGTTTGTTGGTTTGTTGGTTTGTTGGTTTGTTGGTTTGTTGGTTTGTTGGTTTGTTGGTTTGTTGGTTTGTTGGCTTGTTGGTTTTTTGGTTTGTTGGCTTTTTGGCTTGTTGGTTTGTTGGTTTGTTGGTTTGTTGGCTTGTTGGCTTATTGGTTTATTGGTTTGTTGGTTTGTTGGTTAGTTGATTTGTTCGTTTGTTGGTTTGTTGGTTTGTTGGTTTATTGGTTTTTTGGTTTGTTGGCTTGTTGGTTTGTTGGTTTGTTGGTTTGTTGGTTTGTTGGTTGGTTCGTTTGTTGGTGAGTTCGTTTGTTGGTTTGTTGGTTTTTTGGTTTGCCGGTTTGTTGGTTTGTTGGCTTGTTGGCTTGTTGGTTGGTTGGTTTGTTGGTTTGTTGGTTTGTTGGTTTGTTGGTTTGTTGGTTTGTTGGTTTGTTGGTTTGTTGGTTTGTTGGTTTGTTGGTTTGTTGGTTTGTTGGTTTGTTGGTTTGTTTGTTTGTTGGTTTGTTTGTTTGTTGGTTTGTTCGTTTGATGGCTTGTTGGCTTGTGGTTTGTTGGTTTGTTGGTTTATTTGTTTGTTGGTTTGTTGGTTTGTTGGTTTGTTGGTTTGTTGGTTTGTTGGTTTATTTGTTTGTTGGTTTGTTGGTTTGTTGGTTTGTTCGTTTGTTGGCTTGTTGGTTTGTTGGCTTGTTGACTTGTTAGTTTGTTGGTTTGTTGCTTTGTTGTTTTGTTGGTTTGTTGGTTTGTTGGCTTGTTGGTTTGTTGGCTTGTTGGTTTGTTGATTTGTTGGCTTGTTGATTTGTTGGTTTGTTGGTTTGTTGGTTTGTTGGCTTGTTGGCATGTTGGTTTGTTCGTTTGTTGGCTTGTTGGTTTGTTGGTTTGTTGGTTTGTTGGTTTGTTGGTTTGTTGGTTTGTTGGTTTGTTGGTTTGTTCGTTTGTTGGTTTTTTGGTTTGTTGGCTTGTTGGTATTGTTGGCTTGTTGGCTTGTTGGTCTGTTGGTTTGTTGGTTTGTTGGTTTGTTGGTTTGTTGCTTTGTTGGTTTGTTGGTTTGTTGGTTTGTTGGTTTGTTGGTTTGTTGGTTTTTTGGTTTGTTGGTTTGTTGGTTTGTCGGTTTGTTGGTTTGTTGGTTTATTGGTTTGTAGGTTTATTTGTTTGTTAGTTTATTGGTTTGTTGGTTTGTTCGTTTGTTGGTTTGTTGGTTTGTTGGTTTGTTGGTTTGTTGGTTTGTTGGTGTGTTGGTTTTTTGGCTTGTTGATTTGTTGGCTTGTTGGCTTGTTGGTTTGTTGATTTGTTGGTTTGTTGGTTTGTTCGTTTGTTGGTTTGTTGGTTTGTTGGTTTGTTGGTTTGTTGGTTTGTTGGTTTGTTGGTGTGTTGGTTTGTTGGCTTGTTGATTTGTTGGCTTGTTGGCTTGTTGGTTTGTTGATTTGTTGGTTTGTTGGTTTGTTGGTTTGTTGGTTTGTTGGTTTGTTGGTTTGTTGGTTTTTTGGTTTGTTGGTTTGTTGGTTTGTTGGTTTGTTGGTTTGTTCGTTTGTTGGTTTGTTCGTTTGTTGGTTTGTTGGTTTGTTGGTTTGTTGGCTTGTTGGTTTTTTGGTTTGTTGGCTTGTTGGCTTGTTGGTTTGTTCGTTTGTTCGTTTTTTGGTTTGTTGGCTTGTTGGTTTGTTGGCTTGTTGGTTTGTTGGTTTGTTGGTTTGTTGGTTTGTTGGTTTGTTGGTTTGTTGGTTTGTTGGTTTGTTGGTTTGTTGGTTTGTTGGTTTGTTGGTTTGTTGGTTTGTTGGTTTGTTGGTTTGTTGGTTTGTTAGTTTGTTGGTTTGTTGGTTTGTTGGTTTGTTGGTTTGTTGGTTTGTTGGTTTGTTGGTTTGTTGGTTTGTTGGTTTGTTGGTTTGTTGGTTTGTTGGTTTGTTGGTTTGTTGGTTTGTTGGTTTGTTGGTTTGTTGGTTTGTTGGTTTGTTGGTTTGTAGGTTTATTTGTTTGTTGGTTTATTGGTCTGTTGGTTTGTTCGTTTGTTGGTTTGGTGGTTTGTTGGTTTGTTGGTTTGTTGGTTTGTTGGTTTGTTGGTTTGTTGGCTTGTTGGTTTGTTGGCTTGTTGGCTTGTGGGCTTGTTGGTTTGTTGGTTTGTTCGTTTGTTGGCTTGTTGGTTTGTTAGCTTGTTGGCTTGTTGGTTTGTTGGTTTGTTGGTTTGTTGGTTTGTTGGTTTTTTTGGTTTGTTCGTTTGTTGGCTTGTTGGTTTGTTGGCTTGTTGGCTTGTTGGTTTGTTGGTTTGTTGGTTTGTTGGTTTGTTGGTTTGTTGGTTTGTTGGTTTGTTGGTTTGTTGGTTTGTTGGTTTGTTGGTTTGTTGGTTTGTTGGTTTGTTGGTTTGTTGGTTTGTTGGTTTGTTGGTTTGTTGGTTTGTTGGTTTGTTGGTTTGTTGGCTTGTTGGTTTTTTGGTTTGTTGGCTTTTTGGCTTGTTGGTTTGTTGGTTTGTTGGTTTGTTGGCTTGTTGGCTTATTGGTTTATTGGTTTGTTGGTTTGTTGGTTAGTTGATTTGTTCGTTTGTTGGTTTGTTGGTTTGTTGGTTTATTGGTTTTTTGGTTTGTTGGCTTGTTGGTTTGTTGGTTTGTTGGTTTGTTGGTTTGTTGGTTGGTTCGTTTGTTGGTGAGTTCGTTTGTTGGTTTGTTGGTTTTTTGGTTTGCCGGTTTGTTGGTTTGTTGGCTTGTTGGCTTGTTGGTTGGTTGGTTTGTTGGTTTGTTGGTTTGTTGGTTTGTTGGTTTGTTGGTTTGTTGGTTTGTTGGTTTGTTGGTTTGTTGGTTTGTTGGTTTGTTGGTTTGTTGGTTTGTTGGTTTGTTTGTTTGTTGGTTTGTTTGTTTGTTGGTTTGTTCGTTTGATGGCTTGTTGGCTTGTGGTTTGTTGGTTTGTTGGTTTATTTGTTTGTTGGTTTGTTGGTTTGTTGGTTTGTTGGTTTGTTGGTTTGTTGGTTTATTTGTTTGTTGGTTTGTTGGTTTGTTGGTTTGTTCGTTTGTTGGCTTGTTGGTTTGTTGGCTTGTTGACTTGTTAGTTTGTTGGTTTGTTGCTTTGTTGTTTTGTTGGTTTGTTGGTTTGTTGGCTTGTTGGTTTGTTGGCTTGTTGGTTTGTTGATTTGTTGGCTTGTTGATTTGTTGGTTTGTTGGTTTGTTGGTTTGTTGGCTTGTTGGCATGTTGGTTTGTTCGTTTGTTGGCTTGTTGGTTTGTTGGTTTGTTGGTTTGTTGGTTTGTTGGTTTGTTGGTTTGTTGGTTTGTTGGTTTGTTCGTTTGTTGGTTTTTTGGTTTGTTGGCTTGTTGGTATTGTTGGCTTGTTGGCTTGTTGGTCTGTTGGTTTGTTGGTTTGTTGGTTTGTTGGTTTGTTGCTTTGTTGGTTTGTTGGTTTGTTGGTTTGTTGGTTTGTTGGTTTGTTGGTTTTTTGGTTTGTTGGTTTGTTGGTTTGTCGGTTTGTTGGTTTGTTGGTTTATTGGTTTGTAGGTTTATTTGTTTGTTAGTTTATTGGTTTGTTGGTTTGTTCGTTTGTTGGTTTGTTGGTTTGTTGGTTTGTTGGTTTGTTGGTTTGTTGGTGTGTTGGTTTTTTGGCTTGTTGATTTGTTGGCTTGTTGGCTTGTTGGTTTGTTGATTTGTTGGTTTGTTGGTTTGTTCGTTTGTTGGTTTGTTGGTTTGTTGGTTTGTTGGTTTGTTGGTTTGTTGGTTTGTTGGTGTGTTGGTTTGTTGGCTTGTTGATTTGTTGGCTTGTTGGCTTGTTGGTTTGTTGATTTGTTGGTTTGTTGGTTTGTTGGTTTGTTGGTTTGTTGGTTTGTTGGTTTGTTGGTTTTTTGGTTTGTTGGTTTGTTGGTTTGTTGGTTTGTTGGTTTGTTGGTTTGTTGGTTTGTTAATTTGTTGGTTTGTTGGTTTGTTCGTTTGTTGGTTTGTTGGATTGTTGGTTTGGTGGCTTGTTGGTTTTTTGTTTTGTTGGCTTTTTGGCTTGTTGGTTTGTTGGTTTGTTGGTTTGTTGGCTTGTTGGCTTGTTGGTTTGTTGGTTTGTTGGTTTGTTGGTTAGTTGATTTGTTCGTTTGTTGGTTTGTTGGTTTGTTGGTTTATTGGTTTTTTGGTTTGTTGGCTTGTTGGTTTGTTGGTTTGTTGGTTTGTTGGTTTGTTGGTTTGTTGGTTTGTTGGTTTGTTGGTTTGTTCGTTTGTTGGTGTGTTCGTTTGTTGGTTTGTTGGTTTTTTGTTTTGTTGGTTTGTTGGTTTGTTGGTTTGTTGGTTTGTTGGTTTGTTGGTTTGTTGGTTTGTTGGTTTGTTGGATTGTTGGTTTGTTGGTTTGTTGGTTTGTTGGTTTGTTGGTTTGTAGGTTTATTTGTTTGTTGGTTTATTGGTTTGTTGGTTTGTTCGTTTGTTGGTTTCTTGGTTTGTTGGTTTGTTGGTTTGTTGGTTTGCTGGTTTGTTGGCTTGTTGGTTTGTTGGCTTGTTGGCTTGTGGGCTTGTTGGTTTGTTTGTTTGTTCGTTTGTTGGTTTGTTGGTTTGTTGGTTTGTTCGATTGTTGGCTTGTTGGTTTGTTGGCTTGTTGGCTTGTTCGTTTGTTCGTTTGTTCGTTTGTTCGTTTGTTCGTTTGTTCGTTTGTTCGTTTGTTCGTTTGTTCGTTTGTTCGTTTGTTGGTTTGTTGGTTTGTTGGTTTGTTGGTTTGTTGGTTTGTTGGTTTGTTGGTTTGTTGGTTTGTTGGTTTGTTGGTTTGTTGGTTCGTTTGTTGGTTTGTTTGTTTGTTGGCTTGTTGGTTTGTTGGTTTGTTCGTTTGTTGGTTTGTTGGTTTGTTGGTTTGTTTGTTTGTTGGCTTGTTGGCTTGTTGGTTTGTTGGTTTGTTCGTTTGTTGGTTTGTTGGTTTGTTGGTTTGTTGGTTTGTTGGTTTGTTGGTTTGTTGGTTTGTTGGTTTGTTTATTTGTTGGTTTGTTCGTTTGTTGGCTTGTTGGTTTGTTGGTTTGTTGGTTTGTTGGTTTGTTGGTTTGTTGATTTGTTGGCTTGTTGGCTTGTTGGTTTGTTGGTTCGTTGGTTTGTTGGTTTGTTGGTTCGTTTGTTGGTTTGTTTGTTTGTTGGCTTGTTGGTTTGTTGGTTTGTTGGTTTGTTCGTTTGTTGGTTTGTTGGTTTGTTGGTTTGTTGGTTTCTTGGTTTGTTGGTTTGTTGGTTTGTTGGCTTGTTGGTTTGTTGGCTTGTTGGTTTGTTGGTTTGTTGGTTTGTTGGTTTGTTCGTTTGTTGGTTTGTTCGTTTGTTGGTTTGTTGGTTTGTTGGTTTGTTGGTTTGTTGGTTTGTTGGTTTGTTGGTTTGTTGGTTTGTTGGTTTGTTGGTTTGTTGGTTTGTTGGTTTGTTGGTTTTTTAGTTTGTTGGCTTGTTAGTTTGTTGGTTTGTTGGTTTGTTGGTTTGTTGGTTTGTTGGTTTGTTGGTTTGTTGGTTGTTGGTTTGTTCGTTTGTTGGTTTGTTCGTTTGTTGGTTTGTTGGTTTGTTGGTTTGTTGGTTTGTTCGTTTGTTATTTGTTGGTTTGTTGGTTTGTTGGCTTGTTGGTTTGTTCGTTTTTTGGTTTGTTGGCTTGTTGGTTTGTTGGCTTGTTGGCTTGTTGGTTTGTTGGTTTGTTGGTTTGTTGGTTTGTTGGTTTGTTGGTTTGTTGGTTTTTTGGTTTGTTGGTTTGTTGGTTTGTTGGTTTGTTGGTTTGTTGGTTTGTTGGCTTGTTGGCTTGTTGGTTTGTTGGTTTGTTCGTTTGTTCGTTTGTTGGTTTGTTCGTTTGTTGGTTTGTTCGTTTGTTGGTTTGTTGGTTTGTTGGTTTGTTGGTTTGTTGGCTTGTTGGCTTGTTGGTTTGTTGGTATGTTCGTTTGTTGGTTTGTTCGTTTGTTGGTTTGTTCGTTTGTTGGTTTGTTGGTTTGTTGGTTTGTTGGTTTGTTGGTTTGTTGGTTTGTTGGTTTGTTCGTTTGTTTATTTATTGGTTTGTTGGTTTGTTGGTTTGTTGGCTTTTTGGTTTGTTCGTTTGTTGGTTTGTTGGTTTGTTGGTTTGTTGGTTTGTTGGTTTGTTCGTTTGTTGTTTTTTTGGTTTGTTGGTTTGTTGGTTTTTTGGTTTGTTGGCTTGTTAGTTTGTTGGTTTGTTGGTTTGTTGGTTTGTTGGTTTGTTGGTTTGTTGGTTTATTCGTTTGTTGGTTTGTTCGTTTGTTGGTTTGTTGGTTTGTTGGTTTGTTGGTTTGTTCGTTTGTTTATTTGTTGGCTTGTTGGTTTGTTGGTTTGTTGGTTTGTTGGTTTGTTGGTTTGTTGGTTTGTTGGTTTGTTGGTTTGTTGGTTTGTTGGTTTGTTGGCTTGTTGGCTTGTTGGTTTGTTGGTTTGTTGGTTTGTTGGTTTGTTGGTTTGTTGGTTTGTTGGTTTGTTGGTTTGTTGGTTTGTTCGTTTGTTGGTTTGTTGGTTTGTTGGTTTGTTGGTTTTTTGGTTTGTTAGCTTGTTAGTTTGTTGGTTTGTTGGTTTGTTGGTTTGTTGGTTTGTTGGTTAGTTGGTTTGTTGGTTTGTTGGTTTGTTCGTTTGTTGGTTTGTTCGTTTGTTGGTTTGTTGGTTTGTTGGTTTGTTGGTTTGTTCGTTTGTTTATTTGTAGGTTTGTTGGTTTGTTGGTTTGTTGGCTTGTTGGTTTGTTCGTTTTTTGGTTTGTTGTCTTGTTGGTTTGTTGGCTTGTTGGCTTGTTGGTTTGTTGGTTTGTTGGTTTGTTGGTTTGTTGGTTTGTTGGTTTGTTGGTTTGTTGGTTTGTTGGTTTGTTGGTTTGTTGGTTTGTTGGTTTGTTGGTTTGTTGGTTTGTTGGTTTGTTCGTTTGTTGGTTTGTTGGTTTGTTGGTTTGTTGGTTTTTTGGTTTGTTAGCTTGTTAGTTTGTTGGTTTGTTGGTTTGTTGGTTTGTTGGTTTGTTGGTTAGTTGGTTTGTTGGTTTGTTGGTTTGTTCGTTTGTTGGTTTGTTCGTTTGTTGGTTTGTTGGTTTGTTGGTTTGTTGGTTTGTTCGTTTGTTTATTTGTAGGTTTGTTGGTTTGTTGGTTTGTTGGCTTGTTGGTTTGTTCGTTTTTTGGTTTGTTGTCTTGTTGGTTTGTTGGCTTGTTGGCTTGTTGGTTTGTTGGTTTGTTGGTTTGTTGGTTTGTTGGTTTGTTAAGTTGTTGGTTTGTTGGTTTGTTGGTTTGTTGGTTTGTTGGTTTGTTGGTTTGTTGGTTTGTTGGTTTGTAGGTTTATTTGTTTGTTGGTTTATTAGTTTGTTGGTTTGTTCGTTTGTTGGTTTGTTGGTTTGTTGGTTTGTTGGTCTGTTGGTTTGTTGGTTTGTTTGTTTGTTTGTTTGTTCGTTTGTTCGTTTGTTGGTTTGTTGGTTTGTTGGTTTGCTGGTTTGTTGGTTTGTTTGTTTAATGGTTTGTTGGTTTGTTGGTTTGTTGGTTTGTTGGTTTGTTGGTTTGTTGGTTTGTTGGTTCGTTTGGTGGTTTGTTTGTTTGTTGGCTTGTTGGCTTGTTGGTTTGTTCGTTTTTTGGTTTGTTGGCTTGTTGGTTTGTTGGCTTGTTGGCTTGTTGGTTTGTTGGTTTGTTGGTTTGTTGGTTTGTTGGTTTGTTGGTTTGTTGGTTTGTTGGTTTGTTGGTTTGTTGGTTTGTTCGTTTGTTGGTTTGTTGGTTTGTTGGTTTGTTGGTTTGTTGGTTTTTTGGTTTGTTGGCTTGTTAGTTTGTTGGTTTGTTGGTTTGTTGGTTTGTTGGTTTGTTTGTTTGTTGGTTTGTTGGCTTGTTGGTTTGTTGGTTTGTTGGTTTGTTGGTTTCTTGGTTTGTTGGTTTGTTATTTTGTTGGCTTGTTGGTTTGTTGGCTTGTTGGTTTGTTGGTTTGTTGGTTTGTTGGTTTGTTCGTTTGTTGGTTTGTTCGTTTGTTGGTTTGTTGGTTTGTTGATTTGTTGGTTTGTTGGTTTGTTGATTTGTTGGTTTTTTCGTTTGTTGGTTTGTTGGTTTGTTGGTTTGTTGGTTTTTTGGTTTGTTGGCTTGTTAGTTTGTTGGTTTGTTGGTTTGTCGGTTTGTTGGTTTGTTGGTTTGTTGGTTTGTTGGTTTGTTAGTTTGTTAGTTTGTTCGTTTGTTGGTTTGTTCGTTTGTTGGTTTGTTGGTTTGTTCGTTTGTTTATTTGTTGGTTTGTTGGTTTGTTGGTTTGTTGGCTTGTTGGTTTGTTCGTTTTTTGGTTTGTTGGCTTGTTGGTTTGTTGGCTTGTTGGTTTGTTGGTTTGTTGGTTTGTTGGTTTGTTGGTTTGTTGGTTTGTTGGTTTGTTGGTTTGTTGGTTTGTTGGTTTGTTGGTTTGTTGGTTTGTTGGTTTGTTGGTTTGTTGGTTTGTTGGTTTGTTGGTTTGTTGGTTTGTTGGTTTGTTGGTTTGTTGGTTTGTTGGTTTGTTGGTTTGTTGGTTTGTTGGTTTGTTCGATTGTTGGCTTGTTGGTTTGTTGGCTTATTGGCTTGTTGGTTTGTTGGTTTGTTTGTTTGTTTGTTTGTTCGTTTGTTCATTTTTTGGTTTGTTGGTTTGTTGGTTTGTTGGTTTGTTGGTTTGTTGATTTGTTGGTTTGTTGGTTTGTTGGTTTGTTGGTTTGTTGGTTTGTTGGTTTGTTGGTTTGTTCGTTTGTTGGTTTGTTGGTTTGTTGGTTTGTTCGATTATTGGCTTGTTGGTTTGTTGGCTTATTGGCTTGTAGGTTTGTTGGTTTGTTTGTTTGTTTGTTTGTTCGTTTGTTCCTTTGTTGGTTTGTTGGTTTGTTGGTTTGTTGGTTTGTTGGTTTGTTGGTTTGTTGGTTTGTTGGTTTGTTGGTTCGTTTGTTGGTTTGTTTGTTTGTTGGCTTGTTGGTTTGTTGGTTTGTTCGTTTGTTGGTTTGTTGGTTTGTTGGTTTGTTGGTTTGTTGGTTTGTTTATTTGTTGGTTTGTTCGTTTGTTGGCTTGTTGGTTTGTTGGTTTGTTGGTTTGTTGGTTTGTTGATTTGTTGGCTTGTTGGCTTGTTGGTTTGTTGGTTCGTTGGTTTGTTGGTTTGTTGGTTCGTTTGTTGGTTTGTTTGTTTGTTGGCTTGTTGGTTTGTTGGTTTGTTCGTTTGTTGGTTTGTTGGTTTGTTGGTTTGTTGGCTTGTTGGCTTGTTGGTTTGTTGGTTTGTTGGTTTGTTGGTTTGTTGGTTTGTTGGTTTGTTGGTTTGTTGGTTTGTTGGTTTGTTCGTTTGTTGGTTTGTTGGTTTGTTGGTTTGTTGGTTTGTTGGTTTTTTGGTTTGTTGGCTTGTTAGTTTGTTGGTTTGTTGGTTTGTTGGTTTGTTGGTTTGTTGGTTTGTTGGTTTGTTGGTTTGTTCGTTTGTTCGTTTGTTGGTTTGTTCGTTTGTTGGTTTGTTGGTTTGTTGGTTTGTTGGTTTTTTGGTTTGTTCGTTTGTTTATTTGTAGGTTTGTTGGTTTGTTGGTTTGTTGGCTTGTTGGTTTGTTCGTTTTTTGGTTTGTTGTCTTGTTGGTTTGTTGGCTTGTTGGCTTGTTGGTTTGTTGGTTTGTTGGTTTGTTGGTTTGTTGGTTTGTTAAGTTGTTGGTTTGTTGGTTTGTTGGTTTGTTGGTTTGTTGGTTTGTTGGTTTGTTGGTTTGTAGGTTTATTTGTTTGTTGGTTTATTAGTTTGTTGGTTTGTTCGTTTGTTGGTTTGTTGGTTTGTTGGTTTGTTGGTCTGTTGGTTTGTTGGTTTGTTTGTTTGTTTGTTTGTTCGTTTGTTCGTTTGTTGGTTTGTTGGTTTGTTGGTTTGTTGGTTTGTTGGTTTGTTTGTTTAATGGTTTGTTGGTTTGTTGGTTTGTTGGTTCGTTTGTTCGTTTGTTCGTTTGTTCGTTTGTTCGTTTGTTGGTTTGTTGGTTTGTTGGTTTGTTGGTTTGTTGGTTTGTTGGTTTGTTGGTTTGTTGGTTTGTTGGTTTGTTGGTTTGTTGGTTCGTTTGTTGGTTTGTTTGTTTGTTGGCTTGTTGGTTTGTTGGTTTGTTCGTTTGTTGGTTTGTTGGTTTGTTGGTTTGTTTGTTTGTTGGCTTGTTGGCTTGTTGGTTTGTTGGTTTGTTCGTTTGTTGGTTTGTTGGTTTGTTGGTTTGTTGGTTTGTTGGTTTGTTGGTTTGTTGGTTTGTTGGTTTGTTTATTTGTTGGTTTGTTCGTTTGTTGGCTTGTTGGTTTGTTGGTTTGTTGGTTTGTTGGTTTGTTGGTTTGTTGATTTGTTGGCTTGTTGGCTTGTTGGTTTGTTGGTTCGTTGGTTTGTTGGTTTGTTGGTTCGTTTGTTGGTTTGTTTGTTTGTTGGCTTGTTGGTTTGTTGGTTTGTTGGTTTGTTCGTTTGTTGGTTTGTTGGTTTGTTGGTTTGTTGGTTTCTTGGTTTGTTGGTTTGTTGGTTTGTTGGCTTGTTGGTTTGTTGGCTTGTTGGTTTGTTGGTTTGTTGGTTTGTTGGTTTGTTCGTTTGTTGGTTTGTTCGTTTGTTGGTTTGTTGGTTTGTTGGTTTGTTGGTTTGTTGGTTTGTTGGTTTGTTGGTTTGTTGGTTTGTTGGCTTGTTGGCTTGTTGGTTTGTTGGTTTGTTCGTTTGTTCGTTTGTTGGTTTGTTCGTTTGTTGGTTTGTTCGTTTGTTGGTTTGTTGGTTTGTTGGTTTGTTGGTTTGTTGGCTTGTTGGCTTGTTGGTTTGTTGGTTTGTTCGTTTGTTGGTTTGTTCGTTTGTTGGTTTGTTCGTTTGTTGGTTTGTTGGTTTGTTGGTTTGTTGGTTTGTTGGTTTGTTGGTTTGTTGGTTTGTTCGTTTGTTTATTTATTGGTTTGTTGGTTTGTTGGTTTGTTGGCTTTTTGGTTTGTTCGTTTGTTGGTTTGTTGGTTTGTTGGTTTGTTGGTTTGTTGGTTTGTTCGTTTGTTGGTTTGTTGGTTTGTTGGTTTGTTGGTTTTTTGGTTTGTTGGCTTGTTAGTTTGTTGGTTTGTTGGTTTGTTGGTTTGTTGGTTTGTTGGTTTGTTGGTTTATTCGTTTGTTGGTTTGTTCGTTTGTTGGTTTGTTGGTTTGTTGGTTTGTTGGTTTGTTCGTTTGTTTATTTGTTGGTTTGTTGGTTTGTTGGTTTGTTGGTTTGTTGGTTTGTTGGTTTGTTGGTTTGTTGGTTTGTTGGTTTGTTCGTTTGTTGGTTTGTTGGTTTGTTGGTTTGTTGGTTTTTTGGTTTGTTGGCTTGTTAGTTTGTTGGTTTGTTGGTTTGTTGGTTTGTTGGTTTGTTGGTTTGTTGGTTTGTTGGTTTGTTCGTTTGTTGGTTTGTTCGTTTGTTGGTTTGTTGGTTTGTTGGTTTGTTGGTTTGTTCGTTTGTTTATTTGTAGGTTTGTTGGTTTGTTGGTTTGTTGGCTTGTTGGTTTGTTCGTTTTTTGGTTTGTTGTCTTGTTGGTTTGTTGGCTTGTTGGCTTGTTGGTTTGTTGGTTTGTTGGTTTGTTGGTTTGTTGGTTTATTAAGTTGTTGGTTTGTTGGTTTGTTGGTTTGTTGGTTTGTTGGTTTGTTGGTTTGTTGGTTTGTAGGTTTATTTGTTTGTTGGTTTATTAGTTTGTTGGTTTGTTCGTTTGTTGGTTTGTTGGTTTGTTGGTCTGTTGGTTTGTTGGTTTTTTTGTTTGTTTGTTTGTTCGTTTGTTCGTTTGTTGGTTTGTTGGTTTGTTGGTTTGCTGGTTTGTTGGTTTGTTTGTTTAATGGTTTGTTGGTTTGTTGGTTTGTTGGTTTGTTGGTTTGTTGGTTTGTTGGTTTGTTGGTTCGTTTGTTGGTTTGTTTGTTTGTTGGCTTGTTGGCTTGTTGGTTTGTTCGTTTTTTGGTTTGTTGGCTTGTTGGTTTGTTGGCTTGTTGGCTTGTTGGTTTGTTGGTTTGTTGGTTTGTTGGTTTGTTGGTTTGTTGGTTTGTTGGTTTGTTGGTTTGTTGGTTTGTTCGTTTGTTGGTTTGTTGGTTTGTTGGTTTGTTGGTTTGTTGGTTTTTTGGTTTGTTGGCTTGTTAGTTTGTTGGTTTGTTGGTTTGTTGGTTTGTTGGTTTGTTTGTTTGTTGGTTTGTTGGCTTGTTGGTTTGTTGGTTTGTTGGTTTGTTGGTTTCTTGGTTTGTTGGTTTGTTATTTTGTTGGCTTGTTGGTTTGTTGGCTTGTTGGTTTGTTGGTTTGTTGGTTTGTTGGTTTGTTCCTTTGTTGGTTTGTTCGTTTGTTGGTTTGTTGGTTTGTTGATTTGTTGGTTTGTTGGTTTGTTGATTTGTTGGTTTGTTCGTTTGTTGGTTTGTTGGTTTGTTGGTTTGTTGGTTTTTTGGTTTGCTGGCTTGTTAGTTTGTTGGTTTGTTGGTTTGTCGGTTTGTTGGTTTGTTGGTTTGTTGGTTTGTTGGTTTGTTAGTTTGTTAGTTTGTTCGTTTGTTGGTTTGTTCGTTTGTTGGTTTGTTGGTTTGTTCGTTTGTTTATTTGTTGGTTTGTTGGTTTGTTGGTTTGTTGGCTTGTTGGTTTGTTCGTTTTTTGGTTTGTTGGCTTGTTGGTTTGTTGGCTTGTTGGTTTGTTGGTTTGTTGGTTTGTTGGTTTGTTGGTTTGTTGGTTTGTTGGTTTGTTGGTTTGTTGGTTTGTTGGTTTGTTGGTTTGTTGGTTTGTTGATTTGTTGGTTTGTTGGTTTGTTGGTTTGTTGGTTTGTTGGTTTGTTGGTTTGTTGGTTTGTTCGTTTGTTGGTTTGTTGGTTTGTTGGTTTGTTCGATTATTGGCTTGTTGGTTTGTTGGCTTATTGGCTTGTTGGTTTGTTGGTTTGTTTGTTTGTTTGTTTGTTCGTTTGTTCCTTTGTTGGTTTGTTGGTTTGTTGGTTTGTTGGTTTGTTGGTTTGTTGGTTTGTTTGTTTGTTGGTTTGTTGGTTTGTTGGTTCGTTTGTTGGTTTGTTTGTTTGTTGGCTTGTTGGTTTGTTGGTTTGTTCGTTTGTTGGTTTGTTGGTTTGTTGGTTTGTTGGTTTGTTGGTTTGTTGGTTTGTTTATTTATTGGTTTGTTCGTTTGTTGGCTTGTTGGTTTGTTGGTTTGTTGGTTTGTTGGTTTGTTGATTTGTTGGCTTGTTGGCTTGTTGGTTTGTTGGTTCGTTGGTTTGTTGGTTTGTTGGTTCGTTTGTTGGTTTGTTTGTTTATTGGCTTGTTGGTTTGTTGGTTTGTTCGTTTGTTGGTTTGTTGGTTTGTTGGTTTGTTGGCTTGTTGGCTTGTTGGTTTGTTGGTTTGTTGGTTTGTTGGTTTGTTGGTTTGTTGGTTTGTTGGTTTGTTGGTTTGTTGGTTTGTTCGTTTGTTGGTTTGTTGGTTTGTTGGTTTGTTGGTTTTTTGGTTTGTTGGCTTGTTAGTTTGTTGGTTTGTTGGTTTGTTGGTTTGTTGGTTTGTTGGTTTGTTGGTTTGTTGGTTTGTTCGTTTGTTGGTTTGTTCGTTTGTTGGTTTGTTGGTTTGTTGGTTTGTTGGTTTGTTCGTTTGTTTATTTGTAGGTTTGTTGGTTTGTTGGTTTGTTGGCTTGTTGGTTTGTTCGTTTTTTGGTTTGTTGTCTTGTTGGTTTGTTGGCTTGTTGGCTTGTTGGTTTGTTGGTTTGTTGGTTTGTTGGTTTGTTGGTTTGTTAAGTTGTTGGTTTGTTGGTTTGTTGGTTTGTTGGTTTGTTGGTTTGTTGGTTTGTTGGTTTGTAGGTTTATTTGTTTGTTGGTTTATTAGTTTGTTGGTTTGTTCGTTTGTTGGTTTGTTGGTTTGTTGGTTTGTTGGTCTGTTGGTTTGTTGGTTTGTTTGTTTGTTTGTTTGTTCGTTTGTTCGTTTGTTGGTTTGTTGGTTTGTTGGTTTGTTGGTTTGTTGGTTTGTTTGTTTAATGGTTTGTTGGTTTGTTGGTTTGTTGGTTTGTTGGTTTGTTGGTTTGTTGGTTTGTTGGTTCGTTTGTTGGTTTGTTTGTTTGTTGGCTTGTTGGCTTGTTGGTTTGTTCGTTTTTTGGTTTGTTGGCTTGTTGGTTTGTTGGCTTGTTGGCTTGTTGGTTTGTTGGTTTGTTGGTTTGTTGGTTTGTTGGTTTGTTGGTTTGTTGGTTTGTTGGTTTGTTGGTTTGTTCGTTTGTTGGTTTGTTGGTTTGTTGGTTTGTTGGTTTGTTGGTTTTTTGGTTTGTTGGCTTGTTAGTTTGTTGGTTTGTTGGTTTGTTGGTTTGTTGGTTTGTTTGTTTGTTAGTTTGTTGGCTTGTTGGTTTGTTGGTTTGTTGGTTTGTTGGTTTCTTGGTTTGTTGGTTTGTTAAATTTGTTGGCTTGTTGGTTTGTTGGCTTGTTGGTTTGTTGGTTTGTTGGTTTGTTGGTTTGTTCGTTTGTTGGTTTGTTCGTTTGTTGGTTTGTTGGTTTGTTGATTTGTTGGCTTGTTGGTTTGTTGATTTGTTGGTTTGTTCGTTTGTTGGTTTGTTGGTTTGTTGGTTTGTTGGTTTTTTGGTTTGTTGGCTTGTTAGTTTGTTGGTTTGTTGGTTTGTCGGTTTGTTGGTTTGTTGGTTTGTTGGTTTGTTGGTTTGATAGTTTGTTAGTTTGTTCGTTTGTTGGTTTGTTCGTTTGTTGGTTTGTTGGTTTGTTCGTTTGTTTATTTGTTGGTTTGTTGGTTTGTTGGTTTGTTGGCTTGTTGGTTTGTTCGTTTTTTGGTTTGTTGGCTTGTTGGTTTGTTGGCTTGTTGGTTTGTTGGTTTGTTGGTTTGTTGGGTTGTTGGTTTGTTGGTTTGTTGGTTTGTTGGTTTGTTGGTTTGTTGGTTTGTTGGTTTGTTGGTTTGTTGGTTTGTTGGTTTGTTGGTTTGTTGGTTTGTTGGTTTGTTGGTTTGTTGGTTTGTTGGTTTGTTGGTTTGTTGGTTTGTTGGTTTGTTGGTTTGTTGGTTTGTTGGTTTGTTGGTTTGTTGGTGTGTTCGATTGTTGGCTTGTTGGTTTGTTGGCTTATTGGCTTGTTGGTTTGTTGGTTTGTTTGTTTGTTTGTTTGTTCGTTTGTTCATTTTTTGGTTTGTTGGTTTGTTGGTTTGTTGGTTTGTTGATTTGTTGGTTTGTTGGTTTGTTGGTTTGTTGGTTTGTTGGTTTGTTGGTTTGTTGGTTTGTTCGTTTGTTGGTTTGTTGGTTTGTTGGTTTGTTCGATTATTGGCTTGTTGGTTTGTTGGCTTATTGGCTTGTTGGTTTGTTGGTTTGTTTGTTTGTTTGTTTGTTCGTTTGTTCCTTTGTTGGTTTGTTGGTTTGTTGGTTTGTTGGTTCGTTTGTTGGTTTGTTTGTTTGTTGGCTTGTTGGTTTGTTGGTTTGTTCGTTTGTTGGTTTGTTGGTTTGTTGGTTTGTTGGTTTGTTGGTTTGTTGGTTTGTTTATTTGTTGGTTTGTTCGTTTGTTGGCTTGTTGGTTTGTTGGTTTGTTGGTTTGTTGGTTTGTTGGTTTGTTGATTTGTTGGCTTGTTGGCTTGTTGGTTTGTTGGTTCGTTGGTTTGTTGGTTTGTTGGTTCGTTTGTTGGTTTGTTTGTTTGTTGGCTTGTTGGTTTGTTGGTTTGTTCGTTTGTTGGTTTGTTGGTTTGTTCGTTTGTTGGTTTGTTGGTTTGTTGGTTTGTTGGTCTTTTGGTTTGTTGGTTTATTGGTTTGTTGGCTTGTTGGTTTGTTGGCTTGCTGGTTTGTTGGTTTGTTGGTTTGTTGGTTTGTTGGTTTGTTCGTTTGTTGGTTTGTTCGTTTGTTGGTTTGTTGGTTTGTTGGTTTGTTGGCTTGTTGGTTTTTTGGTTTGTTGGCTTGTTGGCTTGTTGGTTTGTTCGTTTGTTGGTTTGTTGGCTTGTTGGCTTGTTGGTTTGTTGGTTTGTTGGTTTGTTGGTTTGTTGGTTTGTTGGTTTGTTGGTTTGTTCGTTTGTTGGTTTGTTGGTTTGTTGGTTTGTTGGTTTTTTGGTTTGTTGGCTTGTTAGTTTGTTGGTTTGTTGGTTTACTGGTTTGTTGGTTTGTTGGTTTGTTGGTTTGTTGGTTTGTTGGTTTGTTGGTTTGTTGGTTTGTTCGTTTGTTGGTTTGTTCGTTTGTTGGTTTGTTGGTTTGTTGGTTTGTTCGTTTGTTTATTTGTTGGTTTGTTGGTTTGTTGGCTTGTTGGTTTGTTCGTTTGTTCGTTTTTTGGTTTGTTGGCTTGTTGGTTTGTTGGCTTGTTGGCTTGTTGGTTTGTTGGTTTGTTGGTTTGTTGGTTTGTTGGTTTGTTGGTTTGTTGGTTTGTTGGTTTGTTGGTTTGTTGGTTTGTTGGTTTGTTGGTTTGTTGGTTTGTTGGTTTGTTGGTTTGTTGGTTTGTTGGTTTGTTGGTTTGTTGGTTTGTTGGTTTGTTGGTTTGTTGGTTTGTTGGTTTGTTGGTTTGTTGGTTTGTTGGTTTGTTGGTTTGTTGGTTTGTTGGTTTGTTGGTTTGTTGGTTTGTTGGTTTGTTGGTTTGTTGGTTTGTAGGTTTATTTGTTTGTTGGTTTATTGGTCTGTTGGTTTGTTCGTTTGTTGGTTTGTTGGTTTGTTGGTTTGTTGGTTTGTTGGTTTGTTGGTTTGTTGGTTTGTTGGCTTTTTGGTTTGTTGGCTTGTTGGCTTGTGGGCTTGTTGGTTTGTTGGTTTGTTCGTTTGTTGGCTTGTTGGTTTGTTGGCTTGTTGGCTTGTTGGTTTGTTGGTTTGTTGGTTTGTTGGTTTGTTGGTTTGTTGGTTTGTTGGCTTGTTGGTTTGTTGGTTTGTTGGTTTGTTGGTTTGTTGGTTTTTTTGGTTTGTTTGTTTGTTGGCTTGTTGGTTTGTTGGCTTGTTGGCTTGTTGGTTTGTTGGTTTGTTGGTTTGTTGGTTTGTTGGTTTGTTGGTTTGTTGGTTTGTTGGTTTGTTGGTTTGTTGGTTTGTTGGTTTGTTGGTTTGTTGGTTTGTTGGTTTGTTGGTTTGTTGGTTTGTTGGTTTGTTCGTTTGTTGGTTTGTTGGTTTGTTGGTTTGTTGGCTTGTTGGTTTTTTGGTTTGTTGGCTTTTTGGCTTGTTGGTTTGTTGGTTTGTTGGTTTGTTGGCTTGTTGGCTTATTGGTTAATTGGTTTGTTGGTTTGTTGGTTAGTTGATTTGTTCGTTTGTTGGTTTGTTGGTTTGTTGGTTTATTGGTTTTTTGGTTTGTTGGCTTGTTGGTTTGTTGGTTTGTTGGTTTGTTGGTTTGTTGGTTGGTTCGTTTGTTGGTGAGTTCGTTTGTTGGTTTGTTGGTTTTTTGGTTTGCCGGTTTGTTGGTTTGTTGGCTTGTTGGCTTGTTGGTTGGTTGGTTTGTTGGTTTGTTGGTTTGTTGGTTTGTTGGTTTGTTGGTTTGTTGGTTTGTTGGTTTGTTGGTTTGTTGGTTTGTTGGTTTGTTGGTTTGTTGGTTTGTTGGTTTGTTGGTTTGTTGGTTTGTTGGTTTGTTGGTTTGTTGGTTTGTTGGTTTGTTTGTTTGTTGGTTTGTTTGTTTGTTGGTTTGTTCGTTTGATGGCTTGTTGGCTTGTGGTTTGTTGGTTTGTTGGTTTATTTGTTTGTTGGTTTGTTGGTTTGTTGGTTTGTTGGTTTGTTGGTTTTTTGGTTTATTTGTTTGTTGGTTTGTTGGTTTGTTGGTTTGTTCGTTTGTTGGCTTGTTGGTTTGTTGGCTTGTTGACTTGTTAGTTTGTTGCTTTGTTGTTTTGTTGTTTTGTTGGTTTGTTGGCTTGTTGGTTTGTTGGCTTGTTGGTTTGTTGATTTGTTGGTTTGTTGATTTGTTGGTTTGTTGGTTTGTTGGTTTGTTGGCTTGTTGGCATGTTGGTTTGTTCGTTTGTTGGCTTGTTGGTTTGTTGGTTTGTTGGTTTGTTGGTTTGTTGGTTTGTTGGTTTGTTGGTTTGTTCGTTTGTTGGTTTGTTGGTTTTTTGGTTTGTTGGCTTGTTGGTATTGTTGGCTTGTTGGCTTGTTGGTTTGTTGGTTTGTTGGTTTGTTGGTTTGTTGGTTTGTTGGTTTGTCGGTTTGTTGGTTTGTTGGTTTGTTGGTTTGTTGGTTCGTTTGTTGGTTTGTTTGTTTGTTGGCTTGTTGGTTTGTTGGTTTGTTCGTTTGTTGGTTTGTTGGTTTGTTGGTTTGTTGGTTTGTTGGTTTGTTGGTTTGTTTATTTGTTGGTTTGTTCGTTTGTTGGCTTGTTGGTTTGTTGGTTTGTTGGTTTGTTGGTTTGTTGGTTTGTTGATTTGTTGGCTTGTTGGCTTGTTGGTTTGTTGGTTCGTTGGTTTGTTGGTTTGTTGGTTCGTTTGTTGGTTTGTTTGTTTGTTGGCTTGTTGGTTTGTTGGTTTGTTCGTTTGTTGGTTTGTTGGTTTGTTCGTTTGTTGGTTTGTTGGTTTGTTGGTTTGTTGGTCTTTTGGTTTGTTGGTTTATTGGTTTGTTGGCTTGTTGGTTTGTTGGCTTGCTGGTTTGTTGGTTTGTTGGTTTGTTGGTTTGTTGGTTTGTTCGTTTGTTGGTTTGTTCGTTTGTTGGTTTGTTGGTTTGTTGGTTTGTTGGCTTGTTGGTTTTTTGGTTTGTTGGCTTGTTGGCTTGTTGGTTTGTTCGTTTGTTGGTTTGTTGGCTTGTTGGCTTGTTGGTTTGTTGGTTTGTTGGTTTGTTGGTTTGTTGGTTTGTTGGTTTGTTGGTTTGTTGGTTTGTTGGTTTGTTCGTTTGTTGGTTTGTTGGTTTGTTGGTTTGTTGGTTTTTTGGTTTGTTGGCTTGTTAGTTTGTTGGTTTGTTGGTTTGTTGGCTTGTTGGCTTGTTGGTTTGTTGGCTTGTTGGCTTGTTGGTTTGTTGGTTTGTTGGTTTGTTGGTTTGTTGGTTTGTTGGTTTGTTGGTTTGTTGGTTTGTTGGTTTGTTGGTTTGTTGGTTTGTTGGTTTGTTGGTTTGTTGGTTTGTTGGTTTGTTGGTTTGTTGGTTTGTTGGCTTGTTGGTTTGTTGGCTTGTTGGCTTGTTGGTTTGTTGGTTTGTTGGTTTGTTGGTTTGTTGGTTTGTTGGTTTGTTGGTTTGTTGGTTTGTTGGTTTGTTGGTTTGTTGGTTTGTTGGTTTGTTGGTTTGTTGGTTTGTTGGTTTGTTGGTTTGTTGGTTTGTTGGTTTGTTGGTTTGTTGGTTTGTTGGTTTGTTGGTTTGTTGGTTTGTTGGTTTGTTGGTTTGTTGGTTTGTTGGTTTGTTGGTTTGTTGGTTTGTTGGTTTGTTGGTTTGTTGGTTTGTTGGTTTGTTGGTTTGTTGGTTTGTAGGTTTATTTGTTTGTTGGTTTATTGGTCTGTTGGTTTGTTCGTTTGTTGGTTTGTTGGTTTGTTGGTTTGTTGGTTTGTTGGTTTGTTGGTTTGTTGGTTTGTTGGCTTGTTTGTTTGTTGGCTTGTTGGCTTGTGGGCTTGTTGGTTTGTTGGTTTGTTCGTTTGTTGGCTTGTTGGTTTGTTGGCTTGTTGGCTTGTTGGTTTGTTGGTTTGTTGGTTTGTTGGTTTGTTGGTTTTTTTGGTTTGTTCGTTTGTTGGCTTGTTGGTTTGTTGGTTTGTTGGTTTGTTGGTTTGTTGGTTTGTTGGTTTGTTGGTTTGTTGGTTTGTTGGTTTGTTGGTTTGTTGGTTTGTTGGTTTGTTGGTTTGTTGGTTTGTTGGTTTGTTGGTTTGTTGGTTTGTTGGCTTGTTGGTTTGTTGGCTTGTTGGTTTGTTCGTTTGTTGGTTTGTTGGTTTGTTGGTTTGTTGGCTTGTTGGTTTTTTGGTTTGTTGGCTTTTTGGCTTGTTGGTTTGTTGGTTTGTTGGTTTGTTGGCTTGTTGGCTTATTGGTTTATTGGTTTGTTGGTTTGTTGGTTAGTTGATTTGTTCGTTTGTTGGTTTGTTGGTTTGTTGGTTTATTGGTTTTTTGGTTTGTTGGCTTGTTGGTTTGTTGGTTTGTTGGTTTGTTGGTTTGTTGGTTGGTTCGTTTGTTGGTGAGTTCGTTTGTTGGTTTTTTGGTTTGCCGGTTTGTTGGTTTGTTGGCTTGTTGGCTTGTTGGTTGGTTGGTTTGTTGGTTTGTTGGTTTGTTGGTTTGTTGGTTTGTTGGTTTGTTGGTTTGTTGGTTTGTTGGTTTGTTGGTTTGTTGGTTTGTTGGTTTGTTGGTTTGTTGGTTTGTTGGTTTGTTGGTTTGTTGGTTTGTTGGTTTGTTGGTTTGTTGGTTTGTTGGTTTGTTGGTTTGTTGGTTTGTTGGTTTGTTGGTTTGTTTGTTTGTTGGTTTGTTTGTTTGTTGGTTTGTTCGTTTGATGGCTTGTTGGCTTGTGGTTTGTTGGTTTGTTGGTTTATTTGTTTGTTGGTTTGTTGGTTTGTTGGTTTGTTGGTTTGTTGGTTTGTTGGTTTGTTGGTTTGTTGGTTTGTTGGTTTGTTGGTTCGTTTGTTGGTTTGTTTGTTTGTTGGCTTGTTGGTTTGTTGGTTTGTTCGTTTGTTGGTTTGTTGGTTTGTTGGTTTGTTGGTTTGTTGGTTTGTTGGTTTGTTGGTTTGTTTATTTGTTGGTTTGTTCGTTTGTTGGCTTGTTGGTTTGTTGGTTTGTTGGTTTGTTGGTTTGTTGGTTTGTTGGTTTGTTGATTTGTTGGCTTGTTGGCTTGTTGGTTTGTTGGTTCGTTGGTTTGTTGGTTTGTTGGTTCGTTTGTTGGTTTGTTTGTTTGTTGGCTTGTTGGTTTGTTGGTTTGTTCGTTTGTTGGTTTGTTGGTTTGTTCGTTTGTTGGTTTGTTGGTTTGTTGGTTTGTTGGTCTTTTGGTTTGTTGGTTTATTGGTTTGTTGGCTTGTTGGTTTGTTGGCTTGCTGGTTTGTTGGTTTGTTGGTTTGTTGGTTTGTTGGTTTGTTCGTTTGTTGGTTTGTTCGTTTGTTGGTTTGTTGGTTTGTTGGTTTGTTGGCTTGTTGGTTTTTTGGTTTGTTGGCTTGTTGGCTTGTTGGTTTGTTCGTTTGTTGGTTTGTTGGCTTGTTGGCTTGTTGGTTTGTTGGTTTGTTGGTTTGTTGGTTTGTTAATTTGTTGGTTTGTTGGTTTGTTGGTTTGTTCGTTTGTTGGTTTGTTGGTTTGTTGGTTTGTTGGTTTTTTGGTTTGTTGGCTTGTTAGTTTGTTGGTTTGTTGGTTTGTTGGTTTGTTGGTTTGTTGGTTTGTTGGTTTGTTGGTTTGTTGGTTTGTTGGTTTGTTCGTTTGTTGGTTTGTTCGTTTGTTGGTTTGTTGGTTTGTTGGTTTGTTCGTTTGTTTATTTGTTGGTTTGTTGGTTTGTTGGCTTGTTGGTTTGTTCGTTTGTTCGTTTTTTGGTTTGTTGGCTTGTTGGTTTGTTGGCTTGTTGGCTTGTTGGTTTGTTGGTTTGTTGGTTTGTTGGTTTGTTGGTTTGTTGGTTTGTTGGTTTGTTGGTTTGTTGGTTTGTTGGTTTGTTGGTTTGTTGGTTTGTTGGTTTGTTGGTTTGTTGGTTTGTTGGTTTGTTGGTTTGTTGGTTTGTTGGTTTGTTGGTTTGTTGGTTTGTTGGTTTGTTGGTTTGTTGGTTTGTTGGTTTGTTGGTTTGTTGGTTTGTTGGTTTGTTGGTTTGTTGGTTTGTTGGTTTGTTGGTTTGTTGGTTTGTTGGTTTGTTGGTTTGTTGGTTTGTAGGTTTATTTGTTTGTTGGTTTATTGGTTAGTTGATTTGTTCGTTTGTTGGTTTGTTGGTTTGTTGGTTTATTGGTTTTTTGGTTTGTTGGCTTGTTGGTTTGTTGGTTTGTTGGTTTGTTGGTTTGTTGGTTGGTTCGTTTGTTGGTGAGTTCGTTTGTTGGTTTGTTGGTTTTTTGGTTTGCCGGTTTGTTGGTTTGTTGGCTTGTTGGCTTGTTGGTTGGTTGGTTTGTTGGTTTGTTGGTTTGTTGGTTTGTTGGTTTGTTGGTTTGTTGGTTTGTTGGTTTGTTGGTTTGTTGGTTTGTTGGTTTGTTGGTTTGTTGGTTTGTTGGTTTGTTGGTTTGTTGGTTTGTTGGTTTGTTGGTTTGTTGGTTTGTTGGTTTGTTGGTTTGTTGGTTTGTTGGTTTGTTGGTTTGTTGGTTTGTTTGTTTGTTGGTTTGTTTGTTTGTTGGTTTGTTCGTTTGATGGCTTGTTGGCTTGTGGTTTGTTGGTTTGTTGGTTTATTTGTTTGTTGGTTTGTTGGTTTGTTGGTTTGTTGGTTTGTTGGTTTGTTGGTTTGTTGGTTTGTTGGTTTGTTGGTTTGTTGGTTTGTTGGTTCGTTTGTTGGTTTGTTTGTTTGTTGGCTTGTTGGTTTGTTGGTTTGTTCGTTTGTTGGTTTGTTGGTTTGTTGGTTTGTTGGTTTGTTGGTTTGTTGGTTTGTTGGTTTGTTTATTTGTTGGTTTGTTCGTTTGTTGGCTTGTTGGTTTGTTGGTTTGTTGGTTTGTTGGTTTGTTGGTTTGTTGATTTGTTGGCTTGTTGGCTTGTTGGTTTGTTGGTTCGTTGGTTTGTTGGTTTGTTGGTTCGTTTGTTGGTTTGTTTGTTTGTTGGCTTGTTGGTTTGTTGGTTTGTTCGTTTGTTGGTTTGTTGGTTTGTTCGTTTGTTGGTTTGTTGGTTTGTTGGTTTGTTGGTCTTTTGGTTTGTTGGTTTATTGGTTTGTTGGCTTGTTGGTTTGTTGGCTTGCTGGTTTGTTGGTTTGTTGGTTTGTTGGTTTGTTGGTTTGTTCGTTTGTTGGTTTGTTCGTTTGTTGGTTTGTTGGTTTGTTGGTTTGTTGGCTTGTTGGTTTTTTGGTTTGTTGGCTTGTTGGCTTGTTGGTTTGTTCGTTTGTTGGTTTGTTGGCTTGTTGGCTTGTTGGTTTGTTGGTTTGTTGGTTTGTTGGTTTGTTGGTTTGTTGGTTTGTTGGTTTGTTGGTTTGTTCGTTTGTTGGTTTGTTGGTTTGTTGGTTTGTTGGTTTTTTGGTTTGTTGGCTTGTTAGTTTGTTGGTTTGTTGGTTTGTTGGTTTGTTGGTTTGTTGGTTTGTTGGTTTGTTGGTTTGTTGGTTTGTTGGTTTGTTCGTTTGTTGGTTTGTTCGTTTGTTGGTTTGTTGGTTTGTTGGTTTGTTCGTTTGTTTATTTGTTGGTTTGTTGGTTTGTTGGCTTGTTGGTTTGTTCGTTTGTTCGTTTTTTGGTTTGTTGGCTTGTTGGTTTGTTGGCTTGTTGGCTTGTTGGTTTGTTGGTTTGTTGGTTTGTTGGTTTGTTGGTTTGTTGGTTTGTTGGTTTGTTGGTTTGTTGGTTTGTTGGTTTGTTGGTTTGTTGGTTTGTTGGTTTGTTGGTTTGTTGGTTTGTTGGTTTGTTGGTTTGTTGGTTTGTTGGTTTGTTGGTTTGTTGGTTTGTTGGTTTGTTGGTTTGTTGGTTTGTTGGTTTGTTGGTTTGTTGGTTTGTTGGTTTGTTGGTTTGTTGGTTTGTTGGTTTGTTGGTTTGTTGGTTTGTTGGTTTGTTGGTTTGTTGGTTTGTTGGTTTGTTGGTTTGTTGGTTTGTTGGTTTGTTGGTTTGTTGGTTTGTTGGTTTGTTGGTTTGTTGGTTTGTTGGTTTGTTGGTTTGTTGGTTTGTTTGTTTGTTGGTTTGTTTGTTTGTTGGTTTGTTCGTTTGATGGCTTGTTGGCTTGTGGTTTGTTGGTTTGTTGGTTTATTTGTTTGTTGGTTTGTTGGTTTGTTGGTTTGTTGGTTTGTTGGTTTGTTGGTTTGTTGGTTTGTTGGTTTGTTGGTTTGTTGGTTCGTTTGTTGGTTTGTTTGTTTGTTGGCTTGTTGGTTTGTTGGTTTGTTCGTTTGTTGGTTTGTTGGTTTGTTGGTTTGTTGGTTTGTTGGTTTGTTTATTTGTTGGTTTGTTCGTTTGTTGGCTTGTTGGTTTGTTGGTTTGTTGGTTTGTTGGTTTGTTGGTTTGTTGATTTGTTGGCTTGTTGGCTTGTTGGTTTGTTGGTTCGTTGGTTTGTTGGTTTGTTGGTTCGTTTGTTGGTTTGTTTGTTTGTTGGCTTGTTGGTTTGTTGGTTTGTTCGTTTGTTGGTTTGTTGGTTTGTTCGTTTGTTGGTTTGTTGGTTTGTTGGTTTGTTGGTCTTTTGGTTTGTTGGTTTATTAATTTGTTGGCTTGTTGGTTTGTTGGCTTGCTGGTTTGTTGGTTTGTTGGTTTGTTGGTTTGTTGGTTTGTTCGTTTGTTGGTTTGTTCGTTTGTTGGTTTGTTGGTTTGTTGGTTTGTTGGCTTGTTGGTTTTTTGGTTTGTTGGCTTGTTGGCTTGTTGGTTTGTTCGTTTGTTGGTTTGTTGGCTTGTTGGCTTGTTGGTTTGTTGGTTTGTTAGTTTGTTGGTTTGTTGGTTTGTTGGTTTGTTGGTTTGTTGGTTTGTTCGTTTGTTGGTTTGTTGGTTTGTTGGTTTGTTGGTTTTTTGGTTTGTTGGCTTGTTAGTTTGTTGGTTTGTTGGTTTGTTGGTTTGTTGGTTTGTTGGTTTGTTGGTTTGTTGGTTTGTTGGTTTGTTGGTTTGTTCGTTTGTTGGTTTGTTCGTTTGTTGGTTTGTTGGTTTGTTGGTTTGTTCGTTTGTTTATTTGTTGGTTTGTTGGTTTGTTGGCTTGTTGGTTTGTTCGTTTGTTCGTTTTTTGGTTTGTTGGCTTGTTGGTTTGTTGGCTTGTTGGCTTGTTGGTTTGTTGGTTTGTTGGTTTGTTGGTTTGTTGGTTTGTTGGTTTGTTGGTTTGTTGGTTTGTTGGTTTGTTGGTTTGTTGGTTTGTTGGTTTGTTGGTTTGTTGGTTTGTTGGTTTGTTGGTTTGTTGGTTTGTTGGTTTGTTGGTTTGTTGGTTTGTTGGTTTGTTGGTTTGTTGGTTTGTTGGTTTGTTGGTTTGTTGGTTTGTTGGTTTGTTGGTTTGTTGGTTTGTTGGTTTGTTGGTTTGTTGGTTTGTAGGTTTATTTGTTTGTTGGTTTATTGGTTAGTTGATTTGTTCGTTTGTTGGTTTGTTGGTTTGTTGGTTTATTGGTTTTTTGGTTTGTTGGCTTGTTGGTTTGTTGGTTTGTTGGTTTGTTGGTTTGTTGGTTGGTTCGTTTGTTGGTGAGTTCGTTTGTTGGTTTGTTGGTTTTTTGGTTTGCCGGTTTGTTGGTTTGTTGGCTTGTTGGCTTGTTGGTTGGTTGGTTTGTTGGTTTGTTGGTTTGTTGGTTTGTTGGTTTGTTGGTTTGTTGGTTTGTTGGTTTGTTGGTTTGTTGGTTTGTTGGTTTGTTGGTTTGTTGGTTTGTTGGTTTGTTGGTTTGTTGGTTTGTTGGTTTGTTGGTTTGTTGGTTTGTTGGTTTGTTGGTTTGTTGGTTTGTTGGTTTGTTGGTTTGTTGGTTTGTTGGTTTGTTGGTTTGTTTGTTTGTTGGTTTGTTTGTTTGTTGGTTTGTTCGTTTGATGGCTTGTTGGCTTGTGGTTTGTTGGTTTGTTGGTTTATTTGTTTGTTGGTTTGTTGGTTTGTTGGTTTGTTGGTTTGTTGGTTTGTTGGTTTGTTGGTTTGTTGGTTTGTTGGTTTGTTGGTTCGTTTGTTGGTTTGTTTGTTTGTTGGCTTGTTGGTTTGTTGGTTTGTTCGTTTGTTGGTTTGTTGGTTTGTTGGTTTGTTGGTTTGTTGGTTTGTTGGTTTGTTGGTTTGTTTATTTGTTGGTTTGTTCGTTTGTTGGCTTGTTGGTTTGTTGGTTTGTTGGTTTGTTGGTTTGTTGGTTTGTTGATTTGTTGGCTTGTTGGCTTGTTGGTTTGTTGGTTCGTTGGTTTGTTGGTTTGTTGGTTCGTTTGTTGGTTTGTTTGTTTGTTGGCTTGTTGGTTTGTTGGTTTGTTCGTTTGTTGGTTTGTTGGTTTGTTCGTTTGTTGGTTTGTTGGTTTGTTGGTTTGTTGGTCTTTTGGTTTGTTGGTTTATTGGTTTGTTGGCTTGTTGGTTTGTTGGCTTGCTGGTTTGTTGGTTTGTTGGTTTGTTGGTTTGTTGGTTTGTTCGTTTGTTGGTTTGTTCGTTTGTTGGTTTGTTGGTTTGTTGGTTTGTTGGCTTGTTGGTTTTTTGGTTTGTTGGCTTGTTGGCTTGTTGGTTTGTTCGTTTGTTGGTTTGTTGGCTTGTTGGCTTGTTGGTTTGTTGGTTTGTTGGTTTGTTGGTTTGTTGGTTTGTTGGTTTGTTGGTTTGTTGGTTTGTTCGTTTGTTGGTTTGTTGGTTTGTTGGTTTGTTGGTTTTTTGGTTTGTTGGCTTGTTAGTTTGTTGGTTTGTTGGTTTGTTGGTTTGTTGGTTTGTTGGTTTGTTGGTTTGTTGGTTTGTTGGTTTGTTGGTTTGTTCGTTTGTTGGTTTGTTCGTTTGTTGGTTTGTTGGTTTGTTGGTTTGTTCGTTTGTTTATTTGTTGGTTTGTTGGTTTGTTGGCTTGTTGGTTTGTTCGTTTGTTCGTTTTTTGGTTTGTTGGCTTGTTGGTTTGTTGGCTTGTTGGCTTGTTGGTTTGTTGGTTTGTTGGTTTGTTGGTTTGTTGGTTTGTTGGTTTGTTGGTTTGTTGGTTTGTTGGTTTGTTGGTTTGTTGGTTTGTTGGTTTGTTGGTTTGTTGGTTTGTTGGTTTGTTGGTTTGTTGGTTTGTTGGTTTGTTGGTTTGTTGGTTTGTTGGTTTGTTGGTTTGTTGGTTTGTTGGTTTGTTGGTTTGTTGGTTTGTTGGTTTGTTGGTTTGTTGGTTTGTTGGTTTGTTGGTTTGTTGGTTTGTTGGTTTGTTGGTTTGTAGGTTTATTTGTTTGTTGGTTTATTGGTCTGTTGGTTTGTTCGTTTGTTGGTTTGTTGGTTTGTTGGTTTGTTGGTTTGTTGGTTTGTTGGTTTGTTGGTTTGTTGGCTTCTTGGTTTGTTGGCTTGTTGGCTTGTGGGCTTGTTGGTTTGTTGGTTTGTTCGTTTGTTGGCTTGTTGGTTTGTTGGCTTGTTGGCTTGTTGGTTTGTTGGTTTGTTGGTTTGTTGGTTTGTTGGTTTTTTTGGTTTGTTCGTTTGTTGGCTTGTTGGTTTGTTGGCTTGTTGGCTTGTTGGTTTGTTGGTTTGTTGGTTTGTTGGTTTGTTGGTTTGTTGGTTTGTTGGTTTGTTGGTTTGTTGGTTTGTTGGTTTGTTGGTTTGTTGGTTTGTTGGTTTGTTGGTTTGTTGGTTTGTTGGTTTGTTGGTTTGTTGGTTTGTTGGTTTGTTGGTTTGTTCGTTTGTTGGTTTGTTGGTTTGTTGGTTTGTTGGCTTGTTGGTTTTTTGGTTTGTTGGCTTTTTGGCTTGTTGGTTTGTTGGTTTGTTGGTTTGTTGGCTTGTTGGCTTATTGGTTTATTGGTTTGTTGGTTTGTTGGTTAGTTGATTTGTTCGTTTGTTGGTTTGTTGGTTTGTTGGTTTATTGGTTTTTTGGTTTGTTGGCTTGTTGGTTTGTTGGTTTGTTGGTTTGTTGGTTTGTTGGTTGGTTCGTTTGTTGGTGAGTTCGTTTGTTGGTTTGTTGGTTTTTTGGTTTGCCGGTTTGTTGGTTTGTTGGCTTGTTGGCTTGTTGGTTGGTTGGTTTGTTGGTTTGTTGGTTTGTTGGTTTGTTGGTTTGTTGGTTTGTTGGTTTGTTGGTTTGTTGGTTTGTTGGTTTGTTGGTTTGTTGGTTTGTTGGTTTGTTGGTTTATTGGTTTGTTGGTTTGTTGGTTTGTTGGTTTGTTGGTTTGTTGGTTTGTTGGTTTGTTGGTTTGTTGGTTTGTTTGTTTGTTGGTTTGTTTGTTTGTTGGTTTGTTCGTTTGATGGCTTGTTGGCTTGTGGTTTGTTGGTTTGTTGGTTTATTTGTTTGTTGGTTTGTTGGTTTGTTGGTTTGTTGGTTTGTTGGTTTGTTGGTTTTTTGGTTTATTTGTTTGTTGGTTTGTTGGTTTGTTGGTTTGTTCGTTTGTTGGCTTGTTGGTTTGTTTGCTTGTTGACTTGTTAGTTTGTTGGTTTGTTGCTTTGTTGTTTTGTTGTTTTGTTGGTTTGTTGGCTTGTTGGTTTGTTGGCTTGTTGGTTTGTTGATTTGTTGGTTTGTTGATTTGTTGGTTTGTTGGTTTGTTGGTTTGTTGGCTTGTTGGCATGTTGGTTTGTTCGTTTGTTGGCTTGTTGGTTTGTTGGTTTGTTGGTTTGTTGGTTTGTTGGTTTGTTGGTTTGTTGGTTTGTTCGTTTGTTGGTTTGTTGGTTTTTTGGTTTGTTGGCTTGTTGGTATTGTTGGCTTGTTGGCTTGTTGGTTTGTTGGTTTGTTGGTTTGTTGGTTTGTTGGTTTGTTGCTTTGTTGGTTTGTTGGTTTGTTGGTTTGTTGGTTTGTTGGTTTGTTGGTTTTTTGGTTTGTTGGTTTCTTGGTTTGTCGGTTTGTTGGTTTGTTGGTTTATTGGTTTGTAGGTTTAGTTGTTTGTTAGTTTATTGGTTTGTTGGTTTGTTCGTTTGTTGGTTAGTTGGTTTGTTGGTTTGTTGGTTTGTTGGTTTGTTGGTGTGTTGGTTTTTTGGCTTGTTGATTTGTTGGCTTGTTGGCTTGTTGGTTTGTTGATTTGTTGGTTTGTTGGTTTGTTCGTTTGTTGGTTTGTTGGTTTGTTGGTTTGTTGGTTTGTTGGTTTGTTGGTGTGTTGGTTTGTTGGCTTGTTGATTTGTTGGCTTGTTGGCTTGTTGGTTTGTTGATTTTTTGGTTTGTTTTTTTGTTGGTTTGTTGGTTTGTTGGTTTGTTGGTTTGTTGGTTTTTTGGTTTGTTGGTTTGTTGGTTTGTTGGTTTGTTGGTTTGTTGGTTTGTTAATTTGTTGGTTTGTTGGTTTGTTGGTTTGTTGGTTTGTTCGTTTGTTGGTTTGTTGGTTTGTTGGTTTGTTGGCTTGTTGGTTTTTTGTTTTGTTGGCTTTTTGGCTTGTTGGTTTGTTGGTTTGTTGGTTTGTTGGCTTGTTGGCTTGTTGGCTTGTTGGTTTGTTGGTTTGTTGGTTTGTTGGTTAGTTGATTTGTTCGTTTGTTGGTTTGTTGGTTTGTTGGTTTATTGGTTTTTTGGTTTGTTGGCTTATTGGTTTGTTGGTTTGTTGGTTTGTTGGTTTGTTGGTTTGTTGGTTTGTTGGTTGGTTCGTTTGTTGGTGTGTTCGTTTATTGGTTTGTTGGTTTTTTGTTTTGCCGGTTTGTTGGTTTGTTGGCTTGTTGGTTTGTTCGTTTGTTCGTTTTTTGGTTTGTTGGCTTGTTGGTTTGTTGGCTTGTTGGCTTGTTGGTTTGTTGGTTTGTTGGTTTGTTGGTTTGTTGGTTTGTTGGTTTGTTGGTTTGTTGGTTTGTTGGTTTGTTGGTTTGTTGGTTTGTTGGTTTGTTGGTTTGTTGGTTTGTTGGTTTGTTGGTTTGTTGGTTTGTTGGTTTGTTGGTTTGTTGGTTTGTTGGTTTGTTGGTTTGTTGGTTTGTTGGTTTGTTGGTTTGTTGGTTTGTTGGTTTGTTGGTTTGTTGGTTTGTTGGTTTGTTGGTTTGTTGGTTTGTTGGTTTGTTGGTTTGTTGGTTTGTTGGTTTGTTGGTTTGTTGGTTTGTAGGTTTATTTGTTTGTTGGTTTATTGGTCTGTTGGTTTGTTCGTTTGTTGGTTTGTTGGTTTGTTGGTTTGTTGGTTTGTTGGTTTGTTGGTTTGTTGGTTTGTTGGCTTCTTGGTTTGTTGGCTTGTTGGCTTGTGGGCTTGTTGGTTTGTTGGTTTGTTCGTTTGTTGGCTTGTTGGTTTGTTGGCTTGTTGGCTTGTTGGTTTGTTGGTTTGTTGGTTTGTTGGTTTGTTGGTTTTTTTGGTTTGTTCGTTTGTTGGCTTGTTGGTTTGTTGGCTTGTTGGCTTGTTGGTTTGTTGGTTTGTTGGTTTGTTGGTTTGTTGGTTTGTTGGTTTGTTGGTTTGTTGGTTTGTTGGTTTGTTGGTTTGTTGGTTTGTTGGTTTGTTGGTTTGTTGGTTTGTTGGTTTGTTGGTTTGTTGGTTTGTTGGTTTGTTCGTTTGTTGGTTTGTTGGTTTGTTGGTTTGTTGGCTTGTTGGTTTTTTGGTTTGTTGGCTTTTTGGCTTGTTGGTTTGTTGGTTTGTTGGTTTGTTGGCTTGTTGGCTTATTGGTTTATTGGTTTGTTGGTTTGTTGGTTAGTTGATTTGTTCGTTTGTTGGTTTGTTGGTTTGTTGGTTTATTGGTTTTTTGGTTTGTTGGCTTGTTGGTTTGTTGGTTTGTTGGTTTGTTGGTTTGTTGGTTGGTTCGTTTGTTGGTGAGTTCGTTTGTTGGTTTGTTGGTTTTTTGGTTTGCCGGTTTGTTGGTTTGTTGGCTTGTTGGCTTGTTGGTTGGTTGGTTTGTTGGTTTGTTGGTTTGTTGGTTTGTTGGTTTGTTGGTTTGTTGGTTTGTTGGTTTGTTGGTTTGTTGGTTTGTTGGTTTGTTGGTTTGTTGGTTTGTTGGTTTGTTGGTTTGTTGGTTTGTTGGTTTGTTGGTTTGTTGGTTTGTTGGTTTGTTGGTTTGTTGGTTTGTTTGTTTGTTGGTTTGTTTGTTTGTTGGTTTGTTCGTTTGATGGCTTGTTGGCTTGTGGTTTGTTGGTTTGTTGGTTTATTTGTTTGTTGGTTTGTTGGTTTGTTGGTTTGTTGGTTTGTTGGTTTGTTGGTTTTTTGGTTTATTTGTTTGTTGGTTTGTTGGTTTGTTGGTTTGTTCGTTTGTTGGCTTGTTGGTTTGTTTGCTTGTTGACTTGTTAGTTTGTTGCTTTGTTGTTTTGTTGTTTTGTTGGTTTGTTGGCTTGTTGGTTTGTTGGCTTGTTGGTTTGTTGATTTGTTGGTTTGTTGATTTGTTGGTTTGTTGGTTTGTTGGTTTGTTGGCTTGTTGGCATGTTGGTTTGTTCGTTTGTTGGCTTGTTGGTTTGTTGGTTTGTTGGTTTGTTGGTTTGTTGGTTTGTTGGTTTGTTGGTTTGTTCGTTTGTTGGTTTGTTGGTTTTTTGGTTTGTTGGCTTGTTGGTATTGTTGGCTTGTTGGCTTGTTGGTTTGTTGGTTTGTTGGTTTGTTGGTTTGTTGGTTTGTTGCTTTGTTGGTTTGTTGGTTTGTTGGTTTGTTGGTTTGTTGGTTTGTTGGTTTTTTGGTTTTTTGGTTTGTTGGTTTGCTGGTTTGTCGGTTTGTTGGTTTGTTGGTTTATTGGTTTGTAGGTTTAGTTGTTTGTTAGTTTATTGGTTTGTTGGTTTGTTCGTTTGTTGGTTAGTTGGTTTGTTGGTTTGTTGGTTTGTTGGTTTGTTGGTGTGTTGGTTTTTTGGCTTGTTGATTTGTTGGCTTGTTGGCTTGTTGGTTTGTTGATTTGTTGGTTTGTTGGTTTGTTCGTTTGTTGGTTTGTTGGTTTGTTGGTTTGTTGGTTTGTTGGTTTGTTGGTGTGTTGGTTTGTTGGCTTGTTGATTTGTTGGCTTGTTGGCTTGTTGGTTTGTTGATTTGTTGGTTTGTTGGTTTGTTGGTTTGTTGGTTTGTTGGTTTGTTGGTTTGTTGGTTTTTTGGTTTGTTGGTTTGTTGGTTTGTTGGTTTGTTGGTTTGTTGGTTTGTTAATTTGTTGGTTTGTTGGTTTGTTGGTTTGTTGGTTTGTTCGTTTGTTGGTTTGTTGGTTTGTTGGTTTGTTGGCTTGTTGGTTTTTTGTTTTGTTGGCTTTTTGGCTTGTTGGTTTGTTGGTTTGTTGGTTTGTTGGCTTGTTGGCTTGTTGGCTTGTTGGTTTGTTGGTTTGTTGGTTTGTTGGTTAGTTGATTTGTTCGTTTGTTGGTTTGTTGGTTTGTTGGTTTATTGGTTTTTTGGTTTGTTGGCTTATTGGTTTGTTGGTTTGTTGGTTTGTTGGTTTGTTGGTTTGTTGGTTTGTTGGTTGGTTCGTTTGTTGGTGTGTTCGTTTATTGGTTTGTTGGTTTTTTGTTTTGCCGGTTTGTTGGTTTGTTGGCTTGCTGGCTTGTTGGTTGGTTGGTTTGTTGGTTTTTTGGTTTCTTGGTTTGTTGGTTTGTTGGTTTGTTGGTTTGTTGGTTTGTTGGTTTGTTGATTTGTTGATTTGTTGGTTTGTTGGTTTGTTGGTTTGTTGGCTTGTTGGCATGTTGGTTTGTTCGTTTGTTGGCTTGTTGGTTTGTTGGTTTGTTGGTTTGTTGGTTTGTTGGTTTGTTGGTTTGTTGGTTTGTTGGTTTGTTGGTTTTTTGGATTGTTGGCTTGTTGGTATTGTTGGCTTGTTGGCTTGTTGGTTTGTTGGTTTGTTGGTTTGTTGGTTTGTTGGTTTGTTGCTTTGTTGGTTTGTTGGTTTGTTGGTTTGTTGGTGTGTTGGTTTGTTGGTTTTTTGTTTTGTTGGTTTGTTGGTTTATTGGTTTGTTGGTTTGTTGGTTGATTGGTTTGTAGGTTTATTTGTTTGTTAGTTTATTGGTTTGTTGGTTTGTTCGTTTGTTGGTTTGTTGGTTTGTTGGTTTGTTGGTTTGTTGGTTCGTTGGTTTGTTGGTTTGTTGGTTTGTTAATTTGTTGTTTTGTTCGTTTGTTGGCTTGTTGGTTTGTTGGTTTGTTGGTTTGTTGGTTTGTTGGTTTGTTGGTTTGTTGGTTTGTTGGTTTGTTGGTTTTTTGGATTGTTGGCTTGTTGGTATTGTTGGCTTGTTGGCTTGTTGGTTTGTTGGTTTGTTGGTTTGTTGGTTTGTTGGTTTGTTGCTTTGTTGGTTTGTTGGTTTGTTGGTTTGTTGGTGTGTTGGTTTGTTGGTTTTTTGGTTTGTTGGTTTGTTGGTTTATTGGTTTGTTGGTTTGTTGGTTTATTGGTTTGTAGGTTTATTTGTTTGTTAGTTTATTGGTTTGTTGGTTTGTTCGTTTGTTGGTTTGTTGGTTTGTTGGTTTGTTGGTTTGTTGGTTTGTTGGTTTGTTGGTTTGTTGGTTTGTTGGTTTTTTGGTTTATTTGTTTGTTGGTTTGTTGGTTTGTTGGTTTGTTCGTTTGTTGGCTTGTTGGTTTGTTTGCTTGTTGACTTGTTAGTTTGTTGGTTTGTTGCTTTGTTGTTTTGTTGTTTTGTTGGTTTGTTGGCTTGTTGGTTTGTTGGCTTGTTGGTTTGTTGATTTGTTGGTTTGTTGATTTGTTGGTTTGTTGGTTTGTTGGTTTGTTGGCTTGTTGGCATGTTGGTTTGTTCGTTTGTTGGCTTGTTGGTTTGTTGGTTTGTTGGTTTGTTGGTTTGTTGGTTTGTTGGTTTGTTCGTTTGTTGGTTTGTTGGTTTTTTGGTTTGTTGGCTTGTTGGTATTGTTGGCTTGTTGGCTTGTTGGTTTGTTGGTTTGTTGGTTTGTTGGTTTGTTGGTTTGTTGCTTTGTTGGTTTGTTGGTTTGTTGGTTTGTTGGTTTGTTGGTTTGTTGGTTTTTTGGTTTGTTGGTTTGTTGGTTTGTCGGTTTGTTGGTTTGTTGGTTTATTGGTTTGTAGGTTTAGTTGTTTGTTAGTTTATTGGTTTGTTGGTTTGTTCGTTTGTTGGTTAGTTGGTTTGTTGGTTTGTTGGTTTGTTGGTTTGTTGGTGTGTTGGTTTTTTGGCTTGTTGATTTGTTGGCTTGTTGGCTTGTTGGTTTGTTGATTTGTTGGTTTGTTGGTTTGTTCGTTTGTTGGTTTGTTGGTTTGTTGGTTTGTTGGTTTGTTGGTTTGTTGGTGTGTTGGTTTGTTGGCTTGTTGATTTGTTGGCTTGTTGGCTTGTTGGTTTGTTGATTTGTTGGTTTGTTGGTTTGTTGGTTTGTTGGTTTGTTGGTTTGTTGGTTTGTTGGTTTTTTGGTTTGTTGGTTTGTTGGTTTGTTGGTTTGTTGGTTTGTTGGTTTGTTAATTTGTTGGTTTGTTGGTTTGTTGGTTTGTTGGTTTGTTCGTTTGTTGGTTTGTTGGTTTGTTGGTTTGTTGGCTTGTTGGTTTTTTGTTTTGTTGGCTTTTTGGCTTGTTGGTTTGTTGGTTTGTTGGTTTGTTGGCTTGTTGGCTTGTTGGCTTGTTGGTTTGTTGGTTTGTTGGTTTGTTGGTTAGTTGATTTGTTCGTTTGTTGGTTTGTTGGTTTGTTGGTTTATTGGTTTTTTGGTTTGTTGGCTTATTGGTTTGTTGGTTTGTTGGTTTGTTGGTTTGTTGGTTTGTTGGTTTGTTGGTTGGTTCGTTTGTTGGTGTGTTCGTTTATTGGTTTGTTGGTTTTTTGTTTTGCCGGTTTGTTGGTTTGTTGGCTTGTTGGCTTGTTGGTTGGTTGGTTTGTTGGTTTTTTGGTTTCTTGGTTTGTTGGTTTGTTGGTTTGTTGGTTTGTTGGTTTGTTGGTTTGTTGATTTGTTGATTTGTTGGTTTGTTGGTTTGTTGGTTTGTTGGCTTGTTGGCATGTTGGTTTGTTCGTTTGTTGGCTTGTTGGTTTGTTGGTTTGTTGGTTTGTTGGTTTGTTGGTTTGTTGGTTTGTTGGTTTGTTGGTTTGTTGGTTTGTTGGTTTGTTGGTTTTTTGGATTGTTGGCTTGTTGGTATTGTTGGCTTGTTGGCTTGTTGGTTTGTTGGTTTGTTGGTTTGTTGGTTTGTTGGTTTGTTGCTTTGTTGGTTTGTTGGTTTGTTGGTTTGTTGGTGTGTTGGTTTGTTGGGTTTTTTGGTTTGTTGGTTTGTTGGTTTATTGGTTTGTTGGTTTGTTGGTTTATTGGTTTGTAGGTTTATTTGTTTGTTAGTTTATTGGTTTGTTGGTTTGTTCGTTTGTTGGTTTGTTGGTTTGTTGGTTTGTTGGTTTGTTGGTTTGTTGGTTTGTAGGTTTATTTGTTTGTTGGTTTATTGGTCTGTTGGTTTGTTCGTTTGTTGGTTTGTTGGTTTGTTGGTTTGTTGGTTTGTTGGTTTGTTGGCTTCTTGGTTTGTTGGCTTGTTGGCTTGTGGGCTTGTTGGTTTGTTGGTTTGTTCGTTTGTTGGCTTGTTGGTTTGTTGGCTTGTTGGCTTGTTGGTTTGTTGGTTTGTTGGTTTGTTGGTTTGTTGGTTTTTTTGGTTTGTTCGTTTGTTGGCTTGTTGGTTTGTTGGCTTGTTGGCTTGTTGGTTTGTTGGTTTGTTGGTTTGTTGGTTTGTTGGTTTGTTGGTTTGTTGGTTTGTTGGTTTGTTGGTTTGTTGGTTTGTTGGTTTGTTGGTTTGTTGGTTTGTTGGTTTGTTGGTTTGTTGGTTTGTTGGTTTGTTGGTTTGTTGGTTTGTTGGTTTGTTCGTTTGTTGGTTTGTTGGTTTGTTGGTTTGTTGGCTTGTTGGTTTTTTGGTTTGTTGGCTTTTTGGCTTGTTGGTTTGTTGGTTTGTTGGTTTGTTGGCTTGTTGGCTTATTGGTTTATTGGTTTGTTGGTTTGTTGGTTAGTTGATTTGTTCGTTTGTTGGTTTGTTGGTTTGTTGGTTTATTGGTTTTTTGGTTTGTTGGCTTGTTGGTTTGTTGGTTTGTTGGTTTGTTGGTTTGTTGGTTGGTTCGTTTGTTGGTGAGTTCGTTTGTTGGTTTGTTGGTTTTTTGGTTTGCCGGTTTGTTGGTTTGTTGGCTTGTTGGCTTGTTGGTTGGTTGGTTTGTTGGTTTGTTGGTTTGTTGGTTTGTTGGTTTGTTGGTTTGTTGGTTTGTTGGTTTGTTGGTTTGTTGGTTTGTTGGTTTGTTGGTTTGTTGGTTTGTTGGTTTGTTGGTTTGTTGGTTTGTTGGTTTGTTGGTTTGTTGGTTTGTTGGTTTGTTGGTTTGTTGGTTTGTTTGTTTGTTGGTTTGTTTGTTTGTTGGTTTGTTCGTTTGTTGGTTTGTTGGTGTGTTTGTTTGTTGGCTTGTTGATTTGTTGGCTTGTTGGCTTGTTGGTTTGTTGATTTGTTGGTTTGTTGGTTTGTTGGTTTGTTGGTTTGTTGGTTTGTTGGTTTGTTGGTTTTTTGGTTTGTTGGTTTGTTGGTTTGTTGGTTTGTTGGTTTGTTGGTTTGTTAATTTGTTGGTTTGTTGGTTTGTTGGTTTGTTGGTTTGTTGGTTTGTTGGTTTTTTGGTTTGTTGGTTTGTTGGTTTGTTGGTTTTTTGGTTTATTTGTTTGTTGGTTTGTTGGTTTGTTGGTTTGTTCGTTTGTTGGCTTGTTGGTTTGTTTGCTTGTTGACTTGTTAGTTTGTTGGTTTGTTGCTTTGTTGTTTTGTTGTTTTGTTGGTTTGTTGGCTTGTTGGTTTGTTGGCTTGTTGGTTTGTTGATTTGTTGGTTTGTTGATTTGTTGGTTTGTTGGTTTGTTGGTTTGTTGGCTTGTTGGCATGTTGGTTTGTTCGTTTGTTGGCTTGTTGGTTTGTTGGTTTGTTGGTTTGTTGGTTTGTTGGTTTGTTGGTTTGGTGGTTTGTTCGTTTGTTGGTTTGTTGGTTTTTTGGTTTGTTGGCTTGTTGGTATTGTTGGCTTGTTGGCTTGTTGGTTTGTTGGTTTGTTGGTTTGTTGGTTTGTTGGTTTGTTGCTTTGTTGGTTTGTTGGTTTGTTGGTTTGTTGGTTTGTTGGTTTGTTGGTTTTTTGGTTTGTTGGTTTGTTGGTTTGTCGGTTTGTTGGTTTGTTGGTTTATTGGTTTGTAGGTTTAGTTGTTTGTTAGTTTATTGGTTTGTTGGTTTGTTCGTTTGTTGGTTAGTTGGTTTGTTGGTTTGTTGGTTTGTTGGTTTGTTGGTGTGTTGGTTTTTTGGCTTGTTGATTTGTTGGCTTGTTGGCTTGTTGGTTTGTTGATTTGTTGGTTTGTTGGTTTGTTCGTTTGTTGGTTTGTTGGTTTGTTGGTTTGTTGGTTTGTTGGTTTGTTGGTGTGTTGGTTTGTTGGCTTGTTGATTTGTTGGCTTGTTGGCTTGTTGGTTTGTTGATTTGTTGGTTTGTTGGTTTGTTGGTTTGTTGGTTTGTTGGTTTGTTGGTTTGTTGGTTTTTTGGTTTGTTGGTTTGTTGGTTTGTTGGTTTGTTGGTTTGTTGGTTTGTTAATTTGTTGGTTTGTTGGTTTGTTGGTTTGTTGGTTTGTTCGTTTGTTGGTTTGTTGGTTTGTTGGTTTGTTGGCTTGTTGGTTTTTTGTTTTGTTGGCTTTTTGGCTTGTTGGTTTGTTGGTTTGTTGGTTTGTTGGCTTGTTGGCTTGTTGGCTTGTTGGTTTGTTGGTTTGTTGGTTTGTTGGTTAGTTGATTTGTTCGTTTGTTGGTTTGTTGGTTTGTTGGTTTATTGGTTTTTTGGTTTGTTGGCTTATTGGTTTGTTGGTTTGTTGGTTTGTTGGTTTGTTGGTTTGTTGGTTTGTTGGTTGGTTCGTTTGTTGGTGTGTTCGTTTATTGGTTTGTTGGTTTTTTGTTTTGCCGGTTTGTTGGTTTGTTGGCTTGTTGGCTTGTTGGTTGGTTGGTTTGTTGGTTTTTTGGTTTCTTGGTTTGTTGGTTTGTTGGTTTGTTGGTTTGTTGGTTTGTTGGTTTGTTGATTTGTTGATTTGTTGGTTTGTTGGTTTGTTGGTTTGTTGGCTTGTTGGCATGTTGGTTTGTTCGTTTGTTGGCTTGTTGGTTTGTTGGTTTGTTGGTTTGTTGGTTTGTTGGTTTGTTGGTTTGTTGGTTTGTTGGTTTGTTGGTTTTTTGGATTGTTGGCTTGTTGGTATTGTTGGCTTGTTGGCTTGTTGGTTTGTTGGTTTGTTGGTTTGTTGGTTTGTTGGTTTGTTGCTTTGTTGGTTTGTTGGTTTGTTGGTGTGTTGGTTTGTTGGTTTTTTGGTTTGTTGGTTTGTTGGTTTATTGGTTTGTTGGTTTGTTGGTTTATTGGTTTGTAGGTTTATTTGTTTGTTAGTTTATTGGTTTGTTGGTTTGTTCGTTTGTTGGTTTGTTGGTTTGTTGGTTTGTTGGTTTGTTGGTTTGTTGGTTTGTTGGTTTGTTGGTTTGTTAATTTGTTGGTTTGTTCGTTTGTTGGTTTGTTGGTTTGTTGGTTTGTTGGCTTGTTGGTTTTTTGTTTTGTTGGCTTTTTGGCTTGTTGGTTTGTTGGTTTGTTGGTTTGTTGGCTTGTTGGCTTGTTGGTTTGTTGGTTTGTTGGTTTATTGGTTAGTTGATTTTGTTGGCTTGTTGGCTTGTTGGTTTGTTGATTTGTTGGTTTGTTGGTTTGTTGGTTTGTTGGTTCGTTTGTTGGTTTGTTTGTTTGTTGGCTTGTTGATTTGTTGGTTTGTTCGTTTGTTGGTTTGTTGGTTTGTTGGTTTGTTCGTTTGTTGGTTTGTTGGTTTGTTGGTTTGTTGGTTTGTTGATTTGTTGGTTTGTTGGTTTCTTGGTTTGTTGGTTTGTTGGTTTGTTGGCTTGTTGGTTTGTTGGCTTGTTGGTTTGTTGGTTTGTTGGTTTGTTGGTTTGTTGGTTTGTTGGTTTGTTGGTTTGTTGGTTTGTAGGTTTATTTGTTTGTTGGTTTATTGGTTTGTTGGTTTGTTCGTTTGTTGGTTTGTTGGTTTGTTGGTTTGTTGGTTTGTTGATTTGTTGGTTTGTTGGCTTGTTCGTTTGTTGGTTTTTTGGTTTGTTGGTTTGTAGGCTTGTTGGCTTGTTGGTTTGTTCGTTTGTTGGTTTGTTGGTTGGTTGGTTTGTTGGTTTGTTGGTGTGTTGGTTTGTTGGTTTCTTGGTTTGTTGGTTTGTTGGTTTGTTGGCTTGTTGGTTTGTTGGCTTGTTGGTTTGTTGGTTTGTTTGTTTGTTGGTTTGTTGGTTTGTTGGTTTGTTGGTTTGTTGGTTTGTTGGTTTGTTGGTTTGTTGGTTTGTTGGTTTGTAGGTTTATTTGTTTGTTGGTTCATTGGTTTGTTGGTTTGTTCGTTTGTTGGTTTGTTGGTTTGTTGGTTTGTTGGTTTGTTGATTTGTTGGTTTGTTGGCTTGTTCGTTTGTTGGTTTTTTGGTTTGTTGGTTTGTAGGCTTGTTGGCTTGTTGGTTTGTTGGTTGGTTGGTTTGTTGGTTTGTTGGTGTGTTGGTTTGTTGGTTTGTTCGTTTGTTGGTTTGTTGGTTTGTTCGTTTGTTCGTTTGTTGGTTTGTTGGTTTTTTGGTTTGTTGGTTTGTTGGTTTGTTGGTTTGTTGGTTTGTTGGTTTGTTTGTTGGTTTGTTGGTTTGTTTGTTTGTTGGCTTTTTGGTTTGTTGGTTTGTTCGTTTGTTGGTTTGTTGCTTTGTTGGTTTGTTGGTTTGTTGGTTTGTTGGTTTGTTGGTTTGTTCGTTTGTTGGCTTGTTGGTTTGTTGGCTTGTTGGCTTGTTGGTTTGTTGGTTTGTTTGTTTGTTGGTTTGTTCGTTTGTTAGTTTGTTGGTTTGTTGGTTTGTTGGTTTGTTGGTTTGTTGGTTTGTTGGTTTGTTGGTTTGTTGGTTTGTTGGTTTGTTGGTTTGTTGGTTTGTTGGTTTGTTGGTTTGTTGGTTTGTTGGTTTGTTTGTTGGTTTGTTTGTTTGTTGGCTTTTTGGTTTGTTGGTTTGTTCGTTTGTTGGTTTGTTGGTTTGTTGGTGTGTTGGTTTGTTGGTTTGTTCGTTTATTGGTTTGTTCGTTTGTTGGCTTATTGGTTTGTTGGCTTGTTGGTTTGTTGGTTTGTTGGTTTGTTGTTTTGTTGGTTTGTTGGTTTATTGGTTTGTTGGTTTGTTGGTTTGTTGGTTTTTTGGTTTGTTGGTTTGTTGGTTTGTTGGTTTGTTGATTTGTTGGCTTGTTCGTTTGTTGGTTTTTTGGTTTGTTGGTTTGTTGGCTTGTTGGTTTGTTTGTTTGTTGGTTTGTAGGCTTGTTGGCTTGTTGGTTTGTTCGTTTGTTGGTTTGTTGGTTGGTTGGTTTGTTGGTTTGTTGGTGTGTTGGTTTGTTGGTTTGTTCGTTTGTTGGTTTGTTCGTTTGTTCGTTTGTTCGTTTGTTGGTTTGTTGATGTGTTGGTTTGTTGGTTTGTTCGTTTGTTGGTTTGTTCGTTTGTTCGTTTGTTGGTTTGTTGGTTTTTTGGTTTGTTGGTTTGTTGGTTTGTTGGTTTGTTGGTTTGTTGGTTTGTTGGTTTGTTGGTTTGTTGGTTTGTTGGTTTGTTTGTTTGTTTGTTGGTTTGTTGGTTTGTTTGTTTGTTGGCTTTTTGGTTTGTTGGTTTGTTCGTTTGTTGGTTTGTTGGTTTGTTGGTTTGTTGGTTTGTTGGTTTGTTGGTTTGTTGGTTTGTTGGTTTGTTGGTTTGTTCGTTTGTTGGCTTATTGGTTTGTTGGCTTGTTGGCTTGTTGGTTTGTTGGTATGTTTGTTTGTTGGTTTGTTCGTTTGTTCGTTTGTTGGTTTGTTGGTTTGTTGGTTTGTTGGTTTGTTGGTTTGTTGGTTTGTTGGTTTGTTGGTTTGTTGGTTTGTTGGTTTGTTGGTTTGTTGGTTTGTTGGTTTGTTGGTTTGTTGGTTTGTTGGTTTGTTGGTTTGTTTGTTGGTTTGTTTGTTTGTTGGTTTGTTCGTTTGTTGGTTTGTTGGTTTGTTGGTTTGTTGGTTTGTTGGTTTGTTGGTTTGTTTGTTTGTTGGTTTGTTCGTTTGTTGGCTTGTTGGTTTGTTGGCTTGTTGGTTTGTTGGTTTGATGGTTTGTTGGTTTGTTGGTTTGTTGGTTTGTTGGTTTGTTGGTTTTTTGGTTTGTTGGCTTGTTGGGTTGTTGACTTGTTGGTTTGTTAGTTTGTTTGCTTGTTGGTATGTTGGTTTGTTTGTTTGTTGGTTTGTTGGTTTGTTGGTTTGTTGGTTTGTTGGCTTGTTCGTTTGTTGGTTTGTTGGTTTGTTGGTTTTTTGGTTTGTTGGTTTTTTGGTTTGTTAGCTTGTTGGTTTGTTGGTTTGTTGGTTTGTTGGTTTGTTGGTTTGTTAGTTTGTTGGTTTGTTCGTTTGTTGGTTTGTTGGTTTGTTGGTTTGTTGGTTTTTTGGTTTGTTGGTTTGTTGGTTTGTTGGTTTGTTGGTTTGTTGGTTTGTTGGGTCGTTTGTTGGTTTGTTTATTTGTTGGCTTGTTGGTTTGTTGGTTTGTTCGTTTGTTGGTTTGTTGGTTTGTTGGTTTGTTGGTTTGTTGGTTTGTTGGTTTGTTTCTTTGTTGGTTTGTTCGTTTGTTGGCTTGTTGGTTTGTTGGTTTGTTGGTTTGTTGATTTGTTGGTTTGTTGATTTGTTGGCTTGTTGGCTTGTTGGTTTGTTGGTTCGTTGGTTTGTTGGTTTGTTGGTTCGTTTGTTGGTTTGTTTGTTTGTTGGCTTGTTGGTTTGTTAGTTTGTTCGTTTGTTGGTTTGTTGGTTTGTTCGTTTGTTGGTTTGTTGGTTTGTTGGTTTGTTGGTTTGTTGGTTTCTTGGTTTGTTGGTTTGTTGGTTTGTTGGCTTGTTGGTTTGTTGGCTTGTTGGTTTGTTGGTTTGTTAGTTTGTTGGTTTGTTCGTTTGTTGGTTTGTTCGGTTGTTGGTTTGTTGGTTTGTTGGTTTGTTGGCTTGTTGGTTTTTTGGTTTGTTGGCTTGTTGGCTTGTTGGTTTGTTCGTTTGTTGGTTTGTTGGCTTGTTGGCTTGTTGGTTTGTTGGTTTGTTGGTTTGTTGTTTTGTTGGTTTGTTCGTTTGTTGGTTTGTTGGTTTGTTCGTTTGTTGGTTTGTTGGTTTGTTGGTTTGTAGGTTTTTTGGTTTGTTGGTTGTTGTTGTTGGTTTGTTGGTTTGTTGGTTTGTTGGTTTGTTGGTTTGTTCGTTTGTTGGTTTGTTCGTTTGTTGGTTTTGTTGGTTTGTTGGTTTGTTGGTTTGTTCGTTGGTTTATTGTTGGTTTGTTGGTTTGTTGGTTTGGTTGTGTTTGTTGTTGTTTGTTCGTTTGTTGGTTTGTTGGCTTGTTGGTTTGGTTGTTGGATTGTTGGTTTGTTGGTTGTTGGTTTGTTGGTTTGTTGGTTTGTTGGTTTGTTGGTTTGTTGGTTTGTTGGTTTGTTGGTTTGTTGGTTTGTTGGTTTGTTGGTTTGTTGGTTTGTTGGTTTGTTGGTTTGTTGGTTTGTTGGTTTGTTGGTTTGTTGGTTTGTTGGTTTGTTGGTTTGTTGGTTTTGTTGGTTTGTTGGTTTGTTGGTTTGTTGGTTTGTTGGTTTTGTTGGTTTGTTGGTTTGTTGGTTTGTTGGTTTGTTGGTTTGTTGGTTTGTTGGTTTGGTGGTTTGTTGGTTTGTTGGTTTGTTGGTTTGTTGGTTTGTTGGTTGTTGGTTTGTTGGTTTGTTGGTTTGTTGGTTTGTTGGTTTGTTTGGTTTGTAGGTTTATTTGTTTGTTGGTTTATTGGTTTGTTGGTTTGTTTGTTTGTTGGTTTGTTCGTTTGTTCGTTTGTTGGTTTGTTGTTTGTTGGTTTGTTGGTTTGTTGGTTTGTTGGTTTGTTGGTTTGTCGTTTGTTGGTTTGTTGGGTTTGTTCGATTGTTGGCTTGTTGGTTTGTTGGCTTGTTAGCTTGTTGGTTTGTTGGTTTGTTTGTTTGTTTGTTTGTTCGTTTGTTCGTTTGTTCGTTTGTTGGTTTGTTGGTTTGTTGGTTTGTTGGTTTGTTGGTTTGTTGGTTTGTTGGTTTGTTGGTTTGTTGGTTTGTTGGTTTGTTGGTTTGTTGGTTCGTTTGTTGGTTTGTTTGTTTGTTGGCTTGTTGGTTTGTTGGTTTGTTGGTTTGCTCGTTTGTTGGTTTGTTGGCTTGTTGGTTTGTTGGTTTGTTGGTTTGTTGGTTTGTTGGTTTGTTGGTTTGTTTATTTGTCGGTTTGTTCGTTTGTTGGCTTGTTGGTTTGTTGGTTTGTTGGTTTGTTGATTTGTTGGCTTGTTGGCTTGTTGGTTTGTAGGTTCGTTGGTTTGTTGGTTTGTTGGTTCGTTTGTTGGTTTGTTTGTTTGTTGGCTTGTTGGTTTGTTGGTTTGTTCGTTTGTTGGTTTGTTGGTTTGTTCGTTTGTTGGTTTGTTGGTTTGTTGGTTTCTTGGTTTCTTGGTTTGTTGGTTTGTTGGTTTGTTGGTTTCTTGGCTTGTTGGTTTGTTGGCTCGTTGGTTTGTTGGTTTGTTGGTTTGTTGGTTTGTTCGTTTGTTGGTTTGTTCGTTTGTTGGTTTGTTCGTTTGTTGGTTTGTTGGTTTGTTGGTTTGTTGGTTTGTTGGTTTGTTAGTTTGTTGGTTTGTTCGTTTGTTGGTTTGTTGGTTTGTTGGTTTGTTGGTTTTTTGGTTTGTTGGCTTGTTAGTTTGTTGGTTTGTTGGTTTGTTGGTTTGTTGGTTTGTTGGTTTGTTGATTTGTTGATTTGTTGGTTTGTTGGTTTGTTCGTTTGTTCGTTTGTTGGTTTGTTCGTTTGTTGGTTTGTTGGTTTGTTGGTTTGTTCGTTTGTTTATTTGTTGTTTTGTTGGTTTGTTGGTTTGTTGGCTTGTTGGTTTGTTCGTTTTTTGGTTTGTTGGCTTGTTGGTTTGTTGGCTTGTTGGCTTGTTGGCTTGTTGGTTTGTTGGTTTGTTGGTTTGTTGGTTTGTTGGTTTGTTGGTTTGTTGGTTTGTTGGTTTGTTGGTTTGTTGGTTTGTTGGTTTGTTGGTTTGTTGGTTTGTTGGTTTGTTGGTTTGTTGGTTTGTTGGTTTGTTGGTTTGTTGGTTTGTTGGTTTGTTGGTTTGTTGGTTTGTTGGTTTGTTGGTTTGTTTGTTTGTTGGTTTGTTGGTCTGTTGGTTTGTTGGTTTGTTGGTTTGTTGGATTGTTGGTTTGTTGGTTTGTTGGTTTGTTGGTTTGTTGGTTTGTTGGTTTGTTGGTTTGTAGGTTTATTTGTTTGTTGGTTTATTGGTTTGTTCGTTTGTTGGTTTGTTGGTTTGTTGGTTTGTTGGTTTGTTGGTTTGTTGGTTTGTTGGTTTGTTGGCTTGTTGGCTTGTTGGTTTGTTGGCTTGTTGGCTTGTGGGCTTGTTGGTTTGTTGGTTTGTTCGTTTGTTGGTTTGTTGGTTTGTTCGATTGTTGGCTTGTTGGCTTGTTGGCTTGTTGGCTTGTTGGTTTGTTGGTTTGTTGGCTTGTTTGTTTGTTTGTTTGTTCGTTTGTTCGTTTGTTCGTTTGTTCGTTTGTTCGTTTGTTCGTTTGTTGGTTTGTTGGTTTGTTGGTTTGTTGGTTTGTTGGTTTGTTGGTTTGTTGGTTTGTTGGTTTGTTGGTTTGTTGGTTTGTTGGTTTGTTGGTTTGTTGGTTTGTTGGTTTGTTGGTTTGTTGGTTTGTTGGTTTGTTGGTTTGTTGGTTTGTTGGTTTGTTGGTTTGTTGGTTTGTTGGTTTGTTGGTTTGTTGGTTTGTTGGTTTGTTGGTTTGTTGGTTTGTTGGTTTGTTGGTTTGTTGATTTGTAGGTTTATTTGTTTGTTGGTTTATTGGTTTGTTGGTTTGTTTGTTTGTTGGTTTGTTGGTTTGTTGGTTTGTTGGCTTGTTGGTTTGTTGGTTTGTTGGCTTGTTGGTTTGTTGGCTTGTTGGCTTGTGGGCTTGTTGGTTTGTTGGTTTGTTCGTTTGTTGGTTTGTTAGTTTGTTCTATTCTTGGCTTGTTGGTTTGTTGGCTTGTTAGCTTGTTGGTTTGTTGGTTTGTTTGTTTGTTTGTTTGTTCGTTTGTTCGTTTGTTCGTTTGTTGGTTTGTTGGTTTGTTGGTTTGTTGGTTTGTTGGTTTGTTGGTTTGTTGGTTTGTTGGTTTGTTGGTTTGTTGGTTCGTTTGTTGGTTTGCTTGTTTGTTGGCTTGTTGGTTTGTTGGTTTGTTGGTTTGTTCGTTTGTTGGTTTGTTGGCTTGTTGGCTTGTGGGCTTGTTGGTTTGTTGGTTTGTTCGTTTGTTGGTTTGTTAGTTTGTTCTATTCTTGGCTTGTTGGTTTGTTGGCTTGTTAGCTTGTTGGTTTGTTGGTTTGTTTGTTTGTTTGTTTGTTCGTTTGTTCGTTTGTTCGTTTGTTGGTTTGTTGGTTTGTTGGTTTGTTGGTTTGTTGGTTTGTTGGTTTGTTGGTTTGTTGGTTTGTTGGTTTGTTGGTTCGTTTGTTGGTTTGTTTGTTTGTTGGCTTGTTGGTTTGTTGGTTTGTTGGTTTGTTCGTTTGTTGGTTTGTTGGCTTGTTGGTTTGTTGGTTTGTTGGTTTGTTGGTTTGTTGGTTTGTTGGTTTGTTGATTTGTTGGTTTGTTCGTTTGTTGGCTTGTTGGTTTGTTGGTTTGTTGGTTTGTTGATTTGTTGGCTTGTTGGCTTGTTGGTTTGTAGGTTCGTTGGTTTGTTGGTTTGTTGGTTCGTTTGTTGGTTTGTTTGTTTGTTGGCTTGTTGGTTTGTTGGTTTGTTCGTTTGTTGGTTTGTTGGTTTGTTCGTTTGTTGGTTTGTTGGTTTGTTGGTTTGTTGGTTTCTTGGTTTGTTGGTTTGTTGGTTTGTTGGTTTCTTGGCTTGTTGGTTTGTTGGCTCGTTGGTTTGTTGGTTTGTTGGTTTGTTGGTTTGTTCGTTTGTTGGTGTGTTCGTTTGTTGGTTTGTTGGTTTGTTGGTTTGTTGGTTTGTTGGTTTGTTGGTTTGTTGGTTTGTTCGTTTGTTGGTTTGTTGGTTTGTTGGTTTGTTGGTTTGTTGGTTTTTTGGTTTGCTGGTTTGTTGGTTTGTTGGTTTGTTGGTTTGTTGGTTTGTTGGTTTGTTGGTTTGTTGGTTTGTTGGTTTGTTGGTTTGTTGGTTTGTTTGTTTGTTGGTTTGTTGGTTTGTTGGTTTGTTGGTTTGTTGGTTTGTTGGATTGTTGGTTTGTTGGTTTGTTGGTTTGTTGGTTTGTTGGTTTGTTGGTTTGTAGGTTTATTTGTTTGTTGGTTTATTGGTTTGTTCGTTTGTTGGTTTGTTGGTTTGTTGGTTTGTTGGTTTGTTGGTTTGTTGGTTTGTTCGCTTGTTGGCTTGTTGGTTTGTTGGCTTGTTGGCTTGTGGGCTTGTTGGTTTGTTGGTTTGTTCGTTTGTTGGTTTGTTGGTTTGTTCGATTGTTGGCTTGTTGGTTTGTTGGTTTGTTGGTTTGTTGGTTTGTTGGTTTGTTGATTTGTTGGTTTGTTCGTTTGTTGGCTTGTTGGTTTGTTTGTTTGTTGGTTTGTTGATTTGTTGGCTTGTTGGCTTGTTGGTTTGTAGGTTCGTTGGTTTGTTGGTTTGTTGGTTCGTTTGTTGGTTTGTTTGTTTGTTGGCTTGTTGGTTGGTTGGTTTGTTGGTTTGTTGGTTTGTTCGTGTGTTCGTTTGTTTATTTGTTGTTTTGTTGGTTTGTTGGCTTGTTGGTTTGTTCGTTTTTTGGTTTGTTGGCTTGTTGGTTTGTTGGCTTGTTGGCTTGTTGGCTTGTTGGTTTGTTGGTTTGTTGGTTTGTTGGTTTGTTGGTTTGTTGGTTTGTTGGTTTGTTGGTTTGTTGGTTTGTTGGTTTGTTGGTTTGTTGGTTTGTTGGTTTGTTGGTTTGTTGGTTTGTTGGTTTGTTGGTTTGTTGGTTTGTTGGTTTGTTGGTTTGTTGGTTTGTTTGTTTGTTGGTTTGTTGGTTTGTTGGTTTGTTGGTTTATTTGTTTGTTGGTTTATTGGTTTGTTCGTTTGTTGGTTTGTTGGTTTGTTGGTTTGTTGGTTTGTTGGTTTGTTGGTTTGTTCGCTTGTTGGCTTGTTGGTTTGTTGGCTTGTTGGCTTGTGGGCTTGTTGGTTTGTTGGTTTGTTCGTTTGTTGGTTTGTTGGTTTGTTCGATTGTTGGCTTGTTGGTTTGTTGGCTTGTTGGCTTGTTGGTTTGTTGGTTTGTTGGCTTGTTTGTTTGTTTGTTTGTTCGTTTGTTCGTTTGTTCGTTTGTTGGTTTGTTGGTTTGTTGGTTTGTTGGTTTGTTGGTTTGTTGGTTTGTTGGTTTGTTGGTTTGTTAGTTTGTTGGTTTGTTGGTTTGTTGGTTCGTTTGTTGGTTTGTTTGTTTGTTGGCTTGTTGGTTTGTTGGTTTGTTCGTTTCTTGGTTTGTTGGTTTGTTGGTTTGTTGGTTTGTTGGTTTGTTGGTTTGTTGGTTTGTTTATTTGTTGGTTTGTTCGTTTGTTGGTTTGTTGGTTTGTTGATTTGTTGGATTGTTGGCTTGTTGGTTTGTTGGTTCGTTGGTTTGTTGGTTTGTTGGTTCGTTTGTTCGTTTGTTGGTTTGTTTGTTTGTTGGCTTGTTGGTTTGTTGGTTTGTTCGTTTGTTGGTTTGTTGGTTTGTTCGTTTGTTGGTTTGTTGGTTTGTTGGTTTGTTGGTTTTTTGGTTTGTTGGTTTGTTGGTTTGTTGGCTTGTTGGTTTGTTGGCTTGCTGGTTTGTTGGTTTGTTGGTTTGTTGGTTTGTTGGTTTGTTGGTTTGTTCGTTTGTTGGTTTGTTCGTTTGTTGGTTTGTTGGTTTGTTGGTTTGTTGGCTTGTTGGTTTATTGGTTTGTTGGCTTGTTGGCTTGTTGGTTTGTTCGTTTGTTGGTTTGTTGGTTTGTTGGCTTGTTGGCTTGTTGGTTTGTTGGTTTGTTGGTTTGTTGGTTTGTTGGTTTGTTGGTTTGTTGGTTTGTTGGTTTGTTGGTTTGTTGGTTTGTTGGTTTGTTCGTTTGTTGGTTTGTTGGTTTGTTGGTTTGTTGGTTTGTTGGTTTTTTGGTTTGTTGGCTTGTTATTTTGTTGGTTTGTTGGCTTGTTATTTTGTTGGTTTGTTAGTTTGTTGGTTTGTTGATTTGTTGGTTTGTTGGTTTGTTCGTTTGTTGGTTTGTTCGTTTGTTGGTTTGTTGGTTTATTGGTTTGTTGGTTTGTTCGTTTGTTTATTTGTTGGTTTGTTGGTTTGTTGGTTTGTTGGCTTGTTGGTTTGTTCGTTTTTTGGTTTGTTGGCTTGTTGGTTTTTTGGCTTGTTGGTTTGTTGGTTTGTTGGTTTGTTGGTTTGTTGGTTTGTTGGTTTGTTGGTTTGTTGGTTTGTTGGTTTGTTGGTTTGTTGGTTTGTTGGTTTGTTGGTTTGTTGGTTTGTTGGTTTGTTGGTTTGTTGGTTTGTTGGTTTATTGGTTTGTTGGTTTGTTGGTTTGTTGGTTTGTTGGTTTGTTGGTTTGTTGGTTTGTTGGTTTGTTGGTTTGTTGGTTTGTTGGTTTGTAGGTTTATTTGTTTGTTGGTTTATTGGTTTGTTGGTTTGTTCGTTTGCTGGTTTGTTGGTTTGTTGGTTTGTTGGTTTGTTGGTTTGTTGGCTTGTTGGTTTGTTGGCTTGTTGGCTTGTGGGCTTGTTGGTTTGTTGGTTTGTTCGTTTGTTGGCTTGTTGGTTTGTTGGCTTGTTGACTTGTTGGTTTGTTGGTTTGTTGGTTTGTTGGTTTGTTGGTTTGTTGGTTTTTTGGTTTGTTCGTTTGTTGGCTTGTTGGTTTGTTGGCTTGTTGGCTTGTTGGTTTGTTGGTTTGTTGGTTTGTTGGTTTGTTGGTTTGTTGGTTTGTTGGTTTGTTGGTTTGTTGGTTTGTTGGTTTGTTGGTTTGTTGGTTTGTTGGTATGTTGGTATGTTGGTTTGTTGGTTTGTTGGTTTGTTCGTTTGTTGGTTTGTTGGTTTGTTGGTTTGTTAGTTTGTTGGTTTGTTCGTTTGTTGGTTTGTTCGGTTGTTGGTTTGTTGGTTTGTTGGTTTGTTGGCTTGTTGGCTTGTTGGTTTGCTCGTTTGTTGGTTTGTTGGCTTATTGGTGTATTGGTTTTTTGGTTTGTTGGCTTGTTGGTTTGTTGGTTTGTTGGTTTGTTGGTTTGTTGGTTTGTTGGTTTGTTGGTTGGTTCGTTTGTTGGTGTGTTCGTTTGTTGGTTTGTTGGTTTTTTGGTTTGCCGGTTTGTTGGTTTGTTGGCTTATTGGCTTGTTGGTTTGTTGGTTTGTTGGTTTGTTGGTTTGTTGGTTTGTCGGTTTGTTGGTTTGTTGGTTTGATGGTTTGTTGGTTTGTTGGTTTGTTGGTTTGTTGGTTTGTTGGATTGTTGGTTTTTTGGTTTGTTGGTTTGTTGGTTTGTTGGTTTGTTGTTTTGTTGGTTTGTTGGTTTGTTGGTTAATTGGTTTGTTGGTTTGTTGTTTTGTTGGCTTGTTGGCTTGTTGGCTTGTTGGTTTGTTGGTTTGTTGATTTGTTGGCTTGTTGGCTTGTTGGTTTGTTGGTTCGTTGGTTTGTTGGTTTGTTGGTTCGTTTGTTGGTTTGTTTGTTTGTTGGCTTGTTGGTTTGTTGGTTTGTTCGTTTGTTGGTTTGTTGGTTTGTTCGTTTGTTGGTTTGTTGGTTTGTTGGTTTGTTGGTTTGTTGGTTTTTTGGTTTTTTGGTTTGTTGGTTTGTTGGCTTGTTGGTTTGTTGGCTTGCTGATTTGTTGGTTTGTTGGTTTGTTGGTTTGTTGGTTTGTTCGTTTGTTGGTTTGTTCGTTTGTTGGTTTGTTGGTTTGTTGGTTTGTTGGCTTGTTGGTTTTTTGGTTTGTTGGCTTGTTGGCTTGTTGGTTTGTTCGTTTGTTGGTTTGTTGGCTTGTTGGCTTGTTGGCTTGTTGGTTTGTTGGTTTGTTGGTTTGTTGGTTTGTTGGTTTGTTGGTTTGTTGGTTTGTTGGTTTGTTGGTTTGTTGGTTTGTTGGTTTGTTGGTTTGTTGGTTTGTTCGTTTGTTGGTTTGTTGGTTTGTTGGTTTGTTGGTTTGTTGGTTTTTTGGTTTGTTGGCTTGTTATTTTGTTGGTTTGTTGGTTTGTTGGTTTGTTGGTTTGTTGATTTGTTGGTTTGTTGGTTTGTTCGTTTGTTGGTTTGTTCGTTTGTTGGTTTGTTGGTTTATTGGTTTGTTGGTTTGTTCGTTTGTTTATTTGTTGGTTTGTTGGTTTGTTGGTTTGTTGGCTTGTTGGTTTGTTCGTTTTTTGGTTTGTTGGCTTGTTGGTTTGTTGGCTTGTTGGCTTGTTGGTTTGTTGGTTTGTTGGTTTGTTGGTTTGTTGGTTTGTTGGTTTGTTGGTTTGTTGGTTTGTTGGTTTGTTGGTTTGTTGGTTTGTTGGTTTGTTGGTTTGTTGGTTTGTTGGTTTGTTGGTTTGTTGGTTTGTTGGTTTGTTGGTTTGTTGGTTTGTTGGTTTGTTGGTTTGTTGGTTTGCTGGTTTGTTGGTTTGTTGGTTTGTTGGTTTGTTGGTTTGTTGGTTTGTTGGTTTGTAGGTTTATTTGTTTGTTGGTTTATTGGTTTGTTGGTTTGTTCGTTTGTTGGTTTGTTGGTTTGTTGGTTTGTTGGTTTGTTGGTTTGTTGGTTTGTTGGCTTGTTGTTTTGTTGGCTTGTTGGCTTGTGGGCTTGTTGGTTTGTTGGTTTGTTCGTTTGTTGGCTTGTTGGTTTGTTGGCTTGTTGGCTTGTTGGTTTGTTGGTTTGTTGGTTTGTTGGTTTGTTGGTTTTTTGGTTTGTTCGTTTGTTGGCTTGTTGGTTTGTTGGCTTGTTGGCTTGTTGGTTTGTTGGTTTGTTGGTTTGTTGGTTTGTTGGTTTGTTGGTTTGTTGGTTTGTTGGTATGTTGGTTTGTTGGTTTGTTGGTTTGTTCGTTTGTTGGTTTGTTGGTTTGTTGGTTTGTTGGTTTGTTAGTTTGTTGGTTTGTTCGTTTGTTGGTTTGTTCGGTTGTTGGTTTGTTGGTTTGTTGGTTTGTTGGCTTGTTAGTTTGTTGGTTTGCTCGTTTGTTGGTTTGTTGGCTTGTTGGTGTATTGGTTTTTTGGTTTGTTGGCTTGTTGGTTTGTTGGTTTGTTGGTTTGTTGGTTTGTTGGTTTGTTGGTTGGTTCGTTTGTTGGTGTGTTCGTTTGTTGGTTTGTTGGTTTTTTGGTTTGCCGGTTTGTTGGTTTGTTGGCTTATTGGCTTGTTGGTTTGTTGGTTTGTTGGTTTGTTGGTTTGTTGGTTTGTCGGTTTGTTGGTTTGTTGGTTTGATGGTTTGTTGGTTTGTTGGTTTGTTGGTTTGTTGGTTTGTTGGATTGTTGGTTTTTTGGTTTGTTGGTTTGTTGGTTTGTTGGTTTGTTGTTTTGTTGGTTTGTTGGTTTGTTGGTTAATTGGTTTGTTGGTTTGTTGTTTTGTTGGCTTGTTGGCTTGTTGGCTTGTTGGTTTGTTCGTTTGTTGGTTTATTGGTTTGTTGGTTTGTTGGTGTGTTGGCTTGTTGGCTTGTTGGATTGTTGGTTTGTTGGTTTGTTGGTTTGTTGGCTTGTTGGTTTGTTGGTTTGTTGGTTTGTTAGTTTGTTAGTTTCTTGGTTTGTTGGTTTATTTGTTTGTTGGTTTGTTGGTTTGTTGGTTTGTTGGTTTGTTGGTTTGTTGGTTTGTTGGATTGTTGGTTTGTTGGTTTGTTGGTTTATTTGTTTGTTGGTTTGTTGGTTTGTTGGTTTGTTGGTTTGTTAGTTTGTTGGTTTGTTCGTTTGTTGGTTTGTTCGGTTGTTGGTTTGTTGGTTTGTTGGCTTGTTGGTTTTTTGGTTTGTTGGCTTGTTGGCTTGTTGGTTTGTTCGTTTGTTGGTTTGTTGGCTTGTTGGTGTATTGGTTTTTTGGTTTGTTGGCTTGTTGGTTTGTTGGTTTGTTGGTTTGTTGGTTTGTTGGTTTGTTGGTTTGTTGGTTTGTTGGTTTGTTGGTTGGTTCGTTTGTTGGTGTGTTCGTTTGTTGGTTTGTTGGTTTTTTGGTTTGCCGGTTTGTTGGTTTGTTGGCTTATTGGCTTGTTGGTTTGTTGGTTTGTTGGTTTGTTGGTTTGTTGGTTTGTCGGTTTGTTGGTTTGTTGGTTTGATGGTTTGTTGGTTTGTTGGTTTGTTGGTTTGTTGGTTTGTTGGATTGTTGGTTTTTTGGTTTGTTGGTTTGTTGGTTTGTTGGCTTGTTGTTTTGTTGGTTTGTTGGTTTGTTGGTTAATTGGTTTGTTGGTTTCTTGTTTTGTTGGTTTGTTGGTTTGTTGGTTTGTTGGTTTGTTGGTTTGTTCGTTTGTTTATTTGTTGGTTTGTTGGTTTGTTGGTTTATTGGCTTGTTGGTTTGTTCGTTTTCTGGTTTGTTGGCTTGTTGGTTTGTTGGCTTGTTGGCTTGTTGGTTTGTTGGTTTGTTGGTTTGTTGGTTTGTTGGTTTGTTGGTTTGTTGGTTTGTTGGTTTGTTGGTTTGTTGGTTTGTTGGTTTGTTGGTTTGTTGGTTTGTTGGTTTGTTGGTTTGTTGGTTTGTTGGTTTGTTGGTTTGTTGGTTTGTTGGTTTGTTGGTTTGTTGATTTGTTGGATTGTTGGTTTGTTGGTTTGTTGGTTTGTTGGTTTGTTGGTTTGTTGGTTTGTAGGTTTATTTGTTTGTTGGTTTATTGGTTTGTTCGTTTGTTGGTTTGTTGGTTTGTTGGTTTGTTGGTTTGTTGGTTTGTTGGTTTGTTGGCTTGTTGGTTTGTTGGCTTGTTGGCTTGTGGGCTTGTTGGTTTGTTGGTTTGTTTGTTTTTTGGTTTGTTGGTTTGTTCGATTGTTGGCTTGTTGGTTTGTTGGCTTGTTGGCTTGTTGGTTTGTTGGTTTGTTGGTTTGTTTGTTTGTTTGTTTGTTCGTTTGTTCGTTTGTTGGTTTGTTGGTTTGTTGGTTTGTTGGTTTGTTGGTTTGTTGGTTTGTTGGTTTGTTGGTTTGTTAGTTTGTTGGTTTGTTGGTTTGTTGGTTCGTTTGTTGGTTTGTTTGTTTGTTGGCTTGTTGGTTTGTTGGTTTGTTCGTTTGTTGGTTTGTTGGTTTGTTGGTTTGTTGGTTTGTTGGTTTGTTGGTTTGTTGGTTTGTTTATTTGTTGGTTTGTTCGTTTGTTGGTTTGTTGGTTTGTTGATTTGTTGGCTTTTTGGCTTGTTGGTTTGTTGGTTCGTTGGTTTGTTGGTTTGTTGGTTCGTTTGTTGGTTTGTTTGTTTGTTGGCTTGTTGGTTTGTTGGTTTGTTCGTTTGTTGGTTTGTTGGTTTGTTCGTTTGTTGGTTTGTTGGTTTGTTGGTTTGTTGGTTTTTTGGTTTGTTGGTTTGTTGGTTTGTTGGCTTGTTGGTTTGTTGGCTTGAAGGTTTGTTGGTTTGTTGGTTTGTTGGTTTGTTGGTTTGTTCGTTTGTTGGTTTGTTCGTTTGTTGGTTTGTTGGTTTGTTGGTTTGTTGGCTTGTTGGTTTTTTGGTTTGTTGGCTTGTTGGCTTGTTGGTTTGTTCGTTTGTTGGTTTGTTGGCTTGAAGGTTTGTTGGTTTGTTGGTTTGTTGGTTTGTTGGTTTGTTCGTTTGTTGGTTTGTTCGTTTGTTGGTTTGTTGGTTTGTTGGTTTGTTGGCTTGTTGGTTTTTTGGTTTGTTGGCTTGTTGGCTTGTTGGTTTGTTCGTTTGTTGGTTTGTTGGCTTGTTGGCTTGTTGGTTTGTTGGTTTGTTGGTTTGTTGGTTTGTTGGTTTGTTGGTTTGTTGGTTTGTTGGTTTGTTGGTTTGTTGGTTTGTTTGTTTGTTGGTTTGTTGGTTTGTTGGTTTGTTGGTTTGTTGGTTTTTTGGTTTGTTGGCTTGTTATTTTGTTGGTTTGTTGGTTTGTTGGTTTGTTGGTTTGTTGATTTGTTGGTTCGTTGGTTTGTTCGTTTGTTCGTTTGTTCGTTTGTTGGTTTGTTGTTTTGTTGGTTTGTTGGTTTGTTCGTTTGTTTATTTGTTGGTTTGTTGGTTTGTTGGTTTGTTGGCTTGTTGGTTTGTTCGTTTTTTGTTTTGTTGGCTTGTTGGTTTGTTTGCTTGTTGGCTTGTTGGTTTGTTGGTTTGTTGGTTTGTTGGTTTGTTGGTTTGTTGGTTTGTTGGTTTGTTGGTTTGTTGGTTTGTTGGTTTGTTGGTTTGTTCGTTTATTGGCTTGTTGGTTTGTTGGCTTGTTGGCTTGTTGGTTTGTTGGTTTGTTGGTTTGTTGGTTTGTTGGTTTTTCAGTTTGTTCGTTTGTTGGCTTGTTGGTTTGTTGGCTTGTTGGCTTGTTGGTTTGTTGGTTTGTTGGTTTGTTGGTTTGTTGGTTTGTTGGTTTTTTGGTTTGTTGGTTTGTTGGTTTGTTGGATTGTTGGTTTGTTGGTTTGTTGGTTTGTTGGTTTGTTGGTTTGTTGGTTTGTTCGTTTGTTGGTTTGTTGGTTTGTTGGTTTGTTGGCTTGTTGGTTTTTTGGTTTGTCGGCTTTTTGGCCTGTTGGTTTGTTGGTTTGTTGGTTCGTTTGTTGGTTTGTTTGTTTGTTGGCTTGTTGGTTTGTTGGTTTGTTCGTTTGTTGGTTTGTTGGTTTGTTGGTTTGTTGGTTTGTTGGTTTGTTGGTTTGTTGGTTTGTTTATTTGTTGGTTTGTTCGTTTGTTGGTTTGTTGGTTTGTTGATTTGTTGGCTTGTTGGCTTGTTGGTTTGTTGGTTCGTTGGTTTGTTGGTTTGTTGGTTCGTTTGTTGGTTTGTTTGTTTGTTGGCTTGTTGGTTTGTTGGTTTGTTCGTTTGTTGGTTTGTTGGTTTGTTCGTTTGTTGGTTTGTTGGTTTGTTGGTTTGTTGGTTTTTTGGTTTGTTGGTTTGTTGGTTTGTTGGCTTGTTGGTTTGTTGGATTGCTGGTTTGTTGGTTTGTTGGTTTGTTGGTTTGTTGGTTTGTTCGTTTGTTGGATTGTTCGTTTGTTGGTTTGTTGGTTTGTTGGTTTGTAGGCTTGTTGGTTTTTTGGTTTGTTGGCTTGTTGGCTTGTTGGTTTGTTCGTTTGTTGGTTTGTTGGCTTGTTGGCTTGTTGGCTTGTTGGTTTGTTGGTTTGTTGGTTTGTTGGTTTGTTGGTTTGTTGGCTTGTTGGTTTGTTGGTTTGTTGGTTTGTTGGTTTGTTGGTTTGTTCGTTTGTTGGTTTGTTGGTTTGTTGGTTTGTTGGTTTGTTGGTTTTTTGGTTTGTTGGCTTGTTATTTTGTTGGTTTGTTGGTTTGTTGGTTTGTTGATTTGTTGGTTTGTTGGTTTGTTCGTTTGTTGGTTTGTTCGTTTGTTGGTTTGTTGGTTTATTGGTTTGTTGGTTTGTTCGTTTGTTTATTTGTTGGTTTGTTGGTTTGTTGGTTTGTTGGCTTGTTGGTTTGTTCGTTTTTTGGTTTGTTGGCTTGTTGGTTTGTTGGCTTGTTGGCTGGTTGGTTTGTTGGTTTGTTGGTTTGTTGGTTTGTTGGTTTGTTGGTTTGTTGGTTTGTTGGTTTGTTGGTTTGTTGGTTTGTTAATTTGTTGGTTTGTTGGTTTGTTGGTTTGTTGGTTTGTTGGTTTGTTGGTTTGTTGGTTTGTTGGTTTGTTGGTTTGTTGGTTTGTTGGTTTGTTGGTTTGTTGGTTTGTTGGTTTGTTGGTTTGTTGGTTTGTTGGTTTGTTGGTTTGTTGGTTTGTAGGTTTATTTGTTTGTTGGTTTATTGGTTTGTTGGTTTGTTCGTTTGTTGGTTTGTTGGTTTGTTGGTTTGTTGGTTTGTTGGTTTGTTGGTTTGTTGGTTTGTTGGCTTGTTGGCTTGTTGGTTTGTTGGCTTGTTGGCTTGTGGGCTTGTTGGTTTGTTTGTTTGTTCGTTTGTTGGCTTGTTGGTTTGTTGGCTTGTTGGCTTGTTGGTTTGTTGGTTTGTTGGTTTGTTGGTTTGTTGGTGTTTTGGTTTGTTCGTTTGTTGGCTTGTTGGTTTGTTGGCTTGTTGGCTTGTTGGTTTGTTGGTTTGTTGGTTTGTTGGTTTGTTGGTTTGTTGGTTTGTTGGTTTGTTGGTTTGTTGGTTTGTTGGTTTGTTGGTTTGTTGGTTTGTTGGTTTGTTGGTATGTTGGTTTGTTGGTTTGTTGGTTTGTTGGTTTGTTGGTTTGTTCGTTTGTTGGTTTGTTGGTTTGTTGGTTTGTTAGTTTTTGGTTTGTTCGTTTGTTGGTTTGTTCGGTTGTTGGTTTGTTGGTTTGTTGGTTTGTTGGCTTGTTGGTTTTTTGGTTTGTTGGCTTGTTGGCTTGTTGGTTTGTTCGTTTGTTGGTTTGTTGGCTTGTTGGTGTATTGGTTTTTTGGTTTGTTGGCTTGTTGGTTTGTTGGTTTGTTGGTTTGTTGGTTTGTTGGTTTGTTGGTTGGTTCGTTTGTTGGTGTGTTCGTTTGTTGGTTTGTTGGTTTTTTGGTTTGCCGGTTTGTTGGTTTGTTGGCTTATTGGCTTGTTGGTTTGTTGGTTTGTTGGTTTGTTGGTTTGTTGGTTTGTCGGTTTGTTGGTTTGTTGGTTTGATGGTTTGTTGGTTTGTTGGTTTGTTGGTTTGTTGGTTTGTTGGATTGTTGGTTTTTTGGTTTGTTGGTTTGTTGGTTTGTTGGTTTGTTGTTTTGTTGGTTTGTTGGTTTGTTGGTTTGTTGGTTTGTTTGTTTGTTGGTTTGTTCGTTTGATGGCTTGTTGGCTTGTGGTTTGTTGGTTTGTTGGCTTGTTGGTTTGTTGGTTTGTTGGTTTGTTGGTTTGTTGGTTTGTTGGTTTGTTGGTTTGTTGGTTTGTTGGTTTGTTGGTTTGTTGGTTTGTTGGTTTGTTGGTTTGTTGGTTTGTTGGTTTGTTGGTTTGTTGGTTTGTTGGATTGTTGGTTTGTTGGTTTGTTGGTTTGTTGGTTTGTTGGTTTGTTGGTTTGTTGGTTTGTAGGTTTATTTGTTTGTTGGTTTATTGGTTTGTTCGTTTGTTGGTTTGTTGGTTTGTTGGTTTGTTGGTTTGTTGGTTTGTTGGCTTGTTGGTTTGTTGGCTTGTTGGCTTGTGGGCTTGTTGGTTTGTTAGTTTGTTTGTTTGTCGGTTTGTTGGTTTGTTCGATTGTTGGCTTGTTGGTTTGTTGGCTTGTTGACTTGTTGGTTTGTTGGTTTGTTGGTTTGTTTGTTTGTTTGTTTGTTCGTTTGTTTGTTTGTTCGTTTGTTGGTTTGTTGGTTTGTTGGTTTGTTGGTTTGTTGGTTTGTTGGTTTGTTAGTTTGTTGGTTTGTTGGTTTGTTGGTTCGTTTGTTGGTTTGTTTGTTTGTTGGCTTGTTGGTTTGTTGGTTTGTTCGTTTGTTGGTTTGTTGGTTTGTTGGTTTGTTGGTTTGTTGGTTTGTTGGTTTGTTTATTTGTTGGTTTGTTCGTTTGTTGGTTTGTTGGTTTGTTGATTTGTTGGCTTTTTGGCTTGTTGGTTTGTTGGTTCGTTGGTTTGTTGGTTTGTTGGTTCGTTTGTTGGTTTGTTTGTTTGTTGGCTTGTTGGTTTGTTGGTTTGTTCGTTTGTTGGTTTGTTGGTTTGTTCGTTTGTTGGTTTGTTGGTTTGTTGGTTTGTTGGTTTTTTGGTTTGTTGGTTTGTTGGTTTGTTGGCTTGTTGGTTTGTCGGCTTGCCGGTTTGTTGGTTTGTTGGTTTGTTGGTTTGTTCGTTTGTTGGTTTGTTCGTTTGTTGGTTTGTTGGTTTGTTGGCTTGTTGGTTTTTTGGTTTGTTGGCTTGTTGGCTTGTTGGTTTGTTCGTTTGTTGGTTTGTTGGCTTGTTCGCTTGTTGGTTTGTTGGTTTGTTGGTTTGTTGGTTTGTTGGTTTGTTGGTTTGTTGGTTTGTTGGTTTGTTGGTTTGTTGGTTTGTTGGTTTTTTGGTTTGTTGGTTTGTTTGTTTGTTTGTTTGTTCGTTTGTTCGTTTGTTGGTTTGTTGGTTTGTTGGTTTGTTGGTTTGTTGGTTTGTTGGTTTGTTGGTTTGTTGGTTTGTTAGTTTGTTGGTTTGTTGGTTTGTTGGTTCGTTTGTTGGTTTGTTTGTTTGTTGGCTTGTTGGTTTGTTGGTTTGTTCGTTTGTTGGTTTGTTGGTTTGTTGGTTTGTTGGTTTGTTGGTTTGTTGGTTTGTTGGTTTGTTTATTTGTTGGTTTGTTCGTTTGTTGGTTTGTTGGTTTGTTGATTTGTTGGCTTTTTGGCTTGTTGGTTTGTTGGTTCGTTGGTTTGTTGGTTTGTTGGTTCGTTTGTTGGTTTGTTTGTTTGTTGGCTTGTTGGTTTGTTGGTTTGTTCGTTTGTTGGTTTGTTGGTTTGTTCGTTTGTTGGTTTGTTGGTTTGTTGGTTTGTTGGTTTTTTGGTTTGTTGGTTTGTTGGTTTGTTGGCTTGTTGGTTTGTTGGCTTGCCGGTTTGTTGGTTTGTTGGTTTGTTGGTTTGTTGGTTTGTTCGTTTGTTGGTTTGTTCGTTTGTTGGTTTGTTGGTTTGTTGGTTTGTTGGCTTGTTGGTTTTTTGGTTTGTTGGCTTGTTGGCTTGTTGGTTTGTTCGTTTGTTGGTTTGTTGGCTTGTTGGCTTGTTGGTTTGTTAATTTGTTGGTTTGTTGGTTTGTTGGTTTGTTGGTTTGTTGGTTTGTTGGTTTGTTGGTTTGTTGGTTTGTTGGTTTGTTGGTTTGTTGGTTTGTTGGTTTGTTGGTTTGTTGGTTTGTTGGTTTGTTGGTTTGTTTGTTTGTTGGTTTGTTGGTTTGTTGGTTTGTTGGTTTGTTGGTTTTTTGGTTTGTTGGCTTGTTATTTTGTTGGTTTGTTGGTTTGTTGGTTTGTTGGTTTGTTGATTTGTTGGTTTGTTGGTTTGTTCGTTTGTTGGTTTGTTCGTTTGTTGGTTTGTTGGTTTGTTGGTTTGTTGGTTTGTTCGTTTGTTTATTTGTTGGTTTGTTGGTTTGTTGGTTTGTTGGCTTGTTGGTTTGTTCGTTTTTTGTTTTGTTGGCTTGTTGGTTTGTTTGCTTGTTGGCTTGTTGGTTTGTTGGTTTGTTGGTTTGTTGGTTTGTTGGTTTGTTGGTTTGTTGGTTTGTTGGTTTGTTGGTTTGTTGGTTTGTTGGTTTGTTGGTTTGTTGGTTTGTTCGTTTGTTGGCTTGTTGGTTTGTTGGCTTGTTGGCTTGTTGGTTTGTTGGTTTGTTGGTTTGTTGGTTTGTTGGTTTTTCGGTTTGTTCGTTTGTTGGCTTGTTGGTTTGTTGGCTTGTTGGCTTGTTGGTTTGTTGGTTTGTTGGTTTGTTGGTTTGTTGGTTTGTTGGTTTTTTGGTTTGTTGGTTTGTTGGTTTGTTGGTTTGTTGGTTTGTTGGTTTGTTGGTTTGTTGGTTTGTTCGTTTGTTGGTTTGTTGGTTTGTTGGTTTGTTGGCTTGTTGGTTTTTTGGTTTGTCGGCTTTTTGGCCTGTTGGTTTGTTGGTTTGTTGGTTCGTTTGTTGGTTTGTTTGTTTGTTGGCTTGTTGGTTTGTTGGTTTGTTCGTTTGTTGGTTTGTTGGTTTGTTGGTTTGTTAGTTTGTTGGTTTGTTGGTTTGTTGGTTTGTTTATTTGTTGGTTTGTTCGTTTGTTGGTTTGTTGGTTTGTTGATTTGTTGGCTTGTTGGCTTGTTGGTTTGTTGGTTCGTTGGTTTGTTGGTTTGTTGGTTCGTTTGTTGGTTTGTTTGTTTGTTGGCTTGTTGGTTTGTTGGTTTGTTCGTTTGTTGGTTTGTTGGTTTGTTCGTTTGTTGGTTTGTTGGTTTGTTGGTTTGTTGGTTTTTTGGTTTGCTGGTTTGTTGGTTTGTTGGCTTGTTGGTTTGTTGGATTGCTGGTTTGTTGGTTTGTTGGTTTGTTGGTTTGTTGGTTTGTTCGTTTGTTGGATTGTTCGTTTGTTGGTTTGTTGGTTTGTTGGTTTGTTGGTTTGTTGGTTTTTTGGTTTGTTGGCTTGTTGGCTTGTTGGTTTGTTCGTTTGTTGGTTTGTTGGCTTGTTGGCTTGTTGGCTTGTTGGTTTGTTGGTTTGTTGGTTTGTTGGTTTGTTGGTTTGTTGGTTTGTTGGTTTGTTGGTTTGTTGGTTTGTTGGTTTGTTGGTTTGTTGGTTTGTTCGTTTGTTGGTTTGTTGGTTTGTTGGTTTGTTGGTTTGTTGGTTTTTTGGTTTGTTGGCTTGTTATTTTGTTGGTTTGTTGGTTTGTTGGTTTGTTGATTTGTTGGTTTGTTGGTTTGTTCGTTTGTTGGTTTGTTCGTTTGTTGGTTTGTTGGTTTATTGGTTTGTTGGTTTGTTCGTTTGTTTATTTGTTGGTTTGTTGGTTTGTTGGTTTGTTGGCTTGTTGGTTTGTTCGTTTTTTGGTTTGTTGGCTTGTTGGTTTGTTGGCTTGTTGGCTTGTTGGTTTGTTGGTTTGTTGGTTTGTTGGTTTGTTGGTTTGTTGGTTTGTTGGTTTGTTGGTTTGTTGGTTTGTTGGTTTGTTGGTTTGTTAATTTGTTGGTTTGTTGGTTTGTTGGTTTGTTGGTTTGTTGGTTTGTTGGTTTGTTGGTTTGTTGGTTTGTTGGTTTGTTGGTTTGTTGGTTTGTTGGTTTGTTGGTTTGTTGGTTTGTTGGTTTGTTGGTTTGTTGGTTTGTTGGTTTGTAGGTTTATTTGTTTGTTGGTTTATTGGTTTGTTGGTTTGTTCGTTTGTTGGTTTGTTGGTTTGTTGGTTTGTTGGTTTGTTGGTTTGTTGGTTTGTTGGTTTGTTGGTTTGTTGGCTTGTTGGCTTGTTGGTTTGTTGGCTTGTTGGCTTGTGGGCTTGTTGGTTTGTTGGTTTGTTCGTTTGTTGGCTTGTTGGTTTGTTGGCTTGTTGGCTTGTTGGTTTGTTGGTTTGTTGGTTTGTTGGTTTGTTGGTGTTTTGGTTTGTTCGTTTGTTGGCTTGTTGGTTTGTTGGCTTGTTGGCTTGTTGGTTTGTTGGTTTGTTGGTTTGTTGGTTTGTTGGTTTGTTGGTTTGTTGGTTTGTTGGTTTGTTGGTTTGTTGGTTTGTTGGTTTGTTGGTTTGTTGGTTTGTTGGTTTGTTGGTATGTTGGTTTGTTGGTTTGTTGGTTTGTTGGTTTGTTCGTTTGTTGGTTTGTTGGTTTGTTGGTTTGTTGGTTTGTTAGTTTGTTGGTTTGTTCGTTTGTTGGTTTGTTCGGTTGTTGGTTTGTTGGTTTGTTGGTTTGTTGGCTTGTTGGTTTTTTGGTTTGTTGGCTTGTTGGCTTGTTGGTTTGTTCGTTTGTTGGTTTGTTGGCTTGTTGGTGTATTGGTTTTTTGGTTTGTTGGCTTGTTGGTTTGTTGGTTTGTTGGTTTGTTGGTTTGTTGGTTTGTTGGTTGGTTCGTTTGTTGGTGTGTTCGTTTGTTGGTTTGTTGGTTTTTTGGTTTGCCGGTTTGTTGGTTTGTTGGCTTATTGGCTTGTTGGTTTGTTGGTTTGTTGGTTTGTTGGTTTGTTGGTTTGTCGGTTTGTTGGTTTGTTGGTTTGATGGTTTGTTGGTTTGTTGGTTTGTTGGTTTGTTGGTTTGTTGGATTGTTGGTTTTTTGGTTTGTTGGTTTGTTGGTTTGTTGGTTTATTGTTTTGTTGGTTTGTTGGTTTGTTGGTTTGTTGGTTTGTTTGTTTGTTGGTTTGTTCGTTTGATGGCTTGTTGGCTTGTGGTTTGTTGGTTTGTTGGCTTGTTGGTTTGTTGGTTTGTTGGTTTGTTGGTTTGTTGGTTTGTTGGTTTGTTGGTTTGTTGGTTTGTTGGTTTGTTGGTTTGTTGGTTTGTTGGTTTGTTGGTTTGTTGGTTTGTTGGTTTGTTGGTTTGTTGGTTTGTTGGATTGTTGGTTTGTTGGTTTGTTGGTTTGTTGGTTTGTTGGTTTGTTGGTTTGTAGGTTTATTTGTTTGTTGGTTTATTGGTTTGTTCGTTTGTTGGTTTGTTGGTTTGTTGGTTTGTTGGTTTGTTGGTTTGTTGGTTTGTTGGCTTGTTGGTTTGTTGGCTTGTTGGCTTGTGGGCTTGTTGGTTTGTTAGTTTGTTTGTTTGTCGGTTTGTTGGTTTGTTCGATTGTTGGCTTGTTGGTTTGTTGGCTTGTTGACTTGTTGGTTTGTTGGTTTGTTGGTTTGTTTGTTTGTTTGTTTGTTCGTTTGTTTGTTTGTTCGTTTGTTGGTTTGTTGGTTTGTTGGTTTGTTGGTTTGTTGGTTTGTTGGTTTGTTAGTTTGTTGGTTTGTTGGTTTGTTGGTTCGTTTGTTGGTTTGTTTGTTTGTTGGCTTGTTGGTTTGTTGGTTTGTTCGTTTGTTGGTTTGTTGGTTTGTTGGTTTGTTGGTTTGTTGGTTTGTTGGTTTGTTGGTTTGTTGGTTTGTTTATTTGTTGGTTTGTTCGTTTGTTGGTTTGTTGGTTTGTTGATTTGTTGGCTTTTTGGCTTGTTGGTTTGTTGGTTCGTTGGTTTGTTGGTTTGTTGGTTCGTTTGTTGGTTTGTTTGTTTGTTGGCTTGTTGGTTTGTTGGTTTGTTCGTTTGTTGGTTTGTTGGTTTGTTCGTTTGTTGGTTTGTTGGTTTGTTGGTTTGTTGGTTTTTTGGTTTGTTGGTTTGTTGGTTTGTTGGCTTGTTGGTTTGTCGGCTTGCCGGTTTGTTGGTTTGTTGGTTTGTTGGTTTGTTCGTTTGTTGGTTTGTTCGTTTGTTGGTTTGTTGGTTTGTTGGCTTGTTGGTTTTTTGGTTTGTTGGCTTGTTGGCTTGTTGGTTTGTTCGTTTGTTGGTTTGTTGGCTTGTTCGCTTGTTGGTTTGTTGGTTTGTTGGTTTGTTGGTTTGTTGGTTTGTTGGTTTGTTGGTTTGTTGGTTTGTTGGTTTGTTGGTTTGTTGGTTTGTTGGTTTGTTTGTTTGTTGGTTTGTTGGTTTGTTGGTTTGTTGGTTTGTTGGTTTTTTGGTTTGTTGGCTTGTTATTTTGTTGGTTTGTTGGTTTGTTGGTTTGTTGGTTTGTTGGTTTGTTGATTTGTTGGTTTGTTGGTTTGTTCGTTTGTTGGTTTGTTCGTTTGTTGGTTTGTTGATTTGTTGGTTTGTTGGTTTGTTCGTTTGTTTATTTGTTGGTTTGTTGGTTTGTTGGTTTGTTGGTTTGTTGGCTTGTTGGTTTGTTCGTTTTTTGTTTTGTTGGCTTGTTGGTTTGTTGGCTTGTTGGCTTGTTGGTTTGTTGGTTTGTTGGTTTGTTGGTTTGTTGGTTTGTTGGTTTGTTGGTTTGTTGGTTTGTTGGTTTGTTGGTTTGTTGGTTTGTTGGTTTGTTGGTTTGTTGGTTTGTTGGTTTGTTGGTTTGTTGGTTTGTTCATTTGTTGGATTGTTCGTTTGTTGGTTTGTTGGTTTGTTGGTTTGTTGGTTTGTTGGTTTTTTGGTTTGTTGGCTTGTTGGCTTGTTGGTTTGTTCGTTTGTTGGTTTGTTGGCTTGTTGGCTTGTTGGCTTGTTGGTTTGTTGGTTTGTTGGTTTGTTGGTTTGTTGGTTTGTTGGTTTGTTGGTTTGTTGGTTTGTTGGTTTGTTGGTTTGTTGGTTTGTTGGTTTGTTCGTTTGTTGGTTTGTTGGTTTGTTGGTTTGTTGGTTTGTTGGTTTTTTGGTTTGTTGGCTTGTTATTTTGTTGGTTTGTTGGTTTGTTGGTTTGTTGATTTGTTGGTTTGTTGGTTTGTTCGTTTGTTGGTTTGTTCGTTTGTTGGTTTGTTGGTTTATTGGTTTGTTGGTTTGTTCGTTTGTTTATTTGTTGGTTTGTTGGTTTGTTGGTTTGTTGGCTTGTTGGTTTGTTCGTTTTTTGGTTTGTTGGCTTGTTGGTTTGTTGGCTTGTTGGCTTGTTGGTTTGTTGGTTTGTTGGTTTGTTGGTTTGTTGGTTTGTTGGTTTGTTGGTTTGTTGGTTTGTTGGTTTGTTGGTTTGTTGGTTTGTTAATTTGTTGGTTTGTTGGTTTGTTGGTTTGTTGGTTTGTTGGTTTGTTGGTTTGTTGGTTTGTTGGTTTGTTGGTTTGTTGGTTTGTTGGTTTGTTGGTTTGTTGGTTTGTTGGTTTGTTGGTTTGTTGGTTTGTTGGTTTGTTGGTTTGTAGGTTTATTTGTTTGTTGGTTTATTGGTTTGTTGGTTTGTTCGTTTGTTGGTTTGTTGGTTTGTTGGTTTGTTGGTTTGTTGGTTTGTTGGTTTGTTGGTTTGTTGGTTTGTTGGCTTGTTGGCTTGTTGGTTTGTTGGCTTGTTGGCTTGTGGGCTTGTTGGTTTGTTGGTTTGTTCGTTTGTTGGCTTGTTGGTTTGTTGGCTTGTTGGCTTGTTGGTTTGTTGGTTTGTTGGTTTGTTGGTTTGTTGGTGTTTTGGTTTGTTCGTTTGTTGGCTTGTTGGTTTGTTGGCTTGTTGGCTTGTTGGTTTGTTGGTTTGTTGGTTTGTTGGTTTGTTGGTTTGTTGGTTTGTTGGTTTGTTGGTTTGTTGGTTTGTTGGTTTGTTGGTTTGTTGGTTTGTTGGTTTGTTGGTTTGTTGGTTTGTTGGTATGTTGGTTTGTTGGTTTGTTGGTTTGTTGGTTTGTTCGTTTGTTGGTTTGTTGGTTTGTTGGTTTGTTGGTTTGTTAGTTTGTTGGTTTGTTCGTTTGTTGGTTTGTTCGGTTGTTGGTTTGTTGGTTTGTTGGTTTGTTGGCTTGTTGGTTTTTTGGTTTGTTGGCTTGTTGGCTTGTTGGTTTGTTCGTTTGTTGGTTTGTTGGCTTGTTGGTGTATTGGTTTTTTGGTTTGTTGGCTTGTTGGTTTGTTGGTTTGTTGGTTTGTTGGTTTGTTGGTTTGTTGGTTGGTTCGTTTGTTGGTGTGTTCGTTTGTTGGTTTGTTGGTTTTTTGGTTTGCCGGTTTGTTGGTTTGTTGGCTTATTGGCTTGTTGGTTTGTTGGTTTGTTGGTTTGTTGGTTTGTTGGTTTGTCGGTTTGTTGGTTTGTTGGTTTGATGGTTTGTTGGTTTGTTGGTTTGTTGGTTTGTTGGTTTGTTGGATTGTTGGTTTTTTGGTTTGTTGGTTTGTTGGTTTGTTGGTTTATTGTTTTGTTGGTTTGTTGGTTTGTTGGTTTGTTGGTTTGTTTGTTTGTTGGTTTGTTCGTTTGATGGCTTGTTGGCTTGTGGTTTGTTGGTTTGTTGGCTTGTTGGTTTGTTGGTTTGTTGGTTTGTTGGTTTGTTGGTTTGTTGGTTTGTTGGTTTGTTGGTTTGTTGGTTTGTTGGTTTGTTGGTTTGTTGGTTTGTTGGTTTGTTGGTTTGTTGGTTTGTTGGTTTGTTGGTTTGTTGGTTTGTTGGATTGTTGGTTTGTTGGTTTGTTGGTTTGTTGGTTTGTTGGTTTGTTGGTTTGTAGGTTTATTTGTTTGTTGGTTTATTGGTTTGTTCGTTTGTTGGTTTGTTGGTTTGTTGGTTTGTTGGTTTGTTGGTTTGTTGGTTTGTTGGCTTGTTGGTTTGTTGGCTTGTTGGCTTGTGGGCTTGTTGGTTTGTTAGTTTGTTTGTTTGTCGGTTTGTTGGTTTGTTCGATTGTTGGCTTGTTGGTTTGTTGGCTTGTTGACTTGTTGGTTTGTTGGTTTGTTGGTTTGTTTGTTTGTTTGTTTGTTCGTTTGTTTGTTTGTTCGTTTGTTGGTTTGTTGGTTTGTTGGTTTGTTGGTTTGTTGGTTTGTTGGTTTGTTAGTTTGTTGGTTTGTTGGTTTGTTGGTTCGTTTGTTGGTTTGTTTGTTTGTTGGCTTGTTGGTTTGTTGGTTTGTTCGTTTGTTGGTTTGTTGGTTTGTTGGTTTGTTGGTTTGTTGGTTTGTTGGTTTGTTGGTTTGTTGGTTTGTTTATTTGTTGGTTTGTTCGTTTGTTGGTTTGTTGGTTTGTTGATTTGTTGGCTTTTTGGCTTGTTGGTTTGTTGGTTCGTTGGTTTGTTGGTTTGTTGGTTCGTTTGTTGGTTTGTTTGTTTGTTGGCTTGTTGGTTTGTTGGTTTGTTCGTTTGTTGGTTTGTTGGTTTGTTCGTTTGTTGGTTTGTTGGTTTGTTGGTTTGTTGGTTTTTTGGTTTGTTGGTTTGTTGGTTTGTTGGCTTGTTGGTTTGTCGGCTTGCCGGTTTGTTGGTTTGTTGGTTTGTTGGTTTGTTGGTTTGTTGGTTTGTTCGTTTGTTGGTTTGTTCGTTTGTTGGTTTGTTGGTTTGTTGGCTTGTTGGTTTTTTGGTTTGTTGGCTTGTTGGCTTGTTGGTTTGTTCGTTTGTTGGTTTGTTGGCTTGTTCGCTTGTTGGTTTGTTGGTTTGTTGGTTTGTTGGTTTGTTGGTTTGTTGGTTTGTTGGTTTGTTGGTTTGTTGGTTTGTTGGTTTGTTGGTTTGTTGGTTTGTTGGTTTGTTTGTTTGTTGGTTTGTTGGTTTATTGGTTTGTTGGTTTGTTGGTTTTTTGGTTTGTTGGCTTGTTATTTTGTTGGTTTGTTGGTTTGTTGGTTTGTTGGTTTGTTGGTTTGTTGATTTGTTGGTTTGTTGGTTTGTTCGTTTGTTGGTTTGTTCGTTTGTTGGTTTGTTGATTTGTTGGTTTGTTGGTTTGTTCGTTTGTTTATTTGTTGGTTTGTTGGTTTGTTGGTTTGTTGGTTTGTTGGCTTGTTGGTTTGTTCGTTTTTTGTTTTGTTGGCTTGTTGGTTTGTTGGCTTGTTGGCTTGTTGGTTTGTTGGTTTGTTGGTTTGTTGGTTTGTTGGTTTGTTGGTTTGTTGGTTTGTTGGTTTGTTGGTTTGTTGGTTTGTTGGTTTGTTGGTTTGTTGGTTTGTTGGTTTGTTGGTTTGTTGGTTTGTTGGTTTGTTGGTTTGTTGGTTTGTTGGTTTGTTGGTTTGTTGGTTTGTTGGTTTGTAGGTTTATTTGTTTGTTGGTTTATTGGTTTGTTGGTTTGTTCGTTTGTTGGTTTGTTGGTTTGTTGATTTGTTGGTTTGTGGGTTTGTTGGTTTGTTGGCTTGTTGGTTTGTTGGCTTGTTGGCTTGTGGGCTTGTTGGTTTGTTGGTTTGTTCGTTTGTTGGCTTGTTGGTTTGTTGGCTTGTTGGCTTGTTGGTTTGTTGGTTTGTTGGTTTGTTGGTTTTTTGGTTTGTTCGTTTGTTGGATTGTTGGTTTGTTGGCTTGTTGGCTTGTTGGTTTGTTGGTTTGTTGGTTTGTTGGTTTGTTGGTTTGTTGGTTTGTTGGTTTTTTGGTTTGTTGGTTTGTTTAATTGTTGGTTTGTTGGTTTGTTGGTTTGTTGGTTTATTGGTTTGTTGGTTTGTTGGTTTGTTCGTTTGTTGGTTTGTTGGTTTGTTGGCTTGTTGGTTTTTTGGTTTGTTGGCTTTTTGGCCTGTTGGTTTGTTGGTTTGTTGGCTTGTTGGCTTATTGGTTTGTTGGTTTGTTGGTTTGTTGGTTACTTGATTTGTTCGTTTGTTGGTTTGTTGGTTTGTTGGTGTATTGGTTTTTTGGTTTGTTGGCTTGTTGGTTTGTTGGTTTGTTGGTTTGTTGGTTTGTTGGTTTGTTGGTTTGTTGGTTGGTTCGTTTGTTGGTGTGTTCGTTTATTGGTTTGTTGGTTTTTTGGTTTGCCGGTTTGTTGGTTTGTTGGTTTGTTGGTTTGTTGGTTTGTTGATTTGCTGGTTTGTTGGTTTGTTGGTTTGTTGGTTTGTTGGTTTGTTGGTTTGTTGGTTTGTTGGTTTGTTTGTTTGTTGGTTTGTTGGATTGTTGGTTTGTCGGTTTGTTGGTTTGTTGGTTTGTTGGTTTGTTGGTTTGTTGGTTTGTTGGTTTGTTGGTTTGTTGGTTTGTTGGTTTGTTGGTTTGTTGGTTTGTTTGTTTGTTGGTTTGTTCGTTTGATGGCTTGTTGCCTTGTGGTTTGTTGGTTTGTTGGCTTGTTGGTTTGTTGGTTTGTTGGTTTGTTGGTTTGTTGGTTTATTGGTTTATTGGTTTGTTGGTTTTTTGGTTTGTTGGCTTGTCGGTTTGTTGGTTTGTTGGCTTGTTGGTTAATTGGTTTGTTGGTTTGTTGGTTTGTTGGCTTGTTGGCTTGTTGGCTTGTTGGTTTGTTGGTTTGTTGGTTTGTTGGTTTGTTGGTTTGTTGGTGTGTTGGCTTGTTGGCTTGTTGGATTGTTGGTTTGTTGGTTTGTTGGTTTGTTGGCTTGTTGGTTTGTTGGTTTGTTGGTTTGTTAGTTTGTTAGTTTCTTGGTTTGTTGGTTTGTTGGTTTGTTGGTTTGTTGGTTTGTTGGTTTGTTGGTTAGTTGGTTTGTTGGTTTGTTGGTTTATTTGTTTGTTGGTTTGTTGGTTTGTTGGTTTGTTCGTTTGTTAGCTTGTTGGTTTGTTGGTTTGTTGGCTTGTTGGTTTGTTGGTTTGTTGCTTTGTAGGTTTGTTGGTTTGTTGGTTTGTTGGCTTGTTGGTTTGTTGATTTGTTGGTTTGTTGATTTTAGTTGGTTTGTTGGTTTGTTAGTTTGTTGGCTTGTTGGCATGTTGGTTTGTTGGTTTGTTGGCTTGTTGGTTTGTTGGTTTGTTGGTTTGTTGGTTTGTTGGTTTGTTGGTTTGTTGGTTTGTTGGTTTGTTGGTTTGTTGGTTTGTTGGTTTGTTGGTTTGTTGGTTTTTTGGTTTGTTGGCTTGTTGGTATTGTTGGCTTGTTGGCTTGTTGGTTTGTTGGTTTGTTGGTTTGTTGGTTTGTTGGTTTGTTGGTTTGTTGGTTTGTTGGTTTGTTGGTTTGTTGGTTTGTTGGTTTGTTGGTTTGTTGGTTTGTTGGTTTGTTGGTTTGTTGGTTTGTTGGCTTGTTGGTTTGTTTGTTTGTAGGTTTATTTGTTTGTTGGTTTATTGGTTTGTTGGTTTGTTCGTTTGTTGGTTTGTTGGTTTGTTGGTTTGTTGGTTTGTTGGTTTGTTGGTTTGTTGGCTTGTTGGTTTGTTGGCTTGTTGGGTTGTTGGCTTGTTGGTTTGTTGGTTTGTTGGTTTGTTCGTTTGTTGGCTTGTTGGTTTGTTGGCTTGTTGGCTTGTTGGTTCGTTGATTTGTTGGTTTGTTGGTTTGTTGGTTTGTTGGTTTTTTGGTTTGTTGGTTTGTTGGTTTGTTGGTTTGTTGGTTTGTTAATTTGTTGGTTTGTTCGTTTGTTGGTTTGTTGGTTTGTTGGTTTGTTGGCTTGTTGGTTTTTTGGTTTGTTGGCTTTTTGGCTTGTTGGTTTGTTGGTTTGTTGGTTTGTTGGCTTGTTGGCTTGTTGGCTTGTTGGCTTGTTGGTTTGTTGGTTTGTTGGTTTATTGGTTAGTTGATTTGTTGGCTTGTTGGCTTGTTGGTTTTTTGGTTTGTTGGTTTGTTGGTTTGTTTCTTTGTTGGTTCGTTTGTTGGATTGTTTGTTTGTTGGCTTGTTGGTTTGTTGGTTTGTTCGTTTGTTGGTTTGTTGGTTTGTTGGTTTGTTGGTTTGTTGGTTTGTTGGTTTGTTGGTTTGTTGGTTTGTTGGTTTGTTGGTTTGTTGGTTTGTTGGTTTGTTGGTTTGTTGGTTTGTTGGCTTGTTGGTTTGTTGGTTTGTTCGTTTGTTGGCTTGTTGGTTTGTTGGCTTGTTGGCTTGTTGGTTCGTTGATTTGTTGGTTTGTTGGTTTGTTGGTTTGTTGGTTTTTGGTTTGTTGGTTTGTTGGTTTGTTGGTTTGTTAATTTGTTGGTTTGTTCGTTTGTTGGTTTGTTGGTTTGTTGGTTTGTTGGCTTGTTGGTTTTTTGGTTTGTTGGCTTTTTGGCTTGTTGGTTTGTTGGTTTGTTGGTTTGTTCGCTTGTTGGCTTGTTGGCTTGTTGGCTTGTTGGATTGTTGGTTTGTTGGTTTATTGGTTAGTTGATTTGTTGGCTTGTTGGCTTGTTGGTTTATTGGTTTGTTGGTTTGTTGGTTTGTTTCTTTGTTGGTTCGTTTGTTGGATTGTTTGTTTGTTGGCTTGTTGGTTTGTTAGTTTGTTCGTTTGTTGGTTTGTTGGTTTGTTGGTTTGTTGGTTTGTTGGTTTGTTGGTTTGTTGGTTTGTTGGTTTGTTGGTTTGTTGGTTTGTTGGTTTGTTGGTTTCTTGGTTTGTTGGTTTGTTGGTTTGTTGGTTTGTTGGTTTGTTGGCTTGTTGGTATGTTGGTTTGTTGGTTTGTTTGTTTGTTCGTTTGTTGGCTTGTTGGTTTGTTGGCTTGTTGGCTTGTTGGCTTGTTGGCTTGTTGGTTTGTTGGTTTGTTGGTTTGCTGGTTTGTTGGTTTGTCGGTTTGTTGGTTTGTTGGTTTGTTGGTTTGTTGGTTTGTTGGTTTGTTGGTTTGTTGGTTTGTTGGTTTTTTGGTTTGTTTGTCTGTTGGTTTATTAGTTTGTTCGTTTGTTGGTTTGTTGGTTTTTTGTTTGTTGACTTGTTAGTTTTTGGTTTGTTCGTTTGTTGGTTTGTTGGTCTGTTGGTTTGTTGGTTTGTTCGTTTGTTGGTTTGTTGGCTTGTTGGTTTGTTGGTTTGTTGGTTTGCTGGTTTGTTGGTTTGTCGGTTTGTTGGTTTGTTGGTTTGTTGGTTTGTTGGTTTGTTGGTTTGTTGGTTTGTTGGTTTGTTGGTTTTTTGGTTTGTTTGTCTGTTGGTTTATTAGTTTGTTCATTTGTTGGTTTGTTGGTTTTTTGTTTGTTGACTTGTTAGTTTTTGGTTTGTTCGTTTGTTGGTTTGTTGGTCTGTTGGTTTGTTGGTTTGTTCGTTTGTTGGTTTGTTGGTTTGTTGGTTTGTTGGTTTGTTGGCTTGTTGGTTTGTTGGTTTTTTGGTTTGTTGGCTTGTTGGTTTGTTGGCTTGTTGGCTTGTTGGTTTGTTGGTTTGTTGGTTTGTTGGTTTGTTGGTTTGTTGGTTTTTTGGTTTTTTGGTTTGTTGGTTTGTTGGTTTGTTGGTTTGTTGGTTTGTTGGTTTGTAGGTTTATTTGTTTGTTGGTTTATTGGTTTGTTGGTTTGTTCGTTTGTTGGTTTGTTGGTTTGTTGGTTTGTTGATTTGTTGGCTTGTTGGTTTGTTGGTTTGTTGGCTTGTTGGTTTGTTGGCTTGTTGGCTTGTTGGCTTGTTGGTTTGTTGGTTTGTTGGTTTGTTGGTTTGTTGGCTTGTTAGTTTGTTGGCTTATTGGCTTGTTGGTTTGTTGGTTTGTTGGTTTGTTGGTTTTTTGGTTTGTTGGCTTGTTGGTATTGTTGGCTTGTTGGCTTGTTGGTTTGTTGGTTTGTTGGTTTGTTGGTTTGTTGGTTTGTTGGTTTGTTGGTTTGTTGGTTTGTTGGTTTGTTGGTTTGTTGGTTTGTTGGTTTGTTGGCTTGTTGGTTTGTTTGTTTGTAGGTTTATTTGTTTGTTGGTTTATTGGTTTGTTGGTTTGTTCGTTTGTTGGTTTGTTGGTTTGTTGGTTTGTTGGTTTGTTGGTTTGTTGGTTTGTTGGTTTGTTGGCTTGTTGGTTTGTTGGCTTGTTGGGTTGTTGGCTTGTTGGTTTGTTGGTTTGTTGGTTTGTTCGTTTGTTGGCTTGTTGGTTTGTTGGCTTGTTGGCTTGTTGGTTCGTTGATTTGTTGGTTTGTTGGTTTGTTGGTTTGTTGGTTTGTTGGTTTGTTGGTTTTTTGGTTTGTTGGCTTGTTGGTATTGTTGGCTTGTTGGCTTGTTGGTTTGTTGGTTTGTTGGTTTGTTGGTTTGTTGGTTTGTTGGTTTGTTGGTTTGTTGGTTTGTTGGTTTGTTGGTTTGTTGGTTTGTTGGTTTGTTGGCTTGTTGGTTTGTTTGTTTGTAGGTTTATTTGTTTGTTGGTTTATTGGTTTGTTGGTTTGTTCGTTTGTTGGTTTGTTGGTTTGTTGGTTTGTTGGTTTGTTGGTTTGTTGGTTTGTTGGCTTGTTGGTTTGTTGGCTTGTTGGGTTGTTGGCTTGTTGGTTTGTTGGTTTGTTGGTTTGTTCGTTTGTTGGCTTGTTGGTTTGTTGGCTTGTTGGCTTGTTGGTTCGTTGATTTGTTGGTTTGTTGGTTTGTTGGTTTGTTGGTTTTTTGGTTTGTTGGTTTGTTGGTTTGTTGGTTTGTTGGTTTGTTAATTTGTTGGTTTGTTCGTTTGTTGGTTTGTTGGTTTGTTGGTTTGTTGGTTTGTTGGCTTGTTGGTTTTTTGGTTTGTTGGCTTTTTGGCTTGTTGGTTTGTTGGTTTGTTGGTTTGTTGGCTTGTTGGCTTGTTGGCTTGTTGGCTTGTTGGTTTGTTGGTTTGTTGGTTTATTGGTTAGTTGATTTGTTGGTTTGTTGGTTTGTTGGTTTGTTCGTTTGTTGTTTTGTTGGTTTGTTGGTTTGTTGGTTTGTTCGTTTGTTGGTTTGTTGGTTTGTTGGTTTGTTGGTTTGTTGGCTTGGTGGTTTGTTGGTTTGTTGGTTTGTTGGTTTGTTGGTTTGTTGGTTTGTTGGCTTGTTGGTTTGTTGGTTTGTTGGTTTGTTGGATTGTTGGTTTGTTGGTTTGTTGGTTTGTAGGTTTACTTGTTTGTTGGTTTATTGGTTTGTTGGTTTGTTCGTTTGTTGGTTTGTTGGTTTGTTGGTTTGTTGGTTTGTTGGTTTGTTGGTTTGTTGGTTTGTTGGCTTGTTGGTTTGTTGGCTTGTTGGCTTGTTGGCTTGTTGGTTTGTTAGCTTGTTGGTTTGTTCGTTTGTTGGCTTGTTGGTTTGTTGGCTTGTTGGCTTGTTGGTTTGTTGATTTGTTGGTTTGTTGGTTAGTTGGTTTGTTGGTTTGTTGGTTTGTTGGTTTGTTGGTTTGTTGGTTTGTTGGTTTGTTCTTTTGTTGCTTTGTTAATTTGTTAATTTAATGGTTTGTTGGTTTGTTCGTTTGTTGGTTTGTTGGTTTGTTGGTTTGTTGGTTTGTTGGCTTGTTGGTTTTTTGGTTTTTTGGCTTTTTGGCTTGTTGGTTTGTTGGTTTGTTGGTTTGTTGGCTTGTTGGCTGGTTGGTTTGTTGGTTTGTTGGTTTGTTGGTTAGTTGATTTGTTCGTTTGTTGGTTTGTTGGTTTGTTGGTTTATTGGTTTTTTGGTTTGTTGGCTTGTTGGTTTGTTGGTTTGTTGAATTGTTGGTTTGTTGGTTTGTTGGTTTGTTGGTTGGTTCGTTTGTTATTTTGTTGGTTTGTTGGTTTGTTGGTTTGTTGGTTTGTTCGTTTGTTGGCTTGTTGGTTTGTTGGCTTGTTGGCTTGTTGGTTCGTTGATTTGTTGGTTTGTTGGTTTGTTGGTTTGTTGGTTTTTTGGTTTGTTGGTTTGTTGGTTTGTTGGTTTGTTGGTTTGTTAATTTGTTGGTTTGTTCGTTTGTTGGTTTGTTGGTTTGTTGGTTTGTTGGCTTGTTGGTTTTTTGGTTTGTTGGCTTTTTGGCTTGTTGGTTTGTTGGTTTGTTGGTTTGTTGGCTTGTTGGCTTGTTGGCTTGTTGGCTTGTTGGTTTGTTGGTTTGTTGGTTTATTGGTTAGTTGATTTGTTGGTTTGTTGGTTTGTTGGTTTGTTCGTTTGTTGTTTTGTTGGTTTGTTGGTTTGTTGGTTTGTTCGTTTGTTGGTTTGTTGGTTTGTTGGTTTGTTGGTTTGTTGGCTTGGTGGTTTGTTGGTTTGTTGGTTTGTTGGTTTGTTGGTTTGTTGGTTTGTTGGCTTGTTGGTTTGTTGGTTTGTTGGTTTGTTGGATTGTTGGTTTGTTGGTTTGTTGGTTTGTAGGTTTACTTGTTTGTTGGTTTATTGGTTTGTTGGTTTGTTCGTTTGTTGGTTTGTTGGTTTGTCGGTTTGTTGGTTTGTTGGTTTGTTGGTTTGTTGGTTTGTTGGCTTGTTGGTTTGTTGGCTTGTTGGCTTGTTGGCTTGTTGGTTTGTTAGCTTGTTGGTTTGTTCGTTTGTTGGCTTGTTGGTTTGTTGGCTTGTTGGCTTGTTGGTTTGTTGATTTGTTGGTTTGTTGGTTAGTTGGTTTGTTGGTTTGTTGGTTTGTTGGTTTGTTGGTTTGTTGGTTTGTTGGTTTGTTCTTTTGTTGCTTTGTTAATTTGTTAATTTAATGGTTTGTTGGTTTGTTCGTTTGTTGGTTTGTTGGTTTGTTCGTTTGTTGGTTTGTTGGCTTGTTGGTTTTTTGGTTTTTTGGCTTTTTGGCTTGTTGGTTTGTTGGTTTGTTGGTTTGTTGGCTTGTTGGCTGGTTGGTTTGTTGGTTTGTTGGTTTGTTGGTTAGTTGATTTGTTCGTTTGTTGGTTTGTTGGTTTGTTGGTTTATTGGTTTTTTGGTTTGTTGGCTTGTTGGTTTGTTGGTTTGTTGAATTGTTGGTTTGTTGGTTTGTTGGTTTGTTGGTTGGTTCGTTTGTTATTTTGTTGGTTTGTTGGTTTGTTGGTTTGTTCGTTTGTTGGTTTTTTGGTTTGTTGGTTTGTTGGTTTGTTGGCTTTTTGGTTTATTGGTTTGTTGTTTTTTTGGTTTGCCGGTTTGTTGGTTGGTTGGCTTGTTGGCTTGTTGGTTTGTTGGTTTGTTGGTTTGTTGCTTTGTTGGTTTTTTTGTTTTGTTGGTTTGTTGGTTTGTTGGTTTGTTGGTTTGTTGGTTTGTTTGTTTGTTGGTTTGTTCATTTTATGGCTTGTTGGCTTGTGGTTTGTTGGTTTGTTGGCTTGTTGGTTTGTTGGTTTGTTGGTTTGTTGGTTTGTTGGTTTATTAGTTTGTTGGTTTTTTGGTTTGTTGGCTTGTTGGTTTGTTGGTTTGTTGGCTTGTTGGTTTGGTGGTTTGTTGGTTTGTTCGTTTGTTGGCTTGTTGGCTTGTTGGCTTGTTGGCTTGTTGGCTTGTTGGTTTGTTGGTTTGTTGGTTTGTTGGTTTGTTGGTTTGTTGGTTTGTTGGTTTGTCGGTTTGTTGGTTTGTTGGTTTGTTGGTTTGTTGGTTTGTTGGTTTGTTGGTTTGTTGGTTTGTTGGTTTGTTGGTTTGTTTGTCTGTTGGTTTGTTGGTTTGTTCGTTTGTTGGTTTGTTGGTTTTTTGTTTGTTGACTTGTTAGTTTGTTGGTTTGTTCGTTTGTTGGTTTGTTGGTTTGTTGGTTTGTTGGTTTGTTCGTTTGTTGGTTTGTTGGTTTGTTGGTTTGTTGGTTTGTTGGCTTGTTGGTTTGTTGGTTTTTTGGTTTGTTGGCTTGTTGGTTTGTTGGCTTGTTGGTTTGCTGGTTTGTTGGTTTGTTGGTTTGTTGGTTTGTTGGTTTGTTGGTTTTTTGGTTTTTTGGTTTGTTGGTTTGTTGGTTTGTTGGTTTGTTGGTTTGTTGGTTTGTAGGTTTATTTGTTTGTTGGTTTATTGGTTTGTTGGTTTGTTCGTTTGTTGGTTTGTTGGTTTGTTGGTTTGTTGATTTGTTGTCTTGTTGGCTTATTGGTTTGTTGGTTTTTTCGTTTGTTGGCTTGTTAGTTTGTTGGCTTGTTGGCTTGTTGGTTTGTTGGTTTGTTGGTTTGTTGGTTTGTTGGTTTGTTGGTTTGTTGGTTTGTTGGTTTGTTCGTTTGTTGGTTTGTTGGTCTGTTGGCTTGTTGGTTTGTTGGTTTGTTGGTTTGTTGGTTTGTTGGTTTGTTGGTTTGTTGGTTTGTTGGTTTGTTGGTTTGTTGGTTTGTTGGTTTGTTGGTTTGTTGGTTTGTTGGATTGTTAGTTTGTTGGTTTGTTGGTTTGTTGGTATGTTGTTTTGTTGGTTTGTTCGTTTGTTGGTTTGTTGGTTTGTTGGCTTGTTGGGTTTTTGGTTTGTTGGCTTTTTGGCTTTTTGTCTTGTTGGTTTGTTGGCTTGTTGGCTTGTTGGTTTGTTGGTTTGTTGGTTTGTTGGTTAGTTGATTTGTTCGTTTGTTGGTTTATTGGTTTGTTGGTTTATTGGTTTTTTGGTTTGTTGGCTTGTTGGTTTGTTGGTTTGTTGGTTTGTTGGTTTGTTGGTTTGTGGGTTTGTTGGTTGGTTCGTTTGTTGGTGTGTTCGTTTCTTGGTTTGTTGGTTTTTTGGTTTACCGGTTTGTTGGTTTGTTGGCTTGTTGGCTTGTTGGCTTGTTGGTTTGTTGGTTTGTTGGTTTGTTGGTTTGTTGGTTTGTTGGTTTGTTGGTTTGTTGGTTTGTTGGTTTGTTGGTTTGTTGGTTTGTTGGTTTGTTGGTTTGCTGGATTGTTGGTTTGTTGGTTTGTTGGTTAGTTGGTTTGTTGGTTTGTTGGTTTGTTGGTTTGTTGGTTTGTTGGTTTGTTGGTTTGTTCGTTTGTTGGTTTGTTTGTTTGTTGGTTTGTTCGTTTGATGGCTTGTGGTTTGTTGGTTTGTTGGCTTGTTGGTTTGTTGGTTTGTTAGTTTGTTGGTTTGTTGGTTTATTGGTTTATTGGTTTGTTGGTTTTTTGGTTTGTTGGCCTGTCGGTTTGTTGCTTTGTTGGTTTGTTGGTTTGTTGGTTTGTTGGCTTGTTGGTTTGTTGGCTTGTTGGTTTGTTGATTTGTTGGTTTGTTGATTTGTTGGTTTGTTGGTTTTTTGGTTTGTTGGCTTGGTGGCATGTTGGTTTGTTGGTTTGTTGGCTTGTTGGTTTGCTGGTTTGTTGGTTTGTTGGTTTGTTGGTTTGTTGGTTTGTTGGTTTGTTGGTTTGTTGGTTTGTTGGTTTGTTGGTTTGTTGGTTTTTTGGTTTGTTGGCTTCTTGGTATTGTTGGCTTGTTGGTTTGTTCGTTTGTTGGTTTGTTCGTTTGTTGGTTTGTTGGTTTGTTGGTTTGTTGGTTTGTTCGTTTGTTGGTTTGTTGGTTTGTTGGTTTGTTGGTTTGTTGGTTTGTTGGCTTGTTGGTTTGTTGGTTTTTTGGTTTGTTGGCTTGTTGGTTTATTGGATTGTTGGCTTGTTGGTTTGTTGGTTTGTTGGTTTGTTGGTTTGTTGGTTTATTGGTTTGTTGGTTTGTTGGATTGTTGGTTTGTTGGTTTGTTGGTTTGTTGGTTTGTTGGTTTGTTGGTTTGTTGGCTTGTTGGTTTGTTGGTTTGTTGGTTTGTTGGATTGTTGGTTTGTTGGTTTGTTGGTTTGTAGGTTTATTTGTTTGTTGGTTTATTGGTTTGTTGGTTTGTTCGTTTGTTGGTTTGTTGGTTTGTTGGTTTGTTGGTTTGTTGGTTTGTTGGTTTGTTGGTTTGTTGGTTTGTTGGCTTGTTGGTTTGTTGGCTTGTTGGCTTGTTGGCTTGTTGGTTTGTTGGCTTGTTGGTTTGTTCGTTTGTTGGCTTGTTGGTTTGTTGGCTTGTTGGCTTGTTGGTTTGTTGATTTGTTGGTTTGTTGGTTAGTTGGTTTGTTGGTTTGTTGGTTTGTTGGTTTGTTGGTTTGTTGGTTTGTTGGTTTGTTGGTTTGTTGGTTTGTTAATTTGTTAATTTGTTGGTTTGTTGGTTTGTTCGTTTGTTGGTTTGTTGGTTTGTTGGTTTGTTGGCTTGTTGGTTTTTTGGTTTGTTGGCTTTTTGGCTTATTGGTTTGTTGGTTTGTTGGTTTGTTGGCTTGTTGGCTTGTTGGCTGGATTATTTGTTGGTTTGTTGGTTTGTTGGTTAGTTGATTTGTTCGTTTGTTGGTTTGTTGGTTTGTTGGTTTACTGGTTTTTTGGTTTGTTGGCTTGTTGGTTTGTTGGTTTGTTGAATTGTTGGTTTGTTGGTTTGTTGGTTTGTTGGTTGGTTCGTTTGTTATTTTGTTGGTTTGTTGGTTTGTTGGTTTGTTGGTTTGTTCGTTTGTTGGTTTTTTGGTTTGTTGGTTTGTTGGTTTGTTGGCTTTTTGGTTTATTGGTTTGTTGTTTTTTTTGTTTGCCGGTTTGTTGGTTTGTTGGCTTGTTGGCTTGTTGGTTTGTTGGTTTGTTGGTTTGTTGGTTTGTTGGTTTTTTTGTTTTGTTGGTTTGTTGGTTTGTTGGTTTGTTGGTTTGTTGGTTTGTTTGTTTGTTGGTTTGTTCATTTGATGGCTTGTTGGCTTGTGGTTTGTTGGTTTGTTGGCTTGTTGGTTTGTTGGTTTGTTGGTTTGTTGGTTTGTTGGTTTATTAGTTTGTTGGTTTTTTGGTTTGTTGGCTTGTTGGTTTGTTGGTTTGTTGGCTTGTTGGTTTGGTGGTTTGTTGGTTTGTTCGTTTGTTGGCTTGTTGGCTTGTTGGCTTGTTGGCTTGTGGGCTTGTTGGTTTGTTGGTTTGTTTGTTTGTTGGTTTGTTGGTTTGTTCGATTGTTGGCTTGTTGGTTTGTTGGCTTGTTGACTTGTTGGTTTGTTGGTTTGTTGGTTTGTTGGTTTGTTGGTTTGTTGGTTTGTTGGTTTGTTGGTTTGTTCGTTTGTTGGTTTGTTGGTCTGTTGGCTTGTGGGTTTGTTGGTTTGTTGGTTTGTTGGTTTGTTGGTTTGTTGGTTTGTTGGTTTGTTGGTTTGTTGGTTTGTTGGTTTGTTGGTTTGTTGGTTTGTTGGTTTGTTGGTTTGTTGGTTTGTTGGTTTGTTGGTTTGTTGGTTTGTTGGTTTGTTCGTTTGTTGGCTTGTTGGTTTGTTGGCTTGTTGGCTTGTTAGTTTGTTGGTTTGTTTGTTTGTTGGTTTGTTCGTTTGTTCGGTTGTTGGTTTGTTGGTTTGTTGGTTTGTTGGTTTGTTGGTTTGTTGGTTTGTTGGTTTGTTGGTTTGTTGGTTTCTTGGTTTGTTGGTTTGTTGGTTTGTTGGTTTGTTTGTTGGTTTGTTTGTTTGTTGACTTTTTGGTTTGTTGGTTTGTTCGTTTGTTGGTTTGTTGGTTTGTTGGTTTGTTGGTTTGTTGGTTTGTTTGTTTGTTGGTTTGTTCGTTTGTTGGCTTGTTGGTTTGTTGGCTTGTTGGGTTGTTGATTTGTTGGTTTGTTCGATTGTTGGCTTGTTCGTTTGTTGGTTTGTTGGTTTGTTGGTTTTTTGGTTTATTGGTTTTTTGGTTTGTTAGCTTGTTGGTTTGTTGGTTTGTTTGTTTGTTGGTTTGTTGGTTTGTTGGTTTGTTGGTTTGTTGCTTTGTTGGTTTGTTCGATTGTTGGCTTGTTGGTTTGTTGGCTTGTTGGCTTGTTGGTTTGTTGGTTTGTTTGTTTGTTTGTTTGTTCGTTTGTTCGTTTGTTCGTTTGTTGGTTTGTTGGTTTCTTGGTTTGTTGGTTTGTTGGTTTGTTGGTTTGTTGGTTTGTTGGTTTGTTGGTTTGTTGGTTTGTTGGTTCGTTTGTTGGTTCGTTTGTTGGTTTGTTTGTTTGTTGCCTTGTTGGTTTGTTGGTTTGTTCGTTTGTTGGTTTGTTGGTTTGTTGGTTTGTTGGTTTGTTGGTTTGTTGGTTTGTTGGTTTGTTTATTTGTTGGTTTGTACGTTTGTTGGCTTGTTGGCTTGTTGGTTTGTTGGTTCGTTGGTTTGTTGGTTTGTTGGTTCGTTTATTGGTTTGTTTGTTTGTTGGCTTGTTGGTTTGTTGGTTTGTTCGTGTGTTGGTTTGTTGGTTTGTTCGTTTGTTGGTTTGTTGGTTTGTTGGTTTGTTGGTTTCTTGGTTTGTTGGTTTGTTGGTTTGTTGGCTTATTGCTTTGTTGGCTTGTTGGTTTGTTGGTTTGTTAGTTTGTTGGTTTGTTCGTTTGTTGGTTTGTTCTTTTGTTGGTTTGTTGGTTTGTTGGTTTGTTGGCTTGTTGGTTTTTTGGTTTGTTGGCTTGTTGGCTTGTTGGTTTCTTCGTTTGTTGGTTTGTTGGCTTGTTGGCTTGTTGGTTTGTTGGTTTGTTGGTTTGTTGGTTTGTTGGTTTGTTGGTTTGTTGGTTTGTTGGTTTGTTGGTTTGTTGGTTTGTTGGTTTGTTGGTTTGTTGGTTTGTTGGTTTGTTCGTTTGTTGGCTTGTTGGTTTGTTGGCTTGTTGGCTTGTTGGTTTGTTGGTTTGTTTGTTTGTTGGTTTGTTCGTTTGTTCGTTTGTTGGTTTGTTGGTTTGTTGGTTTGTTGGTTTGTTGGTTTGTTGGTTTGTTGGTTTGTTGGTTTGTTGGTTTCTTGGTTTGTTGGTTTGTTGGTTTGTTGGTTTGTTTGTTGATTTGTTTGTTTGTTGGCTTTTTGGTTTGTTGGTTTGTTTGTTTGTTGGTTTGTTGGTTTGTTGGTTTGTTGGTTTGTTTGTTTGTTGGTTTGTTCGTTTGTTGGCTTGTTGGTTTGTTGGCTTGTTGGGTTGTTGCTTTGTTGGTTTGTTCGATTGTTGGCTTGTTCGTTTGTTGGTTTGTTGGTTTGTTGGTTTTTTGGTTTGTTGGTTTTTTGGTTTGTTAGCTTGTTGGTTTGTTGGTTTGTTGGTTTGTTGGTTTGTTGGTTTGTTTGTTTGTTTGTTTGTTCGTTTGTTCGTTTGTTGGTTTGATGGTTTGTTGGTTTGTTGGTTTGTTGGTTTGTTGGTTTGTTGGTTTGTTGGTTTGTTTGTTCGTTTGTTGGTTTGTTTGTTTGTTGGCTTGTTGGTTTGTTGGTTTGTTCGTTTGTTGGTTTGTTGGTTTGTTGGTTTGTTGGTTTGTTGGTTTCTTGGTTTGTTTATTTGTTGGTTTGTACGTTTGTTGGCTTATTGGTTTGTTGGTTTGTTGGTTTGTTGGTTTGTTCGTTTGTTGATTTGTTGGCTTGTTGGCTTGTTGGTTTGTTGGTTCGTTGGTTTGTTGGTTTGTTGGTTAGTTTATTGGTTTGTTTGTTTGTTGGCTTGTTGGTTTGTTGGTTTGTTCGTTTGTTGGTTTGTTGGTTTGTTCGTTTGTTGGTTTGTTGGTTTGTTGGTTTGTTGGTTTCTTAGTTTGTTGGTTTGTTGGTTTGTTGGCTTGTTGGTTTGTTGGCATGTTGGTTTGTTGGTTTTTTGGTTTGCTCGTTTGTTGGTTGTTCGTTTGTTGGTTTGTTGGTTTGTTGGTTTGTTGGCTTGTTGGTTTTTTGGTTTGTTGGCTTGTTGGCTTGTTGGTTTGTTTGTTTGTTGGTTTGTTGGCTTGTTGGCTTGTTGGTTTGTTGGTTTGTTGGTTTGTTGGTTTGTTGGTTTGTTGGTTTGTTTTTTTGTTGGTTTGTTGGTTTGTTGGTTTGTTGGTTTGTTCGTTTGTTGGTTTGTTGGTTTGTTGGTTTGTTGGTTTTTTGGTTTGTTGGCTTGTTAGTTTGTTGGTTTGTTGGTTTGTTGGCTTGTTGGTTTGTTGGTTTGTTGGTTTGTTCGTTTGTTGGTTTGTTGGTTTGTTGGTTTGTTGGTTTGTCGGTTTGTTGGTTTGTTGGTTTGTTCGTTTGTTTATTTGTAGGTTTGTTGGTTTGTTTGTTTGTTGGCTTGTTGGTTTGTTCGTTTTTTGGTTTGTTGGTTTGTTGGTTTCTTAGTTTGTTGGTTTGTTGGTTTGTTGGCTTGTTGGTTTGTTGGCATGTTGGTTTGTTGGTTTGTTGGTTTGTTGGTTTGCTCGTTTGTTGGTTTGTTCGTTTGTTGGTTTGTTGGTTTGTTGGTTTGTTGGCTTGTTGGTTTTTTGGTTTGTTGGCTTGTTGGCTTGTTGGTTTGTTCGTTTGTTGGTTTGTTGGCTTGTTAGCTTGTTGGTTTGTTGGTTTGTTGGTTTGTTGGTTTGTTGGTTTGTTGGTTTGTTTTTTTGTTGGTTTGTTGGTTTGTTGGTTTGTTGGTTTGTTCGTTTGTTGGTTTGTTGGTTTGTTGGTTTGTTGGTTTTTTGGTTTGTTGGCTTGTTAGTTTGTTGGTTTGTTGGTTTGTTGGCTTGTTGGTTTGTTGGTTTGTTGGTTTGTTCGTTTGTTGGTTTGTTGGTTTGTTGGTTTGTTGGTTTGTCGGTTTGTTGGTTTGTTGGTTTGTTCGTTTGTTTATTTGTAGGTTTGTTGGTTTGTTTGTTTGTTGGCTTGTTGGTTTGTTCGTTTTTTGGTTTGTTGGCTTGTTGGTTTGTTGGCTTGTTGGCTTGTTGGTTTGTTGGTTTGTTGGTTTGTTGGTTTGTTGGTTTGTTGGGTTGTTGGTTTGTTGGTTTGTTGGTTTGTTGGTTTGTTGATTTGTTGGTTTGTTCGTTTGTTGATTTGTTGGTTTGTTGGTTTGTTGGTTTGTTGGTTTGTTGGTTTGTTGGTTTGTTGGTTTGTTGGATTGTTGGTTTGTTGGTTTGTTGGTTTGTTGGTTTGTTGGTTTGTAGGTTTATTTGTTTGTTGGTTTATTGGTTTGTTGGTTTGTTCGTTTGTTGGTTTGTTGGTTTGTTGGTTTGTTGGTTTGTTGGTTTGTTGGTTTGTTGGCTTGTTGGTTTGTTGGCTTGTTGGCTTGTGGGCTTTTTGGTTTGTTTGTTTGTTCGTTTGTTGGTTTGTTGGTTTGTTGGTTTGTTCGATTGTTGGCTTGTTGGTTTGTTGGCTTGTTGGCTTGTTAGTTTGTTGGTTTGTTTGTTTGTTTGTCTGTTCGTTTGTTCGTTTGTTCGTTTGTTCGTTTGTTCGTTTGTTCGTTTGTTTGTTTGTTGGTTTGTTGGTTTGTTGGTTTGTTGGTTTGTTGGTTTGTTGGTTTGTTGGTTTGTTGGTTTGTTGGTTTGTTGGTTCGTTTGTTGGTTTGTTTGTTTGTTGGCTTGTTGGTTTGTTGGTTTGTTCGTTTGTTGGTTTGTTGGTTTGTTGGTTTGTTTGTTTGTTGGCTTGTTGGCTTGTTGGTTTGTTGGTTTGTTCGTTTGTTGGTTTGTTGGTTTGTTGGTTTGTTGGTTTGTTGGTTTGTTGGTTTGTTGGTTTGTTGGTTTGTTGGTTTGTTGGTTTGTTTATTTGTTGGTTTGTTCGTTTGTTGGCTTGTTGGTTTGTTGGTTTGTTGGTTTGTTGGTTTGTTGGTTTGTTGATTTGTTGATTTGTTGGCTTGTTGGCTTGTTGGTTTGTTGGTTCGTTGGTTTGTTGGTTTGTTGGTTCGTTTGTTGGTTTGTTTGTTTGTTGGCTTGTTGGTTTGTTGGTTTGTTCGTTTGTTGGTTTGTTGGTTTGTTCGTTTGTTGGTTTGTTGGTTTGTTGGTTTGTTGGTTTCTTGGTTTGTTGGTTTGTTGGTTTGTTGGCTTGTTGGTTTGTTGGCTTGTTGGTTTGTTGGTTTGTTGGTTTGTTGGTTTGTTGGTTTGTTCGTTTGTTGGTTTGTTCGTTTGTTGGTTTGTTGGTTTGTTGGTTTGTTGGTTTTTTGGTTTGTTGGTTTGTTGGTTTGTTGGTTTGTTGGTTTGTTGGTTTGTTGGTTTGTTGGTTTTTTGGTTTGTTGGCTTGTTAGTTTGTTGGTTTGTTGGTTTGTTCGTTTGTTGGTTTGTTGGTTTGTTCGTTTGTTGGTTTGTTGGTTTGTTTGTTTGTTGGCTTGTTGGCTTGTTGGTTTGTTGGTTTGTTTGTTTGTTGGTTTGTTGGTTTGTTGGCTTGTTGGCTTGTTGGTTTGTTGGTTTGTTGGTTTGTTGGTTTGTTGGTTTGTTGGTTTGTTGGTTTGTTGGTTTGTTTGTTTGTTGGCTTGTTGGCTTGTTGGTTTGTTGGTTTGTTCGTTTGTTGGTTTGTTCGTTTGTTGGTTTGTTCGTTTGTTGGTTTGTTCGTTTGTTGGCTTGTTGGTTTGTTGGTTTGTTGGTTTGTTGGTTTGTTCGTTTGTTGGTTTGTTGGTTTGTTGGTTTGTTGGTTTTTTGGTTTGTTGGCTTGTTAGTTTGTTGGTTTGTTGGTTTGTTGGTTTGTTGGTTTGTTGGTTTGTTGGTTTATTCGTTTGTTGGTTTGTTCGTTTGTTGGTTTGTTGGTTTGTTGGTTTGTTGGTTTGTTGGTTTGTTCGCTTGTTTATTTGTTGGTTTGTTGGTTTGCTGGTTTGTTGGCTTGTTGGTTTGTTCGTTTTTTGGTTTGTTGGCTTGTTGGTTTGTTGGCTTGTTGGCTTGTTGGTTTGTTGGTTTGTTGGTTTGTTGGTTTGTTGGTTTGTTGGTTTGTTGGTTTGTTGGTTTGTTGGTTTGTTGGTTTGTTGGTTTGTTGGTTTGTTGGTTTGTTGGTTTGTTGGTTTGTTGGCTTGTTGGCTTGTTGGTTTGTTGGTTTGTTGGTTTGTTGGTTTGTTGGTTTGTTGGTTTGTTGGTTTGTTGGTTTGTTCGTTTGTTGGTTTGTTGGTTTGTTGGTTTGTTGGTTTTTTGGTTTGTTGGCTTGTTAATTTGTTGGTTTGTTGGTTTGTTGGTTTGTTGGTTTGTTGGTTTGTTCGTTTGTTGGTTTGTTCGTTTGTTGGTTTGTTGGTTTGTTGGTTTGTTGGTTTGTTCGTTTGTTTATTTGTAGGTTTGTTGGTTTGTTGGTTTGTTGGCTTGTTGGTTTGTTCGTTTTTTGGTTTGTTGGCTTGTTGGTTTGTTGGCTTGTTGGCTTGTTGGTTTGTTGGTTTGTTGGTTTGTTGGTTTGTTGGTTTGTTAAGTTGTTGGTTTGTTGGTTTGTTGGTTTGTTGGTTTGTTGGTTTGTAGGTTTATTTGTTTGTTGGTTTATTAGTTTGTTGGTTTGTTCGTTTGTTGGTTTGTTGGTTTGTTGGTTTGTTGGTCTGTTGGTTTGTTGGTTTGTTTGTTTGTTTGTTTGTTCGTTTGTTCGTTTGTTGGTTTGCTGGTTTGTTGGTTTGTTGGTTTGTTGGTTTGTTTGTTTGTTGGTTTGTTGGTTTGTTGGTTTGTTGGTTTGTTGGTTTGTTGGTTCGTTTGTTGGTTTGTTTGTTTGTTGGCTTGTTGGCTTGTTGGTTTGTTCGTTTTTTGGTTTGTTGGCTTGTTGGTTTGTTGGCTTGTTGGCTTGTTGGTTTGTTGGTTTGTTGGTTTGTTGGTTTGTTGGTTTGTTGGTTAATTGGTTTGTTGGTTTGTTGGTTTGTTGGTTTGTTAAGTTGTTGGTTTGTTGGTTTGTTGGTTTGTTGGTTTGTTGGTTTGTAGGTTTATTTGTTTGTTGGTTTATTAGTTTGTTGGTTTGTTCGTTTGTTGGTTTGTTGGTTTGTTGGTTTGTTGGTCTGTTGGTTTGTTGGTTTGTTTGTTTGTTTGTTTGTTCGTTTGTTCGTTTGTTCGTTTGTTGGTTTGCTGGTTTGTTGGTTTGTTGGTTTGTTGGTTTGTTTGTTTGTTGGTTTGTTGGTTTGTTGGTTTGTTGGTTTGTTGGTTTGTTGGTTCGTTTGTTGGTTTGTTTGTTTGTTGGCTTGTTGGCTTGTTGGTTTGTTCGTTTTTTGGTTTGTTGGCTTGTTGGTTTGTTGGCTTGTTGGCTTGTTGGTTTGTTGGTTTGTTGGTTTGTTGGTTTGTTGGTTTGTTGGTTAATTGGTTTGTTGGTTTGTTGGTTTGTTGGTTTGTTCGTTTGTTGGTTTGTTGGTTTGTTCGTTTGTTGGTTTGTTGGTTTGTTGGTTTGTTGGTTTGTTGGTTTGTTTGTTTGTTGGTTTGTTGGTTTGTTGGTTTGTTGGTTTGTTGGTTTGTTGGTTCGTTTGTTGGTTTGTTTGTTTGTTGGCTTGTTGGCTTGTTGGTTTGTTCGTTTTTTGGTTTGTTGGCTTGTTGGTTTGTTGGCTTGTTGGCTTGTTGGTTTGTTGGTTTGTTGGTTTGTTGGTTCGTTTGTTGGTTTGTTTGTTTGTTGGCTTGTTGGTTTGTTGGTTTGTTCGTTTGTTGGTTTGTTGGTTTGTTCGTTTGTTGGTTTGTTGGTTTGTTGGTTTGTTGGTTTCTTGGTTTGTTGGTTTGTTGGTTTGTTGGCTTGTTGGTTTGTTGGCTTGTTGGTTTGTTGGTTTGTTGGTTTGTTGGTTTGTTGGTTTGTTCGTTTGTTGGTTTGTTCGTTTGTTGGTTTGTTGGTTTGTTGGTTTGTTGGTTTTTTGGTTTGTTGGTTTGTTGGTTTGTTGGTTTGTTGGTTTGTTGGTTTGTTGGTTTGTTGGTTTTTTGGTTTGTTGGCTTGTTAGTTTGTTGGTTTGTTGGTTTGTTGGTTTGTTCGTTTGTTGGTTTGTTGGTTTGTTCGTTTGTTGGTTTGTTGGTTTGTTTGTTTGTTGGCTTGTTGGCTTGTTGGTTTGTTGGTTTGTTCGTTTGTTGGTTTGTTGGTTTGTTGGCTTGTTGGCTTGTTGGTTTGTTGGTTTGTTGGTTTGTTGGTTTGTTGGTTTGTTGGTTTGTTGGTTTGTTGGTTTGTTGGTTTGTTGGTTTGTTGGTTTGTTGGCTTGTTGGCTTGTTGGTTTGTTGGTTTGTTCGTTTGTTGGTTTGTTGGTTTGTTCGTTTGTTGGTTTGTTCGTTTGTTGGTTTGATGGTTTGTTGGTTTGTTGGTTTGTTGGCTTGTTGGCTTGTTGGTTTGTTGGTTTGTTCGTTTGTTGGTTTGTTCGTTTGTTGGTTTGTTCGTTTGTTGGTTTGTTGGTTTGTTGGTTTGTTGGTTTGTTCGTTTGTTTATTTATTGGTTTGTTGGTTTGTTGGTTTGTTGGCTTTTTGGTTTGTTCGTTTGTTGGTTTGTTGGTTTGTTGGTTTGTTGGTTTGTTGGTTTGTTCGTTTGTTGGTTTGTTGGTTTGTTGGTTTGTTGGTTTTTTGGTTTGTTGGCTTGTTAGTTTGTTGGTTTGTTGGTTTGTTGGTTTGTTGGTTTGTTGGTTTGTTGGTTTGTTGGTTTATTCGTTTGTTGGTTTGTTCGTTTGTTGGTTTGTTGGTTTGTTGGTTTGTTGGTTTGTTGGTTTGTTCGCTTGTTTATTTGTTGGTTTGTTGGTTTGCTGGTTTGTTGGCTTGTTGGTTTGTTCGTTTTTTGGTTTGTTGGCTTGTTGGTTTGTTGGCTTGTTGGCTTGTTGGTTTGTTGGTTTGTTGGTTTGTTGGTTTGTTGGTTTGTTGGTTTGTTGGTTTGTTGGTTTGTTGGTTTGTTGGTTTGTTGGTTTGTTGGTTTGTTGGTTTGTTGGTTTGTTGGTTTGTTGGTTTGTTGGTTTGTTGGCTTGTTGGCTTGTTGGTTTGTTGGTTTGTTGGTTTGTTGGTTTGTTAGTTTGTTGGTTTGTTGGTTTGTTGGTTTGTTCGTTTGTTGGTTTGTTGGTTTGTTGGTTTGTTGGTTTTTTGGTTTGTTGGCTTGTTAATTTGTTGGTTTGTTGGTTTGTTGGTTTGTTGGTTTGTTGGTTTGTTCGTTTGTTGGTTTGTTCGTTTGTTGGTTTGTTGGTTTGTTGGTTTGTTGGTTTGTTCGTTTGTTTATTTGTAGGTTTGTTGGTTTGTTGGTTTGTTGGCTTGTTGGTTTGTTCGTTTTTTGGTTTGTTGGCTTGTTGGTTTGTTGGCTTGTTGGCTTGTTGGTTTGTTGGTTTGTTGGTTTGTTGGTTTGTTGGTTTGTTAAGTTGTTGGTTTGTTGGTTTGTTGGTTTGTTGGTTTGTTGGTTTGTAGGTTTATTTGTTTGTTGGTTTATTAGTTTGTTGGTTTGTTCGTTTGTTGGTTTGTTGGTTTGTTGGTTTGTTGGTCTGTTGGTTTGTTGGTTTGTTTGTTTGTTTGTTTGTTCGTTTGTTCGTTTGTTGGTTTGTTGGTTTGTTGGTTTGTTGGTTTGTTGGTTTGTTTGTTTGTTGGTTTGTTGGTTTGTTGGTTTGTTGGTTTGTTGGTTTGTTGGTTCGTTTGTTGGTTTGTTTGTTTGTTGGCTTGTTGGCTTGTTGGTTTGTTCGTTTTTTGGTTTGTTGGCTTGTTGGTTTGTTGGCTTGTTGGCTTGTTGGTTTGTTGGTTTGTTGGTTTGTTGGTTTGTTGGTTTGTTGGTTTGTTGGTTTGTTGGTTTGTTGGTTTGTTGGTTTGTTGGTTTGTTCGTTTGTTGGTTTGTTGGTTTGTTGGTTTTTTGGTTTGTTGGGTTGTTAGTGTGTTGGTTTGTTGGTTTGTTGGTTTGTTGGTTTGTTTGGTGGTTGGTTTGTTGGCTTGTTGGTTTGTTGGTTTGTTGGTTTCTTGGTTTGTTGGTTTGTTATTTTGTTGGCTTGTTGGTTTGTTGGCTTGTTGGTTTGTTGGTTTGTTGGTTTGTTGGTTTGTTGGTTTGTTCGTTTATTGGTTTGTTCGTTTGTTGGTTTGTTGGTTTGTTGATTTGTTGGTTTGTTGGTTTGTTGATTTGTTGGTTTGTTCGTTTGTTGGTTTGTTGGTTTGTTGGTTTGTTGGTTTTTTGGTTTGTTGGCTTGTTAGTTTGTTGGTTTGTTGGTTTGTCGGTTTGTTGGTTTGTTGGTTTGTTGGTTTGTTAGTTTGTTGGTTTGTTCGTTTGTTGGTTTGTTCGTTTGTTGGTTTGTTGGTTTGTTCGTTTGTTTATTTGTTGGTTTGTTGGTTTGTTGGTTTGTTGGCTTGTTGGTTTGTTCGTTTTTTGGTTTGTTGGCTTGTTGGTTTGTTGGCTTGTTGGTTTGTTGGTTTGTTGGTTTGTTGGTTTGTTGGTTTGTTGGTTTGTTGGTTTGTTGGTTTGTTGGTTTGTTGGTTTGTTGGTTTGTTGGTTTGTTGGTTTGTTGGTTTGTTGGTTTGTTGGTTTGTTGGTTTGTTGGTTTGTTGGTTTGTTGGTTTGTTGGTTTGTTGGTTTGTTGGTTTGTTGGTTTGTTGGGTTGTTCGATTGTTGGCTTGTTGGTTTGTTGGCTTATTGGCTTGTTGGTTTGTTGGTTTGTTTGTTTGTTTGTTTGTTGGTTTGTTTGTTTGTTCGTTTGTTCCTTTGTTGGTTTGTTGGTTTGTTGGTTTGTTGGTTTGTTGGTTTGTTGGTTTGTTGGTTTGTTGGTTTGTTGGTTTGTTGGTTTGTTGGTTCGTTAGTTGGTTTGTTTGTTTGTTGGCTTGTTGGTTTGTTGGTTTGTTCGTTTGTTGGTTTTTTGGTTTGTTGGTTTGTTGGTTTGATGGTTTGTTGGTTTGTTTATTTGTTGGTTTGTTCGTTTGTTGGCTTGTTGGTTTGTTGGTTTGTTGGTTTGTTGGTTTGTTGGTTTGTTGATTTGTTGGCTTGTTGGCTTGTTGGTTTGTTGGTTCGTTGGTTTGTTGGTTTGTTGGTTCGTTTGTTGGTTTGTTTGTTTGTTGGCTTGTTGGTTTGTTGGTTTGTTCGTTTGTTGGTTTGTTGGTTTGTTGGTTTGTTGGTTTGTTGGTTTGTTGGTTTGTTGGTTTGTTGGTTTGTTGGTTTGTTGGTTTGTTGGTTTGTTGGTTTGTTGGTTTGTTGGTTTGTTGGTTTGTTGGTTTGTTGGTTTGTTGGTTTGTTGGTTTGTTGGTTTGTTGGTTTGTTGGTTTGTTGGTTTGTTGGGTTGTTCGATTGTTGGCTTGTTGGTTTGTTGGCTTATTGGCTTGTTGGTTTGTTGGTTTGTTTGTTTGTTTGTTTGTTGGTTTGTTTGTTTGTTCGTTTGTTCCTTTGTTGGTTTGTTGGTTTGTTGGTTTGTTGGTTTGTTGGTTTGTTGGTTTGTTGGTTTGTTGGTTTGTTGGTTTGTTGGTTTGTTGGTTCGTTAGTTGGTTTGTTTGTTTGTTGGCTTGTTGGTTTGTTGGTTTGTTCGTTTGTTGGTTTTTTGGTTTGTTGGTTTGTTGGTTTGATGGTTTGTTGGTTTGTTTATTTGTTGGTTTGTTCGTTTGTTGGCTTGTTGGTTTGTTGGTTTGTTGGTTTGTTGGTTTGTTGGTTTGTTGATTTGTTGGCTTGTTGGCTTGTTGGTTTGTTGGTTCGTTGGTTTGTTGGTTTGTTGGTTCGTTTGTTGGTTTGTTTGTTTGTTGGCTTGTTGGTTTGTTGGTTTGTTCGTTTGTTGGTTTGTTGGTTTGTTCGTTTGTTGGTTTGTTGGTTTGTTGGTTTGTTGGTTTTTTGGTTTGTTGGTTTATTGGTTTGTTGGCTTGTTGGTTTGTTGGCTTGCTGGTTTGTTGGTTTGTTGGTTTGTTGGTTTGTTGGTTTGTTCGTTTGTTGGTTTGTTCGTTTGTTGGTTTGTTGGTTTGTTGGTTTGTTGGCTTGTTGGTTTTTTGGTTTGTTGGCTTGTTGGCTTGTTGGTTTGTTCGTTTGTTGGTTTGTTGGCTTGTTGGCTTGTTGGTTTGTTGGTTTGTTCGTTTGTTGGTTTGTTGGTTTGTTCGTTTGTTGGTTTGTTCGTTTGTTGGTTTGTTGGTTTGTTGGTTTGTTGGTTTGTTGGCTTGTTGGCTTGTTGGTTTGTTGGTTTGTTCGTTTGTTGGTTTGTTCGTTTGTTGGTTTGTTCGTTTGTTGGTTTGTTGGTTTGTTGGTTTGTTGGTTTGTTGGTTTGTTCGTTTGTTTATTTATTGGTTTGTTGGTTTGTTGGTTTGTTGGCTTTTTGGTTTGTTCGTTTGTTGGTTTGTTGGTTTGTTGGTTTGTTGGTTTGTTGGTTTGTTCGTTTGTTGGTTTGTTGGTTTGTTGGTTTGTTGGTTTTTTGGTTTGTTGGCTTGTTAGTTTGTTGGTTTGTTGGTTTGTTGGTTTGTTGGTTTGTTGGTTTGTTGGTTTATTCGTTTGTTGGTTTGTTCGTTTGTTGGTTTGTTGGTTTGTTGGTTTGTTGGTTTGTTCGTTTGTTTATTTGTTGGTTTGTTGGTTTGCTGGTTTGTTGGCTTGTTGGTTTGTTGGTTTGTTGGTTTGTTCGTTTGTTGGTTTGTTCGTTTGTTGGTTTGTTGGTTTGTTGGTTTGTTGGCTTGTTGGTTTGTTTGTTTATTGGTTTGTTGGCTTGTTGGTTTGTTGGCTTGCTGGTTTGTTGGTTTGTTGGTTTGTTGGTTTGTTGGTTTGTTCGTTTGTTGGTTTGTTCGTTTGTTGGTTTGTTGGTTTGTTGGTTTGTTGGCTTGTTGGTTTTTTGGTTTGTTGGCTTGTTGGCTTGTTGGTTTGTTCGTTTGTTGGTTTGTTGGCTTGTTGGCTTGTTGGTTTGTTGGTTTGTTCGTTTGTTGGTTTGTTGGTTTGTTCGTTTGTTGGTTTGTTCGTTTGTTGGTTTGTTGGTTTGTTGGTTTGTTGGCTTGATGGCTTGTTGGTTTGTTGGTTTGTTCGTTTGTTGGTTTGTTCGTTTGTTGGCTTGTTCGTTTGTTGGTTTTTTGGTTTGTTGGTTTGTTGGTTTGTTCGTTTGTTTATTTATTGGTTTGTTCGTTTGTTGGTTTGTTGGCTTGTTGGCTTGTTGGTTTGTTGGTTTGTTCGTTTGTTGGTTTGTTGGTTTGTTCGTTTGTTGGTTTGTTCGTTTGTTGGTTTGTTGGTTTGTTGGTTTGTTGGTTTGTTGGCTTGTTGGCTTGTTGGTTTGTTGGTTTGTTCGTTTGTTGGTTTGTTCGTTTGTTGGTTTGTTCGTTTGTTGGTTTGTTGGTTTGTTGGTTTGTTGGTTTGTTGGTTTGTTCGTTTGTTTATTTATTGGTTTGTTGGTTTGTTGGTTTGTTGGCTTTTTGGTTTGTTCGTTTGTTGGTTTGTTGGTTTGTTGGTTTGTTGGTTTGTTGGTTTGTTCGTTTGTTGGTTTGTTGGTTTGTTGGTTTGTTGGTTTTTTGGTTTGTTGGCTTGTTAGTTTGTTGGTTTGTTGGTTTGTTGGTTTGTTGGTTTGTTGGTTTGTTGGTTTATTCGTTTGTTGGTTTGTTCGTTTGTTGGTTTGTTGGTTTGTTGGTTTGTTGGTTTGTTCGTTTGTTTATTTGTTGGTTTGTTGGTTTGCTGGTTTGTTGGCTTGTTGGTTTGTTGGTTTGTTGGTTTGTTCGTTTGTTGGTTTGTTCGTTTGTTGGTTTGTTGGTTTGTTGGTTTGTTGGCTTGTTGGTTTGTTTGTTTATTGGTTTGTTGGCTTGTTGGTTTGTTGGCTTGCTGGTTTGTTGGTTTGTTGGTTTGTTGGTTTGTTGGTTTGTTCGTTTGTTGGTTTGTTCGTTTGTTGGTTTGTTGGTTTGTTGGTTTGTTGGCTTGTTGGTTTTTTGGTTTGTTGGCTTGTTGGCTTGTTGGTTTGTTCGTTTGTTGGTTTGTTGGCTTGTTGGCTTGTTGGTTTGTTGGTTTGTTCGTTTGTTGGTTTGTTGGTTTGTTCGTTTGTTGGTTTGTTCGTTTGTTGGTTTGTTGGTTTGTTGGTTTGTTGGTTTGTTGGCTTGATGGCTTGTTGGTTTGTTGGTTTGTTCGTTTGTTGGTTTGTTCGTTTGTTGGCTTGTTCGTTTGTTGGTTTTTTGGTTTGTTGGTTTGTTGGTTTGTTCGTTTGTTTATTTATTGGTTTGTTGGTTTGTTGGTTTGTTGGCTTTTTGGTTTGTTCGTTTGTTGGTTTGTTGGTTTGTTGGTTTGTTCGTTTGTTGGTTTGTTGGTTTGTTGGTTTGTTGGTTTGTTGGTTTTTTGGTTTGTTGGCTTGTTAGTTTGTTGGTTTGTTGGTTTGTTGGTTTGTTGGTTTGTTGGTTTGTTGGTTTATTCGTTTGTTGGTTTGTTCGTTTGTTGGTTTGTTGGTTTGTTGGTTTGTTGGTTTGTTGGTTTGTTCGTTTGTTTATTTGTTGGTTTGTTGGTTTGCTGGTTTGTTGGCTTGTTGGTTTGTTCGTTTTTTGGTTTGTTGGCTTGTTGGTTTGTTGGTTTGTTGGTTTGTTGGTTTGTTGGTTTGTTGGTTTGTTGGTTTGTTGGTTTGTTGGTTTGTTGGTTTGTTGGCTTGTTGGCTTGTTGGTTTGTTGGTTTGTTGGTTTGTTGGTTTGTTGGTTTGTTGGTTTGTTGGTTTGTTGGTTTGTTGGTTTGTTCGTTTGTTGGTTTGTTGGTTTGTTGGTTTGTTGGTTTTTTGGTTTGTCGACTTGTTAGTTTGTTGGTTTGTTGGTTTGTTGGTTTGTTGGTTTGTTGGTTTGTTGGTTTGTTCGTTTGTTGGTTTGTTCGTTTGTTGGTTTGTTGGTTTGTTGGTTTGTTGGTTTGTTCGTTTGTTTATTTGTAGGTTTGTTGGTTTGTTGGTTTGTTGGCTTGTTGGTTTGTTCGTTTTTTGGTTTGTTGGCTTGTTGGTTTGTTGGCTTGTTGGCTTGTTGGTTTGTTGGTTTGTTGGTTTGTTGGTTTGTTGGTTGGTTAAGTTGTTGGTTTGTTGGTTTGTTGGTTTGTTGGTTTGTTGGTTTGTTGGTTTGTTTGTTTGTTCGTTTGTTCGTTTTTTGGTTTGTTGGTTTGTTGGTTTGTTGGTTTGTTGGTTTGTTGATTTGTTGGTTTGTTGGTTTGTTGGTTTGTTGGTTTGTTGGTTTGTTGGTTTGTTCGTTTCTTGGTTTGTTGGTTTGTTGGTTTGTTCGATTGTTGGCTTGTTGTTTTGTTGGCTTATTGGCTTGTTGGTTTGTTGGTTTGTTTGTTTGTTTGTTTGTTCGTTTGTTCCTTTGTTGGTTTGTTGGTTTGTTGGTTTGTTGGTTTGTTGGTTTGTTGGTTTGTTGGTTTGTTGGTTTGTTGGTTTGTTGGTTCGTTTGTTGGTTTGTTTGTTTGTTGGCTTGTTGGTTTGTTGGTTTGTTCGTTTGTTGGTTTTTTGGTTTGTTAGTTTGTTGGTTTGATGGTTTGTTGGTTTGTTTATTTGTTGGTTTGTTCGTTTGTTGGCTTGTTGGTTTGTTGGTTTGTTGGTTTGTTGGTTTGTTGGTTTGTTGATTTGTTGGCTTGTTGGCTTGTTGGTTTGTTGGTTCGTTGGTTTGTTGGTTTGTTGGTTCGTTTGTTGGTTTGTTTGTTTGTTGGCTTGTTGGTTTGTTGGTTTGTTCGTTTGTTGGTTTGTTGGTTTGTTCGTTTGTTGGTTTGTTGGTTTGTTGGTTTGTTGGTTTTTTGGTTTGTTGGTTTATTGGTTTGTTGGCTTGTTGGTTTGTTGGCTTGCTGGTTTGTTGGTTTGTTGGTTTGTTGGTTTGTTGGTTTGTTCGTTTGTTGGTTTGTTCGTTTGTTGGTTTGTTGGTTTGTTGGTTTGTTGGCTTGTTGGTTTTTTGGTTTGTTGGCTTGTTGGCTTGTTGGTTTGTTCGTTTGTTGGTTTGTTGGCTTGTTGGCTTGTTGGTTTGTTGGTTTGTTCGTTTGTTGGTTTGTTGGTTTGTTCGTTTGTTGGTTTGTTCGTTTGTTGGTTTGTTGGTTTGTTGGTTTGTTGGTTTGTTGGCTTGTTGGCTTGTTGGCTTGTTGGTTTGTTGGTTTGTTCGTTTGTTGGTTTGTTCGTTTGTTGGTTTGTTCGTTTGTTGGTTTGTTGGTTTGTTGGTTTGTTGGTTTGTTGGTTTGTTCGTTTGTTTATTTATTGGTTTGTTGGTTTGTTGGTTTGTTGGCTTTTTGGTTTGTTCGTTTGTTGGTTTGTTGGTTTGTTGGTTTGTTGGTTTGTTGGTTTGTTCGTTTGTTGGTTTGTTGGTTTGTTGGTTTGTTGGTTTTTTGGTTTGTTGGCTTGTTAGTTTGTTGGTTTGTTGGTTTGTTGGTTTGTTGGTTTGTTGGTTTGTTGGTTTATTCGTTTGTTGGTTTGTTCGTTTGTTGGTTTGTTGGTTTGTTGGTTTGTTGGTTTGTTCGTTTGTTTATTTGTTGGTTTGTTGGTTTGCTGGTTTGTTGGCTTGTTGGTTTGTTCGTTTTTTGGTTTGTTGGCTTGTTGGTTTGTTGGCTTGTTGGCTTGTTGGTTTGTTGGTTTGTTGGTTTGTTGGTTTGTTGGTTTGTTGGTTTGTTGGTTTGTTGGTTTGTTGGTTTGTTGGTTTGTTGGTTTGTTGGCTTGTTGGCTTGTTGGCTTGTTGGTTTGTTGGTTTGTTGGTTTGTTGGTTTGTTGGTTTGTTGGTTTGTTGGTTTGTTGGTTTGTTGGTTTGTTCGTTTGTTGGTTTGTTGGTTTGTTGGTTTGTTGGTTTTTTGGTTTGTCGGCTTGTTAGTTTGTTGGTTTGTTGGTTTGTTGGTTTGTTGGTTTGTTGGTTTGTTGGTTTGTTCGTTTGTTGGTTTGTTCGTTTGTTGGTTTGTTGGTTTGTTGGTTTGTTGGTTTGTTCGTTTGTTTATTTGTAGGTTTGTTGGTTTGTTGGTTTGTTGGCTTGTTCGTTTGTTCGTTTTTTGGTTTGTTGGCTTGTTGGTTTGTTGGCTTGTTGGTTTGTTGGTTTGTTGGTTTGTTGGTTTGTTGGTTTGTTAAGTTGTTGGTTTGTTGGTTTGTTGGTTTGTTGGTTTGTTGGTTTGTTGGTTTGTAGGTTTATTTGTTTGTTGGTTTATTAGTTTGTTGGTTTGTTCGTTTGTTGGTTTGTTGGTTTGTTGGTTTGTTGGTCTGTTGGTTTGTTGGTTTGTTTGTTTGTTTGTTTGTTCGTTTGTTCGTTTGTTGGTTTGTTGGTTTGTTGGCTTGTTGGTTTGTAGGCTTGTTGGTTTGTTGGTTTGTTGGTTTGTTGGTTTGTTGGTTTGTTGGTTTGTTGGTTTGTTGGTTTGTTGGTTTGTTGCTTTGTTGGTTTGTTCGTTTGTTCGTTTGTTGGTTTGTTGGTTTTTTGGTTTGTTGGCTTGTTAGTTTGTTGGTTTGTTGGTTTGTTATTTTGTTGGTGTGTTTGTTTGTTGGTTTGTTGGCTTGTTGGTTTGTTGGTTTGTTGGTTTGTTGGTTTCTTGGTTTGTTGGTTTCTTGGTTTGTTGGTTTGTTATTTTGTTGGCTTGTTGGTTTGTTGGCTTGTTGGTTTGTTGGTTTGTTGGTTTGTTGGTTTGTTGGTTTGTTCGTTTGTTGGTTTGTTCGTTTGTTGGTTTGTTGGTTTGTTGATTTGTTGGTTTGTTGGTTTGTTGATTTGTTGGTTTGTTCGTTTGTTGGTTTGTTGGTCTGTTGGTTTGTTGGTGTTTTGGTTTGTTGGCTTGTTAGTTTGTTGGTTTGTTGGTTTGTCGGTTTGTTGGTTTGTTGGTTTGTTGGTTTGTTAGTTTGTTGGTTTGTTCGTTTGTTGGTTTGTTCGTTTGTTTGTTTGTTGGTTTGTTCGTTTGTTTATTTGTTGGTTTGTTGGTTTGTTGGTTTGTTGGCTTGTTGGTTTGTTCGTTTTTTGGTTTGTTGGCTTGTTGGTTTGTTGGCTTGTTGGTTTGTTGGTTTGTTGGTTTGTTGGTTTGTTGGTTTGTTGGTTTGTTGGTTTGTTGGTTTGTTGGTTTGTTGGTTTGTTGATTTGTTGGTTTGTTGGTTTGTTGGTTTGTTGGTTTGTTGGTTTGTTGGTTTGTTGGTTTGTTGGTTTGTTGGTTTGTTGGTTTGTTCGATTGTTGGCTTGTTGGTTTGTTGGCTTATTGGCTTGTTGGTTTGTTGGTTTGTTTGTTTGTTTGTTTGTTCGTTTGTTCGTTTTTTGGTTTGTTGGTTTGTTGGTTTGTTGGTTTGTTGGTTTGTTGATTTGTTGGTTTGTTGGTTTGTTGGTTTGTTGGTTTGTTGGTTTGTTGGTTTGTTGGTTTGTTGGTTTGTTCGTTTGTTGGTTTGTTGGTTTGTTGGTTTGTTCGATTGTTGGCTTGTTGGTTTGTTGGCTTATTGGCTTGTTGGTTTGTTGGTTTGTTTGTTTGTTTGTTTGTTCGTTTGTTCCTTTGTTGGTTTGTTGGTTTGTTGGTTTGTTGGTTTGTTGGTTTGTTGGTTTGTTGGTTTGTTGGTTTGTTGGTTTGTTGGTTTGTTGGTTCGTTTGTTGGTTTGTTTGTTTGTTGGCGTGTTGGTTTGTTGGTTTGTTCGTTTGTTGGTTTGTTGGTTTGTTGGTTTGTTGGTTTGTTGGTTTGTTGGTTTGTTTATTTTTTGGTTTGTTCGTTTGTTGGCTTGTTGGTTTGTTGGTTTGTTGGTTTGTTGGTTTGTTGGTTTGTTGGTTCGTTTGTTGGTTTGTTTGTTGGTTTGTTCGTTTGTTGGTTTGTTGGTTTGTTGGTTTGTTGGTTTTTTGGTTTGTTGGTTTATTGGTTTGTTAGCTTGTTGGTTTGTTGGCTTGCTGGTTTGTTGGTTTGTTGGTTTGTTGGTTTGTTGGTTTGTTCGTTTGTTGGTTTGTTCGTTTGTTGGTTTGTTGGTTTGTTGGTTTGTTGGCTTGTTGGTTTTTTGGTTTGTTGGCTTGTTGGCTTGTTGGTTTGCTCGTTTGTTGGTTTGTTGGCTTGTTGGCTTGTTGGTTTGTTGGTTTGTTGGTTTGTTGGTTTGTTGGTTTGTTGGTTTGTTGGTTTGTTGGTTTGTTGGTTTGTTGGTTTGTTGGTTTGTTGGTTTGTTGGTTTGTTGGTTTGTTCGTTTGTTGGTTTGTTGGTTTGTTGGTTTGTTGGTTTTTTGGTTTGTTGGCTTGTTAGTTTGTTGGTTTGTTGGTTTGTTGGTTTGTTGGTTTGTTGGTTTGTTGGTTTGTTGGTTTGTTGGTTTGTTCGTTTGTTGGTTTGTTTGTTTGTTGGTTTGTTGGTTTGTTGGTTTGTTGGTTTGTTCGTTTGTTTATTTGTTGGTTTGTTGGTTTGGTGGCTTGTTGGTTTGTTCGTTTGTTCGTTTTTTGGTTTGTTGGCTTGTTGGTTTGTTGGCTTGTTGGCTTGTTGGTTTGTTGGTTTGTTGGTTTGTTGGTTTGTTGGTTTGTTGGTTTGTTGGTTTGTTGGTTTGTTGGTTTGTTGGTTTGTTGGTTTGTTGGTTTGTTGGTTTGTTGGTTTGTTGGTTTGTTGGTTTGTTGGTTTGTTGGTTTGTTAGTTTGTTGGTTTGTTGGTTTGTTGGTTTGTTGGTTTGTTGGTTTGTTGGTTTGTTCGTTTGTTGGTTTGTTGGTTTGTTGGTTTGTTGGTTTGTTGGTTTGTTGGTTTGTTGGTTTGTTGGTTTGTTGGTTTGTTGGTTTGTTGGTTTGTTGGTTTGTTGGTTTGTTGGTTTGTAGGTTTATTTGTTTGTTGGTTTATTGGTCTGTTGGTTTGTTCGTTTGTTGGTTTGTTGGTTTGTTGGTTTGTTGGTTTGTTGGTTTGTTGGTTTGTTGGTTTGTTGGCTTGTTGGTTTGTTGGCTTGTTGGCTTGTGGGCTTGTTGGTTTGTTGGTTTGTTCGTTTGTTGGCTTGTTGGTTTGTTGGCTTGTTGGCTTGTTGGTTTGTTGGTTTGTTGGTTTGTTGGTTTGTTGGTTTTTTTGGTTTGTTCGTTTGTTGGCTTGTTGGTTTGTTGGCTTGTTGGCTTGTTGGTTTGTTGGTTTGTTGGTTTGTTGGTTTGTTGGTTTGTTGGTTTGTTGGTTTGTTGGTTTGTTGGTTTGTTGGTTTGTTGGTTTGTTGGTTTGTTGGTTTGTTGGTTTGTTGGTTTGTTCGTTTGTTGGTTTGTTGGTTTGTTGGTTTGTTGGCTTGTTGGTTTTTTGGTTTGTTGGCTTTTTGGCTTGTTGGTTTGTTGGTTTGTTGGTTTGTTGGCTTGTTGGCTTATTGGTTTGTTGGTTTGTTGGTTTGTTGGTTAGTTGATTTGTTCGTTTGTTGGTTTGTTGGTTTGTTGGTTTATTGGTTTTTTGGTTTGTTGGCTTGTTGGTTTGTTGGTTTGTTGGTTTGTTGGTTTGTTGGTTTGTTGGTTTGTTGGTTTGTTGGTTGGTTCGTTTGTTGGTGAGTTCGTTTGTTGGTTTGTTGGTTTTTTGGTTTGCCGGTTTGTTGGTTTGTTGACTTGTTGGCTTGTTGGTTGGTTGGTTTGTTGGTTTGTTGGTTTGTTGATTTGTTGGTTTGTTGGTTTGTTGGTTTGTTGGTTTGTTGGTTTGTTGGTTTGTTGGTTTGTTGGTTTGTTGGTTTGTTGGTTTGTTGGTTTGTTGGTTTGTTCGATTGTTGGCTTGTTGGTTTGTTGGCTTATTGGCTTGTTGGTTTGTTGGTTTGTTTGTTTGTTTGTTTGCTTGTTTGTTCGTTTTTTGGTTTGTTGGTTTGTTGGTTTGTTGGTTTGTTGATTTGTTGGTTTGTTGGTTTGTTGGTTTGTTGGTTTGTTGGTTTGTTGGCTTATTGGCTTGTTGGTTTGTTGGTTTGTTTGTTTGTTTGTTTGTTCGTTTGTTCGTTTTTTGGTTTGTTGGTTTGTTGGTTTGTTGGTTTGTTGGTTTGTTGATTTGTTGGTTTGTTGGTTTGTTGGTTTGTTGGTTTGTTGGTTTGTTGGTTTGTTGGTTTATTGGTTTGTTCGTTTGTTGGTTTGTTGGTTTGTTGGTTTGTTCGATTGTTGGCTTGTTGGTTTGTTGGCTTATTGGCTTGTTGGTTTGTTGGTTTGTTTGTTTGTTTGTTTGTTCGTTTGTTCCTTTGTTGGTTTGTTGGTTTGTTGGTTTGTTGGTTTGTTGGTTTGTTGGTTTGTTCGTTTGTTGGTTTGTTGGTTTGTTGGTTTGTTGGCTTGTTGGTTTTTTGGTTTGTTGGCTTTTTGGCTTGTTGGTTTGTTGGTTTGTTGGTTTGTTGGTTTGTTGGCTTGTTGGCTTATTGGTTTGTTGGTTTTTGGTTTGTTGGTTAGTTGATTTGTTCGTTTGTTGGTTTGTTGGTTTGTTGGTTTATTGGTTTTTTGGTTTGTTGGCTTGTTGGTTTGTTGGTTTGTTGGTTTGTTGGTTTGTTGGTTTGTTGGTTTGTTGGTTGGTTCGTTTGTTGGTGAGTTCGTTTGTTGGTTTGTTGGTTTTTTGGTTTGCCGGTTTGTTGGTTTGTTGACTTGTTGGCTTGTTGGTTTGTTGGTTTGTTGGTTTGTTGGTTTGTTGGTTTGTTCGTTTGTTGGTTTGTTGGTTTGTTGGTTTGTTCGATTGTTGGCTTGTTGGTTTGTTGGCTTATTGGCTTGTTGGTTTGTTGGTTTGTTTGTTTGTTTGTTTGTTCGTTTGTTCCTTTGTTGGTTTGTTGGTTTGTTGGTTTGTTGGTTTGTTGGTTTGTTGGTTTGTTGGTTTGTTGGTTTGTTGGTTTGTTGGTTTGTTGGTTTGTTGGTTCGTTTGTTGGTTTGTTTGTTTGTTGGCTTGTTGGTTTGTTGGTTTGTTCGTTTGTTGGTTTGTTGGTTTGTTGGTTTGTTGGTTTGTTGGTTTGTTGGTTTGTTTATTTGTTGGTTTGTTCGTTTGTTGGCTTGTTGGTTTGTTGGTTTGTTGGTTTGTTGGTTTGTTGGTTTGTTGGTTCGTTTGTTGGTTTGTTTGTTGGTTTGTTCGTTTGTTGGTTTGTTGGTTTGTTGGTTTGTTGGTTTGTTGGTTTGTTGGTTTGTTGGTTTGTTGGTTTGTTGGTTCGTTTTTTGGTTTGTTTGTTTGTTGGCTTGTTGGTTTGTTGGTTTGTTCGTTTGTTGGTTTGTTGGTTTGTTGGTTTGTTGGTTTGTTGGTTTGTTGGTTTGTTTATTTGTTGGTTTGTTCGTTTGTTGGCTTGTTGGTTTGTTGGTTTGTTGGTTTGTTGGTTTGTTGGTTTGTTGGTTCGTTTGTTGGTTTGTTTGTTGGTTTGTTCGTTTGTTGGTTTGTTGGTTTGTTGGTTTGTTGGTTTTTTGGTTTGTTGGTTTATTGGTTTGTTGGCTTGTTGGTTTGTTGGCTTGCTGGTTTGTTGGTTTGTTGGTTTGTTGGTTTGTTCGTTTGTTGGTTTGTTCGTTTGTTGGTTTGTTGGTTTGTTGGTTTGTTGGCTTGTTGGTTTTTTGGTTTGTTGGCTTGTTGGCTTGTTGGTTTGCTCGTTTGTTGGTTTGTTGGCTTGTTGGCTTGTTGGTTTGTTGGTTTGTTGGTTTGTTGGTTTGTTGGTTTGTTGGTTTGTTGGTTTGTTGGTTTGTTGGTTTGTTGGTTTGTTGGTTTGTTCGTTTGTTGGTTTGTTGGTTTGTTGGTTTGTTGGTTTTTTGGTTTGTTGGCTTGTTAGTTTGTTGGTTTGTTGGTTTGTTGGTTTGTTGGTTTGTTGGTTTGTTGGTTTGTTGGTTTGTTCGTTTGTTGGTTTGTTCGTTTGTTGGTTTGTTGGTTTGTTGGTTTGTTGGTTTGTTCGTTTGTTTATTTGTTGGTTTGTTGGTTTGGTGGCTTGTTGGTTTGTTCGTTTGTTCGTTTTTTGGTTTGTTGGCTTGTTGGTTTGTTGGCTTGTTGGCTTGTTGGTTTGTTGGTTTGTTGGTTTGTTGGTTTGTTGGTTTGTTGGTTTGTTGGTTTGTTGGTTTGTTGGTTTGTTGGTTTGTTGGTTTGTTGGTTTGTTGGTTTGTTGGTTTGTTGGTTTGTTGGTTTGTTGGTTTGTTAGTTTGTTGGTTTGTTGGTTTGTTGGTTTGTTGGTTTGTTGGTTTGTTGGTTTGTTGGTTTGTTGGTTTGTTGGTTTGTTGGTTTGTTGGTTTGTTGGTTTGTTGGTTTGTTGGTTTGTTGGTTTGTTGGTTTGTTGGTTTGTTGGTTTGTTGGTTTGTTGGTTTGTTGGTTTGTAGGTTTATTTGTTTGTTGGTTTATTGGTCTGTTGGTTTGTTCGTTTGTTGGTTTGTTGGTTTGTTGGTTTGTTGGTTTGTTGGTTTGTTGGTTTGTTGGTTTGTTGGCTTGTTGGTTTGTTGGCTTGTTGGCTTGTGGGCTTGTTGGTTTGTTGGTTTGTTCGTTTGTTGGCTTGTTGGTTTGTTGGCTTGTTGGCTTGTTGGTTTGTTGGTTTGTTGGTTTGTTGGTTTGTTGGTTTGTTGGTTTTTTTGGTTTGTTCGTTTGTTGGCTTGTTGGTTTGTTGGCTTGTTGGCTTGTTGGTTTGTTGGTTTGTTGGTTTGTTGGTTTGTTGGTTTGTTGGTTTGTTGGTTTGTTGGTTTGTTGGTTTGTTGGTTTGTTGGTTTGTTGGTTTGTTGGTTTGTTGGTTTGTTGGTTTGTTGGTTTGTTGGTTTGTTGGTTTGTTCGTTTGTTGGTTTGTTGGTTTGTTGGTTTGTTGGTTTGTTGGTTTGTTGGTTTGTTGGTTCGTTTGTTGGTTTGTTTGTTTGTTGGCTTGTTGGTTTGTTGGTTTGTTCGTTTGTTGGTTTGTTGGTTTGTTGGTTTGTTGGTTTGTTGGTTTGTTGGTTTGTTTATTTGTTGGTTTGTTCGTTTGTTGGCTTGTTGGTTTGTTGGTTTGTTGGTTTGTTGGTTTGTTGGTTTGTTGGTTCGTTTGTTGGTTTGTTTGTTGGTTTGTTCGTTTGTTGGTTTGTTGGTTTGTTGGTTTGTTGGTTTTTTGGTTTGTTGGTTTATTGGTTTGTTGGCTTGTTGGTTTGTTGGCTTGCTGGTTTGTTGGTTTGTTGGTTTGTTGGTTTGTTGGTTTGTTCGTTTGTTGGTTTGTTCGTTTGTTGGTTTGTTGGTTTGTTGGTTTGTGGGCTTGTTGTTTTTTTGGTTTGTTGGCTTGTTGGCTTGTTGGTTTGCTCGTTTGTTGGTTTGTTGGCTTGTTGGCTTGTTGGTTTGTTGGTTTGTTGGTTTGTTGGTTTGTTGGTTTGTTGGTTTGTTGGTTTGTTGGTTTGTTGGTTTGTTGGTTTGTTGGTTTGTTGGTTTGTTCGTTTGTTGGTTTGTTGGTTTGTTGGTTTGTTGGTTTTTTGGTTTGTTGGCTTGTTAGTTTGTTGGTTTGTTGGTTTGTTGGTTTGTTGGTTTGTTGGTTTGTTGGTTTGTTGGTTTGTTGGTTTGTTCGTTTGTTGGTTTGTTCGTTTGTTGGTTTGTTGGTTTGTTGGTTTGTTGGTTTGTTCGTTTGTTTATTTGTTGGTTTGTTGGTTTGGTGGCTTGTTGGTTTGTTCGTTTGTTCGTTTTTTTGATTGTTGGCTTGTTGGTTTGTTGGCTTGTTGGCTTGTTGGTTTGTTGGTTTGTTCGTTTGTTGGTTTGTTGTTTTGTTGGTTTGTTGGTTTGTTGGTTTGTTGGTTTGTTGGTTTGTTGGTTTGTTGGTTTGTTGGTTTGTTGGTTTGTTGGTTTGTTGGTTTGTTGGTTTGTTAGTTTGTTGGTTTGTTGGTTTGTTGGTTTGTTGGTTTGTTGGTTTGTTGGTTTGTTGGTTTGTTGGTTTGTTGGTTTGTTGGTTTGTTGGTTTGTTGGTTTGTTGGTTTGTTGGTTTGTTGGTTTGTTGGTTTGTTGGTTCGTTGGTTTGTTGGTTTGTTGGTTTGTAGGTTTATTTGTTTGTTGGTTTATTGGTCTGTTGGTTTGTTCGTTTGTTGGTTTGTTGGTTTGTTGGTTTGTTGGTTTGTTGGTTTGTTGGTTTGTTGGCTTGTTGGTTTGTTGGCTTGTTGGCTTGTGGGCTTGTTGGTTTGTTGGTTTGTTCGTTTGTTGGCTTGTTGGTTTGTTGGCTTGTTGGCTTGTTGGTTTGTTGGTTTGTTGGTTTGTTGGTTTGTTGGTTTTTTTGGTTTGTTCGTTTGTTGGCTTGTTGGTTTGTTGGCTTGTTGGCTTGTTGGTTTGTTGGTTTGTTGGTTTGTTGGTTTGTTGGTTTGTTGGTTTGTTGGTTTGTTGGTTTGTTGGTTTGTTGGTTTGTTGGTTTGTTGGTTTGTTGGTTTGTTGGTTTGTTGGTTTGTTGGTTTGTTGGTTTGTTGGTTTGTTCGTTTGTTGGTTTGTTGGTTTGTTGGTTTGTTGGCTTGTTGGTTTTTTGGTTTGTTGGCTTTTTGGCTTGTTGGTTTGTTGGTTTGTTGGTTTGTTGGCTTGTTGGCTTATTGGTTTGTTGGTTTGTTGGTTTGTTGGTTAGTTGATTTGTTCGTTTGTTGGTTTGTTGGTTTGTTGGTTTATTGGTTTTTTGGTTTGTTGGCTTGTTGGTTTGTTGGTTTGTTGGTTTGTTGGTTTGTTGGTTTGTTGGTTTGTTGGTTGGTTCGTTTGTTGGTGAGTTCGTTTGTTGGTTTGTTGGTTTTTTGGTTTGCCGGTTTGTTGGTTTGTTGGCTTGTTGGCTTGTTGGTTGGTTGGTTTGTTGGTTTGTTGGTTTGTTGGTTTCTTGGTTTGTTGGTTTGTTGGGTTGTTGGTTTGTTGGTTTGTTGGTTTGTTGATTTGTTGGTTTGTTGGTTTGTTGGTTTGTTGGTTTGTTGGTTTGTTGGTTTGTTGGTTTGTTGGTTTGTTGGTTTGTTTGTTTGTTGGTTTGTTTGTTTGTTGGTTGGTTCGTTTGATGGCTTGTTGGCTTGTGGTTTGTTGGTTTGTTGGCTTGTTGGTTTGTTGGTTTGTTGGTTTGTTGGTTTGTTGGTTTATTGGTTTATTGGTTTGTTGGTTTTTTGGTTTGTTGGCTTGTTGGTTTGTTGGTTTGTTGGCTTGTTGGTTTATTGGTTTGTTGGTTTGTTCGTTTGTTGGCTTGTTGGCTTGTTGGCTTGTTGGTTTGTTGGTTTGTTGGTTTGTTGGTTTGTTGGCTTGTTGGTTTGTTGGTTTGTTGGTTTGTTTGTTTGTTGGTTTGTTTGTTTGTTGGTTGGTTCGTTTGATGGCTTGTTGGCTTGTGGTTTGTTGGTTTATTGGTTTGTTGGTTTTTTGGTTTGTTGGTTTGTTGGTTTGTTGGTTTGTTGGTTTGTTGGTTTCTTGGTTTTTTGGTTTGTTGGCTTGTTGGTTTGTTGGTTTGTTGGTTTGTTGGTTTGTTGGTTTGTTGGTTTGTTGGTTGGTTCGTTTGTTGGTGAGTTCGTTTGTTGGTTTGTTGGTTTTTTGGTTTGCCGGTTTGTTGGTTTGTTGGCTTGTTGGCTTGTTGGTTGGTTGGTTTGTTGGTTTGTTGGTTTGTTGGTTTCTTGGTTTGTTGGTTTGTTGGGTTGTTGGTTTGTTGGTTTGTTGGTTTGTTGGTTTGTTGGTTTGTTTGTTTGTTGGTTTGTTTGTTTGTTGGTTGGTTCGTTTGATGGCTTGTTGGCTTGTGGTTTGTTGGTTTGTTGGCTTGTTGGTTTGTTGGTTTGTTGGTTTATTGGTTTGTTGGTTTGTTGGCTTGTTGGTTTGTTGGTTTGTTGGTTTGTTGGTTTGTTAGTTTGTTAGTTTCTTGGTTTGTTGGTTTATTTGTTTGTTGGTTTGTTGGTTTGTTGGTTTGTTGGTTTGTTGGTTTGTTGGTTTGTTGGTTTGTTGGTTTATTTGTTTGTTGGTTTGTTGGTTTGTTGGTTTGTTCGTTTGTTGGCTTGTTGGTTTGTTGGCTTGTTGACTTGTTGGTTTGTTGGTTTGTTGCTTTGTTGTTTTGTTGGTTTGTTGGTTTGTTGGCTTGTTTGTTTGTTGGCTTGTTGGTTTGTTGATTTGTTGGTTTGTTGATTTGTTGGTTTGTTGGTTTGTTGGTTTGTTGGCTTGTTGGCATGTTGGTTTGTTCGTTTGTTGGCTTGTTGGTTTGTTGGTTTGTTGGTTTGTTGGTTTGTTGGTTTGTTGGTTTGTTGGTTTGTTGGTTTGTTGGTTTGTTGGTTTTTTGGTTTGTTGGCTTGTTGGTATTGTTGGCTTGTTGGCTTGTTGGTTTGTTGGTTTGTTGGTTTGTTGGTTTGTTGGTTTGTTGCTTTGTTGGTTTGTTGGTTTGTTGGTTTGTTGGTTTGTTGGTTTGTTGGTGTTTTGGTTTGTTGGTTTGTTGGTTTGTTGGTTTGTTGGTTTGTTGGTTTATTGGTTTGTAGGTTTATTGGTTTGTAGGTTTATTTGTTTGTTAGTTTATTGGTTTGTTGGTTTGTTCGTTTGTTGGTTTGTTGGTTTGTTGGTTTGTTGGTTTGTTGGTTTGTTGGTTTGTTGGTGTGTTGGTTTGTTGGCTTGTTGATTTGTTGGCTTGTTGGCTTGTTGGCTTGTTGGTTTGTTGGTTTGTTGGTTTGTTCGTTTGTTGGCTTGTTGGTTTGTTGGCTTGTTGGCTTGTTGGTTTGTTGGTTTGTTGGTTTGTTGGTTTGTTGGTTTGTTGGTTTGTTCGTTTGTTGGTTTGTTCGTTTGTTGGTTTGTTGGTTTGTTGGTTTGTTGGTTTGTTCGGTTGTTTATTTGTTGGTTTGTTGGTTTGGTGGCTTGTTGGTTTGTTCGTTTGTTCGTTTTTTTGATTGTTGGCTTGTTGGTTTGTTGGCTTGTTGGTTTGTTGGTTTGTTCGTTTGTTGGTTTGTTGTTTTGTTGGTTTGTTGGTTTGTTGGTTTGTTGGTTTGTTGGTTTGTTGGTTTGTTGGTTTGTTGGTTTGTTGGTTTGTTGGTTTGTTAGTTTGTTGGTTTGTTGGTTTGTTGGTTTGTTGGTTTGTTGGTTTGTTGGTTTGTTGGTTTGTTGGTTTGTTGGTTTGTTGGTTTGTTGGTTTGTTGGTTTGTTGGTTTGTTGGTTTGTTGGTTTGTTGGTTTGTTGGTTTGTTGGTTTGTTGGTTTGTAGGTTTATTTGTTTGTTGGTTTATTGGTCTGTTGGTTTGTTCGTTTGTTGGTTTGTTGGTTTGTTGGTTTGTTGGTTTGTTGGTTTGTTGGTTTGTTGGCTTGTTGGTTTGTTGGCTTGTTGGCTTGTGGGCTTGTTGGTTTGTTGGTTTGTTCGTTTGTTGGCTTGTTGGTTTGTTGGCTTGTTGGCTTGTTGGTTTGTTGGTTTGTTGGTTTGTTGGTTTGTTGGTTTTTTTGGTTTGTTCGTTTGTTGGCTTGTTGGTTTGTTGGCTTGTTGGCTTGTTGGTTTGTTGGTTTGTTGGTTTGTTGGTTTGTTGGTTTGTTGGTTTGTTGGTTTGTTGGTTTGTTGGTTTGTTGGTTTGTTGGTTTGTTGGTTTGTTGGTTTGTTGGTTTGTTGGTTTGTTGGTTTGTTGGTTTGTTGGTTTGTTCGTTTGTTGGTTTGTTGGTTTGTTGGTTTGTTGGCTTGTTGGTTTTTTGGTTTGTTGGCTTTTTGGCTTGTTGGTTTGTTGGTTTGTTGGTTTGTTGGCTTGTTGGCTTATTGGTTTGTTGGTTTGTTGGTTTGTTGGTTAGTTGATTTGTTCGTTTGTTGGTTTGTTGGTTTGTTGGTTTATTGGTTTTTTGGTTTGTTGGCTTGTTGGTTTGTTGGTTTGTTGGTTTGTTGGTTTGTTGGTTTGTTGGTTTGTTGGTTTGTTGGCTTGTTGGCATGTTGGTTTGTTCGTTTGTTGGCTTGTTGGTTTGTTGGTTTGTTGGTTTGTTGGTTTGTTGGTTTGTTGGTTTGTTGGTTTGTTGGTTTGTTGGTTTGTTGGTTTTTTGGTTTGTTGGCTTGTTGGTATTGTTGGCTTGTTGGCTTGTTGGTTTGTTGGTTTGTTGGTTTGTTGGTTTGTTGGTTTGTTGCTTTGTTGGTTTGTTGGTTTGTTGGTTTGTTGGTTTGTTGGTTTGTTGGTGTTTTGGTTTGTTGGTTTGTTGGTTTGTTGGTTTGTTGGTTTGTTGGTTTATTGGTTTGTAGGTTTATTGGTTTGTAGGTTTATTTGTTTGTTAGTTTATTGGTTTGTTGGTTTGTTCGTTTGTTGGTTTGTTGGTTTGTTGGTTTGTTGGTTTGTTGGTTTGTTGGTTTGTTGGTGTGTTGGTTTGTTGGCTTGTTGATTTGTTGGCTTGTTGGCTTGTTGGCTTGTTGGTTTGTTGGTTTGTTGGTTTGTTCGTTTGTTGGCTTGTTGGTTTGTTGGCTTGTTGGCTTGTTGGTTTGTTGATTTGTTGGTTTGTTGGTTTGTTGGTTTGTTGGTTTGTTGGTTTGTTGGTTTGTTGGTTTTTTGGTTTGTTGGTTTGTTGGTTTGTTGGTTTGTTGGTTTGTTGGTTTGTTAATTTGTTGGTTTGTTGGTTTGTTCGTTTGTTGGTTTGTTGGTTTGTTGGTTTGTTGGCTTGTTGGTTTTTTGTTTTGTTGGCTTTTTGGCTTGTTGGTTTGTTGGTTTGTTGATTTGTTGGCTTGTTGGCTTGTTGGTTTGTTGGTTTGTTGGTTTGTTGGTTAGTTGATTTGTTCGTTTGTTGGTTTGTTGGTTTGCTGGTTTATTTTTTTTTTGGTTTGTTGGCTTGTTGGTTTGTTGGTTTGTTGGTTTGTTGGTTTGTTGGTTTGTTGGTTTGTTGGTTGGTTCGTTTGTTGGTGTGTTCGTTTGTTGGTTTGTTGGGTTTTTGGTTTGCCGGTTTGTTGGTTTGTTGGCTTGTTGGCTTGTTGGTTGGTTGGTTTGTTGGTTTGTTGGTTTGTTGGTTTCTTGGTTTGTTGGTTTGTTGGTTTGTTGGTTTGTTGGTTTGTTGGTTTGTTGATTTGTTGGTTTGTTGGTTTGTTGGTTTGTTGGCTTGTTGGCATGTTGGTTTGTTCGTTTGTTGGCTTGCTGGTTTGTTGGTTTGTTGGTTTGTTGGTTTGTTGGTTTGTTGGTTTGTTGGTTAGTTGGTTTTTTGGTTTGTTGGCTTGTTGGTATTGTTGGTTTGTTGGCTTGTTGGTTTGTTGGTTTGTTGGTTTGTTGGTTTGTTGGTTTGTTGCTTTGTTGGTTTGTTGGTTTGTTGGTTTGTTGGTTTGTTGGTTTGTTGGTTTTTTGGTTTGTTGGTTTGTTGGTTTGTTGGTTTGTTGGTTTGTTGGTTTGTTGGTTTATTGGTTTGTAGGTTTATTTGTTTGTTAGTTTATTGGTTTGTTGGTTTGTTCGTTTGTTGGTTTGTTGGTTTGTTGGTTTGTTGGTTTGTTGGTTTGTTGGTTTGTTAATTTGTTGGTTTGTTCGTTTGTTGGTTTGTTGGTTTGTTTGTTTGTTGGCTTGTTGGTTTTTTGTTTTGTTGGGTTTTTGTGTTGTTGGTTTGTTGGTTTGTTGGTTTGTTGGCTTGTTGGCTTGTTGGTTTGTTGGTTTGTTGGTTTATTGGTTAGTTGATTTGTTGGCTTGTTGGCTTGTTGGTTTGTTGATTTGTTGGTTTGTTGGTTTGTTGGTTTGTTGGTTCGTTTGTTGGTTTGTTTGTTTGTTGGCTTGTTGGTTTGTTGGTTTGTTCGTTTGTTGGTTTGTTGGTTTGTTGGTTTGTTCGTTTGTTGGTTTGTTGGTTTGTTGGTTTGTTGGTTTGTTGGTTTGTTGGTTTGTTGGTTTGTTGGTTTCTTGGTTTGTTGGTTTGTTGGTTTGTTGGTTTGTTGGTTTGTTGGCTTGTTGGTTTGTTGGTTTGTTGGTTTGTTGGTTTGTTGGTTTGTTGGTTTGTTGGTTTGTTGGTTTGTAGGTTTATTTGTTTGTTGGTTTATTGGTTTGTTGGTTTGTTCGTTTGTTGGTTTGTTGGTTTGTTGGTTTGTTGGTTTGTTGATTTGTTGGTTTGTTGGCTTGTTCGTTTGTTGGTTTTTTGGTTTGTTGGTTTGTAGGCTTGTTGGCTTGTTGGTTTGTTCGTTTGTTGGTTTGTTGGTTGGTTGGTTTGTTGGTTTGTTGGTGTGTTGGTTTGTTGGTTTCTTGGTTTGTTGGTTTGTTGGCTTGTTGGTTTGTTGGCTTTTTGATTTGTTGGTTTGTTGGTTTGTTGGTTTGTTGGTTTGTTGGTTTTTTGGTTTGTTGGTTTGTTGGTTTGTAGGTTTATTTGTTTGTTGGTTCATTGGTTTGTTGGTTTGTTCGTTTGTTGGTTTGTTGGTTTGTTGGTTTGGTGGTTTGTTGATTTGTTGGTTTGTTGGCTTGTTCGTTTGTTGGTTTTTTGGTTTGTTGGTTTGTAGGCTTGTTGGCTTTTTGGTTTGTTCGTTTGTTGGTTTGTTGGTTGGTTGGTTTGTTGGTTTGTTGGTGTGTTGGTTTGTTGTTTTGTTCGTTTGTTGGTTTGTTGGTTTGTTGGTTTGTTGGTTTGTTGGTTTGTTGGTTTGTTGGTTTGTTGGTTTGTTGGTTTGTTGGTTTGTTGGTTTGTTGGTTTGTTGGTTTGTTGGTTTGTTTGTTGGTTTGTTGGTTTGTTTGTTTGTTGGCTTTTTGGTTTGTTGGTTTGTTCGTTTGTTGGTTTGTTGCTTTGTTGGTTTGTTGGTTTGTTGGTTTGTTGGTTTGTTGGTTTGTTCGTTTGTTGGCTTGTTGGTTTGTTGGCTTGTTGGCTTGTTGGTTTGTTGGTTTGTTTGTTTGTTGGTTTGTTCGTTTGTTAGTTTGTTGGTTTGTTGGTTTGTTGGTTTGTTGGTTTGTTGGTTTGTTGGTTTGTTGGTTTGTTGGTTTGTTGGTTTGTTGGTTTGTTGGTTTGTTGGTTTGTTGGTTTGTTCGTTTGTTGGTTTTTTGGTTTGTTGGTTTGTAGGCTTGTTGGCTTGTTGGTTTGTTCGTTTGTTGGTTTGTTGGTTGGTTGGTTTGTTGGTTTGTTGGTGTGTTGGTTTGTTGGTTTCTTGGTTTGTTGGTTTGTTGGCTTGTTGGTTTGTTGGCTTTTTGATTTGTTGGTTTGTTGGTTTGTTGGTTTGTTGGTTTGTTGGTTTGTTGGTTTGTTGGTTTGTTGGTTTGTAGGTTTATTTGTTTGTTGGTTCATTGGTTTGTTGGTTTGTTCGTTTGTTGGTTTGTTGGTTTGTTGGTTTGGTGGTTTGTTGATTTGTTGGTTTGTTGGCTTGTTCGTTTGTTGGTTTTTTGGTTTGTTGGTTTGTAGGCTTGTTGGCTTGTTGGTTTGTTCGTTTGTTGGTTTGTTGGTTGGTTGGTTTGTTGGTTTGTTGGTGTGTTGGTTTGTTGGTTTGTTCGTTTGTTGGTTTGTTGGTTTGTTGGTTTGTTGGTTTGTTGGTTTGTTGGTTTGTTGGTTTGTTGGTTTGTTGGTTTGTTGGTTTGTTGGTTTGTTGGTTTGTTGGTTTGTTGGTTTGTTTGTTGGTTTGTTGGTTTGTTTGTTTGTTGGCTTTTTGGTTTGTTGGTTTGTTCGTTTGTTGGTTTGTTGCTTTGTTGGTTTGTTGGTTTGTTGGTTTGTTGGTTTGTTCGTTTGTTGGCTTGTTGGTTTGTTGGCTTGTTGGCTTGTTGGTTTGTTGGTTTGTTTGTTTGTTGGTTTGTTCGTTTGTTAGTTTGTTGGTTTGTTGGTTTGTTGGTTTGTTGGTTTGTTGGTTGGTTGGTTTGTTGGTTTGTTGGTTTGTTGGTTTGTTGGTTTGTTGGTTTGTTGGTTTGTTTGTTGGTTTGTTGGTTTGTTTGTTTGTTGGCTTTTTGGTTTGTTGGTTTGTTCGTTTGTTGGTTTGTTGGTTTGTTGGTGTATTGGTTTGTTGGTTTGTTGGTTTGTTGTTTTGTTGGTTTGTTGGTTTGCTGGTTTGTTGGTTTGTTGGTTTGTTGGTTTTTTGGTTTGTTGGTTTGTTGGTTTGTTGGTTTGTTGATTTGTTCGCTTGTTCGTTTGTTGGTTTTTTGGTTTGTTGGTTTGTTGGCTTGTTGGTTTGTTCGTTTGTTGGTTTGTAGGCTTGTTGGCTTGTTGGTTTGTTGGTTGGTTGGTTTGTTGGTTTGTTGGTGTGTTGGTTTGTTGGTTTGTTCGTTTGTTGGTTTGTTCGTTTGTTCGTTTGTTGGTTTGTTGGTTGGTTGGTTTGTTGGTTTGTTGGTGTGTTGGTTTGTTCGTTTGTTGGTTTGTTCGTTTGTTCGTTTGTTGGTTTGTTGGTTTTTTGGTTTGTTGGTTTGTTGGTTTGTTGGTTTGTTGGTTTGTTGGTTTGTTGGTTTGTTGGTTTGTTGGTTTGTTGGTTTGTTGGTTTGTTTGTTGGTTTGTTGGTTTGTTTGTTTGTTGGCTTTTTGGTTTGTTGGTTTGTTCGTTTGTTGGTTTGTTGGTTTGTTGGTTTGTTGGTTTGTTGGTTTGTTGGTTTGTTGGTTTGTTGGTTTGTTCGTTTGTTGGCTTATTGGTTTGTTGGCTTGTTGGCTTGTTGGTTTGTTGGTATGTTTGTTTGTTGGTTTGTTCGTTTGTTCGTTTGTTGGTTTGTTGGTTTGTTGGTTTGTTGGTTTGTTGGTTTGTTGGTTTGTTGGTTTGTTGGTTTGTTGGTTTGTTGGTTTGTTGGTTTGTTGGTTTGTTGGTTTGTTGGTTTGTTGGTTTGTTGGTTTGTTGGTTTGTTGGTTTGTTGGTTTGTTGGTTTGTTTGTTGGTTTGTTTGTTTGTTGGCTTTTTGGTTTGTTGGTTTGTTGGTTTGTTGGTTTGTTGGTTTGTTGGTTTGTTTGTTTGTTGGTTTGTTCGTTTGTTGGCTTGTTGGTTTGTTGGCTTGTTGGTTTGTTGGTTTGTTGGTTTGTTGGTTTGTTGGTTTGTTGGTTTGTTGGTTTTTTGGTTTGTTGGTTTTTTGGTTTGTTGGCTTGTTGGGTTGTTGACTTGTTGGTTTGTTAGTTTGTTTGCTTGTTGGTTTGTTGGTTTGTTTGTTTGTTGGTTTGTTGGTTTGTTGGTTTGTTGGTTTGTTGGCTTGTTCGTTTGTTTGTTTGTTGGTTTTTTGGTTTGTTGGTTTTTTGGTTTGTTAGCTTGTTGGTTTGTTGGTTTGTTGGTTTGTTGGTTTGTTGGTTTGTTAGTTTGTTGGTTTGTTCATTTGTTGGTTTGTTGGTTTGTTGGTTTGTTGGTTTGTTGGTTTGTTGGTTTGTTGGTTTGTTGGTTCGTTTGTTGGTTTGTTTGTTTGTTGGCTTGTTGGTTTGTTGGTTTGTTCGTTTGTTGGTTTGTTGGTTTGTTGGTTTGTTGGTTTGTTGGTTTGTTGGTTTGTTTCTTTGTTGGTTTGTTCGTTTGTTGGCTTGTTGGTTTGTTGGTTTGTTGGTTTGTTGATTTGTTGGTTTGTTGATTTGTTGGCTTGTTGGCTTGTTGGTTTGTTGGTTCGTTGGTTTGTTGGTTTGTTGGTTCGTTTGTTGGTTTGTTTGTTTGTTGGCTTGTTGGTTTGTTAGTTTGTTCGTTTGTTGGTTTGTTGGTTTGTTCGTTTGTTGGTTTGTTGGTTTGTTGGTTTGTTGGTTTGTTGGTTTGTTGGTTTCTTGGTTTGTTGGTTTGTTGGTTTGTTGGCTTGTTGGGTTGTTGGCTTGTTGGTTTGTTGGTTTGTTAGTTTGTTGGTTTGTTCGTTTGTTGGTTTGTTCGGTTGTTGGTTTGTTGGTTTGTTGGTTTGTTGGCTTGTTGGTTTTTTGGTTTGTTGGCTTGTTGGCTTGTTGGTTTGTTCGTTTGTTGGTTTGTTGGCTTGTTGGCTTGTTGGCTTGTTGGTTTGTTGGTTTGTTCGTTTGTTGGTTTGTTGGTTTGTTCGTTTGTTGGTTTGTTCGTTTGTTGGTTTGTTGGTTTGTTGGTTTGTTGGTTTGTTGGTTTGTTCGTTTGTTTATTTGTAGGTTTGTTGGTTTGTTGGTTTGTTGGCTTGTTGGTTTGTTCGTTTTTTTGTTTGTTGGCTTGTTGGTTTGTTGGCTTGTTGGCTTGTTGGTTTGTTGGTTTTTTGGTTTGTTGGTTTGTTGGTTTGTTGGTTTGTTGGTTTGTTGGTTTGTTGGTTTGTTGGTTTGTTGGTTTGTTGGTTTGTTGGTTTGTTGGTTTGTTGGTTTGTTGGTTTGTTGGTTTGTTGGTTTGTTGGTTTGTTGGTTTGTTGGTTTGTTGGTTTGTTGGTTTGTTGGTTTGTTGGTTTGTTGGTTTGTTGGTTTGTTGGTTTGTTGGTTTGTTGGTTGTTGGTTTGTTGGTTTGTTGGTTTGTTGGTTTGTTGGTTTGTTGGTTTGTTGGTATGTTGGTTTGTTGGTTTGTTGGTTTGTTGGTTTGTTGGTTTGTTGGTTTGTTGGTTTGTAGGTTTATTTGTTTGTTGGTTTATTGGTTTGTTGGTTTGTTCGTTTGTTAGTTTGTTGGTTTGTTGGTTTGTTGGCTTGTTGGTTTGTTGGTTTGTTGGCTTGTTGGTTTGTTGGCTTGTTGGCTTGTGGGCTTGTTGGTTTGTTGGTTTGTTCGTTTGTTGGTTTGTTGGTTTGTTCGATTGTTGGCTTGTTGGTTTGTTGGCTTGATAGCTTGTTGGTTTGTTGGTTTGTTTGTTTGTTTGTTTGTTTGTTTGTTTGTTTGTTCGTTTGTTCGTTTGTTCGTTTGTTGGTTTGTTGGTTTGTTGGTTTGTTGGTTTGTTGGTTTGTTGGTTTGTTGGTTTGTTGGTTTGTTGGTTTGTTGGTTTGTTGGTTCGTTTGTTGGTTTGTTTGTTTGTTGGCTTGTTGGTTTATTGGTTTGTTGGTTTGTTCGTTTGTTGGTTTGTTGGCTTGTTGGTTTGTTGGTTTGTTGGTTTGTTGGTTTGTTGGTTTGTTGGTTTGTTGGTTTGTTTATTTGTTGGTTTGTTCGTTTGTTGGCTTGTTGGTTTGTTGGTTTGTTGGTTTGTTGATTTGTTGGCTTGTTGGCTTGTTGGTTTGTAGGTTCGTTGGTTTGTTGGTTTGTTGGTTCGTTTGTTGGTTTGTTTGTTTGTTGGCTTGTTGGTTTGTTGGTTTGTCCGTTTGTTGGTTTGTTGGTTTGTTCGTTTGTTGGTTTGTTGGTTTGTTGGTTTGTTGGTTTCTTGGTTTGTTGGTTTGTTGGTTTGTTGGTTTCTTGGCTTGTTGGTTTGTTGGCTCGTTGGTTTTTTGGTTTGTTGGTTTGTTCGTTTGTTGGTTTGTTCGTTTGTTGGTTTGTTGGTTTGTTGGTTTGTTGGTTTGTTGGTTTGTTGGTTTGTTGGTTTGTTCGTTTGTTGGTTTGTTGGTTTGTTGGTTTGTTGGTTTTTTGGTTTGTTGGTTTGTTAGTTTGTTGGTTTGTTGGTTTGTTGGTTTGTTGGTTTGTTGGTTTGTTGATTTGTTGGTTTGTTGGTTTGTTCGTTTGTTGGTTTGTTGGTTTGTTGGTTTGTTCGTTTGTTTATTTGTTGTTTTGTTGGTTTGTTGGTTTGTTGGCTTGTTGGTTTGTTCGTTTTTTGGTTTGTTGGCTTGTCGGTTTGTTGGCTTGTTGGCTTGTTGGTTTGTTGGTTTGTTGGTTTGTTGGTTTGTTGGTTTGTTGGTTTGTTGGTTTGTTGGTTTGTTGGTGTGTTGGTTTGTTGGTTTGTTGGTTTGTTGGTTTGTTGGTTTGTTGGTTTGTTGGTTTGTTGGTTTGTTGGTTTGTTGGTTTGTTGGTTTGTTGGTTTGTTTGTTTGTTGGTTTGTTGGTTTGTTGGTTTGTTGGTTTGTTGGTTTGTTGGATTGTTGGTTTGTTGGTTTGTTGGTTTGTTGGTTTGTTGGTTTGTTGGTTTGTAGGTTTATTTGTTTGTTGAATTATTGGTTTGTTCGTTTGTTGGTTTGTTGGTTTGTTGGTTTGTTGGTTTGTTGGTTTGTTGGATTGTTGGTTTCTTGGCTTGTTGGCTTGTTGGTTTGTTGGCTTGTTGGCTTGTGGGCTTGTTGGTTTGTTGGTTTGTTCGTTTGTTGGTTTGTTTGTTTGTTCGATTGTTGGCTTGTTGTTTTGTTGGCTTGTTGGCTTGTTGGTTTGTTGGTTTGTTGGCTTGTTTGTTTGTTTGTTTGTTCGTTTGTTCGTTTGTTCGTTTGTTGGTTTGTTGGTTTGTTGGTTTGTTGGTTTGTTGGTTTGTTGGTTTGTTGGTTTGTTGGTTTGTTAGTTTGTTGGTTTGTTGGTTTGTTGGTTCGTTTGTTGGTTTGTTTGTTTGTTGGCTTGTTGGTTTGTTGGTTTGTTCGTTTGTTGGTTTGTTGGTTTGTTGGTTTGTTGATTTGTTGGCTTGTTGGCTTGTTGGTTTGTTGGTTCGTTGGTTTGTTGGTTTGTTGGTTCGTTTGTTGGTTTGTTTGTTTGTTGGCTTGTTGGTTTGTTGGTTTGTTCGTTTGTTGGTTTGTTGGTTTGTTCGTTTGTTGGTTTGTTGGTTTGTTGGTTTGTTGGTTTTTTGGTTTGTTGGTTTGTTGGTTTGTTGGCTTGTTGGTTTGTTGGCTTGCTGGTTTGTTGGTTTGTTGGTTTGTTGGTTTGTTGGTTTGTTCGTTTGTTGGTTTGTTCGTTTGTTGGTTTGTTGGTTTGTTGGTTTGTTGGCTTGTTGGTTTTTTGGTTTGTTGGCTTGTTGGCTTGTTGGTTTGTTCGTTTGTTGGTTTGTTGGCTTGTTGGCTTGTTGGCTTGTTGGTTTGTTGGTTTGTTGGTTTGTTGGTTTGTTGGTTTGTTGGTTTGTTGGTTTGTTGGTTTGTTGGTTTGTTGGTTTGTTGGTTTGTTCGTTTGTTCGTTTGTTGGTTTGTTGGTTTGTTGGTTTGTTGGTTTGTTGGTTTTTTGGTTTGTTGGCTTGTTATTTTGTTGGTTTGTTGGTTTGTTGGTTTGTTGGTTTGTTGGTTTGTTGATTTGTTGGTTTGTTGGTTTGTTCGTTTGTTGGTTTGTTCGTTTGTTGGTTTGTTGGTTTATTGGTTTGTTGGTTTGTTCGTTTGTTTATTTGTTGGTTTGTTGGTTTGTTGGTTTGTTGGCTTGTTGGTTTGTTCGTTTTTTGGTTTGTTGGCTTGTTGGTTTGTTGGCTTGTTGGCTTGTTGGTTTGTTGGTTTGTTGGTTTGTTGGTTTGTTGGTTTGTTGGTTTGTTGGTTTGTTGGTTTGTTGGTTTGTTGGTTTGTTGGTTTGTTGGTTTGTTGGTTTGTTGGTTTGTTGGTTTGTTGGTTTTGTTGGTTTGTTGGTTTGTTGGTTTGTTGGTTTGTTGGTTTGTTGGTTTGTTGGTTTGTTGGTTTGTTGGTTTGTTGGTTTGTTGGTTTGTTGGTTTGTTGATTTGTTGGTTTGTTGGTTTGTAGGTTTATTTGTTTGTTGGTTTATTGGTTTGTTGGTTTGTTCGTTTGTTGGTTTGTTGGTTTGTTGGTTTGTTGGTTTGTTGGTTTGTTGGTTCGTTTGTTGGTTTGTTTGTTTGTTGGCTTGTTGGTTTATTGGTTTGTTGGTTTGTTCGTTTGTTGGTTTGTTGGCTTGTTGGTTTGTTGGTTTGTTGGTTTGTTGGTTTGTTGGTTTGTTTATTTGTTGGTTTGTTCGTTTGTTGGCTTGTTGGTTTGTTGGTTTGTTGGTTTGTTGATTTGTTGGTTTGTTGGTTTGTTGGCTTGTTGGTTTGTATGTTCGTTGGTTTGTTGGTTTGTTGGTTCGTTTGTTGGTTTGTTTGTTTGTTGGCTTGTTGGTTTGTTGGTTTGTTCGTTTGTTGGTTTGTTGGTTTGTCGTTTGTTGGTTTGTTGGTTTGTTGGTTTCTTGGTTTCTTGGTTTGTTGGTTTGTTGGTTTGTTGGTTTCTTGGCTTGTTGGTTTGTTGGCTCGTTGGTTTGTTGGTTTGTTGGTTTGTTGGTTTGTTTGTTTGTTGGTTTGTTCGTTTGTTGGTTTGTTGGTTTGTTGGTTTGTTGGTTTGTTGGTTTGTTGGTTTGTTGGTTTGTTCGTTTGTTGGTTTGTTGGTTTGTTGGTTTGTTGGTTTTTTGGTTTGTTGGCTTGTTAGTTTGTTGGTTTGTTGGTTTGTTGGTTTGCTGGTTTGTTGGTTTGTTGATTTGTTGGTTTGTTGGTTTGTTCGTTTGTTCGTTTGTTGGTTTGTTCGTTTGTTGGTTTGTTGGTTTGTTGGTTTGTTCGTTTGTTTATTTATTGTATTGTTGGTTTGTTGGTTTGTTGGCTTGTTGGTTTGTTCGTTTTTTGGTTTGTTGGCTTGTTGGTTTGTTGGCTTGTTGGCTTGTTGGTTTGTTGGTTTGTTGGTTTGTTGGTTTGTTCGTTTGTTGGTTTGTTGGTTTGTTGGTTTGTTGGTTTGTTGGTTTGTTGGTTTGTTGGTTTGTTGGTTTGTTGGTTTCTTGGTTTGTTGGTTTGTTGGTTTGTTGGCTTGTTGGTTTGTTGGCTTGTTGGTTTGTTGGTTTGTTAGTTTGTTGGTTTGTTCGTTTGTTGGTTTGTTCGGTTGTTGGTTTGTTGGTTTGTTGGTTTGTTGGCTTGTTGGTTTTTTGGTTTGTTGGCTTGTTGGCTTGTTGGTTTGTTCGTTTGTTGGTTTGTTGGCTTGTTGGCTTGTTGGCTTGTTGGTTTGTTGGTTTGTTGGTTTGTTGTTTTGTTGGTTTGTTGGTTTGTTGGTTTGTTGGTTTGTTCGTTTGTTGGTTTGTTGGTTTGTTCGTTTGTTGGTTTGTTCGTTTGTTGGTTTGTTGGTTTGTTGGTTTGTTGGTTTGTTGGTTTGTTGGTTTGTTCGTTTGTTTATTTGTAGGTTTGTTGGTTTGTTGGTTTGTTGGCTTGTTGGTTTGTTCGTTTTTTTGTTTGTTGGCTTGTTGGTTTGTTGGCTTGTTGGCTTGTTGGTTTGTTGGTTTGTTGGTTTGTTGGTTTGTTGGTTTGTTGGTTTGTTGGTTTGTTGGTTTGTTGGTTTGTTGGTTTGTTGGTTTGTTGGTTTGTTGGTTTGTTGGTTTGTTGGTTTGTTGGTTTGTTGGTTTGTTGGTTTGTTGGTTTGTTGGTTTGTTGGTTTGTTGGTTTGTTGGTTTGTTGGTTTGTTGGTTTGTTGGTTTGTTGGTTTGTTGGTTTGTTGGTTTGTTGGTTTGTTGGTTTGTTGGTTTGTTGGTTTGTTGGTTTGTTGGTTTGTTGGTTTGTTGGTTTGTTGGTTTGTTGGTTTGTTGGTTTGTTGGTTTGTTGGTTTGTAGGTTTATTTGTTTGTTGGTTTATTGGTTTGTTGGTTTGTTCGTTTGTTAGTTTGTTGGTTTGTTGGTTTGTTGGCTTGTTGGTTTATTGGTTTGTTGGCTTGTTGGTTTGTTGGCTTGTTGGCTTGTGGGCTTGTTGGTTTGTTGGTTTGTTCGTTTGTTGGTTTGTTGGTTTGTTCGATTGTTGGCTTGTTGGTTTGTTGGCTTGATAGCTTGTTGGTTTGTTGGTTTGTTTGTTTGTTTGTTTGTTTGTTTGTTCGTTTGTTCGTTTGTTCGTTTGTTGGTTTGTTGGTTTGTTGGTTTGTTGGTTTGTTGGTTTGTTGGTTTGTTGGTTTGTTGGTTTGTTGGTTTGTTGGTTTGTTGGTTTGTTGGTTCGTTTGTTGGTTTGTTTGTTTGTTGGCTTGTTGGTTTATTGGTTTGTTGGTTTGTTCGTTTGTTGGTTTGTTGGCTTGTTGGTTTGTTGGTTTGTTGGTTTGTTGGTTTGTTGGTTTGTTGGTTTGTTTATTTGTTGGTTTGTTCGTTTGTTGGCTTGTTGGTTTGTTGGTTTGTTGGTTTGTTGATTTGTTGGCTTGTTGGCTTGTTGGTTTGTAGGTTCGTTGGTTTGTTGGTTTGTTGGTTCGTTTGTTGGTTTGTTTGTTTGTTGGCTTGTTGGTTTGTTGGTTTGTTCGTTTGTTGGTTTGTTGGTTTGTTCGTTTGTTGGTTTGTTGGTTTGTTGGTTTGTTGGTTTCTTGGTTTGTTGGTTTGTTGGTTTGTTGGTTTCTTGGCTTGTTGGTTTGTTGGCTCGTTGGTTTTTTGGTTTGTTGGTTTGTTCGTTTGTTGGTTTGTTCCTTTGTTGGTTTGTTGGTTTGTTGGTTTGTTGGTTTGTTGGTTTGTTGGTTTGTTGGTTTGTTCGTTTGTTGGTTTGTTGGTTTGTTGGTTTGTTGGTTTTTTGGTTTGTTGGCTTGTTAGTTTGTTGGTTTGTTGGTTTGTTGGTTTGTTGGTTTGTTGGTTTGTTGATTTGTTGGTTTGTTGGTTTGTTCGTTTGTTGGTTTGTTGGTTTGTTGGTTTGTTCGTTTGTTTATTTGTTGTTTTGTTGGTTTGTTGGTTTGTTGGCTTGTTGGTTTGTTCGTTTTTTGGTTTGTTGGCTTGTCGGTTTGTTGGCTTGTTGGCTTGTTGGTTTGTTGGTTTGTTGGTTTGTTGGTTTGTTGGTTTGTTGGTTTGTTGGTTTGTTGGTTTGTTGGTTTGTTGGTTTGTTGGTTTGTTGGTTTGTTGGTTTGTTGGTTTGTTGGTTTGTTGGTTTGTTGGTTTGTTGGTTTGTTGGTTTGTTGGTTTGTTGGTTTGTTTGTTTGTTGGTTTGTTGGTTTGTTGGTTTGTTGGTTTGTTGGTTTGTTGGATTGTTGGTTTGTTGGTTTGTTGGTTTGTTGGTTTGTTGGTTTGTTGGTTTGTAGGTTTATTTGTTTGTTGAATTATTGGTTTGTTCGTTTGTTGGTTTGTTGGTTTGTTGGTTTGTTGGTTTGTTGGTTTCTTGGCTTGTTGGCTTGTTGGTTTGTTGGCTTGTTGGCTTGTGGGCTTGTTGGTTTGTTGGTTTGTTTGTTTGTTGGTTTGTTTGTTTGTTCGATTGTTGGCTTGTTGGTTTGTTGGCTTGTTGGCTTGTTGGTTTGTTGGTTTGTTGGCTTGTTTGTTTGTTTGTTTGTTCGTTTGTTCGTTTGTTCGTTTGTTGGTTTGTTAATTTGTTGGTTTGTTGGTTTGTTGGTTTGTTGGTTTGTTGGTTTGTTGGTTTGTTAGTTTGTTGGTTTGTTGGTTTGTTGGTTCGTTTGTTGGTTTGTTTGTTTGTTGGCTTGTTGGTTTGTTGGTTTGTTCGTTTGTTGGTTTGTTGGTTTGTTGGTTTGTTGATTTGTTGGCTTGTTGGCTTGTTGGTTTGTTGGTTCGTTGGTTTGTTGGTTTGTTGGTTCGTTTGTTGGTTTGTTTGTTTGTTGGCTTGTTGGTTTGTTGGTTTGTTCGTTTGTTGGTTTGTTGGTTTGTTCGTTTGTTGGTTTGTTGGTTTGTTGGTTTGTTGGTTTTTTGGTTTGTTGGTTTGTTGGTTTGTTGGCTTGTTGGTTTGTTGGCTTGCTGGTTTGTTGGTTTGTTGGTTTGTTGGTTTGTTGGTTTGTTCGTTTGTTGGTTTGTTCGTTTGTTGGTTTGTTGGTTTGTTGGTTTGTTGGCTTGTTGGTTTTTTGGTTTGTTGGCTTGTTGGCTTGTTGGTTTGTTCGTTTGTTGGTTTGTTGGCTTGTTGGCTTGTTGGCTTGTTGGTTTGTTGGTTTGTTGGTTTGTTGGTTTGTTGGTTTGTTGGTTTGTTGGTTTGTTGGTTTGTTGGTTTGTTGGTTTGTTGGTTTGTTGGTTTGTTGGTCTGTTCGTTTGTTCGTTTGTTGGTTTGTTGGTTTGTTGGTTTGTTGGTTTGTTGGTTTTTTGGTTTGTTGGCTTGTTATTTTGTTGGTTTGTTGGTTTGTTGGTTTGTTGGTTTGTTGGTTTGTTGATTTGTTGGTTTGTTGGTTTGTTCGTTTGTTGGTTTGTTCGTTTGTTGGTTTGTTGGTTTATTGGTTTGTTGGTTTGTTCGTTTGTTTATTTGTTGGTTTGTTGGTTTGTTGGTTTGTTGGCTTGTTGGTTTGTTCGTTTTTTGGTTTGTTGGCTTGTTGGTTTGTTGGCTTGTTGGCTTGTTGGTTTGTTGGTTTGTTGGTTTGTTGGTTTGTTGGTTTGTTGGTTTGTTGGTTTGTTGGTTTGTTGGTTTGTTGGTTTGTTGGTTTGTTTGTTTGTTCGTTTGTTCGTTTGTTCGTTTGTTCGTTTGTTGGTTTGTTAATTTGTTGGTTTGTTTCTTTGTTGGTTTGTTGGTTTGTTGGTTTGTTGGTTTGTTAGTTTGTTGGTTTGTTGGTTTGTTGGTTCGTTTGTTGGTTTGTTTGTTTGTTGGCTTGTTGGTTTGTTGGTTTGTTCGTTTGTTGGTTTGTTGGTTTGTTGGTTTGTTGATTTGTTGGCTTGTTGGCTTGTTGGTTTGTTGGTTCGTTGGTTTGTTGGTTTGTTGGTTCGTTTGTTGGTTTGTTTGTTTGTTGGCTTGTTGGTTTGTTGGTTTGTTCGTTTGTTGGTTTGTTGGTTTGTTCGTTTGTTGGTTTGTTGGTTTGTTGGTTTGTTGGTTTTTTGGTTTGTTGGTTTGTTGGTTTGTTGGCTTGTTGGTTTGTTGGCTTGCTGGTTTGTTGGTTTGTTGGTTTGTTGGTTTGTTGGTTTGTTCGTTTGTTGGTTTGTTCGTTTGTTGGTTTGTTGGTTTGTTGGTTTGTTGGCTTGTTGGTTTTTTGGTTTGTTGGCTTGTTGGCTTGTTGGTTTGTTCGTTTGTTGGTTTGTTGGCTTGTTGGCTTGTTGGCTTGTTGGTTTGTTGGTTTGTTGGTTTGTTGGTTTGTTGGTTTGTTGGTTTGTTGGTTTGTTGGTTTGTTGGTTTGTTGGTTTGTTGGTTTGTTGGTTTGTTCGTTTGTTCGTTTGTTGGTTTGTTGGTTTGTTGGTTTGTTGGTTTGTTGGTTTTTTGGTTTGTTGGCTTGTTATTTTGTTGGTTTGTTGGTTTGTTGGTTTGTTGGTTTGTTGGTTTGTTGATTTGTTGGTTTGTTGGTTTGTTCGTTTGTTGGTTTGTTCGTTTGTTGGTTTGTTGGTTTATTGGTTTGTTGGTTTGTTCGTTTGTTTATTTGTTGGTTTGTTGGTTTGTTGGTTTGTTGGCTTGTTGGTTTGTTCGTTTTTTGGTTTGTTGGCTTGTTGGTTTGTTGGCTTGTTGGCTTGTTGGTTTGTTGGTTTGTTGGTTTGTTGGTTTGTTGGTTTGTTGGTTTGTTGGTTTGTTGGTTTGTTGGTTTGTTGGTTTGTTGGTTTGTTGGTTTGTTGGTTTGTTGGTTTGTTGGTTTGTTGGTTTGTTGGTTTGTTGGTTTGTTGGTTTGTTGGTTTGTTGGTTTGTTGGTTTGTTGGTTTGTTGGTTTGTTGGTTTGTTGGTTTGTTGGTTTGTTGGTTTGTTGATTTGTTGGTTTGTTGGTTTGTAGGTTTATTTGTTTGTTGGTTTATTGGTTTGTTGGTTTGTTCGTTTGTTGGTTTGTTGGTTTGTTGGTTTGTTGGTTTGTTGGTTTGTTGGTTCGTTTGTTGGTTTGTTTGTTTGTTGGCTTGTTGGTTTATTGGTTTGTTGGTTTGTTCGTTTGTTGGTTTGTTGGCTTGTTGGTTTGTTGGTTTGTTGGTTTGTTGGTTTGTTGGTTTGTTTATTTGTTGGTTTGTTCGTTTGTTGGCTTGTTGGTTTGTTGGTTTGTTGGTTTGTTGATTTGTTGGTTTGTTGGTTTGTTGGCTTGTTGGTTTGTAGGTTCGTTGGTTTGTTGGTTTGTTGGTTCGTTTGTTGGTTTGTTTGTTTGTTGGCTTGTTGGTTTGTTGGTTTGTTCGTTTGTTGGTTTGTTGGTTTGTTCGTTTGTTGGTTTGTTGGTTTGTTGGTTTCTTGATTTCTTGGTTTGTTGGTTTGTTGGTTTGTTGGTTTCTTGGCTTGTTGGTTTGTTGGCTCGTTGGTTTGTTGGTTTGTTGGTTTGTTGGTTTGTTCGTTTGTTGGTTTGTTCGTTTGTTGGTTTGTTGGTTTGTTGGTTTGTTGGTTTGTTGGTTTGTTGGTTTGTTGGTTTGTTCGTTTGTTGGTTTGTTGGTTTGTTGGTTTGTTGGTTTTTTGGTTTGTTGGCTTGTTAGTTTGTTGGTTTGTTGGTTTGTTGGTTTGTTGGTTTGTTGGTTTGTTGATTTGTTGGTTTGTTGGTTTGTTCGTTTGTTCGTTTGTTGGTTTGTTCGTTTGTTGGTTTGTTGGTTTGTTGGTTTGTTCGTTTGTTTATTTATTGTTTTGTTGGTTTGTTGGTTTGTTGGCTTGTTGGTTTGTTCGTTTTTTGGTTTGTTGGCTTGTTGGTTTGTTGGCTTGTTGGCTTGTTGGTTTGTTGGTTTGTTGGTTTGTTGGTTTGTTGGTTTGTTGGTTTGTTGGTTTGTTGGTTTGTTGGTTTGTTGGTTTGTTGGTTTGTTGGTTTGTTGGTTTGTTGGTTTGTTGGTTTGTTGGTTTGTTGGTTTGTTGGTTTGTTGGTTTGTTGGTTTGTTGGTTTGTTGGTTTGTTGGTTTGTTGATTTGTTGGTTTGTTGGTTTGTTTGTTTGTTGGTTTGTTGGTTTGTTGGTTTGTTGGTTTGTTGGTTTGTTGGATTGTTGGTTTGTTGGTTTGTTGGTTTGTTGGTTTGTAGGTTTATTTGTTTGTTGGTTTATTGGTTTGTTCGTTTGTTGGTTTGTTGGTTTGTTCGTTTGTTGGTTTGTTGGTTTGTTGGTTTGTTAGTTTGTTGGTTTGTTGGTTTGTTGGTTTGTTAGTTTGTTGGTTTGTTGGTTTGTTGGTTCGTTTGTTGGTTTGTTTGTTTGTTGGCTTGTTGGTTTGTTGGTTTGTTCGTTTGTTGGTTTGTTGGTTTGTTGGTTTGTTGGTTTTTTGGTTTGTTGGTTTGTTTATTTGTTGGTTTGTTCGTTTGTTGGTTTGTTGGTTTGTTGATTTGTTGGCTTGTTGGCTTGTTGGTTTGTTGGTTCGTTGGTTTGTTGGTTTGTTGGTTCGTTTGTTGGTTTGTTTGTTTGTTGGCTTGTTGGTTTGTAGGTTTGTTCGTTTGTTGGTTTGTTGGTTTGTTCGTTTGTTGGTTTGTTGGTTTGTTGGTTTGTTGGTTTTTTGGTTTGTTGGTTTGTTGGTTTGTTGGCTTGTTGGTTTGTTGGCTTGCTGGTTTGTTGGTTTGTTGGTTTGTTGGTTTGTTGGTTTGTTCGTTTGTTGGTTTGTTCGTTCGTTGGTTTGTTGGTTTGTTGGTTTGTTGGCTTGTTGGTTTTTTGGTTTGTTGGCTTGTTGGCTTGTTGGTTTGTTCGTTTGTTGGTTTGTTGGTTTGTTGGCTTGTTGGCTTGTTGGCTTGTTGGCTTGTTGGTTTGTTGGTTTGTTGGTTTGTTGGTTTGTTGGTTTGTTGGTTTGTTGGTTTGTTGGTTTGTTGGTTTGTTGGTTTGTTGGTTTGTTGGTTTGTTCGTTTGTTCGTTTGTTCGTTTGTTGGTTTGTTGGTTTGTTGGTTTGTTGGTTTGTTGGTTTTTTGGTTTGTTGGCTTGTTATTTTGTTGGTTTGTTGGTTTGTTGGTTTGTTGATTTGTTGGTTTGTTCGTTTGTTGGTTTGTTGGTTTATTGGTTTGTTGGTTTGTTCGTTTGTTTATTTGTTGGTTTGTTGGTTTGTTGGTTTGTTGGCTTGTTGGTTTGTTCGTTTTTTGGTTTGTTGGCTTGTTGGTTTGTTGGCTTGTTGGCTTGTTGGTTTGTTGGTTTGTTGGTTTGTTGGTTTGTTGGTTTGTTGGTTTGTTGGTTTGTTGGTTTGTTGGTTTGTTGGTTTGTTGGTTTGTTGGTTTGTTGGTTTGTTGGTTTGTTGGTTTGTTGGTTGGTTCGTTTGTTGGTTTGTTGGTTTGTTGGTTTGTTGGTTTGTTGGTTTGTTGGTTTGTTGGTTTGTTGGTTTGTTGGTTTGTTGGTTTGTTGGTTTGTAGGTTTATTTGTTTGTTGGTTTATTGGTTTTTTGGTTTGTTCGTTTGTTGGTTTGTTGGTTTGTTGGTTTGTTGGTTTGTTGGTTTGTTGGTTTGTTGGCTTGTTGGTTTGTTGGCTTGTTGGCTTGTGGGCTTGTTGGTTTGTTGGTTTGTTCGTTTGTTGGCTTGTTGGTTTGTTGGCTTGTTGGCTTGTTGGTTTGTTGGTTTGTTGGTTTGTTGGTTTGTTGGTTTTTTGGTTTGTTCGTTTGTTGGCTTGTTGGTTTGTTGGCTTGTTGGCTTGTTGGTTTGTTGGTTTGTTGGTTTGTTGGTTTGTTGGTTTGTTGGTTTGTTGGTTTGTTGGTTTGTTGGTTTGTTGATTTGTTGGTTTGTTGGTTTGTTGGTTTGTTGGTTTGTTGGTATGTTGGTTTGTTGGTTTGTTGGTTTGTTCGTTTGTTGGTTTGTTGGTTTGTTGGTTTGTTAGTTTGTTGGTTTGTTCGTTTGTTGGTTTGTTCGGTTGTTGGTTTGTTGGTTTGTTGGCTTGTTGGTTTTTTGGTTTGTTGGCTTGTTGGCTTGTTGGTTTGTTCGTTTGTTGGTTTGTTGGCTTGTTGGTGTATTGGTTTTTTGGTTTGTTGGCTTGTTGGTTTGTTGGTTTGTTGGTTTATTGGTTTGTTGGTTTGTTGGTTTGTTGGTTGGTTCGTTTGTTGGTGTGTTCGTTTGTTGGTTTGTTGGTTTTTTGGTTTGCCGGTTTGTTGGTTTGTTGGCTTATTGGCTTGTTGGTTTGTTGGTTTGTTGGTTTGTTGGTTTGTTGGTTTGTCGGTTTGTTGGTTTGTTGGTTTGATGGTTTGTTGGTTTGTTGGTTTGTTGGTTTGTTGGTTTGTTGGATTGTTGGTTTTTTGGTTTGTTGGTTTGTTGGTTTGTTGTTTTGTTGGTTTGTTGGTTTGTTGGTTTGTTGGTTTGTTTGTTTGTTGGTTTGTTCGTTTGATGGCTTGTTGGCTTGTGGTTTGTTGGTTTGTTGGCTTGTTGGTTTGTTGGTTTGTTGGTTTGTTGGTTTGTTGGTTTATTGGTTTATTGGTTTGTTGGTTTTTTGGTTGGTTGGCTTGTTGGTTTGTTGGTTTGTTGGCTTGTTGGTTAATTGGTTTGTTGGTTTGTTGTTTTGTTGGCTTGTTGGCTTGTTGGCTTGTTGGTTTGTTGGTTTGTTGGTTTGTTGGTTTGTGGGTTTGTTGGTGTGTTGGCTTGTTGGCTTGTTGGATTGTTGGTTTGTTGGTTTGTTGGTTTGTTGGCTTGTTGGTTTGTTGGTTTGTTGGTTTGTTAGTTTGTTAGTTTCTTGGTTTGTTGGTTTATTTGTTTGTTGGTTTGTTGGTTTGTTGGTTTGTTGGTTTGTTGGTTTGTTGGTTTGTTGGTTTATTTGTTTGTTGGTTTGTTGGTTTGTTGGTTTGTTCGTTTGTTAGCTTGTTGGTTTGTTGGATTGTTGGCTTGTTGGTTTGTTGGTTTGTTGCTTTGTTGGTTTGTTGGTTTGTTGGTTTGTTGGTTTGTTGGCTTGTTGGTTTGTTGGCTTGTTGGTTTGTTGATTTGTTGGTTTGTTGATTTGTTGGTTTGTTGGTTTGTTGGTTTGTTGGTTTGTTGGCTTGTTGGCATGTTGGTTTGTTGGTTTGTTGGTTTGTTGGTTTGTTGGTTTGTTGGTTTGTTGGTTTGTTGGTTTGTTGGTTTGTTGGTTTTTTGGTTTGTTGGTTTGTTGGTTTGTTGGTTTGTTGGTTTTTTGGTTTGTTGGCTTGTTGGTATTGTTGGCTTGTTGGCTTGTTGGTTTGTTGTTTTGTTGGTTTGTTGGTTTGTTAGTTTGTTGCTTTGTTAGTTTGTTGATTTGTTGGTTTGTTGGTTTGTTGGTTTGTTGGTTTGTTGGTTTGTTGGTTTGTTGGTTTGTTGGTTTGTTGGTTTGTTGGTTTGTTAGTTTGTTGGTTTGTTGGTTTGTTGGTTTGTTGGTTTTTTGGTTTGTTGGCTTGTTGGTATTGTTGGCTTGTTGGCTTGTTGGTTTGTTGTTTTGTTGGTTTGTTGGTTTGTTAGTTTGTTGCTTTGTTAGTTTGTTGATTTGTTGGTTTGTTGGTTTGTTGGTTTGTTGGTTTGTTGGTTTGTTGGTTTGTTGGTTTGTTGGTTTGTTGCTTTGTTGGTTTGTTGGTTTGTTGGTTTGTTGGTTTGTTGGTTTGTTGGTTTGTTGGTTTGTTCGTTTGTTGGTTTGTTGGTTTGTTGGTTTGTTGGTTTGTTGGTTTGTTGGTTTTTTGGTTTGTTGGCTTGTTAGTTTGTTGGTTTGTTGGTTTGTTGGTTTGTTGGTTTGTTGGTTTGTTGGTTTGTTAATTTGTTCGTTTGTTGGTTTCTTCGTTTGTTGGTTTGTTGGTTTGTTCGTTTGTTTATTTGTTGGTTTGTTGGTTTGTTGGTTTGTTGGCTTGTTGGTTTGTTCGTTTTTTGGTTTGTTGGCTTGTTGGTTTGTTGGCTTGTTGGCTTGTTGGTTTGTTGGTTTGTTGGTTTGTTGGTTTGTTGGTTTGTTGGTTTGTTGGTTTGTTGGTTTGTTGGTTTGTTGGTTTGTTGGTTTGTTGGTTTGTTGGTTTGTTGGTTTGTTGGTTTGTTGGTTTGTTGGTTTGTTGGTTTGTTGGTTTGTTGGTTTGTTGGTTTGTTGGTTTATTTGTTTGTTGGTTTGTTGATTTGTTGGTTTGTTCGTTTGTTAGCTTGTTGGTTTGTTGGTTTGTTGGCTTGTTGGTTTGTTGGTTTGTTGCTTTGTTGGTTTGTTGGTTTGTTGGTTTGTTGGTTTGTTGGTTTGTTGGCTTGTTGGTTTGTTGGCTTGTTGGTTTGTTGATTTGTTGGTTTGTTGATTTGTTGGTTTGTTGGTTTGTTGGTTTGTTGGTTTGTTGGCTTGTTGGCATGTTGGTTTGTTGGTTTGTTGGCTTGTTGGTTTGTTGGTTTGTTGGTTTGTTGGTTTGTTGGTTTGTTGGTTTGTTGGTTTGTTGGTTTGTTGGTTTGTTGGTTTGTTGGTTTGTTGGTTTGTTGGTTTGTTGGTTTGTTAGTTTGTTGGTTTGTTGGTTTTTTGGTTTGTTGGCTTGTTGGTATTGTTGGCTTGTTGGCTTGTTGGTTTGTTGTTTTGTTGGTTTGTTGGTTTGTTAGTTTGTTGCTTTGTTAGTTTGTTGGTTTGTTGGTTTGTTGGTTTGTTGGTTTGTTGGTTTGTTGGTTTGTTGGTTTGTTGGTTTGTTGGTTTGTTGGTTTGTTGGTTTGTTGGTTTGTTGGTTTGTTGGTTTGTTGGTTTGTTGGTTTGTTGGTTTGTTGGTTTGTTGGTTTGTTGGTTTGTTGGTTTGTTGGTTTGTTGGTTTGTTGGTTGGTTCGTTTGTTGGTGTGTTCGTTTGTTGGTTTGTTGGTTTGTTGGTTTGTTGGTTTGTTGGTTTGTTGGTTTGTTCGTTTGTTGGTTTGTTGGTTTGTTGGTTTGTTGGTTTGTTGGTTTGTTGGTTTTTTGGTTTGTTGGCTTGTTAGTTTGTTGGTTTGTTGGTTTGTTGGTTTGTTGGTTTGTTGGTTTGTTGGTTTGTTGGTTTGTTGGTTTGTTGGTTTGTTCGTTTGTTGGTTTCTTCGTTTGTTGGTTTGTTGGTTTGTTCGTTTGTTTATTTGTTGGTTTGTTGGTTTGTTGGTTTGTTGGCTTGTTGGTTTGTTCGTTTTTTGGTTTGTTGGCTTGTTGGTTTGTTGGCTTGTTGGCTTGTTGGTTTGTTGGTTTGTTGGTTTGTTGGTTTGTTGGTTTGTTGGTTTGTTGGTTTGTTGGTTTGTTGGTTTGTTGGTTTGTTGGTTTGTTGGTCTGTTGGTTTGTTGGTTTGTTGGTTTGTTGGTTTGTTGGTTTGTTGGTTTGTTGGTTTGTTGGTTTGTTGGTTTGTTGGTTTGTTTATTTGTTGGTTTGTTCGTTTGTTGGTTTGTTGGTTTGTTGATTTGTTGGCTTTTTGGCTTGTTGGTTTGTTGGTTCGTTGGTTTGTTGGTTTGTTGGTTCGTTTGTTGGTTTGTTTGTTTGTTGGCTTGTTGGTTTGTTGGTTTGTTCGTTTGTTGGTTTGTTGGTTTGTTCGTTTGTTGGTTTGTTGGTTTGTTGGTTTGTTCGTTTGTTGGTTTGTTGGTTTGTTGGTTTGTTGGTTTGTTGGTTTGTTGGTTTGTTGGTTTGTTGGCTTGTTGGTTTGTTGGCTTGTTGGCTTGTGGGCTTGTTGGTTTGTTGGTTTGTTTGTTTGTTGGTTTGTTGGTTTGTTCGATTGTTGGCTTGTTGGTTTGTTGGCTTGTTGGCTTGTTGGTTTGTTGGTTTGTTGGTTTGTTTGTTTGTTTGTTTTTCCGTTTGTTCGTTTGTTCGTTTGTTGGTTTGTTGGTTTGTTGGTTTGTTGGTTTGTTGGTTTGTTGGTTTGTTGGTTTGTTAGTTTGTTGGTTTGTTGGTTTGTTGGTTCGTTTGTTGGTTTGTTTGTTTGTTGGCTTGTTGGTTTGTTGGTTTGTTCGTTTGTTGGTTTGTTGGTTTGTTGGTTTGTTGGTTTGTTGGTTTGTTTATTTGTTGGTTTGTTCGTTTGTTGGTTTGTTGGTTTGTTGATTTGTTGGCTTTTTGGCTTGTTGGTTTGTTGGTTCGTTGGTTTGTTGGTTTGTTGGTTCGTTTGTTGGTTTGTTTGTTTGTTGGCTTGTTGGTTTGTTGGTTTGTTCGTTTGTTGGTTTGTTGGTTTGTTCGTTTGTTGGTTTGTTGGTTTGTTGGTTTGTTGGTTTTTTGGTTTGTTGGTTTGTTGGTTTGTTGGCTTGTTGGTTTGTTGGCTTGCCGGTTTGTTGGTTTGTTGGTTTGTTGGTTTGTTGGTTTGTTCGTTTGTTGGTTTGTTCGTTTGTTGGTTTGTTGGTTTGTAAATTTGTTGGCTTGTTGGTTCGTTTGTTGGTTTGTTTGTTTGTTGGCTTGTTGGTTTGTTGGTTTGTTCGTTTGTTGGTTTGTTGGTTTGTTCGTTTGTTGGTTTGTTGGTTTGTTGGTTTGTTGGTTTGTTTGTTTGTTGGCTTGTTGGTTTGTTGGTTTGTTCGTTTGTTGGTTTGTTGGTTTGTTCGTTTGTTGGTTTGTTGGTTTGTTGGTTTGTTCGTTTGTTGGTTTGTTGGTTTGTTGGTTTGTTGGTTTGTTGGTTTGTTGGTTTGTTGGTTTGTTGGCTTGTTGGTTTGTTGGCTTGTTGGCTTGTGGGCTTGTTGGTTTGTTGGTTTGTTTGTTTGTTGGTTTGTTGGTTTGTTCGATTGTTGGCTTGTTGGTTTGTTGGCTTGTTGGCTTGTTGGTTTGTTGGTTTGTTGGTTTGTTTGTTTGTTTGTTTTTCCGTTTGTTCGTTTGTTCGTTTGTTGGTTTGTTGGTTTGTTGGTTTGTTGGTTTGTTGGTTTGTTGGTTTGTTGGTTTGTTAGTTTGTTGGTTTGTTGGTTTGTTGGTTCGTTTGTTGGTTTGTTTGTTTGTTGGCTTGTTGGTTTGTTGGTTTGTTCGTTTGTTGGTTTGTTGGTTTGTTGGTTTGTTGGTTTGTTGGTTTGTTTATTTGTTGGTTTGTTCGTTTGTTGGTTTGTTGGTTTGTTGATTTGTTGGCTTTTTGGCTTGTTGGTTTGTTGGTTCGTTGGTTTGTTGGTTTGTTGGTTCGTTTGTTGGTTTGTTTGTTTGTTGGCTTGTTGGTTTGTTGGTTTGTTCGTTTGTTGGTTTGTTGGTTTGTTCGTTTGTTGGTTTGTTGGTTTGTTGGTTTGTTGGTTTTTTGGTTTGTTGGTTTGTTGGTTTGTTGGCTTGTTGGTTTGTTGGCTTGCCGGTTTGTTGGTTTGTTGGTTTGTTGGTTTGTTGGTTTGTTCGTTTGTTGGTTTGTTCGTTTGTTGGTTTGTTGGTTTGTAGGTTTGTTGGCTTGTTGGTTTTTTGGTTTGTTGGCTTGTTGGCTTGTTGGTTTGTTCGTTTGTTGGTTTGTTGGCTTTTTGGTTTGTTGGTTTGTTGGTTTGTTGGTTTGTTGGTTTGTTGGTTTGTTGGTTTGTTGGTTTGTTGGTTTGTTGGTTTGTTGGTTTGTTGGTTTGTTGGTTTGTTGGTTTGTTGGTTTGTTTGTTTGTTGGTTTGTTGGTTTGTTGGTTTGTTGGTTTGTTGGTTTTTTGGTTTGTTGGCTTGTTATTTTGTTGGTTTGTTGGTTTGTTGATTTGTTGGTTTGTTGGTTTGTTCGTTTGTTGGTTTGTTCGTTTGTTGGTTTGTTGGTTTGTTGGTTTGTTGGTTTGTTCGTTTGTTTATTTGTTGGTTTGTTGGTTTGTTGGTTTGTTGGCTTGTTGATTTGTTCGTTTTTTGTTTTGTTGGCTTGTTGGTTTGTTGGCTTGTTGGCTTGTTGGTTTGTTGGTTTGTTGGTTTGTTGGTTTGTTGGTTTGTTGGTTTGTTGGTTTGTTGGTTTGTTGGTTTGTTGGTTTGTTGGTTTGTTGGTTTGTTGGTTTGTTGGTTTGTTGGTTTGTTGGTTTGTTGGTTTGTTGGTTTGTTGGTTTGTCGGTTTGTTGGTTTGTTGGTTTGTTGGTTTGTTGGTTTGTTGGTTTGTTGGTTTGTTGGTTTGTAGGTTTATTTGTTTGTTGGTTTATTGGTTTGTTGGTTTGTTCGTTTGTTGGTTTGTTGGTTTGTTGGTTTGTTGGTTTGTTGGTTTGTTGGTTTATTGGTTTGTTGGCTTGTTGGTTTGTTGGCTTGTTGGCTTGTGGGCTTGTTGGTTTGTTGGTTTGTTCGTTTGTTGGCTTGTTGGTTTGTTGGCTTGTTGGCTTGTTGGTTTGTTGGTTTGTTGGTTTGTTGGTTTGTTGGTTTGTTGGTTTTTTGGTTTGTTGGTTTGTTGGTTTGTTGGTTTGTTGGTTTGTTGGTTTGTTGGTTTGTTGGTTTGTTGGTTTGTTGGTTTGTTGGTTTGTTCGTTTGTTGGTTTGTTGGTTTGTTGGTTTGTTGGCTTGTTGGTTTTTTGGTTTGTTGGCTTTTTGGCCTGTTGGTTTGTTGGTTTGTTGGTTCGTTTGTTGGTTTGTTTGTTTGTTGGGTTGTTGGTTTGTTGGTTTGTTCGTTTGTTGGTTTGTTGGTTTGTTGGTTTGTTGGTTTGTTGGTTTGTTTATTTGTTGGTTTGTTCGTTTGTTGGTTTGTTGGTTTGTTGATTTGTTGGCTTGTTGGCTTGTTGGTTTGTTGGTTCGTTGGTTTGTTGGTTTGTTGGTTCGTTTGTTGGTTTGTTTGTTTGTTGGCTTGTTGGTTTGTTGGTTTGTTCGTTTGTTGGTTTGTTGGTTTGTTCGTTTGTTGGTTTGTTGGTTTGTTGGTTTGTTGGTTTTTTGGTTTGTTGGTTTGTTGGTTTGTGGGCTTGTTGGTTTGTTGGCTTGCTGGTTTGTTGGTTTGTTGGTTTGTTGGTTTGTTGGTTTGTTCGTTTGTTGGTTTGTTCGTTTGTTGGTTTGTTGGTTTGTTGGTTTGTTGGCTTGTTGGTTTTTTGGTTTGTTGGCTTGTTGGCTTGTTGGTTTGTTCGTTTGTTGGTTTGTTGGCTTGTTGGCTTGTTGGCTTGTTGGTTTGTTGGTTTGTTGGTTTGTTGGTTTGTTGGTTTGTTGGTTTGTTGGTTTGTTGGTTTGTTGGTTTGTTGGTTTGTTGGTTTGTTCGTTTGTTGGTTTGTTGGTTTGTTGGTTTGTTGGTTTGTTGGTTTTTTGGTTTGTTGGCTTGTTATTTTGTTGGTTTGTTGGTTTGTTGGTTTATTGGTTTGTTGATTTGTTGGTTTGTTGGTTTGTTCGTTTGTTGGTTTGTTCGTTTGTTGGTTTGTTGGTTTATTGGTTTGTTGGTTTGTTCGTTTGTTTATTTGTTGGTTTGTTGGTTTGTTGGTTTGTTGGCTTGTTGGTTTGTTCGTTTTTTGGTTTGTTGGCTTGTTGGTTTGTTGGCTTGTTGGCTTGTTGGTTTGTTGGTTTGTTGGTTTGTTGGTTTGTTGGTTTGTTGGTTTGTTGGTTTGTTGGTTTGTTGGTTTGTTGGTATGTTGGTTTGTTGGTTTGTTGGTTTTTTGGTTTGTTGGTTTGTTGGTTTGTTGGTTTGTTGGTTTGTTGGTTTGTTGGTTTGTTGGTTTGTTGGTTTGTTGGTTTGTTAGTTTGTTGGTTTGTTGGTTTGTTGGTTTGTTGGTTTGTTGGTTTGTTGGTTTGTTGGTTTGTTGGTTTGTTGGTTTGTAGGTTTATTTGTTTGTTGGTTTATTGGTTTGTTCGTTTGTTGGTTTGTTGGTTTGTTGGTTTGTTGGTTTGTTGGTTTGTTGGTTTGTTGGTTTGTTGGCTTGTTGGTTTGTTGGCTTGTTGGCTTGTGGGCTTGTTGGTTTGTTGGTTTGTTCGTTTGTTGGCTTGTTGGTTTGTTGGCTTGTTGGCTTGTTGGTTTGTTGGTTTCTTGGTTTGTTGGTTTGTTGGTTTTTTGGTTTGTTCGTTTGTTGGCTTGTTGGTTTGTTGGCTTGTTGGCTTGTTGGTTTGTTGATTTGTTGGTTTGTTGGTTTGTTGGTTTGTTGGTTTGTTGGTTTGTTGGTTTGTTGGTTTGTTGGTTTGTTGGTTTGTTGGTATGTTGGTTTGTTGGTTTGTTGGTTTGTTCGTTTGTTGGTTTGTTGGTATGTTGGTTTGTTAGTTTGTTGGTTTGTTCGTTTGTTGGTTTGTTCGGTTGTTGGTTTGTTGGTTTGTTGGTTTGTTGGCTTGTTGGTTTTTTGGTTTGTTGGCTTGTTGGCTTGTTGGTTTGTTCGTTTGTTGGTTTGTTGGCTTGCTGGTGTATTGGTTTTTTGGTTTGCTGGCTTGTTGGTTTGTTGGTTTGTTGGTTTGTTGGTTTGTTGGTTTGTTGGTTTGTTGGTTTGTTGGTTGGTTCGTTTATTGGTGTGTTCGTTTGTTGGTTTGTTGGTTTTTTGGTTTGCCGGTTTGTTGGTTTGTTGGCTTATTGGCTTGTTGGTTTGTTGGTTTGTTGGTTTGTTGGTTTGTTGGTTTGTCGGTTTGTTGGTTTGTTGGTTTGATGGTTTGTTGGTTTGTTGGTTTGTTGGTTTGTTGGTTTGTTAGATTGTTGGTTTTTTGGTTTGTTGGTTTGTTGGTTTGTTGGTTTGTTGTTTTGTTGGTTTGTTGGTTTGTTGGTTTGTTGGTTTGTTTGTTTGTTGGTTTGCTCGTTTGGTGGCTTGTTGGCTTGTGGTTTGTTGGTTTGTTGGCTTGTTGGTTTGTTGGTTTGTTGGTTTGTTGGTTTGTTGGTTTATTGGTTTATTGGTTTGTTGGTTTTTTGGTTTGTTGGCTTGTTGGTTTGTTGGTTTGTTGGCTTGTTGGTTAATTGGTTTGTTGGTTTGTTGTTTTGTTGGCTTGTTGGCTTGTTGGCTTGTTGGTTTGTTGGTTTGTTGGTTTGTTGGTTTGTTGGTTTGTTGGTGTGTTGGCTTGTTGGCTTGTTGGATTGTTGGTTTGTTGGTTTGTTGGTTTGTTGGCTTGTTGGTTTGTTGGTTTGTTTGTTTGTTAGTTTGTTAGTTTCTTGGTTTGTTGGTTTATTTGTTTGTTGGTTTATTGGTTTGTTGGTTTGTTGGTTTGTTGGTTTGTTGGTTTGTTGGTTTGTTGGTTTGTTGGTTTGTTGGTTTATTTGTTTGTTGGTTTGTTGGTTTGTTGGTTTGTTCGTTTGTTAGCTTGTTGGTTTGTTGGTTTGTTGGCTTGTTGGTTTATTGGTTTGTTGCTTTGTTGGTTTGTTGGTTTGTTGGTTTGTTGGTTTGTTGGCTTGTTGGTTTGTTGGCTTGTTGGTTTGTTGATTTGTTGGTTTGTTGATTTGTTGGTTTGTTGGTTTGTTGGTTTGTTGGTTTGTTGGCTTGTTGGCATGTTGGTTTGTTGGTTTGTTGGCTTGTTGGTTTGTTGGTTTGTTGGTTTGTTGGTTTGTGGGTTTGTTGGTTTGTTGGTTTGTTGGTTTGTTGGTTTGTTGGTTTGTTGGTTTGTTGGTTTGTTGGTTTTTTGGTTTGTTGGCTTGTTGGTATTGTTGGCTTGTTGGCTTGTTGGTTTGTTGTTTTGTTGGTTTGTTGGTTTGTTAGTTTGTTGCTTTGTTGGTTTGTTGGTTTGTTGGTTTGTTGGTTTGTTGGTTTGTTGGTTTGTTGGTTTGTTGGTTTGTTGGTTTGTTGGTTTGTTGGTTTGTTGGTTTGTTGGTTTGTTGGTTTGTTGGTTTGTTGGTTTGTTGGTTTGTTGGTTGGTTCGTTTGTTGGTGTGTTCGTTTGTTGGTGTGTTCGTTTGTTGCTTTGTTGGTTTGTTGGTTTGTTGGTTTGTTGTTTTGTTGGTTTGTTGGTTTGTTAGTTTGTTGCTTTGTTGGTTTGTTGGTTTGTTGGTTTGTTGGTTTGTTGGTTTGTTGGTTTGTTGGTTTGTTGGTTTGTTGGTTTGTTCGTTTGTTGGTTTGTTGGTTTGTTGGTTTGTTGGTTTGTTGGTTTTTTGGTTTGTTGGCTTGTTAGTTTGTTGGTTTGTTGGTTTGTTGGTTTGTTGGTTTGTTGGTTTGTTGGTTTGCTGGTTTGTTGGTTTGTTCGTTTGTTGGTTTCTTCGTTTGTTGGCTAGTTGGTTTGTTGGTTTGTTCGTTTGTTGGTTTGTTGGTTTGTTCGTTTGTTGGTTTGTTGGTTTGTTGGTTTTTTGGTTTGTTGGTTTGTTGGTTTGTTGGCTTGTTGGTTTGTTGGCTTGCTGGTTTGTTGGTTTGTTGGTTTGTTGGTTTGTTGGTTTGTTCGTTTGTTGGTTTGTTCGTTTGTTGGTTTGTTGGTTTGTTGGTTTGTTGGCTTGTTGGCTTGTTGGTTTTTTGGTTTGTTGGCTTGTTGGCTTGTTGGTTTGTTCGTTTGTTGGTTTGTTGGCTTGTTGGCTTGTTGGCTTGTTGGTTTGTTGGTTTGTTGGTTTGTTGGTTTGTTGGTTTGTTGGTTTGTTGGCTTGTTGGTTTGTTGGTTTGTTGGTTTGTTCGTTTGTTGGTTTGTTGGTTTGTTGGTTTGTTGGTTTGTTGGTTTTTTGGTTTGTTGGCTTGTTATTTTGTTGGTTTGTTGGTTTGTTGGTTTGTTGATTTGTTGGTTTGTTGGTTTGTTCGTTTGTTGGTTTGTTCGTTTGTTGGTTTGTTGGTTTATTGGTTTGTTGGTTTGTTCGTTTGTTTATTTGTTGGTTTGTTGGTTTGTTGGTTTGTTGGCTTGTTGGTTTGTTCGTTTTTTGGTTTGTTGGCTTGTTGGCTTGTTGGCTTGTTGGTTTGTTGGTTTGTTGGTTTGTTGGTTTGTTGGTTTGTTGGTTTGTTGGTTTGTTGGTTTGTTGGTTTGTTGGTTTGTTGGTTTGTTGGTTTGTTGGCTTGTTGGTTTGTTGGTTTGTTGGTTTGTTGGTTTGTTGGTTTGTTGGTTTGTTGGTTTGTTGGTTTGTTGGTTTGTTGGTTTGTTGGTTTGTTGGTTTGTTGGTTTGTTGGTTTGTTGGTTTGTTGGTTTGTTGGTTTGTTGGTTTGTAGGTTTATTTGTTTGTTGGTTTATTGGTTTGTTGGTTTGTTGGTTTGTTCGTTTGTAGGCTTGTTGGTTTGTTGGCTTGTTGGCTTGTTGGTTTGTTGGTTTGTTGGTTTGTTGGTTTGTTGGTTTTTTGGTTTGTTCGTTTGTTGGCTTGTTGGTTTGTTGGCTTGTTGGCTTGTTGGTTTGTTGGTTTGTTGGTTTGTTGGTTTGTTGGTTTGTTGGTTTGTTGGTTTGTTGGTTTGTTGGTTTGTTGGTTTGTTGGTTTGTTGGTTTGTTGGTTTGTTGGTATGTTGGTTTGTTGGTTTGTTGGTTTGTTCGTTTGTTGGTTTGTTGGTTTGTTGGTTTGTTAGTTTGTTGGTTTTTTGGTTTGTTGGCTTGTTGGCTTGTTGGTTTGTTCGTTTGTTGGTTTGTTGGCTTGTTGGTGTATTGGTTTTTTGGTTTGTTGGCTTGTTGGTTTGTTGGTTTGTTGGTTTGTTGGTTTGTTGGTTTGTTGGTTTGTTGGTTTGTTGGTTGGTTCGTTTGTTGGTGTGTTCGTTTGTTGGTTTGTTGGTTTTTTGGTTTGCCGGTTGGTTGGTTTGTTGGCTTATTGGCTTGTTGGTTTGTTGGTTTGTTGGTTTGTTGGTTTGTCGGTTTGTTGGTTTGTTGGTTTGATGGTTTGTTGGTTTGTTGGTTTGTTGGTTTGTTGGTTTGTTGGATTGTTGGTTTTTTGGTTTGTTGGTTTGTTGGTTTGTTGGTTTGTTGTTTTGTTGGTTTGTTGGTTTGTTGGTTTGTTGGTTTGTTTGTTTGTTGGTTTGTTCGTTTGATGGCTTGTTGGCTTGTGGTTTGTTGGTTTGTTGGCTTGTTGGTTTGTTGGTTTGTTGGTTTGTTGGTTTGTTGGTTTATTGGTTTATTGGTTTGTTGGTTTTTTGGTTTGTTGGCTTGTTGGTTTGTTGGTTTGTTCGTTTGTTGGTTTGTTGGCTTGTTGGTTTGTTGGTTTGTTGGTTTGTTGGTGTGTTGGCTTGTTGGCTTGTTGGATTGTTGGTTTGTTGGTTTGTTGGTTTGTTGGCTTGTTGGTTTGTTGGTTTGTTGGTTTGTTAGTTTGTTAATTTCTTGGTTTGTTGGTTTATTTGTTTGTTGGTTTGTTGGTTTGTTGGTTTGTTGGTTTGTTGGTTTGTTGGTTTGTTGGTTTGTTGGTCTGTTGGTTTGTTGGTTTGTTGGTTTATTTGTTTGTTGGTTTGTTGGTTTGTTGGTTTGTTCGTTTGTTAGCTTGTTGGTTTGTTGGTTTGTTGGCTTGTTGGTTTGTTGGTTTGTTGCTTTGTTGGTTTGTTGGTTTGTTGGTTTGTTGGTTTGTTGGCTTGTTGGTTTGTTGGCTTGTTGGTTTGTTGATTTGTTGGTTTGTTGATTTGTTGGTTTGTTGGTTTGTTGGTTTGTTGGTTTGTTGGCTTGTTGGCATGTTGGTTTGTTGGTTTGTTGGCTTGTTGGTTTGTTGGTTTGTTGGTTTGTTGGTTTGTTGGTTTGTTGGTTTGTTGGTTTGTTGGTTTGTTGGTTTGTTGGTTTGTTGGTTTGTTGGTTTGTTGGTTTGTTGGTTTGTTGGTTTGTTGGTTTGTTGGTTTGTTGGTTTGTTGGTTTGTTGGTTTTTTGGTTTGCTGGCTTGTTGGTATTGTTGGCTTGTTGGCTTGTTGGTTTGTTGTTTTGTTGGTTTGTTGGTTTGTTTGTTTGTTGCTTTGTTGGTTTGTTGGTTTGTTGGTTTGTTGGTTTGTTGGTTTGTTGGTTTGTTGGTTTGTTGGTTTGTTGGTTTGTTGGTTTGTTGGTTTGTTGGTTTGTTGGTTTGTTGGTTTGTTGGTTTGTTGGTTTGTTGGTTTGTTGGTTTGTTGGTTTGTTGGTTGGTTCGTTTGTTGGTGTGTTCGTTTGTTGGTTTGTTGGTTTGTTGGTTTGTTGGTTTGTTGGTTTGTTCGTTTGTTGGTTTGTTGGTTTGTTGGTTTGTTGGTTTGTTGGTTTTTTGGTTTGTTGGCTTGTTAGTTTGTTGGTTTGTTGGTTTGTTGGTTTGTTGGTTTGTTGGTTTGTTGGTTTGTTGGTTTGTTGGTTTGTTCGTTTGTTGGTTTCTTCGTTTGTTGGTTTGTTGGTTTGTTGGTTTGTTCGTTTGTTTATTTGTTGGTTTGTTGGTTTGTTGGTTTGTTGGCTTGTTGGTTTGTTTGGTTTGTTGGCTTGTTGGTTTGTTGGCTTGTTGGCTTGTTGGTTTGTTGGTTTGTTGGTTTGTTGGTTTGTTGGTTTGTTGGTTTGTTGGTTTGTTGGTTTGTTGGTTTGTTGGTTTGTTGGTTTGTTGGTTTGTTGGTTTGTTGGTTTGTTGGTTTGTTGGTTTGTTGGTTTGTTGGTTTGTTGGTTTGTTGGTTTGTTGGTTTGTTGGTTTGTTGGTTTGTTGGATTGTTGGTTTGTTGGTTTGTTGGTTTGTTGGTTTGTTGGTTTGTTGGTTTGTAGGTTTATTTGTTTGTTGGTTTATTGGTTTGTTCGTTTGTTGGTTTGTTGGTTTGTTGGTTTGTTGGTTTGTTGGTTTGTTGGTTTGTTGGCTTGTTGGTTTGTTGGCTTGTTGGCTTGTGGGCTTGTTGGTTTGTTGGTTTGTTTGTTTGTTGGTTTGTTGGTTTGTTCGATTGTTGGCTTGTTGGTTTGTTGGCTTGTTGGCTTGTTGGCTTGTTGGTTTGTTGGTTTGTTGGTTTGTTTGTTTGTTTGTTTGTTCGTTTGTTCGTTTGTTTGTTTGTTCGTTTGTTGGTTTGTTGGTTTGTTGGTTTGTTGGTTTGTTGGTTTGTTGGTTTGTTGGTTTGTTAGTTTGTTGGTTTGTTGGTTTGTTGGTTCGTTTGTTGGTTTGTTTGTTTGTTGGCTTGTTGGTTTGTTGGTTTGTTCGTTTGTTGGTTTGTTGGTTTGTTGGTTTGTTGGTTTGTTGGTTTGTTGGTTTGTTGGTTTGTTTATTTGTTGGTTTGTTCGTTTGTTGGTTTGTTGGTTTGTTGATTTGTTGGCTTTTTGGCTTGTTGGTTTGTTGGTTCGTTGGTTTGTTGGTTTGTTGGTTCGTTTGTTGGTTTGTTTGTTTGTTGGCTTGCTGGTTTGTTGGTTTGTTCGTTTGTTGGTTTGTTGGTTTGTTCGTTTGTTGGTTTGTTGGTTTGTTGGTTTGTTGGTTTGTTGGTTTGTTGGTTTGTTGGTTGGTTCGTTTGTTGGCGTGTTCGTTTGTTGGTTTGTTGGTTTGTTGGTTTGTTGGTTTGTTGGTTTGTTCGTTTGTTGGTTTGTTGGTTTGTTGGTTTGTTGGTTTGTTGGTTTGTTGGTTTTTTGGTTTGTTGGCTTGTTGGTTTGTTGGTTTGTTGGTTTGTTGGTTTGTTGGTTTGTTGGTTTGTTGGTTTGTTGGTTTGTTGGTTTGTTGGTTTGTTCGTTTGTTGGTTTGTTGGTTTGTTGGTTTGTTGGTTTGTTGGTTTTTTGGTTTGTTGGCTTGTTATTTTGTTGGTTTGTTGGTTTGTTGGTTTGTTGATTTGTTGGTTTGTTGGTTTGTTCGTTTGTTGGTTTGTTCGTTTGTTGGTTTGTTGGTTTATTGGTTTGTTGGTTTGTTCGTTTGTTTATTTGTTGGTTTGTTGGTTTGTTGGTTTGTTGGCTTGTTGGTTTGTTCGTTTTTTGGTTTGTTGGCTTGTTGGTTTGTTGGCTTGTTGGCTTGTTGGTTTGTTGGTTTGTTGGTTTGTTGGTTTGTTGGTTTGTTGGTTTGTTGGTTTGTTGGTTTGTTGGTTTGTTGGTTTGTTGGTTTGTTGGTTTGTTGGTTTGTTGGTTTGTTGGTTTGTTGGTTTGTTGGTTTGTTGGTTTGTTGGTTTTTTGGTTTGTTGGCTTGTTATTTTGTTGGTTTGTTGGTTTGTTGGTTTGTTGGTTTTTTGATTTGTTGGTTTGTTGGTTTGTTCGTTTGTTGGTTTGTTGGTTTGTTGGTTTGTTGGTTTGTTGGTCTGTTGGTTTGTTGGTTTGTTGGTTTATTTGTTTGTTGGTTTGTTGGTTTGTTGGTTTGTTCGTTTGTTAGCTTGTTGGTTTGTTGGTTTGTTGGCTTGTTGGTTTGTTGGTTTGTTGCTTTGTTGGTTTGTTGGTTTGTTGGTTTGTTGGTTTGTTGGCTTGTTGGTTTGTTGGCTTGTTGGTTTGTTGATTTGTTGGTTTGTTGATTTGTTGGTTTGTTGGTTTGTTGGTTTATTTGTTTGTTGGTTTGTTGGTTTGTTGGTTTGTTGGTTTGTTGGTTTGTTGGTTTGTTGGTTTGTTGGTCTGTTGGTTTGTTGGTTTGTTGGTTTATTTGTTTGTTGGTTTGTTGGTTTGTTGGTTTGTTCGTTTGTTAGCTTGTTGGTTTGTTGGTTTGTTGGCTTGTTGGTTTGTTGGTTTGTTGCTTTGTTGGTTTGTTGGTTTGTTGGTTTGTTGGTTTGTTGGCTTGTTGGTTTGTTGGCTTGTTGGTTTGTTGATTTGTTGGTTTGTTGATTTGTTGGTTTGTTGGTTTGTTGGTTTGTTGGTTTGTTGGCTTGTTGGCATGTTGGTTTGTTGGTTTGTTGGCTTGTTGGTTTGTTGGTTTGTTGGTTTGTTGGTTTGTTGGTTTGTTGGTTTGTTGGTTTGTTGGTTTGTTGGTTTGTTGGTTTGTTGGTTTGTTGGTTTGTTGGTTTGTTGGTTTGTTGGTTTGTTGGTTTGTTGGTTTTTTGGTTTGCTGGCTTGTTGGTATTGTTGGCTTGTTGGCTTGTTGGTTTGTTGTTTTGTTGGTTTGTTGGTTTGTTTGTTTGTTGCTTTGTTGGTTTGTTGGTTTGTTGGTTTGTTGGTTTGTTGGTTTGTTGGTTTGTTGGTTTGTTGGTTTGTTGGTTTGTTGGTTTGTTGGTTTGTTGGTTTGTTGGTTTGTTGGTTTGTTGGTTTGTTGGTTTGTTGGTTTGTTGGTTTGTTGGTTGGTTCGTTTGTTGGTGTGTTCGTTTGTTGGTTTGTTGGTTTGTTGGTTTGTTGGTTTGTTGGTTTGTTCGTTTGTTGGTTTGTTGGTTTGTTGGTTTGTTGGTTTGTTGGTTTTTTGGTTTGTTGGCTTGTTAGTTTGTTGGTTTGTTGGTTTGTTGGTTTGTTGGTTTGTTGGTTTGTTGGTTTGTTGGTTTGTTGGTTTGTTCGTTTGTTGGTTTCTTCGTTTGTTGGTTTGTTGGTTTGTTGGTTTGTTCGTTTGTTTATTTGTTGGTTTGTTGGTTTGTTGGCTTGTTGGTTTGTTCGTTTTTTGGTTTGTTGGCTTGTTGGTTTGTTGGCTTGTTGGCTTGTTGGTTTGTTGGTTTGTTGGTTTGTTGGTTTGTTGGTTTGTTGGTTTGTTGGTTTGTTGGTTTGTTGGTTTGTTGGTTTGTTGGTTTGTTGGTTTGTTGGTTTGTTGGTTTGTTGGTTTGTTGGTTTGTTGGTTTGTTGGTTTGTTGGTTTGTTGGTTTGTTGGTTTGTTGGTTTGTTGGTTTGTTAGATTGTTGGTTTGTTGGTTTGTTGGTTTGTTGGTTTGTTGGTTTGTTGGTTTGTAGGTTTATTTGTTTGTTGGTTTATTGGTTTGTTCGTTTGTTGGTTTGTTGGTTTGTTGGTTTGTTGGTTTGTTGGTTTGTTGGTTTGTTGGCTTGTTGGTTTGTTGGCTTGTTGGCTTGTGGGCTTGTTGGTTTGTTGGTTTGTTTGTTTGTTGGTTTGTTGGTTTGTTCGATTGTTGGCTTGTTGGTTTGTTGGCTTGTTGGCTTGTTGGTTTGTTGGTTTGTTGGTTTGTTTGTTTGTTTGTTTGTTCGTTTGTTCGTTTGTTTGTTTGTTCGTTTGTTGGTTTGTTGGTTTGTTGGTTTGTTGGTTTGTTGGTTTGTTGGTTTGTTGGTTTGTTAGTTTGTTGGTTTGTTGGTTTGTTGGTTCGTTTGTTGGTTTGTTTGTTTGTTGGCTTGTTGGTTTGTTGGTTTGTTCGTTTGTTGGTTTGTTGGTTTGTTGGTTTGTTGGTTTGTTGGTTTGTTGGTTTGTTGGTTTGTTTATTTGTTGGTTTGTTCGTTTGTTGGTTTGTTGGTTTGTTGATTTGTTGGCTTTTTGGCTTGTTGGTTTGTTGGTTCGTTGGTTTGTTGGTTTGTTGGTTCGTTTGTTGGTTTGTTTGTTTGTTGGCTTGCTGGTTTGTTGGTTTGTTCGTTTGTTGGTTTGTTGGTTTGTTCGTTTGTTGGTTTGTTGGTTTGTTGGTTTGTTGGTTTGTTGGTTTGTTGGTTTGTTGGTTGGTTCGTTTGTTGGCGTGTTCGTTTGTTGGTTTGTTGGTTTGTTGGTTTGTTGGTTTGTTCGTTTGTTGGTTTGTTGGTTTGTTGGTTTGTTGGTTTGTTGGTTTGTTGGTTTTTTGGTTTGTTGGCTTGTTGGCTTGTTGGTTTGTTGGTTTGTTGGTTTGTTGGTTTGTTGGTTTGTTGGTTTGTTGGTTTGTTGGTTTGTTGGTTTGTTGGTTTGTTCGTTTGTTGGTTTGTTGGTTTGTTGGTTTGTTGGTTTGTTGGTTTTTTGGTTTGTTGGCTTGTTATTTTGTTGGTTTGTTGGTTTGTTGATTTGTTGGTTTGTTGGTTTGTTCGTTTGTTGGTTTGTTCGTTTGTTGGTTTGTTGGTTTATTGGTTTGTTGGTTTGTTCGTTTGTTTATTTGTTGGTTTGTTGGTTTGTTGGTTTGTTGGCTTGTTGGTTTGTTCGTTTTTTGGTTTGTTGGCTTGTTGGTTTGTTGGCTTGTTGGCTTGTTGGTTTGTTGGTTTGTTGGTTTGTTGGTTTGTTGGTTTGTTGGTTTGTTGGTTTGTTGGTTTGTTGGTTTGTTGGTTTGTTGGTTTGTTGGTTTGTTGGTTTGTTGGTTTGTTGGTTTGTTGGTTTGTTGGTTTGTTGGTTTGTTGGTTTGTTGGTTTGTTGGTTTTTTGGTTTGTTGGCTTGTTATTTTGTTGGTTTGTTGGTTTGTTGGTTTGTTGGTTTTTTGATTTGTTGGTTTGTTGGTTTGTTCGTTTGTTGGTTTGTTCGTTTGTTGGTTTGTTGGTTTATTGGTTTGTTGGTTTGTTCGTTTGTTTATTTGTTGGTTTGTTGGTTTGTTGGTTTGTTGGCTTGTTGGTTTGTTCGTTTTTTGGTTTGTTGGCTTGTTGGTTTGTTGGCTTGTTGGCTTGTTGGTTTGTTGGTTTGTTGGTTTGTTGGTTTGTTGGTTTGTTGGTTTGTTGGTTTGTTGGTTTGTTGGTTTGTTGGTTTGTTGGTTTGTTGGTTTGTTGGTTTGTTGGTTTGTTGGTTTGTTGGTTTGTTGGTTTGTTGGTTTGTTGGTTTGTTGGTTTGTTGGTTTGTTGGTTTGTTGGTTTGTTGGTTTCTTGGTTTGTTGGTTTGTAGGTTTATTTGTTTGTTGGTTTATTGGTTTGTTGGTTTGTTCGTTTGTTGGTTTGTTGGTTTGTTGGTTTGTTGGTTTGTTGGTTTGTTGGTTTGTTGGCTTGTTGGTTTGTTGGCTTGTTGGCTTGTGGGCTTGTTGGTTTGTTGGTTTGTTCGTTTGTTGGCTTGTTGGTTTGTTGGCTTGTTGGCTTGTTGGTTTGTTGGTTTGTTGGTTTGTTGGTTTTTTGGTTTGTTCGTTTGTTGGCTTGTTGGTTTGTTGGCTTGTTGACTTGTTGGTTTGTTGGTTTGTTAGTTTGTTGGTTTGTTCGTTTGTTGGTTTGTTGGTTTGTTCGGTTGTTGGTTTGTTGGTTTGTTGGTTTGTTGGCTTGTTGGTTTTTTGGTTTGTTGGCTTGTTGGCTTGTTGGTTTGTTCGTTTGTTGGTTTGTTGGCTTGTTGGTGTATTGGTTTTTTTGGTTTGTTGGCTTGTTGGTTTGTTGGTTTGTTGGTTTGTTGGTTTGTTGGTTTGTTGGTTTGTTGGTTTGTTGGTTTGTTGGTTTGTTGGTTTGTTGGTTTGTTGGTTTGTTGGTTTGTTGGTTTTTTGGTTTGTTGGCTTGTTGGTTTGTTCGTTTGTTGGTTTGTTGGCTTGTTGGTGTATTGGTTTTTTGGTTTGTTGGCTTGTTGGTTTGTTGGTTTGTTGGTTTGTTGGTTTGTTGGTTTGTTGGTTTGTTGGTTTGTTGGTTTGTTCGTTTGTTTATTTGTTGGTTTGTTGGTTTGTTGGTTTGTTGGCTTGTTGGTTTGTTCGTTTTTTGGTTTGTTGGCTTGTTGGTTTGTTGGCTTGTTGGCTTGTTGGTTGGTTCGTTTGTTGGTGTGTTCGTTTGTTGGTTTGTTGGTTTTTTGGTTTGCCGGTTTGTTGGTTTGTTGGCTTATTGGCTTGTTGGTTTGTTGGTTTGTTGGTTTGTTGGTTTGTTGGTTTGTCGGTTTGTTGGTTTGTTGGTTTGATGGTTTGTTGGTTTGTTGGTTTGTTGGTTTGTTGGTTTGTTGGATTGTTGGTTTTTTGGTTTGTTGGTTTGTTGGTTTGTTGGTTTGTTTGTTTGTTGGTTTGTTCGTTTGATGGCTTGTTGGCTTGTGGTTTGTTGGTTTGTTGGCTTGTTGGTTTGTTGGTTTGTTGGTTTGTTGGTTTGTTGGTTTATTGGTTTATTGGTTTGTTGGTTTTTTGGTTTGTTGGCTTGTTGGTTTGTTGGTTTGTTGGCTTGTTGGTTAATTGGTTTGTTGGTTTGTTGTTTTATTGGCTTGTTGGCTTGTTGGCTTGTTGGTTTGTTGGTTTGTTGGTTTGTTGGTTTGTTGGTTTGTTGGTGTGTTGGCTTGTTGGCTTGTTGGATTGTTGGTTTGTTGGTTTGTTGGTTTGTTGGCTTGTTGGTTTGTTGGTTTGTTGGTTTGTTAGTTTGTTAGTTTCTTGGTTTGTTGGTTTGTTGGTTTGTTGGTTTGTTGGTTTGTTGGTTTGTTGGTTTGTTGGTTTGTTGGTTTGTTGGTTTGTTGGTTTGTTGGTTTGTTGGTTTGTTGGTTTTTTGGTTTGTTGGCTTGTTATTTTGTTGGTTTGTTGGTTTGTTGGTTTGTTGGTTTTTTGATTTGTTGGTTTGTTGGTTTGTTCGTTTGTTGGTTTGTTCGTTTGTTGGTTTGTTGGTTTATTGGTTTGTTGGTTTGTTCGTTTGTTTATTTGTTGGTTTGTTGGTTTGTTGGTTTGTTGGCTTGTTGGTTTGTTCGTTTTTTGGTTTGTTGGCTTGTTGGTTTGTTGGCTTGTTGGCTTGTTGGTTTGTTGGTTTGTTGGTTTGTTGGTTTGTTGGTTTGTTGGTTTGTTGGTTTGTTGGTTTGTTGGTTTGTTGGTTTGTTGGTTTGTTGGTTTGTTGGTTTGTTGGTTTGTTGGTTTGTTGGTTTGTTGGTTTGTTGGTTTGTTGGTTTGTTGGTTTGTTGGTTTGTTGGTTTGTTGGTTTGTTGGTTTGTTGGTTTGTTGGTTTGTAGGTTTATTTGTTTGTTGGTTTATTGGTTTGTTGGTTTGTTCGTTTGTTGGTTTGTTGGTTTGTTGGTTTGTTGGTTTGTTGGTTTGTTGGTTTGTTGGCTTGTTGGTTTGTTGGCTTGTTGGCTTGTGGGCTTGTTGGTTTGTTGGTTTGTTCGTTTGTTGGCTTGTTGGTTTGTTGGCTTGTTGGCTTGTTGGTTTGTTGGTTTGTTGGTTTGTTGGTTTTTTGGTTTGTTCGTTTATTGGCTTGTTGGTTTGTTGGCTTGTTGACTTGTTGGTTTGTTGGTTTGTTAGTTTGTTGGTTTGTTCGTTTGTTGGTTTGTTGGTTTGTTCGGTTGTTGGTTTGTTGGTTTGTTGGTTTGTTGGCTTGTTGGTTTTTTGGTTTGTTGGCTTGTTGGCTTGTTGGTTTGTTCGTTTGTTGGTTTGTTGGCTTGTTGGTGTATTGGTTTTTTGGTTTGTTGGCTTGTTGGTTTGTTGGTTTGTTGGTTTGTTGGTTTGTTGGTTTGTTGGTTTGTTGGTTTGTTGGTTTGTTGGTTTGTTGGTTTGTTGGTTTGTTGGTTTGTTGGTTTGTTGGTTTGTTGGTTTTTTGGTTTGTTGGCTTGTTGGTTTGTTTGTTTGTTGGTTTGTTGGCTTGTTGGTGTATTGGTTTTTTGGTTTGTTGGCTTGTTGGTTTGTTGGTTTGTTGGTTTGTTGGTTTGTTGGTTTGTTGGTTTGTTGGTTTGTTGGTTTGTTCGTTTGTTTATTTGTTGGTTTGTTGGTTTGTTGGTTTGTTGGCTTGTTGGTTTGTTCGTTTTTTGGTTTGTTGGCTTGTTGGTTTGTTGGCTTGTTGGCTTGTTGGTTGGTTCGTTTGTTGGTGTGTTCGTTTGTTGGTTTGTTGGTTTTTTGGTTTGCCGGTTTGTTGGTTTGTTGGCTTATTGGCTTGTTGGTTTGTTGGTTTGTTGGTTTGTTGGTTTGTTGGTTTGTCGGTTTGTTGGTTTGTTGGTTTGATGGTTTGTTGGTTTGTTGGTTTGTTGGTTTGTTGGTTTGTTGGATTGTTGGTTTTTTGGTTTGTTGGTTTGTTGGTTTGTTGGTTTGTTTGTTTGTTGGTTTGTTCGTTTGATGGCTTGTTGGCTTGTGGTTTGTTGGTTTGTTGGCTTGTTGGTTTGTTGGTTTGTTGGTTTGTTGGTTTGTTGGTTTATTGGTTTATTGGTTTGTTGGTTTTTTGGTTTGTTGGCTTGTTGGTTTGTTGGTTTGTTGGCTTGTTGGTTAATTGGTTTGTTGGTTTGTTGTTTTATTGGCTTGTTGGCTTGTTGGCTTGTTGGTTTGTTGGTTTGTTGGTTTGTTGGTTTGTTGGTTTGTTGGTGTGTTGGCTTGTTGGCTTGTTGGATTGTTGGTTTGTTGGTTTGTTGGTTTGTTGGCTTGTTGGTTTGTTGGTTTGTTGGTTTGTTAGTTTGTTAGTTTCTTGGTTTGTTGGTTTATTTGTTTGTTGGTTTGTTGGTTTGTTGGTTTGTTGGTTTGTTGGTTTGTTGGTTTGTTGGTTTATTTGTTTGTTGGTTTGTTGGTTTGTTGGTTTGTTGGTTTGTTCGTTTGTTAGCTTGTTGGTTTGTTGGTTTGTTGGCTTGTTTGTTTGTTGGTTTGTTGCTTTGTTGGTTTGTTGGTTTGTTGGTTTGTTGGTTTGTTGGCTTGTTGGTTTGTTGGCTTGTTGGTTTGTTGATTTGTTGGTTTGTTGATTTGTTGGTTTGTTGGTTTGGTGGTTTGTTGGTTTGTTGGCTTGTTGGCATGTTGGTTTGTTGGTTTGTTGGCTTGTTGGTTTGTTGGTTTGTTGGTTTGTTGGTTTGTTGGTTTGTTGGTTTGTTGGTTTGTTGGTTTGTTGGTTTGTTGGTTTGTTGGTTTTTTGGTTTGTTGGCTTGTTGGTATTGTTGGCTTGTTGGCTTGTTGGTTTGTTGTTTTGTTGGTTTGTTGGTTTGTTAGTTTGTTGCTTTGTTGCTTTGTTGGTTTGTTGGTTTGTTGGTTTGTTGGTTTGTTGGTTTGTTGGTTTGTTGGTTTGTTGGTTTGTTGGTTTGTTGGTTTGTTGGTTTGTTGGTTTGTTGGTTTGTTGGTTTGCTGGTTTGTTAGTTTGTTGGTTTGTTGGTTTGTTGGTTTGTTGGTTTGTTGGTTTGTTGGTTTGTTGGTTTGTTGGTTTGTTGGTTGGTTCGTTTGTTGGTGTGTTCGTTTGTTGGTTTGTTGGTTTGTTGGTTTGTTGGTTTGTTGGTTTGTTCGTTTGTTGGTTTGTTGGTTTGTTGGTTTGTTGGTTTGTTGGTTTTTTGGTTTGTTGGCTTATTAGTTTGTTGGTTTGTTGGTTTGTTGGTTTGTTGGTTTGTTGGTTTTTTGGTTTGTTGGCATGTTGGTATTGTTGGCTTGTTGGCTTGTTGGTTTGTTGTTTTGTTGGTTTGTTGGTTTGTTAGTTTGTTGCTTTGTTGGTTTGTTGGTTTGTTGGTTTGTTGGTTTGTTCGTTTTTTGGTTTGTTGGCTTGTTGGTTTGTTGGCTTGTTGGCTTGTTGGTTTGTTGGTTTGTTGGTTTGTTGGTTTGTTGGTTTGTTGGTTTGTTGGTTTGTTGGTTTGTTGGTTTGTTGGTTTGTTGGTTTGTTGGTTTGTTGGTTTGTTGGTTTGTTGGTTTGTTGGTTTGTTGGTTTGTTGGTTTGTTGGTTTGTTGGTTTGTTGGTTTGTTGGTTTGTTGGTTTGTTGGATTGTTGGTTTGTTGGTTTGTTGGTTTGTTGGTTTGTTGGTTTGTTGGTTTGTAGGTTTATTTGTTTGTTGGTTTATTGGTTTGTTCGTTTGTTGGTTTGTTGGTTTGTTGGTTTGTTGGTTTGTTGGTTTGTTGGTTTGTTGGCTTGTTGGTTTGTTGGCTTGTTGGCTTGTGGGCTTGTTGGTTTGTTGGTTTGTTTGTTTGTTGGTTTGTTGGTTTGTTCGATTGTTGGCTTGTTGGTTTGTTGGCTTGTTGGCTTGTTGGTTTGTTGGTTTGTTGGTTTGTTTGTTTGTTTGTTTGTCCGTTTGTTCGTTTGTTCGTTTGTTCGTTTGTTGGTTTGTTGGTTTGTTGGTTTGTTGGTTTGTTGGTTTGTTGGTTTGTTAGTTTGTTGGTTTGTTGGTTTGTTGGTTTGTTGGTTTGTTGGCTTATTGGCTTGTTGGTTTGTTGGTTTGTTGGTTTGTTGGTTTGTTGGTTTGTCGGTTTGTTGGTTTGTTGGTTTGATGGTTTGTTGGTTTGTTGGTTTGTTGGTTTGTTGGTTTGTTGGATTGTTGGTTTTTTGGTTTGTTGGTTTGTTGGTTTGTTGGTTTGTTTGTTTGTTGGTTTGTTCGTTTGATGGCTTGTTGGCTTGTGGTTTGTTGGTTTGTTGGCTTGTTGGTTTGTTGGTTTGTTGGTTTGTTGGTTTGTTGGTTTATTGGTTTATTGGTTTGTTGGTTTTTTGGTTTGTTGGCTTGTTGGTTTGTTGGTTTGTTGGCTTGTTGGTTAATTGGTTTGTTGGTTTGTTGTTTTGTTGGCTTGTTGGCTTGTTGGCTTGTTGGTTTGTTGGTTTGTTGGTTTGTTGGTTTGTTGGTTTGTTGGTGTGTTGGCTTGTTGGCTTGTTGGATTGTTGGTTTGTTGGTTTGTTGGTTTGTTGGCTTGTTGGTTTGTTGGTTTGTTGGTTTGTTAGTTTGTTAGTTTCTTGGTTTGTTGGTTTATTTGTTTGTTGGTTTGTTGGTTTGTTGGTTTGTTGGTTTGTTGGTTTGTTGGTTTGTTGGTTTATTTGTTTGTTGGTTTGTTGGTTTGTTGGTTTGTTGGTTTGTTCGTTTGTTAGCTTGTTGGTTTGTTGGTTTGTTGGCTTGTTTGTTTGTTGGTTTGTTGCTTTGTTGGTTTGTTGGTTTGTTGGTTTGTTGGTTTGTTGGCTTGTTGGTTTGTTGGCTTGTTGGTTTGTTGATTTGTTGGTTTGTTGATTTGTTGGTTTGTTGGTTTGGTGGTTTGTTGGTTTGTTGGCTTGTTGGCATGTTGGTTTGTTGGTTTGTTGGCTTGTTGGTTTGTTGGTTTGTTGGTTTGTTGGTTTGTTGGTTTGTTGGTTTGTTGGTTTGTTGGTTTGTTGGTTTGTTGGTTTTTTGGTTTGTTGGCTTGTTGGTATTGTTGGCTTGTTGGCTTGTTGGTTTGTTGTTTTGTTGGTTTGTTGGTTTGTTAGTTTGTTGCTTTGTTGCTTTGTTGGTTTGTTGGTTTGTTGGTTTGTTGGTTTGTTGGTTTGTTGGTTTGTTGGTTTGTTGGTTTGTTGGTTTGTTGGTTTGTTGGTTTGTTGGTTTGTTGGTTTGTTGGTTTGTTGGTTTGCTGGTTTGTTAGTTTGTTGGTTTGTTGGTTTGTTGGTTTGTTGGTTTGTTGGTTTGTTGGTTTGTTGGTTTGTCGGTTTGTTGGTTGGTTCGTTTGTTGGTGTGTTCGTTTGTTGGTTTGTTGGTTTGTTGGTTTGTTGGTTTGTTGGTTTGTTCGTTTGTTGGTTTGTTGGTTTGTTGGTTTGTTGGTTTGTTGGTTTGTTGGTTTTTTGGTTTGTTGGCTTATTAGTTTGTTGGTTTGTTGGTTTGTTGGTTTGTTGGTTTGTTGGTTTTTTGGTTTGTTGGCTTGTTGGTATTGTTGGCTTGTTGGCTTGTTGGTTTGTTGTTTTGTTGGTTTGTTGGTTTGTTAGTTTGTTGCTTTGTTGGTTTGTTGGTTTGTTGGTTTGTTGGTTTGTTCGTTTTTTGGTTTGTTGGCTTGTTGGTTTGTTGGCTTGTTGGCTTGTTGGTTTGTTGGTTTGTTGGTTTGTTGGTTTGTTGGTTTGTTGGTTTGTTGGTTTGTTGGTTTGTTGGTTTGTTGGTTTGTTGGTTTGTTGGTTTGTTGGTTTGTTGGTTTGTTGGTTTGTTGGTTTGTTGGTTTGTTGGTTTGTTGGTTTGTTGGTTTGTTGGTTTGTTGGTTTGTTGGTTTGTTGGATTGTTGGTTTGTTGGTTTGTTGGTTTGTTGGTTTGTTGGTTTGTTGGTTTGTAGGTTTATTTGTTTGTTGGTTTATTGGTTTGTTCGTTTGTTGGTTTGTTGGTTTGTTGGTTTGTTGGTTTGTTGGTTTGTTGGTTTGTTGGCTTGTTGGTTTGTTGGCTTGTTGGCTTGTGGGCTTGTTGGTTTGTTGGTTTGTTTGTTTGTTGGTTTGTTGGTTTGTTCGATTGTTGGCTTGTTGGTTTGTTGGCTTGTTGGCTTGTTGGTTTGTTGGTTTGTTGGTTTGTTTGTTTGTTTGTTTGTTCGTTTGTTCGTTTGTTCGTTTGTTCGTTTGTTGGTTTGTTGGTTTGTTGGTTTGTTGGTTTGTTGGTTTGTTGGTTTGTTAGTTTGTTGGTTTGTTGGTTTGTTGGTTCGTTTGTTGGTTTGTTTGTTTGTTGGCTTGTTGGTTTGTTGGTTTGTTCGTTTGTTGGTTTGTTGGTTTGTTGGTTTGTTGGTTTGTTGGTTTGTTGGTTTGTTGGTTTGTTTATTTGTTGGTTTGTTCGTTTGTTGGTTTGTTGGTTTGTTGATTTGTTGGCTTTTTGGCTTGTTGGTTTGTTGGTTCGTTGGTTTGTTGGTTTGTTGGTTCGTTTGTTGGTTTGTTTGTTTGTTGGCTTGTTGGTTTGTTCGTTTGTTGGTTTGTTGGTTTGTTCGTTTGTTGGTTTGTTGGTTTGTTGGTTTGTTGGTTTTTTGGTTTGTTGGTTTGTTGGTTTGTTGGCTTGTTGGTTTGTTGACTTGCCGGTTTGTTGGTTTGTTGGTTTGTTGGTTTGTTGGTTTGTTCGTTTGTTGGTTTGTTCGTTTGTTGGTTTGTTGGTTTGTTGGTTTGTTGGCTTGTTGGTTTTTTGGTTTGTTGGCTTGTTGGCTTGTTGGTTTGTTCGTTTGTTGGTTTGTTGGCTTGTTGGCTTGTTGGTTTGTTGGTTTGTTGGTTTGTTGGTTTGTTAGTTTGTTGGTTTGTTGGTTTGTTGGTTTGTTGGTTTGTTGGTTTGTTGGTTTGTTGGTTTGTTTGTTTGTTGGTTTGTTGGTTTGTTGGTTTGTTGGTTTGTTGGTTTTTTGGTTTGTTGGCTTGTTATTTTGTTGGTTTGTTGGTTTGTTGGTTTGTTGGTTTGTTGATTTGTTGGTTTGTTGGTTTGTTCGTTTGTTGGTTTGTTCGTTTGTTGGTTTGTTGGTTTGTTGGTTTGTTGGTTTGTTCGTTTGTTTATTTGTTGGTTTGTTGGTTTGTTGGTTTGTTGGCTTGTTGGTTTGTTCGTTTTTTGTTTTGTTGGCTTGTTGGTTTGTTGGCTTGTTGGCTTGTTGGTTTGTTGGTTTGTTGGTTTGTTGGTTTGTTGGTTTGTTGGTTTGTTGGTTTGTTGGTTTGTTGGTTTGTTGGTTTGTTGGTTTGTTGGTTTGTTGGTTTGATGGTTTGTTGGTTTGTTGGTTTGTTGGTTTGTTGGTTTGTTGGTTTGTTGGTTTGTTGGTTTGTTGGTTTGTTGGTTTGTTGGTTTGTTGGTTTGTTGGTTTGTTGGTTTGTTGGTTTGTTGGTTTGTAGGTTTATTTGTTTGTTGGTTTATTGGTTTGTTGGTTTGTTCGTTTGTTGGTTTGTTGGTTTGTTGGTTTGTTGGTTTGTTGGTTTGTTGGTTTGTTGGTTTGTTGGCTTGTTGGTTTGTTGGCTTGTTGGCTTGTGGGCTTGTTGGTTTGTTGGTTTGTTCGTTTGTTGGCTTGTTGGTTTGTTGGCTTGTTGGCTTGTTGGTTTGTTGGTTTGTTGGTTTGTTGGTTTGTTGGTTTTTTGGTTTGTTCGTTTGTTGGCTTGTTGGTTTGTTGGCTTGTTGGCTTGTTGGTTTGTTGGTTTGTTGGTTTGTTGGTTTGTTGGTTTGTTGGTTTTTTGGTTTGTTGGTTTGTTGGTTTGTTGGTTTGTTGGTTTGTTGGTTTGTTGGTTTGTTGGTTTGTTGGTTTGTTGGTTTGTTCGTTTGTTGGTTTGTTGGTTTGTTGGTTTGTTGGCTTGTTGGTTTTTTGGTTTGTTGGCTTTTTGGCCTGTTGGTTTGTTGGTTTGTTGGCTTGTTGGCTTATTGGTTTGTTGGTTTGTTGGTTTGTTGGTTACTTGATTTGTTCGTTTGTTGGTTTGTTGGTTTGTTGATGTATTGGTTTTTTGGTTTGTTGGCTTGTTGGTTTGTTGGTTTGTTGGTTTGTTGGTTTGTTGGTTTGTTGGTTTGTTGGTTTGTTGGTTTGTTGGTTGGTTCGTTTGTTGGTGTGTTCGTTTGTTGGTTTGTTGGTTTTTTGGTTTGCCGGTTTGTTGGCTTGTTGGTTTGTTGGTTTGTTGGTTTGTTGGTTTGTTGGTTTGTTGGTTTGTTGGTTTGTTGGTTTGTTGGTTTGTTGGTTTGTTGGTTTGTTGGTTTGTTGGTTTGTTGGTTTGTTTGTTTGTTGGTTTGTTGGATTGTTGGTTTGTTGGTCTGTTGGTTTGTTGGTTTGTTGGTTTGTTCGTTTGTTGGTTTGTTGGTTTGTTCGTTTGATGGCTTGTTGGCTTGTGGTTTGTTGGTTTGTTGGCTTGTTGGTTTGTTGGTTTGTTGGTTTGTTGGTTTGTTGGTTTGTTGGTTTATTGGTTTGTTGGTTTTTTGGTTTGTTGGCTTGTCGGTTTGTTGGTTTGTTGGCTTGTTGGATAATTGGTTTGTTGGTTTGTTGGTTTGTTGGCTTGTTGGCTTGTTGGCTTGTTGGTTTGTTGGTTTGTTGGTTTGTTGGTTTGTTGGTTTGTTGGTGTGTTGGCTTGTTGGCTTGTTGGATTGTTGGTTTGTTGGTTTGTTGGTTTGTTGGCTTGTTGGTTTGTTGGTTTGTTGGTTTGTTAATTTGTTAGTTTCTTGGTTTGTTGGTTTCTTTGTTTGTTGGTTTGTTGGTTTGTTGGTTTGTTGGTTTGTTGGTTTGTTGGTTTGTTGGTTTGTTGGTTTATTTGTTTGTTGGTTTGTTGGTTTGTTGGTTTGTTCGTTTGTTAGCTTGTTGGTTTGTTGGTTTGTTGGCTTGTTGGTTTGTTGGTTTGTTGCTTTGTAGGTTTGTTGGTTTGTTGGTTTGTTGGCTTGTTGGTTTGTTGATTTGTTGGTTTGTTGATTTGTTGGTTTGTTGGTTTGTTGGTTTGTTGGTTTGTTGGTTGGTTGGCATGTTGGTTTGTTGGTTTGTTGGCTTGTTGGTTTGTTGGTTTGTTGGTTTGTTGGTTTGTTGGTTTGTTGGTTTGTTGGTTTGTTGGTTTGTTGGTTTGTTGGTTTGTTGGTTTTTTGGTTTGTTGGCTTGTTGGTATTGTTGGCTTGTTGGCTTGTTGGTTTGTTGGTTTGTTGGTTTGTTGGTTTGTTGGTTTGTTGCTTTGTTGGTTTGTTGGTTTGTTGGTTTGTTGGTTTGTTGGTTTGTTGGTTTGTTGGTTTGTTGGTTTGTTGGTTTGTTGGTTTGTTGGTTTGTTGGTTTGTTGGCTTGTTGGTTTGTTTGTTTGTAGGTTTATTTGTTTGTTGGCTTGTTGGGTTGTTGGCTTATTGGTTTGTTGGTTTGTTGGTTTGTTCGTTTGTTGGCTTGTTGGTTTGTTGGCTTGTTGGCTTGTTGGTTCGTTGATTTGTTGGTTTGTTGGTTTGTTGGTTTGTTGGTTTGTTTGTTTTTTGGTTTGTTGGTTTGTTGGTTTGTTGGTTTGTTGGTTTGTTAATTTGTTGGTTTGTTCGTTTGTTGGTTTGTTGGTTTGTTGGTTTGTTGGCTTGTTGGTTTTTTTGGTTTGTTGGCTTTTTGGCTTGTTGGTTTGTTGGTTTGTTGGTTTGTTGGCTTGTTGGCTTGTTGGCTTGTTGGCTTGTTGGTTTGTTGGTGTGTTGGTTTATTGGTTAGTTGATTTGTTGGCTTGTTGGCTTGTTGGTTTATTGGTTTGTTGGTTTGTTGGTTTGTTTCTTTGTTGGTTCGTTTGTTGGATTGTTTGTTTGTTGGCTTGTTGGTTTGTTAGTTTGTTCGTTTGTTGGTTTGTTGGTTTGTTGATTTGTTGGTTTGTTGGTTTGTTGGTTTGTTGGTTTGTTGGTTTGTTGGTTTGTTGGTTTGTTGGTTTCTTGGTTTGTTGGTTTGTTGGTTTGTTGGCTTGTTGGTTTGTTGGCTTGTTGGTATGTTGGTTTGTTGGTTTGTTGGTTTGTTCGTTTGTTGGCTTGTTGGTTTGTTGGCTTGTTGGCTTGTTGGCTTGTTGGCTTGTTGGTTTGTTGGTTTGTTGGCTTGTTGGTTTGTTGGTTTGTTCGTTTGTTGGCTTGTTGGTTTGTTGGCTTGTTGGCTTGTTGGTTCGTTGATTTGTTGGTTTGTTGGTTTGTTGGTTTGTTGGTTTGTTGGTTTTTTGGTTTGTTGGTTTGTTGGTTTGTTGGTTTGTTGGTTTGTTAATTTGTTGGTTTGTTCGTTTGTTGGTTTGTTGGTTTGTTGGTTTGTTGGCTTGTTGGTTTTTTTGGTTTGTTGGCTTTTTGGCTTGTTGGTTTGTTGGTTTGTTGGTTTGTTGGCTTGTTGGCTTGTTGGCTTGTTGGCTTGTTGGTTTGTTGGTGTGTTGGTTTATTGGTTAGTTGATTTGTTGGCTTGTTGGCTTGTTGGTTTATTGGTTTGTTGGTTTGTTGGTTTGTTTCTTTGTTGGTTCGTTTGTTGGATTGTTTGTTTGTTGGCTTGTTGGTTTGTTAGTTTGTTCGTTTGTTGGTTTGTTGGTTTGTTGATTTGTTGGTTTGTTGGTTTGTTGGTTTGTTGGTTTGTTGGTTTGTTGGTTTGTTGGTTTGTTGGTTTGTTGGTGTGTTGGCTTGTTGGCTTGTTGGATTGTTGGTTTGTTGGTTTGTTGGTTTGTTGGCTTGTTGGTTTGTTGGTTTGTTGGTTTGTTAGTTTGTTAGTTTCTTGGTTTGTTGGTTTCTTTGTTTGTTGGTTTGTTGGTTTGTTGGTTTGTTGGTTTGTTGGTTTGTTGGTTTGTTGGTTTATTTGTTTGTTGGTTTGTTGGTTTGTTGGTTTGTTCGTTTGTTAGCTTGTTGGTTTGTTGGTTTGTTGGCTTGTTGGTTTGTTGGTTTGTTGCTTTGTAGGTTTGTTGGTTTGTTGGTTTGTTGGCTTGTTGGTTTGTTGATTTGTTGGTTTGTTGATTTGTTGGTTTGTTGGTTTGTTGGTTTGTTGGTTTGTTGGCTGGTTGGCATGTTGGTTTGTTGGTTTGTTGGCTTGTTGGTTTGTTGGTTTGTTGGTTTGTTGGTTTGTTGGTTTGTTGGTTTGTTGGTTTGTTGGTTTGTTGGTTTGTTGGTTTGTTGGTTTTTTGGTTTGTTGGCTTGTTGGTATTGTTGGCTTGTTGGCTTGTTGGTTTGTTGGTTTGTTGGTTTGTTGGTTTGTTGGTTTGTTGCTTTGTTGGTTTGTTGGTTTGTTGGTTTGTTGGTTTGTTGGTTTGTTGGTTTGTTGGTTTGTTGGTTTGTTGGTTTGTTGGTTTGTTGGTTTGTTGGTTTGTTGGCTTGTTGGTTTGTTTGTTTGTAGGTTTATTTGTTTGTTGGCTTGTTGGGTTGTTGGCTTATTGGTTTGTTGGTTTGTTGGTTTGTTCGTTTGTTGGCTTGTTGGTTTGTTGGCTTGTTGGCTTGTTGGTTCGTTGATTTGTTGGTTTGTTGGTTTGTTGGTTTGTTGGTTTGTTGGTTTTTTGGTTTGTTGGTTTGTTGGTTTGTTGGTTTGTTGGTTTGTTAATTTGTTGGTTTGTTCGTTTGTTGGTTTGTTGGTTTGTTGGTTTGTTGGCTTGTTGGTTTTTTTGGTTTGTTGGCTTTTTGGCTTGTTGGTTTGTTGGTTTGTTGGTTTGTTGGCTTGTTGGCTTGTTGGCTTGTTGGCTTGTTGGTTTGTTGGTGTGTTGGTTTATTGGTTGGTTGATTTGTTGGCTTGTTGGCTTGTTGGTTTTTTGGTTTGTTGGTTTGTTGGTTAGTTTCTTTGTTGGTTCGTTTGTTGGATTGTTTGTTTGTTGGCTTGTTGGTTTGTTAGTTTGTTCGTTTGTTGGTTTGTTGGTTTGTTGATTTGTTGGTTTGTTGGTTTGTTGGTTTGTTGGTTTGTTGGTTTGTTGGTTTGTTGGTTTGTTGGTTTGTTGGTTTCTTGGTTTGTTGGTTTGTTGGTTTGTTGGCTTGTTGGTTTGTTGGCTTGTTGGTATGTTGGTTTGTTGGTTTGTTGGTTTGTTCGTTTGTTGGCTTGTTGGTTTGTTGGCTTGTTGGCTTGTTGGCTTGTTGGCTTGTTGGTTTGTTGGTTTGTTGGTTTGTTGGTTTGTTGGTTTGTCGGTTTGTTGGTTTGTTGGTTTGTTGGTTTGTTGGTTTGTTGGTTTGTTGGTTTGTTGGTTTGTTGGTTTGTTGGTTTGTTGGTTTGTTTGTCTGTTGGTTTGTTGGTTTGTTCGTTTGTTGGTTTGTTGGTTTTTTGTTTGTTGACTTGTTAGTTTGTTGGTTTGTTCGTTTGTTGGTTTGTTGGTTTGTTGGTTTGTTGGTTTGTTCGTTTGTTGGTTTGTTGGTTTGTTGGTTTGTTGGTTTGTTGGCTTGTTGGTTTGTTGGTTTTTTGGTTTGTTGGCTTGTTGGTTTGTTGGTTTGTTGGTTTGTTGGTTTGTTTGTCTGTTGGTTTGTTGGTTTGTTCGTTTGTTGGTTTGTTGGTTTTTTGTTTGTTGACTTGTTAGTTTGTTGGTTTGTTCGTTTGTTGGTTTGTTGGTTTGTTGGTTTGTTGGTTTGTTCGTTTGTTGGTTTGTTGGTTTGTTGGTTTGTTGGTTTGTTGGCTTGTTGGTTTGTTGGTTTTTTGGTTTGTTGGCTTGTTGGTTTGTTGGTTTGTTGGTTTGTTGGTTTGTTGGTTTGTTGGTTTGTTGGTTTGTTGGTTTTTTGGTTTTTTGGTTTGTTGGTTTGTTGGTTTGTTGGTTTGTTGGTTTGTTGGTTTGTAGGTTTATTTGTTTGTTGGTTTATTGGTTTGTTGGTTTGTTCGTTTGTTGGTTTGTTGGTTTGTTGGTTTGTTGATTTGTTGGCTTGTTGGTTTGTTAGTTTGTTGGCTTGTTGGTTTGTTGGCTTGTTGGCTTGTTGGCTTGTTGGCTTGTTGGTTTGTTGGTTTTTTCGTTTGTTGGCTTGTTGGCTTGTTGGTTTGTTGGTTTGTTGGTTTGTTGGTTTGTTGGTTTGTTGGTTTGTTGGTTTGTTGGTTTGTTGGTTTGTTCGTTTGTTGGTTTGTAGGTCTGTTGGCTTGTTGGTTTGTTGGTTTGTTGGTTTGTTGGTTTGTTGGTTTGTTGGCTTGTTGGTTTGTTGGTTTGTTGGTTTGTTGGTTTGTTGGTTTGTTGGTTTGTTAGTTTGTTGGTTTGTTGGTTTGTTGGTTTATTGTTTTGTTGGTTTGTTCGTTTGTTGGTTTGTTGGTTTGTTGGCTTGTTGGGTTTTTGGTTTGTTGGCTTTTTGGCTTGTTGGCTTGTTGGTTTGTTGGCTTGTTGGCTTGTTGGTTTGTTGGTTTGTTGGTTTGTTGGTTAGTTGATTTGTTCGTTTTTTGGTTTATTGGTTTGTTGGTTTATTGGTTTTTTGGTTTGTTGGCTTGTTGGTTTGTTGGTTTGTTGGTTTGTTGGTTTGTTGGTTTGTGGGTTTGTTGGTTGGTTCGTTTGTTGGTGTGTTCGTTTCTTGGTTTGTTGGTTTTTTGGTTTACCGGTTTGTTGGTTTGTTGGCTTGTTGGCTTGTTGGCTTGTTGGTTTGTTGGTTTGTTGGTTTGTTGGTTTGTTGGTTTGTTGGTTTGTTGGTTTGTTGGTTTGTTGGTTTGTTGGTTTGTTGGTTTGTTGGTTTGTTGGTTTGTTGGTTTGCTGGATTGTTGGTTTGTTGCTTTGTTGGTTAGTTGGTTTGTTGGTTTGTTGGTTTGTTGGTTTGTTGGTTTGTTGGTTTGTTGGTTTGTTGGTTTGTTGGTTTGTTTGTTTGTTGGTTTGTTCGTTTGATGGCTTGTTGGCTTGTGGTTTGTTGGTTTGTTGGCTTGTTGGTTTGTTGGTTTGTTAGTTTGTTGGTTTGTTGGTTTATTGGTTTATCGGTTTGTTGGTTTTTTGGTTTGTTGGCCTGTCGGTTTGTTGCTTTGTTGGTTTGTTGGTTTGTTGGTTTGTTGGCTTGTTGGTTTGTTGGCTTGTTGGTTTGTTGATTTGTTGGTTTGTTGATTTGTTGGTTTGTTGGTTTGTTGGTTTGTTGGCTTGTTGGCATGTTGGTTTGTTGGTTTGTTGGCTTGTTGGTTTGCTGGTTTGTTGGTTTGTTGGTTTGTTGGTTTGTTGGTTTGTTGGTTTGTTGGTTTGTTTGTTGGTTTGTTGGTTTGTTGGTTTGTTGGTTTGTTGGTTTGTTGGTTTGTTGGTTTGTTGGTTTGTTGGTTTATTTGTTTGTTGGTTTGTTGGTTTGTTGGTTTGTTCGTTTGTTAGCTTGTTGGTTTGTTGGTTTGTTGGGTTGTTGGTTTGTTGGTTTGTTGCTTTGTAGGTTTGTTGGTTTGTTGGTTTGTTGGCTTGTTGGTTTGTTGATTTGTTGGTTTGTTGATTTGTTGGTTTGTTGGTTTGTTGGTTTGTTGGTTTGTTGGCTGGTTGGCATGTTGGTTTGTTGGTTTGTTGGCTTGTTGGTTTGTTGGTTTGTTGGTTTGTTGGTTTGTTGGTTTGTTGGTTTGTTGGTTTGTTGGTTTGTTGGTTTGTTGGTTTGTTGGTTTGTTGGTTTTTTGGTTTGTTGGCTTGTTGGTATTGTTGGCTTGTTGGCTTGTTGGTTTGTTGGTTTGTTGGTTTGTTGGTTTGTTGGTTTGTTGCTTTGTTGGTTTGTTGGTTTGTTGGTTTGTTGGTTTGTTGGTTTGTTGGTTTGTTGGTTTGTTGGTTTGTTGGTTTGTTGGTTTGTTGGTTTGTTGGTTTGTTGGCTTGTTGGTTTGTTTGTTTGTAGGTTTATTTGTTTGTTGGCTTGTTGGGTTGTTGGCTTATTGGTTTGTTGGTTTGTTGGTTTGTTCGTTTGTTGGCTTGTTGGTTTGTTGGCTTGTTGGCTTGTTGGTTCGTTGATTTGTTGGTTTGTTGGTTTGTTGGTTTGTTGGTTTGTCGGTTTTTTGGTTTGTTGGTTTGTTGGTTTGTTGGTTTGTTGGTTTGTTAATTTATTGGTTTGTTCGTTTGTTGGTTTGTTGGTTTGTTGGTTTGTTGGCTTGTTGGTTTTTTGGTTTGTTGGCTTTTTGGCTTGTTGGTTTGTTGGTTTGTTGGTTTGTTGGCTTGTTGGCTTGTTGGCTTGTTGGCTTGTTGGTTTGTTGGTTTGTTGGTTTATTGGTTAGTTGATTTGTTGGCTTGTTGGCTTGTTGGTTTATTGGTTTGTTGGTTTGTTGGTTTGTTTCTTTGTTGGTTCGTTTGTTGGATTGTTTGTTTGTTGGCTTGTTGGTTTGTTAGTTTGTTCGTTTGTTGGTTTGTTGGTTTGTTGGTTTGTTGGTTTGTTGGTTTGTTGGTTTGTTGGTTTGTTGGTTTGTTGGTTTGTTGGTTTGTTGGTTTCTTGGTTTCTTGGTTTGTTGGTTTGTTGGTTTGTTGGTTTGTTGGCTTGTTGGTTTGTTGGCTTGTTGGTATGTTGGTTTGTTGGTTTGTTGGTTTGTTCGTTTGTTGGCTTGTTGGTTTGTTGGCTTGTTGGCTTGTTGGCTTGTTGGCTTGTTGGTTTGTTGGTTTGTTGGTTTGTTGGTTTGTTGGTTTGTCGGTTTGTTGGTTTGTTGGTTTGTTGGTTTGTTGGTTTGTTGGTTTGTTGGTTTGTTGGTTTGTTGGTTTGTTGGTTTGTTGGTTTGTTTGTCTGTTGGTTTGTTGGTTTGTTCGTTTGTTGGTTTGTTGGTTTTTTGTTTGTTGACTTGTTAGTTTGTTGGTTTGTTCGTTTGTTGGTTTGTTGGTTTGTTGGTTTGTTGGTTTGTTCGTTTGTTGGTTTGTTGGTTTGTTGGTTTGTTGGTTTGTTGGCTTGTTGGTTTGTTGGTTTTTTGGTTTGTTGGCTTGTTGGTTTGTTGGCTTGTTGGCTTGTTGGTTTGTTGGTTTGTTGGTTTGTTGGTTTATTTGTTTGTTGGCTTGTTGGGTTGTTGGCTTATTGGTTTGTTGGTTTGTTGGTTTGTTCGTTTGTTGGCTTGTTGGTTTGTTGGCTTGTTGGCTTGTTGGTTCGTTGATTTGTTGGTTTGTTGGTTTGTTGGTTTGTCGGTTTTTTGGTTTGTTGGTTTGTTGGTTTGTTGGTTTGTTGGTTTGTTAATTAATTGGTTTGTTCGTTTGTTGGTTTGTTGGTTTGTTGGTTTGTTGGCTTGTTGGTTTTTTGGTTTGTTGGCTTTTTGGCTTGTTGGTTTGTTGGTTTGTTGGTTTGTTGGCTTGTTGGCTTGTTGGCTTGTTGGCTTGTTGGTTTGTTGGTTTGTTGGTTTATTGGTTAGTTGATTTGTTGGCTTGTTGGCTTGTTGGTTTATTGGTTTGTTGGTTTGTTGGTTTGTTTCTTTGTTGGTTCGTTTGTTGGATTGTTTGTTTGTTGGCTTGTTGGTTTGTTAGTTTGTTCGTTTGTTGGTTTGTTGGTTTGTTGGTTTGTTGGTTTGTTGGTTTGTTGGTTTGTTGGTTTGTTGGTTTGTTGGTTTGTTGGTTTGTTGGTTTGTTGGTTTGTTGGTTTCTTGGTTTGTTGGTTTGTTGGTTTGTTGGCTTGTTGGTTTGTTGGCTTGTTGGTATGTTGGTTTGTTGGTTTGTTGGTTTGTTCGTTTGTTGGCTTGTTGGTTTGTTGGCTTGTTGGCTTGTTGGCTTGTTGGCTTGTTGGTTTGTTGGTTTGTTGGTTTGTTGGTTTGTTGTTTTGTCGGTTTGTTGGTTTGTTGGTTTGTTGGTTTGTTGGTTTGTTGGTTTGTTGGTTTGTTGGTTTGTTGGTTTGTTGGTTTGTTGGTTTGTTTGTCTGTTGGTTTGTTGGTTTGTTCGTTTGTTGGTTTGTTGGTTTTTTGTTTGTTGACTTGTTAGTTTGTTGGTTTGTTCGTTTGTTGGTTTGTTGGTTTGTTGGTTTGTTGGTTTGTTCGTTTGTTGGTTTGTTGGTTTGTTGGTTTGTTGGTTTGTTGGCTTGTTGGTTTGTTGGTTTTTTGGTTTGTTGGCTTGTTGGTTTGTTGGCTTGTTGGCTTGTTGGTTTGTTGGTTTGTTGGTTTGTTGGTTTGTTGGTTTGTTGGTTTGTTGGTTTGTTGGTTTGTTGGTTTGTTGGTTTGTAGGTTTATTTGTTTGTTGGTTTATTGGTTTGTTGGTTTGTTCGTTTGTTGGTTTGTTGGTTTGTTGGTTTGTTGATTTGTTGGCTTGTTGGTTTGTTGGTTTGTTGGCTTGTTGGTTTGTTTGTTTGTAGGTTTATTTGTTTGTTGGCTTGTTGGGTTGTTGGCTTATTGGTTTGTTGGTTTGTTGGTTTGTTCGTTTGTTGGCTTGTTGATTTGTTGGCTTGTTGGCTTGTTGGTTCGTTGATTTGTTGGTTTGTTGGTTTGTTGGTTTGTTGGTTTGTTGGTTTTTTGGTTTGTTGGTTTGTTGGTTTGTTGGTTTGTTGGTTTGTTAATTTGTTGGTTTGTTCGTTTGTTCGTTTGTTGGTTTGTTGGTTTGTTGGTTTGTTGGCTTGTTGGTTTTTTTGTTTGTTGGCTTTTTGGCTTGTTGGTTTGTTGGTTTGTTGGTTTGTTGGCTTGTTGGCTTGTTGGCTTGTTGGCTTGTTGGTTTGTTGGTTTGTTGGTTTATTGGTTAGTTGATTTGTTGGCTTGTTGGCTTGTTGGTTTATTGGTTTGTTGGTTTGTTGGTTTGTTTCTTTGTTGGTTCGTTTGTTGGATTGTTTGTTTGTTGGCTTGTTGGTTTGTTAGTTTGTTCGTTTGTTGGTTTGTTGGTTTGTTGGTTTGTTGGTTTGTTGGTTTGTTGGTTTGTTGGTTTGTTGGTTTGTTGGTTTGTTGGTTTCTTGGTTTGTTGGTTTGTTGGTTTGTTGGCTTGTTGGTTTGTAGGCTTGTTGGTATGTTGGTTTGTTGGTTTGTTGGTTTGTTCGTTTGTTGGCTTGTTGGTTTGTTGGCTTGTTGGCTTGTTGGCTTGTTGGCTTGTTGGTTTGTTGGTTTGTTGGTTTGTTGGTTTGTTGGTTTGTCGGTTTGTTGGTTTGTTGGTTTGTTGGTTTGTTGGTTTGTTGGTTTGTTGGTTTGTTGGTTTGTTTGTCTGTTGGTTTGTTGGTTTGTTCGTTTGTTGGTTTGTTGGTTTTTTGTTTGTTGACTTGTTAGTTTGTTGGTTTGTTCGTTTGTTGGTTTGTTGGTTTGTTGGTTTGTTGGTTTGTTCGTTTGTTGGTTTGTTGGTTTGTTGGTTTGTTGGTTTGTTGGTTTGTTGGTTTGTTGGTTTGTTGGTTTGTTGGTGTGTTGGCTTGTTGGCTTGTTGGTTTGTTGGTTTTTTGGTTTGTTGGCTTGTTGGTTTGTTGGTTTGTTGGTTTGTTGGTTTGTTGGTTTGTTGGTTTGTTGGTTTGTTGGTTTTTTGGTTTTTTGGTTTGTTGGTTTGTTGGTTTGTTGGTTTGTTGGTTTGTTGGTTTGTAGGTTTATTTGTTTGTTGGTTTATTGGTTTGTTGGTTTGTTCGTTTGTTGGTTTGTTGGTTTGTTGGTTTGTTGATTTGTTGGCTTGTTGGTTTGTTAGTTTGTTGGCTTGTTGGTTTGTTGGCTTGTTGGCTTGTTGGCTTGTTGGCTTGTTGGTTTGTTGGTTTTTTCGTTTGTTGGCTTGTTGGCTTGTTGGCTTGTTGGTTTATTGGTTTGTTGGTTTGTTGGTTTGTTTCTTTGTTGGTTCGTTTGTTGGATTGTTTGTTTGTTGGCTTGTTGGTTTGTTAGTTTGTTCGTTTGTTGGTTTGTTGGTTTGTTGATTTGTTGGTTTGTTGGTTTGTTGGTTTGTTGGTTTGTTGGTTTGTTGGTTTGTTGGTTTGTTGGTTTCTTGGTTTGTTGGTTTGTTGGTTTGTTGGCTTGTTGGTTTGTTGGCTTGTTGGTATGTTGGTTTGTTGGTTTGTTGGTTTGTTCGTTTGTTGGCTTGTTGGTTTGTTAGCTTGTTGGCTTGTTGGCTTGTTGGCTTGTTGGTTTGTTGGTTTGTTGGCTTGTTGGTTTGTTGGTTTGTTCGTTTGTTGGCTTGTTGGTTTGTTGGCTTGTTGGCTTGTTGGTTCGTTGATTTGTTGGTTTGTTGGTTTGTTGGTTTGTTGGTTTGTTGGTTTTTTGGTTTGTTGGTTTGTTGGTTTGTTGGTTTGTTGGTTTGTTAATTTGTTGGTTTGTTCGTTTGTTGGTTTGTTGGTTTGTTGGTTTGTTGGCTTGTTGGTTTTTTTGGTTTGTTGGCTTTTTGGCTTGTTGGTTTGTTGGTTTGTTGGTTTGTTGGCTTGTTGGCTTGTTGGCTTGTTGGCTTGTTGGTTTGTTGGTGTGTTGGTTTATTGGTTAGTTGATTTGTTGGCTTGTTGGCTTGTTGGTTTATTGGTTTGTTGGTTTGTTGGTTTGTTTCTTTGTTGGTTCGTTTGTTGGATTGTTTGTTTGTTGGCTTGTTGGTTTGTTAGTTTGTTCGTTTGTTGGTTTGTTGGTTTGTTGATTTGTTGGTTTGTTGGTTTGTTGGTTTGTTGGTTTGTTGGTTTGTTGGTTTGTTGGTTTGTTGGTTTGTTGGTGTGTTGGCTTGTTGGCTTGTTGGATTGTTGGTTTGTTGGTTTGTTGGTTTGTTGGCTTGTTGGTTTGTTGGTTTGTTGGTTTGTTAGTTTGTTAGTTTCTTGGTTTGTTGGTTTCTTTGTTTGTTGGTTTGTTGGTTTGTTGGTTTGTTGGTTTGTTGGTTTGTTGGTTTGTTGGTTTATTTGTTTGTTGGTTTGTTGGTTTGTTGGTTTGTTCGTTTGTTAGCTTGTTGGTTTGTTGGTTTGTTGGCTTGTTGGTTTGTTGGTTTGTTGCTTTGTAGGTTTGTTGGTTTGTTGGTTTGTTGGCTTGTTGGTTTGTTGATTTGTTGGTTTGTTGATTTGTTGGTTTGTTGGTTTGTTGGTTTGTTGGTTTGTTGGCTGGTTGGCATGTTGGTTTGTTGGTTTGTTGGCTTGTTGGTTTGTTGGTTTGTTGGTTTGTTGGTTTGTTGGTTTGTTGGTTTGTTGGTTTGTTGGTTTGTTGGTTTGTTGGTTTGTTGGTTTTTTGGTTTGTTGGCTTGTTGGTATTGTTGGCTTGTTGGCTTGTTGGTTTGTTGGTTTGTTGGTTTGTTGGTTTGTTGGTTTGTTGCTTTGTTGGTTTGTTGGTTTGTTGGTTTGTTGGTTTGTTGGTTTGTTGGTTTGTTGGTTTGTTGGTTTGTTGGTTTGTTGGTTTGTTGGTTTGTTGGTTTGTTGGCTTGTTGGTTTGTTTGTTTGTAGGTTTATTTGTTTGTTGGCTTGTTGGGTTGTTGGCTTATTGGTTTGTTGGTTTGTTGGTTTGTTCGTTTGTTGGCTTGTTGGTTTGTTGGCTTGTTGGCTTGTTGGTTCGTTGATTTGTTGGTTTGTTGGTTTGTTGGTTTGTTGGTTTGTTGGTTTTTTGGTTTGTTGGTTTGTTGGTTTGTTGGTTTGTTGGTTTGTTAATTTGTTGGTTTGTTCGTTTGTTGGTTTGTTGGTTTGTTGGCTTGTTGGCTTGTTGGCTTGTTGGTTTGTTGGTGTGTTGGTTTATTGGTTAGTTGATTTGTTGGCTGGTTGGCATGTTGGTTTGTTGGCTTGTTGGTTTTTTTGGTTTGTTGGCTTTTTGGCTTGTTGGTTTGTTGGTTTGTTGGTTTGTTGGCTTGTTGGCTTGTTGGCTTGTTGGCTTGTTGGTTTGTTGGTGTGTTGGTTTATTGGTTAGTTGATTTGTTGGCTTGTTGGCTTGTTGGTTTTTTGGTTTGTTGGTTTGTTGGTTAGTTTCTTTGTTGGTTCGTTTGTTGGATTGTTTGTTTGTTGGCTTGTTGGTTTGTTAGTTTGTTCGTTTGTTGGTTTGTTGGTTTGTTGATTTGTTGGTTTGTTGGTTTGTTGGTTTGTTGGTTTGTTGGTTTGTTGGTTTGTTGGTTTGTTGGTTTCTTGGTTTGTTGGTTTGTTGGTTTGTTGGCTTGTTGGTTTGTTGGCTTGTTGGTATGTTGGTTTGTTGGTTTGTTGGTTTGTTCGTTTGTTGGCTTGTTGGTTTGTTGGCTTGTTGGCTTGTTGGCTTGTTGGCTTGTTGGTTTGTTGGTTTGTTGGTTTGTTGGTTTGTTGGTTTGTCGGTTTGTTGGTTTGTTGGTTTGTTGGTTTGTTGGTTTGTTGGTTTGTTGGTTTGTTGGTTTGTTGGTTTGTTGGTTTGTTTGTCTGTTGGTTTGTTGGTTTGTTCGTTTGTTGGTTTGTTGGTTTTTTGTTTGTTGACTTGTTAGTTTGTTGGTTTGTTCGTTTGTTGGTTTGTTGGTTTGTTGGTTTGTTGGTTTGTTCGTTTGTTGGTTTGTTGGTTTGTTGGTTTGTTGGTTTGTTGGCTTGTTGGTTTGTTGGTTTTTTGGTTTGTTGGCTTGTTGGTTTGTTGGTTTGTTGGTTTGTTGGTTTGTTTGTCTGTTGGTTTGTTGGTTTGTTCGTTTGTTGGTTTGTTGGTTTTTTGTTTGTTGACTTGTTAGTTTGTTGGTTTGTTCGTTTGTTGGTTTGTTGGTTTGTTGGTTTGTTGGTTTGTTCGTTGGTTGGTTTGTTGGTTTGTTGGTTTGTTGGTTTGTTGGCTTGTTGGTTTGTTGGTTTTTTGGTTTGTTGGCTTGTTGGTTTGTTGGTTTGTTGGTTTGTTGGTTTGTTGGTTTGTTGGTTTGTTGGTTTGTTGGTTTTTTGGTTTTTTGGTTTGTTGGTTTGTTGGTTTGTTGGTTTGTTGGTTTGTTGGTTTGTAGGTTTATTTGTTTGTTGGTTTATTGGTTTGTTGGTTTGTTCGTTTGTTGGTTTGTTGGTTTGTTGGTTTGTTGATTTGTTGGCTTGTTGGTTTGTTAGTTTGTTGGCTTGTTGGTTTGTTGGCTTGTTGGCTTGTTGGCTTGTTGGCTTGTTGGTTTGTTGGTTTTTTCGTTTGTTGGCTTGTTGGCTTGTTGGTTTGTTGGTTTGTTGGTTTGTTGGTTTGTTGGTTTGTTGGTTTGTTGGTTTGTTGGTTTGTTGGTTTGTTCGTTTGTTGGTTTGTAGGTCTGTTGGCTTGTTGGTTTGTTGGTTTGTTGGTTTGTTGGTTTGTTGGTTTGTTGGCTTGTTGGTTTGTTGGTTTGTTGGTTTGTTGGTTTGTTGGTTTGTTGGTTTGTTAGTTTGTTGGTTTGTTGGTTTGTTGGTTTATTGTTTTGTTGGTTTGTTCGTTTGTTGGTTTGTTGGTTTGTTGGCTTGTTGGGTTTTTGGTTTGTTGGCTTTTTGGCTTGTTGGCTTGTTGGTTTGTTGGCTTGTTGGCTTGTTGGTTTGTTGGTTTGTTGGTTTGTTGGTTAGTTGATTTGTTCGTTTTTTGGTTTATTGGTTTGTTGGTTTATTGGTTTTTTGGTTTGTTGGCTTGTTGGTTTGTTGGTTTGTTGGTTTGTTGGTTTGTTGGTTTGTGGGTTTGTTGGTTGGTTCGTTTGTTGGTGTGTTCGTTTCTTGGTTTGTTGGTTTTTTGGTTTACCGGTTTGTTGGTTTGTTGGCTTGTTGGCTTGTTGGCTTGTTGGTTTGTTGGTTTGTTGGTTTGTTGGTTTGTTGGTTTGTTGGTTTGTTGGTTTGTTGGTTTGTTGGTTTGTTGGTTTGTTGGTTTGTTGGTTTGTTGGTTTGTTGGTTTGCTGGATTGTTGGTTTGTTGCTTTGTTGGTTAGTTGGTTTGTTGGTTTGTTGGTTTGTTGGTTTGTTGGTTTGTTGGTTTGTTGGTTTGTTGGTTTGTTTGTTTGTTGGTTTGTTCGTTTGATGGCTTGTTGGCTTGTGGTTTGTTGGTTTGTTGGCTTGTTGGTTTGTTGGTTTGTTAGTTTGTTGGTTTGTTGGTTTATTGGTTTATCGGTTTGTTGGTTTTTTGGTTTGTTGGCCTGTCGGTTTGTTGCTTTGTTGGTTTGTTGGTTTGTTGGTTTGTTGGCTTGTTGGTTTGTTGGCTTGTTGGTTTGTTGATTTGTTGGTTTGTTGATTTGTTGGTTTGTTGGTTTGTTGGTTTGTTGGCTTGTTGGCATGTTGGTTTGTTGGTTTGTTGGCTTGTTGGTTTGCTGGTTTGTTGGTTTGTTGGTTTGTTGGTTTGTTGGTTTGTTGGTTTGTTGGTTTGTTTGTTGGTTTGTTGGTTTGTTGGTTTGTTGGTTTGTTGGTTTGTTGGTTTGTTGGTTTGTTGGTTTGTTGGTTTATTTGTTTGTTGGTTTGTTGGTTTGTTGGTTTGTTCGTTTGTTAGCTTGTTGGTTTGTTGGTTTGTTGGGTTGTTGGTTTGTTGGTTTGTTGCTTTGTAGGTTTGTTGGTTTGTTGGTTTGTTGGCTTGTTGGTTTGTTGATTTGTTGGTTTGTTGATTTGTTGGTTTGTTGGTTTGTTGGTTTGTTGGTTTGTTGGCTGGTTGGCATGTTGGTTTGTTGGTTTGTTGGCTTGTTGGTTTGTTGGTTTGTTGGTTTGTTGGTTTGTTGGTTTGTTGGTTTGTTGGTTTGTTGGTTTGTTGGTTTGTTGGTTTGTTGGTTTTTTGGTTTGTTGGCTTGTTGGTATTGTTGGCTTGTTGGCTTGTTGGTTTGTTGGTTTGTTGGTTTGTTGGTTTGTTGGTTTGTTGCTTTGTTGGTTTGTTGGTTTGTTGGTTTGTTGGTTTGTTGGTTTGTTGGTTTGTTGGTTTGTTGGTTTGTTGGTTTGTTGGTTTGTTGGTTTGTTGGTTTGTTGGCTTGTTGGTTTGTTTGTTTGTAGGTTTATTTGTTTGTTGGCTTGTTGGGTTGTTGGCTTATTGGTTTGTTGGTTTGTTGGTTTGTTCGTTTGTTGGCTTGTTGGTTTGTTGGCTTGTTGGCTTGTTGGTTCGTTGATTTGTTGGTTTGTTGGTTTGTTGGTTTGTTGGTTTGTCGGTTTTTTGGTTTGTTGGTTTGTTGGTTTGTTGGTTTGTTGGTTTGTTAATTTATTGGTTTGTTCGTTTGTTGGTTTGTTGGTTTGTTGGTTTGTTGGCTTGTTGGTTTTTTGGTTTGTTGGCTTTTTGGCTTGTTGGTTTGTTGGTTTGTTGGTTTGTTGGCTTGTTGGCTTGTTGGCTTGTTGGCTTGTTGGTTTGTTGGTTTGTTGGTTTATTGGTTAGTTGATTTGTTGGCTTGTTGGCTTGTTGGTTTATTGGTTTGTTGGTTTGTTGGTTTGTTTCTTTGTTGGTTCGTTTGTTGGATTGTTTGTTTGTTGGCTTGTTGGTTTGTTAGTTTGTTCGTTTGTTGGTTTGTTGGTTTGTTGGTTTGTTGGTTTGTTGGTTTGTTGGTTTGTTGGTTTGTTGGTTTGTTGGTTTGTTGGTTTGTTGGTTTGTTGGTTTCTTGGTTTGTTGGTTTGTTGGTTTGTTGGTTTGTTGGCTTGTTGGTTTGTTGGCTTGTTGGTATGTTGGTTTGTTGGTTTGTTGGTTTGTTCGTTTGTTGGCTTGTTGGTTTGTTGGCTTGTTGGCTTGTTGGCTTGTTGGCTTGTTGGTTTGTTGGTTTGTTGGTTTGTTGGTTTGTTGGTTTGTCGGTTTGTTGGTTTGTTGGTTTGTTGGTTTGTTGGTTTGTTGGTTTGTTGGTTTGTTGGTTTGTTGGTTTGTTGGTTTGTTGGTTTGTTTGTCTGTTGGTTTGTTGGTTTGTTCGTTTGTTGGTTTGTTGGTTTTTTGTTTGTTGACTTGTTAGTTTGTTGGTTTGTTCGTTTGTTGGTTTGTTGGTTTGTTGGTTTGTTGGTTTGTTCGTTTGTTGGTTTGTTGGTTTGTTGGTTTGTTGGTTTGTTGGCTTGTTGGTTTGTTGGTTTTTTGGTTTGTTGGCTTGTTGGTTTGTTGGCTTGTTGGCTTGTTGGTTTGTTGGTTTGTTGGTTTGTTGGTTTATTTGTTTGTTGGCTTGTTGGGTTGTTGGCTTATTGGTTTGTTGGTTTGTTGGTTTGTTCGTTTGTTGGCTTGTTGGTTTGTTGGCTTGTTGGCTTGTTGGTTCGTTGATTTGTTGGTTTGTTGGTTTGTTGGTTTGTCGGTTTTTTGGTTTGTTGGTTTGTTGGTTTGTTGGTTTGTTGGTTTGTTAATTTATTGGTTTGTTCGTTTGTTGGTTTGTTGGTTTGTTGGTTTGTTGGCTTGTTGGTTTTTTGGTTTGTTGGCTTTTTGGCTTGTTGGTTTGTTGGTTTGTTGGTTTGTTGGCTTGTTGGCTTGTTGGCTTGTTGGCTTGTTGGTTTGTTGGTTTGTTGGTTTATTGGTTAGTTGATTTGTTGGCTTGTTGGCTTGTTGGTTTATTGGTTTGTTGGTTTGTTGGTTTGTTTCTTTGTTGGTTCGTTTGTTGGATTGTTTGTTTGTTGGCTTGTTGGTTTGTTAGTTTGTTCGTTTGTTGGTTTGTTGGTTTGTTGGTTTGTTGGTTTGTTGGTTTGTTGGTTTGTTGGTTTGTTGGTTTGTTGGTTTGTTGGTTTGTTGGTTTGTTGGTTTGTTGGTTTCTTGGTTTGTTGGTTTGTTGGTTTGTTGGCTTGTTGGTTTGTTGGCTTGTTGGTATGTTGGTTTGTTGGTTTGTTGGTTTGTTCGTTTGTTGGCTTGTTGGTTTGTTGGCTTGTTGGCTTGTTGGCTTGTTGGCTTGTTGGCTTGTTGGTTTGTAGGTTTGTTGGTTTGTTGGTTTGTTGGTTTGTCGGTTTGTTGGTTTGTTGGTTTGTTGGTTTGTTGGTTTGTTGGTTTGTTGGTTTGTTGGTTTGTTGGTTTGTTGGTTTGTTGGTTTGTTGGTTTGTTTGTCTGTTGGTTTGTTGGTTTGTTCGTTTGTTGGTTTGTTGGTTTTTTGTTTGTTGACTTGTTAGTTTGTTGGTTTGTTCGTTTGTTGGTTTGTTGGTTTGTTGGTTTGTTGGTTTGTTCGTTTGTTGGTTTGTTGGTTTGTTGGTTTGTTGGTTTGTTGGCTTGTTGGTTTGTTGGTTTTTTGGTTTGTTGGCTTGTTGGTTTGTTGGCTTGTTGGCTTGTTGGTTTGTTGGTTTGTTGGTTTGTTGGTTTGTTGGTTTGTTGGTTTGTTGGTTTGTTGGTTTGTTGGTTTGTAGGTTTATTTGTTTGTTGGTTTATTGGTTTGTTGGTTTGTTCGTTTGTTGGTTTGTTGGTTTGTTGGTTTGTTGATTTGTTGGCTTGTTGGTTTGTTGGTTTGTTGGCTTGTTGGTTTGTTTGTTTGTAGGTTTATTTGTTTGTTGGCTTGTTGGGTTGTTGGCTTATTGGTTTGTTGGTTTGTTGGTTTGTTCGTTTGTTGGCTTGTTGATTTGTTGGCTTGTTGGCTTGTTGGTTCGTTGATTTGTTGGTTTGTTGGTTTGTTGGTTTGTTGGTTTGTTGGTTTTTTGGTTTGTTGGTTTGTTGGTTTGTTGGTTTGTTGGTTTGTTAATTTGTTGGTTTGTTCGTTTGTTGGTTTGTTGGTTTGTTGGTTTGTTGGCTTGTTGGTTTTTTTGTTTGTTGGCTTTTTGGCTTGTTGGTTTGTTGGTTTGTTGGTTTGTTGGCTTGTTGGCTTGTTGGCTTGTTGGCTTGTTGGTTTGTTGGTTTGTTGGTTTATTGGTTAGTTGATTTGTTGGCTTGTTGGCTTGTTGGTTTATTGGTTTGTTGGTTTGTTGGTTTGTTTCTTTGTTGGTTCGTTTGTTGGATTGTTTGTTTGTTGGCTTGTTGGTTTGTTAGTTTGTTCGTTTGTTGGTTTGTTGGTTTGTTGGTTTGTTGGTTTGTTGGTTTGTTGGTTTGTTGGTTTGTTGGTTTGTTGGTTTGTTGGTTTCTTGGTTTGTTGGTTTGTTGGTTTGTTGGCTTGTTGGTTTGTAGGCTTGTTGGTATGTTGGTTTGTTGGTTTGTTGGTTTGTTCGTTTGTTGGCTTGTTGGTTTGTTGGCTTGTTGGCTTGTTGGCTTGTTGGCTTGTTGGTTTGTTGGTTTGTTGGTTTGTTGGTTTGTTGGTTTGTCGGTTTGTTGGTTTGTTGGTTTGTTGGTTTGTTGGTTTGTTGGTTTGTTGGTTTGTTGGTTTGTTGGTTTGTTGGTTTGTTTGTCTGTTGGTTTGTTGGTTTGTTCGTTTGTTGGTTTGTTGGTTTTTTGTTTGTTGACTTGTTAGTTTGTTGGTTTGTTCGTTTGTTGGTTTGTTGGTTTGTTGGTTTGTTGGTTTGTTCGTTTGTTGGTTTGTTGGTTTGTTGGTTTGTTGGTTTGTTGGCTTGTTGGTTTGTTGGTTTTTTGGTTTGTTGGCTTGTTGGTTTGTTGGCTTGTTGGCTTGTTGGTTTGTTGGTTTGTTGGTTTGTTGGTTTGTTGGTTTGTTGGTTTGTTGGTTTGTTGGTTTGTTGGTTTTTTGGTTTTTTGGTTTGTTGGTTTGTTGGTTTGTTGGTTTGTTGGTTTGTTGGTTTGTAGGTTTATTTGTTTGTTGGTTTATTGGTTTGTTGGTTTGTTCGTTTGTTGGTTTGTTGGTTTGTTGGTTTGTTGATTTGTTGGCTTGTTGGTTTGTTGGTTTGTTGGCTTGTTGGTTTGTTGGCTTGTTGGCTTGTTGGCTTGTTGGTTTGTTGGTTTTTTCGTTTGTTGGCTTGTTAGTTTGTTGGTTTGTTGGTTTGTTGGCTTGTTGGTTTTTTGGTTTGTTGGCTTTTGGGCTTGTTGGTTTGTTGGTTTGTTGGTTTGTTGGCTTGTTGGCTTGTTGGCTTGTTGGCTTGTTGGTTTGTTGGTTTGTTGGTTTATTGGTTAGTTGATTTGTTGGCTTGTTGGCTTGTTGGTTTATTGGTTTGTTGGTTTGTTGGTTTGTTTCTTTGTTGGTTCGTTTGTTGGATTGTTTGTTTGTTGGCTTGTTGGTTTGTTAGTTTGTTCGTTTGTTGGTTTGTTGGTTTGTTGGTTTGTTGGTTTGTTGGTTTGTTGGTTTGTTGGTTTGTTGGTTTGTTGGTTTGTTGGTTTGTTGGTTTGTTGGTTTCTTGGTTTGTTGGTTTGTTGGTTTGTTGGCTTGTTGGTTTGTTGGCTTGTTGGTATGTTGGTTTGTTGGTTTGTTGGTTTGTTCGTTTGTTGGCTTGTTGGTTTGTTGGCTTGTTGGCTTGTTGGCTTGTTGGCTTGTTGGTTTGTTGGTTTGTTGGTTTGTTGGTTTGTTGGTTTGTCGGTTTGTTGGTTTGTTGGTTTGTTGGTTTGTTGGTTTGTTGGTTTGTTGGTTTGTTGGTTTGTTGGTTTGTTGGTTTGTTGGTTTGTTTGTCTGTTGGTTTGTTGGTTTGTTCGTTTGTTGGTTTGTTGGTTTTTTGTTTGTTGACTTGTTAGTTTGTTGGTTTGTTCGTTTGTTGGTTTGTTGGTTTGTTGGTTTGTTGGTTTGTTCGTTTGTTGGTTTGTTGGTTTGTTGGTTTGTTGGTTTGTTGGCTTGTTGGTTTGTTGGTTTTTTGGTTTGTTGGCTTGTTGGTTTGTTGGCTTGTTGGCTTGTTTGTTTGTTGGTTTGTTGGTTTGTTGGTTTGTTGGTTTGTTGGTTTGTTGGTTTGTTGGTTTGTTGGTTTGTAGGTTTATTTGTTTGTTGGTTTATTGGTTTGTTGGTTTGTTCGTTTGTTGGTTTGTTGGTTTGTTGGTTTGTTGATTTGTTGGCTTGTTGGTTTTAAGGTTTGTTGGCTTGTTGGTTTGTTTGTTTGTAGGTTTATTTGTTTGTTGGCTTGTTGGGTTGTTGGCTTATTGGTTTGTTGGTTTGTTGGTTTGTTCGTTTGTTGGCTTGTTGATTTGTTGGCTTGTTGGCTTGTTGGTTCGTTAATTTGTTGGTTTGTTGGTTTGTTGGTTTGTTGGTTTGTTGGTTTTTTGGTTTGTTGGTTTGTTGGTTTGTTGGTTTGTTGGTTTGTTAATTTGTTGGTTTGTTCGTTTGTTGGTTTGTTGGTTTGTTGGTTTGTTGGCTTGTTGGTTTTTTTGTTTGTTGGCTTTTTGGCTTGTTGGTTTGTTGGTTTGTTGGTGTGTTGGCTTGTTGGCTTGTTGGCTTGTTGGCTTGTTGGTTTGTTGGTTTGTTGGTTTATTGGTTAGTTGATTTGTTGGCTTGTTGGCTTGTTGGTTTATTGGTTTGTTGGTTTGTTGGTTTGTTTCTTTGTTGGTTCGTTTGTTGGATTGTTTGTTTGTTGGCTTGTTGGTTTGTTAGTTTGTTCGTTTGTTGGTTTGTTGGTTTGTTGGTTTGTTGGTTTGTTGGTTTGTTGGTTTGTTGGTTTGTTGGTTTGTTGGTTTGTTGGTTTCTTGGTTTGTTGGTTTGTTGGTTTGTTGGCTTGTTGGTTTGTAGGCTTGTTGGTATGTTGGTTTGTTGGTTTGTTGGTTTGTTCGTTTGTTGGCTTGTTGGTTTGTTGGCTTGTTGGCTTGTTGGCTTGTTGGCTTGTTGGTTTGTTGGTTTGTTGGTTTGTTGGTTTGTTGGTTTGTCGGTTTGTTGGTTTGTTGGTTTGTTGGTTTGTTGGTTTGTTGGTTTGTTGGTTTGTTGGTTTGTTGGTTTGTTGGTTTGTTTGTCTGTTGGTTTGTTGGTTTGTTCGTTTGTTGGTTTGTTGGTTTTTTGTTTGTTGACTTGTTAGTTTGTTGGTTTGTTCGTTTGTTGGTTTGTTGGTTTGTTGGTTTGTTGGTTTGTTCGTTTGTTGGTTTGTTGGTTTGTTGGTTTGTTGGTTTGTTGGCTTGTTGGTTTGTTGGTTTTTTGGTTTGTTGGCTTGTTGGTTTGTTGGCTTGTTGGCTTGTTGGTTTGTTGGTTTGTTGGTTTGTTGGTTTGTTGGTTTGTTGGTTTGTTGGTTTGTTGGTTTTTTGGTTTTTTGGTTTGTTGGTTTGTTGGTTTGTTGGTTTGTTGGTTTGTTGGTTTGTAGGTTTATTTGTTTGTTGGTTTATTGGTTTGTTGGTTTGTTCGTTTGTTGGTTTGTTGGTTTGTTGGTTTGTTGATTTGTTGGCTTGTTGGTTTGTTGGTTTGTTGGCTTGTTGGTTTGTTGGCTTGTTGGCTTGTTGGCTTGTTGGTTTGTTGGTTTTTTCGTTTGTTGGCTTGTTAGTTTGTTGGCTTGTTGGCTTGCTGGTTTGTTGGTTTGTTGGTTTGTTGGTTTGTTGGTTTGTTGGTTTGTTGGTTTGTTCGTTTGTTGGTTTGTAGGTCTGTTGGCTTGTTGGTTTGTTGGTTTGTTGGTTTGTTGGTTTGTTGGTTTGTTGGCTTGTTGGTTTGTTGGTTTGTTGGTTTGTTGGTTTGTTGGTTTGTTGGTTTGTTAGTTTGTTGGTTTGTTGGTTTGTTGGTTTGTTGTTTTGTTGGTTTGTTCGTTTGTTGGTTTGTTGGTTTGTTGGCTTGTTGGGTTTTTGGTTTGTTGGCTTTTTGGCTTGTTGGCTTGTTGGTTTGTTGGCTTGTTGGCTTGTTGGTTTGTTGGTTTGTTGGTTTGTTGGTTAGTTGATTTGTTCGTTTTTTGGTTTATTGGTTTGTTGGTTTATTGGTTTTTTGGTTTGTTGGCTTGTTGGTTTGTTGGTTTGTTGGTTTGTTGGTTTGTTGGTTTGTGGGTTTGTTGGTTGGTTCGTTTGTTGGTGTGTTCGTTTCTTGGTTTGTTGGTTTTTTGGTTTACCGGTTTGTTGGTTTGTTGGCTTGTTGGCTTGTTGGCTTGTTGGTTTGTTGGTTTGTTGGTTTGTTGGTTTGTTGGTTTGTTGGTTTGTTGGTTTGTTGGTTTGTTGGTTTGTTGGTTTGTTGGTTTGTTCGTTTGATGGCTTGTTGGCTTGTGGTTTGTTGGTTTGTTGGCTTGTTGGTTTGTTGGTTTGTTAGTTTGTTGGTTTGTTGGTTTATTGGTTTATCGGTTTGTTGGTTTTTTGGTTTGTTGGCCTGTCGGTTTGTTGCTTTGTTGGTTTGTTGGTTTGTTGGTTTGTTGGCTTGTTGGTTTGTTGGCTTGTTGGTTTGTTGATTTGTTGGTTTGTTGATTTGTTGGTTTGTTGGTTTGTTGGCTTGTTGGCATGTTGGTTTGTTGGTTTGTTGGCTTGTTGGTTTGCTGGTTTGTTGGTTTGTTGGTTTGTTGGTTTGTTGGTTTGTTGGTTTGTTGGTTTGTTGGTTTGTTGGTTTGTTGGTTTGTTGGTTTGTTGGTTTGTTGGTTTGTTGGTTTGTTGGTTTGTTGGTTTTTTGGTTTGTTGGCTTCTTGGTATTGTTGGTTTGTTGGTTTGTTGATTTGTTCGTTTGTTGGTTTGTTCGTTTGTTGGTTTGTTGGTTTATTGGTTTGTTCGTTTGTTGGTTTGTTGGTTTGTTGGTTTGTTGGTTTGTTGGCTTGTTGGTTTGTTGGTTTTTTGGTTTGTTGGCTTGTTGGTTTGTTGGCTTGTTGGCTTGTTGGTTTGTTGATTTGTTGGTTTGTTGGTTAGTTGGTTTGTTGGTTTGTTGGTTTGTTGGTTTGTTGGTTTGTTGGTTTGTTGGTTTGTTGGTTTGTTGGTTTGTTAATTTGTTAATTTGTTGGTTTGTTGGTTTGTTCGTTTGTTGGTTTGTTGGTTTGTTGGTTTCTTGGCTTGTTGGTTTTTTGGTTTGTTGGCTTTTTGGCTTGTTGGTTTGTTGGTTTGTTGGTTTGTTGGCTTGTTGGCTGGTTGGTTTGTTGGTTTGTTGGTTTGTTGGTTAGTTGATTTGTTGGTTTGTTGGTTTGTTGGTTTGTTGGTTTATTGGTTTTTTGGTTTGTTGGCTTGTTGGTTTGTTGGTTTGTTGAATTGTTGGTTTGTTGGTTTGTTGGTTTGTTGGTTGGTTCGTTTGTTATTTTGTTGGTTTGTTGGTTTGTTGGTTTGTTGGTTTGTTCGTTTGTTGGTTTTTTGGTTTGTTGGTTTGTTGGTTTGTTGGCTTTTTGGTTTATTGGTTTGTTGTTTTTTTGGTTTGCCGGTTTGTTGGTTTGTTGGCTTGTTGGCTTGTTGGTTTGTTGGTTTGTTGGTTTGTTGGTTTTTTTGTTTTGTTGGTTTGTTGGTTTGTTGGTTTGTTGGTTTGTTGGTTGGTTTGTTTGTTGGTTTGTTGGTTTGTTGATTTAATTGTTTGTTGGATTGTTGGTTTGTTGGTTTGTTTGTTTGTTGGTTTGTTCGTTTGTTGGCTTGTTGGTTTGTTGGCTTGTTGGCTTGTTGGTTTGTTCGTTTGTTGGTTTGTTGGTTTATTCGTTTGCTGGTTTGTTGGCTTGTTGGTTTGTTGATTTGTTGGTTTGTTGGTTTGTTGGTTTGTTGATTGTTGGTTTGTTGGCTTGTTGGTTTGTTGGTTTATTTGTTTGTTGGTTTGTTGGCTTATTTCTTTGTTGGCTTGTTGGTTTTTGGCTTGTTGGCTTGTTGGTTTGTTGGTTTTTTGGTTTGTTGGTTTGTTAGTTTGTTCGTTTGTTCGTTTGTTGGCTTGTTGGTTTGTTGGCTTGTTGGTTTGTTGGCTTGTTGGTTTGTTGGTTTGTTGGTTTGTTGGTTTGGTGGTTTGTTGGTTTGTTGGCTTGTTGGCTTGTTGGTTTGTTAGTTTGTTGGCTTGGTGGTTTGTTGGTTTGTTTATTTGTTGGTTTGTTGGTTTGTTGGTTTGTTGGTTTGTTGGTTTGTTGGTTTGTTGGTTTGTTGGTTTGTTGGTTTGTTGGTTTGTTGGTTTGTTGGTTTGTTGGTTTGTTGGTTTGTTGGTTTGTTGGTTTGTTCGTTTGTTGGCTTGTTGGTTGGTTGGCTGGTTGGCTTGTTGGTTTGTTGGTTTGTTGGTTTGTTTGTTTGTTTGTTTTTTCGTTTGTTCGTTTGTTGGTTTGTTGGTTTGTTGGTTTGTTGGTTTGTTGGTTTGTTGGTTTGTTGGTTTGTTGGTTTCTTGGTTTGTTGGTTTGTTTGTTTTTTGGTTTGTTTGTTTGTTGGTTTGTTGGTTTGTTGGTTTGTTGGTTTGTTGGTTTGTTGGTTTGTTGGGTTGTTGATTTAATTGGTTGTTGGATTGTTGGTTTGTTGGTTTGTTTGTTTGTTGGTTTGTTCGTTTGTTGGCTTTTTGGTTTGTTGGCTTGTTGGCTTGTTGGTTTGTTCGTTTGTTGGTTTGTTGGTTTGTTCGTTTGCTGGTTTGTTGGCTTGTTGGTTTGTTGGTTTGTTGGTTTGTTGGTTTGTTGGTTTGTTGATTGTTGGTTTGTTGGCTTGTTGGTTTGTTGGTTTATTTGTTTGTTGGTTTGTTGGTTTGTTGGTTTATTTCTTTGTTGGCTTGTTGGTTTGTTGGCTTGTTGGCTTGTTTGTTTGTTGGTTTGTTGGTTTTTTGGTTTGTTGGTTTGTTAGTTTGTTCGTTTGTTCGTTTGTTGGCTTGTTGGTTTGTTGGCTTGTTGGTTTGTTGGCTTGTTGGTTTGTTGGTTTGTTGGTTTGTTGGTTTGTTGGTTTGTTGGTTTGTTGGCTTGTTGGCTTGTTGGTTTGTTGGTTTGTTAGTTTGTTGGCTTGGTGGTTTGTTGGTTTGTTTATTTGTTGGTTTGTTGGTTTGTTGGTTTGTTGGTTTGTTGGCTTGTTCGTTTGTTGGTTTGTTGGTTTGTTGGTTTGTTGGTTTTTTGGTTTGTTGGTTTGTTGGTTTGTTGGTTTGTTGGTTTGTTGATTTATTGATTTATTGGTTTGTTGGTTTGTTGGTTTGTTGGTTTGTTGGTTTGTTGGTTTGTTGGTTTGTTGGTTTGTTGGTTTGTTGGTTTGTTGGTTTGTTGGTTTGTTGGTTTGTTGGTTTGTTGGTTTGTTGGCTTCTTGACTTGTTGGTTTGTTGGTTTGTAGGCTTGTTGGTTTGTTGGTTTGTGTGTTTGTTAGTTTGTTGGGTTGTTGATTTGTTGGTTTGTTGGTTTGTTGGTTTGTTGGTTTGTTGGTTTGTTGGTTTGTTGGTTTGTTGGTTTGTTGGTTTGTTGGTTTGTTATTTTGTTGGTTTGTTGGTTTGTTGATTAAATTGTTTGTTGGTTTGTTGGTTTGTTGGTTTTTTTGTTTGTTGGTTTGTTTGTTTGTTGGATTGTTGGTTTGTTCGTTTGCTGGTTTGTTGGCTTGTTGGTTTGTTGGTTTGTTGGTTTGTTGGTTTGTTGGTTTGTTGGTTTGTTGGTTTGTTGGTTTGTTGGTTTGTTGGTTTGTTGACTTGTTGGTTTGTTGGCTTGTTGGTTTGTTGGCTTGTTGGTTTGTTGGTTTACTTGTTTGTTGGTTTGTTGGTTCGTTTGTTTATTTCTTTGTTGGCTTGTTGGTTTGTTGGCTTGTTGGCTTGTTTGTTTGTTGGTTTCTTGGTTTGTTGGTTTGTTGGTTTATTGGTTTGTTGGTTTGTTGGTCTGTTGGTTTGTTGGTTTGTTGGTTTGTTGGTTTGTTGGTTTGTTGGTTTGTTGGTTTTTTGGTTTGTTGGTTTGTTGGTTTGTTGGTTTGTTGGTTTGTTGGTTTGTTGGTTTGTTGGTTTGTTGATTTGTTTGTTTGTTGGTTTGTTTGTTTGTTGGCTTGTTGGTTTGTTGGTTTGTTGGTTACTTGGTTTGTTGGTTTGTTGGTTTGTTGGCTTGTTGGTTTGTTGGCTTGTTGGTTTGTTGGTTTGTTGGTTTTTTGGTTTGTTGGCTTGTTGGTTTGTTGGTTTGTTGGTTTGTTGGTTTGTTGGTTTGTTGGTTTGTTGGTTTGTTGGTTTGTTGGTTTGTTGGTTTGTTGGTTTGTTGGTTTTTTGGTTTGTTGGCTTCTTCGCTTTTTGGTTTGTTGGTTTGTAGGCTTGTTGGTTTGTTGGTTTGTTGGTTTGTTGGTTTGTTGGTCTGTTGGTTTGTTGGTTTGTTGTTTTGTTGGTTTGTTGGGTTGTTGGTTTGTTGGTTTGTTGGTTTCTTGGTTTGTTGGTTTGTTGGTTTGTTGGTTTGTTGGTTTGTTGGTTTGTTGATTTAATTGTTTGTTGGATTGTTGGTTTGTTGGTTTGTTTGTTTGTTGGTTTGTTCGTTTGTTGGCTTTTTGGTTTGTTGACTTGTTGGCTTGTTGGTTTGTCGTTTGTTGGTTTGTTGGTTTGTTCGTTTGCTGGTTTGTTGGCTTGTTGGTTTGTTGGTTTGTTGGTTTGTTGGTTTGTTGGTTTGTTGATTGTTGGTTTGTTGGCTTGTTGGTTTGTTGGTTTATTTGTTTGTTGGTTTGTTGGTTTGTTGGTTTATTTCTTTGTTGGCTTGTTGGTTTGTTGGCTTGTTGGCTTGTTTGTTTGTTGGTTTGTTGGTTTTTTGGTTTGTTGGTTTGTTAGTTTGTTCGTTTGTTCGTTTGTTGGCTTGTTGGTTTGTTGGCTTGTTGGTTTGTTGGCTTGTTGGCTTGTTGGTTTGTTGGTTTGTTGGTTTGTTGGTTTGTTGGTTTGTTGGTTTGTTGGCTTGTTGGCTTGTTGGTTTGTTAGTTTGTTGGCTTGGTGGTTTGTTGGTTTGTTTATTTGTTGGTTTGTTGGTTTGTTGGTTTGTTGGTTTGTTGGCTTGTTCGTTTGTTGGTTTGTTGGTTTGTTGGTTTGTTGGTTTTTTGGTTTGTTGGTTTGTTGGTTTGTTGGTTTGTTGGTTTGTTGGTTTGTTGATTTATTGGTTTGTTGGTTTGTTGGTTTGTTGGTTTGTTAGTTTGCCGGTTTGTTGGTTTGTTGGTTTGTTGGTTTGTTGGTTTGTTGGTTTGTTCGTTTGTTGGCTTGTTGGTTTGTTGGCTGGTTGGCTTGTTGGTTTGTTGGTTTGTTGGTTTGTTTGTTTTTTCGTTTGTTCGTTTGTTAATTTGTTGGTTTGTTGGTTTGTTGGTTTGTTGGTTAGTTGGTTTGTTGGTTTGTTGGTTTGTTGGTTTGTTGGTTTGTTGGTTTGTTGGTTTGTTTGTTTTTTGGTTTCTTTGTTTGTTGGTTTGTTGGTTTGTTGGTTTGTTGGCTTGTTCGTTTGTTGGTTTGTTGGTTTGTTGGCTGGTTGGTTTGTTTGTTTGTTGGTTTGTTGGTTTGTTGGTTTGTTGGTTTGTTGGTTTGTTGGCTTGTTGGCTTGTTGGTTTGTTGGTTTGTTGGTTTGTTGGTTTGTTGGTTTGTTGGTTTGTTGGTTTGTTGGTTTGTTGGTTTGTTGGTTTGTTGGTTTGTTCGTTTGTTGGCTTGTTGGTTTGTTGGCTGGTTGGCTTGTTGGTTTGTTGGTTTGTTGGTTTGTTTGTTTTTTCGTTTGTTGGTTTGTTGGTCTGTTGGTTTGTTGGTTTGTTGGTTTGTTGGTTTGTTGGTTTGTTGGTTTGTTGGTTTGTTTGTTTATTGGTTTGATTGTTTGTTGGCTTGTTGGTTTGTTGGTTTGTTCGTTTGTTGGTTTGTTGGTTCCTTGGTTTGTTGGTTTGTTGGTTTGTTGGCTTGTCGGTTTGTTGGTTTGTTGGTTTTTTGGTTTTTTGGGTTGTTTGCTTGTTGGTTTGTTGGTTTGTTGGTTTGTTGGTTTGTTAGTTTGTTGGTTTGTTGGTTTGTTGGTTTGTTGGTTTGTTGGTTTGTTGGCTTCTTGGCTTTTTGGTTTGTTGGTTTGTAGGCTTGTTGGTTTGTTGGTTTATTTGTTTGTTGGTTTGTTGGTTTGTTGGTTTGTTGGTTTGTTGTTTTGTTGGTTTGTTGGCTTGTTGGTTTGTTGGTTTGTTGGTTTCTTGGTTTGTTGGTTTGTTGGTTTGTTGGTTTGTTGGTTTGTTGGTTTGTTGGTTTGTTGGTTTGTTGGTTTGTTGGTTTGTTGGTTTGTTGATTTAATTGTTTGTTGGATTGTTGGTTTGTTGGTTTGTTTGTTTGTTGGTTTGTTCGTTTGTTGGCTTGTTGGTTTGTTGGCTTGTTGGCTTGTTGGTTTGTTCGTTTGTTGGTTTGTTGGTTTATTCGTTTGCTGGTTTGTTGGCTTGTTGGTTTGTTGATTTGTTGGTTTGTTGGTTTGTTGGTTTGTTGATTGTTGGTTTGTTGGCTTGTTGGTTTGTTGGTTTATTTGTTTGTTGGTTTGTTGGCTTATTTCTTTGTTGGCTTGTTGGTTTTTGGCTTGTTGGCTTGTTGGTTTGTTGGTTTTTTGGTTTGTTGGTTTGTTAGTTTGTTCGTTGGTTCGTTTGTTGGCTTGTTGGTTTGTTGGCTTGTTGGTTTGTTGGCTTGTTGGTTTGTTGGTTTGTTGGTTTGTTGGTTTAGTGGTTTGTTGGTTTGTTGGCTTGTTGGCTTGTTGGTTTGTTAGTTTGTTGGCTTGGTGGTTTGTTGGTTTGTTTATTTGTTGGTTTGTTGGTTTGTTGGTTTGTTGGTTTGTTGGTTTGTTGGTTTGTTGGTTTGTTGGTTTGTTGGTTTGTAAGTTTGTTGGTTTGTTGGTTTGTTGGTTTGTTGGTTTGTTGGTTTGTTCGTTTGTTGGCTGGTTGGTTGGTTGGCTGGTTGGCTTGTTGGTTTGTTGGTTTGTTGGTTTGTTTGTTTGTTTGTTTTTTCGTTTGTTCGTTTGTTGGTTTGTTGGTTTGTTGGTTTGTTGGTTTGTTGGTTTGTTGGTTTGTTGGTTTGTTGGTTTGTTGGTTTCTTGGTTTGTTGGTTTGTTTGTTTTTTGGTTTGTTTGTTTGTTGATTTGTTGGTTTGTTGGTTTGTTGGTTTGTTGGTTTGTTGGTTTGTTGGTTTTTTGGTTTGTTTGTTTGTTGGTTTGTTCGTTTGTTGGCTTGTTGGTTTGTTGGTTTGTTGGTTTGTTGGTTTGTTGATTTGTTGGTTTGTTGCCTTGTTGGTTTGTTGGTTTGTTGGCTTGTTGGTTTGTTGGTTTGTTGGTTTGTTGGTTTGTTGGTTTGTTGGTTTGTTGGTTTGTTGGTTTGTTGGTTTGTTGGTTTGTTGGTTTGTTGGTTTGTTGGTTTGTTGGTTTGTTGGTTTGTTGGTTTGTTGGTTTGTTGGTTTGTTGGTTTGATGGCTTGTTGGCTTGTTGGTTTAATGGATTATTGGTTGTTTGGTTTGTTGGTTTGTTGGTTTGTTCGTTTGTTGGCTTGTTGGTTTGTTGGCTTGTTGGCTTGTTGGTTTTTTGGTTTGTTGGTTTGTTTGCTTGTTGGTTTTGTGGTTTGTTGGTTTGTTGGCTTGTTGGTTTGTTGGTTTGTTGGTTTGTTGGCTTGTTGGCTTGTTGGTTTGTTGGTTTGTTGGTTTGTTGGTTTCTTGGTTTGTTGTTTTGTTCGTTTGTTGGTTTGTTGGTTTGTTGGTTTGTTGGTTTTTTGGTTTGTTGGCTTGTTGGTTTGTTGGTTTGTTGGTTTGTCGGTTTGTTGGTTTGTTCGTTTGTTGGTTTGTTCGTTTGTTGGTTTGTTGGTTTGTTGGTTTGTTGGTTTGTTGCTTTGTTCGTTTGTTGGTTTGTTGGTTTGTTGGTTTGTTGGTTTGTTGGTTTGTTGGTTTGTTGGCTTGTTGGTTTGTTGGTTTTTTGGTTTGTTTGTTAGTTGGTTTGTTGGTATGTTGGTTTGTTGGTTTGTTGGCTTGTTGGTTTGTTGGTTTGTTGGTTTTTTGGTTTTTTGGTTTGTTGGTTTGTTGGTTTGTTGGTTTGTTGGTTTGTTGGTTTGTTGGTTTGTTGGTTTGTTGGTTTGTTGGTTTGTTGGTTTGTTGGTTTGTTGGCTTGTTGGTTTGTTGGTTTGTTAGTTTGTTGGCTTGTTGGCTTGTTGGTTTGTTGGTTTGTTGGTTTGTTGGTTTGTTGTTTTGTTCGTTTGTTGGTTTGTTGGTTTGTTGGTTTGTTGGTTTGTTGGTTTGTTGGTTTGTTGGTTTGTTGGTTTGTTGGTTTGTTGGTTTGTTCGTTTGTTGGTTTGTTGGCTAGTTGGCTTGTTGGTTTGTTGGTTTGTTGGTTTGTTGGTTTGTTGATTTGTTGGTTTGTTGGTTTGTTGGTTTGTTGGTTTTTTGGGTTGTTGGCTTGTTGGTTTGTTGGTTTGTTTGTTTGTTGGTTTGTTGGTTTGTTGGTTTGTTCGTTTGTTGGTTTGTTCGTTTGTTGGTCTGTTGGTTTGTTGGTTTTTTCGTTTGTTGGTTTATTGGTTTGTTGGTTTGTTCGTTTGTTGGTTTGTTGGTTTGTTCGTTTGTTGGTTTGTTCGTTTGTTGGTTTTTTGGTTTGTTGGTTTGTTTGCTTGTTGGTTTTGTGGTTTGTTGGTTTGTTGGCTTGTTGGTTTGTTGGTTTGTTGGTTTGTTGGTTTGTTGGCTTGTTGGTTTGTTGGTTTGTTGGTTTGTTGGCTTGTTGGTTTGTTGGTTTGTTGGTTTTTTGGTTTTTTGGTTTGTTGGTTTGTTGGTTTGTTGGTTTGTTGGTTTGTTGGTTTGTTGGTTTGTTGGTTTGTTGGTTTGTTGGTTTGTTGGCTTCTTGGTTTGTTGGTTTGTTAGTTTGTTGGCTTGTTGGTTTGTTGGTTTGTTAGTTTGTTGGTTTGTTGGTTTGTTGGTTTGTCGATTTGTTGGTTTGTTAGTTTGTTGGTTTGTTGGTTTGTTGGTTTGTCGATTTGTTGGTTTGTTGGTTTGTTTGTTTGTTGGTTTGTTGGTTTGTTGGTTTGTTCGTTTGTTGGTTTATTTGTTTGTTGGTTTGTTGGTTTGTTGGTTTGTTCGTTTGTTGGCTTGTTGGCTTGTTGGTTTGTTGGTTTGTTGGTTTGTTGGCTTATTGGTTTGTTAGTTTGTTGGTTTGTTGGTTTGTTGGTTTGTTGGTTTGTTGGTTTGTTGGTTTGTTGGCTTGTTGGCTTATTGGCTTGTTGATTTGTTGGTTTGTTGGTTTGTTGGTTAGTTGGTTTGTTGGTTTGTTGGTTTGTTGGTTTGTTGGTTTATTGGTTTGTTCGTTTGTTGGTTTGTTGGTTTGTTGGTTTGTTGGTTTGTTGGTTTGTTGGTTTGTTGGTTTGTTGGTTTGTTGGTTTGTTAGTTTTTTGGTTTGTTGGTTTGTTGGTTTGTTGGTTTGTTGGTTTGTTGGTTTGTTTGTTTGTTGGTTTGTTGGCTTGTTGGTTTGTTGGTTTGTTCGTTTGTTGGTTTGTTGGTTTGTTGGTTTGTTGGTTTGTTGGTTTGATGGTTTTTTGGTTTGTTGGCTTGTTGGTTTGTTGGTTTGTTGGCTTGTTGGCTTGTTGGTTTGTTGGTTTGTTGGTTTGTTGGTTTATTGGTTTGTTGGTTTGTTGGTTTGTTGGTTTGTTGGTTTGTTGGTTTGTTGGTTTGTTGGTTTGTTGGTTTGTTGGTTTGTTGGTTTGTTGGTTTGTTGGTTTGTTGGTTTGTTGGTTTGTTGGTTTGTTGGTTTGTTGGTTTGTTGGTTTGTTGGTTTGTTGGTTTGTTGGTTTGTTGGTTTGTTGGCTTGTTGGCTTGTTGGGTTGTTGGCTTATTGGCTTGTTGGTTTGCAGGTTTGTTGGTTTGTTTGTTTGTTGGTTTGTTCGTTCGTTGGTTTGTTGGTTTGTTGGTTTATTTGTTTGTTGGTTTGTTGGTTTGTTGGTTTGTTCGTTTGTTGGCTTGTTGGCTTGTTGGTTTGTTGGTTTGTTCGTTTGTTGGCTTGTTGGCTTGTTTGTTTGTTGGTCTGTTGGTTTGTTGGTTTGTTGGTTTGTTGGTTTGTTGGTTTGTTGGTTTGTTGGTTTGTTGGTTTGTTGGTTTGTTGGTTTGTTGGTTTGTTGGTTTGTTGGTTTGTTGGTTTGTTGGTTTGTTGGTTTGTTGGTTTGTTGGTTTGTTGGTTTGTTCGTTTGTTGGTTTGTCCGTTTGTTGGCTTGTTGGCTTGTTGGTTTGTTGGTTTGTTGGTTTGTTGGTTTGTTGGTTTGTTGGTTTGTTGGTTTGTTGGTTTGTTGGTTTGTTGGTTTGTTGGCTCGTTGGCTTGTTGGTTTGTTGGTTTGTTCGTTTGTTGGTTTGTTGGTTTGTTGGTTTTTTGGTTTGTTGGTTTGTTGGTTTGTTGGTTTGTTGGTTTGTTAGTTTGTTGGTTTGTTGGTTTGTTGGTTTGTTGGTTTGTTAGTTTGTTGGTTTGTTGGCTTGTTGGTTTGTTGTTTTATTCGTTTGTTGGTTTGTTGGTTTGTTGGTTTGTTGGTTTGTTTGTTTGTTCGTTAGTTGGTTTGTTTGTTTGTTTGTTTGTAGTTTTATTTCTTTGTTGTTTTATTGGTTTGTTGGTTTGTTCGTTTGTTGGTTTGTTGGTTTGTTGGTTTGTTGGTTTGTTGGTTTGTTGGCTTGTTGGCTTGTTGGCTTGTTGGTTTGTTGGTTTGTTGGTTTGTTGGTTTGTTGGTTTGTTGATTTGTTGGTTTGTTGGTTTGTTGGTTTGTTCGTTTGTTGGTTTGTTGGTTTGTTGGTTTGTTGGCTTGTTGGTTTTTTGGTTTGTTGGCTTGTTGGCTTGTTGGTTTGTTGGTTTGTTAGCTTGTTGGTTTGTTGGTTTGTTGGTTTGTTGGTTTGTTCGTTTCTTGGTTTGTTGGTTTGTTGGTTTGTTGGTTTTTTGGTTTGTTGGTTTGTTTGTTTGTTGGTCTGTTGGTTTGTTGGTTTGTTCGTTTGTTGGTTTGTTGGTTTGTCGGTTTGTTGGTTTGTTGGTTTGTTGGTTTTTAGGTTTATTTGTTTGTTGGTTTATTGGTTTGTTGGTTTGTTCGTTTGTTGATTTGTTGGTTTGTTGGTTTGTTGGTTTGTTTGTTTGTTGGTTTGTTGGTTTGTTGGTTTGTTGGCTTGTTGGTTTGTTGGCTTGTTGGCTTGTTGGTTTGTTGGTTTGTTGGTTTGTTGGTTTATTGGTTTGTTGGTTTGTTGGTTTGTTGGTTTGTTGGTTTGTTGGTTTGTTGGTTTGTTGGTTTGTTGGTTTGTTCGTTTGTTCGTTTGTTGGTTTGTTGGTTTCTTGGTTTGTTGGCTTGTTGGTTTTTTGGTTTGTTTTGTTGGCTTGTTGGCTTGTTGGTTTGTTGGTTTGTTGGTTTGTTGGCTTGTTGGTTTGTTGGTTTGTCGGTTTGTTGGTTTGTTGGTTTGTTGGTTTGTTGGTTTGTTGGTTTGTTGGTTTGTTGGTTTGTTGGTTTGTTGGTTTGTTGGTTTTTTGGTTTGTTGGTTTGTTCGTTTGTTCGTTTGTTGGTTTGTTGGTTTGTTGGTTTGTTGGTTTGTTCGTTTGTTGGTTTGTTGGTTTGTTGGTTTGTTGGCTTGAAGGTTTTTTGGCTTGTTGTTTTGTTGGCTTGTTGGCTTGTTGGTTTGTTGGTTTGTGGGTTTGTTGGTTTGTTGGTTTGTTGGTTTGTTGGTTTGTTGGTTTGCTGGTTGGTTGGTTTGTTGGTTTGTTGGTTTGTTGGTTTGTTGGTTTGTTGGTTTGTTGGTTTGTTGGTTTGCTGGTTTGTTGGTTTGTTGGCTTGTTGGCTTGTTGGCTTGTTGGGTTGTTGGCTTGTTGGCTTGTTGGTTTGTTGGTTTGTTGGTTTGTTGGTTTGTTGGTTTGTTCGTTTGTTGGTTTGTTGGTTTGTTGGTTTATTTGTTTGTTGGTTTGTTGGTTTGTTGGTTTGTTCGTTTGTTGGCTTGTTGGCTTGTTGGTTTGTTGGTTTGTTGGTTTGTTGGTTTATTGGTTTGTTGATTTGTTGGTTTGTTGGTTTGTTGGTTTGTTGGTTTATTGGTTTGTTCGTTTGTTGGTTTGTTGGTTTGTTGGTTTGTTGGTTTGTTGGCTTGTTGGTCTTTGGTTTGTTGGCTTGTTGGCTTGTTGGTTTGTTGGTTTGTTGGCTTGTTGGTTTGTTGGTTTGTTGGTTTGTTGGTTTGTTGGTTTGTTGGTTTGTTGGTTTGTTGGTTTTTTGGTTTGTTGGTTTGTTGGTTTGTTGGTTTGTTGGTTTGTTGGTTTGTTCGTTTGTTGGTTTGTTCGTTTGTTGGTTTGTTGGTTTGTTGGTTTGTTGGTTTGTTCGTTTGTTGGTTTGTTGGTTTGTTGGTTTGTTGGTTTGTTGGTTTGTTGGTTTGTTGGTTTGTTGGTTTGTTGGTTTGTTGGCTTGTTGGCTTGTTGGGTTGTTGGCTTGTTGGCTTGTTGGCTTGTTGGTTTGTAGGTTTGTTGGTTTGTTTGTTTGTTGGTTTGTTCGTTTGTTCGTTTGTTGGTTTGTTGGTTTGTTGGTTTATTTGTTTGTTGGTTTGTTGGTTTGTTGGTTTGTTCCTTTGCTGGCTTGTTTGTTTGTTGGTTTGTTGGTTTGTTGGTTTGTTGGTTTGTTGGTTTGTTGGTTTGTTGGTTTGTTGGTTTGTTGGTTTGTTGGTTTGTTGGTTTGTTGGTTTGTTGGTTTGTTGGTTTGTTGGTTTGTTGGTTTGTTGGTTTGATGGTTTGTTGGTTTGTTGGTTTTGTTGGTTTGTCCGTTTGTTGGCTTGTTGGTTTGTTGGTTTGTTGGTTTGTTGGCTCGTTGGCTTGTTGGTTTGTTGGTTTGTTCGTTTGTTGGTTTGTTGGTTTGTTGGTTTTTTGGTTTGTTGGTTTGTTGGTTTGTTGGTTTGTTGGTTTGTTGGTTTGTTGGTTTGTTAGTTTGTGGTTTGTTGGTTTGTTGGTTTGTTGGTTTGTTAGTTTGTAGGTTTGTTGGCTTGTTGATTTGTTGTTTTATTCGTTTGTTGGTTTGTTGGTTTGTTGGTTTGATGGTTTGTTTGTTTGTTCGTTAGTTGGTTTGTTGGTTTGTTGGTTTGTAGGTTTATTTCTTTGTTGGTTTATTGGTTTGTTGGTTTGTTCGTTTGTTGGTTTGTTGGTTCGTTGGTTGTTTGGTTTGTTCGTTTGTTGGTTTGTTGGCTTATTGGCTTGTTGGCTTGTTGGTTTGTTGGTTTGTTGGTTTGTTGGTTTGTTGGTTTGTTGATTTGTTGGTTTGTTGGTTTGTTGGTTTGTTGGTTTGTTGGTTTGTTGGTTTGTTGGTTTGTTGGCTTGTTGGTTTTTTGGTTTGTTGGCTTGTTGGCTTGTTGGTTTGTTGGTTTGCTGGCTTGTTGGTTTGTTGGTTTGTTGGTTTGTTGATTTGTTGGTTTGTTCGTTTCTTGGTTTGTTGGTTTGTTGGTTTGTTGGTTTTTTGGTTTGTTGGTTTGTTCGTTTGGTGGTCTGTTGGTTTGTTGGTTTGTTCGTTTGTTGGTTTGTTGGTTTGTCGGTTTGTTGGTTTGTTGGTTTGTTGGTTTTTAGGTTTATTTGTTTGTTGGTTTATTGGTTTGTTGGTTTGTTCGTTTGTTGGTTTGTTGGTTTGTTGGTTTGTTGGTTTGTTTGTTTGTTGGTTTGTTGGTTTGTTGGTTTGTTGGTTTGTTGGCTTGTTGGTTTGTTGGCTTGTTGGCTTGTTGGTTTGTTGGTTTGTTGGTTTGTTGGTTTGTTGGTTTGTTGGTTTGTTGGTTTGTTGGTTTGTTGGTTTGTTGGTTTGTTGGTTTGTTGGCTTGTTGGTTTGTTGGTTTGTTGGTTTTTTGGTTTGTTGGCTTGTTGGTTTGTTGGCTTGTTGGCTTGTTGGTTTGTTGGTTTGTTGGTTTGTTGGTTTGTTGGTTTGTTGGTTTGTTGGTTTGTTGGTTTGTTGGTTTGTTGGTTTGTTGGTTTGCTGGTTTGTTGGTTTGTTGGTTTGTTGGTTTGTTGGTTTGTTGGTTTGTTGGTTTGTTGGTTTGTTGGCTTGTTGGCTTGTTGGCTTGTTGGCTTGTTGGGTTGTTGGCTTGTTGGCTTGTTGGTTTGTTGGTTTGTTGGTTTGTTGGTTTGTTCGTTTGTTGGTTTGTTGGTTTGTTGGTTTGTTGGTTTGTTGGTTTGTTCGTTTGTTGGCTTGTTGGCTTGTTGGTTTGTTCGTTTGTTGGTTTGTTGGTTTATTGGTTTGTTGGTTTGTTGGTTTTTTGGTTTGTTGGTTTGTTGGTTTGTTGGTTGGTTGGTTTGTTGGTTTGTTGGTTTGTTGGTTTGTTCGTTTGCTGGCTTGTTGGTTTGTTGGTTTGTTGGCTCGTTGGCTTGTTGGTTTGTTGGTTTGTTCGTTTGCTGGTTTGTTGGCTTGTTGGTTTTTTGGTTTGTTGGCTTGTTGGTTTGTTGGTTTGTTGGTGTGTTGGTTTGTTGGCTTGTTGGTTTGTTGGTTTGTTGGTTTGTTGGTTTGTTGGTTTGTTGGTTTGTTGGTTTGTTGGTTTGTTGGTTTGTTGGTTTGTTGGTTTGTTGGTTTGTTGGTTTGTTGGTTTGTTGGTTTGTTGGTTTGTTGGTTTGTTGGTTTGTTGGTTTGTTGGTTTGTTGGTTTGTTGGTTTGTTGGTTTTTTTGGTTTGTTGGTTTGTTCGTTTGTTCGTTTGTTGGTTTGTTGGTTTGTTGGTTTGTTGGTTTGTTCGTTTGTTGGTTTGTTGGTTTGTTGGTTTGTTGGTTTGTTGGCTTGTTGGTTTGTTGGTTTGTTGGTTTTTTGGTTTGTTGGCTTGTAGGTTTGTTGGCTTGTTGGCTTGTTGGTTTGTTGGTTTGTTGGTTTGTTGGTTTGTTGGTTTGATGGTTTGTTGGTTTGTTGGTTTGCTGGTTTGTTGGTTTGTTGGTTTGTTGGTTTGTTGGTTTGTTGGTTTGTTGGTTTGTTGGTTTGTTGGTTTGTTGGTTTGTTGGCTTGTTGGCTTGTTGGTTTATTTGTTTGTTGGTTTGTTGGTTTGTTGGTTTGTTCGTTTGTTGGCTTGTTGGCTTGTTGGTTTGTTGGTTTGTTGGTTTGTTGGTTTATTGGTTTGTTGATTTGTTGGTTTGTTGGTTTGTTGGTTTGTTGGTTTATTTGTTTGTTGGTTTGTTGGTTTGTTGGTTTGTTCGTTTGTTGGCTTGTTGGCTTGTTGGTTTGTTGGTTTGTTGGTTTGTTGGTTTATTGGTTTGTTGATTTGTTGGTTTGTTGGTTTGTTGGTTTGTTGGTTTATTGGTTTGTTCGTTTGTTGGTTTGTTGGTTTGTTGGTTTGTTGGTTTGTTGGCTTGTTGGTCTTTGGTTTGTTGGCTTGTTGGCTTGTTGGTTTGTTGGTTTGTTGGCTTGTTGGTTTGTTGGTTTGTTGGTTTGTTGGTTTGTTGGTTTGTTGGTTTGTTGGTTTGTTGGTTTTTTGGTTTGTTGGTTTGTTGGTTTGTTGGTTTGTTGGTTTGTTGGTTTGTTCGTTTGTTGGTTTGTTCGTTTGTTGGTTTGTTGGTTTGTTGGTTTGTTGGTTTGTTCGTTTGTTGGTTTGTTGGTTTGTTGGTTTGTTGGTTTGTTGGTTTGTTGGTTTGTTGGTTTGTTGGTTTGTTGGTTTGTTGGCTTGTTGGCTTGTTGGGTTGTTGGCTTGTTGGCTTGTTGGCTTGTTGGTTTGTAGGTTTGTTGGTTTGTTTGTTTGTTGGTTTGTTCGTTTGTTCGTTTGTTGGTTTGTTGGTTTGTTGGTTTATTTGTTTGTTGGTTTGTTGGTTTGTTGGTTTGTTGGTTTGTTCCTTTGCTGGCTTGTTTGTTTGTTGGTTTGTTGGTTTGTTGGTTTGTTGGTTTGTTGGTTTGTTGGTTTGTTGGTTTGTTGGTTTGTTGGTTTGTTGGTTTGTTGGTTTGTTGGTTTGTTGGTTTGTTGGTTTGTTGGTTTGTTGGTTTGTTGGTTTGATGGTTTGTTGGTTTGTTGGTTTTGTTGGTTTGTCCGTTTGTTGGCTTGTTGGTTTGTTGGTTTGTTGGTTTGTTGGCTCGTTGGCTTGTTGGTTTGTTGGTTTGTTCGTTTGTTGGTTTGTTGGTTTGTTGGTTTTTTGGTTTGTTGGTTTGTTGGTTTGTTGGTTTGTTGGTTTGTTGGTTTGTTGGTTTGTTAGTTTGTGGTTTGTTGGTTTGTTGGTTTGTTGGTTTGTTAGTTTGTAGGTTTGTTGGCTTGTTGATTTGTTGTTTTATTCGTTTGTTGGTTTGTTGGTTTGTTGGTTTGATGGTTTGTTTGTTTGTTCGTTAGTTGGTTTGTTGGTTTGTTGGTTTGTAGGTTTATTTCTTTGTTGGTTTATTGGTTTGTTGGTTTGTTCGTTTGTTGGTTTGTTGGTTCGTTGGTTGTTTGGTTTGTTCGTTTGTTGGTTTGTTGGCTTATTGGCTTGTTGGCTTGTTGGTTTGTTGGTTTGTTGGTTTGTTGGTTTGTTGGTTTGTTGATTTGTTGGTTTGTTGGTTTGTTGGTTTGTTGGTTTGTTGGTTTGTTGGTTTGTTGGTTTGTTGGCTTGTTGGTTTTTTGGTTTGTTGGCTTGTTGGCTTGTTGGTTTGTTGGTTTGCTGGCTTGTTGGTTTGTTGGTTTGTTGGTTTGTTGATTTGTTGGTTTGTTCGTTTCTTGGTTTGTTGGTTTGTTGGTTTGTTGGTTTTTTGGTTTGTTGGTTTGTTCGTTTGGTGGTCTGTTGGTTTGTTGGTTTGTTCGTTTGTTGGTTTGTTGGTTTGTCGGTTTGTTGGTTTGTTGGTTTGTTGGTTTTTAGGTTTATTTGTTTGTTGGTTTATTGGTTTGTTGGTTTGTTCGTTTGTTGGTTTGTTGGTTTGTTGGTTTGTTGGTTTGTTTGTTTGTTGGTTTGTTGGTTTGTTGGTTTGTTGGCTTGTTGGTTTGTTGGCTTGTTGGCTTGTTGGTTTGTTGGTTTGTTGGTTTGTTGGTTTGTTGGTTTGTTGGTTTGTTGGTTTGTTGGTTTGTTGGTTTGTTGGTTTGTTGGTTTGTTGGCTTGTTGGTTTGTTGGTTTGTTGGTTTTTTGGTTTGTTGGCTTGTTGGTTTGTTGGCTTGTTGGCTTGTTGGTTTGTTGGTTTGTTGGTTTGTTGGTTTGTTGGTTTGTTGGTTTGTTGGTTTGTTGGTTTGTTGGTTTGTTGGTTTGTTGGTTTGCTGGTTTGTTGGTTTGTTGGTTTGTTGGTTTGTTGGTTTGTTGGTTTGTTGGTTTGTTGGTTTGTTGGCTTGTTGGCTTGTTGGCTTGTTGGCTTGTTGGGTTGTTGGCTTGTTGGCTTGTTGGTTTGTTGGTTTGTTGGTTTGTTGGTTTGTTCGTTTGTTGGTTTGTTGGTTTGTTGGTTTGTTGGTTTGTTGGTTTGTTCGTTTGTTGGCTTGTTGGCTTGTTGGTTTGTTCGTTTGTTGGTTTGTTGGTTTATTGGTTTGTTGGTTTGTTGGTTTTTTGGTTTGTTGGTTTGTTGGTTTGTTGGTTGGTTGGTTTGTTGGTTTGTTGGTTTGTTGGTTTGTTCGTTTGCTGGCTTGTTGGTTTGTTGGTTTGTTGGCTCGTTGGCTTGTTGGTTTGTTGGTTTGTTCGTTTGCTGGTTTGTTGGCTTGTTGGTTTTTTGGTTTGTTGGCTTGTTGGTTTGTTGGTTTGTTGGTGTGTTGGTTTGTTGGCTTGTTGGTTTGTTGGTTTGTTGGTTTGTTGGTTTGTTGGTTTGTTGGTTTGTTGGTTTGTTGGTTTGTTGGTTTGTTGGTTTGTTGGTTTGTTGGTTTGTTGGTTTGTTGGTTTGTTGGTTTGTTGGTTTGTTGGTTTGTTGGTTTGTTGGTTTGTTGGTTTGTTGGTTTGTTGGTTTTTTTGGTTTGTTGGTTTGTTCGTTTGTTCGTTTGTTGGTTTGTTGGTTTGTTGGTTTGTTGGTTTGTTCGTTTGTTGGTTTGTTGGTTTGTTGGTTTGTTGGTTTGTTGGCTTGTTGGTTTGTTGGTTTGTTGGTTTTTTGGTTTGTTGGCTTGTAGGTTTGTTGGCTTGTTGGCTTGTTGGTTTGTTGGTTTGTTGGTTTGTTGGTTTGTTGGTTTGATGGTTTGTTGGTTTGTTGGTTTGCTGGTTTGTTGGTTTGTTGGTTTGTTGGTTTGTTGGTTTGTTGGTTTGTTGGTTTGTTGGTTTGTTGGTTTGTTGGTTTGTTGGCTTGTTGGCTTGTTGGCTTGTTGGCTTGTTGGGTTGTTGGCTTGTTGGCTTGTTGGTTTGTTGGTTTGTTGGTTTGTTGGTTTGTTCGTTTGTTCGTTTGTTGGTTTGTTGGTTTGTTGGTTTGTTGGTTTATTTGTTTGTTGGTTTGTTGGTTTGTTGGTTTGTTCGTTTGTTGGCTTGTTGGCTTGTTGGTTTGTTGGTTTGTTGGTTTGTTGGCTTATTGGTTTGTTGGTTTGTTGGTTTGTTGGTTTGTTGGTTTGTTGGTTTGTTGGTTTGTTGGTTTGTTCGTTTGTTGGCTTGTTGGTTTGTTGGTTTGTTGGTTTGTTGGCTCGTTGGCTTGTAGGTTTGTTGGTTTGTTCGTTTGTTCGTTTGTTGGTTTGTTGGTTTTTTGGTTTGTGGGTTTGTTGGTTTGTTGGTTTGTTGGTTTGTTAGTTTGTTGGTTTGTTGGTTTGTTGGTTTGTTAGTTTGTTGGTTTGTTGGCTTGTTGGTTTGTTGTTTTATTCGTTTGTTGATTTGTTGGTTTGTTGGTTTTGTTGGTTTGTTTGTTTGTTCGTTAGTTGGTTTGTTGGTTTGTTGGTTTGTTGGTTTGTTGGCTTGTTGGTTTGTTGGTTTGTTTGTTTGTTGGTTTGTTCGTTTGTTGGCTTGCTGGTTTGTTCGTTTGTTGGTTTGTTGGTTTGTTCGTTTGTTAGTTTGTTGGCTTGTTGGTTTGTTGTTTTGTTGGTTTGTTGGTTTGTTTGCTTGTTGGTTTGTTGGTTTGTGGGCTTGTTGGTTTGTTGGTTTGTTCGTTGTTCGTTTGTTGGCTTGTTGGCTTGTTGGTTTGTTGGTTTGTTGGTTTGTTGGTTTGTTGGTTTGTTGGTTTGTTAGTTTGTTGGCTTGTTGGTTACTTCGTTTGTTGTTTTGTTGGTTTGTTGGCTTATTAGTTTGTTGGTTTATTGGTTTTTTGGTTTGTTGGTTTGTTGGTTTGTTGGTTTGTTGGCTTGTTGGTTTGCTGGTTTGTTGGTTTGTTGGTTTTTTGGTTTGTTGGTTTGTTGGTTTGTTGGTTTGTTGGTTTGTTGGTTTGTTGGTTTGTTGGTTTGTTGGTTTGTTGGTTTTTTGATTTGTTGGTTTGTTGGTTTGTTGGTTTGTTGGTTTGTTCGTTTGTTGGTTTGTTGGTTTGTTGGCTTGTTGGTTTGTTAGTTTGTTGGTTTTTTGGTTTGTTGGCTTATTGGTTTGTTGGCTTGTTGGTTTGTCAGTTTGTCGGTTTGTTGGTTTGTTGGTTTGTTGGTTTGTTGGTTTGTTGGTTTGTTGGTTTGCTGCTTTGTTAGTTTGTTGGTTTGTTGGTTTGTTGATTTGTTAGTTTGTTGGTTTGTTGGCTTGTTGATTTGTTGTTTTATTCGTTTGTTGGTTTGTTGGTTTGTTGGTTTGATGGTTTGTTTGTTTGTTCGTTAGTTGGTTTGTTGGTTTGTAGGTTTTTTTCTTTGTTGGTTTATTGGTTTGTTGGTTTGTTCATTTGTTGGTTTGTTGGTTTGTTGGTTTGTTGGTTTGTTGGCTTGTTGGCTGGTTGGCTTGTTGGTTTGTTGGTTTGTTGGTTTGTTGGTTTGTTGGTTTGTTGATTTGTTGGTTTGTTGGTTTGTTCGTTTGTTGGTTTGTTGGTTTGTTGGTTTGTTGGCTTGTTGGTTTTTTGGTTTGTTGGTTTGTTGGCTTGTTGGTTTGTTGGTTTGTTGGCTTGTTGGTTTGTTGGTTTGTTGGTTTGTTGGTTTGTCGGTTTGTTGGTTTGTTCGTTTCTTGGTTTGTTGGTTTGTTGGTTTGTTGGTTTTTTGGTTTGTTGGTTTGTTCGTTTGTTGGTCTGTTGGTTTGTTGGTTTGTTCGTTTGTTGGTTTGTTGGTTTGTCGGTTTGTTGGTTTGTTGGTTTGTTGGTTTTTAGGTTTATTTGTTTGTTGGTTTATTGTTTTGTTGGTTTGTTCGTTTGTTGGTTTGTTGGTTTGTTGGTTTGTTGGTTTGTTTGTTTGTTGGTTTGTTGGTTTGTTGGTTTGTTGGTTTGTTGGTTTGTTGGTTTGTTCGTTTGTTGGTTTGTTCGTTTGTTGGTTTGTTGGTTTGTTGGTTTGTTGGTTTGTTCGTTTGTTAGTTTGTTGGTTTGTTGGTTTGTTGGTTTGTTGGTTTGTTGGCTTGTTGGTTTGTTGGTTTGTTGGTTTTTTGGTTTGTTGGCTTATTGGTTTGTTGGTTTGTTGGCTTGTTGGTTTTTGGTTTGTTGGTTTGTTGGTTTGTTGGTTTGTTAGTTTGCTGCTTTGTTAGTTTGTTGGTTTGTTGGTTTGATGGTTTGTTTGTTTGTTCGTTAGTTGGTTTGTTGGTTTTTTGGTTTGTAGGTTTATTTCTTTGTTGGTTTATTGGTTTGTTGGTTTGTTCGTTTGTTGGTTTGTTGGTTTGTTGGTTTGTTTGTTTGTTCGTTTGTTGGTTTGTTGGCTTGTTGGCTGGTTGGCTTGTTGGTTTGTTGGTTTGTTGGTTTGTTGGTTTGTTGGTTTGTTGATTTGTTGGTTTGTTGGTTTGTTGGTTTGTTCGTTTGTTGGTTTGTTGGTTTGTTGGTTTGTTGGCTTGTTGGTTTTTTGGTTTGATGGCTTGTTGGCTTGTTGGTTTGTTGGTTTGTTGGCTTGTTGGTTTGTTGGTTTGTTGGTTTGTTAGTTTGTTGGTTTGTTGGTTTGTTCGTTTCTTGGTTTGTTGGTTTGTTGGTTTGTTGGTTTTTTGGTTTGTTGGTTTGTTCGTTTGTTGGTGTGTTGGTTTGTTGGTTTGTTCGTTTGTTGGTTTGTTGGTTTGTCGGTTTGTTGGTTTGTTGGTTTGTTGGTTTGTTGGTTTGTCGGTTTGTTGGTTTGTTGGTTTGTTCGTTTCTTGGTTTGTTGGTTTGTTGGTTTGTTGGTTTTTTGGTGTGTTGGTTTGTTGGTTTGTTGGTTTGTTGGTTTGTTGGTTTGTTGGTTTGTTGGTTTGTTGGTTTGTTGGTTTGTTGGTTTGTTGGTTTGTTGGTTTGTTGGTTTTTTGGTTTGTTGGTTTGTTCGTTTGTTCGTTTTTTGGTTTGTTGGTTTGTTGGTTTGTTGGTTTGTTCGTTTGTTGGTTTGTTGGTTTGTTGGTTTGTTGGTTTGTTGGCTTGTTGGTTTGTTGGTTTGTTGGTTTTTTGGTTTGTTGGTTTGTTGGTTTGTTGGCTTGTTGGCTTGTTGGGTTGTTGGCTTGTTGGCTTGTTGGTTTGTTGGTTTGTTGGTTTGTTGGTTTGTTCGTTTGTTGGTTTGTTGGTTTGTTGGCTTGTTGGTTTGTTGGTTTGTTGGTTTGTTGGTTTGTTGGTTTGTTGGTTTGTTGGTTTGTTGGTTTGTTGGTTTGTTGGTTTGTTGGTTTGTTGGTTTGTTGGTTTGTTGGTTTGTTCGTTTGTTGGCTTGTTGGTTTGTTGGTTTGTTGGTTTGTTGGTTTGTTGGTTTGTTGGTTTGTTGGTTTGTTGGTTTGTTGGTTTGTTGGTTTGCTGGTTTGTTGGTTTGTTGGTTTGTTGGTTTGTTGGTTTGTTGGTTTGTTGGTTTGTTGGTTTGTTGGTTTGTTGGCTTGTTGGCTTGTTGGCTTGTTGGGTTGTTGGCCTGTTGGCTTGTTGGTTTGTTGGTTTGTTGGTTTGTTGGTTTGTTCGTTTGTTGGGTTGTTGGTTTGTTGGTTTATTTGTTTGTTGGTTTGTTGGTTTGTTGGTTTGTTCGTTTGTTGGCTTGTTGACTTGTTGCTTTGTTGGTTTGTTGGTTTGTTGGTTTATTGGTTTGTTGGTTTGTTGATTTGTTGTTTTATTCGTTTGTTGGTTTGTTGGTTTGTTGGTTTGATGGTTTGATGGTTTGTTTGTTTGTTCGTTAGTTGGTTTGTTTGTTTGTTGGATTGTAGGTTTATTTCTTTGTTGGTTTATTGGTTTGTTGGTTTGTTGGTTTGTTCGTTTGTTGGTTTGTTGGCTTGTTGGCTTGTTGGCTTGTTGGTTTGTTGGTTTGTTGGTTTGTTGGTTTGTTGGTTTGTTGATTTGTTGGTTTGTTGGTTTGTTGGTTTGTTCGTTTGTTGGTTTGTTGGTTTGTTGGTTTGTTGGCTTGTTGGTTTTTTGGTTTGTTGGCTTGTTGGCTTGTTAGCTTGTTGGTTTGTTCGTTTGTTGGTCTGTTGGTTTGTTGGTTTGTTTGTTTGTTGGTTTGTTGGTTTGTCGGTTTGTTGGTTTGTTGGTTTGTTGGTTTTAAGGTTTATTTGTTTGTTGGTTTATTGGTTTGTTGGTTTGTTCGTTTGTTGGTTTGTTGGTTTGTTGGTTTGTTGGTTTGTTGGTTTGTTGGTTTGTGTGTTTGTTGGTTTGTTGGTTTGTTGGTTTGTTGGCTTGTTGGTTTGTTGGGTTGTTGGTTTTTTGGTTTGTTCGTTTGTTGGTTTGTTCGTTTGTTGGTTTGTTGGTTTGTTGGTTTGTTGGTTTGTTCGTTTGTTAGTTTGTTGGTTTGTTGGTTTGTTGGTTTGTTGGTTTGTTGGCTTGTTGGTTTTTTGGTTTGTTGGTTTTTTGGTTTGTTGGCTTATTGGTTTGTTGGCTTGTTGGCTTGTTGGTTTGTTGGTTTGTTGGTTTGTTGGTTTTTTGGTTTGTTGGTTTGTTGGTTTGTTGGTTTGTTGGTTTGTTGGTTTGTTGGTTTGTTGGTTTGTTGGTTGTTGGTTTGTTGGTTTGTTGGTTTTTTGGTTTGTTGGTTTGTTCGTTTGTTCGTTTGTTGGTTTGTTGGTTTGTTGGTTTGTTGGTTTGTTGGTTTGTTGGTTTGTTGGTTTGTTCGTTTGTTGGCTTGTTGGTTTGTTGTTTTGTTGGTTTGTTGGCTTGTTGGTTTGTTGGTTTGTTGGTTTTTTGGTTTGTTGGTTTGTTGGCTTGTTGGCTTGTTGGTTTGTTGGTTTGTTGGTTTGTTGGTTTGTTGGTTTGTTGGTTTGTTGGTTTGTTGGTTTGCTGGATTGTTGGTTTGTTGGTTTGTTGGTTTGTTGGTTTGTTGGTTTGTTGGTTTGTTGGTTTGTTGGCTTGTTGGCTTGTTGGCTTGTTGGCTTGTTGGGTTGTTGACTTGTTGGCTTGTTGGTTTGTTGGTTTGTTGGTTTGTTGGTTTGTTCGTTTGTTGGTTTGTTGGTTTGTTGGTTTATTTGTTTGTTGGTTTGTTGGTTTCTTGGTTTGTTCGTTTGTTGGCTTGTTGGTTTGTTGGTTTGTTGGTTTGTTGGTTTGTTGGTTTGTTGGTTTATTGGTGTGATGGTTTGTTGGTTTGTTGGTTTGTTGGTTTGTTGTTTTGTTGGTTTGTTTGTTTATTGGTTTGTTGGTTTGTTGGTTTGTTGGTTTGTTGGTTTATTGGTTTGATGGTTTGTTGGTTTGTTGGTTTGTTGGTTTGTTGTTTTGTTGGTTTGTTTGTTTATTGGTTTGTTGGTTTGTTGGTTTGTTGGTTTGTTAGTTTGTTGGTTTGTTGGTTTGTTCGTTTGTTGGTTTGTTCGTTTGTTGGTTTGTTGGTTTGTTGATTTGTTGGTTTGTTCGTTTGTTAGTTTGTTGGTTTGTTGGTTTGTTGGTTTGTTGGGTTGTTGGTTTGTTGGTTTATTGGTTTGTTGGTTTTTTGGTTTGTTGGCTTATTGGTTTGTTGGCTTGTTGGCTTGTTGGTTTGTTGGTTTGTTGGTTTGTTGGTTTGTTGGTTTGTTGGTTTGTTGGTTTATTTGTTTGTTGGTTTGTTGGTTTGTTGGGTTGTTGGTTTTGTTGGTTTATTGGTTTGTTGGTTTTTTGGTTTGTTGGCTTATTGGTTTGTTGGCTTGTTGGCTTGTTGGTTTGTTGGTTTGTTGGTTTGTTGGTTTGTTGGTTTGTTGGTTTGTTGGTTTGCTGGTTTGTTAGTTTGTTGGTTTGTTGGTTTGTTGATTTGTTAGTTTGTTGGTTTGTTGGCTTGTTGATTTGTTGTTTTATTCGTTTGTTGGTTTGTTGGTTTGTTGGTTTGATGGTTTGATGGTTTGTTTGTTTGTTCGTTAGTTGGTTTGTTTGTTTGTTGGATTGTAGGTTTATTTCTTTGTTGGTTTATTGGTTTGTTGGTTTGTTGGTTTGTTCGTTTGTTGGTTTGTTGGCTTGTTGGCTTGTTGGCTTGTTGGTTTGTTGGTTTGTTGGTTTGTTGGTTTGTTGGTTTGTTGATTTGTTGGTTTGTTGGTTTGTTGGTTTGTTCGTTTGTTGGTTTGTTGGTTTGTTGGTTTGTTGGCTTGTTGGTTTTTTGGTTTGTGGGCTTGTTGGCTTGTTAGCTTGTTGGTTTGTTCGTTTGTTGGTCTGTTGGTTTGTTGGTTTGTTTGTTTGTTGGTTTGTTGGTTTGTCGGTTTGTTGGTTTGTTGGTTTGTTGGTTTGTTGGTTTTAAGGTTTATTTGTTTGTTGGTTTATTGGTTTGTTGGTTTGTTCGTTTGTTGGTTTGTTGGTTTGTTGGTTTGTTGGTTTGTTGGTTTGTTGGTTTGTGTGTTTGTTGGTTTGTTGGTTTGTTGGTTTGTTGGCTTGTTGGTTTGTTGGGTTGTTGGCTTGTTGGTTTGTTGGTTTGTTGGTTTGTTGGTTTGTTGGTTTGTTGGTTTGTTGGTTTGTTGGTTTGTTGGTTTGTTGGTTTGTTGGTTTGTTCGTTTGTTGGTTTGTTGGTTTGTTGGTTTGTTGGCTTGTTGGTTTTTTGGTTTGTTGGCTTGTTGGCTTGTTGGTTTGTTGGTTTGTTGGTGTGTTGGTTTGTTGGCTTGTTGGTTTGTTGGTTTGTTGGTTTGTTGGTTTGTTGGTTTGTTGGTTTGTTGGTTTGTTGGTTTGTTGGTTTGTTGGTTTGTTGGTTTGTTGGTTTGTTGGTTTGTTGGTTGTTGGTTTGTTGGTTTGTTGGTTTTTTGGTTTGTTGGTTTGTTCGTTTGTTCGTTTGTTGGTTTGTTGGTTTGTTGGTTTGTTGGTTTGTTGGTTTGTTGGTTTGTTGGTTTGTTCGTTTGTTGGCTTGTTGGTTTGTTGTTTTGTTGGTTTGTTGGCTTGTTGGTTTGTTGGTTTTTTGGTTTGTTGGTTTGTTGGCTTGTTGGCTTGTTGGTTTGTTGGTTTGTTGGTTTGTTGGTTTGTTGGTTTGTTGGTTTGTTGGTTTGTTGGTTTGCTGGATTGTTGGTTTGTTGGTTTGTTGGTTTGTTGGCTTGTTGGTTTGTTGGTTTGTTGGTTTGTTGGTTTGTTGGTTTGTTGGTTTGTTGGTTTGTTGGTTTGTTGGTTTGTTGGTTTGTTGGTTTTTTGGTTTGTTGGTTTGTTGGCTTGTTGGCTTGTTGGTTTGTTGGTTTGTTGGTTTGTTGGTTTGTTGGTTTGTTGGTTTGTTGGTTTGTTGGTTTGCTGGATTGTTGGTTTGTTGGTTTGTTGGTTTGTTGGTTTGTTGGTTTGTTGGTTTGTTGGTTTGTTGGCTTGTTGGCTTGTTGGCTTGTTGGCTTGTTGGGTTGTTGACTTGTTGGCTTGTTGGTTTGTTGGTTTGTTGGTTTGTTGGTTTGTTCGTTTGTTGGTTTGTTGGTTTGTTGGTTTGTTGGTTTGTGTGTTTGTTGGTTTGTTGGTTTGTTGGTTTGTTGGCTTGTTGGTTTGTTGGGTTGTTGGCTTGTTGGTTTGTGTTTGTTGGTTTGTTGGTTTGTTGGTTTGTTGGCTTGTTGGTTTGTTGGGTTGTTGGCTTGTTGGTTTGTTGGTTTGTTGGTTTGTTGGTTTGTTGGTTTGTTGGTTTGTTGGTTTGTTGGTTTGTTGGTTTGTTGGTTTGTTCGTTTGTTGGTTTGTTGGTTTGTTGGTTTGTTGGCTTGTTGGTTTTTTGGTTTGTTGGCTTGTTGGCTTGTTGGTTTGTTGGTTTGTTGGTGTGTTGGTTTGTTGGCTTGTTGGTTTGTTGGTTTGTTGGTTTGTTGGTTTGTTGGTTTGTTGGTTTGTTGGTTTGTTGGTTTGTTGGTTTGTTGGTTTGTTGGTTTGTTGGTTTGTTGGTTTGTTGGTTGTTGGTTTGTTGGTTTGTTGGTTTTTTGGTTTGTTGGTTTGTTCGTTTGTTCGTTTGTTGGTTTGTTGGTTTGTTGGTTTGTTGGTTTGTTGGTTTGTTGGTTTGTTGGTTTGTTCGTTTGTTGGCTTGTTGGTTTGTTGTTTTGTTGGTTTGTTGGCTTGTTGGTTTGTTGGTTTGTTGGTTTTTTGGTTTGTTGGTTTGTTGGCTTGTTGGCTTGTTGGTTTGTTGGTTTGTTGGTTTGTTGGTTTGTTGGTTTGTTGGTTTGTTGGTTTGTTGGTTTGCTGGATTGTTGGTTTGTTGGTTTGTTGGTTTGTTGGTTTGTTGGTTTGTTGGTTTGTTGGTTTGTTGGCTTGTTGGCTTGTTGGCTTGTTGGCTTGTTGGGTTGTTGGCTTGTTGGCTTGTTGGTTTGTTGGTTTGTTGGTTTGTTGGTTTGTTCGTTTGTTGGTTTGTTGGTTTGTTGGTTTATTTGTTTGTTGGTTTGTTGGTTTGTTGGTTTGTTCGTTTGTTGGCTTGTTGGCTTGTTGGTTTGTTGGTTTGTTGGTTTGTTGGTTTGTTGGTTTATTGGTTTGATGGTTTGTTGGTTTGTTGGTTTGTTGGTTTGTTGTTTTGTTGGTTTGTTTGTTTATTGGTTTGTCGGTTTGTTGGTTTGTTGGTTTGTTCGTTTGTTGGCTTGTTGGTTTGTTGGTTGGTTGGTTTGTTGGCTCGTTGGCTTGTTGGTTTGTTGGTTTGTTCGTTTGTTCGTTTGTTGGTTTGTTGGTTTTTTGGTTTGTGGGTTTGTTGGTTTGTTGGTTTGTTGGTTTGTTAGTTTGTTGGTTTGTTGGTTTGTTGGTTTGTTAGTTTGTTGGCTTGTTGGTTTGTTGTTCTATTCGTTTGTTGGTTTGTTGGTTTGTTGGTTTGTTGGTTTGTTTGTTTGTTTGTTAGTTGGTTTGTCGGTTTGTTGGTTTGTTGGTTTGTTGGCTTGTTGGTTTGTTGGTTTGTTTGTTTGTTGGTTTGTTCGTTTGTTGGCTTGTTGGTTTGTTCATTTGTTGGTTTGTTGGTTTGTTCGTTTGTTAGTTTGTTGGCTTGTTGGTTTGTTGTTTTGTTGGTTTGTTGGTTTGTTGGCTTGTTGGTTTGTTGGTTTTTGGGCTTGTTGGTTTGTTGGTTTGTTGGTAGTTCGTTTGTTGGCTTGTTGGCTTGTTGGTTTGTTGGTTTGTTGGTTTGTTGGTTTGTTGGTTTGTTGGTTTGTTGGTTTGTTGGTTTGTTAGTTTGTTGGCTTGTTGGTTACTTCGTTTGTTGTTTTGTTGGTTTGTTGGCTTGTTGGTTTGTTGGTTTATTGGTTTTTTGGTTTGTTGGTTTGTTGGTTTGTTGGTTTGTTGGTTTGTTGGTTTGTTGGCTTGTTGGTTTGTTGGTTTGTTGGTTTGTTGGTTTTTTGGTTTGTTGGTTTGTTGGTTTGTTGGTTTGTTGGTTTGTTGGTTTGTTGGTTTGTTGGTTTTTTGGTTTGTTGGTTTGTTGGTTTGTTGGTTTGTTGGTTTGTTCGTTTGTTGGTTTGTTCGTTTGTTAGTTTGTTGGTTTGTTGGTTTGTTGGTTTGTTGGTTTGTTGGTTTGTTGGCTTGTTGGTTTGTTGGTTTGTTGGTTTTTTGGTTTGTTGGCTTATTGGTTTGTTGGCTTGTTGGCTTGTTGGTTTCTTGGTTTCTTGGTTTGTTGGTTTGTTGGTTTGTTGGTTTGTTGGTTTGCTGGTTTGTTGGTTTGTTGGTTTGTTGGTTTGTTGGTTTGTTAGTTTGTTGGTTTGTTGGTTTGTTGGTTTGTTGGTTTGTTGGCTTGTTGGCTTGTTGGGTTGTTGGGTTGTTGGCTTGTTGGTTTGTTGGGTTGTTGGTTTGTTGGTTTGTTGGTTTGTTCGTTTGTTGGTTTGTTGGTTTGTTGGTTTGTTGGTTTATTTGTTTGTTGGTTTGTTGGTTTGTTGGTTTGTTCGTTTGTTGGCTTGTTGGCTTGTTGGTTTGTTGGTTTGTTGGTTGGTTGATTTGTTGGTTTGTTGGTTTGTTGGTTTGTTGGTTTGTTGGTTTGTTGGTTTGTTGGTTTGTTGGTTTGTTGGTTTGTTGGTTTGTTGGTTTGTTGGTTTGGTCGTTTGTTGGCTTGTTGGTTTGTTGGTTTATTGGTTTGTTGGGTCGTTGGCTTGTTGGTTTGTTGGTTTGTTCGTTTGTTGGTTTGTTGGTTTGTTGGTTTTTTGGTTTGTTGGTTTGTTGGTTTGTTGGTTTGTTGGTTTGTTAGTTTGTTGGTTTGTTGGTTTGTTGGTTTGTTAGTTTGTTGGTTTGTTGGCTTGTTGGTTTGTTGTTTTATTCGTTTGTTGGTTTGTTGGTTTGTTGGTTTGTTGGTTTGTTTGTTTGTTCGTTAGTTGGTTTGTTGGTTTGTTGGTTGGTTGGTTTGTTGGCTTGTTGGTTTGTTGGTATGTTTGTTTGTTGGTTTGTTCGTTTGTTGGCTTGTTGGTTTGTTCGTTTGTTGGTTTGTTGGTTTGTTCGTTTGTTAGTTTGTTGGCTGGTTGGTTTGTTGGTTTGTTGATTTGTTATTTTGTTGGCTTGTTGGTTTTTTGGTTTGTTGGCTTGTTGGTTTGTTGGTTTGTTGGTTGTTCGTTTGTTGGCTTGTTGGCTTGTTGGTTTGTTGGTTTGTTGGTTTGTTGGTTTGTTGGTTTGTTGACTTGTTGGTTACTTGGTTTGTTGGTTTGTTGGTTTGTTAGTTTGTTCGTTTGTTGGTTTGTTGGTTTGTTGGTTTGTTGGCTTGTTCGTTTGTTGGATTGTTGGTTTGTTGGCTTGTTGGCTTGCTGCCTTGTTGGTTACTTGGTTTGTTGGTTTGTTGGCTTGTTGGTTTGTTGGTTTGTTTGTTTGTTGGTTTGTTCGTTTGTTGGTTTATGGGTTTGTTGGTTTGTTACATTGTTGGCTTGTTGGTTTGTTGGCTTTTTGGTTTGTTGGTTTATTTGTTTGTTGGTTTGTTGGTTTGTTGGTTTATTTGTTTGTTGGCTTGTTGGTTTGTTGGCTTGTTGGTTACTTGGTTTGTTGGTTTGTTGGTTTGTTGGCTTGTTGGTTTGTTGGTTTGTTTGTTTGTTGGTTTATTCGTTAGTTGGCTTGTTGGTTTGTTGGTTTGTTGGTTCGTTCGTTTGTTGGTTTGTTGGTTTGTTGGTTTGTTGGTTTGTTGGTTTGTTGGTTTGTTGGTTTGTTGGTTTGTTGGTTTGTTGGTTTGTTGGTTTGTTGGTTTGTTGGTTTGTTCGTTTGTTGGCTTGTTGGTTTGTTGGTTTGTTGGTTTGTTTGTTTGTTGGTTTGTTCGTTTGTTGGCTTGTTGGTTTGTTGGCTTGTTGGCTTGTTGTTTTGTTGGTTTGTTGGTTTCTTGGATTGTTGGTTTATTGGATTTTTAGTTTTTTTGTTTGTTGGTTTGTTGGTTTGTTGGTTTGTTGGTTTGTTGGTTTGTTGGTTTGTTGGTTTGTTGGTTTGTTGGTTTGTTGGTTTGTTGGTTTGTTGGCTTGTTGGCTTGTTGGGTTGTTGGGTTGTTGGCTTGTTGGTTTGTTGGGTTGTTGGTTTGTTGGTTTGTTGGTTTGTTCGTTTGTTGGTTTGTTGGTTTGTTGGTTTGTTGGTTTATTTGTTTGTTGGTTTGTTGGTTTGTTGGTTTGTTCGTTTGTTGGCTTGTTGGCTTGTTGGTTTGTTGGTTTGTTGGTTGGTTGATTTGTTGGTTTGTTGGTTTGTTGGTTTGTTGGTTTGTTGGTTTGTTGGTTTGTTGGTTTGTTGGTTTGTTGGTTTGTTGGTTTGTTGGTTTGTTGGTTTGTTCGTTTGTTGGCTTGTTGGTTTGTTATTTTATTGGTTTGTTGGGTCGTTGGCTTGTTGGTTTGTTGGTTTGTTCGTTTGTTGGTTTGTTGGTTTGTTGGTTTTTTGGTTTGTTGGTTTGTTGGTTTGTTGGTTTGTTGGTTTGTTAGTTTGTTGGTTTGTTGGTTTGTTGGTTTGTTAGTTTGTTGGTTTGTTGGCTTGTTGGTTTGTTGTTTCATTCGTTTGTTGGTTTGTTGGTTTGTTGGTTTGTTGGTTTGTTTGTTTGTTCGTTAGTTGGTTTGTTGGCTTGTTGGTTTGTTGGGTTGTTGGTTTGTTGGTTTGTTGGTTTGTTCGTTTGTTGGTTTGTTGGTTTGTTGGTTTGTTGGTTTATTTGTTTGTTGGTTTGTTGGTTTGTTGGTTTGTTCGTTTGTTGGCTTGTTGGCTTGTTGGTTTGTTGGTTTGTTGGTTGGTTGATTTGTTGGTTTGTTGGTTTGTTGGTTTGTTGGTTTGTTGGTTTGTTGGTTTGTTGGTTTGTTGGTTTGTTGGTTTGTTCGTTTGTTGGCTTGTTGGTTTGTTGGTTTATTGGTTTGTTGGGTCGTTGGCTTGTTGGTTTGTTGGTTTGTTCGGTTGTTGGTTTGTTGGTTTGTTGGTTTTTTGGTTTGTTGGTTTGTTGGTTTGTTGGTTTGTTGGTTTGTTAGTTTGTTGGTTTGTTGGTTTGTTGGTTTGTTAGTTTGTTGGTTTGTTGGCTTGTTGGTTTGTTGTTTTATTCGTTTGTTGGTTTGTTGGTTTGTTGGTTTGTTGGTTTGTTTGTTTGTTCGTTAGTTGGTTTGTTGGTTTGTTGGTTGGTTGGTTTGTTGGCTTGTTGGTTTGTTGGTTTGTTTGTTTGTTGGTTTGTTCGTTTGTTGGCTTGTTGGTTTGTTCGTTTGTTGGTTTGTTGGTTTGTTCGTTTGTTAGTTTGTTGGCTGGTTGGTTTGTTGGTTTGTTGATTTGTTATTTTGTTGGCTTGTTGGTTTTTTGGTTTCTTGGCTTGTTGGTTTGTTGGTTTGTTGGTTGTTCGTTTGTTGGCTTGTTGGCTTGTTGGTTTGTTGGTTTGTTGGTTTGTTGGTTTGTTGGTTTGTTGACTTGTTGGTTACTTGGTTTGTTGGTTTGTTGGTTTGTTAGTTTGTTCGTTTGTTGGTTTGTTGGTTTGTTGGTTTGTTGGCTTGTTCGTTTGTTGGATTGTTGGTTTGTTGGCTTGTTGGCTTGCTGCCTTGTTGGTTACTTGGTTTGTTGGTTTGTTGGCTTGTTGGTTTGTTGGTTTGTTTGTTTGTTGGTTTGTTCGTTTGTTGGTTTATTGGTTTGTTGGTTTGTTACATTGTTGGCTTGTTGGTTTGTTGGCTTTTTGGTTTGTTGGTTTATTTGTTTGTTGGTTTGTTGGTTTGTTGGTTTATTTGTTTGTTGGCTTGTTGGTTTGTTGGCTTGTTGGTTACTTGGTTTGTTGGTTTGTTGGCTTGTTGGTTTGTTGGTTTGTTTGTTTGTTGGTTTATTCGTTAGTTGGCTTGTTGGTTTGTTGGTTTGTTGGTTCGTTCGTTTGTTGGTTTGTTGGTTTGTTGGTTTGTTGGTTTGTTGGTTTGTTGGTTTGTTGGTTTGTTGGTTTGTTGGTTTGTTGGTTTTTTTGGTTTGTTGGCTTGTTGGCTTGTTGGTTTGTTGGTTTGGTGGCTTGTTGGTTTGTTGGTTTGTTGGTTTGTTTGTTTGTTGGTTTGTTCGTTTGTTGGCTTGTTGGTTTGTTGGCTTGTTGGCTTGTTGTTTTGTTGGTTTGTTGGTTTCTTGGTTTGTTGGTTTATTGGATTTTTAGTTTGTTGGTTTGTTGGTTTGTTGGTTTGTTGGTTTGTTGGTTTGTTGGTTTTTTGGTTTGTTGGCTTGTTGGCTTGTTGGTTTGTTGGTTTGTTGGCTTGTTGGTTTGTTGGTTTGTTGGTTTCTTTGTTTGTTGGTTTGTTGGTTTGTTGGTTACTTGGTTTGTTGGTTTGTTGGTTTGTTGGTTTGTTGGCTTGTTGGTTTGTTGGTTTGTTGGCTTGTTGGCTTGTTGGTTTGTTGGTTTGTTGGTTTGTTGGTTTGTTGGTTTGTTGGTTTGTTGGTTTGTTGGTTTGTTGGTTTGTTCGTTTGTTGGTTTGTTGGTTTGTTGGTTTATTTGTTTGTTGGTTTGTTGGTTTGTTGGTTTGTTCGTTTGTTGGCTTGTTGGCTTGTTGGTTTGTTGGTTTGTTGGTTTGTTGATTTGTTGGTTTGTTGGTTTGTTGGTTTGTTGGTTTGTTGGTTTGTTGGTTTGTTGGTTTGTTGGTTTGTTGGTTTGTTGGTTTGTTGGTTTGTTCGTTTGTTGGCTTGTTAGGTTGTTGGTTTCTTGGTTTGTTGGCTCGTTGGCTTGTTGGTTTGTTGGTTTGTTCGTTTGTTGGTTTGTTGTTTTGTTGGTTTTTTGGTTTGTTGGTTTGTTGGTTTGTTGGTTTGTTGGTTTGTTAGTTTGTTGGTTTGTTGGTTTGTTGGTTTGTTAGTTCGTTGGTTTGTTGGTTCGTTGGTTTGTTGTTTTATTCGTTTGTTGGTTTGTTGGTTTGTTGGTTTGTTTGTTTGTTCGTTAGTTGGTTTATTGGTTTGTTGGTTTGTTGGCTTGTTGGTTTGTTGGTTTGTTTGTTTGTTGGTTTGTTCGTTTGTTGGCTTGTTGGTTTGTTCGTTTGTTGGTTTGTTGGTTTGTTCGTTTGTTAGTTTGTTGGCTTGTTGGTTTGTTGGTTTGTTGGTTTGTTAGTTTGTTGGCTTGTTGGTTTGTTGGTTTGTTGGCTTGTTGGTTTGTTGGTTTGTTAGTTGTTCGTTTGTTGATTGTTGGCTTGTTGGCTTGTTGGTTTGTTGGTTTGTTTGTTTGTTGGTTTGTTCGTTTGTTGGCTTGTTGGTTTGTTCGTTTGTTGGTTTGTTGGTTTGTTCGTTTGTTAGTTTGTTGGCTTGTTGGTTTGTTGGTTTGTTGATTTGTTATTTTGTTGGCTTGTTGGTTTTTTGGTTTGTTGGCTTGTTGGTTTGTTGGTTTGTTGGTTGTTCGTTTGTTGGCTTGTTGGCTTGTTGGTTTGTTGGTTTGTTGGTTTGTTGGTTTGTTGGTTTGTTGACTTGTTGGTTACTTGGTTTGTTGGTTTGTTGGTTTGTTAGTTTGTTCGTTTGTTGGTTTGTTGGTTTGTTGGTTTGTTGGCTTGTTCGTTTGTTGGATTGTTGGTTTGTTGGCTTGTAGGCTTAATGCCTTGTTGGTTACTTGGTTTGTTGGTTTGTTGGCTTGTTGGTTTGTTGGTTTGTTTGTTTGTTGGTTTGTTCGTTTGTTGGTTTATGGGTTTGTTGGTTTGTTACATTGTTGGCTTGTTGGTTTGTTGGCCTTTTGGTTTGTTGGTTTATTTGTTTGTTAGTTTGTTGGTTTGTTGGTTTGTTGGCTTGTTGGTTTGTTGGTTTGTTAGTTTGTTGGTTTGTTGGTTTGTTGGTTTGTTAGTTTGTTGGTTTGTTGGCTTGTTGGTTTGTTGTTTTATTCGTTTGTTGGTTTGTTGGTTTGTTGGTTTGTTGGTTTGTTTGTTTGTTCGTTAGTTGGTTTGTTGGTTTGTTGGTTGGTTGGTTTGTTGGCTTGTTGGTTTGTTGGTTTGTTTGTTTGTTGGTTTGTTCGTTTGTTGGCTTGTTGGTTTGTTCGTTTGTTGGTTTGTTGGTTTGTTCGTTTGTTAGTTTGTTGGCTGGTTGGTTTGTTGGTTTGTTGATTTGTTATTTTGTTGGCTTGTTGGTTTTTTGGTTTGTTGGCTTGTTGGTTTGTTGGTTTGTTGGTTGTTCGTTTGTTGGCTTGTTGGCTTGTTGGTTTGTTGGTTTGTTGGTTTGTTGGTTTGTTGGTTTGTTGACTTGTTGGTTACTTGGTTTGTTGGTTTGTTGGTTTGTTAGTTTGTTCGTTTGTTGGTTTGTTGGTTTGTTGGTTTGTTGGCTTGTTCGTTTGTTGGATTGTTGGTTTGTTGGCTTGTTGGCTTGCTGCCTTGTTGGTTACTTGGTTTGTTGGTTTGTTGGCTTGTTGGTTTGTTGGTTTGTTTGTTTGTTGGTTTGTTCGTTTGTTGGTTTATTGGTTTGTTGGTTTGTTACATTGTTGGCTTGTTGGTTTGTTGGCTTTTTGGTTTGTTGGTTTATTTGTTTGTTGGTTTGTTGGTTTGTTGGTTTATTTGTTTGTTGGCTTGTTGGTTTGTTGGCTTGTTGGTTACTTGGTTTGTTGGTTTGTTGGTTTGTTGGCTTGTTGGTTTGTTGGTTTGTTTGTTTGTTGGTTTATTCGTTAGTTGGCTTGTTGGTTTGTTGGTTTGTTGGTTCGTTCGTTTGTTGGTTTGTTGGTTTATGGGTTTGTTGGTTTGTTACATTGTTGGCTTGTTGGTTTGTTGGCTTTTTGGTTTGTTGGTTTATTTGTTTGTTGGTTTGTTGGTTTGTTGGTTTATTTGTTTGTTGGCTTGTTGGTTTGTTGGCTTGTTGGTTACTTGGTTTGTTGGTTTGTTGGTTTGTTGGCTTGTTGGTTTGTTGGTTTGTTTGTTTGTTGGTTTATTCGTTAGTTGGCTTGTTGGTTTGTTGGTTTGTTGGTTCGTTCGTTTGTTGGTTTGTTGGTTTGTTGGTTTGTTGGTTTGTTGGTTTGTTGGTTTGTTGGTTTGTTGGTTTGTTGGTTTGTTGGTTTGTTGGTTTGTTGGTTTGTTGGTTTGTTCGTTTGTTGGCTTGTTGGTTTGTTGGTATGTTGGTTTGTTTGTTTGTTGGTTTGTTCGTTTGTTGGCTTGTTGGTTTGTTGGCTTGTTGGCTTGTTGTTTTGTTGGTTTGTTGGTTTCTTGGTTTGTTGGTTTATTGGATTTTTAGTTTGTTTGTTTGTTGGTTTGTTGGTTTGTTGGTTTGTTGGTTTGTTGGTTTGTTGGTTTATTGGTTTGTTGGTTTGTTGGTTTGTTGGTTTGTTGGTTTGTTGGTTTGTTGGCTTGTTGGCTTGTTGGGTTGTTGGGTTGTTGGCTTGTTGGTTTGTTGGGTTGTTGGTTTGTTGGTTTGTTGGTTTGTTCGTTTGTTGGTTTGTTGGTTTGTTGGTTTGTTGGTTTATTTGTTTGTTGGTTTGTTGGTTTGTTGGTTTGTTCGTTTGTTGGCTTGTTGGCTTGTTGGTTTGTTGGTTTGTTGGTTGGTTGATTTGTTGGTTTGTTGGTTTGTTGGTTTGTTGGTTTGTTGGTTTGTTGGTTTGTTGGTTTGTTGGTTTGTTGGTTTGTTGGTTTGTTGGTTTGTTGGTTTGTTCGTTTGTTGGCTTGTTGGTTTGTTATTTTATTGGTTTGTTGGGTCGTTGGCTTGTTGGTTTGTTGGTTTGTTCGTTTGTTGGTTTGTTGGTTTGTTGGTTTTTTGGTTTGTTGGTTTGTTGGTTTGTTGGTTTGTTGGTTTGTTGGTTTGTTAGTTTGTTGGTTTGTTGGTTTGTTGGTTTGTTAGTTTGTTGGTTTGTTGGCTTGTTGGTTTGTTGTTTCATTCGTTTGTTGGTTTGTTGGTTTGTTGGTTTGTTGGTTTGTTTGTTTGTTCGTTAGTTGGTTTGTTGGCTTGTTGGTTTGTTGGGTTGTTGGTTTGTTGGTTTGTTGGTTTGTTCGTTTGTTGGTTTGTTGGTTTGTTGGTTTGTTGGTTTATTTGTTTGTTGGTTTGTTGGTTTGTTGGTTTGTTCGTTTGTTGGCTTGTTGGCTTGTTGGTTTGTTGGTTTGTTGGTTGGTTGATTTGTTGGTTTGTTGGTTTGTTGGTTTGTTGGTTTGTTGGTTTGTTGGTTTGTTGGTTTGTTGGTTTGTTGGTTTGTTGGTTTGTTGGTTTGTTGGTTTGTTGGTTTGTTGGTTTGTTGGTTTGTTCGTTTGTTGGCTTGTTGGTTTGTTGGTTTATTGGTTTGTTGGGTCGTTGGCTTGTTGGTTTGTTGGTTTGTTCGGTTGTTGGTTTGTTGGTTTGTTGGTTTTTTGGTTTGTTGGTTTGTTGGTTTGTTGGTTTGTTGGTTTGTTAGTTTGTTGGTTTGTTGGTTTGTTGGTTTGTTAGTTTGTTGGTTTGTTGGCTTGTTGGTTTGTTGTTTTATTCGTTTGTTGGTTTGTTGGTTTGTTGGTTTGTTGGTTTGTTGGTTTGTTTGTTTGTTCGTTAGTTGGTTTGTTGGTTTGTTGGTTGGTTGGTTTGTTGGCTTGTTGGTTTGTTGGTTTGTTTGTTTGTTGGTTTGTTCGTTTGTTGGCTTGTTGGTTTGTTCGTTTGTTGGTTTGTTGGTTTGTTCGTTTGTTAGTTTGTTGGCTGGTTGGTTTGTTGGTTTGTTGATTTGTTATTTTGTTGGCTTGTTGGTTTTTTGGTTTGTTAGCTTGTTGGTTTGTTGGTTTGTTGGTTTGTTCGTTTGTTGGCTTGTTGGCTTGTTGGTTTGTTGGTTTGTTGGTTTGTTGGTTTGTTGGTTTGTTGACTTGTTGGTTTGTTGGTTTGTTGGCTTGTTCGTTTGTTGGATTGTTGGTTTGTTGGCTTGTTGGCTTGCTGCCTTGTTGGTTACTTGGTTTGTTGGTTTGTTGGCTTGTTGGTTTGTTGGTTTGTTTGTTTGTTGGTTTGTTCGTTTGTTGGTTTATTGGTTTGTTGGTTTGTTACATTGTTGGCTTGTTGGTTTGTTGGCTTTTTGGTTTGTTGGTTTATTTGTTTGTTGGTTTGTTGGTTTGTTGGTTTATTTGTTTGTTGGCTTGTTGGTTTGTTGGCTTGTTGGTTACTTGGTTTGTTGGTTTGTTGGTTTGTTGGCTTGTTGGTTTGTTGGTTTGTTTGTTTGTTGGTTTATTCGTTAGTTGGCTTGTTGGTTTGTTGGTTTGTTGGTTCGTTCGTTTGTTGGTTTGTTGGTTTGTTGGTTTGTTGGTTTGTTGGTTTGTTGGTTTGTTGGTTTGTTGGTTTGTTGGTTTGTTGGTTTTTTTGGTTTGTTGGCTTGTTGGCTTGTTGGTTTGTTGGTTTGGTGGCTTGTTGGTTTGTTGGTTTGTTGGTTTGTTTGTTTGTTGGTTTGTTCGTTTGTTGGCTTGTTGGTTTGTTGGCTTGTTGGCTTGTTGTTTTGTTGGTTTGTTGGTTTCTTGGTTTGTTGGTTTATTGGATTTTTAGTTTGTTGGTTTGTTGGTTTGTTGGTTTGTTGGTTTGTTGGTTTGTTGGTTTGTTGGTTTTTTGGTTTGTTGGCTTGTTGGCTTGTTGGTTTGTTGGTTTGTTGGCTTGTTGGTTTGTTGGTTTGTTGGTTTCTTTGTTTGTTGGTTTGTTGGTTTGTTGGTTACTTGGTTTGTTGGTTTGTTGGTTTGTTGGTTTGTTGGCTTGTTGGTTTGTTGGTTTGTTGGCTTGTTGGCTTGTTGGTTTGTTGGTTTGTTGGTTTGTTGGTTTGTTGGTTTGTTGGTTTGTTGGTTTGTTGGTTTGTTCGTTTGTTGGTTTGTTGGTTTGTTGGTTTATTTGTTTGTTGGTTTGTTGGTTTGTTGGTTTGTTCGTTTGTTGGCTTGTTGGCTTGTTGGTTTGTTGGTTTGTTGGTTTGTTGATTTGTTGGTTTGTTGGTTTGTTGGTTTGTTGGTTTGTTGGTTTGTTGGTTTGTTGGTTTGTTGGTTTGTTGGTTTGTTGTTTTGTTGGTTTGTTCGTTTGTTGGCTTGTTAGGTTGTTGGTTTGTTGGTTTGTTGGCTCGTTGGCTTGTTGGTTTGTTGGTTTGTTCGTTTGTTGGTTTGTTGTTTTGTTGGTTTTTTGGTTTGTTGGTTTGTTGGTTTGTTGGTTTGTTGGTTTGTTAGTTTGTTGGTTTGTTGGTTTGTTGGTTTGTTAGTTCGTGGGTTTGTTGGTTCGTTGGTTTGTTGTTTTATTCGTTTGTTGGTTTGTTGGTTTGTTGGTTTGTTTGTTTGTTCGTTAGTTGGTTTATTGGTTTGTTGGTTTGTTGGCTTGTTGGTTTGTTGGTTTGTTTGTTTGTTGGTTTGTTCGTTTGTTGGCTTGTTGGTTTGTTTGTTTGTTGGTTTGTTGGTTTGTTCGTTTGTTAGTTTGTTGGCTTGTTGGTTTGTTGGTTTGTTGGTTTGTTAGTTTGTTGGCTTGTTGGTTTGTTGGTTTGTTGGCTTGTTGGTTTGTTGGTTTGTTAGTTGTTCGTTTGTTGATTGTTGGCTTGTTGGTTTGTTGGTTTGTTCGTTTGTTGGTTTGTTGGTTTGTTAGGTTAATGGCTTGTTGGTTACTTCGTTTGTTGTTTTGTTGGTTTGTTGGTTTGTTGGCTTGTTGGTTACTTGGTTTGTTGGTTTGTTGGTTTGTTGGTTTGTTAGTTTGTGCGTTTGTTGGTTTGTTGGTTTGTTGGTTTGTTGGCTTGTTCGTTTGTTGGATTGTTGGTTTGTTGGCTTGCTGGCTTGCTGCCTTGTTGGTTACTTGGTTTGTTGGTTTGTTGGCTTGTTGGTTTGTTGGTTTGTTTGTTTGTTGGATTGTTGGTTTGTTGGTTTATTTGTTTGTTGGATTGTTGGTTTGTTGGTTTATTTGTTTGTTGGCTTATTGGTTTGTTGGCTTGTTGGTTACTTGGTTTCTTGGTTTGTTGGTTTGTTGGCTTGTTGGCTTGTTGGTTTGTTTGTTTGTTGGTTAATTCGTTAGTTGGATTGTTGGTTTGTTGGTTTGTTGGTTTGTTCGTTTGTTGGTTTGTTGGTTTGTTGGTTTGTTGGTTTGTTGGTTTGTTGGTTTGTTGGTTTGTTGGTTTGTTGGTTTTTTGGTTTGTTGGCTTATTGGCTTGTTGGTTTGTTGGTTTGGTGGCTTGTTGGTTTGTTGGTTTGTTGGTTTGTTGGTTTGTTTGTTTGTTTTTTTGTTGGTTTGTTCGTTTGTTGGCTTGTTGGTTTGTTGGCTTGTTGGCTTGTTGTTTTGTTGGTTTGTTGGTTTCTTGGTTTGTTGGTTTATTGGATTGTTGGTTTGTTGTTTTGTTGGTTTGTTGGTTTGTTGGTTTGTTGGTTTGTTGGTTTTTTGGTTTGTTGGCTTGTTGGCTTGTTGGTTTGTTGGTTTGTTGGCTTGTTGGTTTGTTGGTTTGTTGGTTTCTTTGTTTGTTGGTTTGTTGGTTACTTGGTTTGTTGGTTTGTTGGTTTGTTGGTTTGTTGGCTTGTTGGTTTGTTGGTTTGTTGGCTTGTTGGTTTGTTGGTTTGTTGGCTTGTTGGTTCGTTGGTTTGTTGCTTTGTTGGTTTGTTCGTTTGTTGGTTTGTTGGTTTGTTGGTTTGTTGGTTTGTTGGTTTGTTCGTTTGTTAGTTTGTTGGTTTGTTGGTTTGTTGGTTTGTTGGTTTGTTGGTTTGTTAGTTTTTTGGTTTGTTGGCTTATTGGTTTGTTGGCTTGTTGGCTTGTTGGTTTGTTGGTTTGTTGGTTTGTTGGTTTGTTAGTTTGTTGGTTTGTTGGTTTGTTGGTTTGCTGGTTTGTTGGTTTGTTGGTTTGTTGGTTTGTTGGTTTGTGGGTTTGTTGGTTTGTTGGTTTGTTGGTTTGTTGGTTTGTTGGTTTGTTGGCTTGTTGGCTTGTTGGGTTGTTGGGTTGTTGGCTTGTTGTTTTGTTGGTTTGTTGGTTTGTTGGTTTGTTGGTTTGTGCGTTTGTTGGTTTGTTGGTTTGTTGGTTTATTTGTTTGTTGGTTTGTTGGTTTGTTGGTTTGTTCGTTTGTTGGCTTGTTGGCTTGTTGGTTTGTTGGTTTGTTGGTTTGTCGATTTGTTGGTTTGTTGGTTTGTTGGTTTGTTGGTTTGTTGGTTTGTTGGTTTGTTAGTTTGTTCGTTTGTTGGCTTGTTGGTTTGTTGTTTTATTCGTTTGTTGGTTTGTTGGTTTGTTTGTTTGTTCGTTAGTTGGTTTATTGGTTTGTTGGTTTGTTGGCTTGTTGGTTTGTTGGTTTGTTTGTTTGTTGGTTGTTCGTTTGTTGGCTTGTTGGTTTGTTCGTTTGTTGGTTTGTTGGTTTGTTCGTTTGTTAGTTTGTTGGCTTGTTGGTTTGTGGGTTTGTTGGTTTGTTGGTTTGTTGGTTTGTTGGTTTGTTGGTTTGTTGGCTTGTTGGCTTGTTGGGTTGTTGGGTTGTTGGCTTGTTGTTTTGTTGGTTTGTTGGTTTGTTGGTTTGTTGGTTTGTGCGTTTGTTGGTTTGTTGGTTTGTTGGTTTGTTGGCTCGTTGGCTTGTTGGTTTGTTGGTTTGTTGGTTTGTTGGTTTGCTGGTTTGTTGGTTTGTTGGTTTGTTCGTTTGTTGGTTTGTTGGTTTGTTGGTTTGTTAGTTTGTTGGTTTGTTGGTTTGTTGGTTTGTTAGTTTGTTCGTTTGTTGGCTTGTTGGTTTGTTGTTTTATTCGTTTGTTGGTTTGTTGGTTTGTTGGTTTGTTTGTTTGTTCGTTAGTTGGTTTATTGGTTTGTTGGTTTGTTGGCTTGTTGGTTTGTTGGTTTGTTTGTTTGTTGGTTGTTCGTTTGTTGGCTTGTTGGTTTGTTCGTTTGTTGGTTTGTTGGTTTGTTCGTTTGTTAGTTTGTTGGCTTGTTGGTTTGTTGGTTTGTTGGTTTGTTAGTTTGTTGGTTTGTTCGTTTGTTGGTTTGTTGGTTTGTTAGGTTATTGGCTTGTTGGTTACTTCGTTTGTTGTTTTGTTGGTTTGTTGGTTTGTTGGCTTGCTCGTTTGTTGGATTGTTGGCTTGCTGCCTTGTTGGTTACTTGGTTTGTTGGTTTGTTGGCTTGTTGGTTTATTGGTTTGTTTGTTTGTTGGTTTGTTCGTTTGTTGGTTTATTGGTTTGTTGGTTTGTTACATTGTTGGCCTGTTGGTTTGTTGGCTTTTTGGTTTGTTGGTTTATTTGTTTGTTGGATTGTTGGTTTGTTGGTTTATTTGTTTGTTGGCTTGTTGGTTTGTTGGCTTGTTGGTTACTTGGTTTGTTGGTTTGTTGGTTTGTTGGCTTGTTGGTTTGTTGCTTTGTTTGTTTGTTGGTTTATTCGTTAGTTGGCTTGTTGGTTTGTTGGTTTGTTGGTTTGTTCGTTTGTTGGTTTGTTGGTTTGTTGGTTTGTTGGTCTGTTGGCTTGTTGGTTTGTTGGTTTGTTGGTTTGTTGGTTTTTTGGTTTGTTGGCTTATTGGCTTGTAGGTTTGTTGGTTTGGTGGCTTGTTGGTTTGTTGGTTTGTTGGTTTGTTGGTTTGTTGGTTTGTTGGGGTGTTTGTTTGTTGGTTTGTTCGTTTGTTGGCTTGTTGGTTTGTTGGCTTGTTGGCTTGTTATTTTGTTGGTTTGTTGGTTTCTTGGTTTGTTGGTTTATTGGATTGTTGGTTTGTTGTTTTGTTGGTTTGTTGGTTTGTTGGTTTTTTGGTTTGTTGGCTTGTTGGCTTGTTGGTTTGTTGGTTTGTTGGCTTGTTGGTTTGTTGGTTTGTTGGTTTCTTTGTTTGTTGGTTTGTTGGTTACTTGGTTTATTGGTTTGTTGGCTTGTTGGTTTGTTGGCTTGTTGGCTTGTTGGTTTGTTGGCTTGTTGGCTTGTTGGCTTGTTGGTTTGTTGGTTTGTTGGCTTGTTGGTTTGTTAATTTGTTTGTTTGCTCGTTTGTTGGCTTATTGTTTTGTTGGATTGTTGGTTTGTTGGTTTCTTGGTTTCTTGGTTTGTTGGTTTGTTGCTTTCGTGGGTTGTTGGTTTGTTGGTTTCTTGGTTTGTTGGTTTGTTGGTTGGTTGGTTTGTTGGTTTATTTGTTTGTTGGTTTGTTGGTTTGTTGGTTTATTTGTTTGTTGGTTTGTTCGTTTGTAGGCTTGTTGGTTTCTTGGCTTGTTGGCTTGTTGGTTTGTTCGTTTGTTGGTTTGTTGGTTTGTTCGTTTGTTGGTTTGTTGGCTTATTAGTATGTTGGTTTGTTGGTTTGTTGGTTTGTTGGTTTGTTGGTTTATTTGTTTGTTGGCTTGTTATTTTGTTGGCTTGTTGGTTTGTTGGTTTGTTGGTTTGTTGGTTTGTTCGTTTCTTGGCTTGTTGCCGTGTTGGTATGTTGGTTTAATCGTTTGTTGGTTTGTTGGCTTGTTGGTTTGTTGGTTTATTTGTTTGTTGGTTTGTTGGTTTGTTGGTTTATTTGTTTGTTGGCTTGTTGGTTTGTTGGCCTGTTGGTTTGTTGGTTTGTTGGTTTGCTGGTTTGTTGGTTTGTTTGTTTGTTCGTTAGTTGGTTTGTTGGTTTGTTGGTTTGTTGGTTTGTTGGCTTGTTGGTTTGTTGGTTTGTTTGTTTGTTGGTTTGTTCGTTTGTTGGCTTGTTGGTTTGTTCGTTTGTTGGTTTGTTGGTTTGTTCGTTTGTTAGTTTGTTGACTTGTTGGTTTGTTGGTTTGATCGTTTGTTGGTTTGTTGGCTTGTTGGTTTGTTGGTTTATTTGTTTGTTGGTTTGTTGGTTTGTTGGTTTATTTGTTTGTTGGCTTGTTGTTTTGTTGGCTTGTTGGTTTGTTGGTTTGTTGGTTTGTTGGTTTGTTGGTTTGTTGGTTTGTTTGTTTGTTCGTTAGTTGTTTTGTTGGTTTGTTGGTTTGTTGGTTTGTTGGCTTGTTGGTTTGTTGGTTTGTTTGTTTGTTGGTTTGTTCGTTTGTTGGCTTGTTGCTTTGTTCGTTTGTTGGTTTGTTGGTTTGTTCGTTTGTTAGTTTGTTGGCTTGTTGAGTTGTTGGTTTGTTGGTTTGTTGGTTTGTTGGCTTGTTGGTTTGTTGGTTTGTTGGCTTGTTGGTTTTTCGGTTTGTTGGTTGTTCGTTTGTTGGCTTGTTGGCTTGTTGGTTTGTTGGTTTGTTGGTTTGTTGGTTTGTTGGTTTGTTGGTTTGTTAGGTTGTTGGCTTGTTGGTTACTTCGTTTGTTGCTTTGTTGGCTTGTTGGTTTGTTGGTTTATTGGTTTTTTGGTTTGTTGGTTTGTTGGTTTGTTGGTTTGTTGGTTTGTTGGTTTGTTGGCTTGTTGGTTACTTGGTTTGTTGGTTTGTTGGTTTGTTGGTTTGTTGGTTTGTTCGTTTGTTGGTTTGTTGGTTTGTTGGTTTGTTGGTTTGTTGGTTTGTTGGCTTGTTCGTTTGTTGGCTTGTTGGTTTGTTGGCTTGTTGGTGACTTGGTTTGTTGGTTTGTTGGTTTGTTGGTTTGTTCGTTTGTTGGTTTGTTGGTTTGTTTGTTTGTTGGTTTGTTCGTTTGTTGGCTTGTTGGTTTGTTCGTTTGTTAGTTTGTTGGTTTGTTCGTTTGTTAGTTTGTTGGCTTGTTGGTTTGTTGGTTTGATCGTTTGTTGGTTTGTTGGCTTGTTGGTTTGTTGGTTTATTTGTTTGTTGGTTTGTTGGTTTGTTGGTTTATTTATTTGTTGGCTTGTTGGTTTGTTGGCTTGTTGGTTTGTTGGTTTTTTGGTTTGTTGGTTTGTTGGTTTGTTTGTTTGTTCGTTAGTTGTTTTGTTGGTTTGTTGGTTTGTTGGCTTGTTGGTTTGTTGGTTTGTTTGTTTGTTGGTTTGTTCGTTTGTTGGCTTGTTGCTTTGTTCGTTTGTTGGTTTGTTGGTTTGTTCGTTTGTTAGTTTGTTGGCTTGTCGGTTTGTTGGTTTGTTGGTTTGTTGGTTTGTTGGCTTGTTGGTTTGTTGGTTTGTTGGCTTGTTGGTTTGTTGGTTTGTTGGTTGTTCGTTTGTTGGCTTGTTGGCTTGTTGGTTTGTTGGTTTGTTGGTTTGTTGGTTTGTTGGTTTGTTGGTTTGTTGGTTTGTTAGGTTGTTGGCTTGTTGGTTACTTCGTTTGTTGTTTTGTTGGCTTGTTGGTTTGTTGGTTTATTGGTTTTTTGGTTTGTTGGTTTGTTGGTTTGTTGGTTTGTTGGTTTGTTGCTTTGTTGGTTTGTTGGCTTGTTGGTTACTTGGTTTGTTGGTTTGTTGGTTTGTTGGTTTGTTGGTTTGTTCGTTTGTTGGTTTGTTGGTTTGTTGGTTTGTTGTCTTGTTCGTTTGTTGGATTGTTGGTTTGTTGGCTTGTTGGCTTGCTGTTTTGTTGGTTACTTGGTTTGTTGGTTTGTTGGCTTGTTGGTTTGTTTTTTTGTTGGTTTGTTCGTTTGTTGGTTTATTGGTTTGTTGGTTTGTTACATTGTTGGCTTGTTGGTTTGTTGACTTTTTGGTTTGTTGGTTTATTTGTTTATTTGTTTGTTGGTTTGTTGGTTTGTTGGTTTTTTGGTTTGTTGGTTTGTTTGTTTGTTGGTTTGTTCGTTTGTTGGCTTGTTGGTTTGTTGGCTTGTTGGCTTGTTGTTTTGTTGGTTTGTTGGTTTCTTGGTTTGTTGGTTTATTGGATTGTTGGTTTGTTGTTTTGTTGGTTTGTTGGTTTGTTGGTTTGTTGGTTTGTTGGTTTGTTGGTTTTTTGGTTTGTTGGCTTGTTGGCTTGTTGGTTTGTTGGTTTGTTGGCTTGTTGGTTTGTTGGTTTGTTGGTTTATTTGTTTGTTGGTTTGTTGGTTTGTTGGTTACTTGTTTTGTTGGTTTGTTGGTTTCTTCGTTTGTTGGTTTGTTGGTTTGTTGGTTTGTTGGTTTGTTGGTTTGTTGGTTTGTTGGTTTATTGGTTTGTTGGTTTATTGGTTTGTTGTTTTTTTGGTTTGTTGGCTTATTGGCTTGTTGGTTTGTTGGTTTGGTGGCTTGTTGGTTTGTTGGTTTGTTAGTTTGTTGGTTTGTTGGTTTGTTTGTTTGTTGGTTTGTTCGTTTGTTGGCTTGTTAATTTGTTGGCTTGTTGGCTTGTTGTTTTGTTGGTTTGTTGGTTTCTTGGTTTGTTGGTTTATTGGATTGTTGGTTTGTTGTTTTGTTGGTTTGTTGATTTTTGGTTTGTTGGTTTGTTGGTTTTTTGGTTTGTTGGCTTGTTGGCTTGTTGGTTTGTTGGTTTGTTAGCTTGTTGGTTTGTTGGTTTGTTGGTTTCTTTGTTTGTTGGTTTCTTGGTTACTTGGTTTGTTGGTTTGTTGGTTTGTTGGTTTGTTGGCTTGTTGGTTTGTTGGTTTGTTGGCTTGTTGGCTTGTTGGTTTGTTGGTTTGTTGGCTTGTTGGTTTGTTGGTTTGTTGCTTTGTTGGTTTGTTGGTTTGTTGGTTTGTTGGTTTGTTGGTTTGTTGGTTTGTTTGTTTGTTGGTTTATTCGTTTGTTGGCTTGTTGGTTTGTTTGCTTGTTGGCTTGTTGGTTTGTTGGCTTGTTGGCTTGTTGGCTTGTTGGTTTGTTGGTTTGTTGGCTTGTTGGTTTGTTAATTTGTTTGTTTGCTCGTTTGTTGGTTTGTTGTTTTGTTGGTTTGTTGGCTTGTTGGTTTGTTGGTTTCTTAGTTTGTTGGTTTGTTGGTTTGTTGCTTTCGTGGTTTGTTGGTTTCTTGGTTTGTTGGTTTGCTGGTTGGTTGGTTTGTTGGTTTATTTGTTTGTTGGTTTGTTGGTTTGTTGGTTTATTTGTTTGTTGGTTTGTTCGTTTGTAGGCTTGTTGGTTTCTTGGCTTGTTGGCTTGTTGGTTTGTTCGTTTGTTGGTTTGTTGGTTTGTTCGTTTGTTGGTTTGTTGGTTTATTAGTATGTTGGTTTGTTGGTTTGTTGGTTTGTTGGTTTGTTGGTTTGTTGGTTTATTTGTTTGTTGGCTTGTTAATTTGTTGGCTTGTTGGTTTGTTGGTTTGTTGGTTTGTTGGTTTGTTGGTTTGTTCGTTTGTTGGCTTGTTGCCTTGTTGGTATGTTGGTTTAATCGTTTGTTGGTTTGTTGGATTGTTGGTTTGTTGGTTTATTTGTTTGTTGGCTTGTTGGTTTGTTGGCCTGTTGGTTTGTTGGTTTGTTGGTTTGCTGGTTTGTTGGTTTGTTTGTTTGTTCGTTAGTTGGTTTGTTGGCTTGTTGGTTTGTTGGTTTGATCGTTTGTTGGTTTGTTGGCTTGTTGGTTTGTTGGTTTATTTGTTTGTTGGTTTGTTGGTTTGTTGGTTTATTTGTTTGTTGGCTTGTTGGTTTGTTGGCTTGTTGGTTTGTTGGTTTGTTGGTTTGTTGGTTTGTTGGTTTGTTTGTTTGTTCGTTAGTTGTTTTGTTGGTTTGTTGGTTTGTTGGTTTGTTGGCTTGTTGGTTTGTTGGTTTGTTTGTTTATTGGTTTGTTCGTTTGTTGGCTTGTTGCTTTGTTCGTTTGTTGGTTTGTTGGTTTGTTCGTTCATTTGTTTGTTGGCTTGTTGGTTTGTTGGTTTGTTGGTTTGTTGGTTTGTTGGTTTGTTGGTTTGTTGGCTTCTTGGTTTGTTGGTTTGTTGGTTGTTCGTTTGTTGGCTTGTTGGCTTGTTGGTTTGTTGGTTTGTTGGTTTGTTGGTTTGTTGGTTTGTTGGTTTGTTGGTTTGTTAGTTTGTTAGTTTGTTGGCTTGTTGGTTACTTCGTTTGTTGTTTTGTTGGCTTGTTGGTTTGTTGGTTTATTGGTTTTTTGGTTTGTTGGTTTGTTGGTTTGTTGGTTTGTTGGTTTGTTGGTTTGTTGGCTTGTTGGCTTGTTGGTTATTTGGTTTGTTGGTTTGTTGGTTTGTTGGTTTGTAGGTTTGTTCGTTTGTTGGTTTGTTGGTTTGTTGGTTTGTTGGCTTGTTCGTTTGTTGGATTGTTGGTTTGTTGGCTTGTTGGCTTGCTGCCTTGTTGGTTACTTGGTTTGTTGGTTTGTTGGTTTGTTACATTGTTGGCTTGTTGGTTTGTTGGCTTTTTAGTTTGTTGGTTTATTTGTTTGTTGGTTTGTTGGATTGTTGGTTTGTTGGTTTGTTGGTTTGTTGGTTTGTTTGTTTGTTGGTTTGTTCGTTTGTTGGCTTGTTGGTTTGTTGGCTTGTTGGCTTGTTGTTTTGTTGGTTTGTTGGTTTGTTGGTTTGTTGGTTTTTTGGTTTGTTGGCTTGTTGGCTTGTTGGTTTGTTGGTTTGTTGGCTTGTTGGTTTGTTAGTTTGTTGGTTTCTTTGTTTGTTGGTCTGTTGGTTTGTTGGTTACTTATTTTGTTGGTTTGTTGGTTTGTTGGTTTGTTGGTTTGTTGGCTTGTTGGTTCGTTGGTTTGTTGGCTTGTTGGCTTGTTGGCTTGTTGGTTTGTTGGTTTGTTGGCTTGTTGGTTTGTTGGTTTGTTGCTTTGTTGGTTTGTTCGTTTGTTGGTTTGTTGATTTGTTGGTTTGTCGGTTTGTTGGTTTGTTTGTTTGTTGGTTTGTTCGTTTGTTGGCTTTATGGTTTGTTGGCTTGTTGGCTTGTTGGTTTGTTGGCTTGTTGGCTTGTTGGCTTGTTGGTTTATTGGTTTGTTGGCTTGTTGGTTTGTTAATTTGTTTGTTTGCTCGTTTGTTGGTTTGTTGTTTTGTTGGTTTGTTGGCTTGTTGGTTTGTTGGTTTCTTGGTTTCTTGGTTTGTTGGTTTGTTGCTTTCGTGGTTTCTTGGTTTGTTGGTTTCTTGGTTTGTTGGTTTGTTGGTTGGTTGGTTTGTTGGTTTATTTGTTTGTTGGTTTGTTGGTTTGTTGGTTTATTTGTTTGTTGGTTTGTTCGTTTGTAGGCTTGTTGGTTTCTTGGCTTGTTGGCTTGTTGGTTTGTTCGTTTGTTGGTTTGTTGGTTTGTTCGTTTGTTGGTTTGTTGGCTTATTAGTATGTTGGGTTGTTGGTTTGTTGGTTTGTTGGTTTGTTGGTTTATTTGTTTGTTGGCTTGTTATTTTGTTGGCTTGTTGGTTTGTTGGTTTGTTGGTTTGTTGGTTTTTTCGTTTGTTGGCTTGTTGGCTTGTTGGTATGTTGGTTTAATCGTTTGTTGGTTTGTTGGCTTGTTGGTTTGTTGGTTTATTTGTTTGTTGGTTTGTTGGTTTGTTGGTTTATTTGTTTGTTGGCTTGTTGGTTTGTTGGCTTGTTGGTTTGTTGGTTTGTTGGTTTACTGGTTTGTTGGTTTGTTTGTTTGTTCGTTAGTTGGTTTGTTGGTTTGTTGGTTTGTTGGTTTGTTGGCTTGTTGGTTTGTTGGTTTGTTTGTTTGTTGGTTTGTTCGTTTGTTGGCTTGTTGGTTTGTTCGTTTGTTGGTTTGTTGGTTTGTTCGTTCGTTAGTTTGTTGGCTTGTTGGTTTGTTGGTTTGATCGTTTGTTGGTTTGTTGGCTTGTTGGTTTGTTGGTTTATTTGTTTGTTGGTTTGTTGGTTTGTTGGTTTATTTGTTTGTTGGCTTGTTGGTTTGTTGGCTTGTTGGTTTGTTGGTTTCTTGGTTTGTTGGTTTGTTGGTTTGTTTGTTTGTTCGTTAGTTGTTTTGTTGGTTTGTTGGTTTGTTGGTTTGTTGGCTTGTTGGTTTGTTGGTTTGTTTGTTTGTTGGTTTGTTCGTTTGTTGGCTTGTTGGTTTGTGCGTTTGTTAGTTTGTTGGTTTGTTCGTTTGTTAGTTTGTTGGCTTGTTGGTTTGTTGGTTTGTTGGTTTGTTGGTTTGTTGGCTTGTTGGTTTGTTGGTTTATTGGCTTGTTGGTTTGTTGGTTTGTTGGTTGTTCGTTTGTTGGCTTGTTGGCTTGTTGGTTTGTTTGTTTGTTGGTTTGTTGGTTTGTTGGTTTGTTGGTTTGTTAGGTTGTTGGCTTGTTGGTTACTTCGTTTGTTGTTTTGTTGGCTTGTTGGTTTGTTGGTTTATTGGTTTTTTGGTTTGTTGGTTTGTTGGTTTGTTGGTTTGTTGGTTTGTTGGTTTGTTGGTTTGTTGGCTTGTTGGTTACTTGGTTTGTTGGTTTGTTGGTTTGTTCGTTTTTTGGTTTGTTGGTTTGTTGGTTTGTTGGTTTGTTTTTTTGTTGGTTTGTTCGTTTGATGGTTTGTTGGTTTGTTGGCTTGTTGGTTTGTTAGTTTGTTGGTTTGTTGGTTTGTTGGTTTGTTCGTTTGTTGGTTTGTTGATTTGTTGGTTTGTCGGTTTGTTGGTTTGTTTGTTTGTTGGTTTGTTCGTTTGTTGGCTTGATGGTTTGTTGGCTTGTTGGCTTGTTGGTTTGTTGGCTTGTTGGCTTGTTGGCTTGTTGGTTTGTTGGTTTGTTGGCTTGTTGGTTTGTTAATTTGTTTGTTTGCTCGTTTGTTGGTTTGTTGTTTTGTTGGTTTGTTGGCTTGTTGGTTTGTTGGTTTCTTGGTTTCTTGGTTTGTTGGTTTGTTGCTTTCGTGGTTTCTTGGTTTGTTGGTTTCTTGGTTTGTTGGTTTGTTGGTTGGTTGGTTTGTTGGTTTATTTGTTTGTTGGTTTGTTGGTTTGTTGGTTTATTTGTTTGTTGGTTTGTTCGTTTGTAGGCTTGTTGGTTTCTTGGCTTGTTGGCTTGTTGGTTTGTTCGTTTGTTGGTTTGTTGGTTTGTTCGTTTGTTGGTTTGTTGGCTTATTAGTATGTTGGGTTGTTGGTTTGTTGGTTTGTTGGTTTGTTGGTTTATTTGTTTGTTGGCTTGTTATTTTGTTGGCTTGTTGGTTTGTTGGTTTGTTGGTTTGTTGGTTTTTTCGTTTGTTGGCTTGTTGGCTTGTTGGTATGTTGGTTTAATCGTTTGTTGGTTTGTTGGCTTGTTGGTTTGTTGGTTTATTTGTTTGTTGGTTTGTTGGTTTGTTGGTTTATTTGTTTGTTGGCTTGTTGGTTTGTTGGCTTGTTGGTTTGTTGGTTTGTTGGTTTACTGGTTTGTTGGTTTGTTTGTTTGTTCGTTAGTTGGTTTGTTGGTTTGTTGGTTTGTTGGTTTGTTGGCTTGTTGGTTTGTTTTTTTGTTGGTTTGTTCGTTTGTTGGTTTATTGGTTTGTTGGTTTGTTACATTGTTGGCTTGTTGGTTTGTTGGATTTTTGGTTTGTTGGTTTATTTGTTTGTTGGTTCGTTGGTTTGTTGGTTTATTTGTTTGTTGGCTTGTTAATTTGTTGGCTTGTTGGTTTGTTGGTTTGTTGGTTTGTTGGTTTGTTGGTTTGTTCGTTTGTTGGCTTGTTGCCTTGTTGGTATGTTGGTTTAATCGTTTGTTGGTTTGTTGGATTGTTGGTTTGTTGGTTTATTTGTTTGTTGGTTTGTTGGTTTGTTGGTTTATTTGTTTGTTGGCTTGTTGGTTTGTTGGCCTGTTGGTTTGTTGGTTTGTTGGTTTGCTGGTTTGTTGGTTTGTTTGTTTGTTCGTTAGTTGGTTTGTTGGTTTGTTGGTTTGTTGGTTTGTTGGCTTGTTGGCTTGTTGGTTTGTTGGTTTGTTTGTTTGTTGGTTTGTTCGTTTGTTGGCTTGTTCGTTTGTTCGTTTGTTGGTTTGTTGGTTTGTTCGTTTGTTAGTTTGTTGGCTTGTTGGTTTGTTGGTTTGATCGTTTGTTGGTTTGTTGGCTTGTTGGTTTGTTGGTTTATTTGTTTGTTGTTTTGTTGGTTTGTTGGTTTGTTGGTTTGTTGGCTTGTTGGTTTGTTGGTTTGTTTGTTTATTGGTTTGTTCGTTTGTTGGCTTGTTGCTTTGTTCGTTTGTTGGTTTGTTGGTTTGTTCGTTCATTTGTTTGTTGGCTTGTTGGTTTGTTGGTTTGTTGGTTTGTTGGTTTGTTGGTTTGTTGGTTTGTTGGCTTCTTGGTTTGTTGGTTTGTTGGTTGTTCGTTTGTTGGCTTGTTGGCTTGTTGGTTTGTTGGTTTGTTGGTTTGTTGGTTTGTTGGTTTGTTGGTTTGTTAGTTTGTTAGTTTGTTGGCTTGTTGGTTACTTCGTTTGTTGTTTTGTTGGCTTGTTGGTTTGTTGGTTTATTGGTTTTTTGGTTTGTTGGTTTGTTGGTTTGTTGGTTTGTTGGTTTGTTGGTTTGTTGGTTTGTTGGCTTGTTGGCTTGTTGGTTATTTGGTTTGTTGGTTTGTTGGTTTGTTGGTTTGTAGGTTTGTTCGTTTGTTGGTTTGTTGGTTTGTTGGTTTGTTGGCTTGTTCGTTTGTTGGATTGTTGGTTTGTTGGCTTGTTGGCTTGCTGCCTTGTTGGTTACTTGGTTTGTTGGTTTGTTACATTGTTGGCTTGTTGGTTTGTTGGCTTTTTAGTTTGTTGGTTTATTTGTTTGTTGGTTTGTTGGTTTGTTGGTTTGTTGGTTTGTTGGTTTGTTGGTTTGTTGGTTTGTTTGTTTGTTGGTTTGTTCGTTTGTTGGCTTGTTGGTTTGTTGGCTTGTTGGCTTGTTGTTTTGTTGGTTTGTTGGTTTGTTGGTTTGTTGGTTTGTTGGTTTTTTGGTTTGTTGGCTTGTTAGTTTGTTGGTTTCTTTGTTTGTTGGTCTGTTGGTTTGTTGGTTACTTATTTTGTTGGTTTGTTAGTTTGTTGGTTTGTTGGTTTGTTGGCTTGTTGGTTTGTTGGTTTGTTGGCTTGTTGGCTTGTTGGTTTGTTGGTTTGTTGGCTTGTTGGTTTGTTGGTTTGTTGCTTTGTTGGTTTGTTCGTTTGTTGGTTTGTTGATTTGTTGGTTTGTCGGTTTGTTGGTTTGTTTGTTTGTTGGTTTGTTCGTTTGTTGGCTTGATGGTTTGTTGGCTTGTTGGCTTGTTGGTTTGTTGGCTTGTTGGCTTGTTGGCTTGTTGGTTTGTTGGTTTGTTGGCTTGTTGGTTTGTTGGTTTCTTGGTTTCTTGGTTTGTTGGTTTGTTGCTTTCGTGGTTTCTTGGTTTGTTGGTTTCTTGGTTTGTTGGTTTGTTGGTTGGTTGGTTTGTTGGTTTATTTGTTTGTTGGTTTGTTGGTTTGTTGGTTTATTTGTTTGTTGGTTTGTTCGTTTGTAGGCTTGTTGGTTTCTTGGCTTGTTGGCTTGTTGGTTTGTTCGTTTGTTGGTTTGTTGGTTTGTTCGTTTGTTGGTTTGTTGGCTTATTAGTATGTTGGGTTGTTGGTTTGTTGGTTTGTTGGTTTGTTGGTTTATTTGTTTGTTGGCTTGTTATTTTGTTGGCTTGTTGGTTTGTTGGTTTGTTGGTTTGTTGGTTTTTTCGTTTGTTGGCTTGTTGGCTTGTTGGTATGTTGGTTTAATCGTTTGTTGGTTTGTTGGCTTGTTGGTTTGTTGGTTTATTTGTTTGTTGGTTTGTTGGTTTGTTGGTTTATTTGTTTGTTGGCTTGTTGGTTTGTTGGCTTGTTGGTTTGTTGGTTTGTTGGTTTACTGGTTTGTTGGTTTGTTTGTTTGTTCGTTAGTTGGTTTGTTGGTTTGTTGGTTTGTTGGTTTGTTGGCTTGTTGGTTTGTTGGTTTGTTTGTTTGTTGGTTTGTTCGTTTGTTGGCTTGTTGGTTTGTTCGTTTGTTGGTTTGTTGGTTTGTTCGTTTGTTAGTTTGTTGGCTTGTTGGTTTGTTGGTTTGATCGTTTGTTGGTTTGTTGGCTTGTTGGTTTGTTGGTTTATTTGTTTGTTGGTTTGTTGGTTTGTTGGTTTATTTGTTTGTTGGCTTGTTGGTTTGTTGGCTTGTTGGTTTGTTGGTTTCTTGGTTTGTTGGTTTGTTGGTTTGTTTGTTTGTTCGTTAGTTGTTTTGTTGGTTTGTTGGTTTGTTGGTTTGTTGGCTTGTTGGTTTGTTGGTTTGTTTGTTTGTTGGTTTGTTCGTTTGTTGGCTTGTTGGTTTGTGCGTTTGTTAGTTTGTTGGTTTGTTCGTTTGTTAGTTTGTTGGCTTGTTGGTTTGTTGGTTTGTTGGTTTGTTGGTTTGTTGGTTTGTTGGCTTGTTGGTTTGTTGGTTTATTGGCTTGTTGGTTTGTTGGTTTGTTGGTTGTTCGTTTGTTGGCTTGTTGGCTTGTTGGTTTGTTTGTTTGTTGGTTTGTTGGTTTGTTGGTTTGTTGGTTTGTTAGGTTGTTGGCTTGTTGGTTACTTCGTTTGTTGTTTTGTTGGCTTGTTGGTTTGTTGGTTTATTGGTTTTTTGGTTTGTTGGTTTGTTGGTTTGTTGGTTTGTTGGTTTGTTGGTTTGTTGGTTTGTTGGCTTGTTGGTTACTTGGTTTGTTGGTTTGTTGGTTTGTTCGTTTGTTGGTTTGTTGGTTTGTTGGTTTGTTGGTTTGTTTTTTTGTTGGTTTGTTCGTTTGTTGGTTTATTGGTTTGTTGGTTTGTTACATTGTTGGCTTGTTGGTTTGTTGGATTTTTGGTTTGTTGGTTTATTTGTTTGTTGGTTCGTTGGTTTGTTGGTTTATTTGTTTGTTGGCTTGTTGGTTTGTTGGCTTGTTGGTTACTTGGTTTGTTGGTTTGTTGGTTTGTTGGCTTGTTGGTTTGTTGGTTTGTTTGTTTGTTGGTTTATTCGTTAGTTGGCTTGTTGGTTTGTTGGTTTGTTGGTTTGTTCGTTTGTTGGTTTGTTGGTTTGTTGGTTTGTTGGTTGGTTGGTTTGTTGGTTTGTTGGTTTGTTGGTTTTTTGGTTTGGTGGCTTGTTGGCTTGTTGGTTTGTTGGTTTGGTGGCTTGTTGGTTTGTTGGTTTGTTGGTTTGGTGGTCTGTTGGTTTGTTTGTTTGTTGGTTTGTTCGTTTGTTGGCTTGTTGGTTTGTTGGTTTGTTGGCTTGTTGGTTTGTTGGTTTGTTGGTTTGTTGGTTTGTTGGTTTGTTGGTTTGTTGGTTTGTTGGCTTGTTGGTTTGTTGGTTTGTTGGCTTGTTGGTTTGTTGGTTTGTTGGTTTGTTGGTTTGTTGGTTGTTCGTTTGTTGGTTTGTTGGTTTGTTGGTTTGTTGGTTTGTTTGTTTGTTGGTTTGTTGGTTTGTTAGTTTGTTGGCTTGTTGGTTACTTCGTTTGTTGTTTTGTTGGCTTGTTGGTTTGTTGGTTTATTGGTTTTTTGGTTTGTTGGTTTGTTGATTTGTTGGTTTGTTGGTTTGTTGGTTTGTTGGCATGTTGGCTTGTTGGTTACTTGGTTTGTTGGTTTGTTGGTTTGTAGGTTTGTTCGTTTGTTGGTTTGTTGGTTTGTTGGTTTGTTGGCTTTTCTGTTTGTCGGATTGTTGGTTTGTTGGCTTATTGGCTTGCTGCCTTGTTGGTTACTTGGTTTGTTGGTTTGTTGGTTTGTTACATTGTTGGCTTGTTGGTTTGTTGGCTTTTTAGTTTGTTGGTTTATTTGTTTGTTGGTTTGTTGGTTTGTTGGTTTGTTGGTTTGTTGGTTTGTTGGTTTGTTTGTTTGTTGGTTTGTTCGTTTGTTGGCTTGTTGGTTTGTTGGCTTGTTGGCTTGTTGTTTTGTTGGTTTTTTGGTTTGTTGGTTTGATGGTTTGTTGGTTTTTTGGTTTGTTGGCTTGTTGGCTTGTTGGTTTGTTGGTTTGTTGGCTTGTTGGTTTGTTAGTTTGTTGGTTTCTTTGTTTGTTGGTCTGTTGGTTTGTTGGTTACTTGTTTTGTTGGTTTGTTGGTTTGTTGGTTTGTTGGCTTGTTGGTTTGTTGGTTTGTTGGCTTGTTGGCTTGTTGGTTTGTTGGTTTGTTGGCTTGTTGGTTTGTTGGTTTGTTGCTTTGTTGGTTTGTTCGTTTGTTGGTTTGTTGATTTGTTGGTTTGTCGGTTTGTTGGTTTGTTTGTTTGTTGGTTTGTTCGTTTGCTGGCTTGATGGTTTGTTGGCTTGTTGGCTTGTTGGTTTGTTGGCTTGTTGGCTTGTTGGCTTGTTGGTTTGTTGGTTTGTTGGCTTGTTGGTTTGTTAATTTGTTTGTTTGCTCGTTTGTTGGTTTGTTGTTTTGTTGGTTTGTTGGCTTGTTGGTTTGTTGGTTTCTTGGTTTCTTGGTTTGTTGGTTTGTTGCTTTCGTGGTTTCTTGGTTTGTTGGTTTCTTGGTTTGTTGGTTTGTTGGTTGGTTGGTTTGTTGGTTTATTTGTTTGTTGGTTTGTTGGTTTATTTGTTTGTTGGTTTGTTCGTTTGTAGGCTTGTTGGTTTCTTGGCTTGTTGGCTTGTTGGTTTGTTCGTTTGTTGGTTTGTTGGTTTGTTCGTTTGTTGGTTTGTTGGCTTATTAGTATGTTGGGTTGTTGGTTTGTTGGTTTGTTGGTTTGTCGGTTTATTTGTTTGTTGGCTTGATATTTTGTTGGCTTGTTGGTTTGTTGGTTTGTTGGTTTGTTGGTGTTTTCGTTTGTTGGCTTGTTGGCTTGTTGGTATGTTGGTTTAATCGTTTGTTGGTTTGTTGGCTTGTTGGTTTGTTGGTTTATTTGTTTGTTGGTTTGTTGGTTTGTTGGTTTATTTGTTTGTTGGCTTGTTGGTTTGTTGGCTTGTTGGTTTGTTGGTTTGTTGGTTTACTGGTTTGTTGGTTTGTTTGTTTGTTCGTTAGTTGGTTTGTTGGTTTGTTGGTTTGTTGTTTTGTTGGCTTGTTGGTTTGTTGGTTTGTTTGTTTGTTGGTTTGTTCGTTTGTTGGCCTGTTGGTTTGTTCGTTTGTTGGTTTGTTGGTTTGTTCGTTTGTTAGTTTGTTGGCTTGTTGGTTTGTTGGTTTATTTGTTTGTTGGCTTGTTGGTTTGTTGGCTTGTTGGTTTGTTGGTTTCTTGGTTTGTTGGTTTGTTGGTTTGTTTGTTTGTTCGTTAGTTGTTTTGTTGGTTTGTTGGTTTGTTGGCTTGTTGGTTTGTTGGTTTGTTTGTTTGTTGGTTTGTTCGTTTGTTGGTTTGTTGGTTGTTCGTTTGTTGGCTTGTTGGCTTGTTGGTTTGTTGGTTTGTTGGTTTGTTGGTTTGTTGGTTTGTTGGTTTGTTAGGTTGTTGGCTTGTTGGTTACTTCGTTTGTTATTTTGTTGGCTTGTTGGTTTGTTGGTTTATTGGTTTTTTGGTTTGTTGGTTTGTTGGTTTGTTGGTTTGTTGGTTTGTTGGTTTGTTGGTTTGTTGGTTTGTTGGCTTGTTGGTTACTTGGTTTGTTGGTTTGTTGGTTTGTTGGTTTGTTCGTTTGTTGGTTTGTTGGTTTGTTGGTTTGTTGGTTTGTTTTTTTGTTGGTTTGTTCGTTTGTTGGTTTATTGGTTTGTTGGTTTGTTGGCTTGTTGGTTTGTTGGTTTGTTGGTTTGTTTGTTTGTTCGTTAGTTGTTTTGTTGGTTTGTTGGTTTGTTGGCTTGTTGGTTTGTTGGTTTGTTTGTTTGTTGGTTTGTTCGTTTGTTGGTTTGTTGGTTGTTCGTTTGTTGGCTTGTTGGTTTGTTGGTTTGTTGGTTTGTTGGTTTGTTGGTTTGTAGGTTTGTTAGGTTGTTGGCTTGTTGGTTACTTCGTTTGTTGTTTTGTTGGCTTGTTGGTTTGTTGGTTTATTGGTTTTTTGGTTTGTTGGTTTGTTGGTTTGTTGGTTTGTTGGTTTGTTGGTTTGTTGGTTTGTTGGCTTGTTGGTTACTTGGTTTGTTGGTTTGTTGGTTTGTTGGTTTGTTCGTTTGTTGGTTTGTTGGTTTGTTGGTTTGTTGGTTTGTTTTTTTGTTGGTTTGTTCGTTTGTTGGTTTATTGGTTTGTTGGTTTGTTACATTGTTGGCTTGTTGGTTTGTTGGCTTTTTGGTTTGTTGGTTTATTTGTTTGTTGGTTTGTTGGTTTGTTGGTTTGTTGGTTTATTTGTTTGTTGGCTTGTTGGTTTGTTGGCTTGTTGGTTACTTGGTTTGTTGGTTTGTTGGTTTGTTGGCTTGTTGGTTTGTTGGTTTGTTTGTTTGTTGGTTTATTCGTTAGTTGGCTTGTTGGTTTGTTGGTTTGTTGGTTTGTTCGTTTGTTGGTTTGTTGGTTTGTTGGTTTGTTGGTTGGTTGGTTTGTTGGTTTGTTGGTTTGTTGGTTTTTTGGTTTGGTGGCTTGGTGGCTTGTTGGCTTGTTGGTTTGTTGGTTTGGTGGCTTGTTGGTTTGTTGGTTTGTTGGTTTGGTGGTCTGTTGGTTTGTTTGTTTGTTGGTTTGTTCGTTTGTTGGTTTGTTGGTTTGTTGGTTTGTTGGTTTGTTGGTTTGTTGGTTTGTTGGTTTTTTGGTTTGTTGGCTTGTTGGCTTGGTGGTTTGTTGGTTTGTTGGCTTGTTGGTTTTTTGGTTTGTTGGTTTCTTGGTTTGTTGGTTTGTTGGTTTGTTGGTTACTTGGTTTGTTGGTTTGTTGGTTTGTTGGTTTGTTGGTTTGTTGGCTTGTTGGTTTGTTGGTTTGTTGGCTTGTTGGCTTGTTGGTTTGTTGGTTTGTTAGCTTGTTGGTTTGTTGGTTTGTTGCTTTGTTGGTTTGTTCGTTTGTTGGTTTGTTGGTTTGTTGGTTTGTTGGTTTGTTGGTTTGTTGGTTTGTTGGTTTGTTGGTTTGTTGGTTTGTTGGTTTGCTGGTTTTTTGGTTTGTTGGCTTGTTGGCTTGTTGGTTTGTTGGTTTGTTGGCTTGTTGGTTTTTTGGTTTGTTGGTTTGTTGGTTTGTTGGTTTGTTGGTTTGTTGGTTTGTTTGTTTGTTGGTTTGTTCGTTTGTTGGCTTGTTGGTTTGTTGGCTTGTTGGCTTGTTGGTTTGTTGGCTTGTTGGCTTGTTGGCTTGTTGGTTTGTTGGTTTGTTGGCCTGTTGGTTTGTTAATTTGTTTGTTTGCTCGTTTGTTGGTTTGTTGTATTGTTGGTTTGTTGGCTTGTTGGTTTGTTGGTTTCTTGGTTTCTTGGTTTGTTGGTTTGTTGCTTTCGTGGTTTGTTGGTTTGTTGGTTTCTTGGTTTGTTGGTTTGTTGGTTGGTTGGTTTGTTGGTTTATTTGTTTGTTGGTTTGTTGGTTTGTTGGTTTATTTGTTTGTTGGTTTGTTCGTTTGTAGGCTTGTTGGTTTCTTGGCTTGTTGGCTTGTTGGTTTGTTCGTTTGTTGGTTTGTTGGTTTGTTCGTTTGTTGGTTTGTTGGCTTATTAGTATGTTGGTTAATTGGTTTGTTGGCTTGTTGGTTTGTTGGTTTGTTGGTTTGTTCGTTTGTTGGCTTGTTGGTTTGTTGGGTTGTTGGCTTGTTGGTTTGTTCTTTTGTTGGTTTGTTGGTTTGTTCATTTGTTGGTTTGTTGGCTTGTTGGTATGTCGGTTTGATCGTTTGTTGGTTTGTTGGCTTGTTGGTTTGTTGGTTTATTTGTTTGTTGGTTTGTTGGTTTGTTGGTTTATTTGTTTGTTGGCTTGTTGGTTTGTTGGCTTGTTGGTTTGTTGGTTTGTTGGTTTCTTGGTTTGTTGGTTTGTTTGTTTGTTAGTTTGTTGGTTTGTTGGTTTGTTGGTTTTTTGGTTTGTTGGCTTGTTGGCTTGTTGGTTTGTTGGTTTGGTGGCTTGTTGGTTCGTTGGCTTGTTGGTTTGTTGGTTTGTTGGTTTCTTGGTTTGTTGAATTGTTGGTTTGTTGGTTTGTTGGTTTGTTGGTTTGTTGGTTTGTTGGTTTGTTGGTTTTTTGGTTTGTTGGCTTGTTGGCTTGTTGGTTTGTTGGTTTGTTGGCTTGTTGGTTTGTTGGTTTGTTGGTTTCTTGGTTTGTTGGCTTGTTGGTTTGTTGGTTACTTGGTTTGTTGGTTTGTTGGTTTGTTGGTTTGTTGGCTTGTTGGTTTGTTGGTTTGTTGGCTTGTTGGCTTGTTGGTTTGTTTGTTTGTTGGCTTGTGGGTTTGTTGGTTTGTTGCTTTGTTGGTTTGTTCGTTTGTTGGTTTGTTGGTTTGTTGGTTTGTTGGTTTGTTGGTTTGTTGGTTTGTTGGTTTGTTGGTTTGTTGGTTTTTTGGTTGGTTGGCTTGTTGGCTTGTTGGTTTGTTGGTTTGTTGGCTTGTTGGTTTGTTGGTTTGTTGGTTTGTTGGTTTGTTGGTTTGTTTGTTTGTTGCTTTGTTCGTTTGTTGGCTTGTTGGTTTGTTGGCTTGTTGGCTTGTTGGCTTGTTGGCTTGTTGGCTTGTTGGTTTGTTGGTTTGTTGGCTTGTTGGTTTGTTGGTTTGTTTGTTTGCTCGTTTGTTGGTTTGTTGTTTTGTTGGTTTGTTGGTTTGTTGGTTTGTTGGTTCCTTGGTTTCTTGGTTTGTTGGTTTGTTGCTTTGGTTGTTTGTTGGTTTGTTGGTTTCTTGGTTTGTTGGTTTGTTGGTAGGTTGGTTTGTTGGTTTATTTGTTTGTTGGTTTGTTGGTTTGTTGGTTTATTTGTTTGTTGGTTTGTTCGTTTGTAGGCTTGTTGGTTTCTTGGCTTGTTCGCTTGTTGGTTTGTTCCTTTGTTGGTTTGTTGGTTTGTTCGTTTGTTGGTTTGTTGGCTTATTAGTATGTTGGTTTGTTGGTTTGCTGGTTTGTTGGTTTGTTGGTTTGTTGGTTTGTTCGTTTGTTGGCTTGTTGGTTTGTTGTGTTATTGGCTTGTTGGTTTGTTCGTTTGTTGGTTTGTTGGTTTGTTCATTTGTTGGTTTGTTGGCTTACTGGTATGTTGGTTTGATCGTTTGTTGGTTGGTTGGCTTGTTGGTTTGTTGGTTTATTTGTTTGTTGGTTACTTGGTTTGTTGGTTTGTTGGTTTGTTCGCTTGTTGGTTTGTTGGCTTGTTGGTTTGTTGGTTTGTTGGTTTGTTGGTTTGTTGGTTTGTTGGTTTGTTGGTTTGTTTGTTTGTTCGTTAGTTGTTTTGTTGGTTTGTTGGTTTGTTGGTTTGTTGGCTTGTTGGTTTGTTGGTTTGTTTGTTTGTTGGTTTGTTCGTTTGTTGGCTTGTTGGTTTGTTTGTTTGTTGGTTTGTTGGTTTGTTCGTTTGTTAGTTTGTTGGCTTGTTGGTTTGTTGGTTTGTTGGTTTTTTGGTTTGTTGGCTTGTTGGTTTGTTGGTTTGTTGGCTTGTTGGTTTGTTGGTTTGTTGGTTGTTCGTTTGTTGGCTTGTTGGCTTGTTGGTTTGTTGGTTTGTTGGTTTGTTGGTTTGTTGGTTTGTTGGTTTGTTGGTTTGTTGGTTTGTTGGTTTGTTGGTTTGTTAGGTTGTTGGCTTGTTGGTTACTTCGTTTGTTGTTTTGTTGGCTTGTTGGTTTGTTGGTTTATTGGTTTTTTGGTTTGTTGGTTTGTTGGTTTGTTGGATTGTTGGTTTGTTGGTTTGTTGGCTTGTTGGTTACTTGGTTTGTTGGTTTGTTGGTTTGTTGGTTTGTTGGTTTGTTCGTTTGTTGGTTTGTTGGTTTGTTGGTTTGTTGGCTTGTTCGTTTGTTGGATTGTTGGTTTGTTGGCTTGTTGGCTTGCTGCCTTGTAGTTACTTGGTTTGTTGGTTTGTTGGCTTGTTGGTTTGTTGGTTTGTTTTTTTGTTGGTTTGTTCGTTTGTTGGTTTATTGGTTTGTTGGTTTGTTACATTGTTGGCTTGTTGGTTTGTTGGCTTTTTGGTTTGTTGGTTTATTTGTTTGTTGGTTTGTTGGTTTGTTGGTTTGTTGGTTTGTTGGTCTGTTTGTTTGTTGGTTTGTTCGTTTGTTGGCTTGTTGGTTTGTTGGCTTGTTGGCTTGTTGTTTTGTTGGTTTGTTGGTTTCTTGGTTTGTTGGTTTATTGGATTGTTGGTTTGTTGTTTTGTTGGTTTGTTGGTTTGTTGGTTTG